>OX335794.1:7167220-8630970 GCA_946896805.1 Scutellaria galericulata
TTAATCTTCCAACACAACAAAAAACTAATCCGTAAGTCCAAGTGTAACGATTATTGATAACTTGTTGACCATGTAAAGAGTTAATTTTACTCGAATCATCTTCTAAAGAGCTAATGGTACTCGATTAATCTTCTAACTCAACATAAAACTAATCTTAACTCCAAGTGTAACTATTATTGATAACTTGTTGACCAAGTAAAGAGTTAATTTTACTCGAATCATCTTCTAAAGAGCTAATGGTACTCGATTAATCTTCTAACTCAACACAAAACTAATCCGTAACTCCAACTATAACGATTATTGATAACTTGTTGACCATGTAAAAAGTTAATTTTATTCGAATCATCTTCTAAAGAGATAATGATACTCAATTAATCTTCTAACTCAACACAAAACTAATCCGTAACTCCAAGTATAACGATTATTGAAAACTTGTTGATCAAGTAAATAGTTAATTTTATTCGAATCATCTTCTAAAGAGTTACTGGTACTGAATTAATCTTCTTACTAAACATAAAACTAAGATGTAACTCCAAGTGTAACGATTATTGAAAACTTGTTGACCAAGTAATGAGTTAATCGTACTCGAATCATCTTCTAAAGAGTTAATGGTACTCGATTAATCTTCCAACACAACAAAAAACTAATCCGTAAGTCCAAGTGTAACGATTATTGATAACTTGTTGACCATGTAAAGAGTTAATTTTACTCGAATCATCTTCTAAAGAGCTAATGGTACTCGATTAATCTTCTAACTCAACATAAAACTAATCTTAACTCCAAGTGTAACTATTATTGATAACTTGTTGACCAAGTAAAGAGTTAATTTTACTCGAATCATCTTCTAAAGAGCTAATGGTACTCGATTAATCTTCTAACTCAACACAAAACTAATCCGTAACTCCAACTATAACGATTATTGATAACTTGTTGACCATGTAAAGAGTTAATTTTATTCGAATCATCTTCTAAAGAGATAATGATACTCAATTAATCTTCTAACTCAACACAAAACTAATCCGTAACTCCAAGTATAACGATTATTGAAAACTTGTTGATCAAGTAAATAGTTAATTTTATTCGAATCATCTTCTAAAGAGTTACTGGTACTGAATTAATCTTCTTACTAAACATAAAACTAATATGTAACTCCAAGTGTAACGATTATTGAAAACTTGTTGACCAAGTAATGAGTTAATCGTACTCGAATCATCTTCTAAAGAGTTAATGGTACTCGATTAATCTTCCAACACAACAAAAAACTAATCCGTAAGTCCAAGTGTAACGATTATTGATAACTTGTTGACCATGTAAAGAGTTAATTTTACTCGAATCATCTTCTAAAGAGCTAATGGTACTCGATTAATCTTCTAACTCAACATAAAACTAATCTTAACTCCAAGTGTAACTATTATTGATAACTTGTTGACCAAGTAAAGAGTTAATTTTACTCGAATCATCTTCTAAAGAGCTAATGGTACTCGATTAATCTTCTAACTCAACACAAAACTAATCCGTAACTCCAACTATAACGATTATTGATAACTTGTTGACCATGTAAAGAGTTAATTTTATTCGAATCATCTTCTAAAGAGATAATGATACTCAATTAATCTTCTAACTCAACACAAAACTAATCCGTAACTCCAAGTATAACGATTATTGAAAACTTGTTGATCAAGTAAATAGTTAATTTTATTCGAATCATCTTCTAAAGAGTTACTGGTACTGAATTAATCTTCTTACTAAACATAAAACTAAGATGTAACTCCAAGTGTAACGATTATTGAAAACTTGTTGACCAAGTAATGAGTTAATCGTACTCGAATCATCTTCTAAAGAGTTAATGGTACTCGATTAATCTTCCAACACAACAAAAAACTAATCCGTAAGTCCAAGTGTAACGATTATTGATAACTTGTTGACCATGTAAAGAGTTAATTTTACTCGAATCATCTTCTAAAGAGCTAATGGTACTCGATTAATCTTCTAACTCAACATAAAACTAATCTTAACTCCAAGTGTAACTATTATTGATAACTTGTTGACCAAGTAAAGAGTTAATTTTACTCGAATCATCTTCTAAAGAGCTAATGGTACTCGATTAATCTTCTAACTCAACACAAAACTAATCCGTAACTCCAACTATAACGATTATTGATAACTTGTTGACCATGTAAAGAGTTAATTTTATTCGAATCATCTTCTAAAGAGATAATGATACTCAATTAATCTTCTAACTCAACACAAAACTAATCCGTAACTCCAAGTATAACGATTATTGAAAACTTGTTGATCAAGTAAATAGTTAATTTTATTCGAATCATCTTCTAAAGAGTTACTGGTACTGAATTAATCTTCTTACTAAACATAAAACTAATATGTAACTCCAAGTGTAACGATTATTGAAAACTTGTTGACCAAGTAATGAGTTAATCGTACTCGAATCATCTTCCAAAGAATTAATGGTACTCGATTAATATTCCAACACAACAAAAAACTAATCCGTAACTCCAAGTGTAACGATTATTGATAACTTGTTGACCATGTAAAGAGCTAATTTTACTCGAATCATCTTCTAAAGAGCTAATAGTACTCGATTAATCTTCTAACTAAACATAAAACTAATCTTAACTCCAAGTGTAACTGTTATTGATAACTTGTTGACCAAGTAAAGAGTTAATTTTACTCGAATCATTTTCTAAAGAGCTAATGGTACTCGATTAATCTTCTAACTCAACACAAAACTAATCCGTAACTCCAACTATAACGATTATTGATAACTTGTTGACCATGTAAAGAGTTAATTTTATTCGAATCATCTTCTAAAGAGATAATGATACTCAATTAATCTTCTAACTCAACACAAAACTAATCCGTAACTCCAAGTATAACGATTATTGAAAACTTGTTGATCAAGTAAATAGTTAATTTTATTCGAATCATCTTCTAAAGAGTTACTGGTACTGAATTAATCTTCTTACTAAACATAAAACTAATATGTAACTCCAAGTGTAACGATTATTGAAAACTTGTTGACCAAGTAATGAGTTAATCGTACTCGAATCATCTTCTAAAGAGTTAATGGTACTCGATTAATCTTCCAACACAACAAAAAACTAATCCGTAAGTCCAAGTGTAACGATTATTGATAACTTGTTGACCATGTAAAGAGTTAATTTTACTCGAATCATCTTCTAAAGAGCTAATGGTACTCGATTAATCTTCTAACTCAACATAAAACTAATCTTAACTCCAAGTGTAACTATTATTGATAACTTGTTGACCAAGTAAAGAGTTAATTTTACTCGAATCATCTTCTAAAGAGCTAATGGTACTCGATTAATCTTCTAACTCAACACAAAACTAATCCGTAACTCCAACTATAACGATTATTGATAACTTGTTGACCATGTAAAGAGTTAATTTTATTCGAATCATCTTCTAAAGAGATAATGATACTCAATTAATCTTCTAACTCAACACAAAACTAATCCGTAACTCCAAGTATAACGATTATTGAAAACTTGTTGATCAAGTAAATAGTTAATTTTATTCGAATCATCTTCTAAAGAGTTACTGGTACTGAATTAATCTTCTTACTAAACATAAAACTAAGATGTAACTCCAAGTGTAACGATTATTGAAAACTTGTTGACCAAGTAATGAGTTAATCGTACTCGAATCATCTTCTAAAGAGTTAATGGTACTCGATTAATCTTCCAACACAACAAAAAACTAATCCGTAAGTCCAAGTGTAACGATTATTGATAACTTGTTGACCATGTAAAGAGTTAATTTTACTCGAATCATCTTCTAAAGAGCTAATGGTACTCGATTAATCTTCTAACTCAACATAAAACTAATCTTAACTCCAAGTGTAACTATTATTGATAACTTGTTGACCAAGTAAAGAGTTAATTTTACTCGAATCATCTTCTAAAGAGCTAATGGTACTCGATTAATCTTCTAACTCAACACAAAACTAATCCGTAACTCCAACTATAACGATTATTGATAACTTGTTGACCATGTAAAGAGTTAATTTTATTCGAATCATCTTCTAAAGAGATAATGATACTCAATTAATCTTCTAACTCAACACAAAACTAATCCGTAACTCCAAGTATAACGATTATTGAAAACTTGTTGATCAAGTAAATAGTTAATTTTATTCGAATCATCTTCTAAAGAGTTACTGGTACTGAATTAATCTTCTTACTAAACATAAAACTAATATGTAACTCCAAGTGTAACGATTATTGAAAACTTGTTGACCAAGTAATGAGTTAATCGTACTCGAATCATCTTCCAAAGAATTAATGGTACTCGATTAATATTCCAACACAACAAAAAACTAATCCGTAACTCCAAGTGTAACGATTATTGATAACTTGTTGACCATGTAAAGAGCTAATTTTACTCGAATCATCTTCTAAAGAGCTAATAGTACTCGATTAATCTTCTAACTAAACATAAAACTAATCTTAACTCCAAGTGTAACTGTTATTGATAACTTGTTGACCAAGTAAAGAGTTAATTTTACTCGAATCATTTTCTAAAGAGCTAATGGTACTCGATTAATCTTCTAACTCAACACAAAACTAATCCGTAACTCCAACTATAACGATTATTGATAACTTGTTGACCATGTAAAGAGTTAATTTTATTCGAATCATCTTCTAAAGAGATAATGATACTCAATTAATCTTCTAACTCAACACAAAACTAATCCGTAACTCCAAGTATAACGATTATTGAAAACTTGTTGATCAAGTAAATAGTTAATTTTATTCGAATCATCTTCTAAAGAGTTACTGGTACTGAATTAATCTTCTTACTAAACATAAAACTAATATGTAACTCCAAGTGTAACGATTATTGAAAACTTGTTGACCAAGTAATGAGTTAATCGTACTCGAATCATCTTCTAAAGAGTTAATGGTACTCGATTAATCTTCCAACACAACAAAAAACTAATCCGTAAGTCCAAGTGTAACGATTATTGATAACTTGTTGACCATGTAAAGAGTTAATTTTACTCGAATCATCTTCTAAAGAGCTAATGGTACTCGATTAATCTTCTAACTCAACATAAAACTAATCTTAACTCCAAGTGTAACTATTATTGATAACTTGTTGACCAAGTAAAGAGTTAATTTTACTCGAATCATCTTCTAAAGAGCTAATGGTACTCGATTAATCTTCTAACTCAACACAAAACTAATCCGTAACTCCAACTATAACGATTATTGATAACTTGTTGACCATGTAAAGAGTTAATTTTATTCGAATCATCTTCTAAAGAGATAATGATACTCAATTAATCTTCTAACTCAACACAAAACTAATCCGTAACTCCAAGTATAACGATTATTGAAAACTTGTTGATCAAGTAAATAGTTAATTTTATTCGAATCATCTTCTAAAGAGTTACTGGTACTGAATTAATCTTCTTACTAAACATAAAACTAAGATGTAACTCCAAGTGTAACGATTATTGAAAACTTGTTGACCAAGTAATGAGTTAATCGTACTCGAATCATCTTCTAAAGAGTTAATGGTACTCGATTAATCTTCCAACACAACAAAAAACTAATCCGTAAGTCCAAGTGTAACGATTATTGATAACTTGTTGACCATGTAAAGAGTTAATTTTACTCGAATCATCTTCTAAAGAGCTAATGGTACTCGATTAATCTTCTAACTCAACATAAAACTAATCTTAACTCCAAGTGTAACTATTATTGATAACTTGTTGACCAAGTAAAGAGTTAATTTTACTCGAATCATCTTCTAAAGAGCTAATGGTACTCGATTAATCTTCTAACTCAACACAAAACTAATCCGTAACTCCAACTATAACGATTATTGATAACTTGTTGACCATGTAAAGAGTTAATTTTATTCGAATCATCTTCTAAAGAGATAATGATACTCAATTAATCTTCTAACTCAACACAAAACTAATCCGTAACTCCAAGTATAACGATTATTGAAAACTTGTTGATCAAGTAAATAGTTAATTTTATTCGAATCATCTTCTAAAGAGTTACTGGTACTGAATTAATCTTCTTACTAAACATAAAACTAATATGTAACTCCAAGTGTAACGATTATTGAAAACTTGTTGACCAAGTAATGAGTTAATCGTACTCGAATCATCTTCTAAAGAGTTAATGGTACTCGATTAATCTTCCAACACAACAAAAAACTAATCCGTAAGTCCAAGTGTAACGATTATTGATAACTTGTTGACCATGTAAAGAGTTAATTTTACTCGAATCATCTTCTAAAGAGCTAATGGTACTCGATTAATCTTCTAACTCAACATAAAACTAATCTTAACTCCAAGTGTAACTATTATTGATAACTTGTTGACCAAGTAAAGAGTTAATTTTACTCGAATCATCTTCTAAAGAGCTAATGGTACTCGATTAATCTTCTAACTCAACACAAAACTAATCCGTAACTCCAACTATAACGATTATTGATAACTTGTTGACCATGTAAAGAGTTAATTTTATTCGAATCATCTTCTAAAGAGATAATGATACTCAATTAATCTTCTAACTCAACACAAAACTAATCCGTAACTCCAAGTATAACGATTATTGAAAACTTGTTGATCAAGTAAATAGTTAATTTTATTCGAATCATCTTCTAAAGAGTTACTGGTACTGAATTAATCTTCTTACTAAACATAAAACTAAGATGTAACTCCAAGTGTAACGATTATTGAAAACTTGTTGACCAAGTAATGAGTTAATCGTACTCGAATCATCTTCTAAAGAGTTAATGGTACTCGATTAATCTTCCAACACAACAAAAAACTAATCCGTAAGTCCAAGTGTAACGATTATTGATAACTTGTTGACCATGTAAAGAGTTAATTTTACTCGAATCATCTTCTAAAGAGCTAATGGTACTCGATTAATCTTCTAACTCAACATAAAACTAATCTTAACTCCAAGTGTAACTATTATTGATAACTTGTTGACCAAGTAAAGAGTTAATTTTACTCGAATCATCTTCTAAAGAGCTAATGGTACTCGATTAATATTCTAACTCAACACAAAACTAATCCGTAACTCCAACTATAACGATTATTGATAACTTGTTGACCATGTAAAGAGTTAATTTTATTCGAATCATCTTCTAAAGAGATAATGATACTCAATTAATCTTCTAACTCAACACAAAACTAATCCGTAACTCCAAGTATAACGATTATTGAAAACTTGTTGATCAAGTAAATAGTTAATTTTATTCGAATCATCTTCTAAAGAGTTACTGGTACTGAATTAATCTTCTTACTAAACATAAAACTAATATGTAACTCCAAGTGTAACGATTATTGAAAACTTGTTGACCAAGTAATGAGTTAATCGTACTCGAATCATCTTCTAAAGAGTTAATGGTACTCGATTAATCTTCTAACTCAACATAAAACTAATCTTAAGTCCAAGTGTAACTATTATTGATAACTTGTTGACCAAGTAAAGAGTTAATTTTACTCGAATCATCTTCTAAAGAGCTAATGGTACTCGATTAATCTTCTAACTCAACACAAAACTAATCCGTAACTCCAACTATAACGATTATTGATAACTTGTTGACCATGTAAAGAGTTAATTTTATTCGAATCATCTTCTAAAGAGATAATGATACTCAATTAATCTTCTAACTCAACACAAAACTAATCCGTAACTCCAAGTATAACGATTATTGAAAACTTGTTGACCATGTAAAGAGTTAATTTTACTCGAATCATCTTCTAAAGAGCTAATGGTACTCGATTAATCTTCTAACTCAACATAAAACTAATCTTAATTCCAAGTGTAACTATTATTGATAACTTGTTGACCAAGTAATGAGTTAATCGTACTCGAATCATCTTCTAAAGAGTTAATGGTACTCGATTAATCTTCCAACACAACAAAAAACTAATCCGTAAGTCCAAGTGTAACGATTATTGATAACTTGTTGACCATGTAAAGAGTTAATTTTACTCGAATCATCTTCTAAAGAGCTAATGGTACTCGATTAATCTTCTAACTCAACATAAAACTAATCTTAACTCCAAGTGTAACTATTATTGATAACTTGTTGACCAAGTAAAGAGTTAATTTTACTCGAATCATCTTCTAAAGAGCTAATGGTACTGGATTAATCTTCTAACTCAACACAAAACTAATCCGTAACTCCAACTATAACGATTATTGATAACTTGTTGACCATGTAAAGAGTTAATTTTATTCGAATCATCTTCTAAAGAGATAATGATACTCAATTAATCTTCTAACTCAACACAAAACTAATCCGTAACTCCAAGTATAACGATTATTGAAAACTTGTTGATCAAGTAAATAGTTAATTTTATTCGAATCATCTTCTAAAGAGTTACTGGTACTGAATTAATCTTCTTACTAAACATAAAACTAATATGTAACTCCAAGTGTAACGATTATTGAAAACTTGTTGACCAAGTAATGAGTTAATCGTACTCGAATCATCTTCTAAAGAGTTAATGGTACTCGATTAATCTTCCAACACAACAAAAAACTAATCCGTAAGTCCAAGTGTAACGATTATTGATAACTTGTTGACCATGTAAAGAGTTAATTTTACTCGAATCATCTTCTAAAGAGCTAATGGTACTCGATTAATCTTCTAACTCAACATAAAACTAATCTTAACTCCAAGTGTAACTGTTATTGATAACTTGTTGACCAAGTAAAGAGTTAATTTTACTCGAATCATTTTCTAAAGAGCTAATGGTACTCGATTAATCTTCTAACTCAACACAAAACTAATCCGTAACTCCAACTATAACGATTATTGATAACTTGTTGACCATGTAAAGAATTAATTTTATTCGAATCATCTTCTAAAGAGATAATGATACTCAATTAATCTTCTAACTCAACACAAAACTAATCCGTAACTCCAAGTATAACGATTATTGAAAACTTGTTGATCAAGTAAATAGTTAATTTTATTCGAATCATCTTCTAAAGAGTTACTGGTACTGAATTAATCTTCTTACTAAACATAAAACTAATATGTAACTCCAAGTGTAACGATTATTGAAAACTTGTTGACCAAGTAATGAGTTAATCGTACTCGAATCATCTTCTAAAGAGTTAATGGTACTCGATTAATCTTCCAACACAACAAAAAACTAATCCGTAAGTCCAAGTGTAACGATTATTGATAACTTGTTGACCATGTAAAGAGTTAATTTTACTCGAATCATCTTCTAAAGAGCTAATGGTACTCGATTAATCTTCTAACTCAACATAAAACTAATCTTAACTCCAAGTGTAACTATTATTGATAACTTGTTGACCAAGTAAAGAGTTAATTTTACTCGAATCATCTTCTAAAGAGCTAATGGTACTCGATTAATCTTCTAACTCAACACAAAACTAATCCGTAACTCCAACTATAACGATTATTGATAACTTGTTGACCATGTAAAGAGTTAATTTTATTCGAATCATCTTCTAAAGAGATAATGATACTCAATTAATCTTCTAACTCAACACAAAACTAATCCGTAACTCCAAGTATAACGATTATTGAAAACTTGTTGATCAAGTAAATAGTTAATTTTATTCGAATCATCTTCTAAAGAGTTACTGGTACTGAATTAATCTTCTTACTAAACATAAAACTAATATGTAACTCCAAGTGTAACGATTATTGAAAACTTGTTGACCAAGTAATGAGTTAATCGTACTCGAATCATCTTCTAAAGAGTTAATGGTACTCGATTAATCTTCTAACTCAACATAAAACTAATCTTAAGTCCAAGTGTAACTATTATTGATAACTTGTTGACCAAGTAAAGAGTTAATTTTACTCGAATCATCTTCTAAAGAGCTAATGGTACTCGATTAATCTTCTAACTCAACACAAAACTAATCCGTAACTCCAACTATAACGATTATTGATAACTTGTTGACCATGTAAAGAGTTAATTTTATTCGAATCATCTTCTAAAGAGATAATGATACTCAATTAATCTTCTAACTCAACACAAAACTAATCCGTAACTCCAAGTATAACGATTATTGAAAACTTGTTGACCATGTAAAGAGTTAATTTTACTCGAATCATCTTCTAAAGAGCTAATGGTACTCGATTAATCTTCTAACTCAACATAAAACTAATCTTAACTCCAAGTGTAACTATTATTGATAACTTGTTGACCAAGTAATGAGTTAATCGTACTCGAATCATCTTCTAAAGAGTTAATGGTACTCGATTAATCTTCCAACACAACAAAAAACTAATCCGTAAGTCCAAGTGTAACGATTATTGATAACTTGTTGACCATGTAAAGAGTTAATTTTACTCGAATCATCTTCTAAAGAGCTAATGGTACTCGATTAATCTTCTAACTCAACATAAAACTAATCTTAACTCCAAGTGTAACTATTATTGATAACTTGTTGACCAAGTAAAGAGTTAATTTTACTCGAATCATCTTCTAAAGAGCTAATGGTACTCGATTAATCTTCTAACTCAACACAAAACTAATCCGTAACTCCAACTATAACGATTATTGATAACTTGTTGACCATGTAAAGAGTTAATTTTATTCGAATCATCTTCTAAAGAGATAATGATACTCAATTAATCTTCTAACTCAACACAAAACTAATCCGTAACTCCAAGTATAACGATTATTGAAAACTTGTTGATCAAGTAAATAGTTAATTTTATTCGAATCATCTTCTAAAGAGTTACTGGTACTGAATTAATCTTCTTACTAAACATAAAACTAATATGTAACTCCAAGTGTAACGATTATTGAAAACTTGTTGACCAAGTAATGAGTTAATCGTACTCGAATCATCTTCTAAAGAGTTAATGGTACTCGATTAATATTCCAACACAACAAAAAACTAATCCGTAACTCCAAGTGTAACGATTATTGATAACTTGTTGACCATGTAAAGAGCTAATTTTACTCGAATCATCTTCTAAAGAGCTAATAGTACTCGATTAATCTTCTAACTAAACATAAAACTAATCTTAACTCCAAGTGTAACTGTTATTGATAACTTGTTGACCAAGTAAAGAGTTAATTTTACTTGAATCATCTTCTAAAGAGCTAATGGTACTCGATTAATCTTCTAACTCAACACAAAACTAATCCGTAACTCCAACTATAACGATTATTGATAACTTGTTGACCATGTAAAGAATTAATTTTATTCGCATCATCTTCTAAAGAGATAATGATACTCAATTAATCTTCTAACTCAACACAAAACTAATCCGTAACTCCAAGTATAACGATTATTGAAAACTTGTTGATCAAGTAAATAGTTAATTTTATTCGAATCATCTTCTAAAGAGTTACTGGTACTGAATTAATCTTCTTACTAAACATAAAACTAATATGTAACTCCAAGTGTAACGATTATTGAAAACTTGTTGACCAAGTAATGAGTTAATCGTACTCGAATCATCTTCTAAAGAGTTAATGGTACTCGATTAATCTTCCAACACAACAAAAAACTAATCCGTAAGTCCAAGTGTAACGATTATTGATAACTTGTTGACCATGTAAAGAGTTAATTTTACTCGAATCATCTTCTAAAGAGCTAATGGTACTCGATTAATCTTCTAACTCAACATAAAACTAATCTTAACTCCAAGTGTAACTATTATTGATAACTTGTTGACCAAGTAAAGAGTTAATTTTACTCGAATCATCTTCTAAAGAGCTAATGGTACTGGATTAATCTTCTAACTCAACACAAAACTAATCCGTAACTCCAACTATAACGATTATTGATAACTTGTTGACCATGTAAAGAGTTAATTTTATTCGAATCATCTTCTAAAGAGATAATGATACTCAATTAATCTTCTAACTCAACACAAAACTAATCCGTAACTCCAAGTATAACGATTATTGAAAACTTGTTGATCAAGTAAATAGTTAATTTTATTCGAATCATCTTCTAAAGAGTTACTGGTACTGAATTAATCTTCTTACTAAACATAAAACTAATATGTAACTCCAAGTGTAACGATTATTGAAAACTTGTTGACCAAGTAATGAGTTAATCGTACTCGAATCATCTTCTAAAGAGTTAATGGTACTCGATTAATCTTCCAACACAACAAAAAACTAATCCGTAAGTCCAAGTGTAACGATTATTGATAACTTGTTGACCATGTAAAGAGTTAATTTTACTCGAATCATCTTCTAAAGAGCTAATGGTACTCGATTAATCTTCTAACTCAACATAAAACTAATCTTAACTCCAAGTGTAACTATTATTGATAACTTGTTGACCAAGTAAAGAGTTAATTTTACTCGAATCATCTTCTAAAGAGCTAATGGTACTCGATTAATCTTCTAACTCAACACAAAACTAATCCGTAACTCCAACTATAACGATTATTGATAACTTGTTGACCATGTAAAGAGTTAATTTTATTCGAATCATCTTCTAAAGAGATAATGATACTCAATTAATCTTCTAACTCAACACAAAACTAATCCGTAACTCCAACTATAACGATTATTGATAACTTGTTGACCATGTAAAGAATTAATTTTATTCGCATCATCTTCTAAAGAGATAATGATACTCAATTAATCTTCTAACTCAACACAAAACTAATCCGTAACTCCAAGTATAACGATTATTGAAAACTTGTTGATCAAGTAAATAGTTAATTTTATTCGAATCATTTCTAAAGAGTTACTGGTACTGAATTAATCTTCTTACTAAACATAAAACTAATATGT
Organism: Scutellaria galericulata; assembly: GCA_946896805.1. Classification (NCBI taxonomy): domain Eukaryota; kingdom Viridiplantae; phylum Streptophyta; class Magnoliopsida; order Lamiales; family Lamiaceae; genus Scutellaria; species Scutellaria galericulata. The sequence continues at coordinate 7,180,002 of OX335794.1, forward strand.
AACTCCAAGTGTAACGATTATTGAAAACTTGTTGACCAAGTAATGAGTTAATCGTACTCGAATCATCTTCTAAAGAGTTAATGGTACTCGATTAATCTTCCAACACAACAAAAAACTAATCCGTAAGTCCAAGTGTAACGATTATTGATAACTTGTTGACCATGTAAAGAGTTAATTTTACTCGAATCATCTTCTAAAGAGCTAATGGTACTCGATTAATCTTCTAACTCAACATAAAACTAATCTTAACTCCAAGTGTAACTATTATTGATAACTTGTTGACCAAGTAAAGAGTTAATTTTACTCGAATCATCTTCTAAAGAGCTAATGGTACTGGATTAATCTTCTAACTCAACACAAAACTAATCCGTAACTCCAACTATAACGATTATTGATAACTTGTTGACCATGTAAAGAGTTAATTTTATTCGAATCATCTTCTAAAGAGATAATGATACTCAATTAATCTTCTAACTCAACACAAAACTAATCCGTAACTCCAAGTATAACGATTATTGAAAACTTGTTGATCAAGTAAATAGTTAATTTTATTCGAATCATCTTCTAAAGAGTTACTGGTACTGAATTAATCTTCTTACTAAACATAAAACTAATATGTAACTCCAAGTGTAACGATTATTGAAAACTTGTTGACCAAGTAATGAGTTAATCGTACTCGAATCATCTTCTAAAGAGTTAATGGTACTCGATTAATCTTCCAACACAACAAAAAACTAATCCGTAAGTCCAAGTGTAACGATTATTGATAACTTGTTGACCATGTAAAGAGTTAATTTTACTCGAATCATCTTCTAAAGAGCTAATGGTACTCGATTAATCTTCTAACTCAACATAAAACTAATCTTAACTCCAAGTGTAACTATTATTGATAACTTGTTGACCAAGTAAAGAGTTAATTTTACTCGAATCATCTTCTAAAGAGCTAATGGTACTCGATTAATCTTCTAACTCAACACAAAACTAATCCGTAACTCCAACTATAACGATTATTGATAACTTGTTGACCATGTAAAGAGTTAATTTTATTCGAATCATCTTCTAAAGAGATAATGATACTCAATTAATCTTCTAACTCAACACAAAACTAATCCGTAACTCCAAGTATAACGATTATTGAAAACTTGTTGATCAAGTAAATAGTTAATTTTATTCGAATCATCTTCTAAAGAGTTACTGGTACTGAATTAATCTTCTTACTAAACATAAAACTAATATGTAACTCCAAGTGTAATGATTATTGAAAACTTGTTGACCAAGTAATGAGTTAATCGTACTCGAATCATCTTCCAAAGAATTAATGGTACTCGATTAATATTCCAACACAACAAAAAACTAATCCGTAACTCCAAGTGTAACGATTATTGATAACTTGTTGACCATGTAAAGAGCTAATTTTACTCGAATCATCTTCTAAAGAGCTAATAGTACTCGATTAATCTTCTAACTAAACATAAAACTAATCTTAACTCCAAGTGTAACTGTTATTGATAACTTGTTGACCAAGTAAAGAGTTAATTTTACTCGAATCATCTTCTAAAGAGCTAATGGTACTCGATTAATCTTCTAACTCAACACAAAACTAATCCGTAACTCCAACTATAACGATTATTGATAACTTGTTGACCATGTAAAGAATTAATTTTATTCGAATCATCTTCTAAAGAGATAATGATACTCAATTAATCTTCTAACTCAACACAAAACTAATCCGTAACTCCAAGTATAACGATTATTGAAAACTTGTTGATCAAGTAAATAGTTAATTTTATTCGAATCATCTTCTAAAGAGTTACTGGTACTGAATTAATCTTCTTACTAAACATAAAACTAATATGTAACTCCAAGTGTAACGATTATTGAAAACTTGTTGACCAAGTAATGAGTTAATCGTACTCGAATCATCTTCTAAAGAGTTAATGGTACTCGATTAATCTTCCAACACAACAAAAAACTAATCCGTAAGTCCAAGTGTAACGATTATTGATAACTTGTTGACCATGTAAAGAGTTAATTTTACTCGAATCATCTTCTAAAGAGCTAATGGTACTCGATTAATCTTCTAACTCAACATAAAACTAATCTTAACTCCAAGTGTAACTATTATTGATAACTTGTTGACCAAGTAAAGAGTTAATTTTACTCGAATCATCTTCTAAAGAGTTAATGGTACTCGATTAATCTTCTAACTCAACACAAAACTAATCCGTAAGTCCAACTATAACGATTATTGATAACTTGTTGACCATGTAAAGAGTTAATTTTATTCGAATCATCTTCTAAAGAGATAATGATACTCAATTAATCTTCTAACTCAACACAAAACTAATCCGTAACTCCAAGTATAACGATTATTGAAAACTTGTTGATCAAGTAAATAGTTAATTTTATTCGAATCATCTTCTAAAGAGTTACTGGTACTGAATTAATCTTCTTACTAAACATAAAACTAATATGTAACTCCAAGTGTAACGATTATTGAAAACTTGTTGACCAAGTAATGAGTTAATCGTACTCGAATCATCTTCTAAAGAGTTAATGGTACTCGATGAATATTCCAACACAACAAAAAACTAATCCGTAACTCCAAGTGTAACGATTATTGATAACTTGTTGACCATGTAAAGAGCTAATTTTACTCGAATCATCTTCTAAAGAGCTAATAGTACTCGATTAATCTTCTAACTAAACATAAAACTAATCTTAACTCCAAGTGTAACTGTTATTGATAACTTGTTGACCAAGTAAAGAGTTAATTTTACTCGAATCATCTTCTAAAGAGCTAATGGTACTCGATTAATCTTCTAACTCAACACAAAACTAATCCGTAACTCCAACTATAACGATTATTGATAACTTGTTGACCATATAAAGAATTAATTTTATTCGAATCATCTTCTAAAGAGATAATGATACTCAATTAATCTTCTAACTCAACACAAAACTAATCCGTAACTCCAAGTATAACGATTATTGAAAACTTGTTGATCAAGTAAATAGTTAATTTTATTCGAATCATCTTCTAAAGAGTTACTGGTACTGAATTAATCTTCTTACTAAACATAAAACTAATATGTAACTCCAAGTGTAACGATTATTGAAAACTTGTTGACCAAGTAATGAGTTAATCGTACTCGAATCATCTTCTAAAGAGTTAATGGTACTCGATTAATATTCCAACACAACAAAAAACTAATCCGTAACTCCAAGTGTAACGATTATTGATAACTTGTTGACCATGTAAAGAGCTAATTTTACTCGAATCATCTTCTAAAGAGCTAATAGTACTCGATTAATCTTCTAACTAAACATAAAACTAATCTTAACTCCAAGTGTAACTGTTATTGATAACTTGTTGACCAAGTAAAGAGTTAATTTTACTCGAATCATCTTCTAAAGAGCTAATGGTACTCGATTAATCTTCTAACTCAACACAAAACTAATCCGTAACTCCAACTATAACGATTATTGATAACTTGTTGACCATGTAAAGAATTAATTTTATTCGCATCATCTTCTAAAGAGATAATGATACTCAATTAATCTTCTAACTCTTCACAAAACTAATCCGTAACTCCAAGTATAACGATTATTGAAATCTTGTTGATCAAGTAAATAGTTAATTTTATTCGAATCATCTTCTAAAGAGTTACTGGTACTGAATTAATCTTCTTACTAAACATAAAACTAATATGTAACTCCAAGTGTAACGATTATTGAAAACTTGTTGACCAAGTAATGAGTTAATCGTACTCGAATCATCTTCTAAAGAGTTAATGGTACTCGATTAATCTTCCAACACAACAAAAAACTAATCCGTAAGTCCAAGTGTAACGATTATTGATAACTTGTTGACCATGTAAAGAGTTAATTTTACTCGAATCATCTTCTAAAGAGCTAATGGTACTCGATTAATCTTCTAACTCAACATAAAACTAATCTTAACTCCAAGTGTAACTATTATTGATAACTTGTTGACCAAGTAAAGAGTTAATTTTACTCGAATCATCTTCTAAAGAGCTAATGGTACTCGATTAATCTTCTAACTCAACACAAAACTAATCCGTAACTCCAACTATAACGATTATTGATAACTTGTTGACCATGTAAAGAGTTAATTTTATTCGAATCATCTTCTAAAGAGATAATGATACTCAATTAATCTTCTAACTCAACACAAAACTAATCCGTAACTCCAAGTATAACGATTATTGAAAACTTGTTGATCAAGTAAATAGTTAATTTTATTCGAATCATCTTCTAAAGAGTTACTGGTACTGAATTAATCTTCTTACTAAACATAAAACTAATATGTAACTCCAAGTGTAACGATTATTGAAAACTTGTTGACCAAGTAATGAGTTAATCGTACTCGAATCATCTTCTAAAGAGTTAATGGTACTCGATTAATATTCCAACACAACAAAAAACTAATCCGTAACTCCAAGTGTAACGATTATTGATAACTTGTTGACCATGTAAAGAGCTAATTTTACTCGAATCATCTTCTAAAGAGCTAATAGTACTCGATTAATCTTCTAACTAAACATAAAACTAATCTTAACTCCAAGTGTAACTGTTATTGATAACTTGTTGACCAAGTAAAGAGTTAATTTTACTTGAATCATCTTCTAAAGAGCTAATGGTACTCGATTAATCTTCTAACTCAACACAAAACTAATCCGTAACTCCAACTATAACGATTATTGATAACTTGTTGACCATGTAAAGAATTAATTTTATTCGCATCATCTTCTAAAGAGATAATGATACTCAATTAATCTTCTAACTCAACACAAAACTAATCCGTAATTCCAAGTATAACGATTATTGAAAACTTGTTGATCAAGTAAATAGTTAATTTTATTCGAATCATCTTCTAAAGAGTTACTGGTACTGAATTAATCTTCTTACTAAACATAAAACTAATATGTAACTCCAAGTGTAACGATTATTGAAAACTTGTTGACCAAGTAATGAGTTAATCGTACTCGAATCATCTTCTAAAGAGTTAATGGTACTCGATTAATCTTCCAACACAACAAAAAACTAATCCGTAAGTCCAAGTGTAACGATTATTGATAACTTGTTGACCATGTAAAGAGTTAATTTTACTCGAATCATCTTCTAAAGAGCTAATGGTACTCGATTAATCTTCTAACTCAACATAAAACTAATCTTAACTCCAAGTGTAACTATTATTGATAACTTGTTGACCAAGTAAAGAGTTAATTTTACTCGAATCATCTTCTAAAGAGCTAATGGTACTCGATTAATCTTCTAGCTCAACACAAAACTAATCCGTAACTCCAACTATAACGATTATTGATAACTTGTTGACCATGTAAAGAATTAATTTTATTCGAATCATCTTCTAAAGAGATAATGATACTCAATTAATCTTCTAACTCAACACAAAACTAATCCGTAACTCCAAGTATAACGATTATTGAAAACTTGTTGATCAAGTAAATAGTTAATTTTATTCGAATCATCTTCTAAAGAGTTACTGGTACTGAATTAATCTTCTTACTAAACATAAAACTAATATGTAACTCCAAGTGTAACGATTATTGAAAACTTGTTGACCAAGTAATGAGTTAATCGTACTCGAATCATCTTCTAAAGAGTTAATGGTACTCGATTAATCTTCCAACACAACAAAAAACTAATCCGTAAGTCCAAGTTTAACGATTATTGATAACTTGTTGACCATGTAAAGAGTTAATTTTACTCGAATCATCTTCTAAAGAGCTAATGGTACTCGATTAATCTTCCAACACAACAAAAAACTAATCCGTAAGTCCAAGTTTAACGATTATTGATAACTTGTTGACCATGTAAAGAGTTAATTTTACTCGAATCATCTTCTAAAGAGCTAATGGTACTCGATTAATCTTCTAACTCAACATAAAACTAATCTTAACTCCAAGTGTAACTATTATTGATAACTTGTTGACCAAGTAAAGAGTTAATTTTACTCGAATCATCTTCTAAAGAGCTAATGGTACTCGATTAATCTTCTAACTCAACACAAAACTAATCCGTAACTCCAACTATAACGATTATTGATAACTTGTTGACCATGTAAAGAGTTAATTTTATTCGAATCATCTTCTAAAGAGATAATGATACTCAATTAATCTTCTAACTCAACACAAAACTAATCCGTAACTCCAAGTATAACGATTATTGAAAACTTGTTGATCAAGTAAATAGTTAATTTTATTCGAATCATCTTCTAAAGAGTTACTGGTACTGAATTAATCTTCTTACTAAACATAAAACTAATATGTAACTCCAAGTGTAACGATTATTGAAAACTTGTTGACCAAGTAATGAGTTAATCGTACTCGAATCATCTTCCAAAGAATTAATGGTACTCGATTAATATTCCAACACAACAAAAAACTAATCCGTAACTCCAAGTGTAACGATTATTGATAACTTGTTGACCATGTAAAGAGCTAATTTTACTCGAATCATCTTCTAAAGAGCTAATAGTACTCGATTAATCTTCTAAAGAGCTAATAGTACTCGATTAATCTTCTAACTAAACATAAAACTAATCTTAACTCCAAGTGTAACTGTTATTGATAACTTGTTGACCAAGTAAAGAGTTAATTTTACTCGAATCATCTTCTAAAGAGCTAATGGTACTCGATTAATCTTCTAACTCAACACAAAACTAATCCGTAACTCCAACTATAACGATTATTGATAACTTGTTGACCATGTAAAGAATTAATTTTATTCGAATCATCTTCTAAAGAGATAATGATACTCAATTAATCTTCTAACTCAACACAAAACTAATCCATAACTCCAAGTATAACGATTATTGAAAACTTGTTGATCAGGTAAATAGTTAATTTTATTCGAATCATCTTCTAAAGAGTTACTGGTACTGAATTAATCTTCTTACTAAACATAAAACTAATATGTAACTCCAAGTGTAACGATTATTGAAAACTTGTTGACCAAGTAATGAGTTAATCGTACTCGAATCATCTTCTAAAGAGTTAATGGTACTCGATTAATCTTCCAACACAACAAAAAACTAATCCGTAAGTCCAAGTGTAACGATTATTGATAACTTGTTGACCATGTAAAGAGCTAATTTTACTCGAATCATCTTCTAAAGAGCTAATAGTACTCGATTAATCTTCTAACTAAACATAAAACTAATCTTAACTGCAAGTGTAACTGTTATTGATAACTTGTTGACCAAGTAAAGAGTTAATTTTACTCGAATCATCTTCTAAAGAGCTAATGGTACTCGATTAATCTTCTAACTAAACACAAAACTAATCCGTAACTCCAACTATAACGATTATTGATAACTTGTTGACCATGTAAAGAATTAATTTTATTCGAATCATATTCTAAAGAGATAATGATACTCAATTAATCTTCTAACTCAACACAAAACTAATCCGTAACTCCAAGTATAACGATTATTGAAAACTTGTTGATCAAGTAAATAGTTAATTTTATTCGAATCATCTTCTAAAGAGTTACTGGTACTGAATTAATCTTCTTACTAAACATAAAACTAATATGTAACTCCAAGTGTAACGATTATTGAAAACTTGTTGACCAAGTAATGAGTTAATCGTACTCGAATCATCTTCCAAAGAATTAATGGTACTCGATTAATATTCCAACACAACAAAAAACTAATCCGTAACTCCAAGTGTAACGATTATTGATAACTTGTTGACCATGTAAAGAGCTAATTTTACTCGAATCATCTTCTAAAGAGCTAATAGTACTCGATTAATCTTCTAACTAAACATAAAACTAATCTTAACTCCAAGTGTAACTGTTATTGATAACTTGTTGACCAAGTAAAGAGTTAATTTTACTCGAATCATCTTCTAAAGAGCTAATGGTACTCGATTAATCTTCTAACTCAACACAAAACTAATCCGTAACTCCAACTATAACGATTATTGATAACTTGTTGACCATGTAAAGAATTAATTTTATTCGAATCATCTTCTAAAGAGATAATGATACTCAATTAATCTTCTAACTCAACACAAAACTAATCCGTAACTCCAAGTATAACGATTATTGAAAACTTGTTGATCAAGTAAATAGTTAATTTTATTCGAATCATCTTCTAAAGAGTTACTGGTACTGAATTAATCTTCTTACTAAACATAAAACTAATATGTAACTCCAAGTGTAACGATTATTGAAAACTTGTTGACCAAGTAATGAGTTAATCGTACTCGAATCATCTTCTAAAGAGTTAATGGTACTCGATTAATCTTCCAACACAACAAAAAACTAATCCGTAAGTCCAAGTGTAACGATTATTGATAACTTGTTGACCATGTAAAGAGTTAATTTTACTCGAATCATCTTCTAAAGAGCTAATGGTACTCGATTAATCTTCTAACTCAACATAAAACTAATCTTAACTCCAAGTGTAACTATTATTGATAACTTGTTGACCAAGTAAAGAGTTAATTTTACTCGAATCATCTTCTAAAGAGCTAATTGTACTCGATTAATCTTCTTACTCAATACAAAACTAATCCGTAACTCCAAGTATAACGATTATTGTTAACTTGTTGACCATGTAAAGAGTTAATTTTATTCGAATCATCTTCTAAAGAGATAATACTGGTACTCAATTAATCTTCTAACTCAACACAAAACTAATCCGTAACTCCAAGTATAACGATTATTGAAAACTTTTTGATCAAGTAAATAGTTAATTTTATTCGAATCATCTTCTAAAGAGTTACTGGTACTCAATTAATCTTCTTACTAAACATGAAACTAATATGTAACTCCAAGTGTAACGATTATTGAAAACTTGTTGACCAAGTAAAGAGTTAATTGTACTTGAATCATCTTCTAAAGAGTTAATGGTACTCGATCCATCTTCTAACTCAACATAAAACTAATCTTTAACTCCAAGTGTAACGATTATTGAAAACTTGTTGATCAAGTAAAGAGTTAGTTGTACTCGAATCATCTTCTAAAGATCTAATGGGACTCGATTAATCTTCTAACTCAACACAAAGCTAATCCGTAACTCCAAGTGTAACGATTATTGAAAACTTGTTGACCAAGTAATGAGTTAATCGTACTCGAATCATCTTCTAAAGAATTAATGGTACTCGATTAATCTACCAACACAACAAAAAACTAATCCGTAACTCCAAGTGTAACAATTATTGATAACTTGTTGACCATGTAAAGAGTTAATTTTACTCGAATCATCTTCTAAATAGCTAATGGTACTCGATTAATCTTCTAACTCAATACAAAACTAATTCGTAACTCCAAGTATAACGATTATTGTTAACTTGTTGACCATGTAAAGAGTTAATTTTATTCGAATCATCTTCTAAAGAGATAATGGTACTCAATTAATCTTCTAACTCAACACAAAACTAATCCGTAACTCAAGTATAACGATTATTGAAAACTTGTTGATCAAGTAAATAATTAATTTTATTCGAATCATCTTCTAAAGAGTTACTGGTACTGAATTAATCTTCTTACTAAACATAAAACTAATATGTACCTCTTAAGTGTAACGATTATTGAAAACCTGTTAAACAAGTAAAGAGTTAATTTTACTTGAATCATCTTCTAAAGAGTTAAAGGTACTCGATACATCTTCTAACTCAACATAAAACTAATATTTAACTCCAAGTGTAACGATTATTGAAAACTTGTTGACCAAGTAAAGAGTTAATTGTAATTGAATCATCTTCCAAAGAGTTAATGGTACTCGATTCATCTTCTAACTCAACATAAAACTAATCTTTAACTCCAAGTGTAACGATTATTGAAAACTTGTTGATCTAGTAAAGAGTTAGTTGTTCTCGAATCATCTTCTAAAGAGCTAATGGTACACGATTGATCTTATAACTCAACACAAAACTAATCCGTAACTCCAATTGTAACGATTATTGAAATATTGTTGATCAAGTAAATAGTTAATTTTATTCGAATCATCTTCTAAAGAGTTACTGTTACTCAATTAATCTTCTTACTAAACATAAAACTAATCTGTAACTCTTAAGTGTTACGATTATTGAAAACTAGTTGACCAAGTAAAGAGTTAATTGTACTCGAATCATCTTCTAAAGAATTAATGGTACTCGATTCATCTTCTAACTCAACATAAAACTAATCTTTAACTCCAAGTGTAATGATTATTGAAAACTTGTTGATCAAGTAAAGAGTTAATCGTACTCGAATCATCTTCTAAAGAATTAATGGTACTCGATTAATCTTCCAACACAACAAAAAACTAATCTGTAACTCTTAAGTGTAACGATTATTGAAAACTTGTTGACCAAGTAAAGAGTTAATTGTACTTGAATCATCTTCTAAAGAGTTAATGGTACTCGATTAATCTTCCAACACAACAAAAAACTAATCCGTAAGTCCAAGTGTAACGATTATTGATAACTTGTTGACCATGTAAAGAGTTAATTTTACTCGAATCATCTTCTAAAGAGCTAATGGTACTCGATTAATCTTCTAACTCAACATAAAACTAATCTTAACTCCAAGTGTAACTATTATTGATAACTTGTTGACCAAGTAAAGAGTTAATTTTACTCGAATCATCTTCTAAAGAGCTAATGGTACTCGATTAATCTTCTAGCTCAACACAAAACTAATCCGTAACTCCAACTATAACGATTATTGATAACTTGTTGACCATGTAAAGAATTAATTTTATTCGAATCATCTTCTAAAGAGATAATGATACTCAATTAATCTTCTAACTCAACACAAAACTAATCCGTAACTCCAAGTATAACGATTATTGAAAACTTGTTGATCAAGTAAATAGTTAATTTTATTCGAATCATCTTCTAAAGAGTTACTGGTACTGAATTAATCTTCTTACTAAACATAAAACTAATATGTAACTCCAAGTGTAACGATTATTGAAAACTTGTTGACCAAGTAATGAGTTAATCGTACTCGAATCATCTTCTAAAGAGTTAATGGTACTCGATTAATCTTCCAACACAACAAAAAACTAATCCGTAAGTCCAAGTTTAACGATTATTGATAACTTGTTGACCATGTAAAGAGTTAATTTTACTCGAATCATCTTCTAAAGAGCTAATGGTACTCGATTAATCTTCCAACACAACAAAAAACTAATCCGTAAGTCCAAGTTTAACGATTATTGATAACTTGTTGACCATGTAAAGAGTTAATTTTACTCGAATCATCTTCTAAAGAGCTAATGGTACTCGATTAATCTTCTAACTCAACATAAAACTAATCTTAACTCCAAGTGTAACTATTATTGATAACTTGTTGACCAAGTAAAGAGTTAATTTTACTCGAATCATCTTCTAAAGAGCTAATGGTACTCGATTAATCTTCTAACTCAACACAAAACTAATCCGTAACTCCAACTATAACGATTATTGATAACTTGTTGACCATGTAAAGAGTTAATTTTATTCGAATCATCTTCTAAAGAGATAATGATACTCAATTAATCTTCTAACTCAACACAAAACTAATCCGTAACTCCAAGTATAACGATTATTGAAAACTTGTTGATCAAGTAAATAGTTAATTTTATTCGAATCATCTTCTAAAGAGTTACTGGTACTGAATTAATCTTCTTACTAAACATAAAACTAATATGTAACTCCAAGTGTAACGATTATTGAAAACTTGTTGACCAAGTAATGAGTTAATCGTACTCGAATCATCTTCCAAAGAATTAATGGTACTCGATTAATATTCCAACACAACAAAAAACTAATCCGTAACTCCAAGTGTAACGATTATTGATAACTTGTTGACCATGTAAAGAGCTAATTTTACTCGAATCATCTTCTAAAGAGCTAATAGTACTCGATTAATCTTCTAAAGAGCTAATAGTACTCGATTAATCTTCTAACTAAACCTAAAACTAATCTTAACTCCAAGTGTAACTGTTATTGATAACTTGTTGACCAAGTAAAGAGTTAATTTTACTCGAATCATCTTCTAAAGAGCTAATGGTACTCGATTAATCTTCTAACTCAACACAAAACTAATCCGTAACTCCAACTATAACGATTATTGATAACTTGTTGACCATGTAAAGAATTAATTTTATTCGAATCATCTTCTAAAGAGATAATGATACTCAATTAATCTTCTAACTCAACACAAAACTAATCCATAACTCCAAGTATAACGATTATTGAAAACTTGTTGATCAGGTAAATAGTTAATTTTATTCGAATCATCTTCTAAAGAGTTACTGGTACTGAATTAATCTTCTTACTAAACATAAAACTAATATGTAACTCCAAGTGTAACGATTATTGAAAACTTGTTGACCAAGTAATGAGTTAATCGTACTCGAATCATCTTCTAAAGAGTTAATGGTACTCGATTAATCTTCCAACACAACAAAAAACTAATCCGTAAGTCCAAGTGTAACGATTATTGATAACTTGTTGACCATGTAAAGAGCTAATTTTACTCGAATCATCTTCTAAAGAGCTAATAGTACTCGATTAATCTTCTAACTAAACATAAAACTAATCTTAACTGCAAGTGTAACTGTTATTGATAACTTGTTGACCAAGTAAAGAGTTAATTTTACTCGAATCATCTTCTAAAGAGCTAATGGTACTCGATTAATCTTCTAACTCAACACAAAACTAATCCGTAACTCCAACTATAACGATTATTGATAACTTGTTGACCATGTAAAGAATTAATTTTATTCGAATCATATTCTAAAGAGATAATGATACTCAATTAATCTTCTAACTCAACACAAAACTAATCCGTAACTCCAAGTATAACGATTATTGAAAACTTGTTGATCAAGTAAATAGTTAATTTTATTCGAATCATCTTCTAAAGAGTTACTGGTACTGAATTAATCTTCTTACTAAACATAAAACTAATATGTAACTCCAAGTGTAACGATTATTGAAAACTTGTTGACCAAGTAATGAGTTAATCGTACTCGAATCATCTTCCAAAGAATTAATGGTACTCGATTAATATTCCAACACAACAAAAAACTAATCCGTAACTCCAAGTGTAACGATTATTGATAACTTGTTGACCATGTAAAGAGCTAATTTTACTCGAATCATCTTCTAAAGAGCTAATAGTACTCGATTAATCTTCTAACTAAACATAAAACTAATCTTAACTCCAAGTGTAACTGTTATTGATAACTTGTTGACCAAGTAAAGAGTTAATTTTACTCGAATCATCTTCTAAAGAGCTAATGGTACTCGATTAATCTTCTAACTCAACACAAAACTAATCCGTAACTCCAACTATAACGATTATTGATAACTTGTTGACCATGTAAAGAATTAATTTTATTCGAATCATCTTCTAAAGAGATAATGATACTCAATTAATCTTCTAACTCAACACAAAACTAATCCGTAACTCCAAGTATAACGATTATTGAAAACTTGTTGATCAAGTAAATAGTTAATTTTATTCGAATCATCTTCTAAAGAGTTACTGGTACTGAATTAATCTTCTTACTAAACATAAAACTAATATGTAACTCCAAGTGTAACGATTATTGAAAACTTGTTGACCAAGTAATGAGTTAATCGTACTCGAATCATCTTCTAAAGAGTTAATGGTACTCGATTAATCTTCCAACACAACAAAAAACTAATCCGTAAGTCCAAGTGTAACGATTATTGATAACTTGTTGACCATGTAAAGAGTTAATTTTACTCGAATCATCTTCTAAAGAGCTAATGGTACTCGATTAATCTTCTAACTCAACATAAAACTAATCTTAACTCCAAGTGTAACTATTATTGATAACTTGTTGACCAAGTAAAGAGTTAATTTTACTCGAATCATCTTCTAAAGAGCTAATTGTACTCGATTAATCTTCTTACTCAATACAAAACTAATCCGTAACTCCAAGTATAACGATTATTGTTAACTTGTTGACCATGTAAAGAGTTAATTTTATTCGAATCATCTTCTAAAGAGATAATACTGGTACTCAATTAATCTTCTAACTCAACACAAAACTAATCCGTAACTCCAAGTATAACGATTATTGAAAACTTTTTGATCAAGTAAATAGTTAATTTTATTCGAATCATCTTCTAAAGAGTTACTGGTACTCAATTAATCTTCTTAGTAAACATGAAACTAATATGTAACTCCAAGTGTAACGATTATTGAAAACTTGTTGACCAAGTAAAGAGTTAATTGTACTTGAATCATCTTCTAAAGAGTTAATGGTACTCGATCCATCTTCTAACTCAACATAAAACTAATCTTTAACTCCAAGTGTAACGATTATTGAAAACTTGTTGATCAAGTAAAGAGTTAGTTGTACTCGAATCATCTTCTAAAGATCTAATGGGACTCGATTAATCTTCTAACTCAACACAAAGCTAATCCGTAACTCCAAGTGTAACGATTATTGAAAACTTGTTGACCAAGTAATGAGTTAATCGTACTCGAATCATCTTCTAAAGAATTAATGGTACTCGATTAATCTACCAACACAACAAAAAACTAATCCGTAACTCCAAGTGTAACAATTATTGATAACTTGTTGACCATGTAAAGAGTTAATTTTACTCGAATCATCTTCTAAATAGCTAATGGTACTCGATTAATCTTCTAACTCAATACAAAACTAATTCGTAACTCCAAGTATAACGATTATTGTTAACTTGTTGACCATGTAAAGAGTTAATTTTATTCGAATCATCTTCTAAAGAGATAATGGTACTCAATTAATCTTCTAACTCAACACAAAACTAATCCGTAACTCAAGTATAACGATTATTGAAAACTTGTTGATCAAGTAAATAATTAATTTTATTCGAATCATCTTCTAAAGAGTTACTGGTACTGAATTAATCTTCTTACTAAACATAAAACTAATATGTACCTCTTAAGTGTAACGATTATTGAAAACCTGTTAAACAAGTAAAGAGTTAATTTTACTTGAATCATCTTCTAAAGAGTTAAAGGTACTCGATACATCTTCTAACTCAACATAAAACTAATATTTAACTCCAAGTGTAACGATTATTGAAAACTTGTTGACCAAGTAAAGAGTTAATTGTAATTGAATCATCTTCCAAAGAGTTAATGGTACTCGATTCATCTTCTAACTCAACATAAAACTAATCTTTAACTCCAAGTGTAACGATTATTGAAAACTTGTTGATCTAGTAAAGAGTTAGTTGTTCTCGAATCATCTTCTAAAGAGCTAATGGTACACGATTGATCTTATAACTCAACACAAAACTAATCCGTAACTCCAATTGTAACGATTATTGAAATATTGTTGATCAAGTAAATAGTTAATTTTATTCGAATCATCTTCTAAAGAGTTACTGTTACTCAATTAATCTTCTTACTAAACATAAAACTAATCTGTAACTCTTAAGTGTTACGATTATTGAAAACTAGTTGACCAAGTAAAGAGTTAATTGTACTCGAATCATCTTCTAAAGAATTAATGGTACTCGATTCATCTTCTAACTCAACATAAAACTAATCTTTAACTCCAAGTGTAATGATTATTGAAAACTTGTTGATCAAGTAAAGAGTTAATCGTACTCGAATCATCTTCTAAAGAATTAATGGTACTCGATTAATCTTCCAACACAACAAAAAACTAATCTGTAACTCTTAAGTGTAACGATTATTGAAAACTTGTTGACCAAGTAAAGAGTTAATTGTACTTGAATCATCTTCTAAAGAGTTAATGGTACTCGATTAATCTTCTAACTCAACAAAAAACTAATCCGTAACTCCAAGTGTAACAATTATTGATAACTTGTTGACCATGTAAAGAGTTAATTTTACTCGAATCATCTTCTAAATAGCTAATGGTACTCGATTAATCTTCTAACTCAATACAAAACTAATTCGTAACTCCAAGTATAACGATTATTGTTAACTTGTTGACCATGTAAAGAGTTAATTTTATTCGAATCATCTTCTAAAGAGATAATGGTACTCAATTAATCTTCTAACTCAACACAAAACTAATCCGTAACTCCAAGTATAACGATTATTGAAAACTTGTTGATCAAGTAAATAGTTAATTTTATTCGAATTACCTTCTAAAGAGTTACTGGTACTGAATTAATCTTCTTACTAAACATAAAACTAATATGTACCTCTTAAGTGTAACGATTATTGAAAACCTGTTGAACAAGTAAAGAGTTAATTGTACTTGAATCATATTCTAAAGAGTTAATGGTACTCGATTCATCTTCTAACTCAAGATAAAACTAATCTATAACTCCAAGTGTAACAATTATTGAACACTTGTTGATCAAGTAAAGAGTTAATTGTACTCGAATCCTCTTCTAAAGAGCTAATGGTACTCGATTGATCTTATAACTCAACACAAAACTAATCCGTAACTCCAATTATAACGATTATTGAAATCTTGTTGATCAAGTAAATAGTTAATTTTATTCGAATCATCTTCTAAAGAGTTACTGGTACTCAATTAATCTTCTTACTAAACATAAAACTAATCTGTAACTCTTAAGTGTAACGATTATTGAAAACTTGTTGACCAAGTAAAGAGTTAATTGTACTTGAATCATCTTCTAAAGAGTTAATGGTACTCGATTCATCTTCTAACTCAACATAAAACTAATCTTTAACTCCAAGTGTAACGATTATTGAAAACTTGTTGATCTAGTAAAGAGTTAGTTGTTCTCGAATCATCTTCTAAAGAGCTAATGGTACTCGATTGATCTTATAACTCAACACAAAACTAATCCGTAACTCCAATTGTAACGATTATTGAAATCTTGTTGATCAAGTAAATAGTTAATTTTATTCGAATCATCTTCTAAAGAGTTACTGGTACTCAATTAATCTTCTTACTAAACATAAAACTAATCTGTAACTCTTAAGTGTAACAATTATTGAAAACTTGTTGACCAAGTAAAGAGTTAATTGTACTTGAATCAGCTTCTAAAGAGTTAATGGTACTCGATTCATCTTCTAACTCAACATAAAACTAATCTTTAACTCCAAGTGTAACGATTATTGAAAACTTGTTGATCTAGTAAAGAGTTAGTTGTTCTCGAATCATCTTCTAAAGAGCTAATGGTACTCGATTGATCTTATAACTCAATACAAAACTAATCCGTAACTCCAATTGTAACGATTATTGAAATCTTGTTGATCAAGTAAATAGTTAATTTTATTCGAATCATCTTCTAAAGAGTTACTGTTACTCAATTAATCTTCTTACTAAACATAAAACTAATCTGTAACTCTTAAGTGTAACGATTATTGAAAACTTGTTGACCATGTAAAGAGTTAATTGTACTTGAATCATCTTCTAAAGAGTTAATGGTACTCGTTTCATCTTCTAACTCAACATAAAACTAATCTTTAACTCCAAGTGTAACGATTATTGAAAACTTGTTGATCAAGTATAGAGTTAGTTGTACTCGAATCATCTTCTAAAGATCTAATGGTACTCGGTTAATCTTCTAACTCAACACAAAGCTAATCCGTAACTCCAAGTGTAACGATTATTGAAAACTTGTTGACCAAGTAATGAGTTAATCGTACTCGAATCATCTTCTAAAGAATTAATGGTACTCGATTAATCTACCAACACAACAAAAAACTAATCCGTAACTCCAAGTGTAACGATTATTGATAACTTGTTGACCATGTAAAGAGTTAATTTTACTCGAATCATCCTCTAAATAGCTAATGGTACTCGATTAATCTTCTAACTCAACAAAAAACTAATCCGTAACTCCAAGTGTAACGATTATTGATAACTTGTTGACCATGTAAAGAGTTAATTTTACTCGAATCATCCTCTAAATAGCTAATGGTACTCAATTAATCTTCTAACTCAATACAAAACTAATTCGTAACTCCAAGTATAACGATTATTGTTAACTTGTTGACCATGTAAAGAGTTAATTTTATTCGAATCATCTTCTAAAGAGATAATAGTACTCAATTAATCTTCTAACTCAACACAAAATTAATCCGTAACTCCAAGTATAACGATTATTGAAAACTTGTTGATCAAGTAAATAGTTAATTTTATTCGAATTACCTTCTAAAGAGTTACTGGTACTGAATTAATCTTCTTACTAAACATAAAACTAATATGTACCTCTTAAATGTAACGATTATTGAAAACCTGTTGAACAAGTAAAGAGTTAATTGTACTTGAATCATCTTCTAAAGAGTTAATGGTACTCGATTCATCTTCTAACTCAACATAAAACTAATCTTTTACTCCAAGTGTAACAATTATTGAACACTTGTTGATCAAGTAAAGAGTTAATTGTACTCGAATCCTCTTCTAAAGAGCTAATGGTACTCGATTGATCTTATAACTCAACACAAAACTAATCCGTAACTCCAATTGTAACGATTATTGAAAACTTATTGATCTAGTAAAGAGTTAGTTGTTCTCGAATCATCTTCTAAAGAGCTAATGGTACTCGATTGATCTTATAACTCAATACAAAACTAATCCGTAACTCCAATTGTAACGATTATTGAAATATTGTTGATCAAGTAAATAGTTAATTTTATTCGAATCATCTTCTAAAGAGTTACTGGTACTCAATTAATCTTCTTAGTAAACATGAAACTAATATGTAACTCCAAGTGTAACGATTATTGAAAACTTGTTGACCAAGTAAAGAGTTAATTGTACTTGAATCATCTTCTAAAGAGTTAATGGTACTCGATCCATCTTCTAACTCAACATAAAACTAATCTTTAACTCCAAGTGTAACGATTATTGAAAACTTGTTGATCAAGTAAAGAGTTAGTTGTACTCGAATCATCTTCTAAAGATCTAATGGGACTCGATTAATCTTCTAACTCAACACAAAGCTAATCCGTAACTCCAAGTGTAACGATTATTGAAAACTTGTTGACCAAGTAATGAGTTAATCGTACTCGAATCATCTTCTAAAGAATTAATGGTACTCGATTAATCTACCAACACAACAAAAAACTAATCCGTAACTCCAAGTGTAACAATTATTGATAACTTGTTGACCATGTAAAGAGTTAATTTTACTCGAATCATCTTCTAAATAGCTAATGGTACTCGATTAATCTTCTAACTCAATACAAAACTAATTCGTAACTCCAAGTATAACGATTATTGTTAACTTGTTGACCATGTAAAGAGTTAATTTTATTCGAATCATCTTCTAAAGAGATAATGGTACTCAATTAATCTTCTAACTCAACACAAAACTAATCCGTAACTCAAGTATAACGATTATTGAAAACTTGTTGATCAAGTAAATAATTAATTTTATTCGAATCATCTTCTAAAGAGTTACTGGTACTGAATTAATCTTCTTACTAAACATAAAACTAATATGTACCTCTTAAGTGTAACGATTATTGAAAACCTGTTAAACAAGTAAAGAGTTAATTTTACTTGAATCATCTTCTAAAGAGTTAAAGGTACTCGATACATCTTCTAACTCAACATAAAACTAATATTTAACTCCAAGTGTAACGATTATTGAAAACTTGTTGACCAAGTAAAGAGTTAATTGTAATTGAATCATCTTCCAAAGAGTTAATGGTACTCGATTCATCTTCTAACTCAACATAAAACTAATCTTTAACTCCAAGTGTAACGATTATTGAAAACTTGTTGATCTAGTAAAGAGTTAGTTGTTCTCGAATCATCTTCTAAAGAGCTAATGGTACACGATTGATCTTATAACTCAACACAAAACTAATCCGTAACTCCAATTGTAACGATTATTGAAATATTGTTGATCAAGTAAATAGTTAATTTTATTCGAATCATCTTCTAAAGAGTTACTGTTACTCAATTAATCTTCTTACTAAACATAAAACTAATCTGTAACTCTTAAGTGTTACGATTATTGAAAACTAGTTGACCAAGTAAAGAGTTAATTGTACTCGAATCATCTTCTAAAGAATTAATGGTACTCGATTCATCTTCTAACTCAACATAAAACTAATCTTTAACTCCAAGTGTAATGATTATTGAAAACTTGTTGATCAAGTAAAGAGTTAATCGTACTCGAATCATCTTCTAAAGAATTAATGGTACTCGATTAATCTTCCAACACAACAAAAAACTAATCTGTAACTCTTAAGTGTAACGATTATTGAAAACTTGTTGACCAAGTAAAGAGTTAATTGTACTTGAATCATCTTCTAAAGAGTTAATGGTACTCGATTAATCTTCTAACTCAACAAAAAACTAATCCGTAACTCCAAGTGTAACAATTATTGATAACTTGTTGACCATGTAAAGAGTTAATTTTACTCGAATCATCTTCTAAATAGCTAATGGTACTCGATTAATCTTCTAACTCAATACAAAACTAATTCGTAACTCCAAGTATAACGATTATTGTTAACTTGTTGACCATGTAAAGAGTTAATTTTATTCGAATCATCTTCTAAAGAGATAATGGTACTCAATTAATCTTCTAACTCAACACAAAACTAATCCGTAACTCCAAGTATAACGATTATTGAAAACTTGTTGATCAAGTAAATAGTTAATTTTATTCGAATTACCTTCTAAAGAGTTACTGGTACTGAATTAATCTTCTTACTAAACATAAAACTAATATGTACCTCTTAAGTGTAACGATTATTGAAAACCTGTTGAACAAGTAAAGAGTTAATTGTACTTGAATCATATTCTAAAGAGTTAATGGTACTCGATTCATCTTCTAACTCAAGATAAAACTAATCTATAACTCCAAGTGTAACAATTATTGAACACTTGTTGATCAAGTAAAGAGTTAATTGTACTCGAATCCTCTTCTAAAGAGCTAATGGTACTCGATTGATCTTATAACTCAACACAAAACTAATCCGTAACTCCAATTATAACGATTATTGAAATCTTGTTGATCAAGTAAATAGTTAATTTTATTCGAATCATCTTCTAAAGAGTTACTGGTACTCAATTAATCTTCTTACTAAACATAAAACTAATCTGTAACTCTTAAGTGTAACGATTATTGAAAACTTGTTGACCAAGTAAAGAGTTAATTGTACTTGAATCATCTTCTAAAGAGTTAATGGTACTCGATTCATCTTCTAACTCAACATAAAACTAATCTTTAACTCCAAGTGTAACGATTATTGAAAACTTGTTGATCTAGTAAAGAGTTAGTTGTTCTCGAATCATCTTCTAAAGAGCTAATGGTACTCGATTGATCTTATAACTCAACACAAAACTAATCCGTAACTCCAATTGTAACGATTATTGAAATCTTGTTGATCAAGTAAATAGTTAATTTTATTCGAATCATCTTCTAAAGAGTTACTGGTACTCAATTAATCTTCTTACTAAACATAAAACTAATCTGTAACTCTTAAGTGTAACAATTATTGAAAACTTGTTGACCAAGTAAAGAGTTAATTGTACTTGAATCAGCTTCTAAAGAGTTAATGGTACTCGATTCATCTTCTAACTCAACATAAAACTAATCTTTAACTCCAAGTGTAACGATTATTGAAAACTTGTTGATCTAGTAAAGAGTTAGTTGTTCTCGAATCATCTTCTAAAGAGCTAATGGTACTCGATTGATCTTATAACTCAATACAAAACTAATCCGTAACTCCAATTGTAACGATTATTGAAATCTTGTTGATCAAGTAAATAGTTAATTTTATTCGAATCATCTTCTAAAGAGTTACTGTTACTCAATTAATCTTCTTACTAAACATAAAACTAATCTGTAACTCTTAAGTGTAACGATTATTGAAAACTTGTTGACCATGTAAAGAGTTAATTGTACTTGAATCATCTTCTAAAGAGTTAATGGTACTCGTTTCATCTTCTAACTCAACATAAAACTAATCTTTAACTCCAAGTGTAACGATTATTGAAAACTTGTTGATCAAGTATAGAGTTAGTTGTACTCGAATCATCTTCTAAAGATCTAATGGTACTCGGTTAATCTTCTAACTCAACACAAAGCTAATCCGTAACTCCAAGTGTAACGATTATTGAAAACTTGTTGACCAAGTAATGAGTTAATCGTACTCGAATCATCTTCTAAAGAATTAATGGTACTCGATTAATCTACCAACACAACAAAAAACTAATCCGTAACTCCAAGTGTAACGATTATTGATAACTTGTTGACCATGTAAAGAGTTAATTTTACTCGAATCATCCTCTAAATAGCTAATGGTACTCGATTAATCTTCTAACTCAACAAAAAACTAATCCGTAACTCCAAGTGTAACGATTATTGATAACTTGTTGACCATGTAAAGAGTTAATTTTACTCGAATCATCCTCTAAATAGCTAATGGTACTCAATTAATCTTCTAACTCAATACAAAACTAATTCGTAACTCCAAGTATAACGATTATTGTTAACTTGTTGACCATGTAAAGAGTTAATTTTATTCGAATCATCTTCTAAAGAGATAATAGTACTCAATTAATCTTCTAACTCAACACAAAATTAATCCGTAACTCCAAGTATAACGATTATTGAAAACTTGTTGATCAAGTAAATAGTTAATTTTATTCGAATTACCTTCTAAAGAGTTACTGGTACTGAATTAATCTTCTTACTAAACATAAAACTAATATGTACCTCTTAAGTGTAACGATTATTGAAAACCTGTTGAACAAGTAAAGAGTTAATTGTACTTGAATCATCTTCTAAAGAGTTAATGGTACTCGATTCATCTTCTAACTCAACATAAAACTAATCTTTTACTCCAAGTGTAACAATTATTGAACACTTGTTGATCAAGTAAAGAGTTAATTGTACTCGAATCCTCTTCTAAAGAGCTAATGGTACTCGATTGATCTTATAACTCAACACAAAACTAATCCGTAACTCCAATTGTAACGATTATTGAAAACTTATTGATCTAGTAAAGAGTTAGTTGTTCTCGAATCATCTTCTAAAGAGCTAATGGTACTCGATTGATCTTATAACTCAATACAAAACTAATCCGTAACTCCAATTGTAACGATTATTGAAATATTGTTGATCAAGTAAATAGTTAATTTTATTCGAATCATCTTCTAAAGAGTAACTGTTACTCAATTAATCTTCTTACTAAACATAAAACTAATCTGTAACTCTTAAGTGTTACGATTATTGAAAACTTGTTGACCAAGTAAAGAGTTAATTGTACTTGAATCATCTTCTAAAGAGTTAATGGTACTCGATTCATCTTCTAACTCAACATAAAACTAATCTTTAACTCCAAGTGTAACGATTATTGAAAACTTGTTGATCAAGTATAGAGTTAGTTGTACTCGAATCATCTTCTAAAGATCTAATGGTACTCGGTTAATCTTCTAACTCAACACAAAGCTAATCCGTAACTCCAAGTGTAACGATTATTGAAAACTTGTTGACCAAGTAATGAGTTAATCGTACTCGAATCATCTTCTAAAGAATTAATGGTACTCGATTAATCTACCAACACAACAAAAAACTAATCCGTAACTCCAAGTGTAACGATTATTGATAACTTGTTGACCATGTAAAGAGTTAATTTTACTCGAATCATCCTCTAAATAGCTAATGGTACTCGATTAATCTTCTAACTCAACAAAAAACTAATCCGTAACTCCAAGTGTAACGATTATTGATAACTTGTTGACCATGTAAAGAGTTAATTTTACTCGAATCATCTTCTAAATAGCTAATGGTACTCGATTAATCTTCTAACTCAATACAAAACTAATTCGTAACTCCAAGTATAACGATTATTGTTAACTTCTTGACCATGTAAAGAGTTAATTTTATTCGAATCATCTTCTAAAGAGATAATAGTACTCAATTAATCTTCTAAATCAACACAAAATTAATCCGTAACTCCAAGTATAACGATTATTGAAAACTTGTTGATCAAGTAAATAGTTAATTTTATTCGAATTACCTTCTAAAGAGTTACTGGTACTGAATTAATCTTCTTACTAAACATAAAACTAATATGTACCTCTTAAGTGTAACGATTATTGAAAACCTGTTGAACAAGTAAAGAGTTAATTGTACTTGAATCATCTTCTAAAGAGTTAATGGTACTCGATTCATCTTCTAACTCAACATAAAACTAATCTTTAACTCCAAGTGTAACAATTATTGAACACTTGTTGATCAAGTAAAGAGTTAATTGTACTCGAATCCTCTTCTAAAGAGCTAATGGTACTCGATTGATCTTATAACTCAACACAAAACTAATCCGTAACTCCAATTGTAACGATTATTGAAAACTTGTTGATCTAGTAAAGAGTTAGTTGTTCTCGAATCATCTTCTAAAGAGCTAATGGTACTCGATTGATCTTATAACTCAACACAAAACTAATCCGTAACTCCAATTGTAACGATTATTGAAATATTGTTGATCAAGTAAATAGTTAATTTTATTCGAATCATCTTCTAAAGAGTAACTGTTACTCAATTAATCTTCTTACTAAACATAAAACTAATCTGTAACTCTTAAGTGTTACGATTATTGAAAACTTGTTGACCAAGTAAAGAGTTAATTGTACTTGAATCATCTTCTAAAGAGTTAATGGTACTCGATTCATCTTCTAACTCAACATAAAACTAATCTTTAACTCCAAGTGTAACGATTATTGAAAACTTGTTGATCTAGTAAAGAGTTAGTTGTTCTCGAATCATCTTCTAAAGAGCTAATGGTACTCGATTGATCTTATAACTCAACACAAAACTAATCCGTAACTCCAATTGTAACGATTATTGAAATCTTGTTGATCAAGTAAATAGTTAATTTTATTCGAATCATCTTCTAAAGAGTTACTGGTACTCAATTAATCTTCTTACTAAACATAAAACTAATCTGTAACTCTTAAGTGTAACAATTATTGAAAACTTGTTGACCAAGTAAAGAGTTAATTGTACTTGAATCAGCTTCTAAAGAGTTAATGGTACTCGATTCATCTTCTAACTCAACATAAAACTAATCTTTAACTCCAAGTGTAACGATTATTGAAAACTTGTTGATCTAGTAAAGAGTTAGTTGTTCTCGAATCATCTTCTAAAGAGCTAATGGTACTCGATTGATCTTATAACTCAATACAAAACTAATCCGTAACTCCAATTGTAACGATTATTGAAATCTTGTTGATCAAGTAAATAGTTAATTTTATTCGAATCATCTTCTAAAGAGTTACTGTTACTCAATTAATCTTCTTACTAAACATAAAACTAATCTGTAACTCTTAAGTGTAACGATTATTGAAAACTTGTTGACCATGTAAAGAGTTAATTGTACTTGAATCATCTTCTAAAGAGTTAATGGTACTCGTTTCATCTTCTAACTCAACATAAAACTAATCTTTAACTCCAAGTGTAACGATTATTGAAAACTTGTTGATCAAGTATAGAGTTAGTTGTACTCGAATCATCTTCTAAAGATCTAATGGTACTCGGTTAATCTTCTAACTCAACACAAAGCTAATCCGTAACTCCAAGTGTAACGATTATTGAAAACTTGTTGACCAAGTAATGAGTTAATCGTACTCGAATCATCTTCTAAAGAATTAATGGTACTCGATTAATCTACCAACACAACAAAAAACTAATCCGTAACTCCAAGTGTAACGATTATTGATAACTTGTTGACCATGTAAAGAGTTAATTTTACTCGAATCATCCTCTAAATAGCTAATGGTACTCGATTAATCTTCTAACTCAACAAAAAACTAATCCGTAACTCCAAGTGTAACGATTATTGATAACTTGTTGACCATGTAAAGAGTTAATTTTACTCGAATCATCTTCTAAATAGCTAATGGTACTCGATTAATCTTCTAACTCAATACAAAACTAATTCGTAACTCCAAGTATAACGATTATTGTTAACTTGTTGACCATGTAAAGAGTTAATTTTATTCGAATCATCTTCTAAAGAGATAATAGTACTCAATTAATCTTCTAACTCAACACAAAATTAATCCGTAACTCCAAGTATAACGATTATTGAAAACTTGTTGATCAAGTAAATAGTTAATTTTATTCGAATTACCTTCTAAAGAGTTACTGGTACTGAATTAATCTTCTTACTAAACATAAAACTAATATGTACCTCTTAAGTGTAACGATTATTGAAAACCTGTTGAACAAGTAAAGAGTTAATTGTACTTGAATCATCTTCTAAAGAGTTAATGGTACTCGATTCATCTTCTAACTCAACATAAAACTAATCTTTTACTCCAAGTGTAACAATTATTGAACACTTGTTGATCAAGTAAAGAGTTAATTGTACTCGAATCCTCTTCTAAAGAGCTAATGGTACTCGATTGATCTTATAACTCAACACAAAACTAATCCGTAACTCCAATTGTAACGATTATTGAAAACTTATTGATCTAGTAAAGAGTTAGTTGTTCTCGAATCATCTTCTAAAGAGCTAATGGTACTCGATTGATCTTATAACTCAATACAAAACTAATCCGTAACTCCAATTGTAACGATTATTGAAATATTGTTGATCAAGTAAATAGTTAATTTTATTCGAATCATCTTCTAAAGAGTAACTGTTACTCAATTAATCTTCTTACTAAACATAAAACTAATCTGTAACTCTTAAGTGTTACGATTATTGAAAACTTGTTGACCAAGTAAAGAGTTAATTGTACTTGAATCATCTTCTAAAGAGTTAATGGTACTCGATTCAACTTCTAACTCAACATAAAACTAATCTTTAACTCCAAGTGTAACGATTATTGAAAACTTGTTGATCAAGTATAGAGTTAGTTGTACTCGAATCATCTTCTAAAGATCTAATGGTACTCGGTTAATCTTCTAACTCAACACAAAGCTAATCCGTAACTCCAAGTGTAACGATTATTGAAAACTTGTTGACCAAGTAATGAGTTAATCGTACTCGAATCATCTTCTAAAGAATTAATGGTACTCGATTAATCTACCAACACAACAAAAAACTAATCCGTAACTCCAAGTGTAACGATTATTGATAACTTGTTGACCATGTAAAGAGTTAATTTTACTCGAATCATCCTCTAAATAGCTAATGGTACTCGATTAATCTTCTAACTCAACAAAAAACTAATCCGTAACTCCAAGTGTAACGATTATTGATAACTTGTTGACCATGTAAAGAGTTAATTTTACTCGAATCATCTTCTAAATAGCTAATGGTACTCGATTAATCTTCTAACTCAATACAAAACTAATTCGTAACTCCAAGTATAACGATTATTGTTAACTTGTTGACCATGTAAAGAGTTAATTTTATTCGAATCATCTTCTAAAGAGATAATAGTACTCAATTAATCTTCTAACTCAACACAAAATTAATCCGTAACTCCAAGTATAACGATTATTGAAAACTTGTTGATCAAGTAAATAGTTAATTTTATTCGAATTACCTTCTAAAGAGTTACTGGTACTGAATTAATCTTCTTACTAAACATAAAACTAATATGTACCTCTTAAGTGTAACGATTATTGAAAACCTGTTGAACAAGTAAAGAGTTAATTGTACTTGAATCATCTTCTAAAGAGTTAATGGTACTCGATTCATCTTCTAACTCAACATAAAACTAATCTTTTACTCCAAGTGTAACAATTATTGAACACTTGTTGATCAAGTAAAGAGTTAATTGTACTCGAATCCTCTTCTAAAGAGCTAATGGTACTCGATTGATCTTATAACTCAACACAAAACTAATCCGTAACTCCAATTGTAACGATTATTGAAAACTTATTGATCTAGTAAAGAGTTAGTTGTTCTCGAATCATCTTCTAAAGAGCTAATGGTACTCGATTGATCTTATAACTCAATACAAAACTAATCCGTAACTCCAATTGTAACGATTATTGAAATATTGTTGATCAAGTAAATAGTTAATTTTATTCGAATCATCTTCTAAAGAGTAACTGTTACTCAATTAATCTTCTTACTAAACATAAAACTAATCTGTAACTCTTAAGTGTTACGATTATTGAAAACTTGTTGACCAAGTAAAGAGTTAATTGTACTTGAATCATCTTCTAAAGAGTTAATGGTACTCGATTCATCTTCTAACTCAACATAAAACTAATCTTTAACTCCAAGTGTAACGATTATTGAAAACTTGTTGATCAAGTATAGAGTTAGTTGTACTCGAATCATCTTCTAAAGATCTAATGGTACTCGGTTAATCTTCTAACTCAACACAAAGCTAATCCGTAACTCCAAGTGTAACGATTATTGAAAACTTGTTGACCAAGTAATGAGTTAATCGTACTCGAATCATCTTCTAAAGAATTAATGGTACTCGATTAATCTACCAACACAACAAAAAACTAATCCGTAACTCCAAGTGTAACGATTATTGATAACTTGTTGACCATGTAAAGAGTTAATTTTACTCGAATCATCTTCTAAATAGCTAATGGTACTCGATTAATCTTCTAACTCAATACAAAACTAATTCGTAACTCCAAGTATAACGATTATTGTTAACTTGTTGACCATGTAAAGAGTTAATTTTATTCGAATCATCTTCTAAAGAGATAATGGTACTCAATTAATCTTCTAACTCAACACAAAACTAATCCGTAACTCCAAGTATAACGATTATTGAAAACTTGTTGATCAAGTAAATAGTTAATTTTATTCGAATTACCTTCTAAAGAGTTACTGGTACTGAATTAATCTTCTTACTAAACATAAAACTAATATGTACCTCTTAAGTGTAACGATTATTGAAAACCTGTTGAACAAGTAAAGAGTTAATTGTACTTGAATCATCTTCTAAAGAGTTAATGGTACTCGATTCATCTTCTAACTCAACATAAAACTAATCTTTAACTCCAAGTGTAACAATTATTGAACACTTGTTGATCAAGTAAAGAGTTAATTGTACTCGAATCCTCTTCTAAAGAGCTAATGGTACTCGATTGATCTTATAACTCAACACAAAACTAATCCGTAACTCCAATTGTAACGATTATTGAAAACTTATTGATCTAGTAAAGAGTTAGTTGTTCTCGAATCATCTTCTAAAGAGCTAATGGTACTCGATTGATCTTATAACTCAATACAAAACTAATCCGTAACTCCAATTGTAACGATTATTGAAATATTGTTGATCAAGTAAATAGTTAATTTTATTCGAATCATCTTCTAAAGAGTAACTGTTACTCAATTAATCTTCTTACTAAACATAAAACTAATCTGTAACTCTTAAGTGTTACGATTATTGAAAACTTGTTGACCAAGTAAAGAGTTAATTGTACTTGAATCATCTTCTAAAGAGTTAATGGTACTCGATTCATCTTCTAACTCAACATAAAACTAATCTTTAACTCCAAGTGTAACGATTATTGAAAACTTGTTGATCAAGTAAAGAGTTAGTTGTACTCGAATCATCTTCTAAAGATCTAATGGTAGTCGATTAATCTTCTAACTCAACACAAAGCTAATCCGTAACTCCAAGTATAACGATTATTGATAACTTGTTGACCATGTAAAGAGTTAATTTTACTCGAATCATCCTCTAAATAGCTAATGGTACTCGATTAATCTACCAACACAACAAAAAACTAATCCGTAACTCCAAGTGTAACGATTATTGATAACTTGTTGACCATGTAAAGAGTTAATTTTACTCGAATCATCCTCTAAATAGCTAATGGTACTCGATTAATCTTCTAACTCAATACAAAACTAATTCGTAACTCCAAGTATAACGATTATTGTTAACTTGTTGACCATGTAAAGAGTTAATTTTATTCGAATCATCTTCTAAAGAGATAATGGTACTCAATTAATCTTCTAACTCAACACAAAACTAATCCGTAACTCCAAGTATAACGATTATTGAAAACTTGTTGATCAAGTAAATAGTTAATTTTATTCGAATTACCTTCTAAAGAGTTACTGGTACTGAATTAATCTTCTTACTAAACATAAAACTAATATGTACCTCTTAAGTGTAACGATTATTGAAAACCTGTTGAACAAGTAAAGAGTTAATTGTACTTGAATCATCTTCTAAAGAGTTAATGGTACTCGATTCATCTTCTAACTCAACATAAAACTAATCTTTAACTCCAAGTGTAACAATTATTGAACACTTGTTGATCAAGTAAAGAGTTAATTGTACTCGAATCCTCTTCTAAAGAGCTAATGGTACTCGATTGATCTTATAACTCAACACAAAACTAATCCGTAACTCCAATTGTAACGATTATTGAAAACTTATTGATCTAGTAAAGAGTTAGTTGTTCTCGAATCATCTTCTAAAGAGCTAATGGTACTCGATTGATCTTATAACTCAATACAAAACTAATCCGTAACTCCAATTGTAACGATTATTGAAATATTGTTGATCAAGTAAATAGTTAATTTTATTCGAATCATCTTCTAAAGAGTAACTGTTACTCAATTAATCTTCTTACTAAACATAAAACTAATCTGTAACTCTTAAGTGTTACGATTATTGAAAACTTGTTGACCAAGTAAAGAGTTAATTGTACTTGAATCATCTTCTAAAGAGTTAATGGTACTCGATTCATCTTCTAACTCAACATAAAACTAATCTTTAACTCCAAGTGTAACGATTATTGAAAACTTGTTGATCAAGTAAAGAGTTAGTTGTACTCGAATCATCTTCTAAAGATCTAATGGTAGTCGATTAATCTTCTAACTCAACACAAAGCTAATCCGTAACTCCAAGTATAACGATTATTGATAACTTGTTGACCATGTAAAGAGTTAATTTTACTCGAATCATCCTCTAAATAGCTAATGGTACTCGATTAATCTACCAACACAACAAAAAACTAATCCGTAACTCCAAGTGTAACGATTATTGATAACTTGTTGACCATGTAAAGAGTTAATTTTACTCGAATCATCCTCTAAATAGATAATGGTACTCGATTAATCTTCTAACTCAACAAAAAACTAATCCGTAACTCCAAGTGTAACGATTATTGATAACTTGTTGACCATGTAAAGAGTTAATTTTACTCGAATCATCTTCTAAATAGCTAATGGTACTCGATTAATCTTCTAACTCAATACAAAACTAATTCGTAACTCCAAGTATAACGATTATTGTTAACTTGTTGACCATGTAAAGAGTTAATTTTATTCGAATCATCTTCTAAAGAGATAATAGTACTCAATTAATCTTCTAACTCAACACAAAACTAATCCGTAACTCCAAGTATAACGATTATTGAAAACTTGTTGATCAAGTAAATAGTTAATTTTATTCGAATTACCTTCTAAAGAGTTACTGGTACTGAATTAATCTTCTTACTAAACATAAAACTAATATGTACCTCTTAAGTGTAACGATTATTGAAAACCTGTTGAAGAAGTAAAGAGTTAATTGTACTTGAATCATCTTCTAAAGAGTTAATGGTACTCGATTCATCTTCTAACTCAACATAAAACTAATCTTTAACTCCAAGTGTAACAATTATTGAACACTTGTTGATCAAGTAAAGAGTTAATTGTACTCGAATCCTCTTCTAAAGAGCTAATGGTACTCGATTGATCTTATAACTCAACACAAAACTAATCCGTAACTCCAATTGTAACGATTATTGAAAACTTGTTGATCTAGTAAAGAGTTAGTTGTTCTCGAATCATCTTCTAAAGAGCTAATGGTACTCGATTGATCTTATAACTCAACACAAAACTAATCCGTAACTCCAATTGTAACGATTATTGAAATATTGTTGATCAAGTAAATAGTTAATTTTATTCGAATCATCTTCTAAAGAGTAACTGTTACTCAATTAATCTTCTTACTAAACATAAAACTAATCTGTAACTCTTAAGTGTTACGATTATTGAAAACTTGTTGACCAAGTAAAGAGTTAATTGTACTTGAATGATCTTCTAAAGAGTTAATGGTACTCGATTCATCTTCTAACTCAACATAAAACTAATCTTTAACTCCAAGTGTAACGATTATTGAAAACTTGTTGATCAAGTAAAGAGTTAGTTGTACTCGAATCATCTTCTAAAGATCTAATGGTATTCGATTAATCTTCTAACTCAACACAAAGCTAATCCGTAACTCCAAGTATAACGATTATTGATAACTTGTTGACCATGTAAAGAGTTAATTTTACTCGAATCATCCTCTAAATAGCTAATGGTACTCGATTAATCTTCTAACTCAACAAAAAACTAATCCGTAACTCCAAGTGTAACGATTATTGATAACTTGTTGACCATGTAAAGAGTTAATTTTACTCGAATCATCTTCTAAATAGCTAATGGTACTCGATTAATCTTCTAACTCAATACAAAACTAATTCGTAACTCCAAGTATAACGATTATTGTTAACTTGTTGACCATGTAAAGAGTTAATTTTATTCGAATCATCTTCTAAAGAGATAATGGTACTCAATTAATCTTCTAACTCAACACAAAACTAATCCGTAACTCCAAGTATAACGATTATTGAAAACTTGTTGATCAAGTAAATAGTTAATTTTATTCGAATTACCTTCTAAAGAGTTACTGGTACTGAATTAATCTTCTTACTAAACATAAAACTAATATGTACCTCTTAAGTGTAACGATTATTGAAAACCTGTTGAACAAGTAAAGAGTTAATTGTACTTGAATCATCTTCTAAAGAGTTAATGGTACTCGATTCATCTTCTAACTCAACATAAAACTAATCTTTAACTCCAAGTGTAACAATTATTGAACACTTGTTGATCAAGTAAAGAGTTAATTTTACTCGAATCCTCTTCTAAAGAGCTAATGGTACTCGATTGATCTTATAACTCAACACAAAACTAATCCGAAACTCCAATTATAATGATTATTGAAATCTTGTTGATCAAGTAAATAGTTAATTTTATTCGAATCATCTTCTAAAGAGTTACTGGTACTCAATTAATCTTCTTACTAAACATAAAACTAATCTGTAACTCTTAAGTGTAACGATTATTGAAAACTTGTTGACCAAGTAAAGAGTTAATTGTACTCGAATCATCTTCTAAAGAGTTAATGGTACTCGATTCATCTTTTAACTCAACATAAAACTAATCTTTAACTCCAAGTGTAACGATTATTGAAAACTTGTTGACCATGTAAAGAGTTAATTTTACTCGAATCATCTTCTAAATAGCTAATGGTACTCGATTAATCTTCTAACTCAATACAAAACTAATTCGTAACTCCAAGTATAACGATTATTGTTAACTTGTTGACCATGTAAAGAATTAATTTTATTCGAATCATCTTCTAAAGAGATAATGGTACTCAATTAATCTTCTAACTCAACACAAAACTAATCCGTAACTCCAAGTATAACGATTATTGAAAACTTGTTGATCAAGTAAATAGTTAATTTTATTTGAATTACCTTCTAAAGAGTTACTGGTACTGAATTAATCTACTTACTAAACATAAAACTAATATGTACCTCTTAAGTGTAACGATTATTGAAAACCTGTTGAACAAGTAAAGAGTTTATTGTACTTGAATCATCTTCTAAAGAGTTAATGGTACTCGATTCAACTTCTAACTCAACATAAAACTAATCTTTAACTCCAAGTGTAACAATTATTGAACACTTGTTGATCAAGTAAAGAGTTAATTGTACTCGAATCCTCTTCTAAAGAGCTAATGGTACTCGATTGATCTTATAACTCAACACAAAACTAATCCGTAACTCCAATTGTAACGATTATTGAAATCTTGTTGATCAAGTAAATAGTTAATTTTATTCGAATCATCTTCTAAAGAGTTACTGGTACTCAATTAATCTTCTTACTAAACATAAAACTAATCTGTACCTCTTAAGTGTAACGATTATTGAAAACTTGTTGACCAAGTAAAGAGTTAATTGTACTCGAATCATCTTCTAAAGAGTTAATGGTACTCGATTCATCTTCTAACTCAACATAAAAATAATCTTTAACTCCAAGTGTAACGATTATTGAAAACTTGTTGATCTAGTAAAGAGTTAGTTGTTCTCGAATCATCTTCTAAAGAGCTAATGGTACTCGATTAATCTTCTAACTCAACACAAACCTAATCCATAACTTCAAGTGTAACGATTATTGAAAACTTGTTGACCAAGTAATGAGTTAATCGTACTCGAATCATCTTCCAAAGAATTAATGGTACTCGATTAATATTCCAACACAACAAAAAACTAATCCGTAACTCCAAGTGTAACGATTATTGATAACTTGTTGACCATGTAAAGAGCTAATTTTACTCGAATCATCTTCTAAAGAGCTAATGGTACTCGATTAATCTTCTAACTAAACAGAAAACTAATCTTAACTCTAAGTGTAACTGTTATTGATAACTTGTTGACCAAGTAAAGAGTTAATTTTACTCGAATCATCTTCTAAAGAGCTAATGGTACTCGATTAATCTTCTAACTCAACACAAAACTAATCCGTAACTCCAACCATAACGATTATTGATAACTTGTTGACCATGTAAAGAGTTAATTTTATTCGAATCATCCTCTAAATAGCTAATGGTACTCGATTAATCTTCTAACTCAACAAAAAACTAATCCGTAACTCCAAGTGTAACGATTATTGATAACTTGTTGACCATGTAAAGAGTTAATTTTACTCGAATCATCCTCTAAATAGCTAATGGTACTCGATTAATCTTCTAACTCAACAAAAAACTAATCCGTAACTCCAAGTGTAACGATTATTGATAACTTGTTGACCATGTAAAGAGTTAATTTTACTCGAATCATCTTCTAAATAGCTAATGGTACTCGATTAATCTTCTAACTCAATACAAAACTAATTCGTAACTCCAAGTATAACGATTATTGTTAACTTGTTGACCATGTAAAGAGTTAATTTTATTCGAATCATCTTCTAAAGAGATAATGGTACTCAATTAATCTTCTAACTCAACACAAAACTAATCCGTAACTCCAAGTATAACGATTATTGAAAACTTGTTGATCAAGTAAATAGTTAATTTTATTCGAATTACCTTCTAAAGAGTTACTGGTACTGAATTAATCTTCTTACTAAACATAAAACTAATATGTAACTCTTAAGTGTAACGATTATTGAAAACCTGTTGAACAAGTAAATAGTTAATTGTACTTGAATCATCTTCTAAAGAGTTAATGGTACTCGATTCAACTTCTAACTCAACATAAAACTAATCTTTAACTCCAAGTGTAACAATTATTGAACACTTGTTGATCAAGTAAAGAGTTAATTGTACTCGAATCCTCTTCTAAAGAGCTAATGGTACTCGATTGATCTTATAACTCAACACAAAACTAATCCGTAACTCCAATTTTAACGATTATTGAAATCTTGTTGATCAAGTAAATAGTTAATTTTATTCGTATCATCTTCTAAAGAGTTACTGGTACTCAATTAATCTTCTTACTAAACATAAAACTAATCTGTAACTCTTAAGTGTAACGATTATTGAAAACTTGTTGACCAAGTAAAGAGTTAATTGTACTCGAATCATCTTCTAAAGAGTTAATGGTACTCGATTCATCTTCTAACTCAACATAAAACTAATCTATAACTCCAAGTGTAACAATTATTGAACACTTGTTGATCAAGTAAAGAGTTAATTGTACTCGAATCCTCTTCTAAAGAGCTAATGGTACTCGATTGATCTTATAACTCAACACAAAACTAATCCGTAACTCCAATTATAACGATTATTGAAATCTTGTTGATCAAGTAAATAGTTAATTTTATTCGAATCATCTTCTAAAGAGTTACTGGTACTCAATTAATCTTCTTACTAAATATAAAACTAATCTGTAACTCTTAAGTGTAACGATTATTGAAAACTTGTTGACCAAGTAAAGAGTTAATTGTACTTGAATCATCTTCTAAAGAGTTAATGGTACTCGATTCATCTTCTAACTCAACATAAAACTAATCTTTAACTCCAAGTGTAACGATTATTGAAAACTTGTTGATCTAGTAAAGAGTTAGTTGTTCTCGAATCATCTTCTAAAGAGCTAATGGTACTCGATTGATCTTATAACTCAACACAAAACTAATCTGTAACTCCAATTGTAACGATTATTGAAATCTTGTTGATCAAGTAAATAGTTAATTTTATTCGAATCATCTTCTAAAGAGTTACTGGTACTCAATTAATCTTCTTACTAAACATAAAACTAATCTGTAACTCTTAAGTGTAACAATTATTGAAAACTTGTTGACCAAGTAAAGAGTTAATTGTACTTGAATCAGCTTCTAAAGAGTTAATGGTACTCGATTCATCTTCTAACTCAACATAAAACTAATCTTTAACTCCAAGTGTAACGATTATTGAAAACTTGTTGATCTAGTAAAGAGTTAGTTGTTCTCGAATCATCTTCTAAAGAGCTAATGGTACTCGATTGATCTTATAACTCAACACAAAACTAATCCGTAACTCCAATTGTAACGATTATTGAAATCTTGTTGATCAAGTAAATAGTTAATTTTATTCGAATCATCTTCTAAAGAGTTACTGTTACTCAATTAATCTTCTTACTAAACATAAAACTAATCTGTAACTCTTAAGTGTAACGATTATTGAAAACTTGTTGACCAAGTAAAGAGTTAATTGTACTTGAATCATCTTCTAAAGAGTTAATGGTACTCGTTTCATCTTCTAACTCAACATAAAACTAATCTTTAACTCCAAGTGTAACGATTATTGAAAACTTGTTGATCAAGTATAGAGTTAGTTGTACTCGAATCATCTTCTAAAGATCTAATGGTACTCGGTTAATCTTCTAACTCAACACAAAGCTAATCCGTAACTCCAAGTGTAACGATTATTGAAAACTTGTTGACCAAGTAATGAGTTAATCGTACTCGAATCATCTTCTAAAGAATTAATGGTACTCGATTAATCTACCAACACAACAAAAAACTAATCCGTAACTCCAAGTGTAACGATTATTGATAACTTGTTGACCATGTAAAGAGTTAATTTTACTCGAATCATCCTCTAAATAGCTAATGGTACTCGATTAATCTTCTAACTCAACAAAAAACTAATCCGTAACTCCAAGTGTAACGATTATTGATAACTTGTTGACCATGTAAAGAGTTAATTTTACTCGAATCATCTTCTAAATAGCTAATGGTACTCGATTAATCTTCTAACTCAATACAAAACTAATTCGTAACTCCAAGTATAACGATTATT
Organism: Scutellaria galericulata; assembly: GCA_946896805.1. Taxonomy (NCBI): domain Eukaryota; kingdom Viridiplantae; phylum Streptophyta; class Magnoliopsida; order Lamiales; family Lamiaceae; genus Scutellaria; species Scutellaria galericulata. The sequence continues at coordinate 7,217,185 of OX335794.1, forward strand.
GTTAACTTGTTGACCATGTAAAGAGTTAATTTTATTCGAATCATCTTCTAAAGAGATAATAGTACTCAATTAATCTTCTAACTCAACACAAAACTAATTCGTAACTCCAAGTATAACGATTATTGTTAACTTGTTGACCATGTAAAGAGTTAATTTTATTCGAATCATCTTCTAAAGAGATAATAGTACTCAATTAATCTTCTAACTCAACACAAAACTATTCCGTAACTCCAAGTATAACGATTATTGAAAACTTGTTGATCAAGTAAATAGTTAATTTTATTCGAATTACCTTCTAAAGAGTTACTGGTACTGAATTAATCTTCTTACTAAACATAAAACTAATATGTACCTCTTAAGTGTAACGATTATTGAAAACCTGTTGAACAAGTAAAGAGTTAATTGTACTTGAATCATCTTCTAAAGAGTTAATGGTACTCGATTCATCTTCTAACTCAACATAAAACTAATCTTTAACTCCAAGTGTAACAATTATTGAACACTTGTTGATCAAGTAAAGAGTTAATTGTACTCGAATCCTCTTCTAAAGAGCTAATGGTACTCGATTGATCTTATAACTCAACACAAAACTAATCCGTAACTCCAATTGTAACGATTATTGAAAACTTGTTGATCTAGTAAAGAGTTAGTTGTTCTCGAATCATCTTCTAAAGAGCTAATGGTACACGATTGATCTTATAACTCAACACAAAACTAATCCGTAACTCCAATTGTAACGATTATTGAAATATTGTTGATCAAGTAAATAGTTAATTTTATTCGAATCATCTTCTAAAGAGTAACTGTTACTCAATTAATCTTCTTACTAAACATAAAACTAATCTGTAACTCTTAAGTGTTACGATTATTGAAAACTTGTTGACCAAGTAAAGAGTTAATTGTACTTGAATCATCTTCTAAAGAGTTAATGGTACTCGATTCATCTTCTAACTCAACATAAAACTAATCTTTAACTCCAAGTGTAACGATTATTGAAAACTTGTTGATCAAGTAAAGAGTTAGTTGTACTCGAATCATCTTCTAAAGATCTAATGGTATTCGATTAATCTTCTAACTCAACACAAAGCTAATCCGTAACTCCAAGTATAACGATTATTGATAACTTGTTGACCATGTAAAGAGTTAATTTTACTCGAATCATCCTCTAAATAGCTAATGGTACTCGATTAATCTTCTAACTCAACAAAAAACTAATCCGTAACTCCAAGTGTAACGATTATTGATAACTTGTTGACCATGTAAAGAGTTAATTTTACTCGAATCATCTTCTAAATAGCTAATGGTACTCGATTAATCTTCTAACTCAATATAAAACTAATTCGTAACTCCAAGTATAACGATTATTGTTAACTTGTTGACCATGTAAAGAGTTAATTTTATTCGAATCATCTTCTAAAGAGATAATGGTACTCAATTAATCTTCTAACTCAACACAAAACTAATCCGTAACTCCAAGTATAACGATTATTGAAAACTTGTTGATCAAGTAAATAGTTAATTTTATTCGAATTACCTTCTAAAGAGTTACTGGTACTGAATTAATCTTCTTACTAAACATAAAACTAATATGTACCTCTTAAGTGTAACGATTATTGAAAACCTGTTGAACAAGTAAAGAGTTAATTGTACTTGAATCATCTTCTAAAGAGTTAATGGTACTCGATTCATCTTCTAACTCAACATAAAACTAATCTTTAACTCCAAGTGTAACAATTATTGAACACTTGTTGATCAAGTAAAGAGTTAATTGTACTCGAATCCTCTTCTAAAGAGCTAATGGTACTCGATTGATCTTATAACTCAACACAAAACTAATCCGTAACTCCAATTTTAACGATTATTGAAATCTTGTTGATCAAGTAAATAGTTAATTTTATTCGAATCATCTTCTAAAGAGTTACTGGTACTCAATTAATCTTCTTACTAAACATAAAACTAATCTGTACCTCTTAAGTGTAACGATTATTGAAAACTTGTTGACCAAGTAAAGAGTTAATTGTACTCGAATCATCTTCTAAAGAGTTAATGGTACTCGATTCATCTTCTAACTCAACATAAAACTAATCTTTAACTCCAAGTGTAACGATTATTGAAAACTTGTTGATCTAGTAAAGAGTTAGTTGTTCTCGAATCATCTTCTAAAGAGCTAATGGTACTCGATTAATCTTCTAACTCAACACAAACCTAATCCATAACTTCAAGTGTAACGATTATTGAAAACTTGTTGACCAAGTAATGAGTTAATCGTACTCGAATCATCTTCCAAAGAATTAATGGTACTCGATTAATATTCCAACACAACAAAAAACTAATCCGTAACTCCAAGTGTAACGATTATTGATAACTTGTTGACCATGTAAAGAGCTAATTTTACTCGAATCATCTTCTAAAGAGCTAATAGTACTCGATTAATCTTCTAACTAAACATAAAACTAATCTTAACTCTAAGTGTAACTGTTATTGATAACTTGTTGACCAAGTAAAGAGTTAATTTTACTCGAATCATCTTCTAAAGAGCTAATGGTACTCGATTAATCTTCTAACTCAACACAAAACTAATCCGTAACTCCAACTATAACGATTATTGATAACTTGTTGACCATGTAAAGAGTTAATTTTATTCGAATCATCCTCTAAATAGCTAATGGTACTCGATTAATCTTCTAACTCAACAAAAAACTAATCCGTAACTCCAAGTGTAACGATTATTGATAACTTGTTGACCATGTAAAGAGTTAATTTTACTCGAATCATCCTCTAAATAGCTAATGGTACTCGATTAATCTTCTAACTCAACAAAAAACTAATCCGTAACTCCAAGTGTAACGATTATTGATAACTTGTTGACCATGTAAAGAGTTAATTTTACTCGAATCATCTTCTAAATAGCTAATGGTACTCGATTAATCTTCTAACTCAATACAAAACTAATTCGTAACTCCAAGTATAACGATTATTGTTAACTTGTTGACCATGTAAAGAGTTAATTTTATTCGAATCATCTTCTAAAGAGATAATGGTACTCAATTAATCTTCTAACTCAACACAAAACTAATCCGTAACTCCAAGTATAACGATTATTGAAAACTTGTTGATCAAGTAAATAGTTAATTTTATTCTAATTACCTTCTAAAGAGTTACTGGTACTGAATTAATCTTCTTACTAAACATAAAACTAATATGTACCTCTTAAGTGTAACGATTATTGAAAACCTGTTGAACAAGTAAAGAGTTAATTGTACTTGAATCATCTTCTAAAGAGTTAATGGTACTCGATTCAACTTCTAACTCAACATAAAACTAATCTTTAACTCCAAGTGTAACAATTATTGAACACTTGTTGATCAAGTAAAGAGTTAATTGTACTCGAATCCTCTTCTAAAGAGCTAATGGTACTCGATTGATCTTATAACTAAACACAAAACTAATCCGTAACTCCAATTTTAACGATTATTGAAATCTTGTTGATCAAGTAAATAGTTAATTTTATTCGAATCATCTTCTAAAGAGTTACTGGTACTCAATTAATCTTCTTACTAAACATAAAACTAATCTGTAACTCTTAAGTGTAACGATTATTGAAAACTTGTTGACCAAGTAAAGAGTTAATTGTACTCGAATCATCTTCTAAAGAGTTAATGGTACTCGATTCATCTTCTAACTCAACATAAAACTAATCTTTAACTCCAAGTGTAACGATTATTGAAAACTTGTTGATCTAGTAAATAGTTAGTTGTTCTCGAATCATCTTCTAAAGAGCTAATGGTACTCGATTAATCTTCTAACTCAACACAAACCTAATCCGTAACTTCAAGTGTAACGATTATTGAAAACTTGTTGACCAAGTAATGAGTTAATCGTACTCGAATCATCTTCCAAAGAATTAATGGTACTCGATTAATATTCCAACACAACAAAAAACTAATCCATAACTCCAAGTGTAACGATTATTGATAACTTGTTGACCATGTAAAGAGCTAATTTTACTCGAATCATCTTCTAAAGAGCTAATAGTACTCGATTAATCTTCTAACTAAACATAAAACTAATCTTAACTCTAAGTGTAACTGTTATTGATAACTTGTTGACCAAGTAAAGAGTTAATTTTACTCGAATCATCTTCTAAATAGCTAATGGTACTCGATTAATCTTCTAACTCAATACAAAACTAATTCGTAACTCCAAGTATAACGATTATTGTTAACTTGTTGACCATGTAAAGAGTTAATTTTATTCGAATCATCTTCTAAAGAGATAATAGTACTCAATTAATCTTCTAACTCAACACAAAACTAATCCGTAACTCCAAGTATAACGATTATTGAAAACTTGTTGATCAAGTAAATAGTTAATTTTATTCGAATTACCTTCTAAAGAGTTACTGGTACTGAATTAATCTTCTTACTAAACATAAAACTAATATGTACCTCTTAAGTGTAACGATTATTGAAAACCTGTTGAACAAGGAAAGAGTTAATTGTACTTGAATCATCTTCTAAGGAGTTAATGGTACTCGATTCATCTTCTAACTCAACATAAAACTAATCTTTAACTCCAAGTGTAACAATTATTGAACACTTGTTGATCAAGTAAAGAGTTAATTGTACTCGAATCCTCTTCTAAAGAGCTAATGGTACTCGATTGATCTTATAACTCAACACAAAACTAATCCGTAACTCCAATTGTAACGATTATTGAAAACTTGTTGATCTAGTAAAGAGTTAGTTGTTCTCGAATCATCTTCTAAAGAGCTAATGGTACTCGATTGATCTTATAACTCAACACAAAACTAATCCGTAACTCCAATTGTAACGATTATTGAAATATTGTTGATCAAGTAAATAGTTAATTTTATTCGAATCATCTTCTAAAGAGTAACTGTTACTAAATTAATCTTCTTACTAAACATAAAACTAATCTGTAACTCTTAAGTGTTACGATTATTGAAAACTTGTTGACCAAGTAAAGAGTTAATTGTACTTGAATCATCTTCTAAAGAGTTAATGGTACTCGATTCATCTTCTAACTCAACATAAAACTAATCTTTAACTCCAAGTGTAACGATTATTGAAAAGTTGTTGATCAAGTAAAGAGTTAGTTGTACTCGAATCATCTTCTAAAGATCTAATTGTAACACCCTGTTTTCAAGAAAACCTGCATTTCATATTTTATAAAATTTCTTTTAATGTTAAGTTATATATGATTTAAGTGTGAGTTCTTAAGTTATGATTTATGAACTACGTTATGCTTGATGATTTTAAAAGACTTTATGACATATATTTCTTTCAAGATTTTAAGGGTTTTTGCAGGATTGCTCACGGAGGAAACCGAGCTTGATCTCAACTCACTCGACAAACATGGATGAAAGTAAAAGATAAGATAATAGATAAGTTTAAATGAATTAAGATTATATTAGGTTAAGACATTTAACTTACTCGTTTGTGCCTATGAATGCTTTATTTAATGTAATTTTATGTATAATCTATTTATGTGATTTTATGTGATAAAATATTTTGCTTAAGCATGCGTTCCTAATTCATTGTGTATCAAAATATCTTCGCATCACACAAGTACAATTATAACACCCTAATTAATTAACTAAGGTGTAGTGATATATATATATATATATGTGTGTATATATATATATATATGTTGCTAATTAATTATGTATAAGAATTAATTAATTAAGTGATTAAGTGACAATCTTAATTAAGTTAAGACTTAATTAACTAAGCCTAAGTAATTGATTAAGTAAAGTATAATGATATATCTATATATATAAATATGTACATGTACCTAATTAGGTAGTTGGATATAAGGCTAGGTTAATTACGTGTAGTAAATATTTATGTGAAAGTAAGTAATTAGCTAATTAAGAAAAAGAAAAGGATTTGTGCTTATTCATTGTTCAACTCCACACCACCACGCCACACCAGCTACTTTTTATAATTAGAAGACACCTATCAAACTAACTGGTTAAGGTGTGAAAAGGGAAGGGGGAAAATTATAAAAGAAAGAAAAGTCTACAGCAACTTTACGATTCAAAACTGATTTCCTCTTCTCACATCCATCTCTCTCCCTCGTCTCTCTCTTTCACTCTCTCTTTCTCTCCCTCCCTGCCGCTCCGTTACTCTGCTGTTGTATGTGAGTTTTACTGCTGCTATGGCTTTGTTTACTACTGCTGTGCATGATTTTTGCATGAGTTTTACTGCTGCTACGTATTTTTTTTCTGCTGCTGCTCTGTGTATTTCGTTGCTGTTCGGGAATTTTCTGTGTGTTGTAGAAATCAATTTAGGCTAAACCCTTTTACCACAATCTAGTATATGAAGTGTAGAATATTCATGTTAAATTTCAGAAGATTTGGAGTTAAATTCGATTTACTATGAATTTTCTAAGAAGATGCGATTTTCTGATCAAACGTGACCTGTTTTCGGGTCTGATTGAAACCTTCTCCTGAGTTTTAAACTTCACCTGTGTGTACGATATTTTACCAGTTTATAGTACAAGAATTTAAGGACATGTAGAAATTTACCATGCAATTTTACGAGTATTATACGATTTACTATTAATTTTACAAATCAGCCTGTTTTCTGTGCGTTTGGTCTGTTTTTCTGGGCGTTGGGCTGCTGTTTCCGGGTGTTTGGCCTGCTGCTTTAGGTGTTTTTAGGGTGCTTATTGTGTGTGGTTTGCGTGTTGGCTGGTGGGTGAGCCGCCGGCGACAGGGGTCGTCGGCAGCGGCGGCGGGAAATGAGCTAGAAACGGGCAGATTTTGGGGTAATGAAAAGAGGGTTTTTCTTTTATATTTGCAAGGGCTATTTTTATATGTTTAGCATTTCTTTGCAAAGTGCAATTCAAAATTCAATTCTTTTAGCATGGCAAAGATTATTATATACTTTGCAAGTTGATTTTAACTTTGCAAATTGAGTTTTGCTACAAATTGATACTAATATGTGATCATGCAAATAATTTTGTGATTTTAGGAATTATGTATGAATTATTAAAATTATTACATCTTTATTTTAAGTCTAAAATTGCTAGTTTAAATGCTTAACAACTAAGTTATAAGAATGATTACGTTTTAGGTTAAAGTAACCTAATATAAAATACAAAAGATTCTGTTATACGATATAAGAGGCTAATCAGTTAAGTGTGTCGAGTGCAGTCGAGACGGTCGGCGAATCCAGAAGCAATCCTTGCACAATCTATCGACGTACAAGTGGGTAACTTCTACTCTCTACTATGTGTTGTTAATTGGATTGAGAAGTTATGTATGAAAATCTACGACTGAAGTCCGTAGCTATAACCAGTATGTAACTTCCGTACTGGGCGACGACCTTAAGGGCGTAACTGCCTGGTCTATGAAAGCGACCATAAGGGCTTAATTGCCTGGTCTATGCAAGGTTTAGTGGGCGAGCGACTCCCACATTCCTTTATGTTGACCTTAAGGGCGTAACTGCCTGGTCTATGCGAGGTTTAGTGGGCGAGCGATTCCCACATCCCTCTATGAAAGTAAGGTTTAGTGGGCGAGCGATTCCCACATTCCTTTACGATTATGACATGTAATACCTGCTTAATGATTTAATTGCTTCACTATATTAGATAGTAAAGTTATCCCACTGGGATCCCTCTCCGGAGGTGTCTCATGATATTACCGTTTTATACTTTCAGGCTCACTGGATGATGACGTGGACGAGTAGAGGCTGGACTGACTTCTCTCCGTTGCATTAAATAAATATGTTAGAACTAAGTTCTTTTTCTTTGAAAACAGTATGTAGTCTTAATCATGTATATTATATGAAACGATGGGTCTAGACTTATCTTATATATGTTTTGTTGTGTAAATTCATGTTGGTCAATGGTTCAAACATTTTACCTAGAAATGTGGGTAAGACACGACTAGACTTGTTTAATAGTCGATGTATAATTACATATATATGTAATATTTAAAAAGAAAAAAATTTAAAACTCTCGTGTCTTCGCTTTTAAGTCTTCCGCTGTATGTTATAAAATCATTATAATTTCTTTATTTTCTAAGTATGTAAAGGGTGACGACCTATTTCCAATTAAATTGGGAACGGGGCGTTACACTAATGGTACTCGGTTAATCTTCTAACTCAACACAAAGCTAATCCGTAACTCCAAGTGTAACGATTATTGAAAACATGTTGACCAAGTAATGAGTTAATCGTACTCGAATCATCTTCTAAGGAATTAATGGTACTCGATTAATCTTCCAACACAACAAAAAACTAATCCGTAACTCCAAGTGTAACGATTATTGATAACTTGTTGACCATGTAAAGAGTTAATTTTACTCGAATCATCCTCTAAATAGCTAATGGTACTCGATTAATCTTCTAACTCAACAAAAAACTAATCCGTAACTCCAAGTGTAACGATTATTGATAACTTGTTGACCATGTAAAGAGTTAATTTTACTCGAATCATCTTCTAAATAGCTAATGGTACTCGATTAATCTTCTAACTCAATACAAAACTAATTCGTAACTCCAAGTATAACGATTATTGTTAACTTGTTGACCATGTAAAGAGTTAATTTTATTCGAATCATCTTCTAAAGAGATAATAGTACTCAATTAATCTTCTAACTCAACACAAAACTAATCCGTAACTCCAAGTATAACGATTATTGAAAACTTGTTGATCAAGTAAATAGTTAATTTTATTCGAATTACCTTCTAAAGAGTTACTGGTACTGAATTAATCTTCTTACTAAACATAAAACTAATATGTACCTCTTAAGTGTAACGATTATTGAAAACCTGTTGAACAAGTAAAGAGTTAATTGTACTTGAATCATCTTCTAAAGAGTTAATGGTACTCGATTCATCTTCTAACTCAACATAAAACTAATCTTTAACTCCAAGTGTAACAATTATTGAACACTTGTTGATCAAGTAAAGAGTTAATTATACTCGAATCCTCTTCTAAAGAGCTAATGGTACTCGATTGATCTTATAACTCAACACAAAACTAATCCGTAACTCCAATTGTAACGATTATTGAAAACTTGTTGATCTAGTAAAGAGTTAGTTGTTCTCGAATCATCTTCTAAAGAGCTAATGGTACTCGATTGATCTTATAACTCAACACAAAACTAATCCGTAACTCCAATTGTAACGATTATTGAAATATTGTTGATCAAGTAAATAGTTAATTTTATTCGAATCATCTTCTAAAGAGTAACTGTTACTCAATTAATCTTCTTACTAAACATAAAACTAATCTGTAACTCTTAAATGTTACGATTATTGAAAACTTGTTGACCAAGTAAAGAGTTAATTGTACTTGAATCATCTTCTAAAGAGTTAATGGTACTCGATTCATCTTCTAACTCAACATAAAACTAATCTTTAACTCCAAGTGTAACGATTATTGAAAAGTTGTTGATCAAGTAAAGAGTTAGTTGTACTCGAATCATCTTCTAAAGATCTAATTGTAACACCCTGTTTTCAAGAAAACCTGCATTTCATATTTTATAAAATTTCTTTTAATGTTAAGTTATATATGATTTAAGTGTGAGTTCTTAAGTTATGATTTATGAACTACGTTATGCTTGATGATTTTAAAAGACTTTATGACATATATTTCTTTCAAGATTTTAAGGGTTTTTGCAGGATTGCTCACGGAGGAAACCGAGCTTGATCTCAACTCACTCGACAAACATGGATGAAAGTAAAAGATAAGATAATAGATAAGTTTAAATGAATTAAGATTATATTAGGTTAAGACATTTAACTTACTCGTTTGTGCCTATGAATGCTTTATTTAATGTAATTTTATGTATAATCTATTTATGTGATTTTATGTGATAAAATATTTTGCTTAAGCATGCGTTCCTAATTCATTGTGTATCAAAATATCTTCGCATCACACAAGTACAATTATAACACCCTAATTAATTAACTAAGGTGTAGTGATATATATATATATGTGTGTGTATATATATATATATATGTTGCTAATTAATTATGTACAAGAATTAATTAATTAAGTGATTAAGTGACAATCTTAATTAAGTTAAGACTTAATTAACTAAGCCTAAGTAATTGATTAAGTAAAGTATAATGATATATCTATATATATAAATATGTACATGTACCTAATTAGGTAGTTGGATATAAGGCTAGGTTAATTACGTGTAGTAAATATTTATGTGAAAGTAAGTAATTAGCTAATTAAGAAAAAGAAAAGGATTTGTGCTTATTCATTGTTCAACTCCACACCACCACGCCACACCAGCTACTTTTTATAATTAGAAGACACCTATCAAACTAACTGGTTAAGGTGTGAAAAGGGAAGGGGGAAAATTATAAAAGAAAGAAAAGTCTACAGCAACTTTACGATTCAAAACTGATTTCCTCTTCTCACATCCATCTCTCTCCCTCGTCTCTCTCTTTCACTCTCTCTTTCTCTCCCTCCCTGCCGCTCCGTTACTCTGCTGTTGTATGTGAGTTTTACTGCTGCTATGGCTTTGTTTACTACTGCTGTGCATGATTTTTGCATGAGTTTTACTGCTGCTACGTATTTTTTTTCTGCTGCTGCTCTGTGTATTTCGTTGCTGTTCGGGAATTTTCTGTGTGTTGTAGAAATCAATTTAGGCTAAACCCTTTTACCACAATCTAGTATATGAAGTGTAGAATATTCATGTTAAATTTCAGAAGATTTGGAGTTAAATTCGATTTACTATGAATTTTCTAAGAAGATGCGATTTTCTGATCAAACGTGACCTGTTTTCGGGTCTGATTGAAACCTTCTCCTGAGTTTTAAACTTCACCTGTGTGTACGATATTTTACCAGTTTATAGTACAAGAATTTAAGGACATGTAGAAATTTACCATGCAATTTTACGAGTATTATACGATTTACTATTAATTTTACAAATCAGCCTGTTTTCTGTGCGTTTGGTCTGTTTTTCTGGGCGTTGGGCTGCTGTTTCCGGGTGTTTGGCCTGCTGCTTTAGGTGTTTTTAGGGTGCTTATTGTGTGTGGTTTGCGTGTTGGCTGGTGGGTGAGCCGCCGGCGACAGGGGTCGTCGGCAGCGGCGGCGGGAAATGAGCTAGAAACGGGCAGATTTTGGGGTAATGAAAAGAGGGTTTTTCTTTTATATTTGCAAGGGCTATTTTTATATGTTTAGCATTTCTTTGCAAAGTGCAATTCAAAATTCAATTCTTTTAGCATGGCAAAGATTATTATATACTTTGCAAGTTGATTTTAACTTTGCAAATTGAGTTTTGCTACAAATTGATACTAATATGTGATCATGCAAATAATTTTGTGATTTTAGGAATTATGTATGAATTATTAAAATTATTACATCTTTATTTTAAGTCTAAAATTGCTAGTTTAAATGCTTAACAACTAAGTTATAAGAATGATTACGTTTTAGGTTAAAGTAACCTAATATAAAATACAAAAGATTCTGTTATACGATATAAGAGGCTAATCAGTTAAGTGTGTCGAGTGCAGTCGAGACGGTCGGCGAATCCAGAAGCAATCCTTGCACAATCTATCGACGTACAAGTGGGTAACTTCTACTCTCTACTATGTGTTGTTAATTGGATTGAGAAGTTATGTATGAAAATCTACGACTGAAGTCCGTAGCTATAACCAGTATGTAACTTCCGTACTGGGCGACGACCTTAAGGGCGTAACTGCCTGGTCTATGAAAGCGACCATAAGGGCTTAATTGCCTGGTCTATGCAAGGTTTAGTGGGCGAGCGACTCCCACATTCCTTTATGTTGACCTTAAGGGCGTAACTGCCTGGTCTATGCGAGGTTTAGTGGGCGAGCGATTCCCACATCCCTCTATGAAAGTAAGGTTTAGTGGGCGAGCGATTCCCACATTCCTTTACGATTATGACATGTAATACCTGCTTAATGATTTAATTGCTTCACTATATTAGATAGTAAAGTTATCCCACTGGGATCCCTCTCCGGAGGTGTCTCATGATATTACCGTTTTATACTTTCAGGCTCACTGGATGATGACGTGGACGAGTAGAGGCTGGACTGACTTCTCTCCGTTGCATTAAATAAATATGTTAGAACTAAGTTCTTTTTCTTTGAAAACAGTATGTAGTCTTAATCATGTATATTATATGAAACGATGGGTCTAGACTTATCTTATATATGTTTTGTTGTGTAAATTCATGTTGGTCAATGGTTCAAACATTTTACCTAGAAATGTGGGTAAGACACGACTAGACTTGTTTAATAGTCGATGTATAATTACATATATATGTAATATTTAAAAAGAAAAAAATTTAAAACTCTCGTGTCTTCGCTTTTAAGTCTTCCGCTGTATGTTATAAAATCATTATAATTTCTTTATTTTCTAAGTATGTAAAGGGTGACGACCTATTTCCAATTAAATTGGGAACGGGGCGTTACACTAATGGTACTCGGTTAATCTTCTAACTCAACACAAAGCTAATCCGTAACTCCAAGTGTAACGATTATTGAAAACATGTTGACCAAGTAATGAGTTAATCGTACTCGAATCATCTTCTAAGGAATTAATGGTACTCGATTAATCTTCCAACACAACAAAAAACTAATCCGTAACTCCAAGTGTAACGATTATTGATAACTTGTTGACCATGTAAAGAGTTAATTTTACTCGAATCATCCTCTAAATAGCTAATGGTACTCGATTAATCTTCTAACTCAACAAAAAACTAATCCGTAACTCCAAGTGTAACGATTATTGATAACTTGTTGACCATGTAAAGAGTTAATTTTACTCGAATCATCTTCTAAATAGCTAATGGTACTCGATTAATCTTCTAACTCAATACAAAACTAATTCGTAACTCCAAGTATAACGATTATTGTTAACTTGTTGACCATGTAAAGAGTTAATTTTATTCGAATCATCTTCTAAAGAGATAATAGTACTCAATTAATCTTCTAACTCAACACAAAACTAATCCGTAACTCCAAGTATAACGATTATTGAAAACTTGTTGATCAAGTAAATAGTTAATTTTATTCGAATTACCTTCTAAAGAGTTACTGGTACTGAATTAATCTTCTTACTAAACATAAAACTAATATGTACCTCTTAAGTGTAACGATTATTGAAAACCTGTTGAACAAGTAAAGAGTTAATTGTACTTGAATCATCTTCTAAAGAGTTAATGGTACTCGATTCATCTTCTAACTCAACATAAAACTAATCTTTAACTCCAAGTGTAACAATTATTGAACACTTGTTGATCAAGTAAAGAGTTAATTATACTCGAATCCTCTTCTAAAGAGCTAATGGTACTCGATTGATCTTATAACTCAACACAAAACTAATCCGTAACTCCAATTGTAACGATTATTGAAAACTTGTTGATCTAGTAAAGAGTTAGTTGTTCTCGAATCATCTTCTAAAGAGCTAATGGTACTCGATTGATCTTATAACTCAACACAAAACTAATCCGTAACTCCAATTGTAACGATTATTGAAATATTGTTGATCAAGTAAATAGTTAATTTTATTCGAATCATCTTCTAAAGAGTAACTGTTACTCAATTAATCTTCTTACTAAACATAAAACTAATCTGTAACTCTTAAATGTTACGATTATTGAAAACTTGTTGACCAAGTAAAGAGTTAATTGTACTTGAATCATCTTCTAAAGAGTTAATGGTACTCGATTCATCTTCTAACTCAACATAAAACTAATCTTTAACTCCAAGTGTAACGATTATTGAAAAGTTGTTGATCAAGTAAAGAGTTAGTTGTACTCGAATCATCTTCTAAAGATCTAATTGTAACACCCTGTTTTCAAGAAAACCTGCATTTCATATTTTATAAAATTTCTTTTAATGTTAAGTTATATATGATTTAAGTGTGAGTTCTTAAGTTATGATTTATGAACTACGTTATGCTTGATGATTTTAAAAGACTTTATGACATATATTTCTTTCAAGATTTTAAGGGTTTTTGCAGGATTGCTCACGGAGGAAACCGAGCTTGATCTCAACTCACTCGACAAACATGGATGAAAGTAAAAGATAAGATAATAGATAAGTTTAAATGAATTAAGATTATATTAGGTTAAGACATTTAACTTACTCGTTTGTGCCTATGAATGCTTTATTTAATGTAATTTTATGTATAATCTATTTATGTGATTTTATGTGATAAAATATTTTGCTTAAGCATGCGTTCCTAATTCATTGTGTATCAAAATATCTTCGCATCACACAAGTACAATTATAACACCCTAATTAATTAACTAAGGTGTAGTGATATATATATATATGTGTGTGTATATATATATATATATGTTGCTAATTAATTATGTACAAGAATTAATTAATTAAGTGATTAAGTGACAATCTTAATTAAGTTAAGACTTAATTAACTAAGCCTAAGTAATTGATTAAGTAAAGTATAATGATATATCTATATATATAAATATGTACATGTACCTAATTAGGTAGTTGGATATAAGGCTAGGTTAATTACGTGTAGTAAATATTTATGTGAAAGTAAGTAATTAGCTAATTAAGAAAAAGAAAAGGATTTGTGCTTATTCATTGTTCAACTCCACACCACCACGCCACACCAGCTACTTTTTATAATTAGAAGACACCTATCAAACTAACTGGTTAAGGTGTGAAAAGGGAAGGGGGAAAATTATAAAAGAAAGAAAAGTCTACAGCAACTTTACGATTCAAAACTGATTTCCTCTTCTCACATCCATCTCTCTCCCTCGTCTCTCTCTTTCACTCTCTCTTTCTCTCCCTCCCTGCCGCTCCGTTACTCTGCTGTTGTATGTGAGTTTTACTGCTGCTATGGCTTTGTTTACTACTGCTGTGCATGATTTTTGCATGAGTTTTACTGCTGCTACGTATTTTTTTTCTGCTGCTGCTCTGTGTATTTCGTTGCTGTTCGGGAATTTTCTGTGTGTTGTAGAAATCAATTTAGGCTAAACCCTTTTACCACAATCTAGTATATGAAGTGTAGAATATTCATGTTAAATTTCAGAAGATTTGGAGTTAAATTCGATTTACTATGAATTTTCTAAGAAGATGCGATTTTCTGATCAAACGTGACCTGTTTTCGGGTCTGATTGAAACCTTCTCCTGAGTTTTAAACTTCACCTGTGTGTACGATATTTTACCAGTTTATAGTACAAGAATTTAAGGACATGTAGAAATTTACCATGCAATTTTACGAGTATTATACGATTTACTATTAATTTTACAAATCAGCCTGTTTTCTGTGCGTTTGGTCTGTTTTTCTGGGCGTTGGGCTGCTGTTTCCGGGTGTTTGGCCTGCTGCTTTAGGTGTTTTTAGGGTGCTTATTGTGTGTGGTTTGCGTGTTGGCTGGTGGGTGAGCCGCCGGCGACAGGGGTCGTCGGCAGCGGCGGCGGGAAATGAGCTAGAAACGGGCAGATTTTGGGGTAATGAAAAGAGGGTTTTTCTTTTATATTTGCAAGGGCTATTTTTATATGTTTAGCATTTCTTTGCAAAGTGCAATTCAAAATTCAATTCTTTTAGCATGGCAAAGATTATTATATACTTTGCAAGTTGATTTTAACTTTGCAAATTGAGTTTTGCTACAAATTGATACTAATATGTGATCATGCAAATAATTTTGTGATTTTAGGAATTATGTATGAATTATTAAAATTATTACATCTTTATTTTAAGTCTAAAATTGCTAGTTTAAATGCTTAACAACTAAGTTATAAGAATGATTACGTTTTAGGTTAAAGTAACCTAATATAAAATACAAAAGATTCTGTTATACGATATAAGAGGCTAATCAGTTAAGTGTGTCGAGTGCAGTCGAGACGGTCGGCGAATCCAGAAGCAATCCTTGCACAATCTATCGACGTACAAGTGGGTAACTTCTACTCTCTACTATGTGTTGTTAATTGGATTGAGAAGTTATGTATGAAAATCTACGACTGAAGTCCGTAGCTATAACCAGTATGTAACTTCCGTACTGGGCGACGACCTTAAGGGCGTAACTGCCTGGTCTATGAAAGCGACCATAAGGGCTTAATTGCCTGGTCTATGCAAGGTTTAGTGGGCGAGCGACTCCCACATTCCTTTATGTTGACCTTAAGGGCGTAACTGCCTGGTCTATGCGAGGTTTAGTGGGCGAGCGATTCCCACATCCCTCTATGAAAGTAAGGTTTAGTGGGCGAGCGATTCCCACATTCCTTTACGATTATGACATGTAATACCTGCTTAATGATTTAATTGCTTCACTATATTAGATAGTAAAGTTATCCCACTGGGATCCCTCTCCGGAGGTGTCTCATGATATTACCGTTTTATACTTTCAGGCTCACTGGATGATGACGTGGACGAGTAGAGGCTGGACTGACTTCTCTCCGTTGCATTAAATAAATATGTTAGAACTAAGTTCTTTTTCTTTGAAAACAGTATGTAGTCTTAATCATGTATATTATATGAAACGATGGGTCTAGACTTATCTTATATATGTTTTGTTGTGTAAATTCATGTTGGTCAATGGTTCAAACATTTTACCTAGAAATGTGGGTAAGACACGACTAGACTTGTTTAATAGTCGATGTATAATTACATATATATGTAATATTTAAAAAGAAAAAAATTTAAAACTCTCGTGTCTTCGCTTTTAAGTCTTCCGCTGTATGTTATAAAATCATTATAATTTCTTTATTTTCTAAGTATGTAAAGGGTGACGACCTATTTCCAATTAAATTGGGAACGGGGCGTTACACTAATGGTACTCGGTTAATCTTCTAACTCAACACAAAGCTAATCCGTAACTCCAAGTGTAACGATTATTGAAAACATGTTGACCAAGTAATGAGTTAATCGTACTCGAATCATCTTCTAAGGAATTAATGGTACTCGATTAATCTTCCAACACAACAAAAAACTAATCCGTAACTCCAAGTGTAACGATTATTGATAACTTGTTGACCATGTAAAGAGTTAATTTTACTCGAATCATCCTCTAAATAGCTAATGGTACTCGATTAATCTTCTAACTCAACAAAAAACTAATCCGTAACTCCAAGTGTAACGATTATTGATAACTTGTTGACCATGTAAAGAGTTAATTTTACTCGAATCATCTTCTAAATAGCTAATGGTACTCGATTAATCTTCTAACTCAATACAAAACTAATTCGTAACTCCAAGTATAACGATTATTGTTAACTTGTTGACCATGTAAAGAGTTAATTTTATTCGAATCATCTTCTAAAGAGATAATAGTACTCAATTAATCTTCTAACTCAACACAAAACTAATCCGTAACTCCAAGTATAACGATTATTGAAAACTTGTTGATCAAGTAAATAGTTAATTTTATTCGAATTACCTTCTAAAGAGTTACTGGTACTGAATTAATCTTCTTACTAAACATAAAACTAATATGTACCTCTTAAGTGTAACGATTATTGAAAACCTGTTGAACAAGTAAAGAGTTAATTGTACTTGAATCATCTTCTAAAGAGTTAATGGTACTCGATTCATCTTCTAACTCAACATAAAACTAATCTTTAACTCCAAGTGTAACAATTATTGAACACTTGTTGATCAAGTAAAGAGTTAATTATACTCGAATCCTCTTCTAAAGAGCTAATGGTACTCGATTGATCTTATAACTCAACACAAAACTAATCCGTAACTCCAATTGTAACGATTATTGAAAACTTGTTGATCTAGTAAAGAGTTAGTTGTTCTCGAATCATCTTCTAAAGAGCTAATGGTACTCGATTGATCTTATAACTCAACACAAAACTAATCCGTAACTCCAATTGTAACGATTATTGAAATATTGTTGATCAAGTAAATAGTTAATTTTATTCGAATCATCTTCTAAAGAGTAACTGTTACTCAATTAATCTTCTTACTAAACATAAAACTAATCTGTAACTCTTAAATGTTACGATTATTGAAAACTTGTTGACCAAGTAAAGAGTTAATTGTACTTGAATCATCTTCTAAAGAGTTAATGGTACTCGATTCATCTTCTAACTCAACATAAAACTAATCTTTAACTCCAAGTGTAACGATTATTGAAAAGTTGTTGATCAAGTAAAGAGTTAGTTGTACTCGAATCATCTTCTAAAGATCTAATTGTAACACCCTGTTTTCAAGAAAACCTGCATTTCATATTTTATAAAATTTCTTTTAATGTTAAGTTATATATGATTTAAGTGTGAGTTCTTAAGTTATGATTTATGAACTACGTTATGCTTGATGATTTTAAAAGACTTTATGACATATATTTCTTTCAAGATTTTAAGGGTTTTTGCAGGATTGCTCACGGAGGAAACCGAGCTTGATCTCAACTCACTCGACAAACATGGATGAAAGTAAAAGATAAGATAATAGATAAGTTTAAATGAATTAAGATTATATTAGGTTAAGACATTTAACTTACTCGTTTGTGCCTATGAATGCTTTATTTAATGTAATTTTATGTATAATCTATTTATGTGATTTTATGTGATAAAATATTTTGCTTAAGCATGCGTTCCTAATTCATTGTGTATCAAAATATCTTCGCATCACACAAGTACAATTATAACACCCTAATTAATTAACTAAGGTGTAGTGATATATATATATATGTGTGTGTATATATATATATATATGTTGCTAATTAATTATGTACAAGAATTAATTAATTAAGTGATTAAGTGACAATCTTAATTAAGTTAAGACTTAATTAACTAAGCCTAAGTAATTGATTAAGTAAAGTATAATGATATATCTATATATATAAATATGTACATGTACCTAATTAGGTAGTTGGATATAAGGCTAGGTTAATTACGTGTAGTAAATATTTATGTGAAAGTAAGTAATTAGCTAATTAAGAAAAAGAAAAGGATTTGTGCTTATTCATTGTTCAACTCCACACCACCACGCCACACCAGCTACTTTTTATAATTAGAAGACACCTATCAAACTAACTGGTTAAGGTGTGAAAAGGGAAGGGGGAAAATTATAAAAGAAAGAAAAGTCTACAGCAACTTTACGATTCAAAACTGATTTCCTCTTCTCACATCCATCTCTCTCCCTCGTCTCTCTCTTTCACTCTCTCTTTCTCTCCCTCCCTGCCGCTCCGTTACTCTGCTGTTGTATGTGAGTTTTACTGCTGCTATGGCTTTGTTTACTACTGCTGTGCATGATTTTTGCATGAGTTTTACTGCTGCTACGTATTTTTTTTCTGCTGCTGCTCTGTGTATTTCGTTGCTGTTCGGGAATTTTCTGTGTGTTGTAGAAATCAATTTAGGCTAAACCCTTTTACCACAATCTAGTATATGAAGTGTAGAATATTCATGTTAAATTTCAGAAGATTTGGAGTTAAATTCGATTTACTATGAATTTTCTAAGAAGATGCGATTTTCTGATCAAACGTGACCTGTTTTCGGGTCTGATTGAAACCTTCTCCTGAGTTTTAAACTTCACCTGTGTGTACGATATTTTACCAGTTTATAGTACAAGAATTTAAGGACATGTAGAAATTTACCATGCAATTTTACGAGTATTATACGATTTACTATTAATTTTACAAATCAGCCTGTTTTCTGTGCGTTTGGTCTGTTTTTCTGGGCGTTGGGCTGCTGTTTCCGGGTGTTTGGCCTGCTGCTTTAGGTGTTTTTAGGGTGCTTATTGTGTGTGGTTTGCGTGTTGGCTGGTGGGTGAGCCGCCGGCGACAGGGGTCGTCGGCAGCGGCGGCGGGAAATGAGCTAGAAACGGGCAGATTTTGGGGTAATGAAAAGAGGGTTTTTCTTTTATATTTGCAAGGGCTATTTTTATATGTTTAGCATTTCTTTGCAAAGTGCAATTCAAAATTCAATTCTTTTAGCATGGCAAAGATTATTATATACTTTGCAAGTTGATTTTAACTTTGCAAATTGAGTTTTGCTACAAATTGATACTAATATGTGATCATGCAAATAATTTTGTGATTTTAGGAATTATGTATGAATTATTAAAATTATTACATCTTTATTTTAAGTCTAAAATTGCTAGTTTAAATGCTTAACAACTAAGTTATAAGAATGATTACGTTTTAGGTTAAAGTAACCTAATATAAAATACAAAAGATTCTGTTATACGATATAAGAGGCTAATCAGTTAAGTGTGTCGAGTGCAGTCGAGACGGTCGGCGAATCCAGAAGCAATCCTTGCACAATCTATCGACGTACAAGTGGGTAACTTCTACTCTCTACTATGTGTTGTTAATTGGATTGAGAAGTTATGTATGAAAATCTACGACTGAAGTCCGTAGCTATAACCAGTATGTAACTTCCGTACTGGGCGACGACCTTAAGGGCGTAACTGCCTGGTCTATGAAAGCGACCATAAGGGCTTAATTGCCTGGTCTATGCAAGGTTTAGTGGGCGAGCGACTCCCACATTCCTTTATGTTGACCTTAAGGGCGTAACTGCCTGGTCTATGCGAGGTTTAGTGGGCGAGCGATTCCCACATCCCTCTATGAAAGTAAGGTTTAGTGGGCGAGCGATTCCCACATTCCTTTACGATTATGACATGTAATACCTGCTTAATGATTTAATTGCTTCACTATATTAGATAGTAAAGTTATCCCACTGGGATCCCTCTCCGGAGGTGTCTCATGATATTACCGTTTTATACTTTCAGGCTCACTGGATGATGACGTGGACGAGTAGAGGCTGGACTGACTTCTCTCCGTTGCATTAAATAAATATGTTAGAACTAAGTTCTTTTTCTTTGAAAACAGTATGTAGTCTTAATCATGTATATTATATGAAACGATGGGTCTAGACTTATCTTATATATGTTTTGTTGTGTAAATTCATGTTGGTCAATGGTTCAAACATTTTACCTAGAAATGTGGGTAAGACACGACTAGACTTGTTTAATAGTCGATGTATAATTACATATATATGTAATATTTAAAAAGAAAAAAATTTAAAACTCTCGTGTCTTCGCTTTTAAGTCTTCCGCTGTATGTTATAAAATCATTATAATTTCTTTATTTTCTAAGTATGTAAAGGGTGACGACCTATTTCCAATTAAATTGGGAACGGGGCGTTACACTAATGGTACTCGGTTAATCTTCTAACTCAACACAAAGCTAATCCGTAACTCCAAGTGTAACGATTATTGAAAACATGTTGACCAAGTAATGAGTTAATCGTACTCGAATCATCTTCTAAGGAATTAATGGTACTCGATTAATCTTCCAACACAACAAAAAACTAATCCGTAACTCCAAGTGTAACGATTATTGATAACTTGTTGACCATGTAAAGAGTTAATTTTACTCGAATCATCCTCTAAATAGCTAATGGTACTCGATTAATCTTCTAACTCAACAAAAAACTAATCCGTAACTCCAAGTGTAACGATTATTGATAACTTGTTGACCATGTAAAGAGTTAGTTTTACTCGAATCATCTTCTAAATAGCTAATGGTACTCGATTAATCTTCTAACTCAATACAAAACTAATTCGTAACTCCAAGTATAACGATTATTGTTAACTTGTTGACCATGTAAAGAGTTAATTTTATTCGAATCATCTTCTAAAGAGATAATAGTACTCAATTAATCTTCTAACTCAACACAAAACTAATCCGTAACTCCAAGTATAACGATTATTGAAAACTTGTTGATCAAGTAAATAGTTAATTTTATTCGAATTACCTTCTAAAGAGTTACTGGTACTGAATTAATCTTCTTACTAAACATAAAACTAATATGTACCTCTTAAGTGTAACGATTATTGAAAACCTGTTGAACAAGTAAAGAGTTAATTGTACTTGAATCATCTTCTAAAGAGTTAATGGTACTCGATTCATCTTCTAACTCAACATAAAACTAATCTTTAACTCCAAGTGTAACAATTATTGAACACTTGTTGATCAAGTAAAGAGTTAATTATACTCGAATCCTCTTCTAAAGAGCTAATGGTACTCGATTGATCTTATAACTCAACACAAAACTAATCCGTAACTCCAATTGTAATGATTATTGAAAACTTGTTGATCTAGTAAAGAGTTAGTTGTTCTCGAATCATCTTCTAAAGAGCTAATGGTACTCGATTGATCTTATAACTCAACACAAAACTAATCCGTAACTCCAATTGTAACGATTATTGAAATATTGTTGATCAAGTAAATAGTTAATTTTATTCGAATCATCTTCTAAAGAGTAACTGTTACTCAATTAATCTTCTTACTAAACATAAAACTAATCTGTAACTCTTAAATGTTACGATTATTGAAAACTTGTTGACCAAGTAAAGAGTTAATTGTACTTGAATCATCTTCTAAAGAGTTAATGGTACTCGATTCATCTTCTAACTCAACATAAAACTAATCTTTAACTCCAAGTGTAACGATTATTGAAAACTTGTTGATCAAGTAAAGAGTTAGTTGTACTCGAATCATCTTCTAAAGATCTAATGGTACTCGGTTAATCTTCTAACTCAACACAAAGCTAATCCGTAACTCCAAGTGTAACGATTATTGAAAACTTGTTGACCAAGTAATGAGTTAATCGTACTCGAATCATCTTCTAAAGAATTAATGGTACTCGATTAATCTTCCAACACAACAAAAAACTAATCCGTAACTCCAAGTGTAACGATTATTGATAACTTGTTGACCATGTAAAGAGTTAATTTTACTCGAATCATCCTCTAAATAGCTAATGGTACTGGATTAATCTTCTAACTCAACAAAAAACTAATCCGTAACTCCAAGTGTAACGATTATTGATAACTTGTTGACCATGTAAAGAGTTAATTTTACTCGAATCATCTTCTAAATAGCTAATGGTACTCGATTAATCTTCTAACTCAATACAAAACTAATTCGTAACTCCAAGTATAACGATTATTGTTAACTTGTTGATCATGTAAAGAGTTAATTTTATTCGAATCATCTTCTAAAGAGATAATAGTACTCAATTAATCTTCTAACTCAACACAAAACTAATCCGTAACTCCAAGTATAACGATTATTGAAAACTTGTTGATCAAGTAAATAGTTAATTTTATTCGAATTACCTTCTAAAGAGTTACTGGTACTGAATTAATCTTCTTACTAAACATAAAACTAATATGTACCTCTTAAGTGTAACGATTATTGAAAACCTGTTGAACAAGTAAAGAGTTAATTGTACTTGAATCATCTTCTAAAGAGTTAATGGTACTCGATTCATCTTCTAACTCAACATAAAACTAATCTTTAACTCCAAGTGTAACAATTATTGAACACTTGTTGATCAAGTAAAGAGTTAATTGTACTCGAATCCTCTTCTAAAGAGCTAATGGTACTCGATTGATCTTATAACTCAACACAAAACTAATCCGTAACTCCAATTGTAACGATTATTGAAAACTCGTTGATCTAGTAAAGAGTTAGTTGTTCTCGAATCATCTTCTAAAGAGCTAATGGTACTCGATTGATCTTATAACTCAACACAAAACTAATCCGTAACTCCAATTGTAACGATTATTGAAATATTGTTGATCAAGTAAATAGTTAATTTTATTCGAATCATCTACTAAAGAGTAACTGTTACTCAATTAATCTTCTTACTAAACGTAAAACTAATCTGTAACTCTTAAGTGTTACGATTATTGAAAACTTGTTGACCAAGTAAAGAGTTAATTGTACTTGAATCATCTTCTAAAGAGTTAATGGTACTCGATTCATCTTCTAACTCAACATAAAACTAATCTTTAACTCCAAGTGTAACGATTATTGAAAACTTGTTGATCAAGTAAAGAGTTAGTTGTACTCGAATCATCTTCTAAAGATCTAATGGTATTCGATTAATCTTCTAACTCAACACAAAGCTAATCCGTAACTCCAAGTATAACGATTATTGATAACTTGTTGACCATGTAAAGAGTTAATTTTACTCGAATCATCCTCTAAATAGCTAATGGTACTCGATTAATCTTCTAACTCAACAAAAAACTAATCCGTAACTCCAAGTGTAACGATTATTGATAACTTGTTGACCATGTAAAGAGTTAATTTTACTCGAATCATCTTCTAAAGAGCTAATGGTACTCGATTAATCTTCTAACTCAATACAAAACTAATTCGTAACTCCAAGTATAACGATTATTGTTAACTTGTTGACCATGTAAAGAGTTAATTTTATTCGAGTCATCTTCTAAAGAGATAATGGTACTCAATTAATCTTCTAACTCAACACAAAACTAATCCGTAACTCCAAGTATAACGATTATTGAAAACTTGTTGATCAAGTAAATAGTTAATTTTATTCGAATCATCTTCTAAAGAGTTACTGGTACTCAATTAATCTTCTTACTAAACATAAAACTAATCTGTAATTCTTAAGTGTAACGATTATTGAAAACTTGTTGACCAAGTAAAGAGTTAATTGTACTCGAATCATCTTCTAAAGAGTTAATGGTACTCGATTCATCTTTTAACTCAACATAAAACTAATCTTTAACTCCAAGTGTAACGATTATTGAAAACTTGTTGACCATGTAAAGAGTTAATTTTACTCGAATCATCTTCTAAATAGCTAATGGTACTCGATTAATCTTCTAACTCAATACAAAACTAATTCGTAACTCCAAGTATAACGATTATTGTTAACTTGTTGACCATGTAAAGAGTTAATTTTATTCGAATCATCTTCTAAAGAGATAATGGTACTCAATTAATCTTCTAACTCAACACAAAACTAATCCGTAACTCCAAGTATAACGATTATTGAAAACTTGTTGATCAAGTAAATAGTTAATTTTATTCGAATTACCTTCTAAAGAGTTACTGGTACTGAATTAATCTACTTACTAAACATAAAACTAATATGTACCTCTTAAGTGTAACGATTATTGAAAACCTGTTGAACAAGTAAAGAGTTTATTGTACTTGAATCATCTTCTAAAGAGTTAATGGTACTCGATTCATCTTCTAACTCAACATAAAACTAATATTTAACTCCAAGTGTAACAATTATTGAACACTTGTTGATCAAGTAAAGAGTTAATTGTACTCGAATCCTCTTCTAAAGAGCTAATGGTACTCGATTGATCTTATAACTCAACACAAAACTAATCCGTAACTCCAATTTTAACGATTATTGAAATCTTGTTGATCAAGTAAATAGTTAATTTTATTCGAATCATCTTCTAAAGAGTTACTGGTACTCAATTAATCTTCTTACTAAACATAAAACTAATCTGTAACTCTTAAGTGTAACGATTATTGAAAACTTGTTGACCAAGTAAAGAGTTAATTGTACTCGAATCATCTTCTAAAGAGTTAATGGTACTCGATTCATCTTCTAACTCAACATAAAACTAATCTTTAACTCCAAGTGTAACGATTATTGAAAACTTGTTGATCTAGTAAAGAGTTAGTTGTTCTCGAATCATCTTCTAAAGAGCTAATGGTACTCGATTAATCTTCTAACTCAACACAAACCTAATCCGTAACTTCAAGTGTACCGATTATTGAAAACTTGTTGACCAAGTAATGAGTTAATCGTACTCGAATCATCTTCCAAAGAATTAATGGTACTCGATTAATATTCCAACACAACAAAAAACTAATCCGTAACTCCAAGTGTAACGATTATTGATAACTTGTTGACCATGTAAAGAGCTAATTTTACTCGAATAATCTTCTAAAGAGCTAATAGTACTCGATTAATCTTCTAACTAAACATAAAACTAATCTTAACTCTAAGTGTAACTGTTATTGATAATTTGTTGACCAAGTAAAGAGTTAATTTTACTCGAATCATCTTCTAAAGAGCTAATGGTACTCGATTAATCTTCTAACTCAACACAAAACTAATCCGTAACTCCAACTATAACGATTATTGATAACTTGTTGACCATGTAAAGAGTTAATTTTATTCGAATCATCCTCTAAATAGCTAATGGTACTCGATTAATCTTCAAACTCAACAAAAAACTAATCCGTAACTCCAAGTGTAACGATTATTGATAACTTGTTGACCATGTAAAGAGTTAATTTTACTCGAATCATCCTCTAAATAGCTAATGGTACTCGATTAATCTTCTAACTCAACAAAAAACTAATCCGTAACTCCAAGTGTAACGATTATTGATAACTTGTTGACCATGTAAAGAGGTAATTTTACTCGAATCATCTTCTAAATAGCTAATGGTACTCGATTAATCTTCTAACTCAATACAAAACTAATTCGTAACTCCAAGTATAACGATTATTGTTAACTTGTTGACCATGTAAAGAGTTAATTTTATTCGAATCATCTTCTAAAGAGATAATGGTACTCAATTAATCTTCTAACTCAACACAAAACTAATCCGTAACTCCAAGTATAACGATTATTGAAAACTTGTTGATCAAGTAAATAGTTAATTTTATTCGAATTACCTTCTAAAGAGTTACTGGTACTGAATTAATCTTCTTACTAAACATAAAACTAATATGTTCCTCTTAAGTGTAACGATTATTGAAAACCTGTTGAACAAGTAAAGAGTTAATTGTACTTGAATCATCTTCTAAAGAGTTAATGGTACTCGATTCAACTTCTAACTCAACATAAAACTAATCTTTAACTCCAAGTGTAACAATTATTGAACACTTGTTGATCAAGTAAAGAGTTAATTGTACTCGAATCCTCTTCTAAAGAGCTAATGGTACTCGATTGATCTTATAACTCAACACAAAACTAATCCGTAACTCCAATTTTAACGATTATTGAAATCTTGTTGATCAAGTAAATAGTTAATTTTATTCGAATCATCTTCTAAAGAGTTACTGGTACTCAATTAATCTTCTTACTAAACATAAAACTAATCTGTAACTCTTAAGTGTAACGATTATTGAAAACTTGTTGACCAAGTAAAGAGTTAATTGTACTCGAATCATCTTCTAAAGAGTTAATGGTACTCGATTCATCTTCTAACTCAACATAAAACTAATCTTTAACTCCAAGTGTAACGATTATTGAAAACTTGTTGATCTAGTAAAGAGTTAGTTGTTCTCGAATCATCTTCTGAAGAGCTAATGGTACTCGATTAATCTTCTAACTCAACACAAACCTAATCCGTAACTTCAAGTGTAACGAGTATTGAAAACTTGTTGACCAAGTAATGAGTTAATCGTACTCGAATCATCTTCCAAAGAATTAATGGTACTCGATTAATATTCCAACACAACAAAAAACTAATCCGTAACTCCAAGTGTAACGATTATTGATAACTTGTTGACCATGTAAAGAGCTAATTTTACTCGAATAATCTTCTAAAGAGCTAATAGTACTCGATTAATCTTCTAACTAAACATAAAACTAATCTTACCTCTAAGTGTAACTGTTATTGATAACTTGTTGACCAAGTAAAGAGTTAATTTTACTCGAATCATCTTCTAAAGAGCTAATGGTACTCGATTAATCTTCTAACTCAACACAAAACTAATCCGTAACTCCAACTATAACGATTATTGATAACTTGTTGACCATGTAAAGAGTTAATTTTATTCGAATCATCTTCTAAAGAGATAATGATACTCAATTAATCTTCTAACTCAACACAAAACTAATCCGTAACTCCAAGTATAACGATTATTGAAAACTTGTTGATCAAGTAAATAGTTAATTTTATTCGAATTACCTTCTAAAGAGTTACTGGTACTGAATTAATCTTCTTACTAAACATAAAACTAATATGTACCTCTTAAGTGTAACGATTATTGAAAACCTGTTGAACAAGTAAAGAGTTAATTGTACTTGAATCATCTTCTAAAGAGTTAATGGTACTCGATTCATCTTCTAACTCAACATAAAACTAATCTTTAACTCCAAGTGTAACAATTATTGAACACTTGTTGATCAAGTAAAGAGTTAATTATACTCGAATCCTCTTCTAAAGAGCTAATGGTACTCGATTGATCTTATAACTCAACACAAAACTAATCCGTAACTCCAATTGTAATGATTATTGAAAACTTGTTGATCTAGTAAAGAGTTAGTTGTTCTCGAATCATCTTCTAAAGAGCTAATGGTACTCGATTGATCTTATAACTCAACACAAAACTAATCCGTAACTCCAATTGTAACGATTATTGAAATATTGTTGATCAAGTAAATAGTTAATTTTATTCGAATCATCTTCTAAAGAGTAACTGTTACTCAATTAATCTTCTTACTAAACATAAAACTAATCTGTAACTCTTAAATGTTACGATTATTGAAAACTTGTTGACCAAGTAAAGAGTTAATTGTACTTGAATCATCTTCTAAAGAGTTAATGGTACTCGATTCATCTTCTAACTCAACATAAAACTAATCTTTAACTCCAAGTGTAACGATTATTGAAAACTTGTTGATCAAGTAAAGAGTTAGTTGTACTCGAATCATCTTCTAAAGATCTAATGGTACTCGGTTAATCTTCTAACTCAACACAAAGCTAATCCGTAACTCCAAGTGTAACGATTATTGAAAACTTGTTGACCAAGTAATGAGTTAATCGTACTCGAATCATCTTCTAAAGAATTAATGGTACTCGATTAATCTTCCAACACAACAAAAAACTAATCCGTAACTCCAAGTGTAACGATTATTGATAACTTGTTGACCATGTAAAGAGTTAATTTTACTCGAATCATCCTCTAAATAGCTAATGGTACTGGATTAATCTTCTAACTCAACAAAAAACTAATCCGTAACTCCAAGTGTAACGATTATTGATAACTTGTTGACCATGTAAAGAGTTAATTTTACTCGAATCATCTTCTAAATAGCTAATGGTACTCGATTAATCTTCTAACTCAATACAAAACTAATTCGTAACTCCAAGTATAACGATTATTGTTAACTTGTTGATCATGTAAAGAGTTAATTTTATTCGAATCATCTTCTAAAGAGATAATAGTACTCAATTAATCTTCTAACTCAACACAAAACTAATCCGTAACTCCAAGTATAACGATTATTGAAAACTTGTTGATCAAGTAAATAGTTAATTTTATTCGAATTACCTTCTAAAGAGTTACTGGTACTGAATTAATCTTCTTACTAAACATAAAACTAATATGTACCTCTTAAGTGTAACGATTATTGAAAACCTGTTGAACAAGTAAAGAGTTAATTGTACTTGAATCATCTTCTAAAGAGTTAATGGTACTCGATTCATCTTCTAACTCAACATAAAACTAATCTTTAACTCCAAGTGTAACAATTATTGAACACTTGTTGATCAAGTAAAGAGTTAATTGTACTCGAATCCTCTTCTAAAGAGCTAATGGTACTCGATTGATCTTATAACTCAACACAAAACTAATCCGTAACTCCAATTGTAACGATTATTGAAAACTCGTTGATCTAGTAAAGAGTTAGTTGTTCTCGAATCATCTTCTAAAGAGCTAATGGTACTCGATTGATCTTATAACTCAACACAAAACTAATCCGTAACTCCAATTGTAACGATTATTGAAATATTGTTGATCAAGTAAATAGTTAATTTTATTCGAATCATCTACTAAAGAGTAACTGTTACTCAATTAATCTTCTTACTAAACGTAAAACTAATCTGTAACTCTTAAGTGTTACGATTATTGAAAACTTGTTGACCAAGTAAAGAGTTAATTGTACTTGAATCATCTTCTAAAGAGTTAATGGTACTCGATTCATCTTCTAACTCAACATAAAACTAATCTTTAACTCCAAGTGTAACGATTATTGAAAACTTGTTGATCAAGTAAAGAGTTAGTTGTACTCGAATCATCTTCTAAAGATCTAATGGTATTCGATTAATCTTCTAACTCAACACAAAGCTAATCCGTAACTCCAAGTATAACGATTATTGATAACTTGTTGACCATGTAAAGAGTTAATTTTACTCGAATCATCCTCTAAATAGCTAATGGTACTCGATTAATCTTCTAACTCAACAAAAAACTAATCCGTAACTCCAAGTGTAACGATTATTGATAACTTGTTGACCATGTAAAGAGTTAATTTTACTCGAATCATCTTCTAAAGAGCTAATGGTACTCGATTAATCTTCTAACTCAATACAAAACTAATTCGTAACTCCAAGTATAACGATAATTGTTAACTTGTTGACCATGTAAAGAGTTAATTTTATTCGAATCATCTTCTAAAGAGATAATGGTACTCAATTAATCTTCTAACTCAACACAAAACTAATCCGTAACTCCAAGTATAACGATTATTGAAAACTTGTTGATCAAGTAAATAGTTAATTTTATTCGAATTACCTTCTAAAGAGTTACTGGTACTGAATTAATCTTCTTACTAAACATAAAACTAATATGTACCTCTTAAGTGTAACGATTATTGAAAACCTGTTGAACAAGTAAAGAGTTCATTGTACTTGAATCATTTTCTAAAGAGTTAATGGTACTCGATTCATCTTCTAACTCAACATAAAACTAATCTTTAACTCCAAGTGTAACAATTATTGAACACTTGTTGATCAAGTAAAGAGTTAATTGTACTCGAATCCTCTTCTAAAGAGCTAATGGTACTCGATTGATCTTATAACTCAACACAAAACTAATCCGAAACTCCAATTATAATGATTATTGAAATCTTGTTGATCAAGTAAATAGTTAATTTTATTCGAATCATCTTCTAAAGAGTTACTGGTACTCAATTAATCTTCTTACTAAACATAAAACTAATCTGTAATTCTTAAGTGTAACGATTATTGAAAACTTGTTGACCAAGTAAAGAGTTAATTGTACTCGAATCATCTTCTAAAGAGTTAATGGTACTCGATTCATCTTTTAACTCAACATAAAACTAATCTTTAACTCCAAGTGTAACGATTATTGAAAACTTGTTGACCATGTAAAGAGTTAATTTTACTCGAATCATCTTCTAAATAGCTAATGGTACTCGATTAATCTTCTAACTCAATACAAAACTAATTCGTAACTCCAAGTATAACGATTATTGTTAACTTGTTGACCATGTAAAGAGTTAATTTTATTCGAATCATCTTCTAAAGAGATAATGGTACTCAATTAATCTTCTAACTCAACACAAAACTAATCCGTAACTCCAAGTATAACGATTATTGAAAACTTGTTGATCAAGTAAATAGTTAATTTTATTCGAATTACCTTCTAAAGAGTTACTGGTACTGAATTAATCTACTTACTAAACATAAAACTAATATGTACCTCTTAAGTGTAACGATTATTGAAAACCTGTTGAACAAGTAAAGAGTTTATTGTACTTGAATCATCTTCTAAAGAGTTAATGGTACTCGATTCAACTTCTAACTCAACATAAAACTAATATTTAACTCCAAGTGTAACAATTATTGAACACTTGTTGATCAAGTAAAGAGTTAATTGTACTCGAATCCTCTTCTAAAGAGCTAATGGTACTCGATTGATCTTATAACTCAACACAAAACTAATCCGTAACTCCAATTTTAACGATTATTGAAATCTTGTTGATCAAGTAAATAGTTAATTTTATTCGAATCATCTTCTAAAGAGTTACTGGTACTCAATTAATCTTCTTACTAAACATAAAACTAATCTGTAACTCTTAAGTGTAACGATTATTGAAAACTTGTTGACCAAGTAAAGAGTTAATTGTACTCGAATCATCTTCTAAAGAGTTAATGGTACTCGATTCATCTTCTAACTCAACATAAAACTAATCTTTAACTCCAAGTGTAACGATTATTGAAAACTTGTTGATCTAGTAAAGAGTTAGTTGTTCTCGAATCATCTTCTAAAGAGCTAATGGTACTCGATTAATCTTCTAACTCAACACAAACCTAATCCGTAACTTCAAGTGTACCGATTATTGAAAACTTGTTGACCAAGTAATGAGTTAATCGTACTCGAATCATCTTCCAAAGAATTAATGGTACTCGATTAATATTCCAACACAACAAAAAACTAATCCGTAACTCCAAGTGTAACGATTATTGATAACTTGTTGACCATGTAAAGAGCTAATTTTACTCGAATAATCTTCTAAAGAGCTAATAGTACTCGATTAATCTTCTAACTAAACATAAAACTAATCTTAACTCTAAGTGTAACTGTTATTGATAACTTGTTGACCAAGTAAAGAGTTAATTTTACTCGAATCATCTTCTAAAGAGCTAATGGTACTCGATTAATCTTCTAACTCAACACAAAACTAATCCGTAACTCCAACTATAACGATTATTGATAACTTGTTGACCATGTAAAGAGTTAATTTTATTCGAATCATACTCTAAATAGCTAATGGTACTCGATTAATCTTCAAACTCAACAAAAAACTAATCCGTAACTCCAAGTGTAACGATTATTGATAACTTGTTGACCATGTAAAGAGTTAATTTTACTCGAATCATCCTCTAAATAGCTAATGGTACTCGATTAATCTTCTAACTCAACAAAAAACTAATCCGTAACTCCAAGTGTAACGATTATTGATAACTTGTTGACCATGTAAAGAGGTAATTTTACTCGAATCATCTTCTAAATAGCTAATGGTACTCGATTAATCTTCTAACTCAATACAAAACTAATTCGTAACTCCAAGTATAACGATTATTGTTAACTTGTTGACCATGTAAAGAGTTAATTTTATTCGAATCATCTTCTAAAGAGATAATGGTACTCAATTAATCTTCTAACTCAACACAAAACTAATCCGTAACTCCAAGTATAACGATTATTGAAAACTTGTTGATCAAGTAAATAGTTAATTTTATTCGAATTACCTTCTAAAGAGTTACTGGTACTGAATTAATCTTCTTACTAAACATAAAACTAATATGTTCCTCTTAAGTGTAACGATTATTGAAAACCTGTTGAACAAGTAAAGAGTTAATTGTACTTGAATCATCTTCTAAAGAGTTAATGGTACTCGATTCAACTTCTAACTCAACATAAAACTAATCTTTAACTCCAAGTGTAACAATTATTGAACACTTGTTGATCAAGTAAAGAGTTAATTGTACTCGAATCCTCTTCTAAAGAGCTAATGGTACTCGATTGATCTTATAACTCAACACAAAACTAATCCGTAACTCCAATTTTAACGATTATTGAAATCTTGTTGATCAAGTAAATAGTTAATTTTATTCGAATCATCTTCTAAAGAGTTACTGGTACTCAATTAATCTTCTTACTAAACATAAAACTAATCTGTAACTCTTAAGTGTAACGATTATTGAAAACTTGTTGACCAAGTAAAGAGTTAATTGTACTCGAATCATCTTCTAAAGAGTTAATGGTACTCGATTCATCTTCTAACTCAACATAAAAGTAATCTTTAACTCCAAGTGTAACGATTATTGAAAACTTGTTGATCTAGTAAAGAGTTAGTTGTTCTCGAATCATCTTCTGAAGAGCTAATGGTACTCGATTAATCTTCTAACTCAACACAAACCTAATCCGTAACTTCAAGTGTAACGAGTATTGAAAACTTGTTGACCAAGTAATGAGTTAATCGTACTCGAATCATCTTCCAAAGAATTAATGGTACTCGATTAATATTCCAACACAACAAAAAACTAATCCGTAACTCCAAGTGTAACGATTATTGATAACTTGTTGACCATGTAAAGAGCTAATTTTACTCGAATAATCTTCTAAAGAGCTAATAGTACTCGATTAATCTTCTAACTAAACATAAAACTAATCTTACCTCTAAGTGTAACTGTTATTGATAACTTGTTGACCAAGTAAAGAGTTAATTTTACTCGAATCATCTTCTAAAGAGCTAATGGTACTCGATTAATCTTCTAACTCAACACAAAACTAATCCGTAACTCCAACTATAACGATTATTGATAACTTGTTGACCATGTAAAGAGTTAATTTTATTCGAATCATCTTCTAAAGAGATAATGATACTCAATTAATCTTCTAACTCAACACAAAACTAATCCGTAACTCCAAAGTATAACGATTATTGAATACTTGTTGATCAAGTAAATAGTTAATTTTATTCGAATCATCTTCTAAAGAGTTACTGGTACTGAATTAATCTTCTTACTA
This sequence comes from Scutellaria galericulata, assembly GCA_946896805.1. NCBI lineage: Eukaryota > Viridiplantae > Streptophyta > Magnoliopsida > Lamiales > Lamiaceae > Scutellaria > Scutellaria galericulata. The sequence continues at coordinate 7,251,215 of OX335794.1, forward strand.
AACATAAAACTAATATGTAACTCCAAGTGTAACGATTATTTAAAACTTGTTGACCAAGTAATGAGTTAATCGTACTCGAATCATCTTCTAAAGAGTTAATGGTACTCGATTAATCTTCCAACACAACAAAAAACTAATCCGTAAGTCCAAGTGTAACGATTATTGATAACTTGTTGACCATGTAAAGAGTTAATTTTACTCGAATCATCTTCTAAAGAGCTAATGGTACTCGATTAATCTTCTAACTCAACATAAAACTAATCTTAACTCCAAGTGTAACTATTATTGATAACTTGTTGACCAAGTAAAGAGTTAATTTTACTCGAATCATCTTCTAAAGAGCTAATGGTACTCGATTAATCTTCTTACTCAATACAAAACTAATCCGTGGCTCCAAGTATAACGATTATTGTTAACTTGTTGACCATGTAAAGAGTTAATTTTATTCGAATCATCTTCTAAAGAGATAATAGTACTCAATTAATCTTCTAACTCAACACAAAACTAATCCGTAACTCAAGTATAACGATTATTGAAAACTTGTTGATCAAGTAAATAGTTAATTTTATTCGAATCATCTTCTAAAGAGTTACTGGTACTGAAATAATCTTCTTACTAAACATAAAACTAATATGTACCTCTTAAGTGTAACGATTATTGAAAACCTGTTAAACAAGTAAAGAGTTAATTTTACTTGAATCATCTTCTAAAGAGTTAAAGGTACTCGATACATCTTCTAACTCAACATAAAACTAATCTTTAACTCCAAGTGTAACAATTATTGAAAACTTGTTGATCAAGTAAAGAGTTAATTGTACTCGAATCCTCTTCTAAAGAGCTAATTGTACTCGATTGATCTTATAACTCAACACAAAACTAATCCGTAACTCCAATTTTAACGATTATTGAAATCTTGTTGATCAAGTAAATAGTTAATTTTATTCGAATCATCTTCTAAAGAGTTACTGGTACTCAATTAATCTTCTTACTAAACATAAAACTAATCTGTAACTCTTAAGTGTAACGATTATTGAAAACTTGTTGACCAAGTAAAGAGTTAATTGTACTCGAATCATCTTCTAAAGAGTTAATGGTACTCGATTCATCTTCTAACTCAACATAAAACTAATCTTTAACTCCAAGTGTAACGATTATTGAAAACTTGTTGATCTAGTAAAGAGTTAGTTGTTCTCGAATCATCTTCTAAAGAGCTAATGGTACTCGATTAATCTTCTAACTCAACACAAACCTAATCCGTAACTTCAAGTGTAACGATTATTGAAAACTTGTTGACCAAGTAATGAGTTAATCGTACTCGAATCATCTTCCAAAGAATTAATGGTACTCGATTAATATTCCAACACAACAAAAAACTAATCCGTAACTCCAAGTGTAACGATTATTGATAACTAGTTGACCATGTAAAGAGTTAATTTTACACGAATCATCTTCTAAATAGCTAATGGTACTCGATTAATCTTCTAACTCAATACAAAACTAATTCGTAACTCCAAGTATAACGATTATTGTTAACTTGTTGACCATGTAAAGAGTTAATTTTATTCGAATCATCTTCTAAAGAGATCATGGTACTCAATTAATCTTCTAACTCAACACAAAACTAATCCGTAACTCCAAGTATAACGATTATTGAAAACTTGTTGATCAAGTAAATAGTTAATTTTATTCTAATTACCTTCTAAAGAGTTACTGGTACTGAATTAATCTTCTTACTAAACATAAAACTAATATGTACCTCTTAAGTGTAACGATTATTGAAAACCTGTTGAACAAGTAAAGAGTTAATTGTACTTGAATCATCTTCTAAAGAGTTAATGGTACTCGATTCATCTTCTAACTCAACATAAAACTAATCTTTAACTCCAAGTGTAACGATTATTGAAAACTTGTTGATCAAGTTAAGAGTTAATTGTACTCGAATCCTATTCTAAAGAGCTAATGGTACTCGATTGATCTTATAACTCAACACAAAACTAATCCGTAACTCCAACTATAACGATTATTGAAATCTTGTTGATCAAGTAAATAGTTAATTTTATTCGAATCATCTTCTAAAGAGTTACTGGTACTTAATTAATCTTCTTACTAAACATAAAACTAATCTGTAACTCTTAAGTCTAACGATTATTGAAAACTTGTTGACCAAGTAAAGAGTTAATTGTACTTGAATCATCTTCTAAAGAGTTAATGGTACTCGATTCATCTTCTAACTCAACATAAAACTAATCTTTAACTCCAAGTGTAACGATTATTGAAAACTTGTTGATCTAGTAAAGAGTTAGTTGTTCTCGAATCATCTTCTAAAGAGCTAATGGTACTCGATTAATCTTCTAACTCAACACAAACCTAATCCGTAACTTCAAGTGTAACGATTATTGAAAACTTGTTGACCAAGTAATGAGTTAATCGTACTCGAATCATCTTCTAAAGAATTAATGGTACTCGATTAATATTCCAACACAACAAAAAACTAATCCGTAACTCCAAGTGTAACGATTATTGATAACTTGTTGACCATGTAAAGAGCTAATTTTACTCGAATCATCTTCTAAAGAGCTAATAGTACTCGATTAATCTTCTAACTAAACATAAAACTAATCTTAACTCCAAGTTTAACAGTTATTGATAACTTGTTGACCAAGTAAAGAGTTAATTTTACTCGAATCATCTTCTAAAGAGCTAATGGTACTCGATTAATCTTCTAACTCAACACAAAACTACTCCGTAACTCCAACTATAACGATTATTGATAACTTGTTGACCATGTAAAGAGTTAATTTTATTCGAATCATCTTCTAAAGAGATAATGATACTCAATTAATCTTCTAACTCAACACAAAACTAATCCGTAACTCCAAGTATAACGATTATTGAAAACTTGTTGATCAAGTAAATAGTTAATTTTATTCGAATCATCTTCTAAAGAGTTACTGGTACTGAATTAATCTTCTTACTAAATATAAAACTAATATGTAACTCCAAGTGTAACGATTATTGAAAACTTGTTGACCAAGTAATGAGTTAATCGTACTCGAATAATTTTCTAAAGAGTTAATGGTACTCGATTAATCTTCCAACAGAACAAAAAACTAATCCGTAACTCCAAGTGTAACGATTATTGATAACTTGTTGACCATGTAAAGAGTTAATTTTACTCGAATCATCTTCTAAAGAGCTAATGGTACTCGATTAATCTTCTTACTCAATACAAAAATAATTCGTAACTCCAAGTATAACGATTATTGTTAACTTGTTGACCATGTATAGAGTTAATTTTATTCGAATCATCTTCTAAAGAGATAATGGTACTCAATTAATCTTCTAACTCAACACAAAACTAATCCGTAACTCCAAGTATAACGATTATTGAAAACTTGTTGATCAAGTAAATAGTTAATTTTATTCGAATCATCTTCTAAAGAGTTACAGAGTTAATTGTACTCGATTAATCTTATAACTCAACATAAAACTAATCATTAACTCTAAGTGTAACGATTATTGAAATCTTTTTGATCAAGTAAAGAGTTATTTATACTCGAATCATCTTCTAAAGAGTTAATGTACTTGATTAATTTTCCAACTCAACATCAAACTAATTCGCAACTCTATGTGTAATGATTAACGAAAACTTGTTGACCAAGTAATGTCTTAATTATACTCGAATATCTTCTAAAGAGTTAATTGTTTTCGATTAATCTTATAACTCAACATAAAACTAATCCTTAACACTAAGTGTAACGATTATTGAAAACTTGTTGACCAAGTAAAGAGTTAATTGTACTCGAATCATCATCTAAAGATTTAATGTACTCGATTAATCATTCAACTCAACATAAAACTAATTCGAAATTCTAAGTTTAATGATTATTGAAAACTTGTTGACTAGGTAATGTCTTAATTGTACTCGAATCGTCTTCTAAAGAGTTAATTGTACTCGATTAATCTTATAACTCAACATAAAACTAATCATTAACTCTAAGTGTAACGATTATTGAAATCTTTTTGACCAAGTAAAGAGTTAATTATACTCGAATCATCTTCTAAAGAGTTAATGTACTTTATTAATTTTCCAACTCAACATAAAACTAATTCGCAACTCTATGTGTAATGATTAACGAAAACTTGTTGACCAAGTAATGTCTTAATTATACTCGAATTATCTTTTAAAGAGTTAATTGTTCTCGATTAATCTTATAACTCAACATAAAACTAATCCTTAACACTAAGTGTAACGATTATTGAAAACTTGTTGACCAAGTAAAGATTTAATTGTACTCGAATCATCTTCTAAAGAGTTAATGTACTCGATTAAACTTTTAACTCAACATAAACTAATTCGTAACTCTATGTGTAACGATTATTGAAAACTTGTTGACCAAGTAAAGAGTTAATTGTACTCGAATCATCATCTAAAGATTTAATGTACTCGATTAATCTTCCAACTAAACATAAAACTAATTCGAAATTCTAAGTTTAATGATTATTGAAAACTTGTTGACTAGGTAATGTCTTAATTGTACTCGAATCGTCTTCTAAAGAGTTAATTATACTTGATTAATCTTATAACTCAAAATAAAACTAATCATTAACTCTAAGTGTAACGATTATTGAAATCTTTTTGACCAAGTAAAGAGTTAATTATACTCGAATCATCTTCTAAAGAGTTAATGTACTTTATTAATTTTCCAACTCAACATAAAACTAATTCGCAACTCTATGTGTAATGATTAACCAAAACTTGTTGACCAAGTAATGTCTTAATTATACTCGAATTATCTTCTAAAGAGTTAATTGTTCTCGATTAATCTTATAACTCAACATAAAACTAATCCTTAACACTAAGTGTAACGATTATTGAAAACTTGTTGACCAAGTAAAGATTTAATTGTACTCGAATCATCTTCTAAAGAGTTAATGTACTCGATTAAACTTTTAACTCAACATAAACTAATTCGTAACTCTAAGTGTAACGATTATTGAAAACTTGTTGACCAAGTAAAGAGTTAATTGTACTCGAATCATCATCTAAATATTTAATGTACTCGATTAATCATCCAACTCAACATAAAACTAATTCGAAATTCTAAGTTTAATGATTATTGAAAACTTGTTGACTAGGTAATGTCTTAATTGTACTCGAATCGTCTTCTAAAGAGTTAATTGTACTCGATTAATCTTATAACTCAACATAAAACTAATCATTAACTCTAAGTGTAACGAATATTGAAATCTTTTTGACCAAGTAAAGAGTTAATTATACTCGAATCATCTTCTAAAGAGTTAATGTACTTGATTAATTTTCCAACTCAACATGAAACTAATTCGCAACTCTATGTGTAATGATTAACCAAAACTTGTTGACCAAGTAATGTCTTAATTATACTCGAATTATCTTCTAAAGAGTTAATTGTTCTCGATTAATCTTATAACTCAACATAAAACTAATCCTTAACACTAAGTGTAACGATTATTGAAAACTTGTTGACCAAGTAAAGATATAATTGTACTCGAATCATCTTCTAAAGAGTTAATGTACTCGATTAAACTTTTAACTCAACATAAACTAATTCGTAACTCTAAGTGTAACGATTATTGAAAACTTGTTGACCAAGTAAAGAGTTAATTGTACTCGAATCATCATCTAAATATTTAATGTACTCGATTAATCATCCAACTCAACATAAAACTAATTCGAAATTCTAAGTTTAATGATTATTGAAAACTTGTTGACTAGGTAATGTCTTAATTGTACTCGAATCGTCTTCGAAAGAGTTAATTGTACTCGATTAATCTTATAACTCAACATAAAACTAATCATTAACTCTAAGTGTAACGATTATTGAAATCTTTTTGACCAAGTAAAGAGTTAATTATACTCGAATCATCTTCTAAAGAGTTAATGTACTTGATTAATTTTCCAACTCAACATAAAACTAATTCGCAACTCTATGTGTAATGATTAACGAAAACTTGTTGACCAAGTAATGTCTTAATTATACTCGAATTATCTTCTAAAGAGTTAATTGTTCTCGATTAATCTTATAACTCAACATAAAACTAATCCTTAACACTAAGTGTAACGATTATTGAAAACTTGTTGACCAAGTAAAGATTTAATTGTACTCGAATCATCTTCTAAAGAGTTAATGTACTCGATTAAACTTTTAACTCAACATAAACTAATTCGTAACTCTAAGTGTAACGATTATTGAAAACTTGTTGACCAAGTAAAGAGTTAATTGTACTCGAATCATCATCTAAAGATTTAATGTACTCGATTAATCATCCAACTCAACATAAAACTAATTCGAAATTCTAAGTTTAATGATTATTGAAAACTTGTTGACTAGGTAATGTCTTAATTGTACTCGAATCGTCTTCTAAAGAGTTAATTGTACTCGATTAATCTTATAACTCAACATAAAACTAATCATTAACTCTAAGTGTAACGATTATTGAAATCTTTTTGACCAAGTAAAGAGTTAATTATACTCGAATCATCTTCTAAAGAGTTAATGTACTTTATTAATTTTCCAACTCAACATGAAACTAATTCGCAACTCTATGTGTAATGATTAACCAAAACTTGTTGACCAAGTAATGTTTTAATTATACTCGAATTATCTTCTAAAGAGTTAATTGTTCTCGATTAATCTTATAACTCAACATAAAACTAATCCTTAACACTAAGTGTAACGATTATTGAAAACTTGTTGACCAAGTAAAGATTTAATTGTACTCGAATCATCTTCTAAAGAGTTAATGTACTCGATTAAACTTTTAACTCAACATAAACTAATTCGTAACTCTAAGTGTAACGATTATTGAAAACTTGTTGACCAAGTAAAGAGTTAATTGTACTCGAATCATCATCTAAATATTTAATGTACTCGATTAATCATCCAACTCAACATAAAACTAATTCGAAATTCTAAGTTTAATGATTATTGAAAACTTGTTGACTAGGTAATGTCTTAATTGTACTCGAATCGTCTTCTAAAGATTTAATTGTACTCGATTAATCTTATAACTCAACATAAAACTAATCATTAACTCTAAGTGTAACGATTATTGAAATCTTTTTGACCAAGTAAAGAGTTAATTATACTCGAATCATCTTCTAAAGAGTTAATGTACTTGATTAATTTTCCAACTCAACATAAAACTAATTCGCAACTCTATGTGTAATGATTAACGAAAACTTGTTGACCAAGTAATGTCTTAATTATACTCGAATTATCTTCTAAAGAGTTAATTGTTCTCGATTAATCTTATAACTCAACATAAAACTAATCCTTAACACTAAGTGTAACGATTATTGAAAACTTGTTGACCAAGTAAAGATTTAATTGTACTCGAATCATCTTCTAAAGAGTTAATGTACTCGATTAAACTTTTAACTCAACATAAACTAATTCGTAACTCTAAGTGTAACGATTATTGAAAACTTGTTGACCAAGTAAAGAGTTAATTGTACTCGAATCATCATCTAAATATTTAATGTACTCGATTAATCATCCAACTCAACATAAAACTAATTCGAAATTCTAAGTTTAATGATTATTGAAAACTTGTTGACTAGGTAATGTCTTAATTGTACTCGAATCGTCTTCTAAAGATTTAATTGTACTCGATTAATCTTATAACTCAACATAAAACTAATCATTAACTCTAAGTGTAACGATTATTGAAATCTTTTTGACCAAGTAAAGAGTTAATTATACTCGAATCATCTTCTAAAGAGTTAATGTACTTGATTAATTTTCCAACTCAACATAAAACTAATTCGCAACTCTATGTGTAATGATTAACGAAAACTTGTTGACCAAGTAATGTCTTAATTATACTCGAATTATCTTCTAAAGAGTTAATTGTTCTCGATTAATCTTATAACTCAACATAAAACTAATCCTTAACACTAAGTGTAACGATTATTGAAAACTTGTTGACCAAGTAAAGATTTAATTGTACTCGAATCATCTTCTAAAGAGTTAATGTACTCGATTAAACTTTTAACTCAACATAAACTAATTCGTAACTCTAAGTGTAACGATTATTGAAATCTTTTTGACCAAGTAAAGAGTTATTTATACTCGAATCATCTTCTAAAGAGTTAATGTACTTTATTAATTTTCCAACTCAACATAAAACTAATTCGCAACTCTATGTGTAATGATTAACCAAAACTTGTTGACCAAGTAATGTCTTAATTATACTCGAATTATCTTCTAAAGAGTTAATTGTTCTCGATTAATCTTATAACTCAACATAAAACTAATCCTTAACACTAAGTGTAACGATTATTGAAAACTTGTTGACCAAGTAAAGATTTAATTGTACTCGAATCATCTTCTAAAGAGTTAATGTACTCGATTAAACTTTTAACTCAACATAAACTAATTCGTAACTCTATGTGTAACGATTATTGAAAACTTGTTGACCAAGTAAAGAGTTAATTGTACTCGAATCATCATCTAAAGATTTAATGTACTCGATTAATCTTCCAACTAAACATAAAACTAATTCGAAATTCTAAGTTTAATGATTATTGAAAACTTGTTGACTAGGTAATGTCTTAATTGTACTCGAATCGTCTTCTAAAGAGTTAATTGTACTCGATTAATCTTATAACTCAACATAAAACTAATCATTAACTCTAAGTGTAACGATTATTGAAATCTTTTTGACCAAGTAAAGAGTTAATTATACTCGAATCATCTTCTAAAGAGTTAATGTACTTTATTAATTTTCCAACTCAACATAAAACTAATTCGCAACTCTATGTGTAATGATTAACCAAAACTTGTTGACCAAGTAATGTCTTAATTATACTCGAATTATCTTCTAAAGAGTTAATTGTTCTCGATTAATCTTATAACTCAACATAAAACTAATCCTTAACACTAAGTGTAACGATTATTGAAAACTTGTTGACCAAGTAAAGATTTAATTGTACTCGAATCATCTTCTAAAGAGTTAATGTACTCGAATAAACTTTTAACTCAACATAAACTAATTCGTAACTCTAAGTGTAACGATTATTGAAAACTTGTTGACCAAGTAAAGAGTTAATTGTACTCGAATCATCATCTAAATATTTAATGTACTCGATTAATCATCCAACTCAACATAAAACTAATTCGAAATTCTAAGTTTAATGATTATTGAAAACTTGTTGACTAGGTAATGTCTTAATTGTACTCGAATCGTCTTCTAAAGAGTTAATTGTACTCGATTAATCTTATAACTCAACATAAAACTAATCATTAACTCTAAGTGTAACGATTATTGAAATCTTTTTGACCAAGTAAAGAGTTAATTATACTCGAATCATCTTCTAAAGAGTTAATGTACTTGATTAATTTTCCAACTCAACATAAAACTAATTCGCAACTCTATGTGTAATGATTAACGAAAACTTGTTGACCAAGTAATGTCTTAATTATACTCGAATTATCTTCTAAAGAGTTAATTGTTCTCGATTAATCTTATAACTCAACATAAAACTAATCCTTAACACTAAGTGTAACGATTATTGAAAACTTGTTGACCAAGTAAAGATTTAATTGTACTCGAATCATCTTCTAAAGAGTTAATGTACTCGATTAAACTTTTAACTCAACATAAACTAATTCGTAACTCTAAGTGTAACGATTATTGAAAACTTGTTGACCAAGTAAAGAGTTAATTGTACTCGAATCATCATCTAAATATTTAATGTACTCGATTAATCATCCAACTCAACATAAAACTAATTCGAAATTCTAAGTTTAATGATTATTGAAAACTTGTTGACTAGGTAATGTCTTAATTGTACTCGAATCGTCTTCTAAAGATTTAATTGTACTCGATTAATCTTATAACTCAACATAAAACTAATCATTAACTCTAAGTGTAACGATTATTGAAATCTTTTTGACCAAGTAAAGAGTTAATTATACTCGAATCATCTTCTAAAGAGTTAATGTACTTGATTAATTTTCCAACTCAACATAAAACTAATTCGCAACTCTATGTGTAATGATTAACGAAAACTTGTTGACCAAGTAATGTCTTAATTATACTCGAATTATCTTCTAAAGAGTTAATTGTTCTCGATTAATCTTATAACTCAACATAAAACTAATCCTTAACACTAAGTGTAACGATTATTGAAAACATGTTGACCAAGTAAAGATTTAATTGTACTCGAATCATCTTCTAAAGAGTTAATGTACTCGATTAAACTTTTAACTCAACATAAACTAATTCGTAACTCTAAGTGTAACGATTATTGAAAACTTGTTGACCAAGTAAAGAGTTAATTGTACTCGAATCATCATCTAAATATTTAATGTACTCGATTAATCATCCAACTCAACATAAAACTAATTCGAAATTCTAAGTTTAATGATTATTGAAAACTTGTTGACTAGGTAATGTCTTAATTGTACTCGAATCGTCTTCTAAAGATTTAATTGTACTCGATTAATCTTATAACTCAACATAAAACTAATCATTAACTCTAAGTGTAACGATTATTGAAATCTTTTTGACCAAGTAAAGAGTTAATTATACTCGAATCATCTTCTAAAGAGTTAATGTACTTGATTAATTTTCCAACTCAACATAAAACTAATTCGCAACTCTATGTGTAATGATTAACGAAAACTTGTTGACCAAGTAATGTCTTAATTATACTCGAATTATCTTCTAAAGAGTTAATTGTTCTCGATTAATCTTATAACTCAACATAAAACTAATCCTTAACACTAAGTGTAACGATTATTGAAAACTTGTTGACCAAGTAAAGATTTAATTGTACTCGAATCATCTTCTAAAGAGTTAATGTACTCGATTAAACTTTTAACTCAACATAAACTAATTCGTAACTCTAAGTGTAACGATTATTGAAATCTTTTTGACCAAGTAAAGAGTTATTTATACTCGAATCATCTTCTAAAGAGTTAATGTACTTTATTAATTTTCCAACTCAACATAAAACTAATTCGCAACTCTATGTGTAATGATTAACCAAAACTTGTTGACCAAGTAATGTCTTAATTATACTCGAATTATCTTCTAAAGAGTTAATTGTTCTCGATTAATCTTATAACTCAACATAAAACTAATCCTTAACACTAAGTGTAACGATTATTGAAAACTTGTTGACCAAGTAAAGATTTAATTGTACTCGAATCATCTTCTAAAGAGTTAATGTACTCGATTAAACTTTTAACTCAACATAAACTAATTCGTAACTCTATGTGTAACGATTATTGAAAACTTGTTGACCAAGTAAAGAGTTAATTGTACTCGAATCATCATCTAAAGATTTAATGTACTCGATTAATCTTCCAACTAAACATAAAACTAATTCGAAATTCTAAGTTTAATGATTATTGAAAACTTGTTGACTAGGTAATGTCTTAATTGTACTCGAATCGTCTTCTAAAGAGTTAATTGTACTCGATTAATCTTATAACTCAACATAAAACTAATCATTAACTCTAAGTGTAACGATTATTGAAATCTTTTTGACCAAGTAAAGAGTTAATTATACTCGAATCATCTTCTAAAGAGTTAATGTACTTTATTAATTTTCCAACTCAACATAAAACTAATTCGCAACTCTATGTGTAATGATTAACCAAAACTTGTTGACCAAGTAATGTCTTAATTATACTCGAATTATCTTCTAAAGAGTTAATTGTTCTCGATTAATCTTATAACTCAACATAAAACTAATCCTTAACACTAAGTGTAACGATTATTGAAAACTTGTTGACCAAGTAAAGATTTAATTGTACTCGAATCATCTTCTAAAGAGTTAATGTACTCGAATAAACTTTTAACTCAACATAAACTAATTCGTAACTCTAAGTGTAACGATTATTGAAAACTTGTTGACCAAGTAAAGAGTTAATTGTACTCGAATCATCATCTAAATATTTAATGTACTCGATTAATCATCCAACTCAACATAAAACTAATTCGAAATTCTAAGTTTAATGATTATTGAAAACTTGTTGACTAGGTAATGTCTTAATTGTACTCGAATCGTCTTCTAAAGAGTTAATTGTACTCGATTAATCTTATAACTCAACATAAAACTAATCATTAACTCTAAGTGTAACGATTATTGAAATCTTTTTGACCAAGTAAAGAGTTAATTATACTCGAATCATCTTCTAAAGAGTTAATGTACTTGATTAATTTTCCAACTCAACATAAAACTAATTCGCAACTCTATGTGTAATGATTAACGAAAACTTGTTGACCAAGTAATGTCTTAATTATACTCGAATTATCTTCTAAAGAGTTAATTGTTCTCGATTAATCTTATAACTCAACATAAAACTAATCCTTAACACTAAGTGTAACGATTATTGAAAACTTGTTGACCAAGTAAAGATTTAATTGTACTCGAATCATCTTCTAAAGAGTTAATGTACTCGATTAAACTTTTAACTCAACATAAACTAATTCGTAACTCTAAGTGTAACGATTATTGAAAACTTGTTGACCAAGTAAAGAGTTAATTGTACTCGAATCATCATCTAAAGATTTAATGTACTCGATTAATCATCCAACTCAACATAAAACTAATTCGAAATTCTAAGTTTAATGATTATTGAAAACTTGTTGACTAGGTAATGTCTTAATTGTACTCGAATCGTCTTCTAAAGAGTTAATTGTACTCGATTAATCTTATAACTCAACATAAAACTAATCATTAACTCTAAGTGTAACGATTATTGAAATCTTTTTGACCAAGTAAAGAGTTAATTATACTCGAATCATCTTCTAAAGAGTTAATGTACTTTATTAATTTTCCAACTCAACATAAAACTAATTCGCAACTCTATGTGTAATGATTAACGAAAACTTGTTGACCAAGTAATGTCTTAATTATACTCGAATTATCTTCTAAAGAGTTAATTGTTCTCGATTAATCTTATAACTCAACATAAAACTAATCCTTAACACTAAGTGTAACGATTATTGAAAACTTGTTGACCAAGTAAAGATTTAATTGTACTCGAATCATCTTCTAAAGAGTTAATGTACTCGATTAAACTTTTAACTCAACATAAACTAATTCGTAACTCTATGTGTAACGATTATTGAAAACTTGTTGACCAAGTAAAGAGTTAATTGTACTCGAATCATCATCTAAAGATTTAATGTACTCGATTAATCTTCCAACTAAACATAAAACTAATTCGAAATTCTAAGTTTAATGATTATTGAAAACTTGTTGACTAGGTAATGTCTTAATTGTACTCGAATCGTCTTCTAAAGAGTTAATTGTACTCGATTAATCTTATAACTCAACATAAAACTAATCATTAACTCTAAGTGTAACGATTATTGAAATCTTTTTGACCAAGTAAAGAGTTAATTATACTCGAATCATCTTCTAAAGAGTTAATGTACTTTATTAATTTTCCAACTCAACATAAAACTAATTCGCAACTCTATGTGTAATGATTAACCAAAACTTGTTGACCAAGTAATGTCTTAATTATACTCGAATTATCTTCTAAAGAGTTAATTGTTCTCGATTAATCTTATAACTCAACATAAAACTAATCCTTAACACTAAGTGTAACGATTATTGAAAACTTGTTGACCAAGTAAAGATTTAATTGTACTCGAATCATCTTCTAAAGAGTTAATGTACTCGATTAAACTTTTAACTCAACATAAACTAATTCGTAACTCTAAGTGTAACGATTATTGAAAACTTGTTGACCAAGTAAAGAGTTAATTGTACTCGAATCATCATCTAAATATTTAATGTACTCGATTAATCATCCAACTCAACATAAAACTAATTTGAAATTCTAAGTTTAATGATTATTGAAAACTTGTTGACTAGGTAATGTCTTAATTGTACTCGAATCGTCTTCTAAAGAGTTAATTGTACTCGATTAATCTTATAACTCAACATAAAACTAATCATTAACTCTAAGTGTAACGATTATTGAAATCTTTTTGACCAAGTAAAGAGTTAATTATACTCGAATCATCTTCTAAAGAGTTAATGTACTTGATTAATTTTCCAACTCAACATAAAACTAATTCGCAACTCTATGTGTAATGATTAACGAAAACTTGTTGACCAAGTAATGTCTTAATTATACTCGAATTATCTTCTAAAGAGTTAATTGTTCTCGATTAATCTTATAACTCAACATAAAACTAATCCTTAACACTAAGTGTAACGATTATTGAAAACTTGTTGACCAAGTAAAGATTTAATTGTACTCGAATCATCTTCTAAAGAGTTAATGTACTCGATTAAACTTTTAACTCAACATAAACTAATTCGTAACTCTAAGTGTAACGATTATTGAAAACTTGTTGACCAAGTAAAGAGTTAATTGTACTCGAATCATCATCTAAATATTTAATGTACTCGATTAATCATCCAACTCAACATAAAACTAATTCGAAATTCTAAGTTTAATGATTATTGAAAACTTGTTGACTAGGTAATGTCTTAATTGTACTCGAATCGTCTTCTAAAGATTTAATTGTACTCGATTAATCTTATAACTCAACATAAAACTAATCATTAACTCTAAGTGTAACGATTATTGAAATCTTTTTGACCAAGTAAAGAGTTAATTATACTCGAATCATCTTCTAAAGAGTTAATGTACTTGATTAATTTTCCAACTCAACATAAAACTAATTCGCAACTCTATGTGTAATGATTAACGAAAACTTGTTGACCAAGTAATGTCTTAATTATACTCGAATTATCTTCTAAAGAGTTAATTGTTCTCGATTAATCTTATAACTCAACATAAAACTAATCCTTAACACTAAGTGTAACGATTATTGAAAACTTGTTGACCAAGTAAAGATTTAATTGTACTCGAATCATCTTCTAAAGAGTTAATGTACTCGATTAAACTTTTAACTCAACATAAACTAATTCGTAACTCTAAGTGTAACGATTATTGAAAACTTGTTGACCAAGTAAAGAGTTAATTGTACTCGAATCATCATCTAAAGATTTAATGTACTCGATTAATCATCCAACTCAACATAAAACTAATTCGAAATTCTAAGTTTAATGATTATTGAAAACTTGTTGACTAGGTAATGTCTTAATTGTACTCGAATCGTCTTCTAAAGAGTTAATTGTACTCGATTAATCTTATAACTCAACATAAAACTAATCATTAACTCTAAGTGTAACGATTATTGAAATCTTTTTGACCAAGTAAAGAGTTAATTATACTCGAATCATCTTCTAAAGAGTTAATGTACTTTATTAATTTTCCAACTCAACATGAAACTAATTCGCAACTCTATGTGTAATGATTAACCAAAACTTGTTGACCAAGTAATGTTTTAATTATACTCGAATTATCTTCTAAAGAGTTAATTGTTCTCGATTAATCTTATAACTCAACATAAAACTAATCCTTAACACTAAGTGTAACGATTATTGAAAACTTGTTGACCAAGTAAAGATTTAATTGTACTCGAATCATCTTCTAAAGAGTTAATGTACTCGATTAAACTTTTAACTCAACATAAACTAATTCGTAACTCTAAGTGTAACGATTATTGAAAACTTGTTGACCAAGTAAAGAGTTAATTGTACTCGAATCATCATCTAAATATTTAATGTACTCGATTAATCATCCAACTCAACATAAAACTAATTCGAAATTCTAAGTTTAATGATTATTGAAAACTTGTTGACTAGGTAATGTCTTAATTGTACTCGAATCGTCTTCTAAAGATTTAATTGTACTCGATTAATCTTATAACTCAACATAAAACTAATCATTAACTCTAAGTGTAACGATTATTGAAATCTTTTTGACCAAGTAAAGAGTTAATTATACTCGAATCATCTTCTAAAGAGTTAATGTACTTGATTAATTTTCCAACTCAACATAAAACTAATTCGCAACTCTATGTGTAATGATTAACGAAAACTTGTTGACCAAGTAATGTCTTAATTATACTCGAATTATCTTCTAAAGAGTTAATTGTTCTCGATTAATCTTATAACTCAACATAAAACTAATCCTTAACACTAAGTGTAACGATTATTGAAAACTTGTTGACCAAGTAAAGATTTAATTGTACTCGAATCATCTTCTAAAGAGTTAATGTACTCGATTAAACTTTTAACTCAACATAAACTAATTCGTAACTCTAAGTGTAACGATTATTGAAAACTTGTTGACCAAGTAAAGAGTTAATTGTACTCGAATCATCATCTAAAGATTTAATGTACTCGATTAATCATCCAACTCAACATAAAACTAATTCGAAATTCTAAGTTTAATGATTATTGAAAACTTGTTGACTAGGTAATGTCTTAATTGTACTCGAATCGTCTTCTAAAGAGTTAATTGTACTCGATTAATCTTATAACTCAACATAAAACTAATCATTAACTCTAAGTGTAACGATTATTGAAATCTTTTTGACCAAGTAAAGAGTTAATCATACTCGAATCATCTTCTAAAGAGTTAATGTACTTTATTAATTTTCCAACTCAACATGAAACTAATTCGCAACTCTATGTGTAATGATTAACCAAAACTTGTTGACCAAGTAATGTTTTAATTATACTCGAATTATCTTCTAAAGAGTTAATTGTTCTCGATTAATCTTATAACTCAACATAAAACTAATCCTTAACACTAAGTGTAACGATTATTGAAAACTTGTTGACCAAGTAAAGATTTAATTGACCAAGTAAAGATTTAATTGTACTCGAATCATCTTCTAAAGAGTTAATGTACTCGATTAAACTTTTAACTCAACATAAACTAATTCGTAACTCTAAGTGTAACGATTATTGAAAACTTGTTGACCAAGTAAAGAGTTAATTGTACTCGAATCATCATCTAAATATTTAATGTACTCGATTAATCATCCAACTCAACATAAAACTAATTCGAAATTCTAAGTTTAATGATTATTGAAAACTTGTTGACTAGGTAATGTCTTAATTGTACTCGAATCGTCTTCTAAAGATTTAATTGTACTCGATTAATCTTATAACTCAACATAAAACTAATCATTAACTCTAAGTGTAACGATTATTGAAATCTTTTTGACCAAGTAAAGAGTTAATTATACTCGAATCATCTTCTAAAGAGTTAATGTACTTGATTAATTTTCCAACTCAACATAAAACTAATTCGCAACTCTATGTGTAATGATTAACGAAAACTTGTTGACCAAGTAATGTCTTAATTATACTCGAATTATCTTCTAAAGAGTTAATTGTTCTCGATTAATCTTATAACTCAACATAAAACTAATCCTTAACACTAAGTGTAACGATTATTGAAAACTTGTTGACCAAGTAAAGATTTAATTGTACTCGAATCATCTTCTAAAGAGTTAATGTACTCGATTAAACTTTTAACTCAACATAAACTAATTCGTAACTCTAAGTGTAACGATTATTGAAAACTTGTTGACCAAGTAAAGAGTTAATTGTACTCGAATCATCATCTAAAGATTTAATGTACTCGATTAATCATCCAACTCAACATAAAACTAATTCGAAATTCTAAGTTTAATGATTATTGAAAACTTGTTGACTAGGTAATGTCTTAATTGTACTCGAATCGTCTTCTAAAGAGTTAATTGTACTCGATTAATCTTATAACTCAACATAAAACTAATCATTAACTCTAAGTGTAACGATTATTGAAATCTTTTTGACCAAGTAAAGAGTTAATTATACTCGAATCATCTTCTAAAGAGTTAATGTACTTTATTAATTTTCCAACTCAACATAAAACTAATTCGCAACTCTATGTGTAATGATTAACGAAAACTTGTTGACCAAGTAATGTCTTAATTATACTCGAATTATCTTCTAAAGAGTTAATTGTTCTCGATTAATCTTATAACTCAACATAAAACTAATCCTTAACACTAAGTGTAACGATTATTGAAAACTTGTTGACCAAGTAAAGATTTAATTGTACTCGAATCATCTTCTAAAGAGTTAATGTACTCGATTAAACTTTTAACTCAACATAAACTAATTCGTAACTCTATGTGTAACGATTATTGAAAACTTGTTGACCAAGTAAAGAGTTAATTGTACTCGAATCATCATCTAAAGATTTAATGTACTCGATTAATCTTCCAACTAAACATAAAACTAATTCGAAATTCTAAGTTTAATGATTATTGAAAACTTGTTGACTAGGTAATGTCTTAATTGTACTCGAATCGTCTTCTAAAGATTTAATTGTACTCGATTAATCTTATAACTCAACATAAAACTAATCATTAACTCTAAGTGTAACGATTATTGAAATCTTTTTGACCAAGTAAAGAGTTAATTATACTCGAATCATCTTCTAAAGAGTTAATGTACTTGATTAATTTTCCAACTCAACATAAAACTAATTCGCAACTCTATGTGTAATGATTAACCAAAACTTGTTGACCAAGTAATGTCTTAATTATACTCGAATTATCTTCTAAAGAGTTAATTGTTCTCGATTAATCTTATAACTCAACATAAAACTAATCCTTAACACTAAGTGTAACGATTATTGAAAACTTGTTGACCAAGTAAAGATTTAATTGTACTCGAATCATCTTCTAAAGAGTTAATGTACTCGATTAAACTTTTAACTCAACATAAACTAATTCGTAACTCTAAGTGTAACGATTATTGAAAACTTGTTGACCAAGTAAAGAGTTAATTGTACTCGAATCATCATCTAAATATTTAATGTACTCGATTAATCATCCAACTCAACATAAAACTAATTCGAAATTCTAAGTTTAATGATTATTGAAAACTTGTTGACTAGGTAATGTCTTAATTGTACTCGAATCGTCTTCTAAAGATTTAATTGTACTCGATTAATCTTATAACTCAACATAAAACTAATCATTAACTCTAAGTGTAACGATTATTGAAATCTTTTTGACCAAGTAAAGAGTTAATTATACTCGAATCATCTTCTAAAGAGTTAATGTACTTGATTAATTTTCCAACTCAACATAAAACTAATTCGCAACTCTATGTGTAATGATTAACGAAAACTTGTTGACCAAGTAATGTCTTAATTATACTCGAATTATCTTCTAAAGAGTTAATTGTTCTCGATTAATCTTATAACTCAACATAAAACTAATCCTTAACACTAAGTGTAACGATTATTGAAAACTTGTTGACCAAGTAAAGATTTAATTGTACTCGAATCATCTTCTAAAGAGTTAATGTACTCGATTAAACTTTTAACTCAACATAAACTAATTCGTAACTCTATGTGTAACGATTATTGAAAACTTGTTGACCAAGTAAAGAGTTAATTGTACTCGAATCATCATCTAAAGATTTAATGTACTCGATTAATCTTCCAACTAAACATAAAACTAATTCGAAATTCTAAGTTTAATAATTATTGAAAACTTGTTGACTAGGTAATGTCTTAATTGTACTCGAATCGTCTTCTAAAGAGTTAATTGTACTCGATTAATCTTATAACTCAACATAAAACTAATCATTAACTCTAAGTGTAACGATTATTGAAATCTTTTTGACCAAGTAAAGAGTTAATTATACTCGAATCATCTTCTAAAGAGTTAATGTACTTTATTAATTTTCCAACTCAACATAAAACTAATTCGCAACTCTATGTGTAATGATTAACCAAAACTTGTTGACCAAGTAATGTCTTAATTATACTCGAATTATCTTCTAAAGAGTTAATTGTTCTCGATTAATCTTATAACTCAACATAAAACTAATCCTTAACACTAAGTGTAACGATTATTGAAAACTTGTTGACCAAGTAAAGATTTAATTGTACTCGAATCATCTTCTAAAGAGTTAATGTACTCGATTAAACTTTTAACTCAACATAAACTAATTCGTAACTCTAAGTGTAACGATTATTGAAAACTTGTTGACCAAGTAAAGAGTTAATTGTACTCGAATCATCATCTAAATATTTAATGTACTCGATTAATCATCCAACTCAACATAAAACTAATTCGAAATTCTAAGTTTAATGATTATTGAAAACTTGTTGACTAGGTAATGTCTTAATTGTACTCGAATCGTCTTCTAAAGATTTAATTGTACTCGATTAATCTTATAACTCAACATAAAACTAATCATTAACTCTAAGTGTAACGATTATTGAAATCTTTTTGACCAAGTAAAGAGTTAATTATACTCGAATCATCTTCTAAAGAGTTAATGTACTTGATTAATTTTCCAACTCAACATAAAACTAATTCGCAACTCTATGTGTAATGATTAACGAAAACTTGTTGACCAAGTAATGTCTTAATTATACTCGAATTATCTTCTAAAGAGTTAATTGTTCTCGATTAATCTTATAACTCAACATAAAACTAATCCTTAACACTAAGTGTAACGATTATTGAAAACTTGTTGACCAAGTAAAGATTTAATTGTACTCGAATCATCTTCTAAAGAGTTAATGTACTCGATTAAACTTTTAACTCAACATAAACTAATTCGTAACTCTAAGTGTAACGATTATTGAAAACTTGTTGACCAAGTAAAGAGTTAATTGTACTCGAATCATCATCTAAATATTTAATGTACTCGATTAATCATCCAACTCAACATAAAACTAATTCGAAATTCTAAGTTTAATGATTATTGAAAACTTGTTGACTAGGTAATGTCTTAATTGTACTCGAATCGTCTTCTAAAGATTTAATTGTACTCGATTAATCTTATAACTCAACATAAAACTAATCATTAACTCTAAGTGTAACGATTATTGAAATCTTTTTGACCAAGTAAAGAGTTAATTATACTCGAATCATCTTCTAAAGAGTTAATGTACTTGATTAATTTTCCAACTCAACATAAAACTAATTCGCAACTCTATGTGTAATGATTAACGAAAACTTGTTGACCAAGTAATGTCTTAATTATACTCGAATTATCTTCTAAAGAGTTAATTGTTCTCGATTAATCTTATAACTCAACATAAAACTAATCCTTAACACTAAGTGTAACGATTATTGAAAACTTGTTGACCAAGTAAAGATTTAATTGTACTCGAATCATCTTCTAAAGAGTTAATGTACTCGATTAAACTTTTAACTCAACATAAACTAATTCGTAACTCTAAGTGTAACGATTATTGAAAACATGTTGACCAAGTAAAGAGTTAATTGTACTCGAATCATCATCTAAAGATTTAATGTACTCGATTAATCATCCAACTCAACATAAAACTAATTCGAAATTCTAAGTTTAATGATTATTGAAAACTTGTTGACTAGGTAATGTCTTAATTGTACTCGAATCGTCTTCTAAAGAGTTAATTGTACTCGATTAATCTTATAACTCAACATAAAACTAATCATTAACTCTAAGTGTAACGATTATTGAAATCTTTTTGACCAAGTAAAGAGTTAATTATACTCGAATCATCTTCTAAAGAGTTAATGTACTTTATTAATTTTCCAACTCAACATAAAACTAATTCGCAACTCTATGTGTAATGATTAACCAAAACTTGTTGACCAAGTAATGTCTTAATTATACTCGAATTATCTTCTAAAGAGTTAATTGTTCTCGATTAATCTTATAACTCAACATAAAACTAATCCTTAACACTAAGTGTAACGATTATTGAAAACTTGTTGACCAAGTAAAGATTTAATTGTACTCGAATCATCTTCTAAAGAGTTAATGTACTCGATTAAACTTTTAACTCAACATAAACTAATTCGTAACTCTAAGTGTAACGATTATTGAAAACTTGTTGACCAAGTAAAGAGTTAATTGTACTCGAATCATCATCTAAAGATTTAATGTACTCGATTAATCATCCAACTCAACATAAAACTAATTCGAAATTCTAAGTTTAATGATTATTGAAAACTTGTTGACTAGGTAATGTCTTAATTGTACTCGAATCGTCTTCTAAAGAGTTAATTGTACTCGATTAATCTTATAACTCAACATAAAACTAATCATTAACTCTAAGTGTAACGATTATTGAAATCTTTTTGACCAAGTAAAGAGTTAATCATACTCGAATCATCTTCTAAAGAGTTAATGTACTTTATTAATTTTCCAACTCAACATGAAACTAATTCGCAACTCTATGTGTAATGATTAACCAAAACTTGTTGACCAAGTAATGTTTTAATTATACTCGAATTATCTTCTAAAGAGTTAATTGTTCTCGATTAATCTTATAACTCAACATAAAACTAATCCTTAACACTAAGTGTAACGATTATTGAAAACTTGTTGACCAAGTAAAGATTTAATTGACCAAGTAAAGATTTAATTGTACTCGAATCATCTTCTAAAGAGTTAATGTACTCGATTAAACTTTTAACTCAACATAAACTAATTCGTAACTCTAAGTGTAACGATTATTGAAAACTTGTTGACCAAGTAAAGAGTTAATTGTACTCGAATCATCATCTAAATATTTAATGTACTCGATTAATCATCCAACTCAACATAAAACTAATTCGAAATTCTAAGTTTAATGATTATTGAAAACTTGTTGACTAGGTAATGTCTTAATTGTACTCGAATCGTCTTCTAAAGATTTAATTGTACTCGATTAATCTTATAACTCAACATAAAACTAATCATTAACTCTAAGTGTAACGATTATTGAAATCTTTTTGACCAAGTAAAGAGTTAATTATACTCGAATCATCTTCTAAAGAGTTAATGTACTTGATTAATTTTCCAACTCAACATAAAACTAATTCGCAACTCTATGTGTAATGATTAACGAAAACTTGTTGACCAAGTAATGTCTTAATTATACTCGAATTATCTTCTAAAGAGTTAATTGTTCTCGATTAATCTTATAACTCAACATAAAACTAATCCTTAACACTAAGTGTAACGATTATTGAAAACTTGTTGACCAAGTAAAGATTTAATTGTACTCGAATCATCTTCTAAAGAGTTAATGTACTCGATTAAACTTTTAACTCAACATAAACTAATTCGTAACTCTAAGTGTAACGATTATTGAAAACTTGTTGACCAAGTAAAGAGTTAATTGTACTCGAATCATCATCTAAAGATTTAATGTACTCGATTAATCATCCAACTCAACATAAAACTAATTCGAAATTCTAAGTTTAATGATTATTGAAAACTTGTTGACTAGGTAATGTCTTAATTGTACTCGAATCGTCTTCTAAAGAGTTAATTGTACTCGATTAATCTTATAACTCAACATAAAACTAATCATTAACTCTAAGTGTAACGATTATTGAAATCTTTTTGACCAAGTAAAGAGTTAATTATACTCGAATCATCTTCTAAAGAGTTAATGTACTTTATTAATTTTCCAACTCAACATAAAACTAATTCGCAACTCTGTGTGTAATGATTAACGAAAACTTGTTGACCAAGTAATGTCTTAATTATACTCGAATTATCTTCTAAAGAGTTAATTGTTCTCGATTAATCTTATAACTCAACATAAAACTAATCCTTAACACTAAGTGTAACGATTATTGAAAACTTGTTGACCAAGTAAAGATTTAATTGTACTCGAATCATCTTCTAAAGAGTTAATGTACTCGATTAAACTTTTAACTCAACATAAACTAATTCGTAACTCTATGTGTAACGATTATTGAAAACTTGTTGACCAAGTAAAGAGTTAATTGTACTCGAATCATCATCTAAAGATTTAATGTACTCGATTAATCTTCCAACTAAACATAAAACTAATTCGAAATTCTAAGTTTAATGATTATTGAAAACTTGTTGACTAGGTAATGTCTTAATTGTACTCGAATCGTCTTCTAAAGATTTAATTGTACTCGATTAATCTTATAACTCAACATAAAACTAATCATTAACTCTAAGTGTAACGATTATTGAAATCTTTTTGACCAAGTAAAGAGTTAATTATACTCGAATCATCTTCTAAAGAGTTAATGTACTTGATTAATTTTCCAACTCAACATAAAACTAATTCGCAACTCTATGTGTAATGATTAACCAAAACTTGTTGACCAAGTAATGTCTTAATTATACTCGAATTATCTTCTAAAGAGTTAATTGTTCTCGATTAATCTTATAACTCAACATAAAACTAATCCTTAACACTAAGTGTAACGATTATTGAAAACTTGTTGACCAAGTAAAGATTTAATTGTACTCGAATCATCTTCTAAAGAGTTAATGTACTCGATTAAACTTTTAACTCAACATAAACTAATTCGTAACTCTAAGTGTAACGATTATTGAAAACTTGTTGACCAAGTAAAGAGTTAATTGTACTCGAATCATCATCTAAATATTTAATGTACTCGATTAATCATCCAACTCAACATAAAACTAATTCGAAATTCTAAGTTTAATGATTATTGAAAACTTGTTGACTAGGTAATGTCTTAATTGTACTCGAATCGTCTTCTAAAGATTTAATTGTACTCGATTAATCTTATAACTCAACATAAAACTAATCATTAACTCTAAGTGTAACGATTATTGAAATCTTTTTGACCAAGTAAAGAGTTAATTATACTCGAATCATCTTCTAAAGAGTTAATGTACTTGATTAATTTTCCAACTCAACATAAAACTAATTCGCAACTCTATGTGTAATGATTAACGAAAACTTGTTGACCAAGTAATGTCTTAATTATACTCGAATTATCTTCTAAAGAGTTAATTGTTCTCGATTAATCTTATAACTCAACATAAAACTAATCCTTAACACTAAGTGTAACGATTATTGAAAACTTGTTGACCAAGTAAAGATTTAATTGTACTCGAATCATCTTCTAAAGAGTTAATGTACTCGATTAAACTTTTAACTCAACATAAACTAATTCGTAACTCTATGTGTAACGATTATTGAAAACTTGTTGACCAAGTAAAGAGTTAATTGTACTCGAATCATCATCTAAAGATTTAATGTACTCGATTAATCTTCCAACTAAACATAAAACTAATTCGAAATTCTAAGTTTAATAATTATTGAAAACTTGTTGACTAGGTAATGTCTTAATTGTACTCGAATCGTCTTCTAAAGAGTTAATTGTACTCGATTAATCTTATAACTCAACATAAAACTAATCATTAACTCTAAGTGTAACGATTATTGAAATCTTTTTGACCAAGTAAAGAGTTAATTATACTCGAATCATCTTCTAAAGAGTTAATGTACTTTATTAATTTTCCAACTCAACATAAAACTAATTCGCAACTCTATGTGTAATGATTAACCAAAACTTGTTGACCAAGTAATGTCTTAATTATACTCGAATTATCTTCTAAAGAGTTAATTGTTCTCGATTAATCTTATAACTCAACATAAAACTAATCCTTAACACTAAGTGTAACGATTATTGAAAACTTGTTGACCAAGTAAAGATTTAATTGTACTCGAATCATCTTCTAAAGAGTTAATGTACTCGATTAAACTTTTAACTCAACATAAACTAATTCGTAACTCTAAGTGTAACGATTATTGAAAACTTGTTGACCAAGTAAAGAGTTAATTGTACTCGAATCATCATCTAAATATTTAATGTACTCGATTAATCATCCAACTCAACATAAAACTAATTCGAAATTCTAAGTTTAATGATTATTGAAAACTTGTTGACTAGGTAATGTCTTAATTGTACTCGAATCGTCTTCTAAAGATTTAATTGTACTCGATTAATCTTATAACTCAACATAAAACTAATCATTAACTCTAAGTGTAACGATTATTGAAATCTTTTTGACCAAGTAAAGAGTTAATTATACTCGAATCATCTTCTAAAGAGTTAATGTACTTGATTAATTTTCCAACTCAACATAAAACTAATTCGCAACTCTATGTGTAATGATTAACGAAAACTTGTTGACCAAGTAATGTCTTAATTATACTCGAATTATCTTCTAAAGAGTTAATTGTTCTCGATTAATCTTATAACTCAACATAAAACTAATCCTTAACACTAAGTGTAACGATTATTGAAAACTTGTTGACCAAGTAAAGATTTAATTGTACTCGAATCATCTTCTAAAGAGTTAATGTACTCGATTAAACTTTTAACTCAACATAAACTAATTCGTAACTCTAAGTGTAACGATTATTGAAAACATGTTGACCAAGTAAAGAGTTAATTGTACTCGAATCATCATCTAAAGATTTAATGTACTCGATTAATCATCCAACTCAACATAAAACTAATTCGAAATTCTAAGTTTAATGATTATTGAAAACTTGTTGACTAGGTAATGTCTTAATTGTACTCGAATCGTCTTCTAAAGAGTTAATTGTACTCGATTAATCTTATAACTCAACATAAAACTAATCATTAACTCTAAGTGTAACGATTATTGAAATCTTTTTGACCAAGTAAAGAGTTAATTATACTCGAATCATCTTCTAAAGAGTTAATGTACTTTATTAATTTTCCAACTCAACATGAAACTAATTCGCAACTCTATGTGTAATGATTAACCAAAACTTGTTGACCAAGTAATGTTTTAATTATACTCGAATTATCTTCTAAAGAGTTAATTGTTCTCGATTAATCTTATAACTCAACATAAAAGTAATCCTTAACACTAAGTGTAACGATTATTGAAAACTTGTTGACCAAGTAAAGATTTAATTGACCAAGTAAAGATTTAATTGTACTCGAATCATCTTCTAAAGAGTTAATGTACTCGATTAAACTTTTAACTCAACATAAACTAATTCGTAACTCTAAGTGTAACGATTATTGAAAACTTGTTGACCAAGTAAAGAGTTAATTGTACTCGAATCATCATCTAAATATTTAATGTACTCGATTAATCATCCAACTCAACATAAAACTAATTCGAAATTCTAAGTTTAATGATTATTGTAAACTTGTTGACTAGGTAATGTCTTAATTGTACTCGAATCGTCTTCTAAAGATTTAATTGTACTCGATTAATCTTATAACTCAACATAAAACTAATCATTAACTCTAAGTGTAACGATTATTGAAATCTTTTTGACCAAGTAAAGAGTTAATTATACTCGAATCATCTTCTAAAGAGTTAATGTACTTGATTAATTTTCCAACTCAACATAAAACTAATTCGCAACTCTATGTGTAATGATTAACGAAAACTTGTTGACCAAGTAATGTCTTAATTATACTCGAATTATCTTCTAAAGAGTTAATTGTTCTCGATTAATCTTATAACTCAACATAAAACTAATCCTTAACACTAAGTGTAACGATTATTGAAAACTTGTTGACCAAGTAAAGATTTAATTGTACTCGAATCATCTTCTAAAGAGTTAATGTACTCGATTAAACTTTTAACTCAACATAAACTAATTCGTAACTCTAAGTGTAACGATTATTGAAAACATGTTGACCAAGTAAAGAGTTAATTGTACTCGAATCATCATCTAAAGATTTAATGTACTCGATTAATCATCCAACTCAACATAAAACTAATTCGAAATTCTAAGTTTAATGATTATTGAAAACTTGTTGACTAGGTAATGTCTTAATTGTACTCGAATCGTCTTCTAAAGAGTTAATTGTACTCGATTAATCTTATAACTCAACATAAAACTAATCATTAACTCTAAGTGTAACGATTATTGAAATCTTTTTGACCAAGTAAAGAGTTAATTATACTCGAATCATCTTCTAAAGAGTTAATGTACTTTATTAATTTTCCAACTCAACATGAAACTAATTCGCAACTCTATGTGTAATGATTAACCAAAACTTGTTGACCAAGTAATGTTTTAATTATACTCGAATTATCTTCTAAAGAGTTAATTGTTCTCGATTAATCTTATAACTCAACATAAAACTAATCCTTAACACTAAGTGTAACGATTATTGAAAACTTGTTGACCAAGTAAAGATTTAATTGTACTCGAATCATCTTCTAAAGAGTTAATGTACTCGATTAAACTTTTAACTCAACATAAACTAATTCGTAACTCTAAGTGTAACGATTATTGAAAACATGTTGACCAAGTAAAGAGTTAATTGTACTCGAATCATCATCTAAAGATTTAATGTACTCGATTAATCATCCAACTCAACATAAAACTAATTCGAAATTCTAAGTTTAATGATTATTGAAAACTTGTTGACTAGGTAATGTCTTAATTGTACTCGAATCGTCTTCTAAAGAGTTAATTGTACTCGATTAATCTTATAACTCAACATAAAACTAATCATTAACTCTAAGTGTAACGATTATTGAAATCTTTTTGACCAAGTAAAGAGTTAATTATACTCGAATCATCTTCTAAAGAGTTAATGTACTTTATTAATTTTCCAACTCAACATGAAACTAATTCGCAACTCTATGTGTAATGATTAACCAAAACTTGTTGACCAAGTAATGTTTTAATTATACTCGAATTATCTTCTAAAGAGTTAATTGTTCTCGATTAATCTTATAACTCAACATAAAAGTAATCCTTAACACTAAGTGTAACGATTATTGAAAACTTGTTGACCAAGTAAAGATTTAATTGACCAAGTAAAGATTTAATTGTACTCGAATCATCTTCTAAAGAGTTAATGTACTCGATTAAACTTTTAACTCAACATAAACTAATTCGTAACTCTAAGTGTAACGATTATTGAAAACTTGTTGACCAAGTAAAGAGTTAATTGTACTCGAATCATCATCTAAATATTTAATGTACTCGATTAATCATCCAACTCAACATAAAACTAATTCGAAATTCTAAGTTTAATGATTATTGTAAACTTGTTGACTAGGTAATGTCTTAATTGTACTCGAATCGTCTTCTAAAGATTTAATTGTACTCGATTAATCTTATAACTCAACATAAAACTAATCATTAACTCTAAGTGTAACGATTATTGAAATCTTTTTGACCAAGTAAAGAGTTAATTATACTCGAATCATCTTCTAAAGAGTTAATGTACTTGATTAATTTTCCAACTCAACATAAAACTAATTCGCAACTCTATGTGTAATGATTAACGAAAACTTGTTGACCAAGTAATGTCTTAATTATACTCGAATTATCTTCTAAAGAGTTAATTGTTCTCGATTAATCTTATAACTCAACATAAAACTAATCCTTAACACTAAGTGTAACGATTATTGAAAACTTGTTGACCAAGTAAAGATTTAATTGTACTCGAATCATCTTCTAAAGAGTTAATGTACTCGATTAAACTTTTAACTCAACATAAACTAATTCGTAACTCTAAGTGTAACGATTATTGAAAACATGTTGACCAAGTAAAGAGTTAATTGTACTCGAATCATCATCTAAAGATTTAATGTACTCGATTAATCATCCAACTCAACATAAAACTAATTCGAAATTCTAAGTTTAATGATTATTGAAAACTTGTTGACTAGGTAATGTCTTAATTGTACTCGAATCGTCTTCTAAAGAGTTAATTGTACTCGATTAATCTTATAACTCAACATAAAACTAATCATTAACTCTAAGTGTAACGATTATTGAAATCTTTTTGACCAAGTAAAGAGTTAATTATACTCGAATCATCTTCTAAAGAGTTAATGTACTTTATTAATTTTCCAACTCAACATGAAACTAATTCGCAACTCTATGTGTAATGATTAACCAAAACTTGTTGACCAAGTAATGTTTTAATTATACTCGAATTATCTTCTAAAGAGTTAATTGTTCTCGATTAATCTTATAACTCAACATAAAACTAATCCTTAACACTAAGTGTAACGATTATTGAAAACTTGTTGACCAAGTAAAGATTTAATTGTACTCGAATCATCTTCTAAAGAGTTAATGTACTCGATTAAACTTTTAACTCAACATAAACTAATTCGTAACTCTAAGTGTAACGATTATTGAAAACTTGTTGACCAAGTAAAGAGTTAATTGTACTCGAATCATCATCTAAATATTTAATGTACTCGATTAATCATCCAACTCAACATAAAACTAATTCGAAATTCTAAGTTTAATGATTATTGAAAACTTCTTGACTAGGTAATGTCTTAATTGTACTCGAATCGTCTTCTAAAGATTTAATTGTACTTGATTAATCTTATAACTCAACATAAAACTAATCATTAACTCTAAGTGTAACGATTATTGAAATATTTTTGACCAAGTAAAGAGTTAATTATACTCGAATCATCTTCTAAAGAGTTAATGTACTTGATTAATTTTCCAATTCAACATGAAACTAATTCGCAACTCTATGTGTAATGATTAACCAAAACTTGTTGACCAAGTAATGTTTTAATTATACTCGAATTATCTTCTAAAGAGTTAATTGTTCTCGATTAATCTTATAACTCAACATAAAACTAATCCTTAACACTAAGTGTAACGATTATTGAAAACTTGTGGACCAAGTAAAGATTTAATTGTACTCGAATCGTCTTCTAAAGAGTTAATTGTACTCGATTAATCTTATAACTCAACATAAAACTAATCATTAACTCTAAGTGTAACGATTATTGAAATCTTTTTGACCAAGTAAAGAGTTAATTATACTCGAATCATCTTCTAAAGAGTTAATGTACTTTATTAATTTTCCAACTCAACATAAAACTAATTCGCAACTCTATGTGTAATGATTAACGAAAACTTGTTGACCAAGTAATGTCTTAATTATACTCGAATTATCTTCTAAAGAGTTAATTGTTCTCGATTAATCTTATAACTCAACATAAAACTAATCCTTAACACTAAGTGTAACGATTATTGAAAACTTGTTGACCAAGTAAAGATTTAATTGTACTCGAATCATCTTCTAAAGAGTTAATGTACTCGATTAAACTTTTAACTCAACATAAACTAATTCGTAACTCTATGTGTAACGATTATTGAAAACTTGTTGACCAAGTAAAGAGTTAATTGTACTCGAATCATCATCTAAAGATTTAATGTACTCGATTAATCTTCCAACTAAACATAAAACTAATTCGAAATTCTAAGTTTAATAATTATTGAAAACTTGTTGACTAGGTAATGTCTTAATTGTACTCGAATCGTCTTCTAAAGAGTTAATTGTACTCGATTAATCTTATAACTCAACATAAAACTAATCATTAACTCTAAGTGTAACGATTATTGAAATCTTTTTGACCAAGTAAAGAGTTAATTATACTCGAATCATCTTCTAAAGAGTTAATGTACTTTATTAATTTTCCAACTCAACATAAAACTAATTCGCAACTCTATGTGTAATGATTAACCAAAACTTGTTGACCAAGTAATGTCTTAATTATACTCGAATTATCTTCTAAAGAGTTAATTGTTCTCGATTAATCTTATAACTCAACATAAAACTAATCCTTAACACTAAGTGTAACGATTATTGAAAACTTGTTGACCAAGTAAAGATTTAATTGTACTCGAATCATCTTCTAAAGAGTTAATGTACTCGATTAAACTTTTAACTCAACATAAACTAATTCGTAACTCTAAGTGTAACGATTATTGAAAACTTGTTGACCAAGTAAAGAGTTAATTGTACTCGAATCATCATCTAAATATTTAATGTACTCGATTAATCATCCAACTCAACATAAAACTAATTCGAAATTCTAAGTTTAATGATTATTGAAAACTTGTTGACTAGGTAATGTCTTAATTGTACTCGAATCGTCTTCTAAAGAGTTAATTGTACTCGATTAATCTTATAACTCAACATAAAACTAATCATTAACTCTAAGTGTAACGATTATTGAAATCTTTTTGACCAAGTAAAGAGTTAATTATACTCGAATCATCTTCTAAAGAGTTAATGTACTTGATTAATTTTCCAACTCAACATAAAACTAATTCGCAACTCTATGTGTAATGATTAACGAAAACTTGTTGACCAAGTAATGTCTTAATTATACTCGAATTATCTTCTAAAGAGTTAATTGTTCTCGATTAATCTTATAACTCAACATAAAACTAATCCTTAACACTAAGTGTAACGATTATTGAAAACTTGTTGACCAAGTAAAGATTTAATTGTACTCGAATCATCTTCTAAAGAGTTAATGTACTCGATTAAACTTTTAACTCAACATAAACTAATTCGTAACTCTAAGTGTAACGATTATTGAAAACTTGTTGACCAAGTAAAGAGTTAATTGTACTCGAATCATCATCTAAAGATTTAATGTACTCGATTAATCATCCAACTCAACATAAAACTAATTCGAAATTCTAAGTTTAATGATTATTGAAAACTTGTTGACTAGGTAATGTCTTAATTGTACTCGAATCGTCTTCTAAAGAGTTAATTGTACTCGATTAATCTTATAACTCAACATAAAACTAATCATTAACTCTAAGTGTAACGATTATTGAAATCTTTTTGACCAAGTAAAGAGTTAATTATACTCGAATCATCTTCTAAAGAGTTAATGTACTTGATTAATTTTCCAACTCAACATGAAACTAATTCGCAACTCTATGTGTAATGATTAACCAAAACTTGTTGACCAAGTAATGTTTTAATTATACTCGAATTATCTTCTAAAGAGTTAATTGTTCTCGATTAATCTTATAACTCAACATAAAACTAATCCTTAACACTAAGTGTAACGATTATTGAAAACTTGTTGACCAAGTAAAGATTTAATTGTACTCGAATCATCTTCTAAAGAGTTAATGTACTCGATTAAACTTTTAACTCAACATAAACTAATTCGTAACTCTAAGTGTAACGATTATTGAAAACTTGTTGACCAAGTAAAGAGTTAATTGTACTCGAATCATCATCTAAATATTTAATGTACTCGATTAATCATCCAACTCAACATAAAACTAATTCGAAATTCTAAGTTTAATGATTATTGAAAACTTGTTGACTAGGTAATGTCATAATTGTACTCGAATCGTCTTCTAAAGATTTAATTGTACTCGATTAATCTTATAACTCAACATAAAACTAATCATTAACTCTAAGTGTAACGATTATTGAAATCTTTTTGACCAAGTAAAGAGTTAATTATACTCGAATCATCTTCTAAAGAGTTAATGTACTTGATTAATTTTCCAACTCAACATAAAACTAATTCGCAACTCTATGTGTAATGATTAACGAAAACTTGTTGACCAAGTAATGTCTTAATTATACTCGAATTATCTTCTAAAGAGTTAATTGTTCTCGATTAATCTTATAACTCAACATAAAACTAATCATTGACTCTAAGTGTAACGATTATTGAAATCTTTTTGACCAAGTAAAGAGTTAATTATACTCGAATCATCTTCTAAAGAGTTAATGTACTTTATTAATTTTCCAACTCAACATAAAACTAATTCGCAACTCTATGTGTAATGATTAACGAAAACTTGTTGACCAAGTAATGTCTTAATTATACTCGAATTATCTTCTAAAGAGTTAATTGTTCTCGATTAATCTTATAACTCAACATAAAACTAATCCTTAACACTAAGTGTAACGATTATTGAAAACTTGTTGACCAAGTAAAGATTTAATTGTACTCGAATCATCTTCTAAAGAGTTAATGTACTCGATTAAACTTTTAACTCAACATAAACTAATTCGTAACTCTAAGTGTAACGATTATTGAAAACTTGTTGACCAAGTAAAGAGTTAATTGTACTCGAATCATCATCTAAAGATTTAATGTACTCGATTAATCATCCAACTCAACATAAAACTAATTCGAAATTCTAAGTTTAATGATTATTGAAAACTTGTTGACTAGGTAATGTTTTAATTGTACTCGAATCGTCTTCTAAAGAGTTAATTGTACTCGAGTAATCTTATAACTCAACATAAAACTAATCATTAACTCTAAGTGTAACGATTATTGAAATCTTTTTGACCAAGTAAAGAGTTATTTATACTCGAATCATCTTCTAAAGAGTTAATGTACTTGATTAATTTTCCAACTCAACATAAAACTAATTCGCAACTCTATGTGTAATGATTAACCAAAACTTGTTGACCAAGTAATGTCTTAATTATACTCGAATTATCTTCTAAAGAGTTAATTGTTCTCGATTAATCTTATAACTCAACATAAAACTAATCCTTAACACTAAGTGTAACGATTATTGAAAACTTGTTGACCAAGTAAAGATTTAATTATACTCGAATCATCTTCTAAAGAGTTAATGTACTCGATTAAACTTTTAACTCAACATAAACTAATTCGTAACTCTATGTGTAACGATTATTGAAAACTTGTTGACCAAGTAAAGAGTTAATTGTACTCGAATCATCATCTAAAGATTTAATGTACTCGATTAATCTTCCAACTAAACATAAAACTAATTCAAAATTCTAAGTTTAATGATTATTGAAAACTTGTTGACTAGGTAATGTCTTAATTGTACTCGAATCGTCTTCTAAAGAGTTAATTGTACTCGATTAATCTTATAACTCAACATAAAACTAATCATTAACTCTAAGTGTAACGATTATTGAAATCTTTTTGACCAAGTAAAGAGTTAATTATACTCGAATCATCTTCTAAAGAGTTAATGTACTTGATTAATTTTCCAACTCAACATGAAACTAATTCGCAACTCTATGTGTAATGATTAACCAAAACTTGTTGACCAAGTAATGTTTTAATTATACTCGAATTATCTTCTAAAGAGTTAATTGTTCTCGATTAATCTTATAACTCAACATAAAACTAATCCTTAACACTAAGTGTAACGATTATTGAAAACTTGTTGACCAAGTAAAGATTTAATTGTACTCGAATCGTCTTCTAAAGAGTTAATTGTACTCGATTAATCTTATAACTCAACATAAAACTAATCATTAACTCTAAGTGTAACGATTATTGAAATCTTTTTGACCAAGTAAAGAGTTAATTATACTCGAATCATCTTCTAAAGAGTTAATGTACTTTATTAATTTTCCAACTCAACATAAAACTAATTCGCAACTCTATGTGTAATGATTAACGAAAACTTGTTGACCAAGTAATGTCTTAATTATACTCGAATTATCTTCTAAAGAGTTAATTGTTCTCGATTAATCTTATAACTCAACATAAAACTAATCCTTAACACTAAGTGTAACGATTATTGAAAACTTGTTGACCAAGTAAAGATTTAATTGTACTCGAATCATCTTCTAAAGAGTTAATGTACTCGATTAAACTTTTAACTCAACATAAACTAATTCGTAACTCTATGTGTAACGATTATTGAAAACTTGTTGACCAAGTAAAGAGTTAATTGTACTCGAATCATCATCTAAAGATTTAATGTACTCGATTAATCTTCCAACTAAACATAAAACTAATTCGAAATTCTAAGTTTAATGATTATTGAAAACTTGTTGACTAGGTAATGTCTTAATTGTACTCGAATCGTCTTCTAAAGAGTTAATTGTACTCGATTAATCTTATAACTCAACATAAAACTAATCATTAACTCTAAGTGTAACGATTATTGAAATCTTTTTGACCAAGTAAAGAGTTAATTATACTCGAATCATCTTCTAAAGAGTTAATGTACTTTATTAATTTTCCAACTCAACATAAAACTAATTCGCAACTCTATGTGTAATGATTAACCAAAACTTGTTGACCAAGTAATGTCTTAATTATACTCGAATTATCTTCTAAAGAGTTAATTGTTCTCGATTAATCTTATAACTCAACATAAAACTAATCCTTAACACTAAGTGTAACGATTATTGAAAACTTGTTGACCAAGTAAAGATTTAATTGTACTCGAATCATCTTCTAAAGAGTTAATGTACTCGATTAAACTTTTAACTCAACATAAACTAATTCGTAACTCTAAGTGTAACGATTATTGAAAACTTGTTGACCAAGTAAAGAGTTAATTGTACTCGAATCATCATCTAAATATTTAATGTACTCGATTAATCATCCAACTCAACATAAAACTAATTCGAAATTCTAAGTTTAATGATTATTGAAAACTTGTTGACTAGGTAATGTCTTAATTGTACTCGAATCGTCTTCTAAAGAGTTAATTGTACTCGATTAATCTTATAACTCAACATAAAACTAATCATTAACTCTAAGTGTAACGATTATTGAAATCTTTTTGACCA
This sequence comes from Scutellaria galericulata, assembly GCA_946896805.1. Classification (NCBI taxonomy): domain Eukaryota; kingdom Viridiplantae; phylum Streptophyta; class Magnoliopsida; order Lamiales; family Lamiaceae; genus Scutellaria; species Scutellaria galericulata. Next base: position 7,287,236 of record OX335794.1, read on the forward strand.
AGTAAAGAGTTAATTATACTCGAATCATCTTCTAAAGAGTTAATGTACTTGATTAATTTTCCAACTCAACATAAAACTAATTCGCTACTCTATGTGTAATGATTAACGAAAACTTGTTGACCAAGTAATGTCTTAATTATACTCGAATTATCTTCTAAAGAGTTAATTGTTCTCGATTAATCTTATAACTCAACATAAAACTAATCCTTAACACTAAGTGTAACGATTATTGAAAACTTGTTGACCAAGTAAAGATTTAATTGTACTCGAATCATCTTCTAAAGAGTTAATGTACTCGATTAAACTTTTAACTCAACATAAACTAATTCGTAACTCTAAGTGTAACGATTATTGAAAACTTGTTGACCAAGTAAAGAGTTAATTGTACTCGAATCATCATCTAAAGATTTAATGTACTCGATTAATCATCCAACTCAACATAAAACTAATTCGAAATTCTAAGTTTAATGATTATTGAAAACTTGTTGACTAGGTAATGTCTTAATTGTACTCGAATCGTCTTCTAAAGAGTTAATTGTACTCGATTAATCTTATAACTCAACATAAAACTAATCATTAACTCTAAGTGTAACGATTATTGAAATCTTTTTGACCAAGTAAAGAGATAATTATACTCGAATCATCTTCTAAAGAGTTAATGTACTTGATTAATTTTCCAACTCAACATGAAACTAATTCGCAACTCTATGTGTAATGATTAACCAAAACTTGTTGACCAAGTAATGTTTTAATTATACTCGAATTATCTTCTAAAGAGTTAATTGTTCTCGATTAATCTTATAACTCAACATAAAACTAATCCTTAACACTAAGTGTAACGATTATTGAAAACTTGTTGACCAAGTAAAGATTTAATTGTACTCGAATCATCTTCTAAAGAGTTAATGTACTCGATTAAACTTTTAACTCAACATAAACTAATTCGTAACTCTAAGTGTAACGATTATTGAAAACTTGTTGACCAAGTAAAGAGTTAATTGTACTCGAATCATCATCTAAAGATTTAATGTACTCGATTAATCATCCAACTCAACATAAAACTAATTCGAAATTCTAAGTTTAATGATTATTGAAAACTTGTTGACTAGGTAATGTCTTAATTGTACTCGAATCGTCTTCTAAAGAGTTAATTGTACTCGATTAATCTTATAACTCAACATAAAACTAATCATTAACTCTAAGTGTAACGATTATTGAAATCTTTTTGACCAAGTAAAGAGTTATTTATACTCGAATCATCTTCTAAAGAGTTAATGTACTTGATTAATTTTCCAACTCAACATAAAACTAATTCGCAACTCTATGTGTAATGATTAACCAAAACTTGTTGACCAAGTAATGTCTTAATTATACTCGAATTATCTTCTAAAGAGTTAATTGTTCTCGATTAATCTTATAACTCAACATAAAACTAATCCTTAACACTAAGTGTAACGATTATTGAAAACTTGTTGACCAAGTAAAGATTTAATTATACTCGAATCATCTTCTAAAGAGTTAATGTACTCGATTAAACTTTTAACTCAACATAAACTAATTCGTAACTCTATGTGTAACGATTATTGAAAACTTGTTGACCAAGTAAAGAGTTAATTGTACTCGAATCATCATCTAAAGATTTAATGTACTCGATTAATCTTCCAACTAAACATATAACTAATTCGAAATTCTAAGTTTAATGATTATTGAAAACTTGTTGACTAGGTAATGTCTTAATTGTACTCGAATCGTCTTCTAAAGAGTTAATTGTACTCGATTAATCTTATAACTCAACATAAAACTAATCATTAACTCTAAGTGTAACGATTATTGAAATCTTTTTGACCAAGTAAAGAGTTAATTATACTCGAATCATCTTCTAAAGAGTTAATGTACTTGATTAATTTTCCAACTCAACATGAAACTAATTCGCAACTCTATGTGTAATGATTAACCAAAACTTGTTGACCAAGTAATGTTTTAATTATACTCGAATTATCTTCTAAAGAGTTAATTGTTCTCGATTAATCTTATAACTCAACATAAAACTAATCCTTAACACTAAGTGTAACGATTATTGAAAACTTGTTGACCAAGTAAAGATTTAATTGTACTCGAATCATCTTCTAAAGAGTTAATGTACTCGATTAAACTTTTAACTCAACATAAACTAATTCGTAACTCTAAGTGTAACGATTATTGAAAACTTGTTGACCAAGTAAAGAGTTAATTGTACTCGAATCATCATCTAAATATTTAATGTACTCGATTAATCATCCAACTCAACATAAAACTAATTCGAAATTCTAAGTTTAATGATTATTGAAAACTTGTTGACTAGGTAATGTCTTAATTGTACTCGAATCGTCTTCTAAAGATTTAATTGTACTCGATTAATCTTATAACTCAACATAAAACTAATCATTAACTCTAAGTGTAACGATTATTGAAATCTTTTTGACCAAGTAAAGAGTTAATTATACTCGAATCATCTTCTAAAGAGTTAATGTACTTGATTAATTTTCCAACTCAACATAAAACTAATTCGCAACTCTATGTGTAATGATTAACGAAAACTTGTTGACCAAGTAATGTCTTAATTATACTCGAATTATCTTCTAAAGAGTTAATTGTTCTCGATTAATCTTATAACTCAACATAAAACTAATCCTTAACACTAAGTGTAACGATTATTGAAAACTTGTTGACCAAGTAAAGATTTAATTGTACTCGAATCATCTTCTAAAGAGTTAATGTACTCGATTAAACTTTTAACTCAACATAAACTAATTCGTAACTCTAAGTGTAACGATTATTGAAAACTTGTTGACCAAGTAAAGAGTTAATTGTACTCGAATCATCATCTAAAGATTTAATGTACTCGATTAATCATCCAACTCAACATAAAAATAATTCGAAATTCTAAGTTTAATGATTATTGAAAACTTGTTGACTAGGTAATGTCTTAATTGTACTCGAATCGTCTTCTAAAGAGTTAATTGTACTCGATTAATCTTATAACTCAACATAAAACTAATCATTGACTCTAAGTGTAACGATTATTGAAATCTTTTTGACCAACTAAAGAGTTAATTATACTCGAATCATCTTCTAAAGAGTTAATGTACTTTATTAATTTTCCAACTCAACATAAAACTAATTCGCAACTCTATGTGTAATGATTAACGAAAACTTGTTGACCAAGTAATGTTTTAATTATACTCGAATTATCTTCTAAAGAGTTAATTGTTCTCGATTAATCTTATAACTCAACATAAAACTAATCCTTAACACTAAGTGTAACGATTATTGAAAACATGTTGACCAAGTAAAGATTTAATTGTACTCGAATCATCTTCTAAAGAGTTAATGTACTCGATTAAACTTTTAACTCAACATAAACTAATTCGTAACTCTAAGTGTAACGATTATTGAAAACTTGTTGACCAAGTAAAGAGTTAATTGTACTCGAATCATCATCTAAAGATTTAATGTACTCGATTAATCATCCAACTCAACATAAAACTAATTCGAAATTCTAAGTTTAATGATTATTGAAAACTTGTTGACTAGGTAATGTCTTAATTGTACTCGAATCGTCTTCTAAAGAGTTAATTGTACTCGATTAATCTTATAACTCAACATAAAACTAATCATTAACTCTAAGTGTAACGATTATTGAAATCTTTTTGACCAAGTAAATAGATAATTATACTCGAATCATCTTCTAAAGAGTTAATGTACTTGATTAATTTTCCAACTCAACATGAAACTAATTCGCAACTCTATGTGTAATGATTAACCAAAACTTGTTGACCAAGTAATGTTTTAATTATACTCGAATTATCTTCTAAAGAGTTAATTGTTCTCGATTAATCTTATAACTCAACATAAAACTAATCCTTAACACTAAGTGTAACGATTATTGAAAACTTGTTGACCAAGTAAAGATTTAATTGTACTCGAATCATCTTCTAAAGAGTTAATGTACTCGATTAAACTTTTAACTCAACATAAACTAATTCGTAACTCTAAGTGTAACGATTATTGAAAACTTGTTGACCAAGTAAAGAGTTAATTGTACTCGAATCATCATCTAAAGATTTAATGTACTCGATTAATCATCCAACTCAACATAAAACTAATTCGAAATTCTAAGTTTAATGATTATTGAAAACTTGTTGACTAGGTAATGTCTTAATTGTACTCGAATCGTCTTCTAAAGAGTTAATTGTACTCGATTAATCTTATAACTCAACATAAAACTAATCATTAACTCTAAGTGTAACGATTATTGAAATCTTTTTGACCAAGTAAAGAGTTATTTATACTCGAATCATCTTCTAAAGAGTTAATGTACTTGATTAATTTTCCAACTCAACATAAAACTAATTCGCAACTCTATGTGTAATGATTAACCAAAACTTGTTGACCAAGTAATGTCTTAATTATACTCGAATTATCTTCTAAAGAGTTAATTGTTCTCGATTAATCTTATAACTCAACATAAAACTAATCCTTAACACTAAGTGTAACGATTATTGAAAACTTGTTGACCAAGTAAAGATTTAATTATACTCGAATCATCTTCTAAAGAGTTAATGTACTCGATTAAACTTTTAACTCAACATAAACTAATTCGTAACTCTATGTGTAACGATTATTGAAAACTTGTTGACCAAGTAAAGAGTTAATTGTACTCGAATCATCATCTAAAGATTTAATGTACTCGATTAATCTTCCAACTAAACATATAACTAATTCGAAATTCTAAGTTTAATGATTATTGAAAACTTGTTGACTAGGTAATGTCTTAATTGTACTCGAATCGTCTTCTAAAGAGTTAATTGTACTCGATTAATCTTATAACTCAACATAAAACTAATCATTAACTCTAAGTGTAACGATTATTGAAATCTTTTTGACCAAGTAAAGAGTTAATTATACTCGAATCATCTTCTAAAGAGTTAATGTACTTGATTAATTTTCCAACTCAACATGAAACTAATTCGCAACTCTATGTGTAATGATTAACCAAAACTTGTTGACCAAGTAATGTTTTAATTATACTCGAATTATCTTCTAAAGAGTTAATTGTTCTCGATTAATCTTATAACTCAACATAAAACTAATCCTTAACACTAAGTGTAACGATTATTGAAAACTTGTTGACCAAGTAAAGATTTAATTGTACTCGAATCATCTTCTAAAGAGTTAATGTACTCGATTAAACTTTTAACTCAACATAAACTAATTCGTAACTCTAAGTGTAACGATTATTGAAAACTTGTTGACCAAGTAAAGAGTTAATTGTACTCGAATCATCATCTAAATATTTAATGTACTCGATTAATCATCCAACTCAACATAAAACTAATTCGAAATTCTAAGTTTAATGATTATTGAAAACTTGTTGACTAGGTAATGTCTTAATTGTACTCGAATCGTCTTCTAAAGATTTAATTGTACTCGATTAATCTTATAACTCAACATAAAACTAATCATTAACTCTAAGTGTAACGATTATTGAAATCTTTTTGACCAAGTAAAGAGTTAATTATACTCGAATCATCTTCTAAAGAGTTAATGTACTTGATTAATTTTCCAACTCAACATAAAACTAATTCGCAACTCTATGTGTAATGATTAACGAAAACTTGTTGACCAAGTAATGTCTTAATTATACTCGAATTATCTTCTAAAGAGTTAATTGTTCTCGATTAATCTTATAACTCAACATAAAACTAATCCTTAACACTAAGTGTAACGATTATTGAAAACTTGTTGACCAAGTAAAGATTTAATTGTACTCGAATCATCTTCTAAAGAGTTAATGTACTCGATTAAACTTTTAACTCAACATAAACTAATTCGTAACTCTAAGTGTAACGATTATTGAAAACTTGTTGACCAAGTAAAGAGTTAATTGTACTCGAATCATCATCTAAAGATTTAATGTACTCGATTAATCATCCAACTCAACATAAAAATAATTCGAAATTCTAAGTTTAATGATTATTGAAAACTTGTTGACTAGGTAATGTCTTAATTGTACTCGAATCGTCTTCTAAAGAGTTAATTGTACTCGATTAATCTTATAACTCAACATAAAACTAATCATTGACTCTAAGTGTAACGATTATTGAAATCTTTTTGACCAACTAAAGAGTTAATTATACTCGAATCATCTTCTAAAGAGTTAATGTACTTTATTAATTTTCCAACTCAACATAAAACTAATTCGCAACTCTATGTGTAATGATTAACGAAAACTTGTTGACCAAGTAATGTTTTAATTATACTCGAATTATCTTCTAAAGAGTTAATTGTTCTCGATTAATCTTATAACTCAACATAAAACTAATCCTTAACACTAAGTGTAACGATTATTGAAAACATGTTGACCAAGTAAAGATTTAATTGTACTCGAATCATCTTCTAAAGAGTTAATGTACTCGATTAAACTTTTAACTCAACATAAACTAATTCGTAACTCTAAGTGTAACGATTATTGAAAACTTGTTGACCAAGTAAAGAGTTAATTGTACTCGAATCATCATCTAAAGATTTAATGTACTCGATTAATCATCCAACTCAACATAAAACTAATTCGAAATTCTAAGTTTAATGATTATTGAAAACTTGTTGACTAGGTAATGTCTTAATTGTACTCGAATCGTCTACTAAAGAGTTAATTGTACTCGATTAATCTTATAACTCAACATAAAACTAATCATTGACTCTAAGTGTAACGATTATTGAAATCTTTTTGACCAAGTAAAGAGTTAATTATACTCGAATCATCTTCTAAAGTGTTAATGTACTTTATTAATTTTCCAACTCAACATAAAACTAATTCGCAACTCTATGTGTAATGATTAACGAAAACTTGTTGACCAAGTAACGTTTTAATTATACTCGAATTATCTTCTAAAGAGTTAATTGTTCTCGATTAATCTTATAACTCAACATAAAACTAATCCTTAACACTAAGTGTAACGATTATTGAAAACTTGTTGACCAAGTAAAGATTTAATTGTACTCGAATCATCTTCTAAAGAGTTAATGTACTCGATTAAACTTTTAACTCAACATAAACTAATTCGTAACTCTAAGTGTAACGATTATTGAAAACTTGTTGACCAAGTAAAGAGTTAATTGTACTCGAATCATCATCTAAAGATTTAATGTACTCGATTAATCTTCCAACTAAACATAAAACTAATTCGAAATTCTAAGTTTAATGATTATTGAAAACTTGTTGACTAGGTAATGTCTTAATTGTACTCGAATCGTCTTCTAAAGAGTTAATTGTACTCGATTAATCTTATAACTCAACATAAAACTAATCATTAACTCTAAGTGTAACGATTATTGAAATCTTTTTGACCAAGTAAAGAGTTAATTATACTCGAATCATCTTCTAAAGAGTTAATGTACTTTATTAATTTTCCAACTCAACATAAAACTAATTCGCAACTCTATGTGTAATGATTAACGAAAACTTGTTGACCAAGTAATGTCTTAATTATACTCGAATTATCTTCTAAAGAGTTAATTGTTCTCGATTAATCTTATAACTCAACATAAAACTAATCCTTAACACTAAGTGTAACGATTATTGAAAACTTGTTGACCAAGTAAAGATTTAATTGTACTCGAATCATCTTCTAAAGAGTTAATGTACTCGATTAAACTTTTAACTCAACATAAACTAATTCGTAACTCTAAGTGTAACGATTATTGAAAACTTGTTGACCAAGTAAAGAGTTAATTGTACTCGAATCATCATCTAAAGATTTAATGTACTCGATTAATCATCCAACTCAACATAAAACTAATTCGAAATTCTAAGTTTAATGATTATTGAAAACTTGTTGACTAGGTAATGTCTTAATTGTACTCGAATCGTCTTCTAAAGAGTTAATTGTACTCGATTAATCTTATAACTCAACATAAAACTAATCATTGACTCTAAGTGTAACGATTATTGAAATCTTTTTGACCAAGTAAAGAGTTAATTATACTCGAATCATCTTCTAAAGAGTTAATGTACTTTATTAATTTTCCAACTCAACATAAAACTAATTCGCAACTCTATGTGTAATGATTAACGAAAACTTGTTGACCAAGTAATGTTTTAATTATACTCGAATTATCTTCTAAAGAGTTAATTGTTCTCGATTAATCTTATAACTCAACATAAAACTAATCCTTAACACTAAGTGTAACGATTATTGAAAACTTGTTGACCAAGTAAAGATTTAATTGTACTCGAATCATCTTCTAAAGAGTTAATGTACTCGATTAAACTTTTAACTCAACATAAACTAATTCGTAACTCTAAGTGTAACGATTATTGAAAACTTGTTGACCAAGTAAAGAGTTAATTGTACTCGAATCATCATCTAAAGATTTAATGTACTCGATTAATCATCCAACTCAACATAAAACTAATTCGAAATTCTAAGTTTAATGATTATTGAAAACTTGTTGACTAGGTAATGTCTTAATTGTACTCGAATCGTCTACTAAAGAGTTAATTGTATTCGATTAATCTTATAACTCAACATAAAACTAATCATTGACTCTAAGTGTAACGATTATTGAAATCTTTTTGACCAAGTAAAGAGTTAATTATACTCGAATCATCTTCTAAAGAGTTAATGTACTTTATTAATTTTCCAACTCAACATAAAACTAATTCGCAACTCTATGTGTAATGATTAACGAAAACTTGTTGACCAAGTAATGTCTTAATTATACTCGAATTATCTTCTAAAGAGTTAATTGTTCTCGATTAATCTTATAACTCAACATAAAACTAATCCTTAACACTAAGTGTAACGATTATTGAAAACTTGTTGACCAAGTAAAGATTTAATTGTACTCGAATCATCTTCTAAAGAGTTAATGTACTCGATTAAACTTTTAACTCAACATAAACTAATTCGTAACTCTAAGTGTAACGATTATTGAAAACTTGTTGACCAAGTAAAGAGTTAATTGTACTCGAATCATCATCTAAAGATTTAATGTACTCGATTAATCATCCAACTCAACATAAAACTAATTCGAAATTCTAAGTTTAATGATTATTGAAAACTTGTTGACTAGGTAATGTCTTAATTGTACTCGAATCGTCTTCTAAAGAGTTAATTGTACTCGATTAATCTTATAACTCAACATAAAACTAATCATTGACTCTAAGTGTAACGATTATTGAAATCTTTTTGACCAAGTAAAGAGTTAATTATACTCGAATCATCTTCTAAAGAGTTAATGTACTTTATTAATTTTCCAACTCAACATAAAACTAATTCGCAACTCTATGTGTAATGATTAACGAAAACTTGTTGACCAAGTAATGTTTTAATTATACTCGAATTATCTTCTAAAGAGTTAATTGTTCTCGATTAATCTTATAACTCAACATAAAACTAATCCTTAACACTAAGTGTAACGATTATTGAAAACTTGTTGACCAAGTAAAGATTTAATTGTACTCGAATCATCTTCTAAAGAGTTAATGTACTCGATTAAACTTTTAACTCAACATAAACTAATTCGTAACTCTAAGTGTAACGATTATTGAAAACTTGTTGACCAAGTAAAGAGTTAATTGTACTCGAATCATCATCTAAAGATTTAATGTACTCGATTAATCATCCAACTCAACATAAAACTAATTCGAAATTCTAAGTTTAATGATTATTGAAAACTTGTTGACTAGGTAATGTCTTAATTGTACTCGAATCGTCTACTAAAGAGTTAATTGTATTCGATTAATCTTATAACTCAACATAAAACTAATCATTGACTCTAAGTGTAACGATTATTGAAATCTTTTTGACCAAGTAAAGAGTTAATTATACTCGAATCATCTTCTAAAGAGTTAATGTACTTTATTAATTTTCCAACTCAACATAAAACTAATTCGCAACTCTATGTGTAATGATTAACGAAAACTTGTTGACCAAGTAATGTTTTAATTATACTCGAATTATCTTCTAAAGAGTTAATTGTTCTCGATTAATCTTATAACTCAACATAAAACTAATCCTTAACACTAAGTGTAACGATTATTGAAAACTTGTTGACCAAGTAAAGATTTAATTGTACTCGATTCATCTTCTAAAGAGTTAATGTACTCGATTAAACTTTTAACTCAACATAAACTAATTCGTAACTCTATGTGTAACGATTATTGAAAACTTGTTGACCAAGTAAAGAGTTAATTGTACTCGAATCATCATCTAAAGATTTAATGTACTCGATTAATCTTCCAACTAAACATAAAACTAATTCGAAATTCTAAGTTTAATGATTATTGAAAACTTGTTGACTAGGTAATGTCTTAATTGTACTCGAATCGTCTTCTAAAGAGTTAATTGTACTCGATTAATCTTATAACTCAACATAAAACTAATCATTGACTCTAAGTGTAACGATTATTGAAATCTTTTTGACCAAGTAAAGAGTTAATTATACTCGAATCATCTTCTAAAGAGTTAATGTACTTTATTAATTTTCCAACTCAACATAAAACTAATTCGCAACTCTATGTGTAATGATTAACGAAAACTTGTTGACCAAGTAATGTCTTAATTATACTCGAATTATCTTCTAAAGAGTTAATTGTTCTCGATTAATCTTATAACTCAACATAAAACTAATCCTTAACACTAAGTGTAACGATTATTGAAAACTTGTTGACCAAGTAAAGATTTAATTGTACTCGAATCATCTTCTAAAGAGTTAATGTACTCGATTAAACTTTTAACTCAACATAAACTAATTCGTAACTCTAAGTGTAACGATTATTGAAAACTTGTTGACCAAGTAAAGAGTTAATTGTACTCGAATCATCATCTAAAGATTTAATGTACTCGATTAATCATCCAACTCAACATAAAACTAATTCGAAATTCTAAGTTTAATGATTATTGAAAACTTGTTGACTAGGTAATGTCATAATTGTACTCGAATCGTCTTCTAAAGAGTTAATTGTACTCGATTAATCTTATAACTCAACTTAAAAGTAATCATTAACTCTAAGTGTAACGATTATTGAAATCTTTTTGACCAAGTAAAGAGTTATTTATACTCGAATCATCTTCTAAAGAGTTAATGTACTTGATTAATTTTCCAACTCAACATAAAACTAATTCGCAACTCTATGTGTAATGATTAACGAAAACTTGTTGACCAAGTAATGTCTTAATTATACTCGAATTATCTTCTAAAGAGTTAATTGTTCTCGATTAATCTTATAACTCAACATAAAACTAATCCTTAACACTAAGTGTAACGATTATTGAAAACTTGTTGACCAAGTAAAGATTTAATTGTACTCGAATCATCTTCTAAAGAGTTAATGTACTCGATTAAACTTTTAACTCAACATAAACTAATTCGTAACTCTAAGTGTAACGATTATTGAAAACTTGTTGACCAAGTAAAGAGTTAATTGTACTCGAATCATCATCTAAAGATTTAATGTACTCGATTAATCATCCAACTCAACATAAAACTAATTCGAAATTCTAAGTTTAATGATTATTGAAAACTTGTTGACTAGGTAATGTCTTAATTGTACTCGAATCGTCTTCTAAAGAGTTAATTGTACTCGATTAATCTTATAACTCAACTTAAAAGTAATCATTAACTCTAAGTGTAACGATTATTGAAATCTTTTTGACCAAGTAAAGAGTTATTTATACTCGAATCATCTTCTAAAGAGTTAATGTACTTGATTAATTTTCCAACTCAACATAAAACTAATTCGCAACTCTATGTGTAATGATTAACCAAAACTTGTTGACCAAGTAATGTCTTAATTATACTCGAATTATCTTCTAAAGAGTTAATTGTTCTCGATTAATCTTATAACTCAACATAAAACTAATCCTTAACACTAAGTGTAACGATTATTGAAAACTTGTTGACCAAGTAAAGATTTAATTGTACTCGAATCATCTTCTAAAGAGTTAATGTACTCGATTAAACTTTTAACTCAACATAAACTAATTCGTAACTCTAAGTGTAACGATTATTGAAAACTTGTTGACCAAGTAAAGAGTTAATTGTACTCGAATCATCATCTAAAGATTTAATGTACTCGATTAATCATCCAACTCAACATAAAACTAATTCGAAATTCTAAGTTTAATGATTATTGAAAACTTGTTGACTAGGTAATGTCTTAATTGTACTCGAATCGTCTTCTAAAGAGTTAATTGTACTCGATTAATCTTATAACTCAACTTAAAAGTAATCATTAACTCTAAGTGTAACGATTATTGAAATCTTTTTGACCAAGTAAAGAGTTATTTATACTCGAATCATCTTCTAAAGAGTTAATGTACTTGATTAATTTTCCAACTCAACATAAAACTAATTCGCAACTCTATGTGTAATGATTAACCAAAACTTGTTGACCAAGTAATGTCTTAATTATACTCGAATTATCTTCTAAAGAGTTAATTGTTCTCGATTAATCTTATAACTCAACATAAAACTAATCCTTAACACTAAGTGTAACGATTATTGAAAACTTGTTGACCAAGTAAAGATTTAATTGTACTCGAATCATCTTCTAAAGAGTTAATGTACTCGATTAAACTTTTAACTCAACATAAACTAATTCGTAACTCTAAGTGTAACGATTATTGAAAACTTGTTGACCAAGTAAAGAGTTAATTGTACTCGAATCATCATCTAAAGATTTAATGTACTCGATTAATCATCCAACTCAACATAAAACTAATTCGAAATTCTAAGTTTAATGATTATTGAAAACTTGTTGACTAGGTAATGTCTTAATTGTACTCGAATCGTCTTCTAAAGAGTTAATTGTACTCGATTAATCTTATAACTCAACTTAAAAGTAATCATTAACTCTAAGTGTAACGATTATTGAAATCTTTTTGACCAAGTAAAGAGTTATTTATACTCGAATCATCTTCTAAAGAGTTAATGTACTTGATTAATTTTCCAACTCAACATAAAACTAATTCGCAACTCTATGTGTAATGATTAACCAAAACTTGTTGACCAAGTAATGTCTTAATTATACTCGAATTATCTTCTAAAGAGTTAATTGTTCTCGATTAATCTTATAACTCAACATAAAACTAATCCTTAACACTAAGTGTAACGATTATTGAAAACTTGTTGACCAAGTAAAGATTTAATTGTACTCGAATCATCTTCTAAAGAGTTAATGTACTCGATTAAACTTTTAACTCAACATAAACTAATTCGTAACTCTAAGTGTAACGATTATTGAAAACTTGTTGACCAAGTAAAGAGTTAATTGTACTCGAATCATCATCTAAAGATTTAATGTACTCGATTAATCATCCAACTCAACATAAAACTAATTCGAAATTCTAAGTTTAATGATTATTGAAAACTTGTTGACTAGGTAATGTCTTAATTGTACTCGAATCGTCTTCTAAAGAGTTAATTGTACTCGATTAATCTTATAACTCAACATAAAACTAATCATTAACTCTAAGTGTAACGATTATTGAAATCTTTTTGACCAAGTAAAGAGTTAATTATACTCGAATCATCTTCTAAAGAGTTAATGTACTTTATTAATTTTCCAACTCAACATAAAACTAATTCGCAACTCTATGTGTAATGATTAACGAAAACTTGTTGACCAAGTAATGTCTTAATTATACTCGAATTATCTTCTAAAGAGTTAATTGTTCTCGATTAATCTTATAACACAACATAAAACTAATCCTTAACACTAAGTGTAACGATTATTGAAAACTTGTTGACCAAGTAAAGATTTAATTGTACTCGAATCATCTTCTAAAGAGTTAATGTACTCGATTAAACTTTTAACTCAACATAAACTAATTCGTAACTCTAAGTGTAACGATTATTGAAAACTTGTTGACCAAGTAAAGAGTTAATTGTACTCGAATCATCATCTAAAGATTTAATGTACTCGATTAATCATCCAACTCAACATAAAACTAATTCGAAATTCTAAGTTTAATGATTATTGAAAACTTGTTGACTAGGTAATGTCTTAATTGTACTCGAATCGTCTTCTAAAGAGTTAATTGTACTCGATTAATCTTATAACTCAACTTAAAAGTAATCATTGACTCTAAGTGTAACGATTATTGAAATCTTTTTGACCAAGTAAAGAGTTATTTATACTCGAATCATCTTCTAAAGAGTTAATGTACTTGATTAATTTTCCAACTCAACATGAAACTAATTCGCAACTCTATGTGTAATGATTAACCAAAACTTGTTGACCAAGTAATGTCTTAATTATACTCGAATTATCTTCTAAAGAGTTAATTGTTCTCGATTAATCTTATAACTCAACATAAAACTAATACTTAACACTAAGTGTAACGATTATTGAAAACTTGTTGACCAAGTAAAGATTTAATTGTACTCGAATCATCTTCTAAAGAGTTAATGTACTCGATTAAACTTTTAACTCAACATAAACTAATTCGTAACTCTAAGTGTAACGATTATTGAAAACTTGTTGACCAAGTAAAGAGTTAATTGTACTCGAATCATCATCTAAAGATTTAATGTACTCGATTAATCATCCAACTCAACATAAAACTAATTCGAAATTCTAAATTTAATGATTATTGAAAACTTGTTGACTAGGTAATGTCTTAATTGTACTCGAATCGTCTTCTAAAGAGTTAATTGTACTCGATTAATCTTATAACTCAACATAAAACTAATCATTAACTCTAAGTGTAACGATTATTGAAATCTTTTTGACCAAGTAAAGAGTTATTTATACTCGAATCATCTTCTAAAGAGTTAATGTACTTTATTAATTTTCCAACTCAACATAAAACTAATTCGCAACTCTATGTGTAATGATTAACCAAAACTTGTTGACCAAGTAATGTCTTAATTATACTCGAATTATCTTCTAAAGAGTTAATTGTTCTCGATTAATCTTATAACTCAACATAAAACTAATCCTTAACACTAAGTGTAACGATTATTGAAAACTTGTTGACCAAGTAAAGATTTAATTGTACTCGAATCATCTTCTAAAGAGTTAATGTACTCGATTAAACTTTTAACTCAACATAAACTAATTCGTAACTCTAAGTGTAACGATTATTGAAAACTTGTTGACCAAGTAAAGAGTTAATTGTACTCGAATCATCATCTAAAGATTTAATGTACTCGATTAATCATCCAACTCAACATAAAACTAATTCGAAATTCTAAGTTTAATGATTATTGAAAACTTGTTGACTAGGTAATGTCTTAATTGTACTCGAATCGTCTTCTAAAGAGTTAATTGTACTCGATTAATCTTATAACTCAACTTAAAAGTAATCATTGACTCTAAGTGTTACGATTATTGAAATCTTTTTGACCAAGTAAAGAGTTATTTATACTCGAATCATCTTCTAAAGAGTTAATGTACTTGATTAATTTTCCAACTCAACATGAAACTAATTCGCAACTCTATGTGTAATGATTAACCAAAACTTGTTGACCAAGTAATGTCTTAATTATACTCGAATTATCTTCTAAAGAGTTAATTGTTCTCGATTAATCTTATAACTCAACATAAAACTAATACTTAACACTAAGTGTAACGATTATTGAAAACTTGTTGACCAAGTAAAGATTTAATTGTACTCGAATCATCTTCTAAAGAGTTAATGTACTCGATTAAACTTTTAACTCAACATAAACTAATTCGTAACTCTAAGTGTAACGATTATTGAAAACTTGTTGACCAAGTAAAGAGTTAATTGTACTCGAATCATCATCTAAAGATTTAATGTACTCGATTAATCATCCAACTCAACATAAAACTAATTCGAAATTCTAAATTTAATGATTATTGAAAACTTGTTGACTAGGTAATGTCTTAATTGTACTCGAATCGTCTTCTAAAGAGTTAATTGTACTCGATTAATCTTATAACTCAACATAAAACTAATCATTAACTCTAAGTGTAACGATTATTGAAATCTTTTTGACCAAGTAAAGAGTTATTTATACTCGAATCATCTTCTAAAGAGTTAATGTACTTTATTAATTTTCCAACTCAACATAAAACTAATTCGCAACTCTATGTGTAATGATTAACCAAAACTTGTTGACCAAGTAATGTCTTAATTATACTCGAATTATCTTCTAAAGAGTTAATTGTTCTCGATTAATCTTATAACTCAACATAAAACTAATCCTTAACACTAAGTGTAACGATTATTGAAAACTTGTTGACCAAGTAAAGATTTAATTGTACTCGAATCATCTTCTAAAGAGTTAATGTACTCGATTAAACTTTTAACTCAACATAAACTAATTCGTAACTCTAAGTGTAACGATTATTGAAAACTTGTTGACCAAGTAAAGAGTTAATTGTACTCGAATCATCATCTAAAGATTTAATGTACTCGATTAATCATCCAACTCAACATAAAACTAATTCGAAATTCTAAATTTAATGATTATTGAAAACTTGTTGACTAGGTAATGTCTTAATTGTACTCGAATCGTCTTCTAAAGAGTTAATTGTACTCGATTAATCTTATAACTCAACATAAAACTAATCATTAACTCTAAGTGTAACGATTATTGAAATCTTTTTGACCAAGTAAAGAGTTATTTATACTCGAATCATCTTCTAAAGAGTTAATGTACTTTATTAATTTTCCAACTCAACATAAAACTAATTCGCAACTCTATGTGTAATGATTAACCAAAACTTGTTGACCAAGTAATGTCTTAATTATACTCGAATTATCTTCTAAAGAGTTAATTGTTCTCGATTAATCTTATAACTCAACATAAAACTAATCCTTAACACTAAGTGTAACGATTATTGAAAACTTGTTGACCAAGTAAAGATTTAATTGTACTCGAATCATCTTCTAAAGAGTTAATGTACTCGATTAAACTTTTAACTCAACATAAACTAATTCGTAACTCTAAGTGTAACGATTATTGAAAACTTGTTGACCAAGTAAAGAGTTAATTGTACTCGAATCATCATCTAAAGATTTAATGTACTCGATTAATCATCCAACTCAACATAAAACTAATTCGAAATTCTAAGTTTAATGATTATTGAAAACTTGTTGACTAGGTAATGTCTTAATTGTACTCGAATCGTCTTCTAAAGAGTTAATTGTACTCGATTAATCTTATAACTCAACATAAAACTAATCATTAACTCTAAGTGTAACGATTATTGAAATCTTTTTGACCAAGTAAAGAGTTAATTATACTCGAATCATCTTCTAAAGAGTTAATGTACTTTATTAATTTTCCAACTCAACATAAAACTAATTCGCAACTCTATGTGTAATGATTAACGAAAACTTGTTGACCAAGTAATGTCTTAATTATACTCGAATTATCTTCTAAAGAGTTAATTGTTCTCGATTAATCTTATAACTCAACATAAAACTAATCCTTAACACTAAGTGTAACGATTATTGAAAACTTGTTGACCAAGTAAAGATTTAATTGTACTCGAATCATCTTCTAAAGAGTTAATGTACTCGATTAAACTTTTAACTCAACATAAACTAATTCGTAACTCTAAGTGTAACGATTATTGAAAACTTGTTGACCAAGTAAAGAGTTAATTGTACTCGAATCATCATCTAAAGATTTAATGTACTCGATTAATCATCCAACTCAACATAAAACTAATTCGAAATTCTAAGTTTAATGATTATTGAAAACTTGTTGACTAGGTAATGTCTTAATTGTACTCGAATCGTCTTCTAAAGAGTTAATTGTACTCGATTAATCTTATAACTCAACATAAAACTAATCATTAACTCTAAGTGTAACGATTATTGAAATCTTTTTGACCAAGTAAAGAGTTAATTATACTCGAATCATCTTCTAAAGAGTTAATGTACTTTATTAATTTTCCAACTCAACATAAAACTAATTCGCAACTCTATGTGTAATGATTAACGAAAACTTGTTGACCAAGTAATGTCTTAATTATACTCGAATTATCTTCTAAAGAGTTAATTGTTCTCGATTAATCTTATAACTCAACATAAAACTAATCCTTAACACTAAGTGTAACGATTATTGAAAACTTGTTGACCAAGTAAAGATTTAATTGTACTCGAATCATCTTCTAAAGAGTTAATGTACTCGATTAAACTTTTAACTCAACATAAACTAATTCGTAACTCTAAGTGTAACGATTATTGAAAACTTGTTGACCAAGTAAAGAGTTAATTGTACTCGAATCATCATCTAAAGATTTAATGTACTCGATTAATCATCCAACTCAACATAAAACTAATTCGAAATTCTAAGTTTAATGATTATTGAAAACTTGTTGACTAGGTAATGTCTTAATTGTACTCGAATCGTCTTCTAAAGAGTTAATTGTACTCGATTAATCTTATAACTCAACTTAAAAGTAATCATTGACTCTAAGTGTAACGATTATTGAAATCTTTTTGACCAAGTAAAGAGTTATTTATACTCGAATCATCTTCTAAAGAGTTAATGTACTTGATTAATTTTCCAACTCAACATGAAACTAATTCGCAACTCTATGTGTAATGATTAACCAAAACTTGTTGACCAAGTAATGTCTTAATTATACTCGAATTATCTTCTAAAGAGTTAATTGTTCTCGATTAATCTTATAACTCAACATAAAACTAATCCTTAACACTAAGTGTAACGATTATTGAAAACTTGTTGACCAAGTAAAGATTTAATTGTACTCGAATCATCTTCTAAAGAGTTAATGTACTCGATTAAACTTTTAACTCAACATAAACTAATTCGTAACTCTAAGTGTAACGATTATTGAAAACTTGTTGACCAAGTAAAGAGTTAATTGTACTCGAATCATCATCTAAAGATTTAATGTACTCGATTAATCATCCAACTCAACATAAAACTAATTCGAAATTCTAAATTTAATGATTATTGAAAACTTGTTGACTAGGTAATGTCTTAATTGTACTCGAATCGTCTTCTAAAGAGTTAATTGTACTCGATTAATCTTATAACTCAACATAAAACTAATCATTAACTCTAAGTGTAACGATTATTGAAATCTTTTTGACCAAGTAAAGAGTTATTTATACTCGAATCATCTTCTAAAGAGTTAATGTACTTGATTAATTTTCCAACTCAACATAAAACTAATTCGCAACTCTATGTGTAATGATTAACCAAAACTTGTTGACCAAGTAATGTCTTAATTATACTCGAATTATCTTCTAAAGAGTTAATTGTTCTCGATTAATCTTATAACTCAACATAAAACTAATCCTTAACACTAAGTGTAACGATTATTGAAAACTTGTTGACCAAGTAAAGATTTAATTGTACTCGAATCATCTTCTAAAGAGTTAATGTACTCGATTAAACTTTTAACTCAACATAAACTAATTCGTAACTCTAAGTGTAACGATTATTGAAAACTTGTTGACCAAGTAAAGAGTTAATTGTACTCGAATCATCATCTAAAGATTTAATGTACTCGATTAATCATCCAACTCAACATAAAACTAATTCGAAATTCTAAATTTAATGATTATTGAAAACTTGTTGACTAGGTAATGTCTTAATTGTACTCGAATCGTCTTCTAAAGAGTTAATTGTACTCGATTAATCTTATAACTCAACATAAAACTAATCATTAACTCTAAGTGTAACGATTATTGAAATCTTTTTGACCAAGTAAAGAGTTATTTATACTCGAATCATCTTCTAAAGAGTTAATGTACTTTATTAATTTTCCAACTCAACATAAAACTAATTCGCAACTCTATGTGTAATGATTAACCAAAACTTGTTGACCAAGTAATGTCTTAATTATACTCGAATTATCTTCTAAAGAGTTAATTGTTCTCGATTAATCTTATAACTCAACATAAAACTAATCCTTAACACTAAGTGTAACGATTATTGAAAACTTGTTGACCAAGTAAAGATTTAATTGTACTCGAATCATCTTCTAAAGAGTTAATGTACTCGATTAAACTTTTAACTCAACATAAACTAATTCGTAACTCTAAGTGTAACGATTATTGAAAACTTGTTGACCAAGTAAAGAGTTAATTGTACTCGAATCATCATCTAAAGATTTAATGTACTCGATTAATCATCCAACTCAACATAAAACTAATTCGAAATTCTAAGTTTAATGATTATTGAAAACTTGTTGACTAGGTAATGTCTTAATTGTACTCGAATCGTCTTCTAAAGAGTTAATTGTACTCGATTAATCTTATAACTCAACTTAAAAGTAATCATTGACTCTAAGTGTAACGATTATTGAAATCTTTTTGACCAAGTAAAGAGTTATTTATACTCGAATCATCTTCTAAAGAGTTAATGTACTTGATTAATTTTCCAACTCAACATGAAACTAATTCGCAACTCTATGTGTAATGATTAACCAAAACTTGTTGACCAAGTAATGTCTTAATTATACTCGAATTATCTTCTAAAGAGTTAATTGTTCTCGATTAATCTTATAACTCAACATAAAACTAATCCTTAACACTAAGTGTAACGATTATTGAAAACTTGTTGACCAAGTAAAGATTTAATTGTACTCGAATCATCTTCTAAAGAGTTAATGTACTCGATTAAACTTTTAACTCAACATAAACTAATTCGTAACTCTAAGTGTAACGATTATTGAAAACTTGTTGACCAAGTAAAGAGTTAATTGTACTCGAATCATCATCTAAAGATTTAATGTACTCGATTAATCATCCAACTCAACATAAAACTAATTCGAAATTCTAAATTTAATGATTATTGAAAACTTGTTGACTAGGTAATGTCTTAATTGTACTCGAATCGTCTTCTAAAGAGTTAATTGTACTCGATTAATCTTATAACTCAACATAAAACTAATCATTAACTCTAAGTGTAACGATTATTGAAATCTTTTTGACCAAGTAAAGAGTTATTTATACTCGAATCATCTTCTAAAGAGTTAATGTACTTGATTAATTTTCCAACTCAACATAAAACTAATTCGCAACTCTATGTGTAATGATTAACCAAAACTTGTTGACCAAGTAATGTCTTAATTATACTCGAATTATCTTCTAAAGAGTTAATTGTTCTCGATTAATCTTATAACTCAACATAAAACTAATCCTTAACACTAAGTGTAACGATTATTGAAAACTTGTTGACCAAGTAAAGATTTAATTGTACTCGAATCATCTTCTAAAGAGTTAATGTACTCGATTAAACTTTTAACTCAACATAAACTAATTCGTAACTCTAAGTGTAACGATTATTGAAAACTTGTTGACCAAGTAAAGAGTTAATTGTACTCGAATCATCATCTAAAGATTTAATGTACTCGATTAATCATCCAACTCAACATAAAACTAATTCGAAATTCTAAATTTAATGATTATTGAAAACTTGTTGACTAGGTAATGTCTTAATTGTACTCGAATCGTCTTCTAAAGAGTTAATTGTACTCGATTAATCTTATAACTCAACATAAAACTAATCATTAACTCTAAGTGTAACGATTATTGAAATCTTTTTGACCAAGTAAAGAGTTATTTATACTCGAATCATCTTCTAAAGAGTTAATGTACTTTATTAATTTTCCAACTCAACATAAAACTAATTCGCAACTCTATGTGTAATGATTAACCAAAACTTGTTGACCAAGTAATGTCTTAATTATACTCGAATTATCTTCTAAAGAGTTAATTGTTCTCGATTAATCTTATAACTCAACATAAAACTAATCCTTAACACTAAGTGTAACGATTATTGAAAACTTGTTGACCAAGTAAAGATTTAATTGTACTCGAATCATCTTCTAAAGAGTTAATGTACTCGATTAAACTTTTAACTCAACATAAACTAATTCGTAACTCTAAGTGTAACGATTATTGAAAACTTGTTGACCAAGTAAAGAGTTAATTGTACTCGAATCATCATCTAAAGATTTAATGTACTCGATTAATCATCCAACTCAACATAAAACTAATTCGAAATTCTAAGTTTAATGATTATTGAAAACTTGTTGACTAGGTAATGTCTTAATTGTACTCGAATCGTCTTCTAAAGAGTTAATTGTACTCGATTAATCTTATAACTCAACATAAAACTAATCATTAACTCTAAGTGTAACGATTATTGAAATCTTTTTGACCAAGTAAAGAGTTATTTATACTCGAATCATCTTCTAAAGAGTTAATGTACTTGATTAATTTTCCAACTCAACATAAAACTAATTCGCAACTCTATGTGTAATGATTAACCAAAACTTGTTGACCAAGTAATGTCTTAATTATACTCGAATTATCTTCTAAAGAGTTAATTGTTCTCGATTAATCTTATAACTCAACATAAAACTAATCCTTAACACTAAGTGTAACGATTATTGAAAACTTGTTGACCAAGTAAAGATTTAATTGTACTCGAATCATCTTCTAAAGAGTTAATGTACTCGATTAAACTTTTAACTCAACATAAACTAATTCGTAACTCTAAGTGTAACGATTATTGAAAACTTGTTGACCAAGTAAAGAGTTAATTGTACTCGAATCATCATCTAAAGATTTAATGTACTCGATTAATCATCCAACTCAACATAAAACTAATTCGAAATTCTAAATTTAATGATTATTGAAAACTTGTTGACTAGGTAATGTCTTAATTGTACTCGAATCGTCTTCTAAAGAGTTAATTGTACTCGATTAATCTTATAACTCAACATAAAACTAATCATTAACTCTAAGTGTAACGATTATTGAAATCTTTTTGACCAAGTAAAGAGTTATTTATACTCGAATCATCTTCTAAAGAGTTAATGTACTTTATTAATTTTCCAACTCAACATAAAACTAATTCGCAACTCTATGTGTAATGATTAACCAAAACTTGTTGACCAAGTAATGTCTTAATTATACTCGAATTATCTTCTAAAGAGTTAATTGTTCTCGATTAATCTTATAACTCAACATAAAACTAATCCTTAACACTAAGTGTAACGATTATTGAAAACTTGTTGACCAAGTAAAGATTTAATTGTACTCGAATCATCTTCTAAAGAGTTAATGTACTCGATTAAACTTTTAACTCAACATAAACTAATTCGTAACTCTAAGTGTAACGATTATTGAAAACTTGTTGACCAAGTAAAGAGTTAATTGTACTCGAATCATCATCTAAAGATTTAATGTACTCGATTAATCATCCAACTCAACATAAAACTAATTCGAAATTCTAAATTTAATGATTATTGAAAACTTGTTGACTAGGTAATGTCTTAATTGTACTCGAATCGTCTTCTAAAGAGTTAATTGTACTCGATTAATCTTATAACTCAACATAAAACTAATCATTAACTCTAAGTGTAACGATTATTGAAATCTTTTTGACCAAGTAAAGAGTTATTTATACTCGAATCATCTTCTAAAGAGTTAATGTACTTTATTAATTTTCCAACTCAACATAAAACTAATTCGCAACTCTATGTGTAATGATTAACCAAAACTTGTTGACCAAGTAATGTCTTAATTATACTCGAATTATCTTCTAAAGAGTTAATTGTTCTCGATTAATCTTATAACTCAACATAAAACTAATCCTTAACACTAAGTGTAACGATTATTGAAAACTTGTTGACCAAGTAAAGATTTAATTGTACTCGAATCATCTTCTAAAGAGTTAATGTACTCGATTAAACTTTTAACTCAACATAAACTAATTCGTAACTCTAAGTGTAACGATTATTGAAAACTTGTTGACCAAGTAAAGAGTTAATTGTACTCGAATCATCATCTAAAGATTTAATGTACTCGATTAATCATCCAACTCAACATAAAACTAATTCGAAATTCTAAGTTTAATGATTATTGAAAACTTGTTGACTAGGTAATGTCTTAATTGTACTCGAATCGTCTTCTAAAGAGTTAATTGTACTCGATTAATCTTATAACTCAACATAAAACTAATCATTAACTCTAAGTGTAACGATTATTGAAATCTTTTTGACCAAGTAAAGAGTTATTTATACTCGAATCATCTTCTAAAGAGTTAATGTACTTTATTAATTTTCCAACTCAACATAAAACTAATTCGCAACTCTATGTGTAATGATTAACCAAAACTTGTTGACCAAGTAATGTCTTAATTATACTCGAATTATCTTCTAAAGAGTTAATTGTTCTCGATTAATCTTATAACTCAACATAAAACTAATCCTTAACACTAAGTGTAACGATTATTGAAAACTTGTTGACCAAGTAAAGATTTAATTGTACTCGAATCATCTTCTAAAGAGTTAATGTACTCGATTAAACTTTTAACTCAACATAAACTAATTCGTAACTCTAAGTGTAACGATTATTGAAAACTTGTTGACCAAGTAAAGAGTTAATTGTACTCGAATCATCATCTAAAGATTTAATGTACTCGATTAATCATCCAACTCAACATAAAACTAATTCGAAATTCTAAGTTTAATGATTATTGAAAACTTGTTGACTAGGTAATGTCTTAATTGTACTCGAATCGTCTTCTAAAGAGTTAATTGTACTCGATTAATCTTATAACTCAACATAAAACTAATCATTAACTCTAAGTGTAACGATTATTGAAATCTTTTTGACCAAGTAAAGAGTTATTTATACTCGAATCATCTTCTAAAGAGTTAATGTACTTTATTAATTTTCCAACTCAACATAAAACTAATTCGCAACTCTATGTGTAATGATTAACCAAAACTTGTTGACCAAGTAATGTCTTAATTATACTCGAATTATCTTCTAAAGAGTTAATTGTTCTCGATTAATCTTATAACTCAACATAAAACTAATCCTTAACACTAAGTGTAACGATTATTGAAAACTTGTTGACCAAGTAAAGATTTAATTGTACTCGAATCATCTTCTAAAGAGTTAATGTACTCGATTAAACTTTTAACTCAACATAAACTAATTCGTAACTCTAAGTGTAACGATTATTGAAAACTTGCTGACCAAGTAAAGAGTTAATTGTACTCGAATCATCATCTAAAGATTTAATGTACTCGATTAATCATCCAACTCAACATAAAACTAATTCGAAATTCTAAGTTTAATGATTATTGAAAACTTGTTGACTAGGTAATGTCTTAATTGTACTCGAATCGTCTTCTAAAGAGTTAATTGTACTCGATTAATCTTATAACTCAACTTAAAAGTAATCATTAACTCTAAGTGTAACGATTATTGAAATCTTTTTGACCAAGTAAAGAGTTATTTATACTCGAATCATCTTCTAAAGAGTTAATGTACTTGATTAATTTTCCAACTCAACATAAAACTAATTCGCAACTCTATGTGTAATGATTAACCAAAACTTGTTGACCAAGTAATGTCTTAATTATACTCGAATTATCTTCTAAAGAGTTAATTGTTCTCGATTAATCTTATAACTCAACATAAAACTAATCCTTAACACTAAGTGTAACGATTATTGAAAACTTGTTGACCAAGTAAAGATTTAATTGTACTCGAATCATCTTCTAAAGAGTTAATGTACTCGATTAAACTTTTAACTCAACATAAACTAATTCGTAACTCTAAGTGTAACGATTATTGAAAACTTGCTGACCAAGTAAAGAGTTAATTGTACTCGAATCATCATCTAAAGATTTAATGTACTCGATTAATCATCCAACTCAACATAAAACTAATTCGAAATTCTAAATTTAATGATTATTGAAAACTTGTTGACTAGGTAATGTCTTAATTGTACTCGAATCGTCTTCTAAAGAGTTAATTGTACTCGATTAATCTTATAACTCAACATAAAACTAATCATTAACTCTAAGTGTAACGATTATTGAAATCTTTTTGACCAAGTAAAGAGTTATTTATACTCGAATCATCTTCTAAAGAGTTAATGTACTTTATTAATTTTCCAACTCAACATAAAACTAATTCGCAACTCTATGTGTAATGATTAACCAAAACTTGTTGACCAAGTAATGTCTTAATTATACTCGAATTATCTTCTAAAGAGTTAATTGTTCTCGATTAATCTTATAACTCAACATAAAACTAATCCTTAACACTAAGTGTAACGATTATTGAAAACTTGTTGACCAAGTAAAGATTTAATTGTACTCGAATCATCTTCTAAAGAGTTAATGTACTCGATTAAACTTTTAACTCAACATAAACTAATTCGTAACTCTAAGTGTAACGATTATTGAAAACTTGTTGACCAAGTAAAGAGTTAATTGTACTCGAATCATCATCTAAAGATTTAATGTACTCGATTAATCATCCAACTCAACATAAAACTAATTCGAAATTCTAAGTTTAATGATTATTGAAAACTTGTTGACTAGGTAATGTCTTAATTGTACTCGAATCGTCTTCTAAAGAGTTAATTGTACTCGATTAATCTTATAACTCAACTTAAAAGTAATCATTAACTCTAAGTGTAACGATTATTGAAATCTTTTTGACCAAGTAAAGAGTTATTTATACTCGAATCATCTTCTAAAGAGTTAATGTACTTGATTAATTTTCCAACTCAACATAAAACTAATTCGCAACTCTATGTGTAATGATTAACCAAAACTTGTTGACCAAGTAATGTCTTAATTATACTCGAATTATCTTCTAAAGAGTTAATTGTTCTCGATTAATCTTATAACTCAACATAAAACTAATCCTTAACACTAAGTGTAACGATTATTGAAAACTTGTTGACCAAGTAAAGATTTAATTGTACTCGAATCATCTTCTAAAGAGTTAATGTACTCGATTAAACTTTTAACTCAACATAAACTAATTCGTAACTCTAAGTGTAACGATTATTGAAAACTTGTTGACCAAGTAAAGAGTTAATTGTACTCGAATCATCATCTAAAGATTTAATGTACTCGATTAATCATCCAACTCAACATAAAACTAATTCGAAATTCTAAGTTTAATGATTATTGAAAACTTGTTGACTAGGTAATGTCTTAATTGTACTCGAATCGTCTTCTAAAGAGTTAATTGTACTCGATTAATCTTATAACTCAACTTAAAAGTAATCATTAACTCTAAGTGTAACGATTATTGAAATCTTTTTGACCAAGTAAAGAGTTATTTATACTCGAATCATCTTCTAAAGAGTTAATGTACTTGATTAATTTTCCAACTCAACATAAAACTAATTCGCAACTCTATGTGTAATGATTAACCAAAACTTGTTGACCAAGTAATGTCTTAATTATACTCGAATTATCTTCTAAAGAGTTAATTGTTCTCGATTAATCTTATAACTCAACATAAAACTAATCCTTAACACTAAGTGTAACGATTATTGAAAACTTGTTGACCAAGTAAAGATTTAATTGTACTCGAATCATCTTCTAAAGAGTTAATGTACTCGATTAAACTTTTAACTCAACATAAACTAATTCGTAACTCTAAGTGTAACGATTATTGAAAACTTGTTGACCAAGTAAAGAGTTAATTGTACTCGAATCATCATCTAAAGATTTAATGTACTCGATTAATCATCCAACTCAACATAAAACTAATTCGAAATTCTAAGTTTAATGATTATTGAAAACTTGTTGACTAGGTAATGTCTTAATTGTACTCGAATCGTCTTCTAAAGAGTTAATTGTACTCGATTAATCTTATAACTCAACTTAAAAGTAATCATTAACTCTAAGTGTAACGATTTTTGAAATCTTTTTGACCAAGTAAAGAGTTATTTATACTCGAATCATCTTCTAAAGAGTTAATGTACTTGATTAATTTTCCAACTCAACATAAAACTAATTCGCAACTCTATGTGTAATGATTAACCAAAACTTGTTGACCAAGTAATGTCTTAATTATACTCGAATTATCTTCTAAAGAGTTAATTGTTCTCGATTAATCTTATAACTCAACATAAAACTAATCCTTAACACTAAGTGTAACGATTATTGAAAACTTGTTGACCAAGTAAAGATTTAATTGTACTCGAATCATCTTCTAAAGAGTTAATGTACTCGATTAAACTTTTAACTCAACATAAACTAATTCGTAACTCTAAGTGTAACGATTATTGAAAACTTGTTGACCAAGTAAAGAGTTAATTGTACTCGAATCATCATCTAAAGATTTAATGTACTCGATTAATCATCCAACTCAACATAAAACTAATTCGAAATTCTAAGTTTAATGATTATTGAAAACTTGTTGACTAGGTAATGTCTTAATTGTACTCGAATCGTCTTCCAAAGAGTTAATTGTACTCGATTAATCTTATAACTCAACATAAAACTAATCATTGACTCTAAGTGTAACGATTATTGAAATCTTTTTGACCAAGTAAAGAGTTAATTATACTCGAATCATCTTCTAAAGAGTTAATGTACTTGATTAATTTTCCAACTCAACATAAAACTAATTCGCAACTCTATGTGTAATGATTAACGAAAACTTGTTGACCAAGTAATGTCTTAATTATACTCGAATTATCTTCTAAAGAGTTAATTGTTCTCGATTAATCTTATAACTCAACATAAAACTAATCCTTAACACTAAGTGTAACGATTATTGAAAACTTGTTGACCAAGTAAAAATTTAATTGTACTCGAATCATCTTCTAAAGAGTTAATGTACTCGATTAAACTTTTAACTCAACATAAACTAATTCGTAACTCTAAGTGTAACGATTATTGAAAACTTGTTGACCAAGTAAAGAGTTAATTGTACTCGAATCATCATCTAAAGATTTAATGTACTCGATTAATCATCCAACTCAACATAAAACTAATTCGAAATTCTAAATTTAATGATTATTGAAAACTTGTTGACTAGGTAATGTCTTAATTGTACTCGAATCGTCTTCTAAAGAGTTAATTGTACTCGATTAATCTTATAACTCAACATAAAACTAATCATTAACTCTAAGTGTAACGATTATTGAAATCTTTTTGACCAAGTAAAGAGTTATTTATACTCGAATCATCTTCTAAAGAGTTAATGTACTTTATTAATTTTCCAACTCAACATAAAACTAATTCGCAACTCTATGTGTAATGATTAACCAAAACTTGTTGACCAAGTAATGTCTTAATTATACTCGAATTATCTTCTAAAGAGTTAATTGTTCTCGATTAATCTTATAACTCAACATAAAACTAATCCTTAACACTAAGTGTAACGATTATTGAAAACTTGTTGACCAAGTAAAGATTTAATTGTACTCGAATCATCTTCTAAAGAGTTAATGTACTCGATTAAACTTTTAACTCAACATAAACTAATTCGTAACTCTAAGTGTAACGATTATTGAAAACTTGTTGACCAAGTAAAGAGTTAATTGTACTCGAATCATCATCTAAAGATTTAATGTACTCGATTAATCATCCAACTCAACATAAAACTAATTCGAAATTCTAAATTTAATGATTATTGAAAACTTGTTGACTAGGTAATGTCTTAATTGTACTCGAATCGTCTTCTAAAGAGTTAATTGTACTCGATTAATCTTATAACTCAACATAAAACTAATCATTAACTCTAAGTGTAACGATTATTGAAATCTTTTTGACCAAGTAAAGAGTTATTTATACTCGAATCATCTTCTAAAGAGTTAATGTACTTTATTAATTTTCCAACTCAACATAAAACTAATTCGCAACTCTATGTGTAATGATTAACCAAAACTTGTTGACCAAGTAATGTCTTAATTATACTCGAATTATCTTCTAAAGAGTTAATTGTTCTCGATTAATCTTATAACTCAACATAAAACTAATCCTTAACACTAAGTGTAACGATTATTGAAAACTTGTTGACCAAGTAAAGATTTAATTGTACTCGAATCATCTTCTAAAGAGTTAATGTACTCGATTAAACTTTTAACTCAACATAAACTAATTCGTAACTCTAAGTGTAACGATTATTGAAAACTTGTTGACCAAGTAAAGAGTTAATTGTACTCGAATCATCATCTAAAGATTTAATGTACTCGATTAATCATCCAACTCAACATAAAACTAATTCGAAATTCTAAGTTTAATGATTATTGAAAACTTGTTGACTAGGTAATGTCTTAATTGTACTCGAATCGTCTTCTAAAGAGTTAATTGTACTCGATTAATCTTATAACTCAACATAAAACTAATCATTAACTCTAAGTGTAACGATTATTGAAATCTTTTTGACCAAGTAAAGAGTTATTTATACTCGAATCATCTTCTAAAGAGTTAATGTACTTTATTAATTTTCCAACTCAACATAAAACTAATTCGCAACTCTATGTGTAATGATTAACCAAAACTTGTTGACCAAGTAATGTCTTAATTATACTCGAATTATCTTCTAAAGAGTTAATTGTTCTCGATTAATCTTATAACTCAACATAAAACTAATCCTTAACACTAAGTGTAACGATTATTGAAAACTTGTTGACCAAGTAAAGATTTAATTGTACTCGAATCATCTTCTAAAGAGTTAATGTACTCGATTAAACTTTTAACTCAACATAAACTAATTCGTAACTCTAAGTGTAACGATTATTGAAAACTTGTTGACCAAGTAAAGAGTTAATTGTACTCGAATCATCATCTAAAGATTTAATGTACTCGATTAATCATCCAACTCAACATAAAACTAATTCGAAATTCTAAGTTTAATGATTATTGAAAACTTGTTGACTAGGTAATGTCTTAATTGTACTCGAATCGTCTTCTAAAGAGTTAATTGTACTCGATTAATCTTATAACTCAACTTAAAAGTAATCATTAACTCTAAGTGTAACGATTATTGAAATCTTTTTGACCAAGTAAAGAGTTATTTATACTCGAATCATCTTCTAAAGAGTTAATGTACTTGATTAATTTTCCAACTCAACATAAAACTAATTCGCAACTCTATGTGTAATGATTAACCAAAACTTGTTGACCAAGTAATGTCTTAATTATACTCGAATTATCTTCTAAAGAGTTAATTGTTCTCGATTAATCTTATAACTCAACATAAAACTAATCCTTAACACTAAGTGTAACGATTATTGAAAACTTGTTGACCAAGTAAAGATTTAATTGTACTCGAATCATCTTCTAAAGAGTTAATGTACTCGATTAAACTTTTAACTCAACATAAACTAATTCGTAACTCTAAGTGTAACGATTATTGAAAACTTGTTGACCAAGTAAAGAGTTAATTGTACTCGAATCATCATCTAAAGATTTAATGTACTCGATTAATCATCCAACTCAACATAAAACTAATTCGAAATTCTAAGTTTAATGATTATTGAAAACTTGTTGACTAGGTAATGTCTTAATTGTACTCGAATCGTCTTCTAAAGAGTTAATTGTACTCGATTAATCTTATATCTCAACTTAAAAGTAATCATTAACTCTAAGTGTAACGATTTTTGAAATCTTTTTGACCAAGTAAAGAGTTATTTATACTCGAATCATCTTCTAAAGAGTTAATGTACTTGATTAATTTTCCAACTCAACATAAAACTAATTCGCAACTCTATGTGTAATGATTAACGAAAACTTGTTGACCAAGTAATGTCTTAATTATACTCGAATTATCTTCTAAAGAGTTAATTGTTCTCGATTAATCTTATAACTCAACATAAAACTAATCCTTAACACTAATTGTAACGATTATTGAAAACTTGTTGACCAAGTAAAGATTTAATTGTACTCGAATCATCTTCTAAAGAGTTAATGTACTCGATTAAACTTTTAACTCAACATAAACTAATTCGTAACTCTAAGTGTAACGATTATTGAAAACTTGTTGACCAAGTAAAGAGTTAATTGTACTCGAATCATCATCTAAAGATTTAATGTACTCGATTAATCATCCAACTCAACATAAAACTAATTCGAAATTCTAAGTTTAATGATTATTGAAAACTTGTTGACTAGGTAATGTCTTAATTGTACTCGAATCGTCTTCCAAAGAGTTAATTGTACTCGATTAATCTTATAACTCAACATAAAACTAATCATTGACTCTAAGTGTAACGATTATTGAAATCTTTTTGACCAAGTAAAGAGTTAATTATACTCGAATCATCTTCTAAAGAGTTAATGTACTTTATTAATTTTCCAACTCAACATAAAACTAATTCGCAACTCTATGTGTAATGATTAACGAAAACTTGTTGACCAAGTAATGTCTTAATTATACTCGAATTATCTTCTAAAGAGTTAATTGTTCTCGATTAATCTTATAACTCAACATAAAACTAATCCTTAACACTAAGTGTAACGATTATTGAAAACTTGTTGACCAAGTAAAGATTTAATTGTACTCGAATCATCTTCTAAAGAGTTAATGTACTCGATTAAACTTTTAACTCAACATAAACTAATTCGTAACTCTAAGTGTAACGATTATTGAAAACTTGTTGACCAAGTAAAGAGTTAATTGTACTCGAATCATCATCTAAAGATTTAATGTACTCGATTAATCATCCAACTCAACATAAAACTAATTCGAAATTCTAAATTTAATGATTATTGAAAACTTGTTGACTAGGTAATGTCTTAATTGTACTTGAATCGTCTTCTAAAGAGTTAATTGTACTCGATTAATCTTATAACTCAACATAAAACTAATCATTAACTCTAAGTGTAACGATTATTGAAATCTTTTTGACCAAGTAAAGAGTTATTTATACTCGAATCATCTTCTAAAGAGTTAATGTACTTTATTAATTTTCCAACTCAACATAAAACTAATTCGCAACTCTATGTGTAATGATTAACCAAAACTTGTTGACCAAGTAATGTCTTAATTATACTCGAATTATCTTCTAAAGAGTTAATTGTTCTCGATTAATCTTATAACTCAACATAAAACTAATCCTTAACACTAAGTGTAACGATTATTGAAAACTTGTTGACCAAGTAAAGATTTAATTGTACTCGAATCATCTTCTAAAGAGTTAATGTACTCGATTAAACTTTTAACTCAACATAAACTAATTCGTAACTCTAAGTGTAACGATT
Source organism: Scutellaria galericulata (assembly GCA_946896805.1). Classification (NCBI taxonomy): domain Eukaryota; kingdom Viridiplantae; phylum Streptophyta; class Magnoliopsida; order Lamiales; family Lamiaceae; genus Scutellaria; species Scutellaria galericulata. Next base: position 7,320,234 of record OX335794.1, read on the forward strand.
ATTGAAAACTTGTTGACCAAGTAAAGAGTTAATTGTACTCGAATCATCATCTAAAGATTTAATGTACTCGATTAATCATCCAACTCAACATAAAACTAATTCGAAATTCTAAATTTAATGATTATTGAAAACTTGTTGACTAGGTAATGTCTTAATTGTACTCGAATCGTCTTCTAAAGAGTTAATTGTACTCGATTAATCTTATAACTCAACATAAAACTAATCATTAACTCTAAGTGTAACGATTATTGAAATCTTTTTGACCAAGTAAAGAGTTATTTATACTCGAATCATCTTCTAAAGAGTTAATGTACTTTATTAATTTTCCAACTCAACATAAAACTAATTCGCAACTCTATGTGTAATGATTAACCAAAACTTGTTGACCAAGTAATGTCTTAATTATACTCGAATTATCTTCTAAAGAGTTAATTGTTCTCGATTAATCTTATAACTCAACATAAAACTAATCCTTAACACTAAGTGTAACGATTATTGAAAACTTGTTGACCAAGTAAAGATTTAATTGTACTCGAATCATCTTCTAAAGAGTTAATGTACTCGATTAAACTTTTAACTCAACATAAACTAATTCGTAACTCTAAGTGTAACGATTATTGAAAACTTGTTGACCAAGTAAAGAGTTAATTGTACTCGAATCATCATCTAAAGATTTAATGTACTCGATTAATCATCCAACTCAACATAAAACTAATTCGAAATTCTAAATTTAATGATTATTGAAAACTTGTTGACTAGGTAATGTCTTAATTGTACTCGAATCGTCTTCTAAAGAGTTAATTGTACTCGATTAATCTTATAACTCAACATAAAACTAATCATTAACTCTAAGTGTAACGATTATTGAAATCTTTTTGACCAAGTAAAGAGTTATTTATACTCGAATCATCTTCTAAAGAGTTAATGTACTTGATTAATTTTCCAACTCAACATAAAACTAATTCGCAACTCTATGTGTAATGATTAACCAAAACTTGTTGACCAAGTAATGTCTTAATTATACTCGAATTATCTTCTAAAGAGTTAATTGTTCTCGATTAATCTTATAACTCAACATAAAACTAATCCTTAACACTAAGTGTAACGATTATTGAAAACTTGTTGACCAAGTAAAGATTTAATTGTACTCGAATCATCTTCTAAAGAGTTAATGTACTCGATTAAACTTTTAACTCAACATAAACTAATTCGTAACTCTAAGTGTAACGATTATTGAAAACTTGTTGACCAAGTAAAGAGTTAATTGTACTCGAATCATCATCTAAAGATTTAATGTACTCGATTAATCATCCAACTCAACATAAAACTAATTCGAAATTCTAAGTTTAATGATTATTGAAAACTTGTTGACTAGGTAATGTCTTAATTGTACTCGAATCGTCTTCTAAAGAGTTAATTGTACTCGATTAATCTTATATCTCAACTTAAAAGTAATCATTAACTCTAAGTGTAACGATTTTTGAAATCTTTTTGACCAAGTAAAGAGTTAATTATACTCGAATCATCTTCTAAAGAGTTAATGTACTTTATTAATTTTCCAACTCAACATAAAACTAATTCGCAACTCTATGTGTAATGATTAACGAAAACTTGTTGACCAAGTAATGTCTTAATTATACTCGAATTATCTTCTAAAGAGTTAATTGTTCTCGATTAATCTTATAACTCAACATAAAACTAATCCTTAACACTAAGTGTAACGATTATTGAAAACTTGTTGACCAAGTAAAGATTTAATTGTACTCGAATCATCTTCTAAAGAGTTAATGTACTCGATTAAACTTTTAACTCAACATAAACTAATTCGTAACTCTAAGTGTAACGATTATTGAAAACTTGTTGACCAAGTAAAGAGTTAATTGTACTCGAATCATCATCTAAAGATTTAATGTACTCGATTAATCATCCAACTCAACATAAAACTAATTCGAAATTCTAAATTTAATGATTATTGAAAACTTGTTGACTAGGTAATGTCTTAATTGTACTTGAATCGTCTTCTAAAGAGTTAATTGTACTCGATTAATCTTATAACTCAACATAAAACTAATCATTAACTCTAAGTGTAACGATTATTGAAATCTTTTTGACCAAGTAAAGAGTTATTTATACTCGAATCATCTTCTAAAGAGTTAATGTACTTTATTAATTTTCCAACTCAACATAAAACTAATTCGCAACTCTATGTGTAATGATTAACCAAAACTTGTTGACCAAGTAATGTCTTAATTATACTCGAATTATCTTCTAAAGAGTTAATTGTTCTCGATTAATCTTATAACTCAACATAAAACTAATCCTTAACACTAAGTGTAACGATTATTGAAAACTTGTTGACCAAGTAAAGATTTAATTGTACTCGAATCATCTTCTAAAGAGTTAATGTACTCGATTAAACTTTTAACTCAACATAAACTAATTCGTAACTCTAAGTGTAACGATTATTGAAAACTTGTTGACCAAGTAAAGAGTTAATTGTACTCGAATCATCATCTAAAGATTTAATGTACTCGATTAATCATCCAACTCAACATAAAACTAATTCGAAATTCTAAATTTAATGATTATTGAAAACTTGTTGACTAGGTAATGTCTTAATTGTACTCGAATCGTCTTCTAAAGAGTTAATTGTACTCGATTAATCTTATAACTCAACATAAAACTAATCATTAACTCTAAGTGTAACGATTATTGAAATCTTTTTGACCAAGTAAAGAGTTATTTATACTCGAATCATCTTCTAAAGAGTTAATGTACTTTATTAATTTTCCAACTCAACATAAAACTAATTCGCAACTCTATGTGTAATGATTAACCAAAACTTGTTGACCAAGTAATGTCTTAATTATACTCGAATTATCTTCTAAAGAGTTAATTGTTCTCGATTAATCTTATAACTCAACATAAAACTAATCCTTAACACTAAGTGTAACGATTATTGAAAACTTGTTGACCAAGTAAAGATTTAATTGTACTCGAATCATCTTCTAAAGAGTTAATGTACTCGATTAAACTTTTAACTCAACATAAACTAATTCGTAACTCTAAGTGTAACGATTATTGAAAACTTGTTGACCAAGTAAAGAGTTAATTGTACTCGAATCATCATCTAAAGATTTAATGTACTCGATTAATCATCCAACTCAACATAAAACTAATTCGAAATTCTAAATTTAATGATTATTGAAAACTTGTTGACTAGGTAATGTCTTAATTGTACTCGAATCGTCTTCTAAAGAGTTAATTGTACTCGATTAATCTTATAACTCAACATAAAACTAATCATTAACTCTAAGTGTAACGATTATTGAAATCTTTTTGACCAAGTAAAGAGTTATTTATACTCGAATCATCTTCTAAAGAGTTAATGTACTTGATTAATTTTCCAACTCAACATAAAACTAATTCGCAACTCTATGTGTAATGATTAACCAAAACTTGTTGACCAAGTAATGTCTTAATTATACTCGAATTATCTTCTAAAGAGTTAATTGTTCTCGATTAATCTTATAACTCAACATAAAACTAATCCTTAACACTAAGTGTAACGATTATTGAAAACTTGTTGACCAAGTAAAGATTTAATTGTACTCGAATCATCTTCTAAAGAGTTAATGTACTCGATTAAACTTTTAACTCAACATAAACTAATTCGTAACTCTAAGTGTAACGATTATTGAAAACTTGTTGACCAAGTAAAGAGTTAATTGTACTCGAATCATCATCTAAAGATTTAATGTACTCGATTAATCATCCAACTCAACATAAAACTAATTCGAAATTCTAAGTTTAATGATTATTGAAAACTTGTTGACTAGGTAATGTCTTAATTGTACTCGAATCGTCTTCTAAAGAGTTAATTGTACTCGATTAATCTTATATCTCAACTTAAAAGTAATCATTAACTCTAAGTGTAACGATTTTTGAAATCTTTTTGACCAAGTAAAGAGTTATTTATACTCGAATCATCTTCTAAAGAGTTAATGTACTTGATTAATTTTCCAACTCAACATAAAACTAATTCGCAACTCTATGTGTAATGATTAACGAAAACTTGTTGACCAAGTAATGTCTTAATTATACTCGAATTATCTTCTAAAGAGTTAATTGTTCTCGATTAATCTTATAACTCAACATAAAACTAATCCTTAACACTAAGTGTAACGATTATTGAAAACTTGTTGACCAAGTAAAGATTTAATTGTACTCGAATCATCTTCTAAAGAGTTAATGTACTCGATTAAACTTTTAACTCAACATAAACTAATTCGTAACTCTAAGTGTAACGATTATTGAAAACTTGTTGACCAAGTAAAGAGTTAATTGTACTCGAATCATCATCTAAAGATTTAATGTACTCGATTAATCATCCAACTCAACATAAAACTAATTCGAAATTCTAAGTTTAATGATTATTGAAAACTTGTTGACTAGGTAATGTCTTAATTGTACTCGAATCGTCTTCCAAAGAGTTAATTGTACTCGATTAATCTTATAACTCAACATAAAACTAATCATTGACTCTAAGTGTAACGATTATTGAAATCTTTTTGACCAAGTAAAGAGTTAATTATACTCGAATCATCTTCTAAAGAGTTAATGTACTTTATTAATTTTCCAACTCAACATAAAACTAATTCGCAACTCTATGTGTAATGATTAACGAAAACTTGTTGACCAAGTAATGTCTTAATTATACTCGAATTATCTTCTAAAGAGTTAATTGTTCTCGATTAATCTTATAACTCAACATAAAACTAATCCTTAACACTAAGTGTAACGATTATTGAAAACTTGTTGACCAAGTAAAGATTTAATTGTACTCGAATCATCTTCTAAAGAGTTAATGTACTCGATTAAACTTTTAACTCAACATAAACTAATTCGTAACTCTAAGTGTAACGATTATTGAAAACTTGTTGACCAAGTAAAGAGTTAATTGTACTCGAATCATCATCTAAAGATTTAATGTACTCGATTAATCATCCAACTCAACATAAAACTAATTCGAAATTCTAAATTTAATGATTATTGAAAACTTGTTGACTAGGTAATGTCTTAATTGTACTTGAATCGTCTTCTAAAGAGTTAATTGTACTCGATTAATCTTATAACTCAACATAAAACTAATCATTAACTCTAAGTGTAACGATTATTGAAATCTTTTTGACCAAGTAAAGAGTTATTTATACTCGAATCATCTTCTAAAGAGTTAATGTACTTTATTAATTTTCCAACTCAACATAAAACTAATTCGCAACTCTATGTGTAATGATTAACCAAAACTTGTTGACCAAGTAATGTCTTAATTATACTCGAATTATCTTCTAAAGAGTTAATTGTTCTCGATTAATCTTATAACTCAACATAAAACTAATCCTTAACACTAAGTGTAACGATTATTGAAAACTTGTTGACCAAGTAAAGATTTAATTGTACTCGAATCATCTTCTAAAGAGTTAATGTACTCGATTAAACTTTTAACTCAACATAAACTAATTCGTAACTCTAAGTGTAACGATTATTGAAAACTTGTTGACCAAGTAAAGAGTTAATTGTACTCGAATCATCATCTAAAGATTTAATGTACTCGATTAATCATCCAACTCAACATAAAACTAATTCGAAATTCTAAATTTAATGATTATTGAAAACTTGTTGACTAGGTAATGTCTTAATTGTACTCGAATCGTCTTCTAAAGAGTTAATTGTACTCGATTAATCTTATAACTCAACATAAAACTAATCATTAACTCTTAGTGTAACGATTATTGAAATCTTTTTGACCAAGTAAAGAGTTATTTATACTCGAATCATCTTCTAAAGAGTTAATGTACTTTATTAATTTTCCAACTCAACATAAAACTAATTCGCAACTCTATGTGTAATGATTAACCAAAACTTGTTGACCAAGTAATGTCTTAATTATACTCGAATTATCTTCTAAAGAGTTAATTGTTCTCGATTAATCTTATAACTCAACATAAAACTAATCCTTAACACTAAGTGTAACGATTATTGAAAACTTGTTGACCAAGTAAAGATTTAATTGTACTCGAATCATCTTCTAAAGAGTTAATGTACTCGATTAAACTTTTAACTCAACATAAACTAATTCGTAACTCTAAGTGTAACGATTATTGAAAACTTGTTGACCAAGTAAAGAGTTAATTGTACTCGAATCATCATCTAAAGATTTAATGTACTCGATTAATCATCCAACTCAACATAAAACTAATTCGAAATTCTAAATTTAATGATTATTGAAAACTTGTTGACTAGGTAATGTCTTAATTGTACTCGAATCGTCTTCTAAAGAGTTAATTGTACTCGATTAATCTTATAACTCAACATAAAACTAATCATTAACTCTAAGTGTAACGATTATTGAAATCTTTTTGACCAAGTAAAGAGTTATTTATACTCGAATCATCTTCTAAAGAGTTAATGTACTTGATTAATTTTCCAACTCAACATAAAACTAATTCGCAACTCTATGTGTAATGATTAACCAAAACTTGTTGACCAAGTAATGTCTTAATTATACTCGAATTATCTTCTAAAGAGTTAATTGTTCTCGATTAATCTTATAACTCAACATAAAACTAATCCTTAACACTAAGTGTAACGATTATTGAAAACTTGTTGACCAAGTAAAGATTTAATTGTACTCGAATCATCTTCTAAAGAGTTAATGTACTCGATTAAACTTTTAACTCAACATAAACTAATTCGTAACTCTAAGTGTAACGATTATTGAAAACTTGTTGACCAAGTAAAGAGTTAATTGTACTCGAATCATCATCTAAAGATTTAATGTACTCGATTAATCATCCAACTCAACATAAAACTAATTCGAAATTCTAAATTTAATGATTATTGAAAACTTGTTGACTAGGTAATGTCTTAATTGTACTCGAATCGTCTTCTAAAGAGTTAATTGTACTCGATTAATCTTATAACTCAACATAAAACTAATCATTAACTCTAAGTGTAACGATTATTGAAATCTTTTTGACCAAGTAAAGAGTTATTTATACTCGAATCATCTTCTAAAGAGTTAATGTACTATATTAATTTTCCAACTCAACATAAAACTAATTCGCAACTCTATGTGTAATGATTAACCAAAACTTGTTGACCAAGTAATGTCTTAATTATACTCGAATTATCTTCTAAAGAGTTAATTGTTCTCGATTAATCTTATAACTCAACATAAAACTAATCCTTAACACTAAGTGTAACGATTATTGAAAACTTGTTGACCAAGTAAAGATTTAATTGTACTCGAATCATCTTCTAAAGAGTTAATGTACTCGATTAAACTTTTAACTCAACATAAACTAATTCGTAACTCTAAGTGTAACGATTATTGAAAACTTGTTGACCAAGTAAAGAGTTAATTGTACTCGAATCATCATCTAAAGATTTAATGTACTCGATTAATCATCCAACTCAACATAAAACTAATTCGAAATTCTAAATTTAATGATTATTGAAAACTTGTTGACTAGGTAATGTCTTAATTGTACTCGAATCGTCTTCTAAAGAGTTAATTGTACTCGATTAATCTTATAACTCAACATAAAACTAATCATTAACTCTAAGTGTAACGATTATTGAAATCTTTTTGACCAAGTAAAGAGTTATTTATACTCGAATCATCTTCTAAAGAGTTAATGTACTTTATTAATTTTCCAACTCAACATAAAACTAATTCGCAACTCTATGTGTAATGATTAACCAAAACTTGTTGACCAAGTAATGTCTTAATTATACTCGAATTATCTTCTAAAGAGTTAATTGTTCTCGATTAATCTTATAACTCAACATAAAACTAATCCTTAACACTAAGTGTAACGATTATTGAAAACTTGTTGACCAAGTAAAGATTTAATTGTACTCGAATCATCTTCTAAAGAGTTAATGTACTCGATTAAACTTTTAACTCAACATAAACTAATTCGTAACTCTAAGTGTAACGATTATTGAAAACTTGTTGACCAAGTAAAGAGTTAATTGTACTCGAATCATCATCTAAAGATTTAATGTACTCGATTAATCATCCAACTCAACATAAAACTAATTCGAAATTCTAAGTTTAATGATTATTGAAAACTTGTTGACTAGGTAATGTCTTAATTGTACTCGAATCGTCTTCTAAAGAGTTAATTGTACTCGATTAATCTTATAACTCAACATAAAACTAATCATTAACTCTAAGTGTAACGATTATTGAAATCTTTTTGACCAAGTAAAGAGTTATTTATACTCGAATCATCTTCTAAAGAGTTAATGTACTTTATTAATTTTCCAACTCAACATAAAACTAATTCGCAACTCTATGTGTAATGATTAACCAAAACTTGTTGACCAAGTAATGTCTTAATTATACTCGAATTATCTTCTAAAGAGTTAATTGTTCTCGATTAATCTTATAACTCAACATAAAACTAATCCTTAACACTAAGTGTAACGATTATTGAAAACTTGTTGACCAAGTAAAGATTTAATTGTACTCGAATCATCTTCTAAAGAGTTAATGTACTCGATTAAACTTTTAACTCAACATAAACTAATTCGTAACTCTAAGTGTAACGATTATTGAAAACTTGTTGACCAAGTAAAGAGTTAATTGTACTCGAATCATCATCTAAAGATTTAATGTACTCGATTAATCATCCAACTCAACATAAAACTAATTCGAAATTCTAAGTTTAATGATTATTGAAAACTTGTTGACTAGGTAATGTCTTAATTGTACTCGAATCGTCTTCTAAAGAGTTAATTGTACTCGATTAATCTTATAACTCAACTTAAAAGTAATCATTAACTCTAAGTGTAACGATTATTGAAATCTTTTTGACCAAGTAAAGAGTTATTTATACTCGAATCATCTTCTAAAGAGTTAATGTACTTGATTAATTTTCCAACTCAACATAAAACTAATTCGCAACTCTATGTGTAATGATTAACGAAAACTTGTTGACCAAGTAATGTCTTAATTATACTCGAATTATCTTCTAAAGAGTTAATTGTTCTCGATTAATCTTATAACTCAACATAAAACTAATCCTTAACACTAAGTGTAACGATTATTGAAAACTTGTTGACCAAGTAAAGATTTAATTGTACTCGAATCATCTTCTAAAGAGTTAATGTACTCGATTAAACTTTTAACTCAACATAAACTAATTCGTAACTCTAAGTGTAACGATTATTGAAAACTTGTTGACCAAGTAAAGAGTTAATTGTACTCGAATCATCATCTAAAGATTTAATGTACTCGATTAATCATCCAACTCAACATAAAACTAATTCGAAATTCTAAGTTTAATGATTATTGAAAACTTGTTGACTAGGTAATGTCTTAATTGTACTCGAATCGTCTTCTAAAGAGTTAATTGTACTCGATTAATCTTATAACTCAACTTAAAAGTAATCATTAACTCTAAGTGTAACGATTTTTGAAATCTTTTTGACCAAGTAAAGAGTTATTTATACTCGAATCATCTTCTAAAGAGTTAATGTACTTGATTAATTTTCCAACTCAACATAAAACTAATTCGCAACTCTATGTGTAATGATTAACCAAAACTTGTTGACCAAGTAATGTCTTAATTATACTCGAATTATCTTCTAAAGAGTTAATTGTTCTCGATTAATCTTATAACTCAACATAAAACTAATCCTTAACACTAAGTGTAACGATTATTGAAAACTTGTTGACCAAGTAAAGATTTAATTGTACTCGAATCATCTTCTAAAGAGTTAATGTACTCGATTAAACTTTTAACTCAACATAAACTAATTCGTAACTCTAAGTGTAACGATTATTGAAAACTTGTTGACCAAGTAAAGAGTTAATTGTACTCGAATCATCATCTAAAGATTTAATGTACTCGATTAATCATCCAACTCAACATAAAACTAATTCGAAATTCTAAGTTTAATGATTATTGAAAACTTGTTGACTAGGTAATGTCTTAATTGTACTCGAATCGTCTTCCAAAGAGTTAATTGTACTCGATTAATCTTATAACTCAACATAAAACTAATCATTGACTCTAAGTGTAACGATTATTGAAATCTTTTTGACCAAGTAAAGAGTTAATTATACTCGAATCATCTTCTAAAGAGTTAATGTACTTTATTAATTTTCCAACTCAACATAAAACTAATTCGCAACTCTATGTGTAATGATTAACGAAAACTTGTTGACCAAGTAATGTCTTAATTATACTCGAATTATCTTCTAAAGAGTTAATTGTTCTCGATTAATCTTATAACTCAACATAAAACTAATCCTTAACACTAAGTGTAACGATTATTGAAAACTTGTTGACCAAGTAAAGATTTAATTGTACTCGAATCATCTTCTAAAGAGTTAATGTACTCGATTAAACTTTTAACTCAACATAAACTAATTCGTAACTCTAAGTGTAACGATTATTGAAAACTTGTTGACCAAGTAAAGAGTTAATTGTACTCGAATCATCATCTAAAGATTTAATGTACTCGATTAATCATCCAACTCAACATAAAACTAATTCGAAATTCTAAGTTTAATGATTATTGAAAACTTGTTGACTAGGTAATGTCTTAATTGTACTCGAATCGTCTTCCAAAGAGTTAATTGTACTCGATTAATCTTATAACTCAACATAAAACTAATCATTGACTCTAAGTGTAACGATTATTGAAATCTTTTTGACCAAGTAAAGAGTTAATTATACTCGAATCATCTTCTAAAGAGTTAATGTACTTTATTAATTTTCCAACTCAACATAAAACTAATTCGCAACTCTATGTGTAATGATTAACGAAAACTTGTTGACCAAGTAATGTCTTAATTATACTCGAATTATCTTCTAAAGAGTTAATTGTTCTCGATTAATCTTATAACTCAACATAAAACTAATCCTTAACACTAAGTGTAACGATTATTGAAAACTTGTTGACCAAGTAAAGATTTAATTGTACTCGAATCATCTTCTAAAGAGTTAATGTACTCGATTAAACTTTTAACTCAACATAAACTAATTCGTAACTCTAAGTGTAACGATTATTGAAAACTTGTTGACCAAGTAAAGAGTTAATTGTACTCGAATCATCATCTAAAGATTTAATGTACTCGATTAATCATCCAACTCAACATAAAACTAATTCGAAATTCTAAGTTTAATGATTATTGAAAACTTGTTGACTAGGTAATGTCTTAATTGTACTCGAATCGTCTTCTAAAGAGTTAATTGTACTCGATTAATCTTATAACTCAACTTAAAAGTAATCATTAACTCTAAGTGTAACGATTTTTGAAATCTTTTTGACCAAGTAAAGAGTTATTTATACTCGAATCATCTTCTAAAGAGTTAATGTACTTGATTAATTTTCCATCTCAACATAAAACTAATTCGCAACTCTATGTGTAATGATTAACCAAAACTTGTTGACCAAGTAATGTCTTAATTATACTCGAATTATCTTCTAAAGAGTTAATTGTTCTCGATTAATCTTATAACTCAACATAAAACTAATCCTTAACACTAAGTGTAACGATTATTGAAAACTTGTTGACCAAGTAAAGATTTAATTGTACTCGAATCATCTTCTAAAGAGTTAATGTACTCGATTAAACTTTTAACTCAACATAAACTAATTCGTAACTCTAAGTGTAACGATTATTGAAAACTTGTTGACCAAGTAAAGAGTTAATTGTACTCGAATCATCATCTAAAGATTTAATGTACTCGATTAATCATCCAACTCAACATAAAACTAATTCGAAATTCTAAGTTTAATGATTATTGAAAACTTGTTGACTAGGTAATGTCTTAATTGTACTCGAATCGTCTTCCAAAGAGTTAATTGTACTCGATTAATCTTATAACTCAACATAAAACTAATCATTGACTCTAAGTGTAACGATTATTGAAATCTTTTTGACCAAGTAAAGAGTTAATTATACTCGAATCATCTTCTAAAGAGTTAATGTACTTGATTAATTTTCCAACTCAACATAAAACTAATTCGCAACTCTATGTGTAATGATTAACGAAAACTTGTTGACCAAGTAATGTCTTAATTATACTCGAATTATCTTCTAAAGAGTTAATTGTTCTCGATTAATCTTATAACTCAACATAAAACTAATCCTTAACACTAAGTGTAACGATTATTGAAAACTTGTTGACCAAGTAAAGATTTAATTGTACTCGAATCATCTTCTAAAGAGTTAATGTACTCGATTAAACTTTTAACTCAACATAAACTAATTCGTAACTCTAAGTGTAACGATTATTGAAAACTTGTTGACCAAGTAAAGAGTTAATTGTACTCGAATCATCATCTAAAGATTTAATGTACTCGATTAATCATCCAACTCAACATAAAACTAATTCGAAATTCTAAGTTTAATGATTATTGAAAACTTGTTGACTAGGTAATGTCTTAATTGTACTCGAATCGTCTTCTAAAGAGTTAATTGTACTCGATTAATCTTATAACTCAACTTAAAAGTAATCATTAACTCTAAGTGTAACGATTATTGAAATCTTTTTGACCAAGTAAAGAGTTATTTATACTCGAATCATCTTCTAAAGAGTTAATGTACTTGATTAATTTTCCAACTCAACATAAAACTAATTCGCAACTCTATGTGTAATGATTAACCAAAACTTGTTGACCAAGTAATGTCTTAATTATACTCGAATTATCTTCTAAAGAGTTAATTGTTCTCGATTAATCTTATAACTCAACATAAAACTAATCCTTAACACTAAGTGTAACGATTATTGAAAACTTGTTGACCAAGTAAAGATTTAATTGTACTCGAATCATCTTCTAAAGAGTTAATGTACTCGATTAAACTTTTAACTCAACATAAACTAATTCGTAACTCTAAGTGTAACGATTATTGAAAACTTGTTGACCAAGTAAAGAGTTAATTGTACTCGAATCATCATCTAAAGATTTAATGTACTCGATTAATCATCCAACTCAACATAAAACTAATTCGAAATTCTAAGTTTAATGATTATTGAAAACTTGTTGACTAGGTAATGTCTTAATTGTACTCGAATCGTCTTCCAAAGAGTTAATTGTACTCGATTAATCTTATAACTCAACATAAAACTAATCATTGACTCTAAGTGTAACGATTATTGAAATCTTTTTGACCAAGTAAAGAGTTAATTATACTCGAATCATCTTCTAAAGAGTTAATGTACTTTATTAATTTTCCAACTCAACATAAAACTAATTCGCAACTCTATGTGTAATGATTAACGAAAACTTGTTGACCAAGTAATGTCTTAATTATACTCGAATTATCTTCTAAAGAGTTAATTGTTCTCGATTAATCTTATAACTCAACATAAAACTAATCCTTAACACTAAGTGTAACGATTATTGAAAACTTGTTGACCAAGTAAAGATTTAATTGTACTCGAATCATCTTCTAAAGAGTTAATGTACTCGATTAAACTTTTAACTCAACATAAACTAATTCGTAACTCTAAGTGTAACGATTATTGAAAACTTGTTGACCAAGTAAAGAGTTAATTGTACTCGAATCATCATCTAAAGATTTAATGTACTCGATTAATCATCCAACTCAACATAAAACTAATTCGAAATTCTAAGTTTAATGATTATTGAAAACTTGTTGACTAGGTAATGTCTTAATTGTACTCGAATCGTCTTCCAAAGAGTTAATTGTACTCGATTAATCTTATAACTCAACATAAAACTAATCATTGACTCTAAGTGTAACGATTATTGAAATCTTTTTGACCAAGTAAAGAGTTAATTATACTCGAATCATCTTCTAAAGAGTTAATGTACTTTATTAATTTTCCAACTCAACATAAAACTAATTCGCAACTCTATGTGTAATGATTAACGAAAACTTGTTGACCAAGTAATGTCTTAATTATACTCGAATTATCTTCTAAAGAGTTAATTGTTCTCGATTAATCTTATAACTCAACATAAAACTAATCCTTAACACTAAGTGTAACGATTATTGAAAACTTGTTGACCAAGTAAAGATTTAATTGTACTCGAATCATCTTCTAAAGAGTTAATGTACTCGATTAAACTTTTAACTCAACATAAACTAATTCGTAACTCTAAGTGTAACGATTATTGAAAACTTGTTGACCAAGTAAAGAGTTAATTGTACTCGAATCATCATCTAAAGATTTAATGTACTCGATTAATCATCCAACTCAACATAAAACTAATTCGAAATTCTAAGTTTAATGATTATTGAAAACTTGTTGACTAGGTAATGTCTTAATTGTACTCGAATCGTCTTCTAAAGAGTTAATTGTACTCGATTAATCTTATAACTCAACTTAAAAGTAATCATTAACTCTAAGTGTAACGATTATTGAAATCTTTTTGACCAAGTAAAGAGTTATTTATACTCGAATCATCTTCTAAAGAGTTAATGTACTTTATTAATTTTCCAACTCAACATAAAACTAATTCGCAACTCTATGTGTAATGATTAACCAAAACTTGTTGACCAAGTAATGTCTTAATTATACTCGAATTATCTTCTAAAGAGTTAATTGTTCTCGATTAATCTTATAACTCAACATAAAACTAATCCTTAACACTAAGTGTAACGATTATTGAAAACTTGTTGACCAAGTAAAGATTTAATTGTACTCGAATCATCTTCTAAAGAGTTAATGTACTCGATTAAACTTTTAACTCAACATAAACTAATTCGTAACTCTAAGTGTAACGATTATTGAAAACTTGTTGACCAAGTAAAGAGTTAATTGTACTCGAATCATCATCTAAAGATTTAATGTACTCGATTAATCATCCAACTCAACATAAAACTAATTCGAAATTCTAAGTTTAATGATTATTGAAAACTTGTTGACTAGGTAATGTCTTAATTGTACTCGAATCGTCTTCTAAAGAGTTAATTGTACTCGATTAATCTTATAACTCAACATAAAACTAATCATTAACTCTAAGTGTAACGATTATTGAAATCTTTTTGACCAAGTAAAGAGTTAATTATACTCGAATCATCTTCTAAAGAGTTAATGTACTTTATTAATTTTCCAACTCAACATAAAACTAATTCGCAACTCTATGTGTAATGATTAACGAAAACTTGTTGACCAAGTAATGTCTTAATTATACTCGAATTATCTTCTAAAGAGTTAATTGTTCTCGATTAATCTTATAACACAACATAAAACTAATCCTTAACACTAAGTGTAACGATTATTGAAAACTTGTTGACCAAGTAAAGATTTAATTGTACTCGAATCATCTTCTAAAGAGTTAATGTACTCGATTAAACTTTTAACTCAACATAAACTAATTCGTAACTCTAAGTGTAACGATTATTGAAAACTTGTTGACCAAGTAAAGAGTTAATTGTACTCGAATCATCATCTAAAGATTTAATGTACTCGATTAATCATCCAACTCAACATAAAACTAATTCGAAATTCTAAGTTTAATGATTATTGAAAACTTGTTGACTAGGTAATGTCTTAATTGTACTCGAATCGTCTTCTAAAGAGTTAATTGTACTCGATTAATCTTATAACTCAACTTAAAAGTAATCATTGACTCTAAGTGTAACGATTATTGAAATCTTTTTGACCAAGTAAAGAGTTATTTATACTCGAATCATCTTCTAAAGAGTTAATGTACTTGATTAATTTTCCAACTCAACATGAAACTAATTCGCAACTCTATGTGTAATGATTAACCAAAACTTGTTGACCAAGTAATGTCTTAATTATACTCGAATTATCTTCTAAAGAGTTAATTGTTCTCGATTAATCTTATAACTCAATATAAAACTAATACTTAACACTAAGTGTAACGATTATTGAAAACTTGTTGACCAAGTAAAGATTTAATTGTACTCGAATCATCTTCTAAAGAGTTAATGTACTCGATTAAACTTTTAACTCAACATAAACTAATTCGTAACTCTAAGTGTAACGATTATTGAAAACTTGTTGACCAAGTAAAGAGTTAATTGTACTCGAATCATCATCTAAAGATTTAATGTACTCGATTAATCATCCAACTCAACATAAAACTAATTCGAAATTCTAAATTTAATGATTATTGAAAACTTGTTGACTAGGTAATGTCTTAATTGTACTCGAATCGTCTTCTAAAGAGTTAATTGTACTCGATTAATCTTATAACTCAACATAAAACTAATCATTAACTCTAAGTGTAACGATTATTGAAATCTTTTTGACCAAGTAAAGAGTTATTTATACTCGAATCATCTTCTAAAGAGTTAATGTACTTTATTAATTTTCCAACTCAACATAAAACTAATTCGCAACTCTATGTGTAATGATTAACCAAAACTTGTTGACCAAGTAATGTCTTAATTATACTCGAATTATCTTCTAAAGAGTTAATTGTTCTCGATTAATCTTATAACTCAACATAAAACTAATCCTTAACACTAAGTGTAACGATTATTGAAAACTTGTTGACCAAGTAAAGATTTAATTGTACTCGAATCATCTTCTAAAGAGTTAATGTACTCGATTAAACTTTTAACTCAACGTAAACTAATTCGTAACTCTAAGTGTAACGATTATTGAAAACTTGTTGACCAAGTAAAGAGTTAATTGTACTCGAATCATCATCTAAAGATTTAATGTACTCGATTAATCATCCAACTCAACATAAAACTAATTCGAAATTCTAAGTTTAATGATTATTGAAAACTTGTTGACTAGGTAATGTCTTAATTGTACTCGAATCGTCTTCTAAAGAGTTAATTGTACTCGATTAATCTTATAACTCAACTTAAAAGTAATCATTAACTCTAAGTGTAACGATTATTGAAATCTTTTTGACCAAGTAAAGAGTTATTTATACTCGAATCATCTTCTAAAGAGTTAATGTACTTGATTAATTTTCCAACTCAACATAAAACTAATTCGCAACTCTATGTGTAATGATTAACCAAAACTTGTTGACCAAGTAATGTCTTAATTATACTCGAATTATCTTCTAAAGAGTTAATTGTTCTCGATTAATCTTATAACTCAACATAAAACTAATCCTTAACACTAAGTGTAACGATTATTGAAAACTTGTTGACCAAGTAAAGATTTAATTGTACTCGAATCATCTTCTAAAGAGTTAATGTACTCGATTAAACTTTTAACTCAACATAAACTAATTCGTAACTCTATGTGTAACGATTATTGAAAACTTGTTGACCAAGTAAAGAGTTAATTGTACTCGAATCATCATCTAAAGATTTAATGTACTCGATTAATCTTCCAACTAAACATAAAACTAATTCGACATTCTAAGTTTAATGATTATTGAAAACTTGTTGACTAGGTAATGTCTTAATTGTACTCGAATCGTCTTCTAAAGAGTTAATTGTACTCGATTAATCTTATAACTCAACATAAAACTAATCATTAACTCTAAGTGTAACGATTATTGAAATCTTTTTGACCAAGTAAAGAGTTAATTATACTCGAATCATCTTCTAAAGAGTTAATGTACTTTATTAATTTTCCAACTCAACATAAAACTAATTCGCAACTCTATGTGTAATGATTAACGAAAACTTGTTGACCAAGTAATGTCTTAATTATACTCGAATTATCTTCTAAAGAGTTAATTGTTCTCGATTAATCTTATAACTCAACATAAAACTAATCCTTAACACTAAGTGTAACGATTATTGAAAACTTGTTGACCAAGTAAAGATTTAATTGTACTCGAATCATCTTCTAAAGAGTTAATGTACTCGATTAAACTTTTAACTCAACATAAACTAATTCGTAACTCTAAGTGTAACGATTATTGAAAACTTGTTGACCAAGTAAAGAGTTAATTGTACTCGAATCATCATCTAAAGATTTAATGTACTCGATTAATCATCCAACTCAACATAAAACTAATTCGAAATTCTAAGTTTAATGATTATTGAAAACTTGTTGACTAGGTAATGTCTTAATTGTACTCGAATCGTCTTCTAAAGAGTTAATTGTACTCGATTAATCTTATAACTCAACATAAAACTAATCATTGACTCTAAGTGTAACGATTATTGAAATCTTTTTGACCAAGTAAAGAGTTAATTATACTCGAATCATCTTCTAAAGAGTTAATGTACTTTATTAATTTTCCAACTCAACATAAAACTAATTCGCAACTCTATGTGTAATGATTAACGAAAACTTGTTGACCAAGTAATGTCTTAATTATACTCGAATTATCTTCTAAAGAGTTAATTGTTCTCGATTAATCTTATAACTCAACATAAAACTAATCCTTAACACTAAGTGTAACGATTATTGAAAACTTGTTGACCAAGTAAAGATTTAATTGTACTCGAATCATCTTCTAAAGAGTTAATGTACTCGATTAAACTTTTAACTCAACATTAACTAATTCGTAACTCTAAGTGTAACGATTATTGAAAACTTGTTGACCAAGTAAAGAGTTAATTGTACTCGAATCATCATCTAAAGATTTAATGTACTCGATTAATCATCCAACTCAACATAAAACTAATTCGAAATTCTAAGTTTAATGATTATTGAAAACTTGTTGACTAGGTAATGTCTTAATTGTACTCGAATCGTCTTCTAAAGAGTTAATTGTACTCGATTAATCTTATAACTCAACTTAAAAGTAATCATTAACTCTAAGTGTAACGATTATTGAAATCTTTTTGACCAAGTAAAGAGTTATTTATACTCGAATCATCTTCTAAAGAGTTAATGTACTTGATTAATTTTCCAACTCAACATGAAACTAATTCGCAACTCTATGTGTAATGATTAACCAAAACTTGTTGACCAAGTAATGTCTTAATTATACTCGAATTATCTTCTAAAGAGTTAATTGTTCTCGATTAATCTTATAACTCAACATAAAACTAATACTTAACACTAAGTGTAACGATTATTGAAAACTTGTTGACCAAGTAAAGATTTAATTGTACTCGAATCATCTTCTAAAGAGTTAATGTACTCGATTAAACTTTTAACTCAACATAAACTAATTCGTAACTCTAAGTGTAACGATTATTGAAAACTTGTTGACCAAGTAAAGAGTTAATTGTACTCGAATCATCATCTAAAGATTTAATGTACTCGATTAATCATCCAACTCAACATAAAACTAATTCGAAATTCTAAATTTAATGATTATTGAAAACTTGTTGACTAGGTAATGTCTTAATTGTACTCGAATCGTCTTCTAAAGAGTTAATTGTACTCGATTAATCTTATAACTCAACATAAAACTAATCATTAACTCTAAGTGTAACGATTATTGAAATCTTTTTGACCAAGTAAAGAGTTATTTATACTCGAATCATCTTCTAAAGAGTTAATGTACTTTATTAATTTTCCAACTCAACATAAAACTAATTCGCAACTCTATGTGTAATGATTAACCAAAACTTGTTGACCAAGTAATGTCTTAATTATACTCGAATTATCTTCTAAAGAGTTAATTGTTCTCGATTAATCTTATAACTCAACATAAAACTAATCCTTAACACTAAGTGTAACGATTATTGAAAACTTGTTGACCAAGTAAAGATTTAATTGTACTCGAATCATCTTCTAAAGAGTTAATGTACTCGATTAAACTTTTAACTCAACGTAAACTAATTCGTAACTCTAAGTGTAACGATTATTGAAAACTTGTTGACCAAGTAAAGAGTTAATTGTACTCGAATCATCATCTAAAGATTTAATGTACTCGATTAATCATCCAACTCAACATAAAACTAATTCGAAATTCTAAGTTTAATGATTATTGAAAACTTGTTGACTAGGTAATGTCTTAATTGTACTCGAATCGTCTTCTAAAGAGTTAATTGTACTCGATTAATCTTATAACTCAACTTAAAAGTAATCATTAACTCTAAGTGTAACGATTATTGAAATCTTTTTGACCAAGTAAAGAGTTATTTATACTCGAATCATCTTCTAAAGAGTTAATGTACTTGATTAATTTTCCAACTCAACATAAAACTAATTCGCAACTCTATGTGTAATGATTAACCAAAACTTGTTGACCAAGTAATGTCTTAATTATACTCGAATTATCTTCTAAAGAGTTAATTGTTCTCGATTAATCTTATAACTCAACATAAAACTAATCCTTAACACTAAGTGTAACGATTATTGAAAACTTGTTGACCAAGTAAAGATTTAATTGTACTCGAATCATCTTCTAAAGAGTTAATGTACTCGATTAAACTTTTAACTCAACATAAACTAATTCGTAACTCTATGTGTAACGATTATTGAAAACTTGTTGACCAAGTAAAGAGTTAATTGTACTCGAATCATCATCTAAAGATTTAATGTACTCGATTAATCTTCCAACTAAACATAAAACTAATTCGACATTCTAAGTTTAATGATTATTGAAAACTTGTTGACTAGGTAATGTCTTAATTGTACTCGAATCGTCTTCTAAAGAGTTAATTGTACTCGATTAATCTTATAACTCAACATAAAACTAATCATTAACTCTAAGTGTAACGATTATTGAAATCTTTTTGACCAAGTAAAGAGTTAATTATACTCGAATCATCTTCTAAAGAGTTAATGTACTTTATTAATTTTCCAACTCAACATAAAACTAATTCGCAACTCTATGTGTAATGATTAACGAAAACTTGTTGACCAAGTAATGTCTTAATTATACTCGAATTATCTTCTAAAGAGTTAATTGTTCTCGATTAATCTTATAACTCAACATAAAACTAATCCTTAACACTAAGTGTAACGATTATTGAAAACTTGTTGACCAAGTAAAGATTTAATTGTACTCGAATCATCTTCTAAAGAGTTAATGTACTCGATTAAACTTTTAACTCAACATAAACTAATTCGTAACTCTAAGTGTAACGATTATTGAAAACTTGTTGACCAAGTAAAGAGTTAATTGTACTCGAATCATCATCTAAAGATTTAATGTACTCGATTAATCATCCAACTCAACATAAAACTAATTCGAAATTCTAAGTTTAATGATTATTGAAAACTTGTTGACTAGGTAATGTCTTAATTGTACTCGAATCGTCTTCTAAAGAGTTAATTGTACTCGATTAATCTTATAACTCAACATAAAACTAATCATTGACTCTAAGTGTAACGATTATTGAAATCTTTTTGACCAAGTAAAGAGTTAATTATACTCGAATCATCTTCTAAAGAGTTAATGTACTTTATTAATTTTCCAACTCAACATAAAACTAATTCGCAACTCTATGTGTAATGATTAACGAAAACTTGTTGACCAAGTAATGTCTTAATTATACTCGAATTATCTTCTAAAGAGTTAATTGTTCTCGATTAATCTTATAACTCAACATAAAACTAATCCTTAACACTAAGTGTAACGATTATTGAAAACTTGTTGACCAAGTAAAGATTTAATTGTACTCGAATCATCTTCTAAAGAGTTAATGTACTCGATTAAACTTTTAACTCAACATTAACTAATTCGTAACTCTAAGTGTAACGATTATTGAAAACTTGTTGACCAAGTAAAGAGTTAATTGTACTCGAATCATCATCTAAAGATTTAATGTACTCGATTAATCATCCAACTCAACATAAAACTAATTCGAAATTCTAAGTTTAATGATTATTGAAAACTTGTTGACTAGGTAATGTCTTAATTGTACTCGAATCGTCTTCTAAAGAGTTAATTGTACTCGATTAATCTTATAACTCAACTTAAAAGTAATCATTAACTCTAAGTGTAACGATTATTGAAATCTTTTTGACCAAGTAAAGAGTTATTTATACTCGAATCATCTTCTAAAGAGTTAATGTACTTGATTAATTTTCCAACTCAACATGAAACTAATTCGCAACTCTATGTGTAATGATTAACCAAAACTTGTTGACCAAGTAATGTCTTAATTATACTCGAATTATCTTCTAAAGAGTTAATTGTTCTCGATTAATCTTATAACTCAACATAAAACTAATACTTAACACTAAGTGTAACGATTATTGAAAACTTGTTGACCAAGTAAAGATTTAATTGTACTCGAATCATCTTCTAAAGAGTTAATGTACTCGATTAAACTTTTAACTCAACATAAACTAATTCGTAACTCTAAGTGTAACGATTATTGAAAACTTGTTGACCAAGTAAAGAGTTAATTGTACTCGAATCATCATCTAAAGATTTAATGTACTCGATTAATCATCCAACTCAACATAAAACTAATTCGAAATTCTAAGTTTAATGATTATTGAAAACTTGTTGACTAGGTAATGTCTTAATTGTACTCGAATCGTCTTCTAAAGAGTTAATTGTACTCGATTAATCTTATAACTCAACATAAAACTAATCATTAACTCTAAGTGTAACGATTATTGAAATCTTTTTGACCAAGTAAAGAGATATTTATACTCGAATCATCTTCTAAAGAGTTAATGTACTTGATTAATTTTCCAACTCAACATAAAACTAATTCGCAACTCTATGTGTAATGATTAACCAAAACTTGTTGACCAAGTAATGTCTTAATTATACTCGAATTATCTTCTAAAGAGTTAATTGTTCTCGATTAATCTTATAACTCAACATAAAACTAATCCTTAACACTAAGTGTAACGATTATTGAAAACTTGTTGACCAAGTAAAGATTTAATTGTACTCGAATCATCTTCTAAAGAGTTAATGTACTCGATTAAACTTTTAACTCAACATAAACTAATTCGTAACTCTAAGTGTAACGATTATTGAAAACTTGTTGACCAAGTAAAGAGTTAATTGTACTCGAATCATCATCTAAAGATTTAATGTACTCGATTAATCATCCAACTCAACATAAAACTAATTCGAAATTCTAAGTTTAATGATTATTGAAAACTTGTTGACTAGGTAATGTCTTAATTGTACTCGAATCGTCTTCTAAAGAGTTAATTGTACTCGATTAATCTTATAACTCAACTTAAAAGTAATCATTAACTCTAAGTGTAACGATTATTGAAATCTTTTTGACCAAGTAAAGAGTTATTTATACTCGAATCATCTTCTAAAGAGTTAATGTACTTGATTAATTTTCCAACTCAACATAAAACTAATTCGCAACTCTATGTGTAATGATTAACCAAAACTTGTTGACCAAGTAATGTCTTAATTATACTCGAATTATCTTCTAAAGAGTTAATTGTTCTGGATTAATCTTATAACTCAACATAAAACTAATCCTTAACACTAAGTGTAACGATTATTGAAAACTTGTTGACCAAGTAAAGATTTAATTGTACTCGAATCATCTTCTAAAGAGTTAATGTACTCGATTAAACTTTTAACTCAACATAAACTAATTCGTAACTCTATGTGTAACGATTATTGAAAACTTGTTGACCAAGTAAAGAGTTAATTGTACTCGAATCATCATCTAAAGATTTAATGTACTCGATTAATCTTCCAACTCAACATAAAACTAATTCGAAATTCTAAGTTTAATGATTATTGAAAACTTGTTGACTAGGTAATGTCTTAATTGTACTCGAATCGTCTTCTAAAGAGTTAATTGTACTCGATTAATCTTATAACTCAACATAAAACTAATCATTAACTCTAAGTATAACGAATATTGAAATCTTTTTGACCAAGTAAAGAGTTAATTATACTCGAATCATCTTCTAAAGAGTTAATGTACTTGATTAATTTTCCAACTCAACATGAAACTAATTCGCAACTCTATGTGTAATGATTAACCAAAACTTGTTGACCAAGTAATGTCTTAATTATACTCGAATTATCTTCTTAAGAGTTAATTGTTCTCGATTAATCTTATAACTCAACATAAAACTAATACTTAACACTAAGTGTAACGATTATTGAAAACTTGTTGACCAAGTAAAGATTTAATTGTACTCGAATCATCTTCTAAAGAGTTAATGTACTCGATTAAACTTTTAACTCAACATAAACTAATTCGTAACTCTAAGTGTAACGATTATTGAAAACTTGTTGACCAAGTAAAGAGTTAATTGTACTCGAATCATCATCTAAAGATTTAATGTACTCGATTAATCATCCAACTCAACATAAAACTAATTCGAAATTCTAAGTTTAATGATTATAGAAAACTTGTTGACTAGGTAATGTCTTAATTGTACTCGAATCGTCTTCTAAAGAGTTAATTGTACTCGATTAATCTTATAACTCAACATAAAACTAATCATTAACTCTAAGTGTAACGATTATTGAAATCTTTTTGACCAAGTAAAGAGATATTTATACTCGAATCATCTTCTAAAGAGTTAATGTACTTGATTAATTTTCCAACTCAACATAAAACTAATTCGCAACTCTATGTGTAATGATTAACCAAAACTTGTTGACCAAGTAATGTCTTAATTATACTCGAATTATCTTCTAAAGAGTTAATTGTTCTCGATTAATCTTATAACTCAACATAAAACTAATCCTTAACACTAAGTGTAACGATTATTGAAAACTTGTTGACCAAGTAAAGATTTAATTGTACTCGAATCATCTTCTAAAGAGTTAATGTACTCGATTAAACTTTTAACTCAACATAAACTAATTCGTAACTCTAAGTGTAACGATTATTGAAAACTTGTTGACCAAGTAAAGAGTTAATTGTACTCGAATCATCATCTAAAGATTTAATGTACTCGATTAATCATCCAACTCAACATAAAACTAATTCGAAATTCTAAGTTTAATGATTATTGAAAACTTGTTGACTAGGTAATGTCTTAATTGTACTCGAATCGTCTTCTAAAGAGTTAATTGTACTCGATTAATCTTATAACTCAACTTAAAAGTAATCATTAACTCTAAGTGTAACGATTATTGAAATCTTTTTGACCAAGTAAAGAGTTATTTATACTCGAATCATCTTCTAAAGAGTTAATGTACTTGATTAATTTTCCAACTCAACATAAAACTAATTCGCAACTCTATGTGTAATGATTAACCAAAACTTGTTGACCAAGTAATGTCTTAATTATACTCGAATTATCTTCTAAAGAGTTAATTGTTCTGGATTAATCTTATAACTCAACATAAAACTAATCCTTAACACTAAGTGTAACGATTATTGAAAACTTGTTGACCAAGTAAAGATTTAATTGTACTCGAATCATCTTCTAAAGAGTTAATGTACTCGATTAAACTTTTAACTCAACATAAACTAATTCGTAACTCTATGTGTAACGATTATTGAAAACTTGTTGACCAAGTAAAGAGTTAATTGTACTCGAATCATCATCTAAAGATTTAATGTACTCGATTAATCTTCCAACTCAACATAAAACTAATTCGAAATTCTAAGTTTAATGATTATTGAAAACTTGTTGACTAGGTAATGTCTTAATTGTACTCGAATCGTCTTCTAAAGAGTTAATTGTACTCGATTAATCTTATAACTCAACATAAAACTAATCATTAACTCTAAGTATAACGAATATTGAAATCTTTTTGACCAAGTAAAGAGTTAATTATACTCGAATCATCTTCTAAAGAGTTAATGTACTTGATTAATTTTCCAACTCAACATGAAACTAATTCGCAACTCTATGTGTAATGATTAACCAAAACTTGTTGACCAAGTAATGTCTTAATTATACTCGAATTATCTTCTTAAGAGTTAATTGTTCTCGATTAATCTTATAACTCAACATAAAACTAATACTTAACACTAAGTGTAACGATTATTGAAAACTTGTTGACCAAGTAAAGATTTAATTGTACTCGAATCATCTTCTAAAGAGTTAATGTACTCGATTAAACTTTTAACTCAACATAAACTAATTCGTAACTCTAAGTGTAACGATTATTGAAAACTTGTTGACCAAGTAAAGAGTTAATTGTACTCGAATCATCATCTAAAGATTTAATGTACTCGATTAATCATCCAACTCAACATAAAACTAATTCGAAATTCTAAGTTTAATGATTATAGAAAACTTGTTGACTAGGTAATGTCTTAATTGTACTCGAATCGTCTTCTAAAGAGTTAATTGTACTCGATTAATCTTATAACTCAACATAAAACTAATCACTAACTCTTAGTGTAACGATTATTGAAATCTTTTTGACCAAGTAAAGAGTTAATTATACTCGAATCATCTTCTAAAGAGTTAATGTACTTGATTAATTTTCCAACTCAACATAAAACTAATTCGCAACTCTATGTGTAATGATTAACGAAAACTTGTTGACCAAGTAATGTCTTAATTATACTCGAATTATCTTCTAAAGAGTTAATTGTTCTCGATTAATCTTATAACTCAACATAAAACTAATTCTTAACACTAAGTGTAACGATTATTGAAAACTTGTTGACCAAGTAAAGATTTAATTGTACTCGAATCATCTTCTAAAGAGTTACTGTACTCGATTAAACTTTTAACTCAACATAAACTAATTCGTAACTCTAAGTGTAACGATTATTGAAAACTTGTTGACCAAGTAAAGAGTTAATTGTACTCGAATCATCATCTAAAGATTTAATGTACTCGATTAATCATCCAACTCAACATAAAACTAATTCGAAATTCTAAGTTTAATGATTATTGAAAACTTGTTGACTAGGTAATGTCTTAATTGTACTCGAATCGTCTTCTAAAGAGTTAATTGTACTCGATTAATCTTATAACTCAACATAAAACTAATCACTAACTCTTAGTGTAACGATTATTGAAATCTTTTTGACCAAGTAAAGAGTTAATTATACTCGAATCATCTTCTAAAGAGTTAATGTACTTGATTAATTTTCCAACTCAACATAAAACTAATTCGCAACTCTATGTGTAATGATTAACGAAAACTTGTTGACCAAGTAATGTCTTAATTATACTCGAATTATCTTCTAAAGAGTTAATTGTTCTCGATTAATCTTATAACTCAACATAAAACTAATTCTTAACAATAAGTGTAACGATTATTGAAAACTTGTTGACCAAGTAAAGATTTAATTGTACTCGAATCATCTTCTAAAGAGTTAATGTACTCGATTAAACTTTTAACTCAACATAAACTAATTCGTAACTCTAAGTGTAACGATTATTGTAAACTTGTTGACCAAGTAAAGAGTTAATTGTACTCGAATCATCATCTAAAGATTTAATGTACTCGATTAATCTTCCAACTCAACATAAAACTAATTCGAAAGTCTAAGTTTAATGATTATTGAAAACTTGTTGACTAGGTAATGTCTTAATTGTACTCGAATCGACTTCTAAAGAGTTAATTGTACTCGATTAATCTTATAACTCAACATAAAACTAATCATTAACTCTAAGTGTAACGATTACTTAAAGAATTAATGTACTCGATTAATCTTCTAACTCAACATAAAAATAGTTTGTCACCCTAAGTGTAACGATTATTGAAAATTTGTTGACCAAGTAAAGAGTTAATTGTACTCGAATCATCTTCTAAAGAGTTAATTGTACTCAAATCATTTTCTCAAGAATTAATGTACTCTATTAAAGTTTTATTTCAACATAAACTAATTCGTAAATCTAAGTGTAACGATTATTGAAAACTTGTTGAAAAAGTAATTATTTAATTATACTTGAATCATCATCTAAAGAGTTAATGTACTCGATTAATCTTCCAACTCAACATAAAACTAATTCGCAACTATAAGTGTAATGATTATCGAAATCTTGTTGACTAAGTAACGTCTTAATTGTACTCGAATCATCTTCTAAAGAGTTGATTGTACTCGATTAATCTTATAACTCAATATAAAACTAATCCTTAACTCTAAGTGTAACGATTATTGAAAACTAGTTGATCAAGTAAAGAGTTAGTTGTACTAGAATCATCTTCTAAAGAGTTAATGTACTCAATTAATCTTCTAACTCAACATAAAACCAATTAATCACTCTAAATGTAACGATTATTGAAAACTTATTGACCAAGTAAAGAGTTAATTGTACTCGAATCATCTTATAAAGAATTAATGTACTCGATTAATCTTCCAACTCAACATAAAACTAATTCGCAACTATAAGTGTAATGATTATCGAAAACTTGTTGACTAAGTAACGTCTTAATTGTACTCGAATCATCTTCTAAAGAGTTGATTGTACTCGATTAATCTTATAACTCAATATAAAACTAATCCTTAACTCTAAGTGTAACGATTATTGAAAACTAGTTGATCAAGTAAAGAGTTAGTTGTACTAGAATCATCTTCTAAAGAGTTAATGTACTCGATTAATCTTCTAACTCAACATAAAACCAATTAATCACTCTAAGTGTAACGATTATTGAAAACTTATTGACCAAGTAAAGAGTTAATTGCACTCGAATCATCTTATAAAGAATTAATGTACTCGATTAATCTTCCAACTCAAAATAAAACTAATTCGAAATTCTAAGTTTAATGATTATTGAAAACTTGTTGACTAGGTAATGTCTTAATTGTACTCGAATCGTCTTCTAAAGAGTTAATTGTACTCGATTAATCTTATAACTCAACATAAAACTAATCACTAACTCTTAGTGTAACGATTATTGAAATCTTTTTGACCAAGTAAAGAGTTAATTATACTCGAATCATCTTCTAAAGAGTTAATGTACTTGATTAATTTTCCAACTCAACATAAAACTAATTCGCAACTCTATGTGTAATGATTAACGAAAACTTGTTGACCAAGTAATGTCTTAATTATACTCGAATTATCTTCTAAAGAGTTAATTGTTCTCGATTAATCTTATAACTCAACATAAAACTAATTCTTAACACTAAGTGTAACGATTATTGAAAACTTGTTGACCAAGTAAAGATTTAATTGTACTCGAATCATCTTCTAAAGAGTTAATGTACTCGATTAAACTTTTAACTCAACATAAACTAATTCGTAACTCTAAGTGTAACGATTATTGTAAACTTGTTGACCAAGTAAAGAGTTAATTGTACTCGAATCATCATCTAAAGATTTAATGTACTCGATTAATCTTCCAACTCAACATAAAACTAATTCGAAAGTCTAAGTTTAATGATTATTGAAAACTTGTTGACTAGGTAATGTCTTAATTGTACTCGAATCGACTTCTAAAGAGTTAATTGTACTCGATTAATCTTATAACTCAACATAAAACTAATCATTAACTCTAAGTGTAACGATTACTTAAAGAATTAATGTACTCGATTAATCTTCTAACTCAACATAAAAATAGTTTGTCACCCTAAGTGTAACGATTATTGAAAATTTGTTGACCAAGTAAAGAGTTAATTGTACTCGAATCATCTTCTAAAGAGTTAATTGTACTCAAATCATTTTCTCAAGAATTAATGTACTCTATTAAAGTTTTATTTCAACATAAACTAATTCGTAAATCTAAGTGTAACGATTATTGAAAACTTGTTGAAAAAGTAATTATTTAATTATACTTGAATCATCATCTAAAGAGTTAATGTACTCGATTAATCTTCCAACTCAACATAAAACTAATTCGCAACTATAAGTGTAATGATTATCGAAATCTTGTTGACTAAGTAACGTCTTAATTGTACTCGAATCATCTTCTAAAGAGTTGATTGTACTCGATTAATCTTATAACTCAATATAAAACTTATCCTTAACTCTAAGTGTAACGATTATTGAAAACTAGTTGATCAAGTAAAGAGTTAGTTGTACTAGAATCATCTTCTAAAGAGTTAATGTACTCAATTAATCTTCTAACTCAACATAAAACCAATTAATCACTCTAAGTGTAACGATTATTGAAAACTTATTGACCAAGTAAAGAGTTAATTGTACTCGAATCATCTTATAAAGAATTAATGTACTCGATATAAAACTAATTCGCAACTATAAGTGTAATGATTATCGAAAACTTATTGACTAAGTAACGTCTTAATTGTACTCGAATCATCTTCTAAAGAGTTGATTGTACTCGATTAATCTTATAACTCAATATAAAACTAATCCTTAACTCTAAGTGTAACGATTATTGAAAACTAGTTGATCAAGTAAAGAGTTAGTTGTACTAGAATCATCTTCTAAAGAGTTAATGTACTCGATTAATCTTCTAACTCAACATAAAACCAATTAATCACTCTAAGTGTAACGATTATTGAAAACTTATTGACCAAGTAAAGAGTTAATTGCACTCGAATCATCTTATAAAGAATTAATGTACTCGATTAATCTTCCAACTCAACATAAAACTAATTCGAAATTCTAAGTTTAATGATTATTGAAAACTTGTTGACTAGGTAATGTCTTAATTGTACTCGAATCGTCTTCTAAAGAGTTAATTGTACTCGATTAATCTTATAACTCAACATAAAACTAATCACTAACTCTTAGTGTAACGATTATTGAAATCTTTTTAACCAAGTAAAGAGTTAATTATACTCGAATCATCTTCTAAAGAGTTAATGTACTTGATTAATTTTCCAACTCAACATAAAACTAATTCGCAACTTATGTGTAATGATTAACGAGAACTTGTTGACCAAGTAATGTCTTAATTATACTCGAATTATCTTCTAAAGAGTTAATTGTTCTCGATTAATCTTATAACTCAACATAAAACTAATTCTTAACACTAAGTGTAACGATTATTGAAAACTTGTTGACCAAGTAAAGATTTAATTGTACTCGAATCATCTTCTAAAGAGTTAATGTACTCGATTAAACTTTTAACTCAACATAAACTAATTCGTAACTCTAAATGTAACGATTATTGTAAACTTGTTGACCAAGTAAAGAGTTAATTGTACTCGAATCATCATCTAAAGATTTAATGTACTCGATTAATCTTCCAACTCAACATAAAACTAATTCGAAATTCTAAGTTTAATGATTATTGAAAACTTGTTGACTAGGTAATGTCTTAATTGTACTCGAATCGACTTCTAAAGAGTTAATTGTACACGATTAATCTTATAACTCAACATAAAACTAATCATTAACTCTAAGTGTAACGATTATTTAAAGAATTAATGTACTCGATTAATCTTCTAACTCAACATAAAAATAGTTTGTCACCCTAAGTGTAACGATTATTGAAAATTTGTTGACCAAGTAAAGAGTTAATTGTACTCGAATCATCTTCTAAAGAGTTAATTGTACTCAAATCATTTTCTCAAGAATTAATGTACTCTATTAAAGTTTTATTTCAACATAAACTAATTCGTAAATCTAAGTGTAACGATTATTGAAAACTTGTTGAAAAAGTAATTATTTAATTATACTTGAATCATCATCTAAAGAGTTAATGTACTCGATTAATCTTCCAACTCAACATAAAACTAATTCGCAACTATAAGTGTAATGATTATCGAAATCTTGTTGACTAAGTAACGTCTTAATTGTACTCGAATCATCTTCTAAAGAGTTGATTGTACTCGATTAATCTTATAACTCAATATAAAACTTATCCTTAACTCTAAGTGTAACGATTATTGAAAACTAGTTGATCAAGTAAAGAGTTAGTTGTACTAGAATCATCTTCTAAAGAGTTAATGTACTCAATTAATCTTCTAACTCAACATAAAACCAATTAATCACTCTAAGTGTAACGATTATTGAAAACTTATTGACCAAGTAAAGAGTTAATTGTACTCGAATCATCTTATAAAGAATTAATGTACTCGATTAATCTTCCAACTCAACATAAAACTAATTCGCAACTATAAGTGTAATGATTATCGAAAACTTGTTGACTAAGTAACGTCTTAATTGTACTCGAATCATCTTCTAAAGAGTTGATTGTACTCGATTAATCTTATAACTCAATATAAAACTAATCCTTAACTCTAAGTGTAACGATTATTGAAAACTAGTTGATCAAGTAAAGAGTTAGTTGTACTAGAATCATCTTCTAAAGAGTTAATGTACTCGATTAATCTTCTAACTCAACATAAAACCAATTAATCACTCTAAGTGTAACGATTATTGAAAACTTATTGACCAAGTAAAGAGTTAATTGCACTCGAATCATCTTATAAAGAATTAATGTACTCGATTAATCTTCCAACTCAACATAAAACTAATTCGAAATTCTAAGTTTAATGATTATTGAAAACTTGTTGACTAGGTAATGTCTTAATTGTACTCGAATCGTCTTCTAAAGAGTTAATTGTACTCGATTAATCTTATAACTCAACATAAAACTAATCACTAACTCTTAGTGTAACGATTATTGAAATCTTTTTGACCAAGTAAAGAGTTAATTATACTCGAATCATCTTCTAAAGAGTTAATGTACTTGATTAATTTTCCAACTCAACATAAAACTAATTCGCAACTCTATGTGTAATGATTAACGAAAACTTGTTGACCAAGTAATGTCTTAATTATACTCGAATTATCTTCTAAAGAGTTAATTGTTCTCGATTAATCTTATAACTCAACATAAAACTAATTCTTAACACTAAGTGTAACGATTATTGAAAACTTGTTGACCAAGTAAA
Source organism: Scutellaria galericulata (assembly GCA_946896805.1). Classification (NCBI taxonomy): domain Eukaryota; kingdom Viridiplantae; phylum Streptophyta; class Magnoliopsida; order Lamiales; family Lamiaceae; genus Scutellaria; species Scutellaria galericulata. The sequence continues at coordinate 7,352,713 of OX335794.1, forward strand.
GATTTAATTGTACTCGAATCATCTTCTAAAGAGTTAATGTACTCGATTAAACTTTTAACTCAACATAAACTAATTCGTAACTCTAAGTGTAACGATTATTGTAAACTTGTTGACCAAGTAAAGAGTTAATTGTACTCGAATCATCATCTAAAGATTTAATGTACTCGATTAATCTTCCAACTCAACATAAAACTAATTCGAAATTCTAAGTTTAATGATTATTGAAAACTTGTTGACTAGGTAATGTCTTAATTGTACTCGAATCGACTTCTAAAGAGTTAATTGTACACGATTAATCTTATAACTCAACATAAAACTAATCATTAACTCTAAGTGTAACGATTATTTAAAGAATTAATGTACTCGATTAATCTTCTAACTCAACATAAAAATAGTTTGTCACCCTAAGTGTAACGATTATTGAAAATTTGTTGACCAAGTAAAGAGTTAATTGTACTCGAATCATCTTCTAAAGAGTTAATTGTACTCAAATCATTTTCTCAAGAATTAATGTACTCTATTAAAGTTTTATTTCAACATAAACTAATTCGTAAATCTAAGTGTAACGATTATTGAAAACTTGTTGAAAAAGTAATTATTTAATTATACTTGAATCATCATCTAAAGAGTTAATGTACTCGATTAATCTTCCAACTCAACATAAAACTAATTCGCAACTATAAGTGTAATGATTATCGAAATCTTGTTGACTAAGTAACGTCTTAATTGTACTCGAATCATCTTCTAAAGAGTTGATTGTACTCGATTAATCTTATAACTCAATATAAAACTTATCCTTAACTCTAAGTGTAACGATTATTGAAAACTAGTTGATCAAGTAAAGAGTTAGTTGTACTAGAATCATCTTCTAAAGAGTTAATGTACTCAATTAATCTTCGAACTCAACATAAAACCAATTAATCACTCTAAGTGTAACGATTATTGAAAACTTATTGACCAAGTAAAGAGTTAATTGTACTCGAATCATCTTATAAAGAATTAATGTACTCGATTAATCTTCCAACTCAACATAAAACTAATTCGCAACTATAAGTGTAATGATTATCGAAAACTTGTTGACTAAGTAACGTCTTAATTGTACTCGAATCATCTTCTAAAGAGTTGATTGTACTCGATTAATCTTATAACTCAATATAAAACTAATCCTTAACTCTAAGTGTAACGATTATTGAAAACTAGTTGATCAAGTAAAGAGTTAGTTGTACTAGAATCATCTTCTAAAGAGTTAATGTACTCGATTAATCTTCTAACTCAACATAAAACCAATTAATCACTCTAAGTGTAACGATTATTGAAAACTTATTGACCAAGTAAAGAGTTAATTGCACTCGAATCATCTTATAAAGAATTAATGTACTCGATTAATCTTCCAACTCAACATAAAACTAATTCGAAATTCTAAGTTTAATGATTATTGAAAACTTGTTGACTAGGTAATGTCTTAATTGTACTCGAATCGACTTCTAAAGAGTTAATTGTACTCGATTAATCTTATAACTCAACATAAAACTAATCATTAACTCTAAGTGTAACGATTATTTAAAGAATTAATGTACTCGATTAATCTTCTAACTCAACATAAAAATAGTTTGTCACCCTAAGTGTAACGATTATTGAAAATTTGTTGACCAAGTAAAGAGTTAATTGTACTCGAATCATCTTCTAAAGAGTTAATTGTACTCAAATCATTTTCTCAAGAATTAATGTACTCTATTAAAGTTTTATTTCAACATAAACTAATTCGTAAATCTAAGTGTAACGATTATTGAAAACTTGTTGAAAAAGTAATTATTTAATTATACTTGAATCATCATCTAAAGAGTTAATGTACTCGATTAATCTTCCAACTCAACATAAAACTAATTCGCAACTATAAGTGTAATGATTATCGAAATCTTGTTGACTAAGTAACGTCTTAATTGTACTCGAATCATCTTCTAAAGAGTTGATTGTACTCGATTAATCTTATAACTCAATATAAAACTTATCCTTAACTCTAAGTGTAACGATTATTGAAAACTAGTTGATCAAGTAAAGAGTTAGTTGTACTAGAATCATCTTCTAAAGAGTTAATGTACTCAATTAATCTTCTAACTCAACATAAAACCAATTAATCACTCTAAGTGTAACGATTATTGAAAACTTATTGACCAAGTAAAGAGTTAATTGTACTCGAATCATCTTATAAAGAATTAATGTACTCGATTAATCTTCCAACTCAACATAAAACTAATTCGCAACTATAAGTGTAATGATTATCGAAAACTTGTTGACTAAGTAACGTCTTAATTGTACTCGAATCATCTTCTAAAGAGTTGATTGTACTCGATTAATCTTATAACTCAATATAAAACTAATCCTTAACTCTAAGTGTAACGATTATTGAAAACTAGTTGATCAAGTAAAGAGTTAGTTGTACTAGAATCATCTTCTAAAGAGTTAATGTACTCGATTAATCTTCTAACTCAACATAAAACCAATTAATCACTCTAAGTGTAACGATTATTGAAAACTTATTGACCAAGTAAAGAGTTAATTGCACTCGAATCATCTTATAAAGAATTAATGTACTCGATTAATCTTCCAACTCAACATAAAACTAATTCGAAATTCTAAGTTTAATGATTATTGAAAACTTGTTGACTAGGTAATGTCTTAATTGTACTCGAATCGTCTTCTAAAGAGTTAATTGTACTCGATTAATCTTATAACTCAACATAAAACTAATCACTAACTCTTAGTGTAACGATTATTGAAATCTTTTTGACCAAGTAAAGAGTTAATTATACTCGAATCATCTTCTAAAGAGTTAATGTACTTGATTAATTTTCCAACTCAACATAAAACTAATTCGCAACTCTATGTGTAATGATTAACGAAAACTTGTTGACCAAGTAATGTCTTAATTATACTCGAATTATCTTCTAAAGAGTTAATTGTTCTCGATTAATCTTATAACTCAACATAAAACTAATTCTTAACACTAAGTGTAACGATTATTGAAAACTTGTTGACCAAGTAAAGATTTAATTGTACTCGAATCATCTTCTAAAGAGTTAATGTACTCGATTAAACTTTTAACTCAACATAAAACAATTCGTAACTCTAAGTGTAACGATTATTGTAAACTTGTTGACCAAGTAAAGAGTTAATTGTACTCGAATCATCATCTAAAGATTTAATGTACTCGATTAATCTTCCAACTCAACATAAAACTAATTCGAAATTCTAAGTTTAATGATTATTGAAAACTTGTTGACTAGGTAATGTCTTAATTGTACTCGAATCGACTTCTAAAGAGTTAATTGTACACGATTAATCTTATAACTCAACATAAAACTAATCATTAACTCTAAGTGTAACGATTATTTAAAGAATTAATGTACTCGATTAATCTTCTAACTCAACATAAAAATAGTTTGTCACCCTAAGTGTAACGATTATTGAAAATTTGTTGACCAAATAAAGAGTTAATTGTACTCGAATCATCTTCTAAAGAGTTAATTGTACTCAAATCATTTTCTCAAGAATTAATGTACTCTATTAAAGTTTTATTTCAACATAAACTAATTCGTAAATCTAAGTGTAACGATTATTGAAAACTTGTTGAAAAAGTAATTATTTAATTATACTTGAATCATCATCTAAAGAGTTAATGTACTCGATTAATCTTCCAACTCAACATAAAACTAATTCGCAACTATAAGTGTAATGATTATCGAAATCTTGTTGACTAAGTAACGTCTTAATTGTACTCGAATCATCTTCTAAAGAGTTGATTGTACTCGATTAATCTTATAACTCAATATAAAACTTATCCTTAACTCTAAGTGTAACGATTATTGAAAACTAGTTGATCAAGTAAAGAGTTAGTTGTACTAGAATCATCTTCTAAAGAGTTAATGTACTCGATTAATCTTCTAACTCAACATAAAACCAATTAATCACTCTAAGTGTAACGATTATTGAAAACTTATTGACCAAGTAAAGAGTTAATTGCACTCGAATCATCTTATAAAGAATTAATGTACTCGATTAATCTTCCAACTCAACATAAAACTAATTCGAAATTCTAAGTTTAATGATTATTGAAAACTTGTTGACTAGGTAATGTCTTAATTGTACTCGAATCGACTTCTAAAGAGTTAATTGTACTCGATTAATCTTATAACTCAACATAAAACTAATCATTAACTCTAAGTGTAACGATTATTTAAAGAATTAATGTACTCGATTAATCTTCTAACTCAACATAAAAATAGTTTGTCACCCTAAGTGTAACGATTATTGAAAATTTGTTGACCAAGTAAAGAGTTAATTGTACTCGAATCATCTTCTAAAGAGTTAATTGTACTCAAATCATTTTCTCAAGAATTAATGTACTCTATTAAAGTTTTATTTCAACATAAACTAATTCGTAAATCTAAGTGTAACGATTATTGAAAACTTGTTGAAAAAGTAATTATTTAATTATACTTGAATCATCATATAAAGAGTTAATGTACTCGATTAATCTTCCAACTCAACATAAAACTAATTCGCAACTATAAGTGTAATGATTATCGAAATCTTGTTGACTAAGTAACGTCTTAATTGTACTCGAATCATCTTCTAAAGAGTTGATTGTACTCGATTAATCTTATAACTCAATATAAAACTTATCCTTAACTCTAAGTGTAACGATTATTGAAAACTAGTTGATCAAGTAAAGAGTTAGTTGTACTAGAATCATCTTCTAAAGAGTTAATGTACTCAATTAATCTTCTAACTCAACATAAAACCAATTAATCACTCTAAGTGTAACGATTATTGAAAACTTATTGACCAAGTAAAGAGTTAATTGTACTCGAATCATCTTATAAAGAATTAATGTACTCGATTAATCTTCCAACTCAACATAAAACTAATTCGCAACTATAAGTGTAATGATTATCGAAAACTTGTTGACTAAGTAACGTCTTAATTGTACTCGAATCATCTTCTAAAGAGTTGATTGTACTCGATTAATCTTATAACTCAATATAAAACTAATCCTTAACTCTAAGTGTAACGATTATTGAAAACTAGTTGATCAAGTAAAGAGTTAGTTGTACTAGAATCATCTTCTAAAGAGTTAATGTACTCGATTAATCTTCTAACTCAACATAAAACCAATTAATCACTCTAAGTGTAACGATTATTGAAAACTTATTGACCAAGTAAAGAGTTAATTGCACTCGAATCATCTTATAAAGAATTAATGTACTCGATTAATCTTCCAACTCAACATAAAACTAATTCGAAATTCTAAGTTTAATGATTATTGAAAACTTGTTGACTAGGTAATGTCTTAATTGTACTCGAATCGTCTTCTAAAGAGTTAATTGTACTCGATTAATCTTATAACTCAACATAAAACTAATCACTAACTCTTAGTGTAACGATTATTGAAATCTTTTTGACCAAGTAAAGAGTTAATTATACTCGAATCATCTTCTAAAGAGTTAATGTACTTGATTAATTTTCCAACTCAACATAAAACTAATTCGCAACTCTATGTGTAATGATTAACGAAAACTTGTTGACCAAGTAATGTCTTAATTATACTCGAATTATCTTCTAAAGAGTTAATTGTTCTCGATTAATCTTATAACTCAACATAAAACTAATTCTTAACACTAAGTGTAACGATTATTGAAAACTTGTTGACCAAGTAAAGATTTAATTGTACTCGAATCATCTTCTAAAGAGTTAATGTACTCGATTAAACTTTTAACTCAACATAAACTAATTCGTAACTCTAAGTGTAACGATTATTGTAAACTTGTTGACCAAGTAAAGAGTTAATTGTACTCGAATCATCATCTAAAGATTTAATGTACTCGATTAATCTTCCAACTCAACATAAAACTAATTCGAAATTCTAAGTTTAATGATTATTGAAAACTTGTTGACTAGGTAATGTCTTAATTGTACTCGAATCGACTTCTAAAGAGTTAATTGTACACGATTAATCTTATAACTCAACATAAAACTAATCATTAACTCTAAGTGTAACGATTATTTAAAGAATTAATGTACTCGATTAATCTTCTAACTCAACATAAAAATAGTTTGTCACCCTAAGTGTAACGATTATTGAAAATTTGTTGACCAAGTAAAGAGTTAATTGTACTCGAATCATCTTCTAAAGAGTTAATTGTACTCAAATCATTTTCTCAAGAATTAATGTACTCTATTAAAGTTTTATTTCAACATAAACTAATTCGTAAATCTAAGTGTAACGATTATTGAAAACTTGTTGAAAAAGTAATTATTTAATTATACTTGAATCATCATCTAAAGAGTTAATGTACTCGATTAATCTTCCAACTCAACATAAAACTAATTCGCAACTATAAGTGTAATGATTATCGAAATCTTGTTGACTAAGTAACGTCTTAATTGTACTCGAATCATCTTCTAAAGAGTTGATTGTACTCGATTAATCTTATAACTCAATATAAAACTTATCCTTAACTCTAAGTGTAACGATTATTGAAAACTAGTTGATCAAGTAAAGAGTTAGTTGTACTAGAATCATCTTCTAAAGAGTTAATGTACTCAATTAATCTTCGAACTCAACATAAAACCAATTAATCACTCTAAGTGTAACGATTATTGAAAACTTATTGACCAAGTAAAGAGTTAATTGTACTCGAATCATCTTATAAAGAATTAATGTACTCGATTAATCTTCCAACTCAACATAAAACTAATTCGCAACTATAAGTGTAATGATTATCGAAAACTTGTTGACTAAGTAACGTCTTAATTGTACTCGAATCATCTTCTAAAGAGTTGATTGTACTCGATTAATCTTATAACTCAATATAAAACTAATCCTTAACTCTAAGTGTAACGATTATTGAAAACTAGTTGATCAAGTAAAGAGTTAGTTGTACTAGAATCATCTTCTAAAGAGTTAATGTACTCGATTAATCTTCTAACTCAACATAAAACCAATTAATCACTCTAAGTGTAACGATTATTGAAAACTTATTGACCAAGTAAAGAGTTAATTGCACTCGAATCATCTTATAAAGAATTAATGTACTCGATTAATCTTCCAACTCAACATAAAACTAATTCGAAATTCTAAGTTTAATGATTATTGAAAACTTGTTGACTAGGTAATGTCTTAATTGTACTCGAATCGACTTCTAAAGAGTTAATTGTACTCGATTAATCTTATAACTCAACATAAAACTAATCATTAACTCTAAGTGTAACGATTATTTAAAGAATTAATGTACTCGATTAATCTTCTAACTCAACATAAAAATAGTTTGTCACCCTAAGTGTAACGATTATTGAAAATTTGTTGACCAAGTAAAGAGTTAATTGTACTCGAATCATCTTCTAAAGAGTTAATTGTACTCAAATCATTTTCTCAAGAATTAATGTACTCTATTAAAGTTTTATTTCAACATAAACTAATTCGTAAATCTAAGTGTAACGATTATTGAAAACTTGTTGAAAAAGTAATTATTTAATTATACTTGAATCATCATCTAAAGAGTTAATGTACTCGATTAATCTTCCAACTCAACATAAAACTAATTCGCAACTATAAGTGTAATGATTATCGAAATCTTGTTGACTAAGTAACGTCTTAATTGTACTCGAATCATCTTCTAAAGAGTTGATTGTACTCGATTAATCTTATAACTCAATATAAAACTTATCCTTAACTCTAAGTGTAACGATTATTGAAAACTAGTTGATCAAGTAAAGAGTTAGTTGTACTAGAATCATCTTCTAAAGAGTTAATGTACTCAATTAATCTTCTAACTCAACATAAAACCAATTAATCACTCTAAGTGTAACGATTATTGAAAACTTATTGACCAAGTAAAGAGTTAATTGTACTCGAATCATCTTATAAAGAATTAATGTACTCGATTAATCTTCCAACTCAACATAAAACTAATTCGCAACTATAAGTGTAATGATTATCGAAAACTTGTTGACTAAGTAACGTCTTAATTGTACTCGAATCATCTTCTAAAGAGTTGATTGTACTCGATTAATCTTATAACTCAATATAAAACTAATCCTTAACTCTAAGTGTAACGATTATTGAAAACTAGTTGATCAAGTAAAGAGTTAGTTGTACTAGAATCATCTTCTAAAGAGTTAATGTACTCGATTAATCTTCTAACTCAACATAAAACCAATTAATCACTCTAAGTGTAACGATTATTGAAAACTTATTGACCAAGTAAAGAGTTAATTGCACTCGAATCATCTTATAAAGAATTAATGTACTCGATTAATCTTCCAACTCAACGTAAAACTAATTCGAAATTCTAAGTTTAATGATTATTGAAAACTTGTTGACTAGGTAATGTCTTAATTGTACTCGAATCGTCTTCTAAAGAGTTAATTGTACTCGATTAATCTTATAACTCAACATAAAACTAATCACTAACTCTTAGTGTAACGATTATTGAAATCTTTTTGACCAAGTAAAGAGTTAATTATACTCGAATCATCTACTAAAGAGTTAATGTACTTGATTAATTTTCCAACTCAACATAAAACTAATTCGCAACTCTATGTGTAATGATTAACGAAAACTTGTTGACCAAGTAATGTCTTAATTATACTCGAATTATCTTCTAAAGAGTTAATTGTTCTCGATTAATCTTATAACTCAACATAAAACTAATTCTTAACACTAAGTGTAACGATTATTGAAAACTTGTTGACCAAGTAAAGATTTAATTGTACTCGAATCATCTTCTAAAGAGTTAATGTACTCGATTAAACTTTTAACTCAACATAAACTAATTCGTAACTCTAAGTGTAACGATTATTGTAAACTTGTTGACCAAGTAAAGAGTTAATTGTACTCGAATCATCATCTAAAGATTTAATGTACTCGATTAATCTTCCAACTCAACATAAAACTTATTCGAAATTCTAAGTTTAATGATTATTGAAAACTTGTTGACTAGGTAATGTCTTAATTGTACTCGAATCGACTTCTAAAGAGTTAATTGTACACGATTAATCTTATAACTCAACATAAAACTAATCATTAACTCTAAGTGTAACGATTATTTAAAGAATTAATGTACTCGATTAATCTTCTAACTCAACATAAAAATAGTTTGTCACCCTAAGTGTAACGATTATTGAAAATTTGTTGACCAAGTAAAGAGTTAATTGTACTCGAATCATCTTCTAAAGAGTTAATTGTACTCAAATCATTTTCTCAAGAATTAATGTACTCTATTAAAGTTTTATTTCAACATAAACTAATTCGTAAATCTAAGTGTAACGATTATTGAAAACTTGTTGAAAAAGTAATTATTTAATTATACTTGAATCATCATCTAAAGATTTAATGTACTAGATTAATCTTCCAACTCAACATAAAACTAATTCGCAACTATAAGTGTAATGATTATCGAAAACTTGTTGACTAAGTAACGTCTTAATTGTACTCGAATCATCTTCTAAAGAGTTGATTGTACTCGATTAATCTTATAACTCAATATAAAACTAATCCTTAACTCTAAGTGTAACGATTATTGAAAACTAGTTGATCAAGTAAAGAGTTAGTTGTACTAGAATCATCTTCTAAAGAGTTAATGTACTCGATTAATCTTCTAACTCAACATAAAACCAATTAATCACTCTAAGTGTAACGATTATTGAAAACTTATTGACCAAGTAAAGAGTTAATTGCACTCGAATCATCTTATAAAGAATTAATGTACTCGATTAATCTTCCAACTCAACATAAAACTAATTCGAAATTCTAAGTTTAATGATTATTGAAAACTTGTTGACTAGGTAATGTCTTAATTGTACTCGAATCGTCTTCTAAAGAGTTAATTGTACTCGATTAATCTTATAACTCAACATAAAACTAATCACTAACTCTTAGTGTAACGATTATTGAAATCTTTTTGACCAAGTAAAGAGTTAATTATACTCGAATCATCTTCTAAAGAGTTAATGTACTTGATTAATTTTCCAACTCAACATAAAACTAATTCGCAACTCTATGTGTAATGATTAACGAAAACTTGTTGACCAAGTAATGTCTTAATTATACTCGAATTATCTTCTAAAGAGTTAATTGTTCTCGATTAATCTTATAACTCAACATAAAACTAATTCTTAACACTAAGTGTAACGATTATTGAAAACTTGTTGACCAAGTAAAGATTTAATTGTACTCGAATCATCTTCTAAAGAGTTAATGTACTCGATTAAACTTTTAACTCAACATAAACTAATTCGTAACTCTAAGTGTAACGATTATTGTAAACTTGTTGACCAAGTAAAGAGTTAATTGTACTCGAATCATCATCTAAAGATTTAATGTACTCGATTAATCTTCCAACTCAACATAAAACTAATTCGAAATTCTAAGTTTAATGATTATTGAAAACTTGTTGACTAGGTAATGTCTTAATTGTACTCGAATCGACTTCTAAAGAGTTAATTGTACTCGATTAATCTTATAACTCAACATAAAACTAATCATTAACTCTAAGTGTAACGATTATTTAAAGAATTAATGTACTCGATTAATCTTCTAACTCAATATAAAAATAGTTTGTCACCCTAAGTGTAACGATTATTGAAAATTTGTTGACCAAGTAAAGAGTTAATTGTACTCGAATCATCTTCTAAAGAGTTAATTGTACTCAAATCATTTTCTCAAGAATTAATGTACTCTATTAAAGTTTTATTTCAACATAAACTAATTCGTAAATCTAAGTGTAACGATTATTGAAAACTTGTTGAAAAAGTAATTATTTAATTATACTTGAATCATCATCTAAAGAGTTAATGTACTCGATTAATCTTCCAACTCAACATAAAACTAATTCGCAACTATAAGTGTAATGATTATCGAAATCTTGTTGACTAAGTAACGTCTTAATTGTACTCGAATCATCTTCTAAAGAGTTGATTGTACTCGATTAATCTTATAACTCAATATAAAACTAATCCTTAACTCTAAGTGTAACGATTATTGAAAACTAGTTGATCAAGTAAAGAGTTAGTTGTACTAGAATCATCTTCTAAAGAGTTAATGTACTCAATTAATCTTCTAACTCAACATAAAACCAATTAATCACTCTAAGTGTAACGATTATTGAAAACTTATTGACCAAGTAAAGAGTTAATTGTACTCGAATCATCTTATAAAGAATTAATGTACTCGATTAATCTTCCAACTCAACATAAAACTAATTCGCAACTATAAGTGTAATGATTATCGAAAACTTGTTGACTAAGTAACGTCTTAATTGTACTCGAATCATCTTCTAAAGAGTTGATTGTACTCGATTAATCTTTTAACTCAATATAAAACTAATCCTTAACTCTAAGTGTAACGATTATTGAAAACTAGTTGATCAAGTAAAGAGTTAGTTGTACTAGAATCATCTTCTAAAGAGTTAATGTACTCGATTAATCTTCTAACTCAACATAAAACCAATTAATCACTCTAAGTGTAACGATTATTGAAAACTTATTGACCAAGTAAAGAGTTAATTGCACTCGAATCATCTTATAAAGAATTAATGTACTCGATTAATCTTCCAACTCAACATAAAACTTATTCGTAACTCTAAGAGTAATAATTATTAAAAACTTGTTGACCAAGTAATGTCTTAATTGTACTTGAATCATCTTCTAAAGCGTTAATTATACCTGATTAATCATCTAACTCCACATAAAACTAATTTGTAACTTTAATTGTAATGATTATTGAAAACTTGTTGACCAAGTAAAGATTTAATTGTACTCGAATCATCTTCTAAAGAGTTAATTGTACTCAAATCATCTTCTAAAGAATTAAAGTACTCGCTTAAACTTTTAACTCAACATTAACTAATTCGTAAATCTAAGTGTAACGATTATTGAAAACTTGTTGAACAAGTGAAGAGTTAATTGTACTCGAATCGTCATCTATAGAGTTAATGTACTCGATTAATCTTCCAACTAAACATAAAACTAATTCGCAACTCTACGTGTATTGATTATCGAAAACTTGATGACTAAATAATGTCTTAATTGTACTCGATTAATCTTATAACTCAACATAAAACTAATCATTAACTCTAAGTGTAGCGAATATTGAAATCTTTTTGACCAAGTAAAGAGTTAATTATACTCGAATCATCTTCTAAAGAGTTAATGTACTTGATTAATTTTCCAACTCAACATGAAACTAATTCACAACTCTATGTGTAATGATTAACCAAAACTTGTTGACCAAGTAATGTCTTAATTATACTCGAATTATCTTCTAAAGAGTTAATTGTTCTCGATTAATCTTATAATTCAACATAAAACTAATCCTTAACACTAAGTGTAACGATTATTGAAAACTTGTTGACCAAGTAAAGATTTAATTGTACTCGAATCATCTTCTAAAGAGTTAATGTACTCGATTAAACTTTTAACTCAACATAAACTAATTCGTAACTCTAAGTGTAACGATTATTGAAAACTTGTTGACCAAGTAAAGAGTTAATTGTACTCGAATCATCATCTAAAGATTTCATGTACTCGATTAATCATCCAACTCAACATAAAACTAATTCGAAATTCTAAGTTTAATGATTATTGAAAACTTGTTGACTAGGTAATGTCTTAATTGTACTCGAATCGTCTTCTAAAGAGTTAATTGTACTCGATTAATCTTATAACTCAATATAAAACTAATCATTAACTCTAAGTGTAACGATTATTGAAATCTTTTTGACCAAGTAAAGAGTTATTTGTACTAGAATCATCTTCTAAAGAGTTAATGTACTTGATTAATTTTCCAACTCAACATAAAACTAATTCGCAACTCTATGTGTAATGATTAACCAAAACTTGTTGACCAAGTAATGTCTTAATTATACTCGAATTATCTTCTAAAGAGTTAATTGTTCTCGATTAATCTTATAACTCAATATAAAACTAATCCTTAACACTAAGTGTAACGATTATTGAAAACTTGTTGACCAAGTAAAGAGTTAATTGTACTCGAATCATCATCTAAAGATTTAATGTACTCGATTAATCATCCAACTCAACATAAAACTAATTCGAAATTCTAAGTTTAATGATTATTGAAAACTTGTTGACTAGGTAATGTCTTAATTGTACTCGAATCGTCTTCTAAAGAGTTAATTGTACTCAATTAATCTTAAAACTCGACATAAAACTAATCATTAACTCTAAGTGTAACGAATATTGAAATCTTTTTGACCAAGTAAAGAGATATTTATACTCGAATCATCTTCTAAAGAGTTAATGTACTTGATTAATTTTCCAACTCAACATGAAACTAATTCGCAACTCTATGTGTAATGATTAACGAAAACTTGTTGACCAAGTAATGTCTTAATTATACTCGAATTATCTTCTAAAGAGTTAATTGTTCTCGATTAATCTTATAACTCAACATAAAACTAATACTTAACACTAAGTGTAACGATTATTGAAAACTTGTTGACCAAGTAAAGATTTAATTGTACTCGAATCATCTTCTAAAGAGTTAATGTACTCGATTAAACTTTTAACTCAACATAAACTAATTCGTAACTCTAAGTGTAACGATTATTGAAAACTTGTTGACCAAGTAAAGAGTTAATTGTACTCGAATCATCATCTAAAGATTTAATGTACTCGATTAATCATCCAACTCAACATAAAACTAATTCGAAATTCTAAGTTTAATGATTATTGAAAACTTGTTGACTACGTAATGTCTTAATTGTACTCGAATCGTCTTCTAAAGAGTTAATTGTACTCGATTAATCTTATAACTCAATATAAAACTAATCATTAACTCTAAGTGTAACGATTATTGAAATCTTTTTGACCAAGTAAAGAGATATTTATACTCGAATCATCTTCTAAAGAGTTAATGTACTTGATTAATTTTCCAACTCAACATAAAACTAATTCGCAACTCTATGTATAATGATTAACCAAAACTTGTTGACCAAGTAATGTCTTAATTATACTCGAATTATCTTCTAAAGAGTTAATTGTTCTCGATTAATCTTATAACTCAACATAAAACTAATCCTTAACACTAAGTGTAACGATTATTGAAAACTTGTTGACCAAGTAAAGAGTTAATTGTACTCGAATCATCATCTAAAGATTTAATGTACTCGATTAATCTTCCAACTCAACATAACACTAATTCGAAATTCTAAGTTTAATGATTATTGAAAACTTGTTGACTAGGTAATGTCTTAATTGTACTCGAATCGTCTTCTAAAGAGTTAATTGTACTCGATTAATCTTATAACTCGACATAAAACTAATCATTAACTCTAAGTGTAACGAATATTGAAATCTTTTTGACCAAGTAAAGAGATATTTATACTCGAATCATCTTCTAAAGAGTTAATGTACTTGATTAATTTTCCAACTCAACATGAAACTAATTCGCAACTCTATGTGTAATGATTAACGAAAACTTGTTGACCAAGTAATGTCTTAATTATACTCGAATTATCTTCTAAAGAGTTAATTGTTCTCGATTAATCTTATAACTCAACATAAAACTAATACTTAACACTAAGTGTAACGATTATTGAAAACTTGTTGACCATGTAAAGATTTAATTGTACTCGAATCATCTTCTAAAGAGTTAATGTACTCGATTAAACTTTTAACTCAACATAAACTAATTCGTAACTCTAAGTGTAACGATTATTGAAAACTTGTTGACCAAGTAAAGAGTTAATTGTACTCGAATCATCATCTAAAGATTTAATGTACTCGATTAATCATCCAACTCAACATAAAACTAATTCGAAATTCTAAGTTTAATGATTATTGAAAACTTGTTGACTAGGTAATGTCTTAATTGTACTCGAATCGTCTTCTAAAGAGTTAATTGTACTCGATTAATCTTATAACTCAACATAAAACTAATCATTAACTGTAAGTGTAACGATTATTGAAATCTTTTTGACCAAGTAAAGAGATATTTATACTCGAATCATCTTCTAAAGAGTTAATGTACTTGATTAATTTTCCAACTCAACATAAAACTAATTCGCAACTCTATGTGTAATGATTAACGAAAACTTGTTGACCAAGTAATGTCTTAATTATACTCGAATTATCTTCTAAAGAGTTAATTGTTCTTGATTAATCATATAACTCAACATAAAACTAATCCTTAACACTAAGTGTAACGATTATTGAAAACTTGTTGACCAAGTAAAGATTTAATTGTACTCGAATCATCTTCTAAAGAGTTAATGTACTCGATTAAACTTTTAACTCAACATAAACTAATTCGTAACTCTATGTGTAACGATTATTGAAAACTTGTTGACCAAGTAAAGAATTAATTGTACTCGAATCATCATCTAAAGATTTAATGTACTCGATTAATCTTCCAACTCAACATAAAACTAATTCGAAATTCTAAGTTTAATGATTATTGAAAACTTGTTGACTAGGTAATGTCTTAATTGTACTCGAATCGTCTTCTAAAGAGTTAATTGTACTCGATTAATCTTATAACTCAACATAAAATAAACCTAAACTCTAAGTCTAACGATTATTGAAAACTTGTTTATCAAGTAGAGAGTTAATTATACTGGAATCATCTTCTAAAGAGTTAATGTACTTGATTAATTTTCCAACTCAACATAAAACTAATTCGCAACTCTATGTTTAATGATTAACCAAAACTTGTTGACCAAGTAATGTCTTAATTATACTCGAATTATCTTCTAAAGAGTTAATTGTTCTTGATTAATCTTATAACTCAACATAAAACTAATCCTTAACACTAAGTGTAACGATTATTGAAAACTTGTTGACCAAGTAAAGATTTAATTGTACTCGAATCATCTTCTAAAGAGTTAATGTACTCGATTAAACTTTTAACTCAACATAAACTAATTCGTAACTCTAAGTGTAACGATTATTGAAAACTTGTTAACCAAGTAAAGAGTTAATTGTACTCGAATCATCATCTAAAGATTTAATGTACTCGATTAATCTTCCAACTCAACATAACACTAATTCGAAATTCTAAGTTTAATGATTATTGAAAACTTGTTGACTAGGTAATGTCTTAATTGTACTCGAATCGTCTTCTAAAGAGTTAATTGTACTCGATTAATCTTATAACTCAATATAAAACTAATCATTAACTCTAAGTGTAACGATTATTGAAATCTTTTTGACCAAGTAAAGAGATATTTATACTCGAATCATCTTCTAAAGAGTTAATGTACTTGATTAATTTTCCAACTCAACATAAAACTAATTCGCAACTCTATGTGTAATGATTAACCAAAACTTGTTGACCAAGTAATGTCTTAATTATACTCGAATTATCTTCTAAAGAGTTAATTGTTCTCGATTAATCTTATAACTCAACATAAAACTAATCCTTAACACTAAGTGTAACGATTATTGAAAACTTGTTGACCAAGTAAAGAGTTAATTGTACTCGAATCATCATCTAAAGATTTAATGTACTCGATTAATCTTCCAACTCAACATAACACTAATTCGAAATTCTAAGTTTAATGATTATTGAAAACTTGTTGACTAGGTAATGTCTTAATTGTACTCGAATCGTCTTCTAAAGAGTTAATTGTACTCGATTAATCTTATAACTCGACATAAAACTAATCATTAACTCTAAGTGTAACGAATATTGAAATCTTTTTGACCAAGTAAAGAGATATTTATACTCGAATCATCTTCTAAAGAGTTAATGTACTTGATTAATTTTCCAACTCAACATAAAACTAATTCGCAACTCTATGTGTAATGATTAACCAAAACTTGTTGACCAAGTAATGTCTTAATTATACTCGAATTATCTTCTAAAGAGTTAATTGTTCTCGATTAATCTTATAACTCAATATAAAACTAATCCTTAACACTAAGTATAACGATTATTGAAAACTTGTTGACCAAGTAAAGAGTTAATTGTACTCGAATCATCATCTAAAGATTTAATGTACTCGATTAATCATCCAACTCAACATAAACTAATTCGTAACTCTAAGTGTAACGATTATTGAAAACTTGTTGACCAAGTAAAGAGTTAATTGTACTCGAATCATCATCTAAAGATTTAATGTACTCGATTAATCATCCAACTCAACATAAAACTAATTCGAAATTCTAAGTTTAATGATTATTGAAAACTTGTTGACTAGGTAATGTCTTAATTGTACTCGAATCGTCTTCTAAAGAGTTAATTGTACTCGATTAATCTTATAACTCAACATAAAACTAATCATTAACTGTAAGTGTAACGATTATTGAAATCTTTTTGACCAAGTAAAGAGATATTTATACTCGAATCATCTTCTAAAGAGTTAATGTACTTGATTAATTTTCCAACTCAACATAAAACTAATTCGCAACTCTATGTGTAATGATTAACGAAAACTTGTTGACCAAGTAATGTCTTAATTATACTCGAATTATCTTCTAAAGAGTTAATTGTTCTTGATTAATCATATAACTCAACATAAAACTAATCCTTAACACTAAGTGTAACGATTATTGAAAACTTGTTGACCAAGTAAAGATTTAATTGTACTCGAATCATCTTCTAAAGAGTTAATGTACTCGATTAAACTTTTAACTCAACATAAACTAATTCGTAACTCTATGTGTAACGATTATTGAAAACTTGTTGACCAAGTAAAGAATTAATTGTACTCGAATCATCATCTAAAGATTTAATGTACTCGATTAATCTTCCAACTCAACATAAAACTAATTCGAAATTCTAAGTTTAATGATTATTGAAAACTTGTTGACTAGGTAATGTCTTAATTGTACTCGAATCGTCTTCTAAAGAGTTAATTGTACTCGATTAATCTTATAACTCAACATAAAATAAACCTAAACTCTAAGTCTAACGATTATTGAAAACTTGTTTATCAAGTAGAGAGTTAATTATACTGGAATCATCTTCTAAAGAGTTAATGTACTTGATTAATTTTCCAACACAACATAAAACTAATTCGCAACTCTATGTTTAATGATTAACCAAAACTTGTTGACCAAGTAATGTCTTAATTATACTCGAATTATCTTCTAAAGAGTTAATTGTTCTTGATTAATCTTATAACTCAACATAAAACTAATCCTTAACACTAAGTGTAACGATTATTGAAAACTTGTTGACCAAGTAAAGATTTAATTGTACTCGAATCATCTTCTAAAGAGTTAATGTACTCGATTAAACTTTTAACTCAACATAAACTAATTCGTAACTCTATGTGTAACGATTATTGAAAACTTGTTGACCAAGTAAAGAATTAATTGTACTCGAATCATCATCTAAAGATTTAATGTACTCGATTAATCTTCCAACTCAACATAAAACTAATTCGAAATTCTAAGTTTAATATTTATTGAAAACTTGTTGACTAGGTAATGTCTTAATTGTACTCGAATCGTCTTCTAAAGAGTTAATTGTACTCGATTAATCTTATAACTCAACATAAAATAAACCTAAACTCTAAGTCTAACGATTATTGAAAACTTGTTTATCAAGTAGAGAGTTAATTATACTGGAATCATCTTCTAAAGAGTTAATGTACTTGATTAATTTTCCAACTCAACATAAAACTAATTCGCAACTCTATGTTTAATGATTAACCAAAACTTGTTGACGAAGTAATGTCTTAATTATACTCGAATTATCTTCTAAAGAGTTAATTGTTCTCGATTAATCTTATAACTCAACATAAAACTAATCCTTAACACTAAGTGTAACAATTATTGAAAACTTGTTGACCAAGTAAAGATTTAATTGTACTCGAATCATCTTCTAAAGAGTTAATGTACTCGATTAAACTTTTAACTCAACATAAACTAATTCGTAACTCTATGTGTAACGATTATTGAAAACTTGTTGACCAAGTAAAGAGTTAATTGTACTCGAATCATCATCTAAAGATTTAATGTACTCGATTAATCTTCCAACTCAACATAACACTAATTCGAAATTCTAAGTTTAATGATTATTGAAAACTTGTTGACTAGGTAATGTCTTAATTGTACTCGAATCGTCTTCTAAAGAGTTAATTGTACTCGATTAATCTTATAACTCGACATAAAACTAATCATTAACTCTAAGTGTAACGAATATTGAAATCTTTTTGATCAAGTAAAGAGTTAATTATACTCGAATCATCTTCTAAAGAGTTAATGTACTTGATTAATTTTCCAACTCAACATGAAACTAATTCGCAACTCTATGTGTAATTAATTAACGAAAACTTGTTGACCAAGTAATGTCTTAATTATACTCGAATTATCTTCTAAAGAGTTAATTGTTCTCGATTAATCTTATAACTCAACATAAAACTAATACTTAACACTAAGTGTAACGATTATTGAAAACTTGTTGACCAAGTAAAGATTTAATTGTACTCGAATCATCTTCTAAAGAGTTAATGTACTCGATTCAACTTTTAACTCAACATAAACTAATTCGTAACTCTAAGTGTAACGATTATTGAAAACTTGTTGACCAAGTAAAGAGTTAATTGTACTCGAATCATCATCTAAAGATTTAATGTACTCGATTAATCATCCAACTCAACATAAAACTAATTCGAAATTCTAAGTTTAATGATTATTGAAAACTTGTTGACTAGGTAATGTCTTAAATGTACTCGAATCGTCTTCTAAAGAGTTAATTGTACTCGATTAATCTTATAACTTAACATAAAACTAATCATTAACTCTAAGTGTAACGATTACTGAAATCTTTTTGACCAAGTAAAGAGATATTTATACTCGAATCATCTTCTAAAGAGTTAATGTACTTGATTAATTTTCCAACTCAACATAAAACTAATTCGCAACTCTATGTGTAATGATTAACCAAAACTTGTTGACCAAGTAATGTCTTAATTATACTCGAATTATCTTCTAAAGAGCTAATTGTTCTTGATTAATCTTATAACTCAACATAAAACTAATCCTTAACACAAAGTGTAACGATTATTGAAAACTTGTTGACCAAGTAAAGATTTAATTGTACTCGAATCATCTTCTAAAGAGTTAATGTACTCGATTAAACTTTTAACTCAACATAAACTAATTTGTAACTCTATGTGTAACGATTATTGAAAACTTGTTGACCAAGTAAAGAATTAATTGTACTCGAATCATCATCTAAAGATTTAATGTACTCGATTAATCTTCCAACTCAACATAAAACTAATTCGAAATTCTAAGTTTAATGATTATTGAAAACTTGTTGACTAGGTAATGTCTTAATTGTACTCGAATCGTCTTCTAAAGAGTTAATTGTACTCGATTAATCTTATAACTCAACATAAAATAAACCTAAACTCTAAGTCTAACGATTATTGAAAACTTGTTTATCAACTAGAGAGTTAATTATACTGGAATCATCTTCTAAAGAGTTAATGTACTTGATTAATTTTCCAACTCAACATAAAACTAATTCGCAACTCTATGTTTAATGATTAACCAAAACTTGTTGACGAAGTAATGTCTTAATTATACTGGAATTATCTTCTAAAGAGTTAATTGTTCTCGATTAATCTTATAACTCAACATAAAACTAATCCTTAACACTAAGTGTAACGATTATTGAAAACTTGTTGACCAAGTAAAGATTTAATTGTACTCGAATCATCTTCTAAAGAGTTAATGTACTCGATTAAACTTTTAACTCAACATAAACTAATTCGTAACTCTATGTGTAACGATTATTGAAAACTTGTTGACCAAGTAAAGAGTTAATTGTACTCGAATCATCATCTAAAGATTTAATGTACTCGATTAATCTTCCAACTCAACATAACACTAATTCGAAATTCTAAGTTTAATGATTATTGAAAACTTGTTGACTAGGTAATGTCTTAATTGTACTCGAATCGTCTTCTAAAGAGTTAATTGTACTCGATTAGTCTTATAACTCGACATAAAACTAATCATTAACTCTAAGTGTAACGAATATTGAAATCTTTTTGACCAAGTAAAGAGTTAATTATACTCGAATCATCTTCTAAAGAGTTAATGTACTTGATTAATTTTCCAACTCAACATGAAACTAATTCGCAACTCTATGTGTAATGATTAACGAAAACTTGTTGACCAAGTAAGGTCTTAATTATACTCGAATTATCTTCTAAAGAGTTAATTGTTCTCGATTAATCTTATAACTCAACATAAAACTAATCCTTAACACTAAGTGTAACGATTATTGAAAACTTGTTGACCAAGTAAAGATTTAATTGTACTCGAATCATCTTCTAAAGAGTTAATGTACTCGATTAAACTTTTAACTCAACATAAACTAATTCGTAACTCTAAGTGTAACGATTATTACAAACTTGTTGACCAAGTAAAGAGTTAATTGTACTCGAATCATCATCTAAAGATTTAATGTACTCGATTAATCATCCAACTCAACATAAAAGTAATTCGAAATTCTAAGTTTAATGATTATTGAAAACTTGTTGACTAGGTAATGTCTTAATTGTACTCGAATCGTCTTCTAAAGAGTTAATTGTACTCGATTAATCTTATAACTCAACATAAAACTAATCATTAACTCTAAGTGTAACGATTATTGAAATCTTTTTGACCAAGTAAAGAGATATTTATACTCGAATCATCTTCTAAAGAGTTAATGTACTTGATTAATTTTCCAACTAAACATAAAACTAATTCACAACTCTATGTGTAATGATTAACCAAAACTTGTTGACCAAGTAATGTCTTAATTATACTCGAATTATCTTCTAAAGAGTTAATTGTTCTTGATTAATCTTATAACTCAACATAAAACTAATCCTTAACACTAAGTGTAACGATTATTGAAAACTTGTTGACCAAGTAAAGATTTAATTGTACTCGAATCATCTTCTAAAGAGTTAATGTACTTGATTAACTTTCCAACTCAACATGAAACTAATTCGCAACTCTATGTGTAATGATTAACCAAAACTTGTTGACCAAGTAATGTCTTAATTATACTCGAATTATCTTCTAAAGAGTTAATTGTTCTCGATTAATCTTATAACTCAACATAAAACTAATCCTTAACACTAAGTGTAACGATTATTGAAAACTTGTTGACCAAGTAAAGATTTAATTGTACTCGAATCATCTTCTAAAGAGTTAATGTACTCGATTAAACTTTTAACTCAACATAAACTAATTCGTAACTCTATGTGTAACGATTATTGAAAACTTGTTGACCAAGTAAAGAATTAATTGTACTCGAATCATCATCTAAAGATTTAATGTACTCGATTAATCTTCCAACTCAACATAAAACTAATTCAAAATTCTAAGTTGAATGATTATTGAAAACTTGTTGACTAGGTAATGTCTTAATTGTACTCGAATCGTCTTCTAAAGAGTTAATTGTACTCGATTAATCTTATAACTCAACATAAAACTAATCATTAACTCTAAGTGTAACGATTATTGAAATCTTTTTGACCAAGTAAAGAGATATTTATACTCGAATCATCTTCTAAAGAGTTAATGTACTTGATTAATTTTCCAACTCAACATAAAACTAATTTGCAACTCTATGTGTAATGATTAACCAAAACTTGTTGACCAAGTAATGTCTTAATTATACTCGAATTATCTTCTAAAGAGTTAATTGTTCTCGATTAATCTTATAACTCAACATAAAACTAATCCTTAACACTAAGTGTAACGATTATTGAAAACTTGTTGACCAAGTAAAGAGTTAATTGTACTCGAATCATCATCTAAAGATTTAATGTACTCGATTAATCATCCAACTCAACATAAAACTAATTCGAAATTCTAAGTTTAATGATTATTGAAAACTTGTTGGCTAGGTAATGTCTTAATTGTACTCGAATCGTCTTCTAAAGAGTTAATTGTACTCGATTAATCTTATAACTCAACATAAAACTAATCATTAACTCTAAGTGTAACGATTATTGAAATCTTTTTGACCAAGTAAAGAGATATTTATACTCGAATCATCTTCTAAAGAGTTAATGTACTTGATTAATTTTCCAACTCAACATAAAACTAATTCGCAACTCTATGTGTAATGATTAACCAAAACTTGTTGACCAAGTAATGTCTTAATTATACTCGAATTATCTTCTAAAGAGTTAATTGTTCTTGATTAATCTTGTAACTCAACATAAAACTAATCCTTAACACTAAGTGTAACGATTATTGAAAACTTGTTGACAAAGTAAAGATTTAATTGTACTCGAATCATCTTCTAAAGAGTTAATGTACTCGATTAAACTTTTAACTCAACATAAACTAATTCGTAACTCTATGTGTAACGATTATTGAAAACTTGTTGACCAAGTAAAGAGTTAATTGTACTCGAATCATCATCTAAAGATTTAATGTACTCGATTAATCTTCCAACTCAACATAACACTAATTCGAAATTCTAAGTTTAATGATTATTGAAAACTTGTTGACTAGGTAATGTCTTAATTGTACTCGAATCGTCTTCTAAAGAGTTAATTGTACTCGATTAATCTTATAACTCGACATAAAACTAATCATTAACTCTAAGTGTAACGAATATTGAAATCTTTTTGACCAAGTAAAGAGTTAATTATACTGGAATCATCTTCTAAAGAGTTAATGTACTTGATTAATTTTCCAACTCAACATGAAACTAATTCGCAACTCTATGTGTAATGATTAACGAAAACTTGTTGACCAAGTAATGTCTTAATTATACTCGAATTATCTTCTAAAGAGTTAATTGTTCTCGATTAATCTTATAACTCAACATAAAACTAATACTTAACACTAAGTGTAACGATTATTGAAAACTTGTTGACCAAGTAAAGATTTAATTGTACTCGAATCATCTTCTAAAGAGTTAATGTACTCGATTAAACTTTTAACTCAACATAAACTAATTCGTAACTCTAAGTGTAACGATTATTGAAAACTTGTTGACCAAGTAAAGATTTAATTGTACTCGAATCATCTTCTAAAGAGTTAATGTACTCGATTAAACTTTTAACTCAACATAAACTAATTCGTAACTCTATGTGTAACGATTATTGAAAACTTGTTGACCAAGTAAAGAATTAATTGTACTCGAATCATCATCTAAAGATTTAATGTACTCGATTAATCTTCCAACTCAACATAAAACTAATTCGAAATTCTAAGTTGAATGATTATTGAAAACTTGTTGACTAGGTAATGTCTTAATTGTACTCGAATCGTCTTCTAAAGAGTTAATTGTACTCGATTAATCTTATAACTCAACATAAAACAAATCATTAACTCTAAGTGTAACGATTATTAAAATCTTTTTGACCAAGTAAAGAGATATTTATACTCGAATCATCTTCTAAAGAGTTAATGTACTTGATTAATTTTCCAACTCAACATAAAACTAATTTGCAACTCTATGTGTAATGATTAACCAAAACTTGTTGACCAAGTAATGTCTTAATTATACTCGAATTATCTTCTAAAGAGTTAATTGTTCTCGATTAATCTTATAACTCAACATAAAACTAATCCTTAACACTAAGTGTAACGATTATTGAAAACATGTTGACCAAGTAAAGAGTTAATTGTACTCGAATCATCATCTAAAGATTTAATGTACTCGTTTAATCATCCAACTCAACATAAAACTAATTCGAAATTCTAAGTTTAATGATTATTGAAAACTTGTTGACTAGGTAATGTCTTAATTGTACTCGAATCGTCTTCTAAAGAGTTAATTGTACTCGATTAATCTTATAAC
Source organism: Scutellaria galericulata (assembly GCA_946896805.1). Lineage (NCBI taxonomy): Eukaryota > Viridiplantae > Streptophyta > Magnoliopsida > Lamiales > Lamiaceae > Scutellaria > Scutellaria galericulata. Next base: position 7,377,515 of record OX335794.1, read on the forward strand.
TCAACATAAAACTAATCATTAACTCTAAGTGTAACGATTATTGAAATCTTTTTGACCAAGTAAAGAGATATTTATACTCGAATCATCTTCTAAAGAGTTAATGTACTTGATTAATTTTCCAACTCAACATAAAACTAATTCGCAACTCTATGTGTAATGATTAACCAAAACTTGTTGACCAAGTAATGTCTTAATTATACTCGAATTATCTTCTAAAGAGTTAATTGTTCTTGATTAATCTTATAACTCAACATAAAACTAATCCTTAACACTAAGTGTAACGATTATTGAAAACATGTTGACCAAGTAAAGAGTTAATTGTACTCGAATCATCATCTAAAGATTTGATGTAGCACCCCGGATCAAAATGAACATAATTGAATAATTAAATATTTGAACCCCGACTTAATAATTATGTGCGTATGTTTTGACTGTTTAATTTAGTACGTGCGTTTCAGATACTTGGCTAACGCCGGTTTTAGTTTTAGATGGATATATTTTTCGTGACATGGAACCTAGAATACAATTTTACCAAGAGATTTGTATCGGAAATACGAGAAAATAGAAACAAACTAGAGGTCAATCGGAGACCCGTAGTACAACGGACGAAGGAAATGGTAAAATTTTGATAAAGGGTAAAAATAAAAATAATATTTTAATGAAAGGTAAATTAAGATATTTTTGGTAAATGGTAACTTTTCAACGGTAAAAAGGTAATTCCAAAAATCTATAAATAGGAGCTCACAATTTTCAAAACTTATACGTTTTCAAAGCCGACGACCCGAGCGACGCTCGCGACGCGAACACGTAAGTTCTCTTTCTTTTCTTTTCTTTTACGTTTTTAATTTCCGCCGTCGCCGGAGCGCCGCCGCCGGACCACCGCCGGATTGCCGTCGGAGCGCCGCCACCGGACCGCCGCCGGACCACCGCCGGACCGCCGCCGCCACCACCGGAGCCGCCGTGCCGCCGCCGCCGCCGTGGCCGGTGGCCGGAAAATATAACCTAGGCTCAGATTGTAGCCCTCGACGAGACGAGTCTAGGACAGCTTCCGGAATTCCAATCCGATGTCTCGTTCGCCGGGAAATGGCGAAAAACCGTCTCCAAAGCCCAAACCCTAGTTCATGACCACTTTTTCTCTCTCCCGTTTCTCTCTCGTTTCTCGGTGGTTTTGGTTCCTTTCTTTTTCTGGGGCAAGTTAAGGTGTTGGGGAAGGTTTTGGGTCGGTTTGGGGGTGGTGAACGGCGCCGGAAAGGTGCCGGCCGGAGTTGGAAAGGTTGGGGTTGGTTTTGTATGCGTGATGACGAAGGGTTTTCGCGGCTGTTTTTCCGGCACTGTTCATGCCGGAATCCGTCGAGGGATGGCCGGAGATGGTGACCGGAGGTGCGGGCTTGCCGGCGGACAAGGTGTCGCCGGAAAAGGGAGGCGTCGCCGCGGCGGGTGGCGCCGGGAAGTGGGCTGATCGAGCAGCTGATTCCCAGGCGGCTGGGCGCGCTGGGCGCGGGCGCCGGGATCCAGCGCGCGCTGGGCACGGACGACGGGAGCCGCGCGCGCGGGCGACGGGGATCCTGTACGCGCGCCGGGTGCCGTCGTGCACGCCGAGCGCGCACCGTCGAGTATTTTTACACGTCGAACCGAGTCTTTGTGTACGTCGGGTCGACCGGGAGTCGGGGCCCGGTCAAAGTCAACCCTTGACCAAAATTACCAAAATACCCTTCGATATTAAAACGCTCCGTTCGAGCTCGTTTCAACTCCGATCGAGCTCATTCTTTTTCCGTAGCGACCCTAATCCTTTCCTCTATCATATCAGTTGCTGAACTGATCGTTTCTCCCTTGTCTCATCAACCTCAATCTCTCGATCTATCGATCCGTCTCGTCTCTATCGAACGATTCTTCTCCACGGCTATCTTTATACATTTTTAAATATAAGTTTTAATGTATTAAGGATCTAAGAAATGATATAACTTATGTAGGCTACTTTTCGGACTGAGCTTTGAGGTGTCGGGTTATCAGACTTTCGGTTCTAGCTACTCACGTGGTAACCACCGAACAAGGTGGGGGTAACTTCTGAACCCTAATAACTCTATTTGTTTAATGTTTTCCATATTTGATATATGAACTGTTGAACTCTACGTGCTGTGATTATTTGCTATGATTACTATGTACGTGCATACATTATGAATATGATATATGTGGACGGAAGTCCAAAGTCATGTTAAGATGGACTGGTGGCCCATAAAAGCACTATATGTTAAGATGGACTGGTGGCCCATAAAAGCACCATACGTTAGGGATGGACTGGTGGCCCGTAAAAAGCACTAGCAGAACGGAGGTCCATGATCTCGTTCTGGGATGGACTGGTGGCCCGTAAAAAGCACCAACGGAATGGAGGTCTATGATCTCGTTCTGGATGGACTGGTGGCCCGTAAAAAGCACCAATGGACTGGTGGCCCATAAAAGCACCATATGTTAGATGAGTACTCTTAGAGTTATGTGTCCGTATTATATGTGCAATGCATTATATGTGCTGTGTCTCATTGCTGAACTATTATATATGTTGGATCTGTGTATCTGCTTAATAATGTTAAAAACTTGGTGATTAATTCCACGAGTGTATTCAACGCACTCACCCCCCACCTGTACTCACACTACAGGAGAAGAAGAGAATCTTGATGCGTAGAGAGAGGGGTGCCCTATCAGCCGAGTCCATCTTCCGGTTTTACCTTTTTAAGGATATGTTGCTCGTTTGTAAAAGAAAACTATATTTCTTCTTCTTTGTAAAGGATCCTGATGTTTTTCCGCTGTTATGTAAAATGGTTTTATTTCGGCTAGACGCCGAGGATTTGTATACATAAAATCGTATGTTCTTTTTCCCAAAGATTTCTATTTTATTTCATGCACGTCTTTTTCCCCTTCTTTCTTCACGCCCGCAAGTAAAACTCTGATAAAATACGAAAAGATTTTGGGGCGTGACAGATGGTATCAGAGCCTAGTTCTACCCTTTGTAGGACTTTGCTCAAGCTGGTTTTTATTTTCAAATGTGTTTCAAACGAGAAAACCGTGTTTTAAAACGAGAAGATCTTTTCGGAAAGAAACGGATAAGCACCCTCCTCTCTCTACACGTGTCTCTCTCTAATCATGAGTGGTTATCTGTTACGTGTGATCTTGCTTATCTGATAAAGATCAGTAAAGTTTTGAGTGGATGTTACGGATATAGTTGCGTGATGGAAAAGATCTTTCAAAACCCTCTTGACGTCATTACAACCACGATAAAAAGATCATTTAAAAACCATCTTGACATCACTACAATCGATGCACTGCCTTCGGCCGCCGCCACAAAGGCCGTTGACTGCAACTGCGTGAGCTCATGAGGGTAACCACAAGGGCCGTTTACTGCAGCAACGTGAGCTTGTGTCGTAAATGGTTGATTGCATTAGTAGAGATTATGTGACTGACAGTTGTGAATACCATTGGCGTTTGTTTATAACAGGGTGAGCTAGTTGGTGTGTTTTCCGATTCGTGGTTGTGATACGTAAGGTTGGTTTTGAAACTTGAAGTCTATAGGAAACCATGTGTGGGAGTCGGTGATGTGGTTTATGATGGGTTGTTTATGTTGTGTTTTCTGGTTAATTTATGCAAGTTGGGTATGCGCTATCCAACATGATCAGGTTATGCTATGATGATAAACGAGCTATGATGATAAATTAATGACAGAGAATCTATTGAGAATATTATATGATTTATGGAGTAACGTTTATCGGTACCATGATATCTGCTATTTGTTAATCTGTTGTGATATATATTGTTGGGTTATATGGGGTAAAGTATAAGGGTTAGTTCTCGCTGTTTGTCTTTAGAATTATGCCTCGAGGTCGACCACGAAAGGTCCAGCCGCCAACAGTAAATCCACCAGAACCGAATGTGGATGCTCCACCAACAGTAAATCCACTAGAACAAAATGTGGATGCTACAAGGATGGATTTAGTAGCCATCCTTAGGGGACTGGCACAACACTTCGAGGTGACTCGAACCACACCCCCGCCAACAAGATCCGATCCGAATTTGATATACGAACAGTTTCAGCGTTACAATCCACCGACGTTTAATGGAAAAGGTGAATCAGCTGACGCCGAAGAGTGGCTAAGATCACTCGACCGGTTATTTGGACACTTGACATGTACCCAGGAGCAGAAGGTCTCATGTGCAATCTTCCAGCTCACCGAAGAAGCAAGTCATTGGTGGGACTCGTATGAGCGGACCCTAGTGCCAGCTCAAAGACAGGAGCTGACTTGGGAGGATTTTAAGGAGGTGGTGACTCAGCACTTCATACCTCAATCCTACCGAGACAAAAAGGAAACGGAGTTTCTACATCTCCGTCAAGAGAGCTCGACGGTGGGAGAGTACGAGCGAAGGTTTAACCAGCTAAGCAGATACGCCACTCACTTGGTAGACACCGATGCCAATAGGGCCCGACGTTTTGAAAAAGGTCTTCGCTGGGAGATCAGTTCAATTTTGGCAAGTCAGGGAAACAGGACCTATGCCAATGTCCTGGAGAGAGCCCAAGAGATCTCCTCTCGTCTGCACTTGGACGTGTCACTGATCGAAAAGGGTGATGGGATACTTGGAAAAAAAAAAGAGATCGAGCCAAGTCAAAGCTTCGATCAAAACAAACTTCCAAGGGCTAACTATACCCCACTTCTCCCCACTCAAAGACCGGGAAATCCATGTGCTAGATGTGGAGAACAGGGACACATTGCGTTAAACTGTCAGAAGATTGGAAATTTAGTAGCTGCAACACCGAGGCTGAGGCGAAGGGGAATTCGGAAATGCTACAGATGTGGAGAACCGAGACACATCGCAGTAAACTGCCAGACGGTTGGAAACTCAGAGGCAGCTAAGAGATAGATTATGGATGATGAACAGTTAGTATTATATGTGTAGATAGATGTGTAGTGGCTTTTACCTTGTAGTAGTGAACAAGATCATTTTGTATAATGTACGAGCGACCCATCTTTTGCTCATGCATATAAGATACCAATTCGACTTTTGCTAATCAATGGAATCTACGTTTTTTCCTCTCCTCGCATTTCGTGTTTAATTTCTTTACCTATAGTGTTGATATGACGACGGATCTGTTGAAGTATGAAGACGGTAGGATAGTCGCTAAAACCCTAGAGGTTAGCATCCCGTCAGGGAAGACGGTGAAAACAAAACACTTATACCGTCACCTGAAGATTGCTTTGAGGATAAGATCCTTCTAGCTGATCTCTACGCATTGGAGATAAAGGATTTTGACATAATCTCAAGGATGGACTGGCTAGAGCCCAATCACGCGGTAATCAAGTGTCGTGCAAGAGAGATCGTCTTGCAAGCATCGGGAGAACCGGAGTTCAAGGTCCATGGAATACGAGTTAAAGGCAACTCAAGGATTATACCGGCCATGAAGGCAACCGAGATGCTTAGCAAAAGAAGTTGCGAAGCTTGGTTGGTCAACATGGTGAACCCCGAGAAATGATCGACTTCTGCTGAGAAGGTGCTGGTGATAAAGGAATTCATGGACTTGATGATTATTACAACAATCATATTATGAGTTGAAGAAGAAGAAGAATGAGGAAAGAAAGAGAAATTGAAGTTGATAATGGTTGTCAAGATAAAACGAGTGTTGGTTGAGAAACATGAGAAACAGAAGTGTGATCCGGTTAGGAAGGTTCGAGAAGGAATTGGAGAGGCTCAGGATTGACAAAAGTTCAGAACATCAAGGAACTTGCAAGCCGAGTTATTTCCTTGACGAGAAATGGAAAGAACGACGCGACACGGGAATAGGGGGACGAGATTTTGAGAAAGTACCCCGACATACCGTTCCTAGGTATACGTTTGTTTATCTTTCTAAGTACGCGCTCAATTTCGAGGACGAAATTATTTTAAGGGGTAAGGGATGTAGCACCCCGGATCAAAATGAACATAATTGAATAATTAAATATTTGAACCCCGACTTAATAATTATGTGCGTATGTTTTGACTGTTTAATTTAGTACGTGCGTTTCAGATACTTGGCTAACGCCGGTTTTAGTTTTAGATGGATATATTTTTCGTGACATGGAACCTAGAATACAATTTTACCAAGAGATTTGTATCGGAAATACGAGAAAATAGAAACAAACTAGAGGTCAATCGGAGACCCGTAGTACAACGGACGAAGGAAATGGTAAAATTTTGATAAAGGGTAAAAATAAAAATAATATTTTAATGAAAGGTAAATTAAGATATTTTTGGTAAATGGTAACTTTTCAACGGTAAAAAGGTAATTCCAAAAATCTATAAATAGGAGCTCACAATTTTCAAAACTTATACGTTTTCAAAGCCGACGACCCGAGCGACGCTCGCGACGCGAACACGTAAGTTCTCTTTCTTTTCTTTTCTTTTACGTTTTTAATTTCCGCCGTCGCCGGAGCGCCGCCGCCGGACCACCGCCGGATTGCCGTCGGAGCGCCGCCACCGGACCGCCGCCGGACCACCGCCGGACCGCCGCCGCCACCACCGGAGCCGCCGTGCCGCCGCCGCCGCCGTGGCCGGTGGCCGGAAAATATAACCTAGGCTCAGATTGTAGCCCTCGACGAGACGAGTCTAGGACAGCTTCCGGAATTCCAATCCGATGTCTCGTTCGCCGGGAAATGGCGAAAAACCGTCTCCAAAGCCCAAACCCTAGTTCATGACCACTTTTTCTCTCTCCCGTTTCTCTCTCGTTTCTCGGTGGTTTTGGTTCCTTTCTTTTTCTGGGGCAAGTTAAGGTGTTGGGGAAGGTTTTGGGTCGGTTTGGGGGTGGTGAACGGCGCCGGAAAGGTGCCGGCCGGAGTTGGAAAGGTTGGGGTTGGTTTTGTATGCGTGATGACGAAGGGTTTTCGCGGCTGTTTTTCCGGCACTGTTCATGCCGGAATCCGTCGAGGGATGGCCGGAGATGGTGACCGGAGGTGCGGGCTTGCCGGCGGACAAGGTGTCGCCGGAAAAGGGAGGCGTCGCCGCGGCGGGTGGCGCCGGGAAGTGGGCTGATCGAGCAGCTGATTCCCAGGCGGCTGGGCGCGCTGGGCGCGGGCGCCGGGATCCAGCGCGCGCTGGGCACGGACGACGGGAGCCGCGCGCGCGGGCGACGGGGATCCTGTACGCGCGCCGGGTGCCGTCGTGCACGCCGAGCGCGCACCGTCGAGTATTTTTACACGTCGAACCGAGTCTTTGTGTACGTCGGGTCGACCGGGAGTCGGGGCCCGGTCAAAGTCAACCCTTGACCAAAATTACCAAAATACCCTTCGATATTAAAACGCTCCGTTCGAGCTCGTTTCAACTCCGATCGAGCTCATTCTTTTTCCGTAGCGACCCTAATCCTTTCCTCTATCATATCAGTTGCTGAACTGATCGTTTCTCCCTTGTCTCATCAACCTCAATCTCTCGATCTATCGATCCGTCTCGTCTCTATCGAACGATTCTTCTCCACGGCTATCTTTATACATTTTTAAATATAAGTTTTAATGTATTAAGGATCTAAGAAATGATATAACTTATGTAGGCTACTTTTCGGACTGAGCTTTGAGGTGTCGGGTTATCAGACTTTCGGTTCTAGCTACTCACGTGGTAACCACCGAACAAGGTGGGGGTAACTTCTGAACCCTAATAACTCTATTTGTTTAATGTTTTCCATATTTGATATATGAACTGTTGAACTCTACGTGCTGTGATTATTTGCTATGATTACTATGTACGTGCATACATTATGAATATGATATATGTGGACGGAAGTCCAAAGTCATGTTAAGATGGACTGGTGGCCCATAAAAGCACTATATGTTAAGATGGACTGGTGGCCCATAAAAGCACCATACGTTAGGGATGGACTGGTGGCCCGTAAAAAGCACTAGCAGAACGGAGGTCCATGATCTCGTTCTGGGATGGACTGGTGGCCCGTAAAAAGCACCAACGGAATGGAGGTCTATGATCTCGTTCTGGATGGACTGGTGGCCCGTAAAAAGCACCAATGGACTGGTGGCCCATAAAAGCACCATATGTTAGATGAGTACTCTTAGAGTTATGTGTCCGTATTATATGTGCAATGCATTATATGTGCTGTGTCTCATTGCTGAACTATTATATATGTTGGATCTGTGTATCTGCTTAATAATGTTAAAAACTTGGTGATTAATTCCACGAGTGTATTCAACGCACTCACCCCCCACCTGTACTCACACTACAGGAGAAGAAGAGAATCTTGACGCGTAGAGAGAGGGGTGCCCTATCAGCCGAGTCCATCTTCCGGTTTTACCTTTTTAAGGATATGTTGCTCGTTTGTAAAAGAAAACTATATTTCTTCTTCTTTGTAAAGGATCCTGATGTTTTTCCGCTGTTATGTAAAATGGTTTTATTTCGGCTAGACGCCGAGGATTTGTATACATAAAATCGTATGTTCTTTTTCCCAAAGATTTCTATTTTATTTCATGCACGTCTTTTTCCCCTTCTTTCTTCACGCCCGCAAGTAAAACTCTGATAAAATACGAAAAGATTTTGGGGCGTGACAGATGGTATCAGAGCCTAGTTCTACCCTTTGTAGGACTTTGCTCAAGCTGGTTTTTATTTTCAAATGTGTTTCAAACGAGAAAACCGTGTTTTAAAACGAGAAGATCTTTTCGGAAAGAAACGGATAAGCACCCTCCTCTCTCTACACGTGTCTCTCTCTAATCATGAGTGGTTATCTGTTACGTGTGATCTTGCTTATCTGATAAAGATCAGTAAAGTTTTGAGTGGATGTTACGGATATAGTTGCGTGATGGAAAAGATCTTTCAAAACCCTCTTGACGTCATTACAACCACGATAAAAAGATCATTTAAAAACCATCTTGACATCACTACAATCGATGCACTGCCTTCGGCCGCCGCCACAAAGGCCGTTGACTGCAACTGCGTGAGCTCATGAGGGTAACCACAAGGGCCGTTTACTGCAGCAACGTGAGCTTGTGTCGTAAATGGTTGATTGCATTAGTAGAGATTATGTGACTGACAGTTGTGAATACCATTGGCGTTTGTTTATAACAGGGTGAGCTAGTTGGTGTGTTTTCCGATTCGTGGTTGTGATACGTAAGGTTGGTTTTGAAACTTGAAGTCTATAGGAAACCATGTGTGGGAGTCGGTGATGTGGTTTATGATGGGTTGTTTATGTTGTGTTTTCTGGTTAATTTATGCAAGTTGGGTATGCGCTATCCAACATGATCAGGTTATGCTATGATGATAAACGAGCTATGATGATAAATTAATGACAGAGAATCTATTGAGAATATTATATGATTTATGGAGTAACGTTTATCGGTACCATGATATCTGCTATTTGTTAATCTGTTGTGATATATATTGTTGGGTTATATGGGGTAAAGTATAAGGGTTAGTTCTCGCTGTTTGTCTTTAGAATTATGCCTCGAGGTCGACCACGAAAGGTCCAGCCGCCAACAGTAAATCCACCAGAACCGAATGTGGATGCTCCACCAACAGTAAATCCACTAGAACAAAATGTGGATGCTACAAGGATGGATTTAGTAGCCATCCTTAGGGGACTGGCACAACACTTCGAGGTGACTCGAACCACACCCCCGCCAACAAGATCCGATCCGAATTTGATATACGAACAGTTTCAGCGTTACAATCCACCGACGTTTAATGGAAAAGGTGAATCAGCTGACGCCGAAGAGTGGCTAAGATCACTCGACCGGTTATTTGGACACTTGACATGTACCCAGGAGCAGAAGGTCTCATGTGCAATCTTCCAGCTCACCGAAGAAGCAAGTCATTGGTGGGACTCGTATGAGCGGACCCTAGTGCCAGCTCAAAGACAGGAGCTGACTTGGGAGGATTTTAAGGAGGTGGTGACTCAGCACTTCATACCTCAATCCTACCGAGACAAAAAGGAAACGGAGTTTCTACATCTCCGTCAAGAGAGCTCGACGGTGGGAGAGTACGAGCGAAGGTTTAACCAGCTAAGCAGATACGCCACTCACTTGGTAGACACCGATGCCAATAGGGCCCGACGTTTTGAAAAAGGTCTTCGCTGGGAGATCAGTTCAATTTTGGCAAGTCAGGGAAACAGGACCTATGCCAATGTCCTGGAGAGAGCCCAAGAGATCTCCTCTCGTCTGCACTTGGACGTGTCACTGATCGAAAAGGGTGATGGGATACTTGGAAAAAAAAAAGAGATCGAGCCAAGTCAAAGCTTCGATCAAAACAAACTTCCAAGGGCTAACTATACCCCACTTCTCCCCACTCAAAGACCGGGAAATCCATGTGCTAGATGTGGAGAACAGGGACACATTGCGTTAAACTGTCAGAAGATTGGAAATTTAGTAGCTGCAACACCGAGGCTGAGGCGAAGGGGAATTCGGAAATGCTACAGATGTGGAGAACCGAGACACATCGCAGTAAACTGCCAGACGGTTGGAAACTCAGAGGCAGCTAAGAGATAGATTATGGATGATGAACAGTTAGTATTATATGTGTAGATAGATGTGTAGTGGCTTTTACCTTGTAGTAGTGAACAAGATCATTTTGTATAATGTACGAGCGACCCATCTTTTGCTCATGCATATAAGATACCAATTCGACTTTTGCTAATCAATGGAATCTACGTTTTTTCCTCTCCTCGCATTTCGTGTTTAATTTCTTTACCTATAGTGTTGATATGACGACGGATCTGTTGAAGTATGAAGACGGTAGGATAGTCGCTAAAACCCTAGAGGTTAGCATCCCGTCAGGGAAGACGGTGAAAACAAAACACTTATACCGTCACCTGAAGATTGCTTTGAGGATAAGATCCTTCTAGCTGATCTCTACGCATTGGAGATAAAGGATTTTGACATAATCTCAAGGATGGACTGGCTAGAGCCCAATCACGCGGTAATCAAGTGTCGTGCAAGAGAGATCGTCTTGCAAGCATCGGGAGAACCGGAGTTCAAGGTCCATGGAATACGAGTTAAAGGCAACTCAAGGATTATACCGGCCATGAAGGCAACCGAGATGCTTAGCAAAAGAAGTTGCGAAGCTTGGTTGGTCAACATGGTGAACCCCGAGAAATGATCGACTTCTGCTGAGAAGGTGCTGGTGATAAAGGAATTCATGGACTTGATGATTATTACAACAATCATATTATGAGTTGAAGAAGAAGAAGAATGAGGAAAGAAAGAGAAATTGAAGTTGATAATGGTTGTCAAGATAAAACGAGTGTTGGTTGAGAAACATGAGAAACAGAAGTGTGATCCGGTTAGGAAGGTTCGAGAAGGAATTGGAGAGGCTCAGGATTGACAAAAGTTCAGAACATCAAGGAACTTGCAAGCCGAGTTATTTCCTTGACGAGAAATGGAAAGAACGACGCGACACGGGAATAGGGGGACGAGATTTTGAGAAAGTACCCCGACATACCGTTCCTAGGTATACGTTTGTTTATCTTTCTAAGTACGCGCTCAATTTCGAGGACGAAATTATTTTAAGGGGTAAGGGATGTAGCACCCCGGATCAAAATGAACATAATTGAATAATTAAATATTTGAACCCCGACTTAATAATTATGTGCGTATGTTTTGACTGTTTAATTTAGTACGTGCGTTTCAGATACTTGGCTAACGCCGGTTTTAGTTTTAGATGGATATATTTTTCGTGACATGGAACCTAGAATACAATTTTACCAAGAGATTTGTATCGGAAATACGAGAAAATAGAAACAAACTAGAGGTCAATCGGAGACCCGTAGTACAACGGACGAAGGAAATGGTAAAATTTTGATAAAGGGTAAAAATAAAAATAATATTTTAATGAAAGGTAAATTAAGATATTTTTGGTAAATGGTAACTTTTCAACGGTAAAAAGGTAATTCCAAAAATCTATAAATAGGAGCTCACAATTTTCAAAACTTATACGTTTTCAAAGCCGACGACCCGAGCGACGCTCGCGACGCGAACACGTAAGTTCTCTTTCTTTTCTTTTCTTTTACGTTTTTAATTTCCGCCGTCGCCGGAGCGCCGCCGCCGGACCACCGCCGGATTGCCGTCGGAGCGCCGCCACCGGACCGCCGCCGGACCACCGCCGGACCGCCGCCGCCACCACCGGAGCCGCCGTGCCGCCGCCGCCGCCGTGGCCGGTGGCCGGAAAATATAACCTAGGCTCAGATTGTAGCCCTCGACGAGACGAGTCTAGGACAGCTTCCGGAATTCCAATCCGATGTCTCGTTCGCCGGGAAATGGCGAAAAACCGTCTCCAAAGCCCAAACCCTAGTTCATGACCACTTTTTCTCTCTCCCGTTTCTCTCTCGTTTCTCGGTGGTTTTGGTTCCTTTCTTTTTCTGGGGCAAGTTAAGGTGTTGGGGAAGGTTTTGGGTCGGTTTGGGGGTGGTGAACGGCGCCGGAAAGGTGCCGGCCGGAGTTGGAAAGGTTGGGGTTGGTTTTGTATGCGTGATGACGAAGGGTTTTCGCGGCTGTTTTTCCGGCACTGTTCATGCCGGAATCCGTCGAGGGATGGCCGGAGATGGTGACCGGAGGTGCGGGCTTGCCGGCGGACAAGGTGTCGCCGGAAAAGGGAGGCGTCGCCGCGGCGGGTGGCGCCGGGAAGTGGGCTGATCGAGCAGCTGATTCCCAGGCGGCTGGGCGCGCTGGGCGCGGGCGCCGGGATCCAGCGCGCGCTGGGCACGGACGACGGGAGCCGCGCGCGCGGGCGACGGGGATCCTGTACGCGCGCCGGGTGCCGTCGTGCACGCCGAGCGCGCACCGTCGAGTATTTTTACACGTCGAACCGAGTCTTTGTGTACGTCGGGTCGACCGGGAGTCGGGGCCCGGTCAAAGTCAACCCTTGACCAAAATTACCAAAATACCCTTCGATATTAAAACGCTCCGTTCGAGCTCGTTTCAACTCCGATCGAGCTCATTCTTTTTCCGTAGCGACCCTAATCCTTTCCTCTATCATATCAGTTGCTGAACTGATCGTTTCTCCCTTGTCTCATCAACCTCAATCTCTCGATCTATCGATCCGTCTCGTCTCTATCGAACGATTCTTCTCCACGGCTATCTTTATACATTTTTAAATATAAGTTTTAATGTATTAAGGATCTAAGAAATGATATAACTTATGTAGGCTACTTTTCGGACTGAGCTTTGAGGTGTCGGGTTATCAGACTTTCGGTTCTAGCTACTCACGTGGTAACCACCGAACAAGGTGGGGGTAACTTCTGAACCCTAATAACTCTATTTGTTTAATGTTTTCCATATTTGATATATGAACTGTTGAACTCTACGTGCTGTGATTATTTGCTATGATTACTATGTACGTGCATACATTATGAATATGATATATGTGGACGGAAGTCCAAAGTCATGTTAAGATGGACTGGTGGCCCATAAAAGCACTATATGTTAAGATGGACTGGTGGCCCATAAAAGCACCATACGTTAGGGATGGACTGGTGGCCCGTAAAAAGCACTAGCAGAACGGAGGTCCATGATCTCGTTCTGGGATGGACTGGTGGCCCGTAAAAAGCACCAACGGAATGGAGGTCTATGATCTCGTTCTGGATGGACTGGTGGCCCGTAAAAAGCACCAATGGACTGGTGGCCCATAAAAGCACCATATGTTAGATGAGTACTCTTAGAGTTATGTGTCCGTATTATATGTGCAATGCATTATATGTGCTGTGTCTCATTGCTGAACTATTATATATGTTGGATCTGTGTATCTGCTTAATAATGTTAAAAACTTGGTGATTAATTCCACGAGTGTATTCAACGCACTCACCCCCCACCTGTACTCACACTACAGGAGAAGAAGAGAATCTTGACGCGTAGAGAGAGGGGTGCCCTATCAGCCGAGTCCATCTTCCGGTTTTACCTTTTTAAGGATATGTTGCTCGTTTGTAAAAGAAAACTATATTTCTTCTTCTTTGTAAAGGATCCTGATGTTTTTCCGCTGTTATGTAAAATGGTTTTATTTCGGCTAGACGCCGAGGATTTGTATACATAAAATCGTATGTTCTTTTTCCCAAAGATTTCTATTTTATTTCATGCACGTCTTTTTCCCCTTCTTTCTTCACGCCCGCAAGTAAAACTCTGATAAAATACGAAAAGATTTTGGGGCGTGACATTTAATGTACTCGTTTAATCATCCAACTCAACATAAAACTAATTCGAAATTCTAAGTTTAATGATTATTGAAAACTTGTTGACTAGGTAATGTCTTAATTGTACTCGAATCGTCTTCTAAAGAGTTAATTGTACTCGATTAATCTTATAACTCAACATAAAACTAATCATTAACTCTAAGTGTAACGATTATTGAAATCTTTTTGACCAAGTAAAGAGATATTTATACTCGAATCATCTTCTAAAGAGTTAATGTACTTGATTAATTTTCCAACTCAACATAAAACTAATTCGCAACTCTATGTGTAATGATTAACCAAAACTTGTTGACCAAGTAATGTCTTAATTATACTCGAATTATCTTCTAAAGAGTTAATTGTTCTTGATTAATCTTATAACTCAACATAAAACTAATCCTTAACACTAAGTGTAACGATTATTGAAAACATGTTGACCAAGTAAAGAGTTAATTGTACTCGAATCATCATCTAAAGATTTAATGTACTCGTTTAATCATCCAACTCAACATAAAACTAATTCGAAATTCTAAGTTTAATGATTATTGAAAACTTGTTGACTAGGTAATGTCTTAATTGTACTCGAATCGTCTTCTAAAGAGTTAATTGTACTCGATTAATCTTATAACTCAACATAAAACTAATCATTAACTCTAAGTGTAACGATTATTGAAATCTTTTTGACCAAGTAAAGAGATATTTATACTCGAATCATCTTCTAAAGAGTTAATGTACTTGATTAATTTTCCAACTCAACATAAAACTAATTCGCAACTCTATGTGTAATGATTAACCAAAACTTGTTGACCAAGTAATGTCTTAATTATACTCGAATTATCTTCTAAAGAGTTAATTGTTCTTGATTAATCTTATAACTCAACATAAAACTAATCCTTAACACTAAGTGTAACGATTATTGAAAACTTGTTGACCAAGTAAAGATTTAATTGTACTCGAATCATCTTCTAAAGAGTTAATGTACTCGATCAAACTTTTAACTCAACATAAACTAATTCGTAACTCTATGTGTAACGATTATTGAAAACTTGTTGACCAAGTAAAGAATTAATTGTACTCGAATCATCATCTAAAGATTTAATGTACTCGATTAATCTTCCAACTCAACATAAAACTAATTCGAAATTCTAAGTTTAATGATTATTGAAAACTTGTTGACTAGGTAATGTCTTAATTGTACTCGAATCGTCTTCTAAAGAGTTAATTGTACTCGATTAATCTTATAACTCAACATAAAATAAACCTAAACTCTAAGTCTAACGATTATTGAAAACTTGTTTATCAAGTAGAGAGTTAATTATACTGGAATCATCTTCTAAAGAGTTAATGTACTTGATTAATTTTCCAACTCAACATAAAACTAATTCGCAACTCTATGTTTAATGATTAACCAAAACTTGTTGACGAAGTAATGTCTTAATTATACTCGAATTATCTTCTAAAGAGTTAATTGTTCTCGATTAATCTTATAACTCAACATAAAACTAATCCTTAACACTAAGTGTAACGATTATTGAAAACTTGTTGACCAAGTAAAGAGTTAATTGTTCTCGAATCATCTTCTAAAGATTTAATGTACTCGTTTAATCATCCAACTCAACATAAAACTAATTCGAAATTCTAAGTTTAATGATTATTGAAAACTTGTTGACTAGGTAATGTCTTAATTGTACTCGAATCGTCTTCTAAAGAGTTAATTGTACTCGATTAATCTTATAACTCAACATAAAACTAATCATTAACTCTAAGTGTAACGATTATTGAAATCTTTTTGACCAAGTAAAGAGATATTTATACTCGAATCATCTTCTAAAGAGTTAATGTACTTGATTAATTTTCCAACTCAACATAAAACTAATTCGCAACTCTATGTGTAATGATTAACCAAAACTTGTTGACCAAGTAATGTCTTAATTATACTCGAATTATCTTCTAAAGAGTTAATTGTTCTTGATTAATCTTATAACTCAACATAAAACTAATCCTTAACACTAAGTGTAACGATTATTGAAAACATGTTGACCAAGTAAAGAGTTAATTGTACTCGAATCATCATCTAAAGATTTAATGTACTCGTTTAATCATCCAACTCAACATAAAACTAATTCGAAATTCTAAGTTTAATGATTATTGAAAACTTGTTGACTAGGTAATGTCTTAATTGTACTCGAATCGTCTTCTAAAGAGTTAATTGTACTCGATTAATCTTATAACTCAACATAAAACTAATCATTAACTCTAAGTGTAACGATTATTGAAATCTTTTTGACCAAGTAAAGAGATATTTATACTCGAATCATCTTCTAAAGAGTTAATGTACTTGATTAATTTTCCAACTCAACATAAAACTAATTCGCAACTCTATGTGTAATGATTAACCAAAACTTGTTCACCAAGTAATGTCTTAATTATACTCGAATTATCTTCTAAAGAGTTAATTGTTCTTGATTAATCTTATAACTCAACATAAAACTAATCCTTAACACTAAGTGTAACGATTATTGAAAACTTGTTGACCAAGTAAAGATTTAATTGTACTCGAATCATCTTCTAAAGAGTTAATGTACTCGATCAAACTTTTAACTCAACATAAACTAATTCGTAACTC
This sequence comes from Scutellaria galericulata, assembly GCA_946896805.1. Classification (NCBI taxonomy): domain Eukaryota; kingdom Viridiplantae; phylum Streptophyta; class Magnoliopsida; order Lamiales; family Lamiaceae; genus Scutellaria; species Scutellaria galericulata. The sequence goes on from OX335794.1 coordinate 7,394,299, forward strand.
TATGTGTAACGATTATTGAAAACTTGTTGACCAAGTAAAGAATTAATTGTACTCGAATCATCATCTAAAGATTTAATGTACTCGATTAATCTTCCAACTCAACATAAAACTAATTCGAAATTCTAAGTTTAATGATTATTGAAAACTTGTTGACTAGGTAATGTCTGAATTGTACTCGAATCGTCTTCTAAAGAGTTAATTGTACTCGATTAATCTTATAACTCAACATAAAATAAACCTAAACTCTAAGTCTAACGATTATTGAAAACTTGTTTATCAAGAAGAGAGTTAATTATACTGGAATCATCTTCTAAAGAGTTAATGTACTTGATTAATTTTCCAACTCAACATAAAACTAATTCGCAACTCTATGTTTAATGATTAACCAAAACTTGTTGACGATGTAATGTCTTAATTATACTCGAATTATCTTCTAAAGAGTTAATTGTTCTCGATTAATCTTATAACTCAACATAAAACTAATCCTTAACACTAAGTGTAACGATTATTGAAAACATGTTGACCAAGTAAAGAGTTAATTGTACTCGAATCATCATCTAAAGATTTAATGTACTCGATTAATCATCCAACTCAACATAAAACTAATTCGAAATTCTAAGTTTAATGATTATTGAAAACTTGTTGACTAGGTAATGTCTTAATTGTACTCGAATCGTCTTCTAAAGAGTTAATTGTACTCGATTAATCTTATAACTCAACATAAAACTAATCATTAACTCTAAGTGTAACGATTATTGAAATCTTTTTGACCAAGTAAAGAGATATTTATACTCGAATCATCTTCTAAAGAGTTAATGTACTTGATTAATTTTCCAACTCAACATAAAACTAATTCGCACCTCTATGTGTAATGATTAACCAAAACTTGTTGACCAAGTAATGTCTTAATTATACTCGAATTATCTTCTAAAGAGTTAATTGTTCTCGATTAATCTTATAACTCAACATAAAACTAATCCTTAACACTAAGTGTAACGATTATTGAAAACATGTTGACCAAGTAAAGAGTTAATTGTACTCGAATCATCATCTAAAGATTTAATGTACTCGATTAATCATCCAACTCAACATAAAACTAATTCGAAATTCTAAGTTTAATGATTATTGAAAACTTGTTGACTAGGTAATGTCTTAATTGTACTCGAATCGTCTTCTAAAGAGTTAATTGTACTCGATTAATCTTATAACTCAACATAAAACTAATCATTAACTCTAAGTGTAACGATTATTGAAATCTTTTTGACCAAGTAAAGAGATATTTATACTCGAATCATCTTCTAAAGAGTTAATGTACTTGATTAATTTTCCAACTCAACATAAAACTAATTCGCAACTCTATGTGTAATGATTAACCAAAACTTGTTGACCAAGTAATGTCTTAATTATACTCGAATTATCTTCTAAAGAGTTAATTGTTCTTGATTAATCTTATAACTCACCATAAAACTAATCCTTAACACTAAGTGTAACGATTATTGAAAACTTGTTGACCAAGTAAAGATTTAATTGTACTCGAATCATCTTCTAAAGAGTTAATGTACTCGATTAAACTTTTAACTCAACATAAACTAATTCGTAACTCTATGTGTAACGATTATTGAAAACTTGTTGACCAAGTAAAGAATTAATTGTACTCGAATCATCATCTAAAGATTTAATGTACTCGATTAATCTTCCAACTCAACATAAAACTAATTCGAAATTCTAAGTTTAATGATTATTGAAAACTTGTTGACTAGGTAATGTCTTAATTGTACTCGAATCGTCTTCTAAAGAGTTAATTGTACTCGATTAATCTTATAACTCAACATAAAATAAACCTAAACTCTAAGTCTAACGATTATTGAAAACTTGTTTATCAAGTAGAGAGTTAATTATACTGGAATCATCTTCTAAAGAGTTAATGTACTTGATTAATTTTCCAACTCAACATAAAACTAATTCGCAACTCTATGTTTAATGATTAACCAAAACTTGTTGACGAAGTAATGTCTTAATTATACTCGAATTATCTTCTAAAGAGTTAATTGTTCTCGATTAATCTTATAACTCAACATAAAACTAATCCTTAACACTAAGTGTAACGATTATTGAAAACTTGTTGACCAAGTAAAGATTTAATTGTACTCGAATCATCTTCTAAAGAGTTAATGTACTCGATTAAACTTTTAACTCAACATAAACTAATTCGTAACTCTATGTGTAACGATTATTGAAAACTTGTTGACCAAGTAAAGAGTTAATTGTACTCGAATCATCATCTAAAGATTTAATGTACTCGATTAATCTTCCAACTCAACATAACACTAATTCGAAATTCTAAGTTTAATGATTATTGAAAACTTGTTGACTAGGTAATGTCTTAATTGTACTCGAATCGTCTTCTAAAGAGTTAATTGTACTCGATTAATCTTATAACTCAACATAAAACTAATCATTAACTGTAAGTGTAACGATTATTGAAATCTTTTTGACCGAGTAAAGAGATATTTATACTCGAATCATCTTCTAAAGAGTTAATGTACTTGATTAATTTTCCAACTCAACATAAAACTAATTCGCAACTCTATGTGTAATGATTAACCAAAACTTGTTGACCAAGTAATGTCTTAATTATACTCGAATTATCTTCTATAGAGTTAATTGTTCTCGATTAATCTTATAACTCAACATAAAACTAATCCTTAACACTAAGTGTAACGATTATTGAAAACTTGTTGACCAAGTAAAGAGTTAATTGTACTCGAATCATCATCTAAAGATTTAATGTACTCGATTAATCATCCAACTCAACATAAAACTAATTCGAAATTCTAAGTTTAATGATTATTGAAAACTTGTTGACTAGGTAATGTCTTAATTGTACTCGAATCGTCTTCTAAAGAGTTAATTGTACTCGATTAATCTTATAACTCAACATAAAACTAATCATTAACTGTAAGTGTAACGATTATTGAAATCTTTTTGACCGAGTAAAGAGATATTTATACTCGAATCATCTTCTAAAGAGTTAATGTACTTGATTAATTTTCCAACTCAACATAAAACTAATTCGCAACTCTATGTGTAATGATTAACCAAAACTTGTTGACCAAGTAATGTCTTAATTATACTCGAATTATCTTCTAAAGAGTTAATTGTTCTCGATTAATCTTGTAACTCAACATAAAACTAATCCTTAACACTAAGTGTAACGATTATTGAAAACTTGTTGACCAAGTAAAGAGTTAATTGTACTCGAATCATCATCTAAAGATTTAATGTACTCGATTAATCATCCAACTCAACATAAAACTAATTCGAAATTCTAAGTTTAATGATTATTGAAAACTTGTTGACTAGGTAATGTCTTAATTGTACTCGAATCGTCTTCTAAAGAGTTAATTGTACTCGATTAATCTTATAACTCAACATAAAACTAATCATTAACTCTAAGTGTAACGATTATTGAAATCTTTTTGACCAAGTAAAGAGATATTTATACTCGAATCATCTTCTAAAGAGTTAATGTACTTGATTAATTTTCCAACTCAACATAAAACTAATTCGCAACTCTATGTGTAATGATTAACCAAAACTTGTTGACCAAGTAATGTCTTAATTATACTCGAATTATCTTCTAAAGAGTTAATTGTTCTTGATTAATCTTATAACTCACCATAAAACTAATCCTTAACACTAAGTGTAACGATTATTGAAAACTTGTTGACCAAGTAAAGATTTAATTGTACTCGAATCATCTTCTAAAGAGTTAATGTACTCGATTAAACTTTTAACTCAACATAAACTAATTCGTAACTCTATGTGTAACGATTATTGAAAACTTGTTGACCAAGTAAAGAATTAATTGTACTCGAATCATCATCTAAAGATTTAATGTACTCGATTAATCTTCCAACTCAACATAAAACTAATTCGAAATTCTAAGTTTAATGATTATTGAAAACTTGTTGACTAGGTAATGTCTTAATTGTACTCGAATCGTCTTCTAAAGAGTTAATTGTACTCGATTAATCTTATAACTCAACATAAAATAAACCTAAACTCTAAGTCTAACGATTATTGAAAACTTGTTTATCAAGTAGAGAGTTAATTATACTGGAATCATCTTCTAAAGAGTTAATGTACTTGATTAATTTTCCAACTCAACATAAAACTAATTCGCAACTCTATGTTTAATGATTAACCAAAACTTGTTGACGAAGTAATGTCTTAATTATACTCGAATTATCTTCTAAAGAGTTAATTGTTCTCGATTAATCTTATAACTCAACATAAAACTAATCCTTAACACTAAGTGTAACGATTATTGAAAACTTGTTGACCAAGTAAAGATTTAATTGTACTCGAATCATCTTCTAAAGAGTTAATGTACTCGATTAAACTTTTAACTCAACATAAACTAATTCGTAACTCTATGTGTAACGATTATTGAAAACTTGTTGACCAAGTAAAGAGTTAATTGTACTCGAATCATCATCTAAAGATTTAATGTACTCGATTAATCTTCCAACTCAACATAACACTAATTCGAAATTCTAAGTTTAATGATTATTGAAAACTTGTTGACTAGGTAATGTCTTAATTGTACTCGAATCGTCTTCTAAAGAGTTAATTGTACTCGATTAATCTTATAACTCAACATAAAACTAATCATTAACTGTAAGTGTAACGATTATTGAAATCTTTTTGACCGAGTAAAGAGATATTTATACTCGAATCATCTTCTAAAGAGTTAATGTACTTGATTAATTTTCCAACTCAACATAAAACTAATTCGCAACTCTATGTGTAATGATTAACCAAAACTTGTTGACCAAGTAATGTCTTAATTATACTCGAATTATCTTCTAAAGAGTTAATTGTTCTCGATTAATCTTATAACTCAACATAAAACTAATCCTTAACACTAAGTGTAACGATTATTGAAAACTTGTTGACCAAGTAAAGAGTTAATTGTACTCGAATCATCATCTAAAGATTTAATGTACTCGATTAATCATCCAACTCAACATAAAACTAATTCGAAATTCTAAGTTTAATGATTATTGAAAACTTGTTGACTAGGTAATGTCTTAATTGTACTCGAATCGTCTTCTAAAGAGTTAATTGTACTCGATTAATCTTATAACTCAACATAAAACTAATCATTAACTCTAAGTGTAACGATTATTGAAATCTTTTTGACCAAGTAAAGAGATATTTATACTCGAATCATCTTCTAAAGAGTTAATGTACTTGATTAATTTTCCAACTCAACATAAAACTAATTCGCAACTCTATGTGTAATGATTAACCAAAACTTGTTGACCAAGTAATGTCTTAATTATACTCGAATTATCTTCTAAAGAGTTAATTGTTCTTGATTAATCTTATAACTCACCATAAAACTAATCCTTAACACTAAGTGTAACGATTATTGAAAACTTGTTGACCAAGTAAAGATTTAATTGTACTCGAATCATCTTCTAAAGAGTTAATGTACTCGATTAAACTTTTAACTCAACATAAACTAATTCGTAACTCTATGTGTAACGATTATTGAAAACTTGTTGACCAAGTAAAGAATTAATTGTACTCGAATCATCATCTAAAGATTTAATGTACTCGATTAATCTTCCAACTCAACATAAAACTAATTCGAAATTCTAAGTTTAATGATTATTGAAAACTTGTTGACTAGGTAATGTCTTAATTGTACTCGAATCGTCTTCTAAAGAGTTAATTGTACTCGATTAATCTTATAACTCAACATAAAATAAACCTAAACTCTAAGTCTAACGATTATTGAAAACTTGTTTATCAAGTAGAGAGTTAATTATACTGGAATCATCTTCTAAAGAGTTAATGTACTTGATTAATTTTCCAACTCAACATAAAACTAATTCGCAACTCTATGTTTAATGATTAACCAAAACTTGTTGACGAAGTAATGTCTTAATTATACTCGAATTATCTTCTAAAGAGTTAATTGTTCTCGATTAATCTTATAACTCAACATAAAACTAATCCTTACCACTAAGTGTAACGATTATTGAAAACTTGTTGACCAAGTAAAGATTTAATTGTACTCGAATCATCTTCTAAAGAGTTAATGTACTCGATTAAACTTTTAACTCAACATAAACTAATTCGTAACTCTATGTGTAACGATTATTGAAAACTTGTTGACCAAGTAAAGAGTTAATTGTACTCGAATCATCATCTAAAGATTTAATGTACTCGATTAATCTTCCAACTCAACATAACACTAATTCGAAATTCTAAGTTTAATGATTATTGAAAACTTGTTGACTAGGTAATGTCTTAATTGTACTCGAATCGTCTTCTAAAGAGTTAATTGTACTCGATTAATCTTATAACTCAACATAAAACTAATCATTAACTGTAAGTGTAACGATTATTGAAATCTTTTTGACCGATTAAAGAGATATTTATACTCGAATCATCTTCTAAAGAGTTGATGTACTTGATTAATTTTCCAACTCAACATAAAACTAATTCGCAACTCTATGTGTAATGATTAACCAAAACTTGTTGACCAAGTAATGTCTTAATTATACTCGAATTATCTTCTAAAGAGTTAATTGTTCTCGATTAATCTTATAACTCAACATAAAACTAATCCTTAACACTAAGTGTAACGATTATTGAAAACTTGTTGACCAAGTAAAGATTTAATTGTACTCGAATCATCTTCTAAAGAGTTAATGTACTCGATTAAACTTTTAACTCAACATAAACTAATTCGTAACTCTATGTGTAACGATTATTGAAAACTTGTTGACCAAGTAAAGAATTAATTGTACTCGAATCATCATCTAAAGATTTAATGTACTCGATTAATCTTCCAACTCAACATAAAACTAATTCGAAATTCTAAGTTTAATGATTATTGAAAACTTGTTGACTAGGTAATGTCTTAATTGTACTCGAATCGTCTTCTAAAGAGTTAATTGTACTCGATTAATCTTATAACTCAACATAAAACTAATCATTAACTCTAAGTGTAACGATTATTGAAATCTTTTTGACCAAGTAAAGAGATATTTATACTCGAATCATCTTCTAAAGAGTTAATGTACTTGATTAATTTTCCAACTCAACATAAAACTAATTCGCAACTCTATGTGTAATGATTAACCAAAACTTGTTGACCAAGTAATGTCTTAATTATACTCGAATTATCTTCTAAAGAGTTAATTGTTCTTGATTAATCTTATAACTCACCATAAAACTAATCCTTAACACTAAGTGTAACGATTATTGAAAACTTGTTGACCAAGTAAAGATTTAATTGTACTCGAATCATCTTCTAAAGAGTTAATGTACTCGATTAAACTTTTAACTCAACATAAACTAATTCGTAACTCTATGTGTAACGATTATTGAAAACTTGTTGACCAAGTAAAGAATTAATTGTACTCGAATCATCATCTAAAGATTTAATGTACTCGATTAATCTTCCAACTCAACATAAAACTAATTCGAAATTCTAAGTTTAATGATTATTGAAAACTTGTTGACTAGGTAATGTCTTAATTGTACTCGAATCGTCTTCTAAAGAGTTAATTGTACTCGATTAATCTTATAACTCAACATAAAATAAACCTAAACTCTAAGTCTAACGATTATTGAAAACTTGTTTATCAAGTAGAGAGTTAATTATACTGGAATCATCTTCTAAAGAGTTAATGTACTTGATTAATTTTCCAACTCAACATAAAACTAATTCGCAACTCTATGTTTAATGATTAACCAAAACTTGTTGACGAAGTAATGTCTTAATTATACTCGAATTATCTTCTAAAGAGTTAATTGTTCTCGATTAATCTTATAACTCAACATAAAACTAATCCTTACCACTAAGTGTAACGATTATTGAAAACTTGTTGACCAAGTAAAGATTTAATTGTACTCGAATCATCTTCTAAAGAGTTAATGTACTCGATTAAACTTTTAACTCAACATAAACTAATTCGTAACTCTATGTGTAACGATTATTGAAAACTTGTTGACCAAGTAAAGAGTTAATTGTACTCGAATCATCATCTAAAGATTTAATGTACTCGATTAATCTTCCAACTCAACATAACACTAATTCGAAATTCTAAGTTTAATGATTATTGAAAACTTGTTGACTAGGTAATGTCTTAATTGTACTCGAATCGTCTTCTAAAGAGTTAATTGTACTCGATTAATCTTATAACTCAACATAAAACTAATCATTAACTGTAAGTGTAACGATTATTGAAATCTTTTTGACCGATTAAAGAGATATTTATACTCGAATCATCTTCTAAAGAGTTGATGTACTTGATTAATTTTCCAACTCAACATAAAACTAATTCGCAACTCTATGTGTAATGATTAACCAAAACTTGTTGACCAAGTAATGTCTTAATTATACTCGAATTATCTTCTAAAGAGTTAATTGTTCTCGATTAATCTTATAACTCAACATAAAACTAATCCTTAACACTAAGTGTAACGATTATTGAAAACTTGTTGACCAAGTAAAGATTTAATTGTACTCGAATCATCTTCTAAAGAGTTAATGTACTCGATTAAACTTTTAACTCAACATAAACTAATTCGTAACTCTATGTGTAACGATTATTGAAAACTTGTTGACCAAGTAAAGAATTAATTGTACTCGAATCATCATCTAAAGATTTAATGTACTCGATTAATCTTCCAACTCAACATAAAACTAATTCGAAATTCTAAGTTTAATGATTATTGAAAACTTGTTGACTAGGTAATGTCTTAATTGTACTCGAATCGTCTTCTAAAGAGTTAATTGTACTCGATTAATCTTATAACTCAACATAAAATAAACCTAAACTCTAAGTCTAACGATTATTGAAAACTTGTTTATCAAGTAGAGAGTTAATTATACTGGAATCATCTTCTAAAGAGTTAATGTACTTGATTAATTTTCCAACTCAACATAAAACTAATTCGCAACTCTATGTTTAATGATTAACCAAAACTTGTTGACGAAGTAATGTCTTAATTATACTCGAATTATCTTCTAAAGAGTTAATTGTTCTCGATTAATCTTATAACTCAACATAAAACTAATCCTTACCACTAAGTGTAACGATTATTGAAAACTTGTTGACCAAGTAAAGATTTAATTGTACTCGAATCATCTTCTAAAGAGTTAATGTACTCGATTAAACTTTTAACTCAACATAAACTAATTCGTAACTCTATGTGTAACGATTATTGAAAACTTGTTGACCAAGTAAAGAGTTAATTGTACTCGAATCATCATCTAAAGATTTAATGTACTCGATTAATCTTCCAACTCAACATAACACTAATTCGAAATTCTAAGTTTAATGATTATTGAAAACTTGTTGACTAGGTAATGTCTTAATTGTACTCGAATCGTCTTCTAAAGAGTTAATTGTACTCGATTAATCTTATAACTCAACATAAAACTAATCATTAACTGTAAGTGTAACGATTATTGAAATCTTTTTGACCGATTAAAGAGATATTTATACTCGAATCATCTTCTAAAGAGTTGATGTACTTGATTAATTTTCCAACTCAACATAAAACTAATTCGCAACTCTATGTGTAATGATTAACCAAAACTTGTTGACCAAGTAATGTCTTAATTATACTCGAATTATCTTCTAAAGAGTTAATTGTTCTCGATTAATCTTATAACTCAACATAAAACTAATCCTTAACACTAAGTGTAACGATTATTGAAAACTTGTTGACCAAGTAAAGAGTTAATTGTACTCGAATCATCATCTAAAGATTTAATGTACTCGATTAATCATCCAACTCAACATAAAACTAATTCGAAATTCTAAGTTTAATGATTATTGAAAACTTGTTGACTAGGTAATGTCTTAATTGTACTCGAATCGTCTTCTAAAGAGTTAATTGTACTCGATTAATCTTATAACTCAACATAAAACTAATCATTAACTCTAAGTGTAACGATTATTGAAATCTTTTTGACCAAGTAAAGAGATATTTATACTCGAATCATCTTCTAAAGAGTTAATGTACTTGATTAATTTTCCAACTCAACATAAAACTAATTCGCAACTCTATGTGTAATGATTAACCAAAACTTGTTGACCAAGTAATGTCTTAATTATACTCGAATTATCTTCTAAAGAGTTAATTGTTCTTGATTAATCTTATAACTCACCATAAAACTAATCCTTAACACTAAGTGTAACGATTATTGAAAACTTGTTGACCAAGTAAAGATTTAATTGTACTCGAATCATCTTCTAAAGAGTTAATGTACTCGATTAAACTTTTAACTCAACATAAACTAATTCGTAACTCTAAGTGTAACGATTATTGAAAACTTGTTGACCAAGTAAAGAATTAATTGTACTCGAATCATCATCTAAAGATTTAATGTACTCGATTAATCTTCCAACTCAACATAAAACTAATTCGAAATTCTAAGTTTAATGATTATTGAAAACTTGTTGACTAGGTAATGTCTTAATTGTACTCGAATCGTCTTCTAAAGAGTTAATTGTACTCGATTAATCTTATAACTCAACATAAAATAAACCTAAACTCTAAGTCTAACGATTATTGAAAACTTGTTTATCAAGTAGAGAGTTAATTATACTGGAATCATCTTCTAAAGAGTTAATGTACTTGATTAATTTTCCAACTCAACATAAAACTAATTCGCAACTCTATGTTTAATGATTAACCAAAACTTTTTGACGAAGTAATGTCTTAATTATACTCGAATTATCTTCTAAAGAGTTAATTGTTCTCGATTAATCTTATAACTCAACATAAAACTAATCCTTAACACTAAGTGTAACGATTATTGAAAACTTGTTGACCAAGTAAAGATTTAATTGTACTCGAATCATCTTCTAAAGAGTTAATGTACTCGATTAAACTTTTAACTCAACATAAACTAATTCGTAACTCTATGTGTAACGATTATTGAAAACTTGTTGACCAAGTAAAGAGTTAATTGTACTCGAATCATCATCTAAAGATTTAATGTACTCGATTAATCTTCCAACTCAACATAACACTAATTCGAAATTCTAAGTTTAATGATTATTGAAAACTTGTTGACTAGGTAATGTCTTAATTGTACTCGAATCGTCTTCTAAAGAGTTAATTGTACTCGATTAATCTTATAACTCAACATAAAACTAATCATTAACTGTAAGTGTAACGATTATTGAAATCTTTTTGACCGATTAAAGAGATATTTATACTCGAATCATCTTCTAAAGAGTTGATGTACTTGATTAATTTTCCAACTCAACATAAAACTAATTCGCAACTCTATGTGTAATGATTAACCAAAACTTGTTGACCAAGTAATGTCTTAATTATACTCGAATTATCTTCTAAAGAGTTAATTGTTCTCGATTAATCTTATAACTCAACATAAAACTAATCCTTAACACTAAGTGTAACGATTATTGAAAACTTGTTGACCAAGTAAAGATTTAATTGTACTCGAATCATCTTCTAAAGAGTTAATGTACTCGATTAAACTTTTAACTCAACATAAACTAATTCGTAACTCTATGTGTAACGATTATTGAAAACTTGTTGACCAAGTAAAGAATTAATTGTACTCGAATCATCATCTAAAGATTTAATGTACTCGATTAATCTTCCAACTCAACATAAAACTAATTCGAAATTCTAAGTTTAATGATTATTGAAAACTTGTTGACTAGGTAATGTCTTAATTGTACTCGAATCGTCTTCTAAAGAGTTAATTGTACTCGATTAATCTTATAACTCAACATAAAATAAACCTAAACTCTAAGTCTAACGATTATTGAAAACTTGTTTATCAAGTAGAGAGTTAATTATACTGGAATCATCTTCTAAAGAGTTAATGTACTCGATTAATTTTCCAACTCAACATAAAACTAATTCGCAACTCTATGTTTAATGATTAACCAAAACTTGTTGACGAAGTAATGTCTTAATTATACTCGAATTATCTTCTAAAGAGTTAATTGTTCTCGATTAATCTTATAACTCAACATAAAACTAATCCTTACCACTAAGTGTAACGATTATTGAAAACTTGTTGACCAAGTAAAGATTTAATTGTACTCGAATCATCTTCTAAAGAGTTAATGTACTCGATTAAACTTTTAACTCAACATAAACTAATTCGTAACTCTATGTGTAACGATTATTGAAAACTTGTTGACCAAGTAAAGAGTTAATTGTACTCGAATCATCATCTAAAGATTTAATGTACTCGATTAATCTTCCAACTCAACATAACACTAATTCGAAATTCTAAGTTTAATGATTATTGAAAACTTGTTGACTAGGTAATGTCTTAATTGTACTCGAATCGTCTTCTAAAGAGTTAATTGTACTCGATTAATCTTATAACTCAACATAAAACTAATCATTAACTGTAAGTGTAACGATTATTGAAATCTTTTTGACCGATTAAAGAGATATTTATACTCGAATCATCTTCTAAAGAGTTGATGTACTTGATTAATTTTCCAACTCAACATAAAACTAATTCGCAACTCTATGTGTAATGATTAACCAAAACTTGTTGACCAAGTAATGTCTTAATTATACTCGAATTATCTTCTAAAGAGTTAATTGTTCTCGATTAATCTTATAACTCAACATAAAACTAATCCTTAACACTAAGTGTAACGATTATTGAAAACTTGTTGACCAAGTAAAGAGTTAATTGTACTCGAATCATCATCTAAAGATTTAATGTACTCGATTAATCATCCAACTCAACATAAAACTAATTCGAAATTCTAAGTTTAATGATTATTGAAAACTTGTTGACTAGGTAATGTCTTAATTGTACTCGAATCGTCTTCTAAAGAGTTAATTGTACTCGATTAATCTTATAACTCAACATAAAACTAATCATTAACTCTAAGTGTAACGATTATTGAAATCTTTTTGACCAAGTAAAGAGATATTTATACTCGAATCATCTTCTAAAGAGTTAATGTACTTGATTAATTTTCCAACTCAACATAAAACTAATTCGCAACTCTATGTGTAATGATTAACCAAAACTTGTTGACCAAGTAATGTCTTAATTATACTCGAATTATCTTCTAAAGAGTTAATTGTTCTTGATTAATCTTATAACTCACCATAAAACTAATCCTTAACACTAAGTGTAACGATTATTGAAAACTTGTTGACCAAGTAAAGATTTAATTGTACTCGAATCATCTTCTAAAGAGTTAATGTACTCGATTAAACTTTTAACTCAACATAAACTAATTCGTAACTCTATGTGTAACGATTATTGAAAACTTGTTGACCAAGTAAAGAATTAATTGTACTCGAATCATCATCTAAAGATTTAATGTACTCGATTAATCTTCCAACTCAACATAAAACTAATTCGAAATTCTAAGTTTAATGATTATTGAAAACTTGTTGACTAGGTAATGTCTTAATTGTACTCGAATCGTCTTCTAAAGAGTTAATTGTACTCGATTAATCTTATAACTCAACATAAAATAAACCTAAACTCTAAGTCTAACGATTATTGAAAACTTGTTTATCAAGTAGAGAGTTAATTATACTGGAATCATCTTCTAAAGAGTTAATGTACTTGATTAATTTTCCAACTCAACATAAAACTAATTCGCAACTCTATGTTTAATGATTAACCAAAACTTGTTGACGAAGTAATGTCTTAATTATACTCGAATTATCTTCTAAAGAGTTAATTGTTCTCGATTAATCTTATAACTCAACATAAAACTAATCCTTAACACTAAGTGTAACGATTATTGAAAACTTGTTGACCAAGTAAAGATTTAATTGTACTCGAATCATCTTCTAAAGAGTTAATGTACTCGATTAAACTTTTAACTCAACATAAACTAATTCGTAACTCTATGTGTAACGATTATTGAAAACTTGTTGACCAAGTAAAGAGTTAATTGTACTCGAATCATCATCTAAAGATTTAATGTACTCGATTAATCTTCCAACTCAACATAACACTAATTCGAAATTCTAAGTTTAATGATTATTGAAAACTTGTTGACTAGGTAATGTCTTAATTGTACTCGAATCGTCTTCTAAAGAGTTAATTGTACTCGATTAATCTTATAACTCAACATAAAACTAATCATTAACTCTTAGTGTAACGATTATTGAAATCTTTTTGACCAAGTAAAGAGATATTTATACTCGAATCATCTTCTAAAGAGTTAATGTACTTGATTAATTTTCCAACTCAACATAAAACTAATTCGCAACTCTATGTGTAATGATTAACTAAAACTTGTTGACCAAGTAATGTCTTAATTATACTCGAATTATCTTCTAAAGAGTTAATTGTTCTCGATTAATCTTATAACTCAACATAAAACTAATCCTTAACACTAAGTGTAACGATTATTGAAAACTTGTTGACCAAGTAAAGAGTTAATTGTACTCGAATCATCATCTAAAGATTTAATGTACTCGATTAATCTTCCAACTCAACATAACACTAATTCGAAATTCTAAGTTTAATGATTATTGAAAACTTGTTGACTAGGTAATGTCTTAATTGTACTCGAATCGTCTTCTAAAGAGTTAATTGTACTCGATTAATCTTATAACTCGACATAAAACTAATCATTAACTCTAAGTGTAACGATTATTGAAATCTTTTTGACCAAGTAAAGAGATATTTATACTCGAATCATCTTCTAAAGAGTTAATGTACTTGATTAATTTTCCAACTCAACATAAAACTAATTCGCAACTCTATGTGTAATGATTAACCAAAACTTGTTGACCAAGTAATGTCTTAATTATACTCGAATTATCTTCTAAAGAGTTAATTGTTCTCGATTAATCTTATAACTCAACATAAAACTAATCCTTAACACTAAGTGTAACGATTATTGAAAACTTGTTGACCAAGTAAAGAGTTAATTGTACTCGAATCATCATCTAAAGATTTAATGTACTCGATTAATCATCCAACTCAACATAAAACTAATTCGAAATTCTAAGTTTAATGATTATTGAAAACTTGTTGACTAGGTAATGTCTTAATTGTACTCGAATCGTCTTCTAAAGAGTTAATTGTACTCGATTAATCTTATAACTCAACATAAAACTAATCATTAACTCTAAGTGTAACGATTATTGAAATCTTTTTGACCAAGTAAAGAGATATTTATACTCGAATCATCTTCTAAAGAGTTAATGTACTTGATTAATTTTCCAACTCAACATAAAACTAATTCGCAACTCTATGTGTAATGATTAACCAAAACTTGTTGACCAAGTAATGTCTTAATTATACTCGAATTATCTTCTAAAGAGTTAATTGTTCTCGATTAATCTTATAACTCAACATAAAACTAATCCTTAACACTAAGTGTAACGATTATTGAAAACTTGTTGACCAAGTAAAGAGTTAATTGTACTCGAATCATCATCTAAAGATTTAATGTACTCGATTAATCATCCAACTCAACATAAAACTAATTCGAAATTCTATGTTTAATGATTATTGAAAACTTGTTGACTAGGTAATGTCTTAATTGTACTCGAATCGTCTTCTAAAGAGTTAATTGTACTCGATTAATCTTATAACTCAACATAAAACTAATCATTAACTCTAAGTGTAACGATTATTGAAATCTTTTTGACCAAGTAAAGAGATATTTATACTCGAATCATCTTCTAAAGAGTTAATGTACTTGATTAATTTTCCAACTCAACATAAAACTAATTCGCAACTCTATGTGTAATGATTAACCAAAACTTGTTGACCAAGTAATGTCTTAATTATACTCGAATTATCTTCTAAAGAGTTAATTGTTCTTGATTAATCTTATAACTCAACATAAAACTAATCCTTAACACTAAGTGTAACGATTATTGAAAACTTGTTGACCAAGTAAAGATTTAATTGTACTCGAATCATCTTCTAAAGAGTTAATGTACTCGATTAAACTTTTAACTCAACATAAACTAATTCGTAACTCTATGTGTAACGATTATTGAAAACTTGTTGACCAAGTAAAGAATTAATTGTACTCGAATCATCATCTAAAGATTTAATGTACTCGATTAATCTTCCAACTCAACATAAAACTAATTCGAAATTCTAAGTTTAATGATTATTGAAAACTTGTTGACTAGGTAATGTCTTAATTGTACTCGAATCGTCTTCTAAAGAGTTAATTGTACTCGATTAATCTTATAACTCAACATAAAATAAACCTAAACTCTAAGTCTAACGATTATTGAAAACTTGTTTATCAAGTAGAGAGTTAATTATACTGGAATCATCTTCTAAAGAGTTAATGTACATGATTAATTTTCCAACTCAACATAAAACTAATTCGCAACTCTATGTTTAATGATTAACCAAAACTTGTTGACGAAGTAATGTCTTAATTATACTCGAATTATCTTCTAAAGAGTTAATTGTTCTCGATTAATCTTATAACTCAACATAAAACTAATCCTTAACACTAAGTGTAACGATTATTGAAAACTTGTTGACCAAGTAAAGATTTAATTGTACTCGAATCATCTTCTAAAGAGTTAATGTACTCGATTAAACTTTTAACTCAACATAAACTAATTCGTAACTCTATGTGTAACGATTATTGAAAACTTGTTGACCAAGTAAAGAGTTAATTGTGCTCGAATCATCATCTAAAGATTTAATGTACTCGATTAATCTTCCAACTCAACATAACACTAATTCGAAATTCTAAGTTTAATGATTATTGAAAACTTGTTGACTAGTTAATGTCTTAATTGTACTCGAATCGTCTTCTAAAGAGTTAATTGTACTCGATTAATCTTATAACTCGACATAAAACTAATCATTAACTCTAAGTGTAACGAATATTGAAATCTTTTTGACCAAGTAAAGAGTTAATTATACTCGAATCATCTTCTAAAGAGTTAATGTACTTGATTAATTTTCCAACTCAACATGAAACTAATTCGCAACTCTATGTGTAATGATTAACCAAAACTTGTTGACCAAGTAATGTTTTAATTATACTCGAATTATCTTCTAAAGAGTTAATTGTTCTCGATTAATCTTATAACTCAACATAAAACTAATACTTAACACTAAGTGTAACGATTATTGAAAACTTGTTGACCAAGTAAAGATTTAATTGTACTCGAATCATCTTCTAAAGAGTTAATGTACTCGATTAAACTTTTAACTCAACATAAACTAATTCGTACCTCTAAGTGTAACGATTATTGAAAACTTGT
Organism: Scutellaria galericulata; assembly: GCA_946896805.1. Taxonomy (NCBI): domain Eukaryota; kingdom Viridiplantae; phylum Streptophyta; class Magnoliopsida; order Lamiales; family Lamiaceae; genus Scutellaria; species Scutellaria galericulata. Next base: position 7,411,576 of record OX335794.1, read on the forward strand.
TGACCAAGTAAAGAGTTAATTGTACTCGAATCATCATCTAAAGATTTAATGTACTCGATTAATCATCCAACTCAACATAAAACTAATTCGAAATTCTAAGTTTAATGATTATTGAAAACTTGTTGACAAGGTAATGTCTTAATTGTACTCGAATCGTCTTCTAAAGAGTTAATTGTACTCGATTAATCTTATAACTCAACATAAAACTAATCATTAACTCTAAGTGTAACGATTATTGAAATCTTTTTGACCAAGTAAAGAGATATTTATACTCGAATCATCTTCTAAAGAGTTAATGTACTTGATTAACTTTCCAACTCAACATGAAACTAATTCGCAACTCTATGTGTAATGATTAACCAAAACTTGTTGACCAAGTAATGTCTTAATTATACTCGAATTATCTTCTAAAGAGTTAATTGTTCTCGATTAATCTTATAACTCAACATAAAACTAATCCTTAACACTAAGTGTAACGATTATTGAAAACTTGTTGACCAAGTAAAGATTTAATTGTACTCGAATCATCTTCTAAAGAGTTAATGTACTCGATTAAACTTTTAACTCAACATAAACTAATTCGTAACTCTATGTGTAACGATTATTGAAAACTTGTTGACCAAGTAAAGAATTAATTGTACTCGAATCATCATCTAAAGATTTAATGTACTCGATTAATCTTCCAACTCAACATAAAACTAATTCGAAATTCTAAGTTGAATGATTATTGAAAACTTGTTGACTAGGTATTGTCTTAATTGTACTCGAATCGTCTTCTAAAGAGTTAATTGTACTCGATTAATCTTATAACTCAACATAAAACTAATCATTAACTCTAAGTGTAACGAATATTGAAATCTTTTTGACCAAGTAAAGAGTTAATTATACTCGAATCATCTTCTAAAGAGTTAATGTACTTGATTAATTTTCCAACTCAACATGAAACTAATTCGCAACTCTATGTGTAATGATTAACCAAAACTTGTTGACCAAGTAATGTCTTAATTATACTCGAATTATCTTCTAAAGAGTTAATTGTTCTCGATTAATCTTATAACTCAACATAAAACTAATCCTTAACACTAAGTGTAACGATTATTGAAAACTTGTTGACCAAGTAAAGATATAATTGTACTCGAATCATCTTCTAAAGAGTTAATGTACTCGATTAAACTTTTAACTCAACATAAACTAATTCGTAACTCTAAGTGTAACGATTATTGAAAACTTGTTGACCAAGTAAAGAGTTAATTGTACTCGAATCATCATCTAAAGATTTAATGTACTCGATTAATCATCCAACTCAACATAAAACTAATTCGAAATTCTAAGTTTAATGATTATTGAAAACTTGTTGACTAGGTAATGTCTTAATTGTACTCGAATCGTCTTCTAAAGAGTTAATTGTACTCGATTAATCTTATAACTCAACATAAAACTAATCATTAACTCTAAGTGTAACGAATATTGAAATCTTTTTGACCAAGTAAAGAGATATTTATACTCGAATCATCTTCTAAAGAGTTAATGTACTTGATTAATTTTCCAACTCAACATAAAACTAATTCGCAACTCTATGTGTAATGATTAACCAAAACTTGTTGACCAAGTAATGTCTTAATTATACTCGAATTATCTTCTAAAGAGTTAATTGTTCTTGATTAATCTTATAACTCAACATAAAACTAATCCTTAACACTAAGTGTAACGATTATTGAAAACTTGTTGACCAAGTAAAGATTTAATTGTACTCGAATCATCTTCTAAAGAGTTAATGTACTCGATTAAACTTTTAACTCAACATAAACTAATTCGTAACTCTATGTGTAACGATTATTGAAAACTTGTTGACCAAGTAAAGAATTAATTGTACTCGAATCATCATCTAAAGATTTAATGTACTCGATTAATCTTCCAACTCAACATAAAACTAATTCGAAATTCTAAGTTTAATGATTATTGAAAACTTGTTGACTAGGTAATGTCTTAATTGTACTCGAATCGTCTTCTAAAGAGTTAATTGTACTCGATTAATCTTATAACTCAACATAAAATAAACCTAAACTCTAAGTCTAACGATTATTGAAAACTTGTTTATCAAGTAGAGAGTTAATTATACTGGAATCATCTTCTAAAGAGTTAATGTACATGATTAATTTTCCAACTCAACATAAAACTAATTCGCAACTCTATGTTTAATGATTAACCAAAACTTGTTGACGAAGTAATGTCTTAATTATACTCGAATTATCTTCTAAAGAGTTAATTGTTCTCGATTAATCTTATAACTCAACATAAAACTAATCCTTAACACTAAGTGTAACGATTATTGAAAACTTGTTGACCAAGTAAAGATTTAATTGTACTCGAATCATCTTCTAAAGAGTTAATGTACTCGATTAAACTTTTAACTCAACATAAACTAATTCGTAACTCTATGTGTAACGATTATTGAAAACTTGTTGACCAAGTAAAGAGTTAATTGTGCTCGAATCATCATCTAAAGATTTAATGTACTCGATTAATCTTCCAACTCAACATAACACTAATTCGAAATTCTAAGTTTAATGATTATTGAAAACTTGTTGACTAGTTAATGTCTTAATTGTACTCGAATCGTCTTCTAAAGAGTTAATTGTACTCGATTAATCTTATAACTCGACATAAAACTAATCATTAACTCTAAGTGTAACGAATATTGAAATCTTTTTGACCAAGTAAAGAGTTAATTATACTCGAATCATCTTCTAAAGAGTTAATGTACTTGATTAATTTTCCAACTCAACATGAAACTAATTCGCAACTCTATGTGTAATGATTAACCAAAACTTGTTGACCAAGTAATGTTTTAATTATACTCGAATTATCTTCTAAAGAGTTAATTGTTCTCGATTAATCTTATAACTCAACATAAAACTAATACTTAACACTAAGTGTAACGATTATTGAAAACTTGTTGACCAAGTAAAGATTTAATTGTACTCGAATCATCTTCTAAAGAGTTAATGTACTCGATTAAACTTTTAACTCAACATAAACTAATTCGTACCTCTAAGTGTAACGATTATTGAAAACTTGTTGACCAAGTAAAGAGTTAATTGTACTCGAATCATCATCTAAAGATTTAATGTACTCGATTAATCATCCAACTCAACATAAAACTAATTCGAAATTCTAAGTTTAATGATTATTGAAAACTTGTTGACAAGGTAATGTCTTAATTGTACTCGAATCGTCTTCTAAAGAGTTAATTGTACTCGATTAATCTTATAACTCAACATAAAACTAATCATTAACTCTAAGTGTAACGATTATTGAAATCTTTTTGACCAAGTAAAGAGATATTTATACTCGAATCATCTTCTAAAGAGTTAATGTACTTGATTAACTTTCCAACTCAACATGAAACTAATTCGCAACTCTATGTGTAATGATTAACCAAAACTTGTTGACCAAGTAATGTCTTAATTATACTCGAATTATCTTCTAAAGAGTTAATTGTTCTCGATTAATCTTATAACTCAACATAAAACTAATCCTTAACACTAAGTGTAACGATTATTGAAAACTTGTTGACCAAGTAAAGATTTAATTGTACTCGAATCATCTTCTAAAGAGTTAATGTACTCGATTAAACTTTTAACTCAACATAAACTAATTCGTAACTCTATGTGTAACGATTATTGAAAACTTGTTGACCAAGTAAAGAATTAATTGTACTCGAATCATCATCTAAAGATTTAATGTACTCGATTAATCTTCCAACTCAACATAAAACTAATTCGAAATTCTAAGTTGAATGATTATTGAAAACTTGTTGACTAGGTATTGTCTTAATTGTACTCGAATCGTCTTCTAAAGAGTTAATTGTACTCGATTAATCTTATAACTCAACATAAAACTAATCATTAACTCTAAGTGTAACGAATATTGAAATCTTTTTGACCAAGTAAAGAGTTAATTATACTCGAATCATCTTCTAAAGAGTTAATGTACTTGATTAATTTTCCAACTCAACATGAAACTAATTCGCAACTCTATGTGTAATGATTAACCAAAACTTGTTGACCAAGTAATGTCTTAATTATACTCGAATTATCTTCTAAAGAGTTAATTGTTCTCGATTAATCTTATAACTCAACATAAAACTAATCCTTAACACTAAGTGTAACGATTATTGAAAACTTGTTGACCAAGTAAAGATATAATTGTACTCGAATCATCTTCTAAAGAGTTAATGTACTCGATTAAACTTTTAACTCAACATAAACTAATTCGTAACTCTAAGTGTAACGATTATTGAAAACTTGTTGACCAAGTAAAGAGTTAATTGTACTCGAATCATCATCTAAAGATTTAATGTACTCGATTAATCATCCAACTCAACATAAAACTAATTCGAAATTCTAAGTTTAATGATTATTGAAAACTTGTTGACTAGGTAATGTCTTAATTGTACTCGAATCGTCTTCTAAAGAGTTAATTGTACTCGATTAATCTTATAACTCAACATAAAACTAATCATTAACTCTAAGTGTAACGAATATTGAAATCTTTTTGACCAAGTAAAGAGTTAATTATACTCGAATCATCTTCTAAAGAGTTAATGTACTTGATTAATTTTCCAACTCAACATGAAACTAATTCGCAACTCTATGTGTAATGATTAACCAAAACTTGTTGACCAAGTAATGTCTTAATTATACTCGAATTATCTTCTAAAGAGTTAATTGTTCTCGATTAATCTTATAACTCAACATAAAACTAATCCTTAACACTAAGTGTAACGATTATTGAAAACTTGTTGACCAAGTAAAGATATAATTGTACTCGAATCATCTTCTAAAGAGTTAATGTACTCGATTAAACTTTTAACTCAACATAAACTAATTCGTAACTCTATGTGTAACGATTATTGAAATCTTGTTGACCAAGTAAAGATTTAATTGTACTCGAATCATCTTCTAAAGAGTTAATGTACTCGATTAAACTTTTAACTCAACATAAACTAATTCGTAACTCTATGTGTAACGATTATTGAAAACTTGTTGACCAAGTAAAGAATTAATTGTACTCGAATCATCATCTAAAGATTTAATGTACTCGATTAATCTTCCAACTCAACATAAAACTAATTCGAAATTCTAAGTTGAATGATTATTGAAAACTTGTTGACTAGGTAATGTCTTAATTGTACTCGAATCGTCTTCTAAAGAGTTAATTGTACTCGATTAATCTTATAACTCAACATAAAACTAATCATTAACTGTAAGTGTAACGATTATTGAAATCTTTTTGACCAAGTAAAGAGATATTTATACTCGAATCATCTTCTAAAGAGTTAATGTACTTGATTAATTTTCCAACTCAACATAAAACTAATTTGCAACTCTATGTGTAATGATTAACCAAAACTTGTTGACCAAGTAATGTCTTAATTATACTCGAATTATCTTCTAAAGAGTTAATTGTTCTCGATTAATCTTATAACTCAACATAAAACTAATCCTTAACACTAAGTGTAACGATTATTGAAAACTTGTTGACCAAGTAAAGAGTTAATTGTACTCGAATCATCATCTAAAGATTTAATGTACTCGATTAATAATCCAACTCAACATAAAACTAATTCGAAATTCTAAGTTTAATGATTATTGAAAACTTGTTGACTAGGTAATGTCTTAATTGTACTCGAATCGTCTTCTAAAGAGTTAATTGTACTCGATTAATCTTATAACTCAACATAAAACTAATCATTAACTCTAAGTGTAACGATTATTGAAATCTTTTTGACCAAGTAAAGAGATATTTATACTCGAATCATCTTCTAAAGAGTTGATGTACTTGATTAATTTTCCAACTCAACATAAAACTAATTCGCAACTCTATGTGTAATGATTAACCAAAACTTGTTGACCAAGTAATGTCTTAATTATACTCGAATTATCTTCTAAAGAGTTAATTGTTCTTGATTAATCTTATAACTCAACATAAAACTAATCCTTAACACTAAGTGTAACGATTATTGAAAACTTGTTGACCAAGTAAAGATTTAATTGTACTCGAATCATCTTCTAAAGAGTTAATGTACTCGATTAAACTTTTAACTCAACATAAACTAATTCGTAACTCTATGTGTAACGATTATTGAAAACTTGTTGACCAAGTAAAGAATTAATTGTACTCGAATCATCATCTAAAGATTTAATGTACTCGATTAATCTTCCAACTCAACATAAAACTAATTCGAAATTCTAAGTTGAATGATTATTGAAAACTTGTTGACTAGGTAATGTCTTAATTGTACTCGAATCGTCTTCTAAAGAGTTAATTGTACTCGATTAATCTTATAACTCAACATAAAACTAATCATTAACTCTAAGTGTAACGATTATTGAAATCTTTTTGACCAAGTAAAGAGATATTTATACTCGAATCATCTTCTAAAGAGTTAATGTACTTGATTAATTTTCCAACTCAACATAAAACTAATTTGCAAATCTATGTGTAATGATTAACCAAAACTTGTTGACCAAGTAATGTCTTAATTATACTCGAATTATCTTCTAAAGAGTTAATTGTTCTCGATTAATCTTGTAACTCAACATAAAACTAATCTTTAACACTAAGTGTAACGATTATTGAAAACTTGTTGACCAAGTAAAGAGTTAATTGTACTCGAATCATCATCTAAAGATTTAATGTACTCGATTAATCATCCAACTCAACATAAAACTAATTCGAAATTCTAAGTTTAATGATTATTGAAAACTTGTTGACTAGGTAATGTCTTAATTGTACTCGAATCGTCTTCTAAAGAGTTAATTGTACTCGATTAATCTTATAACTCAACATAAAACTAATCATTAACTCTAAGTGTAACGATTATTGAAATCTTTTTGACCAAGTAAAGAGATATTTATACTCGAATCATCTTCTAAAGAGTTAATGTACTTGATTAATTTTCCAACTCAACATAAAACTAATTCGCAACTCTATGTGTAATGATTAACCAAAACTTGTTGACCAAGTAATGTCTTAATTATACTCGAATCATCTTCTAAAGAGTTAATTGTTCTTGATTAATCTTATAACTCAACATAAAACTAATCCTTAACACTAAGTGTAACGATTATTGAAAACTTGTTGACCAAGTAAAGATTTAATTGTACTCGAATCATCTTCTAAAGAGTTAATGTACTCGATTAAACTTTTAACTCAACATAAACTAATTCGTAACTCTATGTGTAACGATTATTGAAAACTTGTTGACCAAGTAAAGAATTAATTGTACTCGAATCATCATCTAAAGATTTAATGTACTCGATTAATCTTCCAACTCAACATAAAACTAATTCGAAATTCTAAGTTTAATGATTATTGAAAACTTGTTGACTAGGTAATGTCTTAATTGTACTCGAATCGTCTTCTAAAGAGTTAATTGTACTCGATTAATCTTATAACTCAACATAAAATAAACCTAAACTCTAAGTCTAACGATTATTGAAAACTTGTTTATCAAGTAGAGAGTTAATTATACTGGAATCATCTTCTAAAGAGTTAATGTACTTGATTAATTTTCCAACTCAACATAAAACTAATTCGCAACTCTATGTTTAATGATTAACCAAAACTTGTTGACGAAGTAATGTCTTAATTATACTCGAATTATCTTCTAAAGAGTTAATTGTTCTCAATTAATCTTATAACTCAACATAAAACTAATCCTTAACACTAAGTGTAACGATTATTGAAAACTTGTTGACCAAGTAAAGATTTAATTGTACTCGAATCATCTTCTAAAGAGTTAATGTACTCGATTAAACTTTTAACTCAACATAAACTAATTCGTAACTCTATGTGTAACGATTATTGAAAACTTGTTGACCAAGTAAAGAGTTAATTTTACTCGAATCATCATCTAAAGATTTAATGTACTCGATTAATCTTCCAACTCAACATAACACTAATTCGAAATTCTAAGTTTAATGATTATTGAAAACTTGTTGACTAGGTAATGTCTTAATTGTACTCGAATCGTCTTCTAAAGAGTTAATTGTACTCGATTAATCTTATAACTCGACATAAAACTAATCATTAACTCTAAGTGTAACGAATATTGAAATCTTTTTGACCAAGTAAAGAGTTAATTATACTCGAATCATCATCTAAAGATTTAATGTACTCGATTAATCTTCCAACTCAACATAAAACTAATTCGAAATTCTAAGTTTAATGATTATTGAAAACTTGTTGACTAGGTAATGTCTTAATTGTACTCGAATCGTCTTCTAAAGAGTTAATTGTACTCGATTAATCTTATAACTCAACATAAAATAAACCTAAACTCTAAGTCTAACGATTATTGAAAACTTGTTTATCAAGTAGAGAGTTAATTGTACTGGAATCATCTTCTAAAGAGTTAATGTACTTGATTAATTTTCCAACTCAACATAAAACTAATTCGCAACTCTATGTTTAATGATTAACCAAAACTTGTTGACGAAGTAATGTCTTAATTATACTCGAATTATCTTCTAAAGAGTTAATTGTTCTCGATTAATCTTATAACTCAACATAAAACTAATCCTTAACACTAAGTGTAACGATTATTGAAAACTTGTTGACCAAGTAAAGATTTAATTGTACTCGAATCATATTCTAAAGAGTTAATGTACTCGATTAAACTTTTAACTCAACATAAACTAATTCGTAACTCTATGTGTAACGATTATTGAAAACTTGTTGACCAAGTAAAGAGTTAATTGTACTCGAATCATCATCTAAAGATTTAATGTACTCGATTAATCTTCCAACTCAACATAAAACTAATTCGAAATTCTAAGTTTAATGATTATTGAAAACTTGTTGACTAGGTAATGTCTTAATTGTACTCGAATCGTCTTCTAAAGAGTTAATTGTACTCGATTAATCTTATAACTCAACATAAAATAAACCTAAACTCTAAGTCTAACGATTATTGAAAACATGTTTATCAAGTAGAGAGTTAATTATACTGGAATCATCTTCTAAAGAGTTAATGTACTTGATTAATTTTCCAACTCAACATAAAACTAATTCGCAACTCTATGTTTAATGATTAACCAAAACTTGTTGACGAAGTAATGTCTTAATTATACTCGAATTATCTTCTAAAGAGTTAATTGTTCTCGATTAATCTTATAACTCAACATAAAACTAATCCTTAACACTAAGTGTAACGATTATTGAAAACTTGTTGACCAAGTAAAGATTTAATTGTACTCGAATCATCTTCTAAAGAGTTAATGTACTCGATTAAACTTTTAACTCAACATAAACTAATTCGTAACTCTATGTGTAATGATTATTGAAAACTTGTTGACCAAGTAAAGAATTAATTGTACTCGAATCATCATCTAAAGATTTAATGTACTCGATTAATCTTCCAACTCAACATAAAACTAATTCGAAATTCTAAGTTGAATGATTATTGAAAACTTGTTGACTAGGTAATGTCTTAATTGTACTCGAATCGTCTTCTAAAGAGTTAATTGTACTCGATTAATCTTATAACTCAACATAAAACTAATCATTAACTCTAAGTGTAACGATTATTGAAATCTTTTTGACCAAGTAAAGAGATATTTATACTCGAATCATCTTCTAAAGAGTTAATGTACTTGATTAATTTTCCAACTCAACATAAAACTAATTTGCAACTCTATGTGTAATGATTAACGAAAACTTGTTGACCAAGTAATGTCTTAATTATACTCGAATTATCCTCTAAAGAGTTAATTGTTCTCGATTAATCTTATAACTCAACATAAAACTAATACTTAACACTAAGTGTAACGATTATTGAAAACTTGTTGACCAAGTAAAGATTTAATTGTACTCGAATCATCTTCTAAAGAATTAATGTACTCGATTAAACTTTTAACTCAACATAAACTAATTCGTAACTCTAAGTGTAACGATTATTGAAAACTTGTTGACCAAGTAAAGAGTTAATTGTACTAGAATCATCATCTAAAGATTTAATGTACTCGATTAATCATCCAACTCAACATAAAACTAATTCGAAATTCTAAGTTTAATGATTATTGAAAACTTGTTGACTAGGTAATGTCTTAATTGTACTCGAATCGTCTTCTAAAGAGTTAATTGTACTCGATTAATCTTATAACTCAACATAAAACTAATCATTAACTCTAAGTGTAACGAATATTGAAATCTTTTTGACCAAGTAAAGAGTTAATTATACTCGAATCATCTTCTAAAGAGTTAATGTACTTGATTAATTTTCCAACTCAACATAAAACTAATTCGCAACTCTATGTGTAATGATTAACCAAAACTTGTTGACCAAGTAATGTCTTAATTATACTCGAATTATCTTCTAAAGAGTTAATTGTTCTCGATTAATCTTATAACTCAACATAAAACTAATACTTAACACTAAGTGTAACGATTATTGAAAACTTGTTGACCAAGTAAAGATTTAATTGTACTCGAATCATCTTCTAAAGAGTTAATGTACTCGATTAAACTTTTAACTCAACATAAACTAATTCGTAACTCTAAGTGTAATGGTTATTGAAAACTTGTTGACCAAGTAAAGAGTTAATTGTACTCGAATCATCATCTAAAGATTTAATGTACTCGATTAATCATCCAACTCAACATAAAACTAATTCGAAATTCTAAGTTTAATGATTATTGAAAACTTGTTGACTAGGTAATGTCTTAATTGTACTCGAATCGTCTTCTAAAGAGTTAATTGTACTCGATTAATCTTATAACTCAACATAAAACTAATCATTAACTCTAAGTGTAACGATTATTGAAATCTTTTTGACCAAGTAAAGAGATATTTATACTCGAATCATCTTCTAAAGAGTTAATGTACTTGATTAATTTTCCAACTCAACATAAAACTAATTCGCAACTCTATGTGTAATGATTAACCAAAACTTGTTGACCAAGTAATGTCTTAATTATACTCGAATTATCTTCTAAAGAGTTAATTGTTCTCGATTAATCTTATAACTCAACATAAAACTAATCCTTAACACTAAGTGTAACGATTATTGAAAACTTGTTGACCAAGTAAAGAGTTAATTGTACTCGAATCATCATCTAAAGATTTAATGTACTCGATTAATCATCCAACTCAACATAAAACTAATTCGAAATTCTAAGTTTAATGATTATTGAAAACTTGTTGACTAGGTAATGTCTTAATTGTACTCGAATCGTCTTCTAAAGAGTTAATTGTACTCGATTAATCTTATAACTCAACATAAAACTAATCATTAACTCTAAGTGTAACGATTATTGAAATCTTTTTGACCATGTAAAGAGATATTTATACTCGAATCATCTTCTAAAGAGTTAATGTACTTGATTAATTTTCCAACTCAACATAAAACTAATTCGCAACTCTATGTGTAATGATTAACCAAAACTTGTTGACCAAGTAATGTCTTAATTATACTCGAATTATCTTCTAAAGAGTTAATTGTTCTTGATTAATCTTATAACTCAACATAAAACTAATCCTTAACACTAAGTGTAACGATTATTGAAAACTTGTTGACCAAGTAAAGATTTAATTGTACTCGAATCATCTTCTAAAGAGTTAATGTACTTGATTAACTTTCCAACTCAACATGAAACTAATTCGCAACTCTATGTGTAATGATTAACCAAAACTTGTTGACCAAGTAATGTCTTAATTATACTCGAATTATCTTCTAAAGAGTTAATTGTTCTCAATTAATCTTATAACTCAACATAAAACTAATCCTTAACACTAAGTGTAACGATTATTGAAAACTTGTTGACCAATTAAAGATTTAATTGTACTCGAATCATCTTCTAACGAGTTAATGTACTCGATTAAACTTTTAACTCAACATAAACTAATTCGTAACTCTGTGTGTAACGATTATTGAAAACTTGTTGACCAAGTAAAGAATTAATTGTACTCGAATCATCATCTAAAGATTTAATGTACTCGATTAATCTTCCAACTCAACATAAAACTAATTCGAAATTCTAAGTTGAATGATTATTGAAAACTTGTTGACTAGGTAATGTCTTAATTGTACTCGAATCGTCTTCTAAAGAGTTAATTGTACTCGATTAATCTTATAACTCAACATAAAACTAATCATTAACTCTAAGTGTAACGATTATTGAAATCTTTTTGACCAAGTAAAGAGATATTTATACTCGAATCATCTTCTAAAGAGTTAATGTACTTGATTAACTTTCCAACTCAACATGAAACTAATTCGCAACTCTATGTGTAATGATTAACCAAAACTTGTTGACCAAGTAATGTCTTAATTATACTCGAATTATCTTCTAAAGAGTTAATTGTTCTCGATTAATCTTATAACTCAACATAAAACTAATCCTTAACACTAAGTGTAACGATTATTGAAAACTTGTTGACCAAGTAAAGATTTAATTGTACTCGAATCATCTTCTAAAGAGTTAATGTACTCGATTAAACTTTTAACTCAATATAAACTAATTCGTAACTCTATGTGTAACGATTATTGAAAACTTGTTGACCAAGTAAAGAATTAATTGTACTCGAATCATCATCTAAAGATTTAATGTACTCGATTAATCTTCCAACTCAACATAAAACTAATTCGAAATTCTAAGTTGAATGATTATTGAAAACTTGTTGACTAGGTAATGTCTTAATTGTACTCGAATCGTCTTCTAAAGAGTTAATTGTACTCGATTAATCTTATAACTCAACATAAAACTAATCATTAACTCTAAGTGTAACGAATATTGAAATCTTTTTGACCAAGTAAAGAGTTAATTATACTCGAATCATCTTCTAAAGAGTTAATGTACTTGATTAATTTTCCAACTCAACATGAAACTAATTCGCAACTCTATGTGTAATGATTAACCAAAACTTGTTGACCAAGTAACGTCTTAATTATACTCGAATTATCTTCTAAAGAGTTAATTGTTCTCGATTAATCTTATAACTCAACATAAAACTAATCCTTAACACTAAGAGTAACGATTATTGAAAACTTGTTGACCAAGTAAAGAGTTAATTGTACTCGAATCATCATCTAAAGATTTAATGTACTCGATTAATCATCCAACTCAACATAAAACTAATTCGAAATTCTAAGTTTAATGATTATTGAAAACTTGTTGACTAGGTAATGTCTTAATTGTACTCGAATCGTCTTCTAAAGAGTTAATTGTACTCGATTAATCTTATAACTCAACATAAAACTAATCATTAACTCTAAGTGTAACGATTATTGAAATCTTTTTGACCAAGTAAAGAGATATTTATACTCGAATCATCTTCTAAAGAGTTAATGTACTTGATTAATTTTCCAACTCAACATAAAACTAATTCGCAACTCTATGTGTAATGATTAACCAAAACTTGTTGACCAAGTAATGTCTTAATTATACTTGAATTATCTTCTAAAGAGTTAATTGTTCTCGATTAATCTTATAACTCAACATAAAACTAATCCTTAACACTAAGTGTAACGTTTATTGAAAACTTGTTGACCAAGTAAAGATTTAATTGTACTCGAATCATCTTCTAAAGAGTTAATGTACTCGATTAAACTTTTAACTCAACATAAACTAATTCGTAACTCTATGTGTAACGATTATTGAAAACTTGTTGACCAAGTAAAGAGTTAATTGTACTCGAATCATCATCTAAAGATTTAATGTACTCGATTAATCTTCCAACTCAACATAAAACTAGTTCGAAATTCTAAGTTTAATGATTATTGAAAACTTGTTGACTAGGTAATGTCTTAATTGTACTCGAATCGTCTTCTAAAGAGTTAATTGTACTCGATTAATCTTATAACTCAACATAAAACTAATCATTAACTCAAAGTGTAACGATTATTGAAATCTTTTTGACCAAGTAAAGAGATATTTATACTCGAATCATCTTCTAAAGAGTTAATGTACTTGATTAATTTTCCAACTCAACATAAAACTAATTCGCAACTCTATGTGTAATGATTAACCAAAACTTGTTGACCAAGTAATGTCTTAATTATACTCGAATTATCTTCTAAAGAGTTAATTGTTCTTGATTAATCTTATAACTCAACATAAAACTAATCCTTAACACTAAGTGTAACGATTATTGAAAACTTGTTGACCAAGTAAAGATTTAATTGTACTCGAATCATCTTCTAAAGAGTTAATGTACTCGATTAAACTTTTAACTCAACATAAACTAATTCGTAACTCTATGTGTAACGATTATTGAAAACTTGTTGACCAAGTAAAGAATTAATTGTACTCGAATCATCATCTAAAGATTTAATGTACTCGATTAATCTTCCAACTCAACATAAAACTAATTCGAAATTCTAAGTTTAATGATTATTGAAAACTTGTTGACTAGGTAATGTCTTAATTGTACTCGAATCGTCTTCTAAAGAGTTAATTGTACTCGATTAATCTTATAACTCAACATAAAACTAATCATTAACTCTAAGTGTAACGAATATTGAAATCTTTTTTACCAAGTAAAGAGTTAATTATACTCGAATCATCTTCTAAAGAGTTAATGTACTTGATTAACTTTCCAACTCAACATGAAACTAATTCGCAACTCTATGTGTAATGATTAACCAAAACTTGTTGACCAAGTAATGTCTTAATTATACTCGAATTATCTTCTAAAGAGTTAATTGTTCTCGATTAATCTTATAACTCAACATAAAACTAATCCTTAACACTAAGTGTAACGATTATTGAAAACTTGTTGACCAAGTAAAGATTTAATTGTACTCGAATCATCTTCTAAAGAGTTAATGTACTCGATTAAACTTTTAACTCAACATAAACTAATTCGTAACTCTATGTCTAACGATTATTGAAAACTTGTTGACCAAGTAAAGAATTAATTGTACTCGAATCATCATCTAAAGATTTAATGTACTCGATTAATCTTCCAACTCAACATAAAACTAATTCGAAATTCTAAGTTGAATGATTATTGAAAACTTGTTGACTAGGTAATGTCTTAATTGTACTCGAATCGTCTTCTAAAGAGTTAATTGTACTCGATTAATCTTATAACTCAACATAAAACTAATCATTAACTCTAAGTGTAACGAATATTGAAATCTTTTTGACCAAGTAAAGAGTTAATTATACTCGAATCATCTTCTAAAGAGTTAATGTACTTGATTAATTTTCCAACTCAACATGAAACTAATTCGCAACTCTATGTGTAATGATTAACCAAAACTTGTTGACCAAGTAATGTCTTAATTATACTCGAATTATCTTCTAAAGAGTTAATTGTTCTCGATTAATCTTATAACTCAACATAAAACTAATCCTTAACATAAGTGTAACGATTATTGAAAACTTGTTGACCAAGTAAAGATTTAATTGTACTCGAATCATCTTCTAAAGAGTTAATGTACTCGATTAAACTTTTAACTCAACATAAACTAATTCGTAACTCTAAGTGTAACGATTATTGAAAACTTGTTGACCAAGTAAAGAGTTAATTGTACTCGAATCATCATCTAAAGATTTAATGTACTCGATTAATCATCCAACTCAACATAAAACTAATTCAAAATTCTAAGTTTAATGATTATTGAAAACTTGTTGACTAGGTAATATCTTAATTGTACTCGAATCGTCTTCTAAAGAGTTAATTGTACTCGATTAATCTTATAACTCAACATAAAACTAATCATTAACTCTAAGTGTAACGAATATTGAAATCTTTTTTACCAAGTAAAGAGTTAATTATACTCGAATCATCTTCTAAAGAGTTAATGTACTTCATTAACTTTCCAACTCAACATGAAACTAATTCGCAACTCTATGTGTAATGATTAACCAAAACTTGTTGACCAAGTAATGTCTTAATTATACTCGAATTATCTTCTAAAGAGTTAATTGTTCTCGATTAATCTTATAACTCAACATAAAACTAATCCTTAACACTAAGTGTAACGATTATTGAAAACTTGTTGACCAAGTAAAGATTTAATTGTACTCAAATCATCTTCTAAAGAGTTAATGTACTCGATTAAACTTTTAACTCAACATAAACTAATTCGTAACTCTATGTCTAACGATTATTGAAAACTTGTTGACCAAGTAAAGAATTAATTGTACTCGAATCATCATCTAAAGATTTAATGTACTCGATTAATCTTCCAACTCAACATAAAACTAATTCGAAATTCTAAGTTGAATGATTATTGAAAACTTGTTGACTAGGTAATGTCTTAATTGTACTCGAATCGTCTTCTAAAGAGTTAATTGTACTCGATTAATCTTATAACTCAACATAAAACTAATCATTAACTCTAAGTGTAACGAATATTGAAATCTTTTTGACCAAGTAAAGAGTTAATTATACTCGAATCATCTTCTAAAGAGTTAATGTACTTGATTAATTTTCCAACTCAACATGAAACTAATTCGCAACTCTATGTGTAATGATTAACCAAAACTTGTTGACCAAGTAATGTCTTAATTATACTCGAATTATCTTCTAAAGAGTTAATTGTTCTCGATTAATCTTATAACTCAATATAAAACTAATCCTTAACACTAAGTGTAACGATTATTGAAAACTTGTTGACCAAGTAAAGATTTAATTATACTCGATTCATCTTCTAAAGAGTTAATGTACTCGATTAAACTTTTAACTCAACATAAACTAATTCGTAACTCTATGTGTAACGATTATTGAAAACTTGTTGACCAAGTAAAGAATTAATTGTACTCGAATCATCATCTAAAGATTTAATGTACTCGATTAATCTTCCAACTCAACATAAAACTAATTCGAAATTCTAAGTTTAATGATTATTGAAAACTTGTTGACTAGGTAATGTCTTAATTGTACTCGAATCGTCTTCTAAAGAGTTAATTGTACTCGATTAATCTTATAACTCAACATAAAACTAATCATTAACTCTAAGTGTAACGAATATTGAAATCTTTTTGACCAAGTAAAGAGTTAATTATACTCGAATCATCTTCTAAAGAGTTAATGTACTTGATTAATTTTCCAACTCAACATGAAACTAATTCGCAACTCTATGTGTAATGATTAACCAAAACTTGTTGACCAAGTAATGTCTTAATTATACTCGAATTATCTTCTAAAGAGTTAATTGTTCTCGATTAATCTTATAACTCAACATAAAACTAATCTTTAACACTAAGTGTAACGATTATTGAAAACTTGTTGACCAAGTAAAGAGTTAATTGTACTCGAATCATCATCTAAAGATTTAATGTACTCGATTAATCATCCAACTCAACATAAAACTAATTCGAAATTCTAAGTTTAATGATTATTGAAAACTTGTTGACTAGGTAATGTCTTAATTGTACTCGAATCGTCTTCTAAAGAGTTAATTGTACTCGATTAATCTTATAACTCAACATAAAACTAATCATTAACTGTAAGTGTAACGATTATTGAAATCTTTTTGACCAAGTAAAGTGATATTTATACTCAAATCATCTTCTAAAGAGTTAATGTACTTGATTAATTTTCCAACTCAACATAAAACTAATTCGCAACTCTATGTGTAATGATTAACCAAAACTTGTTGACCAAGTAATGTCTTAATTATACTCGAATTATCTTCTAGAGAGTTAATTGTTCTTGATTAATCTTATAACTCAACATAAAACTAATCCTTAACACTAAGTGTAACGATTATTGAAAACTTGTTGACCAAGTAAAGATTTAATTGTACTCGATTCATCTTCTAAAGAGTTAATGTACTCGATTAAACTTTTAACTCAACATAAACTAATTCGTAACTCTATGTGTAACGATTATTGAAAACTTGTTGACCAAGTAAAGAATTAATTGTACTCGAATCATCATCTAAAGATTTAATGTACTCGATTAATCTTCCAACTCAACATAAAACTAATTCGAAATTCTAAGTTTAATGATTATTGAAAACTTGTTGACTAGGTAATGTCTTAATTGTACTCGAATCGTCTTCTAAAGAGTTAATTGTACTCGATTAATCTTATAACTCAACATAAAACTAATCATTAACTCTAAGTGTAACGAATATTGAAATCTTTTTGACCAAGTAAAGAGTTAATTATACTCGAATCATCTTCTAAAGAGTTAATGTACTTGATTAATTTTCCAACTCAACATGAAACTAATTCGCAACTCTATGTGTAATGATTAACCAAAACTTGTTGACCAAGTAATGTCTTAATTATACTCGAATTATCTTCTAAATAGTTAATTGTTCTCGATTAATATTATAACTCAACATAAAACTAATCCTTAACACTAAGTGTAACGATTATTGAAAACTTGTTGACCAAGTAAAGATTTAATTGTACTCGAATCATCTTCTAAAGAGTTAATGTACTCGATTAAACTTTTAACTCAACATAAACTAATTCGTAACTCTATGTCTAACGATTATTGAAAACTTGTTGACCAAGTAAAGAATTAATTGTACTCGAATCATCATCTAAAGATTTAATGTACTCGATTAATCTTCCAACTCAACATAAAACTAATTCGAAATTCTAAGTTGAATGATTATTGAAAACTTGTTGACTAGGTAATGTCTTAATTGTACTCGAATCGTCTTCTAAAGAGTTAATTGTACTCGATTAATCTTATAACTCAACATAAAACTAATCATTAACTCTAAGTGTAACGAATATTGAAATCTTTTTGACCAAGTAAAGAGTTAATTATACTCGAATCATCTTCTAAAGAGTTAATGTACTTGATTAATTTTCCAACTCAACATGAAACTAATTAGCAACTCTATGTGTAATGATTAACCAAAACTTGTTGACCAAGTAATGTCTTAATTATACTCGAATTATCTTCTAAAGAGTTAATTGTTCTCGATTAATCTTATAACTCAACATAAAACTAATCCTTAACACTAAGTGTAACGATTATTGAAAACTTGTTGACCAAGTAAAGATTTAATTGTACTCGAATCATCTTCTAAAGAGTTAATGTACTCGATTAAACTTTTAACTCAACATAAACTAATTCGTCACTCTAAGTGTAACGATTATTGAAAACTTGTTGACCAAGTAAAGAGTTAATTGTAGTCGAATCATCATCTAAAGATTTAATGTACTCGATTAATCATCCAACTCAACATAAAACTAATTCGAAATTCTAAGTTTAATGATTATTGAAAACTTGTTGACTAGGTAATGTCTTAATTGTACTCGAATCGTCTTCTAAAGAGTTAATTGTACTCGATTAATCTTATAACTCAACATAAAACTAATCATTAACTCTAAGTGTAACGATTATTGAAATCTTTTTGACCAAGTAAAGAGATATTTATACTCGAATCATCTTCTAAAGAGTTAATGTACTTGATTAATTTTCCAACTCAACATAAAACTAATTCGCAACTCTATGTGTAATGATTAACCAAAACTTGTTGACGAAGTAATGTCTTAATTATACTTGAATTATCTTCTAAAGAGTTAATTGTTCTCCATTAATCTTATAACTCAACATAAAACTAATCCTTAACACTAAGTGTAACGATTATTGAAAACTTGTTGACCAAGTAAAGATTTAATTGTACTCGAATCATCTTCTAAAGAGTTAATATACTCGATTAAACTTTTAACTCAACATAAACTAATTCGTAACTCTATGTGTAACGATTATTGAAAACTTGTTGACCAAGTAAAGAGTTAATTGTACTCGAATCATCATCTAAAGATTTAATGTACTCGATTAATCTTTCAACTCAACATAAAACTAATTCGAAATTCTAAGTTGAATGATTATTGAAAACTTGTTGACTAGGTAATGTCTTAATTGTACTCGAATCGTCTTCTAAAGAGTTAATTGTACTCGATTAATCTTATAACTCAACATAAAACTAATCATTAACTCTAAGTGTAACGAATATTGAAATCTTTTTGACCAAGTAAAGAGTTAATTATACTCGAATCATCTTCTAAAGAGTTAATGTACTTGATTAATTTTCCAACTCAACATGAAACTAATTCGCAACTCTATGTGTAATGATTAACCAAAACTTGTTGACCAAGTAATGTCTTAATTATACTCGAATTATCTTCTAAAGAGTTAATTGTTCTCGATTAATCTTATAACTCAACATAAAACTAATCCTTAACATAAGTGTAACGATTATTGAAAACTTGTTGACCAAGTAAAGATTTAATTGTACTCGAATCATCTTCTAAAGAGTTAATGTACTCGATTAAACTTTTAACTCAACATAAACTAATTCGTAACTCTAAGTGTAACGATTATTGAAAACTTGTTGACCAAGTAAAGAGTTAATTGTACTCGAATCATCATCTAAAGATTTAATGTACTCGATTAATCATCCAACTCAACATAAAACTAATTCAAAATTCTAAGTTTAATGATTATTGAAAACTTGTTGACTAGGTAATATCTTAATTGTACTCGAATCGTCTTCTAAAGAGTTAATTGTACTCGATTAATCTTATAACTCAACATAAAACTAATCATTAACTCTAAGTGTAACGATTATTGAAATCTTTTTGACCAAGTAAAGAGATATTTATACTCGAATCATCTTCTAAAGAGTTAATGTACTTGATTAATTTTCCAACTCAACATAAAACTAATTCGCAACTCTATGTGTAATGATTAACCAAAACTTGTTGACGAAGTAATGTCTTAATTATACTTGAATTATCTTCTAAAGAGTTAATTGTTCTCCATTAATCTTATAACTCAACATAAAACTAATCCTTAACACTAAGTGTAACGATTATTGAAAACTTGTTGACCAAGTAAAGATTTAATTGTACTCGAATCATCTTCTAAAGAGTTAATATACTCGATTAAACTTTTAACTCAACATAAACTAATTCGTAACTCTATGTGTAACGATTATTGAAAACTTGTTGACCAAGTAAAGAGTTAATTGTACTCGAATCATCATCTAAAGATTTAATGTACTCGATTAATCTTTCAACTCAACATAAAACTAATTCGAAATTCTAAGTTGAATGATTATTGAAAACTTGTTGACTAGGTAATGTCTTAATTGTACTCGAATCGTCTTCTAAAGAGTTAATTGTACTCGATTAATCTTATAACTCAACATAAAACTAATCATTAACTCTAAGTGTAACGAATATTGAAATCTTTTTGACCAAGTAAAGAGTTAATTATACTCGAATCATCTTCTAAAGAGTTAATGTACTTGATTAATTTTCCAACTCAACATGAAACTAATTCGCAACTCTATGTGTAATGATTAACCAAAACTTGTTGACCAAGTAATGTCTTAATTATACTCGAATTATCTTCTAAAGAGTTAATTGTTCTCGATTAATCTTATAACTCAACATAAAACTAATCCTTAACATAAGTGTAACGATTATTGAAAACTTGTTGACCAAGTAAAGATTTAATTGTACTCGAATCATCTTCTAAAGAGTTAATGTACTCGATTAAACTTTTAACTCAACATAAACTAATTCGTAACTCTAAGTGTAACGATTATTGAAAACTTGTTGACCAAGTAAAGAGTTAATTGTACTCGAATCATCATCTAAAGATTTAATGTACTCGATTAATCATCCAACTCAACATAAAACTAATTCAAAATTCTAAGTTTAATGATTATTGAAAACTTGTTGACTAGGTAATATCTTAATTGTACTCGAATCGTCTTCTAAAGAGTTAATTGTACTCGATTAATCTTATAACTCAACATAAAACTAATCATTAACTCTAAGTGTAACGATTATTGAAATCTTTTTGACCAAGTAAAGAGATATTTATACTCGAATCATCTTCTAAAGAGTTAATGTACTTGATTAATTTTCCAACTCAACATAAAACTAATTCGCAACTCTATGTGTAATGATTAACCAAAACTTGTTGACGAAGTAATGTCTTAATTATACTTGAATTATCTTCTAAAGAGTTAATTGTTCTCCATTAATCTTATAACTCAACATAAAACTAATCCTTAACACTAAGTGTAACGATTATTGAAAACTTGTTGACCAAGTAAAGATTTAATTGTACTCGAATCATCTTCTAAAGAGTTAATATACTCGATTAAACTTTTAACTCAACATAAACTAATTCGTAACTCTATGTGTAACGATTATTGAAAACTTGTTGACCAAGTAAAGAGTTAATTGTACTCGAATCATCATCTAAAGATTTAATGTACTCGATTAATCTTCCAACTCAACATAAAACTAATTCGAAATTCTAAGTTGAATGATTATTGAAAACTTGTTGACTAGGTAATGTCTTAATTGTACTCGAATCGTCTTCTAAAGAGTTAATTGTACTCGATTAATCTTATAACTCAACATAAAACTAATCATTAACTCTAAGTGTAACGAATATTGAAATCTTTTTGACCAAGTAAAGAGTTAATTATACTCGAATCATCTTCTAAAGAGTTAATGTACTTGATTAATTTTCCAACTCAACATGAAACTAATTCGCAACTCTATGTGTAATGATTAACCAAAACTTGTTGACCAAGTAATGTCTTAATTATACTCGAATTATCTTCTAAAGAGTTAATTGTTCTCGATTAATCTTATAACTCAACATAAAACTAATCCTTAACATAAGTGTAACGATTATTGAAAACTTGTTGACCAAGTAAAGATTTAATTGTACTCGAATCATCTTCTAAAGAGTTAATGTACTCGATTAAACTTTTAACTCAACATAAACTAATTCGTCACTCTAAGTGTAACGATTATTGAAAACTTGTTGACCAAGTAAAGAGTTAATTGTACTCGAATCATCATCTAAAGATTTAATGTACTCGATTAATCATCCAACTCAACATAAAACTAATTCGAAATTCTAAGTTTAATGATTATTGAAAACTTGTTGACTAGGTAATATCTTAATTGTACTCGAATCGTCTTCTAAAGAGTTAATTGTACTCGATTAATCTTATAACTCAACATAAAACTAATCATTAACTCTAAGTGTAACGATTATTGAAATCTTTTTGACCAAGTAAAGAGATATTTATACTCGAATCATCTTCTAAAGAGTTAATGTACTTGATTAATTTTCCAACTCAACATAAAACTAATTCGCAACTCTATGTGTAATGATTAACCAAAACTTGTTGACGAAGTAATGTCTTAATTATACTTGAATTATCTTCTAAAGAGTTAATTGTTCTCCATTAATCTTATAACTCAACATAAAACTAATCCTTAACACTAAGTGTAACGATTATTGAAAACTTGTTGACCAAGTAAAGATTTAATTGTACTCGAATCATCTTCTAAAGAGTTAATATACTCGATTAAACTTTTAACTCAACATAAACTAATTCGTAACTCTATGTGTAACGATTATTGAAAACTTGTTGACCAAGTAAAGAGTTAATTGTACTCGAATCATCATCTAAAGATTTAATGTACTCGATTAATCTTTCAACTCAACATAAAACTAATTCGAAATTCTAAGTTGAATGATTATTGAAAACTTGTTGACTAGGTAATGTCTTAATTGTACTCGAATCGTCTTCTAAAGAGTTAATTGTACTCGATTAATCTTATAACTCAACATAAAACTAATCATTAACTCTAAGTGTAACGAATATTGAAATCTTTTTGACCAAGTAAAGAGTTAATTATACTCGAATCATCTTCTAAAGAGTTAATGTACTTGATTAATTTTCCAACTCAACATGAAACTAATTCGCAACTCTATGTGTAATGATTAACCAAAACTTGTTGACCAAGTAATGTCTTAATTATACTCGAATTATCTTCTAAAGAGTTAATTGTTCTCGATTAATCTTATAACTCAACATAAAACTAATCCTTAACATAAGTGTAACGATTATTGAAAACTTGTTGACCAAGTAAAGATTTAATTGTACTCGAATCATCTTCTAAAGAGTTAATGTACTCGATTAAACTTTTAACTCAACATAAACTAATTCGTAACTCTAAGTGTAACGATTATTGAAAACTTGTTGACCAAGTAAAGAGTTAATTGTACTCGAATCATCATCTAAAGATTTAATGTACTCGATTAATCATCCAACTCAACATAAAACTAATTCAAAATTCTAAGTTTAATGATTATTGAAAACTTGTTGACTAGGTAATATCTTAATTGTACTCGAATCGTCTTCTAAAGAGTTAATTGTACTCGATTAATCTTATAACTCAACATAAAACTAATCATTAACTCTAAGTGTAACGATTATTGAAATCTTTTTGACCAAGTAAAGAGATATTTATACTCGAATCATCTTCTAAAGAGTTAATGTACTTGATTAATTTTCCAACTCAACATAAAACTAATTCGCAACTCTATGTGTAATGATTAACCAAAACTTGTTGACGAAGTAATGTCTTAATTATACTTGAATTATCTTCTAAAGAGTTAATTGTTCTCCATTAATCTTATAACTCAACATAAAACTAATCCTTAACACTAAGTGTAACGATTATTGAAAACTTGTTGACCAAGTAAAGATTTAATTGTACTCGAATCATCTTCTAAAGAGTTAATATACTCGATTAAACTTTTAACTCAACATAAACTAATTCGTAACTCTATGTGTAACGATTATTGAAAACTTGTTGACCAAGTAAAGAGTTAATTGTACTCGAATCATCATCTAAAGATTTAATGTACTCGATTAATCTTTCAACTCAACATAAAACTAATTCGAAATTCTAAGTTGAATGATTATTGAAAACTTGTTGACTAGGTAATGTCTTAATTGTACTCGAATCGTCTTCTAAAGAGTTAATTGTACTCGATTAATCTTATAACTCAACATAAAACTAATCATTAACTCTAAGTGTAACGAATATTGAAATCTTTTTGACCAAGTAAAGAGTTAATTATACTCGAATCATCTTCTAAAGAGTTAATGTACTTGATTAATTTTCCAACTCAACATGAAACTAATTCGCAACTCTATGTGTAATGATTAACCAAAACTTGTTGACCAAGTAATGTCTTAATTATACTCGAATTATCTTCTAAAGAGTTAATTGTTCTCGATTAATCTTATAACTCAACATAAAACTAATCCTTAACATAAGTGTAACGATTATTGAAAACTTGTTGACCAAGTAAAGATTTAATTGTACTCGAATCATCTTCTAAAGAGTTAATGTACTCGATTAAACTTTTAACTCAACATAAACTAATTCGTAACTCTAAGTGTAACGATTATTGAAAACTTGTTGACCAAGTAAAGAGTTAATTGTACTCGAATCATCATCTAAAGATTTAATGTACTCGATTAATCATCCAACTCAACATAAAACTAATTCAAAATTCTAAGTTTAATGATTATTGAAAACTTGTTGACTAGGTAATATCTTAATTGTACTCGAATCGTCTTCTAAAGAGTTAATTGTACTCGATTAATCTTATAACTCAACATAAAACTAATCATTAACTCTAAGTGTAACGATTATTGAAATCTTTTTGACCAAGTAAAGAGATATTTATACTCGAATCATCTTCTAAAGAGTTAATGTACTTGATTAATTTTCCAACTCAACATAAAACTAATTCGCAACTCTATGTGTAATGATTAACCAAAACTTGTTGACGAAGTAATGTCTTAATTATACTTGAATTATCTTCTAAAGAGTTAATTGTTCTCCATTAATCTTATAACTCAACATAAAACTAATCCTTAACACTAAGTGTAACGATTATTGAAAACTTGTTGACCAAGTAAAGATTTAATTGTACTCGAATCATCTTCTAAAGAGTTAATATACTCGATTAAACTTTTAACTCAACATAAACTAATTCGTAACTCTATGTGTAACGATTATTGAAAACTTGTTGACCAAGTAAAGAGTTAATTGTACTCGAATCATCATCTAAAGATTTAATGTACTCGATTAATCTTTCAACTCAACATAAAACTAATTCGAAATTCTAAGTTGAATGATTATTGAAAACTTGTTGACTAGGTAATGTCTTAATTGTACTCGAATCGTCTTCTAAAGAGTTAATTGTACTCGATTAATCTTATAACTCAACATAAAACTAATCATTAACTCTAAGTGTAACGAATATTGAAATCTTTTTGACCAAGTAAAGAGTTAATTATACTCGAATCATCTTCTAAAGAGTTAATGTACTTGATTAATTTTCCAACTCAACATGAAACTAATTCGCAACTCTATGTGTAATGATTAACCAAAACTTGTTGACCAAGTAATGTCTTAATTATACTCGAATTATCTTCTAAAGAGTTAATTGTTCTCGATTAATCTTATAACTCAACATAAAACTAATCCTTAACATAAGTGTAACGATTATTGAAAACTTGTTGACCAAGTAAAGATTTAATTGTACTCGAATCATCTTCTAAAGAGTTAATGTACTCGATTAAACTTTTAACTCAACATAAACTAATTCGTAACTCTAAGTGTAACGATTATTGAAAACTTGTTGACCAAGTAAAGAGTTAATTGTACTCGAATCATCATCTAAAGATTTAATGTACTCGATTAATCATCCAACTCAACATAAAACTAATTCGAAATTCTAAGTTTAATGATTATTGAAAACTTGTTGACTAGGTAATATCTTAATTGTACTCGAATCGTCTTCTAAAGAGTTAATTGTACTCGATTAATCTTATAACTCAACATAAAACTAATCATTAACTCTAAGTGTAACGATTATTGAAATCTTTTTGACCAAGTAAAGAGATATTTATACTCGAATCATCTTCTAAAGAGTTAATGTACTTGATTAATTTTCCAACTCAACATAAAACTAATTCGCAACTCTATGTGTAATGATTAACCAAAACTTGTTGACGAAGTAATGTCTTAATTATACTTGAATTATCTTCTAAAGAGTTAATTGTTCTCCATTAATCTTATAACTCAACATAAAACTAATCCTTAACACTAAGTGTAACGATTATTGAAAACTTGTTGACCAAGTAAAGATTTAATTGTACTCGAATCATCTTCTAAAGAGTTAATATACTCGATTAAACTTTTAACTCAACATAAACTAATTCGTAACTCTATGTGTAACGATTATTGAAAACTTGTTGACCAAGTAAAGAGTTAATTGTACTCGAATCATCATCTAAAGATTTAATGTACTCGATTAATCTTTCAACTCAACATAAAACTAATTCGAAATTCTAAGTTGAATGATTATTGAAAACTTGTTGACTAGGTAATGTCTTAATTGTACTCGAATCGTCTTCTAAAGAGTTAATTGTACTCGATTAATCTTATAACTCAACATAAAACTAATCATTAACTCTAAGTGTAACGAATATTGAAATCTTTTTGACCAAGTAAAGAGTTAATTATACTCGAATCATCTTCTAAAGAGTTAATGTACTTGATTAATTTTCCAACTCAACATGAAACTAATTCGCAACTCTATGTGTAATGATTAACCAAAACTTGTTGACCAAGTAATGTCTTAATTATACTCGAATTATCTTCTAAAGAGTTAATTGTTCTCGATTAATCTTATAACTCAACATAAAACTAATCCTTAACATAAGTGTAACGATTATTGAAAACTTGTTGACCAAGTAAAGATTTAATTGTACTCGAATCATCTTCTAAAGAGTTAATGTACTCGATTAAACTTTTAACTCAACATAAACTAATTCGTAACTCTAAGTGTAACGATTATTGAAAACTTGTTGACCAAGTAAAGAGTTAATTGTACTCGAATCATCATCTAAAGATTTAATGTACTCGATTAATCATCCAACTCAACATAAAACTAATTCAAAATTCTAAGTTTAATGATTATTGAAAACTTGTTGACTAGGTAATATCTTAATTGTACTCGAATCGTCTTCTAAAGAGTTAATTGTACTCGATTAATCTTATAACTCAACATAAAACTAATCATTAACTCTAAGTGTAACGATTATTGAAATCTTTTTGACCAAGTAAAGAGATATTTATACTCGAATCATCTTCTAAAGAGTTAATGTACTTGATTAATTTTCCAACTCAACATAAAACTAATTCGCAACTCTATGTGTAATGATTAACCAAAACTTGTTGACGAAGTAATGTCTTAATTATACTTGAATTATCTTCTAAAGAGTTAATTGTTCTCCATTAATCTTATAACTCAACATAAAACTAATCCTTAACACTAAGTGTAACGATTATTGAAAACTTGTTGACCAAGTAAAGATTTAATTGTACTCGAATCATCTTCTAAAGAGTTAATGTACTCGATTAAACTTTTAACTAAACATAAACTAATTCGTAACTCTATGTGTAACGATTATTGAAAACTTGTTGACCAAGTAAAGAGTTAATTGTACTCGAATCATCATCTAAAGATTTAATGTACTCGATTAATCTTCCAACTCAACATAAAAGTAATTCGAAATTCTAAGTTTAATGATTATTGAAAACTTGTTAACTAGGTAATGTCTTAATTGTACTCGAATCGTCTTCTAAAGAGTTAATTGTACTCGATTAATCTTATAACTCAACATAAAACTAATCATTAACTCTAAGTGTAACGATTATTGAAATCTTTTTGACCAAGTAAAGAGATATTTATACTCGAATCATCTTCTAAAGAGTTAATGTACTTGATTAATTTTCCAACTCAACATAAAACTAATTCGCAACTCTATGTGTAATGATTAACCACAACTTGTTGACCAAGTAATGTCTTAATTATACTCGAATTATCTTCTAAAGAGTTAATTGTTCTCGATTAATCTTATAACTCAACATAAAACTAATCCTTAACACTAAGTGTAACGATTATTGAAAACTTGTTGACCAAGTAAAGAGTTAATTGTACTCGAATCATCATCTAAAGATTTAATGTACTCGATTAATCATCCAACTCAACATAAAACTAATTCGAAATTCTAAGTTTAATGATTATTGAAAACTTGTTGACTAGGTAATGTCTTAATTGTACTCGAATCGTCTTCTAAAGAGTTAATTGTACTCGATTAATCTTATAACTCAACATAAAACTAATCATTAACTCTAAGTGTAACGATTATTGAAATCTTTTTGACCAAGTAAAGTGATATTTATACTCGAATCATCTTCTAAAGAGTTAATGTACTTGATTAATTTTCCAACTCAACATAAAACTAATTCGCAACTCTATGTGTAATGATTAACCAAAACTTGTTGACCAAATAATGTCTTAATTATACTCGAATTATCTTCTAAAGAGTTAATTGTTCTTGATTAATCTTATAACTCAACATAAAACTAATCCTTAACACTAAGTGTAACGATTATTGAAAACTTGTTGACCAAGTAAAGATTTAATTGTACTCGATTCATCTTCTAAAGAGTTAATGTACTCGATTAAACTTTTAACTCAACATAAACTAATTCGTAACTCTATGTGTAACGATTATTGAAAACTTGTTGACCAAGTAAAGAATTAATTGTACTCGAATCATCATCTAAAGATTTAATGTACTCGATTAATCTTCGAACTCAACATAAAACTAATTCGAAATTCTAAGTTTAATGATTATTGAAAACTTGTTGACTAGGTAATGTCTTAATTGTACTCGAATCGTCTTCTAAAGAGTTAATTGTACTCGATTAATCTTATAACTCAACATAAAACTAATCATTAACTCTAAGTGTAACGAATATTGAAATCTTTTTGACCAAGTAAAGAGTTAATTATACTCGAATCATCTTCTAAAGAGTTAATGTACTTCATTAATTTTCCAACTCAACATGAAACTAATTCGCAACTCTATGTGTAATGATTAACCAAAACTTGTTGACCAAGTAATGTCTTAATTATACTCGAATTATCTTCTAAATAGTTAATTGTTCTCGATTAATATTATAACTCAACATAAAACTAATCCTTAACACTAAGTGTAACGATTATTGAAAACTTGTTGACCAAGTAAAGATTTAATTGTACTCGAATCATCTTCTAAAGAGTTAATGTACTCGATTAAACTTTTAACTCAACATAAACTAATTCGTAACTCTATGTGTAACGATTATTGAAAACTTGTTGACCAAGTAAAGAGTTAATTGTACTCGAATCATCATCTAAAGATTTAATGTACTCGATTAATCTTTCAACTCAACATAAAACTAATTCGAAATTCTAAGTTTAATGATTATTGAAAACTTGTTGACTAGGTAATGTCTTAATTGTACTCGAATCGACTTCTAAATAGTTAATTGTACTCGATTAATCTTATAACTCAACATAAAACTAATCATTAACTCTAAGTGTAACGATTATTTAAAGAATTAATGTACTCGATTAATCTTCTAACTCAACATAAAAATAGTTTGTCACCCTAAGTGTAACGATTATTGAAAATTTGTTGACCAAGTAAAGAGTTAATTGTACTCGAATCATCTTCTAAAGAGTTAATTGTACTCAAATCATTTTCTCAAGAATTAATGTACTCTATTAAAGTTTTATTTCAACATAAACTAATTCGTCAATCTAAGTGTAACGATTATTGAAAACTTGTTGAAAAAGTAATTATTTAATTATACTTGAATCATCATCTAAAGAGTTAATGTACTCGATTAATCTTCCAACTCAACATAAAACTAATTCGCAACTATAAGTGTAATGATTATCGAAATCTTGTTGACTAAGTAACGTCTTAATTGTACTCGAATCAGCTTCTAAAGAGTTGATTGTACTCGATTAATCTTATAACTCAATATAAAACTAATCCTTAACTCTAAGTGTAACGATTATTGAAAACTAGTTGATCAAGTAAAGAGTTAGTGTACTAGAATCATCTTCTAAAGAGTTAATGTACTCGATTAATCTTCTAACTCAACATAAAACCAATTAATCACTCTAAGTGTAACGATTATTGAAAACTTATTGACCAAGTAAAGAGTTAATTGTACTCGAATCATCTTATAAAGAATTAATGTACTCGATTAATCTTCCAACTCAACATAAAACTAATTCGCAACTATAAGTGTAATGATTATCGAAAACTTGTTGACTAAGTAACGTCTTAATTGTACTCGAATCATCTTCTAAAGAGTTGATTGTACTCGATTAATCTTATAACTCAATATAAAACTAATCCTTAACTCTAAGTGTAACGATTATTGAAAACTAGTTGATCAAGTAAAGAGTTAGTTGTACTAGAATCATCTTCTAAAGAGTTAATGTACTCGATTAATCTTCTAACTCAACATAAAACCAATTAATCACTCTAAGTGTAACGATTATTGAAAACGTATTGACCAAGTAAAGAGTTAATTGCACTCGAATCATCTTATAAAGAATTAATGTACTCGATTAATCTTCCAACTCAACATAAAACTTATTCGTAACTCTAAGAGTTATAATTATTAAAAACTTGTTGACCAAGTAATGTCTTAATTGTACTCGAATCATCTTCTAAAGCGTTAATTATACTCGATTAATCATCTAACTCCACATAAAACTAATTTGTAACTTTAAGTGTAATGATTATTGAAAACTTGTTGACCAAGTAAAGATTTAATTGTACTCGAATCATCTTCTAAAGAGTTAATTGTACTCAAATCATCTTCTAAAGAATTAAAGTACTCGATTAAACTTTTAACTCAACATTAACTAATTCGTAAATCTAAGTGTAACGATTATTGAAAACTTGTTGAACAAGTGAAGAGTTAATTGTACTCGAATCGTCATCTATAGAGTTAATGTACTCGATTAATCTTCCAACTGAACATAAAACTAATTCGCAACTCTAAGTGTATTGATTATCGAAAACTTGTTGACTAAATAATGTCTTAATTGTACTCAAATCATCTTCTAAAGAGTTAATTGTACTCAATTAATCTTATAACTCAACATAAAATAAACCTGAACTCTAAGTCTAACGATTATTGAAAACTTGTTGATCAAGTAGAGAGTTAATTATACTGGAATCATCTTCTAAAGAGTAAATGTACTCGATTAATCTTCTTACTCAACATAAAACTAATCTGTCACTCTAAGTGTAATGATTATTGAAAACTTGTTGACCAAGTAAAGAGTTAATTGCACTTGAATCATCTTCTAAAGAGTTAATTGTACTCGAATCATATTCTAAAGAGTTAATGTACTCGATTAAACTTTTAACTCAACGTAAACTAATTCGTAACTCTAAGTGTAACGATTATTGAAAACTTGTTGACCAAGTAAAGAGTTAATTGTACTCGAATCATCTTCTATAGAGTTAATGTACTCGATTAATCTTCCAACTCAACATAAAACTAATTCGTAACTTTAAGTGTAATTATAATTGAAAACTTGTTGACCGAGTAATGTCTTAATTGTACTCGAATCATCTTCTAATGAGTTAATTGTACTCGATTAATCTTATAACTCAACATAAAACTAATCCTTAACACTAAGTGTAACGATTATTGAAAACTTGTTGATCAAGTAAAAAGTTAATTGTACTCGAATCATCTTGTAAAGATTTAATGTACTCGATTAATCTTCTAATTCAACATAAAACTAATTCGTCACTCTAAGTGTAACGATTATTGAAAACTTGTTGACCAAGTAAAGAGTTAATTGCACTTGAATCATCTTCTAAAGAGTTAATTGTACTCGAATCATCTTCTGAAGAGTTAATGTACTCGATTAAACTTTTAACTCAGCATAAACTAATTCGTAACTGTCACGCCCCAAAATCTTTTCGTATTTTATCAGAGTTTTACTTGCGGGCGTGAAGAAAGAAGGGGAAAAAGACGTGCATGAAATAAAATAGAAATCTTTGGGAAAAAGAACATACGATTTTATGTATACAAATCCTCGGCGTCTAGCCGAAATAAAACCATTTTACATAACAGCAGAAAAACATCAGGATCCTTTACAAAGAAGAAGAAATATAGTTTTCTTTTACAAACGAACAACATATCTTTAAAAAGGTAAAATCGGAAGATGGACTCGGCTGATAGGGCACCCCTCTCTCTACGCGTCAAGATTCTCTTCTTCTCCTGTAGTGTGAGTACAGGTGGGGGGTGAGTACGTTGAATACACTCGTGGAATTAATCACCAAGTTTTTAACATTATTAAGCAGATACACAGATCCAACATATATAATAGTTCAGCAATGAGACACAGCACATATAATGCATTGCATATAATACGGACACATAACTCTAAGAGTACTCATCTAAAATATGGTGCTTTTATGGGCCACCAATCCATTGGTGCTTTTTACGGGCCACCAGTCCATCCAGAACGAGATCATAGACCTCCATTCCGTTGGTGCTTTTTACGGGCCACCAGTCCATCCCAGAACGAGATCATGGACCTCCGTTCTGCTAGTGCTTTTTACGGGCCACCAGTCCATCCCTAACGTATGGTGCTTTTATGGGCCACCAGTCAATCTTAACATGACTTTGGACTTCCGTCCACATATATCATATTCATAATGTATGCACGTACATAGTAATCATAGCAAATAATCACAGCACGTAGAGTTCAACAGTTCATATATCAAATATGGAAAACATTAAACAAATAGAGTTATTAGGGTTCAGAAGTTACCCCCACCTTGTTCGGTGGTTACCACGTGAGTAGCTAGAACCGAAAGTCTGATAACCCGACACCTCAAAGCTCAGTCCGAAAAGTAGCCTACATAAGTTATATCGTTTCTTAGATCCTTAATACATTAAAACTTATATTTAAAAATGTATAAAGATAGCCGTGGAGAAGAATCGTTCGATAGAGACGAGACGGATCGATAGATCGAGAGATTGAGGTTGATGAGACAAGGGAGAAACGATCAGTTCAGCAACTGATATGATAGAGGAAAGGATTAGGGTCGCTACGGAAAAAGAATGAGCTCGATCGGAGTTGAAACGAGCTCGAACGGAGCGTTTTAATATCGAAGGGTATTTTGGTAATTTTGGTCAAGGGTTGACTTTGACCGGGCCCCGACTCCCGATCGACCCGACGTACACAAAGACTCGGTTCGACGTGTAAAAATACTCGACGGTGCGCGCTCGGCGTGCACGACGGCACCCGGCGCGCGCACAGGATCCCCGTCGCCCGCGCGCGCGGCTCCCGTCGTCCGTGCCCAGCGCGCGCTGGATCCCCGGCGCCCGCGCCCAGCGCGCCCAACCGCCTGGGAATCAGCTGCTCGATCAGCCCACTTCCCGGCGCCACCCGCCGCGGCAACGCCTCCCTTTGCCGGCGGCACCTTGTCCGCCGGCAAGCCCGCACCTCTGGTCACCATCTCCGGCCAAGTTTTCCGGAATCCGGCCATGAACAGTAACCCTTTTCTCAGCCCAAACGTACCCAAACGATCACAAAATCTTTGCCACCACAACTAAAAACCACTCCGGCCGGCGACTTTCCAGCGCCGGTCATCACCCCCAAACCATTCCAAATTCTTGTCCAACACCTCAAATTACCCTAGAAACAGAAACGACCCAAAATCGTCTAGAAACGAGAGAGAAACGGGAGAGAGAACATGGTTGAAAAACAAGGGTTTAGGGTTTTGGAGGAGGTTTTTCGCCATTTCCCGGCGAACGAGACATCGGATTGGAATTCCGGAAGCTGTCCTAGACTCGTCTCGTCGAGGGCTACAATCTGAGCCTAGGTTGTATTTTCCGGCCACCGGCCACGGCGGGGCGGCGGCGGCACGGCGGCTCCGGTGGTGGCGACGGTGGTCCAGCGGCGGCGCTCCGACGGTGCTCCGGCGTTGGTCCGGCGACGGCGGAAATTAAAAACGTAAAAGAAAAGAAAAGAAAGAGAACTTACGTGATCGCGCCGCGAGCGTCGCTCGGGTCGTCGGCTTTGAAAACGTATAAGTTTTGAAAATTATGAGCCTCTATTTATAGATTTTGGAAATTTACCTTTTTACTGTTGGAAAATTACTATTTACCAAAAATATCTTAATTTACCTTTCATTAAAATATTATTTTTATTTTTACCCTTTATCAAAATTTTACCATTTCCTTCGTCCGTTGAACTACGGGTCTCCGATTGACCTCTAGTTTATTTCTATTTTCTCGTATTTCCGATACAAATCTCTTGGTAAAATCGTATTCTAGGTTCCATGTCACGAAAAATATATCCATCTAAAACTAAAACCGGCGTTAGCCAAGTATCTGAAACGCACGTACTAAATTAAACAGTCAAAACATACGCACATAATTATTAAGTCGGGGTTCAAATATTTAATTATTCAATTATGCTCATTTTGATCCGGGGTGCTACAGTAACTCTAAGTGTAACGATTATTGAAATCTTGTTGATCAAGTAAAGAGTTAATTGTACTCGAATCATCTTCTAAAGAGTTAATTGTACTCCAATCATCATCCAAAGAGTTAATGTACTCGATTCATCTTTCCAACTCAACATAGAACTAATTTGCAACTCTAAGTGTAATGATTATCGAAAACTTATTGACTAAATAATGTCTTAATTATACTCGATTCATCTTCTAAAGAGTTAATTGTACTCGATTAATCTTATAACTCAACATAAAACTAA
Organism: Scutellaria galericulata; assembly: GCA_946896805.1. Taxonomy (NCBI): domain Eukaryota; kingdom Viridiplantae; phylum Streptophyta; class Magnoliopsida; order Lamiales; family Lamiaceae; genus Scutellaria; species Scutellaria galericulata. Next base: position 7,447,088 of record OX335794.1, read on the forward strand.
TCATTAACTCTTAGTGTAACGATTATTGAAAACTTGTTGACTAAGTAAAGATTTAATTGTACTCGAATCATCTTCTAAAGAGTTAATTGTACTCGATTAATCTTATAACTCAATATAAAACTAATCCTTAACTCTAAGTGTAACGATTATTGAAAACTAGTTGATCAAGTAAAGAGTTAATTGTACTCGAATCATCTTCTAAAGAGTTAATGTACTCGATTAATCTTCTAACTCAACATAAAACCAATTAATCACTCTAAGTGTAACGATTATTGAAAACTTATTGACCAAGTAAAGAGTTAATTGTACTCGAATCATCTTATAAAGAATTAATGTACTCGATTAATCTTCCAACTCAACATAAAACTAATTCGTAACTCTAAGAGTAATAATTATTAAAAACTTGTTGACCAAGTAATGTCTTAATTGTACTCGAATCATCTTCTAAAGCGTTAATTATACTCGATTAATCATCTAACTCCACATAAAACTAATTTGTAACTTTAATTGTAATGATTATTGAAAACTTGTTGACCAAGTAAAGATTTAATTGTACTCGAATCATCTTCTAAAGAGTTAATTGTACTCGAATCATCTTCTAAAGAATTAAAGTATTCGATTAAACTTTTAAGTCAACATTAACTAATTCGTAAATCTAAGTGTAACGATTATTGAAAACTTGTTGAACAAGTGAAGAGTTAATTGTACTCGAATCGTCATCTATAGAGTTAATGTACTCGATTACTCTTCCAACTCAACATAAAACTAATTCGCAACTCTAAGTGTAATGATTATCGAAAACTTGTTGACTAAATAATGTCTTAATTGTACTCAAATCATCTTCTAAAGAGTTAATTGTACTCAATTAATCTTATAACTCAACATAAAATAAACCTGAACTCTAAGTGTAACGATTATTGAAAACTTGTTGATCAAGTAGAGAGTTAATTATACTGGAATCATCTTGTAAAGAGTTAATGTACTCGATTAATCTTCCAACTCAACATAAAACTAATTCGTAACTCTAAGTGTAATTATAATTGAAAACTTGTTGACCGAGTAATGTCTTAATTGTACTCGAATGATCTTCTAAAGAGTTAATTGTACTCGAATCATATTCTAAAGAGTTAATGTACTCGATTAAACTTTTAACTCAACGTAAACTAATTCGTAACTCTAAGTGTAACGATTATTGAAAACTTGTTGACCAAGTAAAGAGTTAATTGTACTCGAATCATCTTCTATAGAGTTAATGTACTCGATTAATCTTCCAACTCAACATAAAACTAATTCGTAACTCTAAGTGTAATTATAATTGAAAACTTATTGACCGAGTAATGTCTTAATTGTACTCGAATCATCTTCTAAAGAGTTAATTGTACTCGATTAATCTTATAACTCAACATAAAACTAATCCTAAACACTAAGTGTAACGATTATTGAAAAATTGTTGATCAAGTAAAAAGTTAATTGTACTCGAATCATCTTGTAAAGATTTAATGTACTCGATTAATCTTCTAATTCAACATAAAACTAATTCGTCACTCTAATTGTAACGATTATTGAAAACTTGTTGACCAAGTAAAGAGTTAATTGCACTTGAATCATCTTTTAAAGAGTTAATTGTACTCGAATCATCTTCTAAAGAGTTAATGTACTCGATTAAACTTTTAACTCAGCATAAACTAATTCGTAACTCTAAGTGTAACGATTATTGAAATCTTGTTGATCAAGTAAAGAGTTAATTGTACTCGAATCATCTTCTAAAGAGTTAATTGTACTCGAATCATCATCTAAAGAGTTAATGTACTCGATTCATCTTTCCAACTCAACATAAAACTAATTCGCAACTCTAAGTGTAATGATTATCGAAAACTTATTGACTAAATAATGTCTTAATTGTACTCGATTCATCTTCTAAAGAGTTAATTGTACTCGATTAATCTTATAACTCAACATAAAACTAATCATTAACTCTTAGTGTAACGATTATTGAAAACTTGTTGACCAAGTAAAGATTTAATTGTACTCGAATCATCTTCTAAAGAGTTAATTGTACTCGATTAATCTTATAACTCAATATAAAACTAATCCTTAACTCTAAGTGTAACGATTATTGAAAACTAGTTGACCAAGTAAAGATTTAATTGTACTCGAATCATCTTCTAAAGAGTTAATTGTACTCGAATCATCTTCTAAAGAATTAAAGTATTCGATTAAACTTTTAAGTCAACATTAACTAATTCGTAAATCTAAGTGTAACGATTATTGAAAACTTGTTGAACAAGTGAAGAGTTAATTGTACTCGAATCGTCATCTATAGAGTTAATGTACTCGATTAATCTTCCAACTCAACATAAAACTAATTCGCAACTCTAAGTGTAATGATTATCGAAAACTTGTTGACTAAATAATGTCTTAATTGTACACAAATCATCTTGTAAAGCGTTAATTGTACTCAATTAATCTTATAACTCAACATAAAATAAACCTGAACTCTAAGTGTAACGATTATTGAAAACTTGTTGATCAAGTAGAGAGTTAATTTGTAGCACCCCGGATCAAAATGAGCATAATTGAATAATTAAATATTTGAACCCCGACTTAATAATTATGTGCGTATGTTTTGACTGTTTAATTCAGTACATGCGTTACAGATACTTGGCTAACGTCGATTTTAGTTTTAGATGGGTATATTTTTCGTGACATGGAACCTAGAATATGATTTTACCAAGAGATTCGTATCGGAAATACGAGAAAACAGAAACAAACTAGCGGTTAATCGGAGACCCGTAGTTCAACTAGCGAAGGAAAGGGTAAAATTTTGATAAAAGGTAAAAATAAAAATAATATTATAATGAAAGGTAAATTGAGATATTTTTGGTAAATAGTAACTTTTCAACGGTAAAAGGTAAATTCCAAAATCTATAAATAGGGGCTCATAACTTTCAAAACTTATACGTTTTCAAAGCCGACGACCCGAGCGACGCTCGCGACGCGAACACGTAAGTTCTCTTTCTTTTCTTTTCCTTTACGTTTTTATTTTCCGCCGCCGCCGGAGTGCCGCCGGAGCGCCGCCGCCGCCGCCGTCGCCGCTGCCGCCGCCGGCCAGCAGTGGTGCTGGTGGTGGTGTGTCGGGTGACGGGTGCACGCCGGGTTGTGCGTCGGGTCGGGCGTCGGGTGCGCGCCGGGTTGTGCGTCGGGTCGGGCGTCGGGTGCGCGCCGGGATGTGCGTCGGGATGTGCGTCGGGTCGGGCGTCGGGTGCGCGCCGGTCGGGTCGGGCGTCGGGTGCGCGCCGGGTTGTGCGTCGGGTCGGGCGTCGGGTGCGCGCCGGGATGTGCGTCGGGTCGGGCGTCGGGTGCGCGCCGGGAGGTGCGTCGGGTGCGCGTCAGGTTCGTGCCGAGTGCCGGGTGTGCGCCGGGTGCCGGGTGCCAGGTGTGCGCCGGGTGCCGGGTGTGCGCCGGGTGCCGAGTGCGCGCGGGTGCGAGCGCCGGGGGTCCAGCGTGCGCGGGCGACGGGGACCGGGTGGCTGAGGAAACTCGGCAGCTGCCGGGTGATGCGCGAGCTGTCGGGTTGGCTTTCGCCCGACGCCGGGTACCCGCGAGCCCCGGAGCACGTAATGCCGTATTTTCGATCCGTCGTGTCTTTAACGAGCGTTCTTCCGCCGGAACCTTTTACAGCTTTAATTATATTGTATTTAAGACCTAAGAAACACCGTAAATTTGTAGGCTACTGTGGACTAAGCTTAAGGTGTTGAGTTGTCGGACGTACTGTCCTAGCTACTCACGCGGTAACCACTATACGAGGTGGGGGTAATTTCTAACTCTGGATCTGTTTACAGCTTTCCCTATTTGTGAAATATGATTGGGAATCTAAGTGCTGTGTTTATACTTGCTGTGCCATATTATAACTGTGAAAGGGCCGAGGTCCTCCGATCATGCATTCTGTTCGTCCCCTGCTATTTTCTACTACTCAGTGGAGGTGTCGTGAGCCTCTTGAAATGCACTAACGGTGAGATACCGTTATATAGGGTAAGACGGGGGAATCCCGCACCTATACGTCCCTTGCAATTTCTAATATCTGCTTTGCATATATCTGTGCTGTGACAACGTGACTGTAAGTTAGCTTTTCGGTATTTAAATTCTGTCAAGAGTCTTATGAGGTGGATGTTATCCCCACTGAGTGTATTCAACGCACTCACCCCTTAATCTGTACTCACACTACAGGAGATGAGGAAGCTGGTGAACCCTAGACGGAGGGAGATAGTGCTAGCTGTTGGTTTTTCTGATAAATGGTCTAGTTAAAACATTTCCGAACACGTTTTCAAACAGTTTATGATCTGTATATATCTTTGGGTTCTTGTGAGGATGGGAGATCCTGATGTGTAGCTTCCGCTGTATATGATGTATATTATCGGTGAGAGACCGAATGTTATCGGCCGAGGCCGAAGGTTGTTGTGAGATGGTTTCTTGTCGTCCCTTATCTCTTTCTTCTGTTGTCCCTTGCTTAATTCTTTCTGTATGTGTTATGCGTCCCTTGCTTTTCTATCTTCACACCCGGGTAAAACTCTGATATTTTTAACGAAAGATTTTGGGGCGTGACAGGTGGTATCAGAGCAGTTCTAATGATGAGAACTTGCTCGAACTGGTTTTAAAATGAGAAAAACGTGATTTGGAAAATGTGATTTGGAAATGAGGAAAAGGTTTTTAGAGCGAGTTTTAAAGTGGGAAAAATGTGATTTTGAAAGTGTGTTTGCAAAATGTGATCGGGTTTCCAGAAAAGTGTAAGATAGGCACTAGTCTCCCTCTATAGGTGACTCTCCCTGAACATAAGACTTACGGAAAAGAGTGTCTACTTGTTATGTGTCCTTTGGTTTGCAAGATATAAACTGTTAAGGTTTGATGAAGTGTTTATCTATTTGCATTTCTCATTTATACGATATAAACTGTATAAGTTTGACAGGGTGTTACTGATATTGTTCCACGATAAAAAGATCTTTTGAAAACCTCTTGATGTCACTATACTCGACACACTGCACTGAGTCACCGCCACAAAGCCGCTGACTGCAGCAGCGTGAGCTAGTGTGCGAGTATGGCCGTTCGCAGGAGTTGATGTCGTGTGATAGACAGTTGAATCTACCATGGGCCCTTGTTTATAACGGGGTGTACCAATGAGTGGGTTTTCTCAGTTCGTGGTTACGATATGTAGCACCGCTGTCAATACTCGAGGTCTATGAAGACCATGTGGAGAAGTTGATGACATGTTTCATGATGTATTCATGTGAGTGGCGTATACAGGCTGGATATACGCTATCCTACATAATGAGATCATGGAGTGTTTATAAACGAATGACGGAGAATTTATTGAGATTATAAAAGATCTATGGAATAAAGTTGTCGGTGCTATGTTACCTGTTGTTTGGTTATCTTTTGTTATTGTCTGTTGTTATATACATTGTTGAGTTGCGAGGGGTAGATTATAAGAGTTAATTTTCGTATGACGTCTTTAGAACGATATGGATGCCGTGAGAGGAGACTTGGTGACCGCACTAAGAAGCTTGACCCAATATTTCGAAACCACACAAGCTGCATCTCCATCGTTGTTAGGAAACGATGCGAGCCCAATCCTTGTACAGTTCCGACGTTTCGATCCACCGACCTTCGATGGAACAGGAGAACCAATCAAAGCGGACGAGTGGCTAAAGTCGTTGGATCGACTCTTTGGACTTTTGGCATTCACCGAAGAGCAGAAGATCTCCTGTGCTGTGTTACAACTCACTGGAGAAGCCAGCCACTGGTGGAAGTTATACGAAAGGACTATGGCACCCGAACATAGGAGTGCAATGTCTTGGGGAGTCTTTAAAGAAGTGATTAGACAAGATTTTCTACCTCAATCATACCGTGAGCAAAAGGAAGCAGAGTTTATACAGATTCATCAGGGAAATGCTTCCGTGGAAGAATACGAGAAAAGATTTAATCGACTGAGTAGGTATGCGCCCCATCTGGTAGACACGAATGCCAAAAGGGTCAGATGCTTTGAAAAGGGTCTTCACTTGGAGATCAGCTCTGTCCTGGCTAGTCAGGGTGACATGCCTTATGCCGCAGTGGTTGAGAGAGCTAAAGAGATTGCTTCTCGTCACCACTTAGACATGGCTCCATCCAAGAAAGCGGAAATAGTGATAGGAAAGAGGAAATTGACCGGTCTAAGTCAAGACTTCGATCAACACAAGGTCCCACGGACTAGTAATGCTCCGCTTCTTTCTACACCCAAGTTAGGGAACTCATGTTTCAGGTGCGGAAAACCTGGACATGTTGTGAGAGACTGTCTGAAATTTAGAAATCCATCAGCTTCAACATTGAGACCAAGGTCAGGGGGAATTCGGAGATGCTACAGATGCAGAGAACCAGGACACATCTCAACTAACTGTCCGAGGTCTCGAAACTCACCGCTAGATACACGAAATTGCTACCGGTGTGGAGAACCGGGACATATTATGGCTAATTGTCAGAGGTTCAAAAGCTCAACAGCTGCAACACAAAGGCCAAGGTCAGAAGCAGGCCAGACACGAACATTCGCCCGCCCTCCCTAGCTCAGAGACTACCAAGAGATAGACTAAGGATGATGGACTTTTAGTTTATATATGTAATAGTTAGATAGTAGCTCGTACCTTGGAGTAGCGCCCGTAAACCTTTTGTATAATGTACGAGCGGCCCATCTTTTGCTCATGCATACAAGATACCAGTTCGACTTTTGTTAAGCGATGGAATCTACGTTTTCTTCTCTCCTCGTATTTCTTGTTTAATTTCTTTATCTATAGTGCTGATATGACGATGGATCTGTTGAAGCATGTTGACGGTAGGATAGTCGCTGAAACTTTAGAAGTTAGTATCCCCTCGAGGAAGACGGTAAAGACAAAACACCTGTACTGTCGTCTTAAGATTGCCTTCGAGGATAGGACGCTTCAAGAAGATCTCCACGCTCTGGAAATGAAAGATTTCGATGTGATTTTGGGAATGGACTGGCTAGAGTCCAACCACGCGGTAATCAAGTGCCGTGAAAGGGAGATAACCTTCCAAGCACCAGGAGAGCCGGAGTTTACCTTCCACGGGACACGAGTTAAAGTCGACTCAAGGATTGTCTCGGCCATGAAAGCAACCCAGATGCTGAGTAAAGGAGAATGCGAAGCATGGTTGGTTAATATGGTAAACTCCGAGAAGAAACCAATTGCTATCGAGGAGGTACCGGTGATAAAAGAATTCACAGATGTGTTTCCAGAGGACTTACCGGGTCCTCCACCAGATCGACAAGTAACCTTCGAGATAGATCTCATCCCTGGATCAGCGCCAGTGTCAAAGGCTCCTTATCGGATGGCGCCGAAAGAATTGCAGGAATTGAAGGTTCAGCTTCAGGAGCTGTTAGATAAGGGCTTCATCGGACCGAGTGTGTCGCCCTGGGGAGCACCGGTACTGTTCGTGAAGAAGAAGGATGGTAGCCTCCGGATGTGTATTGACTACCGAGAGCTGAACAAGAAAATAATAAAGAACAAGTATCCACTGCCTCGGATTGAAGATCTCTTCGATCAATTAAGAGGTGCTAGTGTGTTCTCGAAAATTGACTTAAGATCGGGATATCACCAGATGAAAGTCAAAGATGCTGATATATCCAAGACAGCATTCAGAACGAGATATGGCCACTACGAGTTTGTAGTAATGCCATTCGGGTTGAGTAATGCTCCGGTTGTCTTCATGGATTTAATGAATCGCATCTTCCATCCTTATCTTGACCTTTTTGTCATAGTGTTCATTGATGATATTCTCATCTATTCGTGCGACAGAGCGCACCATGAACAACATCTTAGAATCGCACTGGAAGTACTAAGGAAAGAAAAACTTTATGATAAATTTAAGAAGTGCGAATTCTGGATGGACAAAATTGGCTTTCTGGGCCACATCGTTTCTGCGCAAAGGGATCGAGGTAGACCCTGAAAAAGTGGCAACTGTCAACAATTGGGAAACTCCAACAAATGTGAAGGAAGTTCAGAGTTTCATTGGCCTAGCTGGATATTATCGAAGATTCATAGAAGGGTTTTCGAGAATCGCCACTCTGATGACACGCTTGACGAGAAAAGATGTGAGGTTTCAGTGGAATGAGCGGTGCAAGCGTAGTTTCCAGGAACTAAAGAAAAGACTGGCAGAAGCACCAGTCCTAGTAGTTCCAGATATGTCCAAGGAGTTCGTAATCTACAGCGACGCATCCAAAGAAGGTTTGGGGTGTGTACTGATGTAGGAAGGAAAAGTGGTGGCATATGCATCACGCCAGCTGAAGGTCCACGAACAGAATTATCCGACTCATGATCTAGAACTAGCAGCAGTGGTACACGCCCTAAAGATCTGGAGACATTATCTCTATGACGTGAAGTGTGCAATCTACACCGACCACAAAAGCCTAAAGTACTTCTTCGAACAGAAGGAGCTCAACATGAGACAAAGGAAATGGCTAGAGTTGGTAAAAGATTACGATATCACAATCCACTATCATCTCGGAAAGGTGAACGTGGTGGCTGACGCCCTTAGCAGGAAAGGGAAAGGAGTAGTAACATCGATGATCACCAATCAACACCAACTAGTCGAGGAGATGTCGAAACTTAATTTGGAGATACTCTCGCCACCGATCAATATTAAATCCTGAATGGCAGCGTTATTTGTAACACCCACGCTGCGGGACCGAATTGTGGAGGCTCAGAAGAAGGATAAGTTTCTAAAGAAGATGAAAGCTCTGATGGATAAGGGAATTGCTGAAGACTTTTCTTTGGCTATGGATGGAGCTCTAATCTTCAGAGGAAGGTTATGCGTGCCTAAGAACAAGGAATTAAAAGAGGAAATACTCAAAGAAGCGCATTGCACACCTATAGCTGCACACCCAGGAGGTACAAAGATGTACCGAGACTTGAGGGCGAATTTCTGGTGGAGCAAACAGTAGAAGTAATAAAGAAGATTCGGGACCGGATACGAGTGGCCCAAGATCGACAGAAATCGTATGCAGATAAGAGACGAAGAGAGCTGAGATTTGAAGTTGGGGACAAAGTTTTCCTCAAAGTATCTCCCACTAAAGGAGTTCACCGTTTTGGAAAGAAGGGAAAACTGAAACCAAGGTACGTGGGACCGTTCGAAATCTTGGATCAAGTTGGGGAGGTCGCGTACCGACCAGCTCTACCACCGGACTTTGCTGGGGTGCACAATGTCTTCCATGTGTCTATGCTACGGAAATATATTTTTGATCCAAATCATATAATCGATCGTGAAAGCACCGAACTGGAAAAGGATTTGACATATGAGAAAGTCCCGATAGCCATCTTGGACAGAAAGAAACGAAAATTTAGGAACCGAGAGATGGCTATAGTGAAGGTCCAGAGGAGCCGTCACGGAAGGGAAGAGGTAACCTGGGAGTTGGAGGACGAGATTTTGAGGAAGTACCCCGACATACCGATCCTAGGTATACGTTTGTTTATCTTTCTAAGTATGTCACGCCCCGTTTTCTTTTCATTAAAATATCAGAGTTTTCTCTTTTTGGGCGTGAAGAAAGAAAGGGGAATAAGGCGTACATGATATAAAATAGAAAGAAAAGGGAAAGGATAAGAAGTGGTACACTTGAAACATCGGATACAACCGATAAATTAAAACTTTGAAACCTTATGCAGCGGAAAAACATCAGGATCCATTAAACATAAACGAGATTATATTTACAAAACGTGGATTATAAAAATCATTGTTTAATTGCTGCGAGACCACAGACTTGAAATATATAAAATCCAGATACGGCACCATCTTCATTCTCTCTAAGGTTCAACCTGCTCGTCCTTACCTGTAGTGTGAGTACAGAATAGGGGGTGAGTGTGTTGAATACACTCGTGGGGATAAAATCCGCCTCATGAGACTCAACAGATATATAAACACAGCATGCGTATAATTTTAACACATAACACAGCACGTAAAAGCACAGCAGATATTAGAAATGGTAAGGGACGAATAGGTGCGGGATTCCCCCGTCTTATCCTATAAAACGGTCTCAATACCGCTGGTGCATTTCAAGAGGACCACCAAACCTCAACAGAGTAGTAGAAAGGGATAAGGGACGAATGCATGAAAGAGGTGGACCGCAGCCCATGCACAGTATAAAGTATGACACAACAAATATAATCACAGCACTTAGTATTCCTCAATCATGCTTTGAATAGGGAAAACTGTAAACAGATACTGAGTTTAGAAATTACCCCCACCTTGTTCGGTGGTTACCACGTGAGTAGCAAGGACCAGAGATCAAATGTCTCAGTGCTCAATCCAACTGGTAGCCTACATAAGTTATAACATTTCTTAGTTCCTAAATAACGTATAATTAAAGCTTAGTGACGGCTCGAACGATCTAAAGATTGGGACCAAAGAAACGAGAGGGACAGATCAGTTTCAAAGTCTGAGATGATAGAGGATTGAATTTGGGTCACGACGGAAAAAGAATGAGCTCGATCGGAGTTGAAACGAGCTCAAACGGAGCATTTTAAGTTTAGGGGTAAAATGGTAATTTTGGTCAAAGGGTTGACTTTGACCGGGCCCACAGACCCCGATCAACGACGTCTCGTCATCGACGACTCGATACAGATGAACGAGGGAAAGAAAACGAGGTTCGGATCGAAAACACGGTGTCACGTGCGCAGTGCACCCGTCGCTCGCTCGCCGCGCGCGCGCGGCTCCCGACGCCGTGTGCCCAGCGCGCCCAGCAGCCTCCCGGCGCGCCCAGCTCGCCTGCGCGGACTCGCCACCTAAACGGCCTTCCAGCCGCCGCCGGCCGGCGAACCACCGGTCGCCGGCCACACCCTCGGATTCCCCACACTTCAGGCTACTAACTCCGGCCAACGGCGGCCACGACGGCGCCGTCCAACTCTGCCAAAACACCTGCAAATACAGCCCGTCGCCCAGCTTTCCGACGGTGGCCTGCTTGACCAGGCCACTTCCCGGCGCCGCCCAGAGCGGCAGAACCGCCCCCTTCCGCCGCCACTTACCTCGCCGGATACCTTACACCGCCGTCTACCACCTCCGGCCATCTCTCGCCGGATTCCGGCATGAATAGTGCCCCAAAAATACACCGCAAAACCCTTCGATACACTGATTTTCCAAAAATTCCAACTCCAACCAAAACTCCGGCCGGCGACTTCCCGTTTTCGGCGAAGAGAGGAGAGAGGGAGAGGAGGAAGGAGAGAGAACTTACTCGTTTTCGGCGCGTTCGGCTCGTTCGGCTCGCTCGGGAAAACGGTAAGAAATGAACTGACTAAGCCATCTATTTATAGAATTCCAAAAGTTACTATTCATCGGAATATTCTTTGGAATATTCTTTTTGTTACTGTTCATCAAGAAATATCCCGTATTTCTACTCTTCGTATACGTCTCGTATACGTCGTATTCTTCGTTTTCTCTGTTTTCTTCATTACTTGAGTTACGTAACTCTGATTGACCTCTAGTTCGTTTCTATGTTCTCGTATTTTAATTACGCATCGCGTGGTATAAACATCATCTAGGTTCCATGTGTAGAAATTATATCCATCTAAAACCGATGTTAATCACATATCTAAAACGCACGTAATTAATTAAACAGTCAAAGCATACGTACATAAGTATTAAATTATAGGTTTAAATATTTAATTAATCAATTATGCTCGTTTTGATCCGGGGCGCTACAAAGTACGTGCTCAATTTCGAGGACGAAATTATTTTAAGGGGTAAGGGATGTAGCACCCCGGATCAAAATGAGCATAATTGAATAATTAAATATTTGAACCCCGACTTAATAATTATGTGCGTATGTTTTGACTGTTTAATTCAGTACATGCGTTACAGATACTTGGCTAACGTCGGTTTTAGTTTTAGATGGGTATATTTTTCGTGACATGGAACCTAGAATATGATTTTACCAAGAGATTCGTATCGGAAATACGAGAAAACAGAAACAAACTAGCGGTTAATCGGAGACCCGTAGTTCAACTAGCGAAGGAAAGGGTAAAATTTTGATAAAAGGTAAAAATAAAAATAATATTATAATGAAAGGTAAATTGAGATATTTTTGGTAAATAGTAACTTTTCAACGGTAAAAAGGTAAATTCCAAAATCTATAAATAGGGGCTCATAACTTTCAAAACTTATACGTTTTCAAAGCCGACGACCCGAGCGACGTTCGCGACGCGAACACGTAAGTTCTCTTTCTTTTCTTTTCCTTTACGTTTTTATTTTCCGCCGCCGCCGGAGTGCCGCCGGAGCGCCGCCGCCGTCGCCGTCGACGTCGCCGCCGCCGCCGCCGCCGTCGCCGTCGCCGTCGACGTCGCCGCCGCCGCCGCCGGCCAGCAGTGGTGCTGGTGGTGGTGTGTCGGGTGACGGGTGCATGTCGGGTCGGGCGTCGGGTGCGCGCCGGGATGTGCGTCGGGTCGGGCGTCGGGTGCGCGCCGGGAGGTGCGTCGGGTGCGCGTCGGGTTCGTGCCGAGTGCCGGGTGTGCGCCGGGTGCCGGGTGTGCGCCGGGTGCCGGGTGCCAGGTGTGCGCCGGGTGCCGGGTGTGCGCCGGGTGCCGAGTGCGCGCGGGTGCGAGCGCCGGGGGTCCAGCGTGCGCGGGCGACGGGGACCGGGTGGCTGAGGAAACTCGGCAGCTGCCGGGTGATGCGCGAGCTGTCGGGTTGGCTTTCGCCCGACGCCGGGTACCCGCGAGCCCCGGAGCACGTAATGCCGTATTTTCGATCCGTCGTGTCTTTAACGAGCGTTCTTCCGCCGGAACCTTTTACAGCTTTAATTATATTGTATTTAAGACCTAAGAAACACCGTAAATTTGTAGGCTACTGTGGACTAAGCTTGAGGTGTTGAGTTGTCGGACGTACTGTCCTAGCTACTCACGCGGTAACCACTATACGAGGTGGGGGTAATTTCTAACTCTGGATCTGTTTACAGCTTTCCCTATTTGTGAAATATGATTGGGAATCTAAATGCTGTGTTTATACTTGCTGTGCCATATTATAACTGTGAAAGGGCCGAGGTCCTCCGATCATGCATTCTGTTCGTCCCCTGCTATTTTCTACTACTCAGTGGAGGTGTCGTGAGCCTCTTGAAATGCACTAACGGTGAGATACCGTTATATAGGGTAAGACGGGGGAATCCCGCACCTATACGTGTCTTGCAATTTCTAATATCTGCTTTGCATATATCTGTGCTGTGAAAACGTGACTGTAAGTTAGCTTTTCGGTATTTAAATTCTGTCAAGAGTCTTATGAGGTGGATGTTATCCCCACTGAGTGTATTCAACGCACTCACCCCTTAATCTGTACTCACACTACAGGAGATGAGGAAGCTGGTGAACCCTAGACGGAGGGAGATAGTGCTAGCTGTTGGTTTTTCTGATAAATGGTCTAGTTAAAACATTTCCGAACACGTTTTCAAACAGTTTATGATCTGTATATATCTTTGGGTTCTTGTGAGGATGGGAGATCCTGATGTGTAGCTTCCGCTGTATATGATGTATATTATCGGTGAGAGACCGAATGTTATCGGCCGAGGCCGAAGGTTGTTGTGAGATGGTTTCTTGTCGTCCCTTATCTCTTTCTTCTGTTGTCCCTTGCTTAATTCTTTCTGTATGTGTTATGCGTCCCTTGCTTTTCAATCTTCACACCCGGGTAAAACTCTGATATTTTTAACGAAAGATTTTGGGGCGTGACATAATTATACTGGAATCATCTTGTAAAGAGTTAATGTACTCGATTAATCTCCCAACTCAACATAAAACTAATTCGTAACTCTAAGTGTAATTATAATTGAAAACTTGTTGACCGAGTAATGTCTTGATTGTACTCGAATCATCTTCTAAAGAGTTAATCGTACTCGATTAATCTTATAACTCAACATAAAACTAATCCTTAACACTAAGTGTAACGATTATTGAAAACTTGTTGATCAAGTAAAAAGTTAATTGTACTCGAATCATATTGTAAAGATTTAATGTACTCGATTAATCTTCTAATTCAACATAAAACTAATTCGTCACTCTAAGTGTAACGATTATTGAAAACTTGTTGACCAAGTAAATAGTTAATTGCACTTGAATCATCTTCTAAAGAGTTAATTGTACTCGAATCATCTTCTGAAGAGTTAATGTACTCGATTATACTTTTAACTCAGCATAAACTAATTCGTAACTCTAAGTGTAACGATTATTGAAATCTTGTTGATCAAGTAAAGAGTTAATTGTACTCGAATCATCTTCTAAAGAGTTAATTGTACTCCAATCATCATCTAAAGAGTTAATGTACTCGATTCATCTTTCCAACTCAACATAAAACTAATTCGCAACTCTAAGTGTTATGATTATCGAAAACTTATTGACTAAATAATGTCTTAATTGTACTCGATTCATCTTCTAAAGAGTTAATTGTACTCGATTAATCTTATAACTCAACATAAAACTAATCATTAACTCTTAGTGTAACGATTATTGAAAACTTGTTGACCAAGTAAAGATTTAATTGTACTCGAATCATCTTCTAAAGAGTTAATTGTACTCGATTAATCTTATAACTCAATATAAAACTAATCCTTAACTCTAAGTGTAACGATTATTGAAAACTAGTTGATCAAGTAAAGAGTTAATTGTACTCGAATCATCTTTTAAAGAGTTAATGTACTCGATTAATCTTCTAACTCAACATAAAACCAATTAATCACTCTAAGTGTAACGATTATTGAAAACTTATTGACCAAGTAAAGAGTTAATTGTACTCGAATCATCTTATAAAGAATTAATGTACTCGATTAATCTTCCAACTCAACATAAAACTAATTCGTAACTCTAAGAGTAGTAATTATTAAAAACTTGTTGACCAAGTAATGTCTTAATTGTACTCGAATCATCTTCTAAAGCGTTAATTATACTCGATTAATCATCTAACTCCACATAAAACTAATTTGTAACTTTAATTGTAATGATTATTGAAAACTTGTTGACCAAGTAAAGATTTAATTGTACTCGAATCATCTTCTAAAGAGTTAATTGTACTCGAATCATCTTCTAAAGAATTAAAGTATTCGATTAAACTTTTAAGTCAACATTAACTAATTCGTAAATCTAAGTGTAACGATTATTGAAAACTTGTTGAACAAGTGAAAAGTTAATTGTACTCGAATCGTCATCTATAGAGTTAATGTACTCGATTAATCTTCCAACTCAACATAAAACTAATTCGCAACTCTAAGTGTAATGATTATCGAAAACTTGTTGACTAAATAATGTCTTAATTGTACACAAATCATCTTCTAAAGAGTTAATTGTACTCAATTAATCTTATAACTCAACATAAAATAAACCTGAACTCTAAGTGTAACGATTATTGAAAACTTGTTGATCAAGTAGAGAGTTAATTATACTGGAATCATCTTGTAAAGAGTTAATGTACTCGATTAATCTTATAACTCAACATAAAACTAATCCTTAACACTAAGTGTAACGATTATTGAAAACTTGTTGATCAAGTAAAAAGTTAATTGTACTCGAATCATCTTGTAAAGATTTAATGTACTCGATTAATCTTCTAATTCAACATAAAACTAATTCGTCACTCTAAGTGTAACGATTATTGAAAACTTGTTGACCAAGTAAATAGTTAATTGCACTTGAATCATCTTCTAAAGAGTTAATTGTACTCGAATCATCTTCTGAAGAGTTAATGTACTCGATTATACTTTTAACTCGGCATAAACTAATTCGTAACTCTAAGTGTAACGATTATTGAAATCTTGTTGATCAAGTAAAGAGTTAATTGTACTCGAATCATCTTCTAAAGAGTTAATTGTACTCCAATCATCATCTAAAGAGTTAATGTACTCGATTCATCTTTCCAACTCAACATAAAACTAATTCGCAACTCTAAGTGTAATGATTATCGAAAACTTATTGACCAAATAATGTCTTAATTGTACTCGATTCATCTTCTAAAGAGCTAATTGTACTCGATTAATCTTATAACTCAACATAAAAATAATCATTAACTCTTAGTGTAACGATTATTGAAAACTTGTTGACCAAGAAAAGATTTAATTGTACTCGAATCATCTTCTAAAGAGTTAATTGTACTCGATTAATCTTATAACTCAATATAAAACTAATCCTTAACTCTAAGTGTAACGATTATTGAAAACTAGTTGATCAAGTAAAGAGTTAATTGTACTCGAATCATCTTCTAAAGAGTTAATGTACTCGATTAATCTTCTAACTCAACATAAAACCAATTAATCACTCTAAGTGTAACGATTATTGAAAACTTATTGACCAAGTAGAGAGTTAATTGTACTCGAATCATCTTATAAAGAATTAATGTACTCGATTAATCTTCCAACTCAACATAAAACTAATTCGTAACTCTAAGAGTAATAATTATTAAAAACTTGTTGACCAAGTAATGACTTAATTGTACTCGAATCATCTTCTAAAGCGTTAATTATACTCGATTAATCATCTAACTCCACATAAAACTAATTTGTAACTTTAATTGTAATGATTATTGAAAACTTGTTGACCAAGTAAAGATTTAATTGTACTCGAATCATCTTCTAAAGAGTTAATTGTACTCGAATCATCTTCTAAAGAATTAAAGTATTCGATTAAACTTTTAAGTCAACATTAACTAATTCGTAAATCTAAAAGTAACGATTATTGAAAACTTGTTGAACAAGTGAAGAGTTAATTGTACTCGAATCGTCATCTATAGAGTTAATGTACTCGATTAATCTTCCAACTCAACATAAAACTAATTCGCAACTCTAAGTGTAATGATTATCGAAAACTTGTTGACTAAATAATGTCTTAATTGTACACAAATCATCTTCTAAAGAGTTAATTGTACTCAATTAATCTTATAACTCAACATAAAATAAACCTGAACTCTATGTGTAACGATTATTGAAAACTTGTTGATCAAGTAGAGAGTTAATTATACTGGAATCATCTTGTAAAGAGTTAATGTACTCGATTAATCTTCCAACTCAACATAAAACTAATTCGTAACTCTAAGTGTAATTATAATTGAAAACTTGTTGACCGAGTAATGTCTTGATTGTACTCGAATCATCTTCTTAAGAGTTAATCGTACTCGATTAATCTTATAACTCAATATAAAACTAATCCTTAACACTAAGTGTAACGATTATTGAAAACTTGTTGATCAAGTAAAAAGTTAATTGTACTCGAATCATCTTGTAAAGATTTAATGTACTCGATTAATCTTCTAATTCAACATAAAACTAATTCGTCTCTAAGTGTAACGATTATTGAAAACTTGTTGACCAAGTAATTAGTTAATTGCACTTGAATCATCTTCTAAAGAGTTAATTGTACTCGAATCATCTTCTGAAGAGTTAATGTACTCGATTATACTTTTAACTCGGCATAAACTAATTCGTAACTCTAAGTGTAACGATTATTGAAATCTTGTTGATCAAGTAAAGAGTTAATTGTACTCGAATCATCTTCTAAAGAGTTAATTGTACTCCAATCATCATCTAAAGAGTTAATGTACTCGATTCATCTTTCCAACTCAACATAAAACTAATTCGCAACTCTAAGTGTAATGATTATCGAAAACTTATTGACTAAATAATGTCTTAATTGTACTCGATTTATCTTCTAAAGAGTTAATTGTACTCGATTAATCTTATAACTCAACACAAAACTAATCATTAACTCTTAGTGTAACGATTATTGAAAACTTGTTGACCAAGTAAAGATTTAATTGTACTCGAATCATCTTCTAAAGAGTTAATTGTACTCGATTAATCTTATAACTCAATATAAAACTAATCCTTAACTCTAAGTGTAACGATTATTGAAAACTAGTTGATCAAGTAAAGAGTTAATTGTACTCGAATCATCTTCTAAAGAGTTAATGTACTCGATTAATCTTCTAACTCAACATAAAACCAATTAATCACTCTAAGTGTAACGATTATTGAAAACTTATTGACCAAGTAGAGAGTTAATTGTACTCGAATCATCTTATAAAGAATTAATGTACTCGATTAATTTTCCAACTCAACATAAAACTAATTTGTAACTCTAAGAGTAATAATTATTAAAAACTTGTTGACCAAGTAATGTCTTAATTGTACTCGAATCATCTTCTAAAGCGTTAATTATACTCGATTAATCATCTAACTCCACATAAAACTAATTTGTAACTTTAATTGTAATGATTATTGAAAACTTGTTGACCAAGTAAAGATTTAATTGTACTCGAATCATCTTCTAAAGAGTTAATTGTACTCGAATCATCTTCTAAAGAATTAAAGTATTCGATTAAACTTTTAAGTCAACATTAACTAATTCGTAAATCAAAGTGTAACGATTATTGAAAACTTGTTGAATAAGTGAAGAGTTAATTGTACTCGAATCGTCATCTATAGAGTTAATGTACTCGATTAATCTTCCAACTCAACATAAAACTAATTCGCAACTCTAAGTGTAATGATTATCGAAAACTTATTGACTAAATAATGTCTTAATTGTACACAAATCATCTTCTAAAGAGTTAATTGTACTCGAATCATCTTCTGAAGAGTTAATGTACTCGATTATACTTTTAACTCGGCATAAACTAATTCGTAACTCTAAGTGTAACGATTATTGAAATCTTGTTGATCAAGTAAAGAGTTAATTGTACTCGAATCATCTTCTAAAGAGTTAATTGTACTCCAATCATCATCTAAAGAGTTAATGTACTCGATTCATCTTTCCAACTCAACATAAAACTAATTCGCAACTCTAAGTGTAATGATTATCGAAAACTTATTGACTAAATAATGTCTTAATTGTACTCGATTCATCTTCTAAAGAGTTAATTGTACTCGATTAATCTTATAACTCAACATAAAACTAATCATTAACTCTTAGTGTAACGATTATTGAAAACTTGTTGACCAAGTAAAGATTTAATTGTACTCGAATCATCTTCTAAAGAGTTAATTGTACTCGATTAATCTTATAACTCAATATAAAACTAATCCTTAACTCTAAGTGTAACGATTATTGAAAACTAGTTGATCAAGTAAAGAGTTAATTGTACTCGAATCATCTTCTAAAGAGTTAATGTACTCGATTAATCTTCTAACTCAACATAAAACCAATTAATCACTCTAAGTGTAACGATTATTGAAAACTTATTGACCAAGTAGAGAGTTAATTGTACTCGAATCATCTTATAAAGAATTAATGTACTCGATTAATTTTCCAACTCAACATAAAACTAATTCGTAACTCTAAGAGTAATAATTATTAAAAACTTGTTGACCAAGTAATGTCTTAATTGTACTCGAATCATCTTCTAAAGCGTTAATTATACTCGATTAATCATCTAACTCCACATAAAACTAATTTGTAACTTTAATTGTAATGATTATTGAAAACTTGTTGACCAAGTAAAGATTTAATTGTACTCGAATCATCTTCTAAAGAGTTAATTGTACTCGAATCATCTTCTAAAGAATTAAAGTATTCGATTAAACTTTTAAGTCAACATTAACTAATTCGTAAATCGATGTGTAACGATTATTGAAAACTTGTTGAACAAGTGAAGAGTTAATTGTACTCGAATCGTCATCTATAGAGTTAATGTACTCGATTAATCTTCCAACTCAACATAAAACTAATTCGCAACTCTAAGTGTAATGATTATCGAAAACTTGTTGACTAAATAATGTCTTAATTGTACACAAATCATCTTCTAAAGAGTTAATTGTACTCGAATAATCTTCTGAAGAGTTAATGTACTCGATTATACTTTTAACTCGGCATAAACTAATTCGTAACTCTAAGTGTAACGATTATTGAAATCTTGTTGATCAAGTAAAGAGTTAATTGTACTCGAATCATCTTCTAAAGAGTTAATTGTACTCCAATCATCATCTAAAGAGTTAATGTACACGATTCATCTTTCCAACTCAACATAAAACTAATTCGCAACTCTAAGTGTAATGATTATCGAAAACTTATTGACTAAATAATGTCTTAATTATACTCGATTCATCTTCTAAAGAGTTAATTGTACTCGATTAATCTTATAACTCAACATAAAACTAATCATTAACTCTTAGTGTAACGATTATTGAAAACTTTTTGACCAAGTAAAGATTTAATTGTACTCGAATCATCTTCTAAAGAGTTAATTGTACTCGATTAATCTTATAACTCAATATAAAACTAATCCTTAACTCTAAGTGTAACGATTATTGAAAACTAGTTGATCAAGTGAAGAGTTAATTGTACTCGAATCATCTTCTAAAGAGTTAATGTACTCGATTAATCTTCTAACTCAACATAAAACCAATTAATCACTCTAAGTGTAACGATTATTGAAAACTTATTGACCAAGTAGAGAGTTAATTGTACTCGAATCATCTTATAAAGAATTAATGTACTCGATTAATCTTCCAACTCAACATAAAACTAATTCGTAACTCTAAGAGTAATAATTATTAAAAACTTGTTGACCAAGTAATGTCTTAATTGTACTCGAATCATCTTCTAAAGCGTTAATTATACTCGATTAATCATCTAACTCCACATAAAACTAATTTGTAACTTTAATTGTAATGATTATTGAAAACTTGTTGACCAAGTAAAGATTTAATTGTACTCGAATCATCTTCTAAAGAGTTAATTGTACTCGAATCATCTTCTAAAGAATTAAAGTATTCGATTAAACTTTTAAGTCAACATTAACTAATTCGTAAATCTAAGTGTAACGATTATTGAAAACTTGTTGAACAAGTGAAGAGTTAATTGTACTCGAATCGTCATCTATGGAGTTAATGTACTCGATTAATCTTCCAACTCAACATAAAACTAATTCGCAACTCTAAGTGTAATGATTATCGAAAACTTGTTGACTAAATAATGTCTTAATTGTACACAAATCATCTTCTAAAGAGTTAATCGTACTCAATTAATCTTATAACTCAACATAAAATAAACCTGAACTCTAAGTGTAACGATTATTGAAAACTTGTTGATCAAGTAGAGAGTTAATTATACTGGAATCATCTTGTAAAGAGTTAATGTACTCGATTAATCTTCCAACTCAACATAAAACTAATTCGTAACTCTAAGTGTAATTATAATTGAAAACTTGTTGACCGAGTAATGTCTTGATTGTACTCGAATCATCTTCTAAAGAGTTAATCGTACTCGATTAATCTTATAACTCAACATAAAACTAATCCTTAACACTAAGTGTAACGATTATTGAAAACTTGTTGATCAAGTAAAAAGTTAATTGTACTCGAATCATCTTGTAAAGATTTAATGTACTCGATTAATCTTCTAATTCAACATAAAACTAATTCGTCACTCTAAGTGTAACGATTATTGAAAACTTGTTGACCAAGTAAATAGTTAATTGCACTTGAATCATCTTCTAAAGAGTTAATTGTACTCGAATCATCTTCTGAAGAGTTAATGTACTCGATTATACTTTTAACTAGGCATAAACTAATTCGTAACTCTAAGTGTAACGATTATTGAAATCTTGTTGATCAAGTAAAGAGTTAATTGTACTCGAATCATCTTCTAAAGAGTTAATTGTACTCCAATCATCATCTAAAGAGTTAATGTACTCGATTCATCTTTCCAACTCAACATAAAACTAATTCGCAACTCTAAGTGTAATGATTATCGAAAACTTGTTGACTAAATAATGTCTTAATTGTACACAAATCATCTTCTAAAGAGTTAATTGTACTCAATTAATCTTATAACTCAACATAAAATAAACCTGAACTCTAAGTGTAACGATTATTGAAAACTTGTTGATCAAGTAGAGAGTTAATTATACTGGAATCATCTTGTAAAGAGTTAATGTACTCGATTAATCTTCCAACTCAACATAAAACTAATTCGTAACTCTAAGTGTAATTATAATTGAAAACTTGTTGACCGAGTAATGTCTTGATTGTACTCGAATCATCTTCTAAAGAGTTAATCGTACTCGATTAATCTTATAATTCAACATAAAACTAATCCTTAACACTAAGTGTAACGATTATTGAAAACTTGTTGATCAAGTAAAAAGTTAATTGTACTCGAATCATCTTGTAAAGATTTAATGTACTCGATTAATCTTCTAATTCAACATAAAACTAATTCGTCACTCTAAGTGTAACGATTATTGAAAACTTGTTGACCAAGTAAAGAGTTAATTGCACTTGAATCATCTTCTAAAGAGTGAATTGTACTCGAATCATCTTCTGAAGAGTTAATGTACTCGATTATACTTTTAACTCGGCATAAACTAATTCGTAACTCTAAGTGTAACGATTATTGAAATCTTGTTGATCAAGTAAAGAGTTAATTGTACTCGAATCATCTTCTAAAGAGTTAATTGTACTCCAATCATCATCTAAAGAGTTAATGTACTCGATTCATCTTTCCAACTCAACATAAAACTAATTCGCAACTCTAAGTGTAATGATCATCGAAAACTTATTGACTAAATAATGTCTTAATTGTACTCGATTCATCTTCTAAAGAGTTAATTGTACTCGATTAATCTTATAACTCAACATAAAACTAATCATTAACTCTTAGTGTAACGATTATTGAAAACTTGTTGACCAAGTAAAGATTTAATTGTACTCGAATCATCTTCTAAAGAGTTAATTGTACTCGATTAATCTTATAACTCAATATAAAACTAATCCTTAACTCTAAGTGTAACGATTATTGAAAACTAGTTGATCAAGTAAAGAGTTAATTGTACTCGAATCATCTTCTAAAGAGTTAATGTACTCGATTAATCTTCTAACTCAACATAAAACCAATTAATCACTCTAAGTGTAACGATTATTGAAAACTTATTGACCAAGTAAAGATTTAATTGTACTCGAATCATCTTATAAAGAATTAATGTACTCGATTAATCTTCCAACTCAACATAAAACTAATTCGTAACTCTAAGAGTAATAATTATTAAAAACTTGTTGACCAAGTAATGTCTTAATTGTACTCGAATCATCTTCTAAAGCGTTAATTATACTCGATTAATCATCTAACTCCACATAAAACTAATTTGTAACTTTAATTGTAATGATTATTGAAAACTTGTTGACCAAGTAAAGATTTAATTGTACTCGAATCATCTTCTAAAGAGTTAATTGTACTCGAATCATCTTCTAAAGAATTAAAGTATTCGATTAAACTTTTAAGTCAACATTAACTAATTCGTAAATCTAAGTGTAACGATTATTGAAAACTTGTTGAACAAGTGAAGAGTTAATTGTACTCGAATCGTCATCTATAGAGTTAATGTACTCGATTAATCTTCCAACTCAACATAAAACTAATTCGCAACTCTAAGTGTAATGATTATCGAAAACTTGTTGACTAAATAATGTCTTAATTGTACACAAATCATCTTCTAAAAAGTTAATTGTACTCAATTAATCTTATAACTCAACATAAAACAAACCTGAACTGTAAGTGTAACGATTATTGAAAACTTGTTGTTCAAGTAGAGAGTTAATTATACTGGAATCATCTTGTAAAGAGTTAATGTACTCGATTAATCTTCTAATTCAACATAAAACTAATTCGTCACTCTAAGTGTAACGATTATTGAAAACTTGTTGACCAAGTAAAGAGTTAATTGCACTTGAATCATCTTCTAAAGAGTTAATTGTACTCGAATCATCTTCTGAAGAGTTAATGTACTCGATTATACTTTTAACTCAGCATAAACTAATTCGTAACTCTAAGTGTAACGATTATTGAAATCTTGTTGATCAAGTAAAGAGTTAATTGTACTCGAATCATCTTCTAAAGAGTTAATTGTACTCCAATAATCATCTAAAGAGTTAATGTACTCGATTCATCTTTCCAACTCAACATAAAACTAATTCGCAACTCTAAGTGTAATGATTATCGAAAACTTATTGACTAAATAATGTCTTAATTGTACTCGATTCGTCTTCTAAAGAGTTAATTGTACTCGATTAATCTTATAACTCAACATAAAACTAATCATTAACTCTTAGTGTAACGATTATTGAAAACTTGTTGACCAAGTAAAGATTTAATTGTACTCGAATCATCTTCTAAAGAGTTAATTGTACTCGATTAATCTTATAACTCAATATAAAACTAATCCTTAACTCTAAGTGTAACGATTATTGAAAACTAGTTGAACAAGTAAAGAGTTAATTGTACTCGAATCATCTTCTAAAGAGTTAATGTACTCGATTAATCTTCTAACTCAACATAAAACCAATTAATCACTCTAAGTGTAATGATTATTGAAAACTTATTGACCAAGTAAAGATTTAATTGTACTCGAATCATCTTATAAAGAATTAATGTACTCGATTAATCTTCCAACTCAACATAAAACTAATTCGTAACTCTAAGAGTAATAATTATTAAAAACTTGTTGACCAAGTAATGTCTTAATTGTACTCGAATCATCTTCTAAAGCGTTAATTATACTCGATTAATCATCTAACTCCACATAAAACTAATTTGTAACTTTAATTGTAATGATTATTGAAAACTTGTTGACCAAGAAAAGATTTAATTGTACTCGAATCATCTTCTAAAGAGTTAATTGTACTCGAATCATCTTCTAAAGAATTAAAGTATTCGATTAAACTTTTAAGTCAACATTAACTAATTCGTAAATCTAAGTGTAACGATTATTGAAAACTTGTTGAACAAGTGAAGAGTTAATTGTACTCGAATCGTCATCTATAGAGTTAATGTACTCGATTAATCTTCCAACTCAACATAAAACTAATTCGCAACTCTAAGTGTAATGATTATCGAAAACTTATTGACTAAATAATGTCTTAATTGTACACAAATCATCTTCTAAAGAGTTAATTGTACTCAATTAATCTTATAACTCAACATAAAATAAACCTGAACTCTAAGTGTAACGATTATTGAAAACTTGTTGATCAAGTAGAGAGTTAATTATACTGGAATCATCTTGTAAAGAGTTAATGTACTCGATTAATCTTCCAACTCAACATAAAACTAATTTGTAACTCTAAGTGTAATTATAATTGAAAACTTGTTGACCGAGTAATGTCTTGATTGTACTCGAATCATCTTCTAAAGAGTTAATCGTACTCGATTAATCTTATAACTCAACATAAAACTAATCCTTAACACTAAGTGTAACGATTATTGAAAACTTGTTGATCAAGTAAAAAGTTAATTGTACTCGAATCATCTTGTAAAGATTTAATGTACTCGATTAATCTTCTAATTCAACATAAAACTGATTCGTCACTCTAAGTGTAACGATTATTGAAAACTTGTTGACCAAGTAAAGAGTTAATTGCACTTGAATCATCTTCTAAAGAGTTAATTGTACTCGAATCATCTTCTGAAGAGTTAATGTACTCGATTATACTTTTAACTCAGCATAAACTAATTCGCAACTCTAAGTGTAATGATTATCGAAAATTTATTGACTAAATAATGTCTTAGTTGTACTCGAATCATCTTCTAAAGAGTTAATTGTACTCCAATCATCATCTAAAGAGTTAATGTACTCGATTCATCTTTCCAACTCAACATAAAACTAATTCGCAACTCTAAGTGTAATGATTATCGAAAACTTATTGACTAAATAATGTCTTAATTGTACTCGATTCATCTTCTAAAGAGTTAATTGTACTCGATTAATCTTATAACTCAACATAAAACTAATCATTAACTCTTAGTGTAACGATTATTGAAAACTTGTTGACCAAGTAAAGATTTAATTGTACTCGAATCATCTTCTAAAGAGTTAATTGTACTCGATTAATCTTATAACTCAATATAAAACTAATCCTTAACTCTAAGTGTAACGATTATTGAAAA
This sequence comes from Scutellaria galericulata, assembly GCA_946896805.1. NCBI lineage: Eukaryota > Viridiplantae > Streptophyta > Magnoliopsida > Lamiales > Lamiaceae > Scutellaria > Scutellaria galericulata. The sequence continues at coordinate 7,473,016 of OX335794.1, forward strand.
CTAGTTGATCAAGTAAAGAGTTAATTGTACTCGAATCATCTTCTAAAGAGTTAATGTACTCGATTAATCTTCTAACTCAACATAAAACCAATTAATCACTCTAAGTGTAACGATTATTGAAAACTTATTGACCAAGTAAAGATTTAATTGTACTCGAATCATCTTATAAAGAATTAATGTACTCGATTAATCTTCCAACTCAACATAAAACTAATTCGTAACTCTAAGAGTAATAATTATTAAAAACTTGTTGACCAAGTAATGTCTTAATTGTACTCGAATCATCTTCTAAAGCGTTAATTATACTCGATTAATCATCTAACTCCACATAAAACTAATTTGTAACTTTAATTGTAATGATTATTGAAAACTTGTTGACCAAGTAAAGATTTAATTGTACTCGAATCATCTTCTAAAGAGTTAATTGTACTCGAATCATCTTCTAAAGAATTAAAGTATTCGATTAAACTTTTAAGTCAACATTAACTAATTCGTAAATCTAAGTGTAACGATTATTGAAAACTTGTTGATCTAGTAGAGAGTTAATTATACTGGAATCATCTTGTAAAGAGTTAATGTACTCGATTAATCTTCCAACTCAACATAAAACTAATTCGTAACTCTAAGTGTAATTATAATTGAAAACTTGTTGACCGAGTAATGTCTTGATTGTACTCGAATCATCTTCTAAAGAGTTAATCGTACTCGATTAATCTTATAACTCAACATAAAACTAATCCTTAACACTAAGTGTAACGATTATTGAAAACTTGTCGATCAAGTAAAAAGTTAATTGTACTCGAATCATCTTGTAAAGATTTAACGTACTCGATTAATCTTCTAATTCAACATAAAACTAATTCGTCACTCTAAGTGTAACGATTATTGAAAACTTGTTGACCAAGTAAAGAGTTAATTGCACTTGAATCATCTTCTAAAGAGTTAATTGTACTCGAATCATCTTCTGAAGAGTTAATGTACTCGATTATACTTTTAACTCAGCATAAACTAATTCGCAACTCTAAGTGTAATGATTATCGAAAACTTATTGACTAAATAATGTCTTAATTGTACTCGAATCATCTTCTAAAGAGTTAATTGTACTCCAATCATCATCTAAAGAGTTAATGTACTCGATTCATCTTTCCAACTCAACATAAAACTAATTCGCAACTCTAAGTATAATGATTATCGAAAACTTATTGACTAAATAATGTCTTAATTGTACTCGATTCATCTTCTAAAGAGTTAATTGTACTCGATTAATCTTATAACTCAACATAAAACTAATCATTAACTCTTAGTGTAACGATTATTGAAAACTTGTTGACCAAGTAAAGATTTAATTGTACTCGAATCATCTTCTAAAGAGTTAATTGTACTCGATTAATCTTATAACTCAATATAAAACTAATCCTTAACTCTAAGTGTAACGATTATTGAAAACTAGTTGATCAAGTAAAGAGTTAATTGTACTCGAATCATCTTCTAAAGAGTTAATGTACTCGATTAATCTTCTAACTCAACATAAAACCAATTAATCACTCTAAGTGTAACGATTATTGAAAACTTATTGACCAAGTAAAGATTTAATTGTACTCGAATCATCTTATAAAGAATTAATGTACTCGATTAATCTTCCAACTCAACATAAAACTAATTCGTAACTCTAAGAGTAATAATTATTAAAAACTTGTTGACCAAGTAATGTCTTAATTGTACTCGAATCATCTTCTAAAGCGTTAATTATACTCGATTAATCATCTAACTCCACATAAAACTAATTTGTAACTTTAATTGTAATGATTATTGAAAACTTGTTGACCAAGTAAAGATTTAATTGTACTCGAATCATCTTCTAAAGAGTTAATTGTACTCGAATCATCTTCTAAAGAATTAAAGTATTCGATTAAACTTTTAAGTCAACATTAACTAATTCGTAAATCTAAGTGTAACGATTATTGAAAACTTGTTGACTAAATAATGTCTTAATTGTACACAAATCATCTTCTAAAGAGTTAATTGTACTCAATTAATCTTATAACTCAACATAAAACAAACCTGAACTCTAAGTGTAAGGATTATTGAAAACTTGTTGATCAAGTAGAGAGTTAATTATACTGGAATCATCTTGTAAAGAGTTAATGCAATAATCATTACACTTAGAGTTGCGAATTAGTTTATGCTGAGTTAAAAGTATAATCGAGTACATTAACTCTTCAGAAGATGATTCGAGTACAATTAACTCTTTAGAAGATGATTCAAGTGCAATTAACTCTTTACTTGGTCAACAAGTTTTCAATAATCGTTACACTTAGAGTGACGAATTAGTTTTATGTTGAATTAGAAGATTAATCGAGTACATTAAATCTTTACAAGATGATTCGAGTACAATTAACTTTTTACTTGATCGACAAGTTTTCAATAATCGTTACACTTAGTGTTAAGGATTAGTTTTATGTTGAGTTATAAGATTAATCGAGTACGATTAACTCTTTAGAAGATGATTCGAGTACAATCAAGACATTACTCGGTCAACAAGTTTTCTATTATAATTACACTTAGAGTTACGAATTAGTTTTATGTTGAGTTGGAAGATTAATCGAGTACATTAACTCTATAGAAGATGATTCGAGTACAATTAACTCTTTACTTGGTCAACAAGTTTTCAATAATCGTTACACTTAGAGTTACAAATTAGTTTACGTTGAGTTAAAAGTTTAATCGAGTACATTAACTCTTTAGAATATGATTCGAGTACAATTAACTCTTTAGAAGATGATTCGAGTACAATTAAGACATTACTCGGTCAACAAGTTTTCAATTATAATTACACTTAGAGTTACGAATTAGTTTTATGTTGAGTTGGAAGATTAATCGAGTACATTAACTCTTTACAAGATGATTCCAGTATAATTAACTCTCCACTTGATCAACAAGTTTTCAATAATCGTTACACTTAGAGTTCAGGTTTATTTTATGTTGAGTTATAAGATTAATTGAGTACAATTAACTCTTTAGAAGATGATTTGAGTACAATTAAGATATTATTTAGTCAACAAGTTTTCGATAATCATTACACTTAGAGTTGCGAATTAGTTTTATGTTGAGTTGGAAGATTAATCGAGTACATTAACTCTATAGATGATGATTCGAGTACAATTAACTCTTCACTTGTTCAACAAGTTTTCAATAATCGTTACACTTAGATTTACGAATTAGTTAATGTTGACTTAAAAGTTTAATCGAATACTTTAATTCTTTAGAAGATGATTCGAGTACAATTAACTATTTAGAAGATGATTCGAGTACAATTAAATCTTTACTTGGTCAACAAGTTTTCAATAATCATTACAATTAAAGTTACAAATTAGTTTTATGTGGAGTTAGATGATTAATCGAGTATAATTAATGCTTTAGAAGATGATTCGAGTACAATTAAGACATTACTTGGTCAACAAGTTTTTAATAATTATTACTCTTAGAGTTACGAATTACTTTTATGTTGAGTTGGAAGATTAATCGAGTACATTAATTCTTTATAAGATGATTCGAGTACAATTAACTCTTTACTTGGTCAATAAGTTTTCAATAATCGTTACACTTAGAGTGATTAATTGGTTTTATGTTGAGTTAGAAGATTAATCGAGTACATTAACTCTTTAGAAGATGATTCGAGTACAATTAACTCTTTACTTGATCAACTAGTTTTCAATAATCGTTACACTTAGAGTTAAGGATTAGTTTTATATTGAGTTATAAGATTAATCGAGTACAATTAACTCTTTAGAAGATGATTCGAGTACAATTAAATCTTTACTTGGTCAACAAGTTTTCAATAATCGTTACACTAAGAGTTAATGATTAGTTTTATGTTGAGTTATAAGATTAATCGAGTACAATTAACTCTTTAGAAGATGAATCGAGTACAATTAAGACATTATTTAGTCAATAAGTTTTCGATAATCATTACACTAAGAGTTGCGAATTAGTTTTATGTTGAGTTGGAAAGATGAATCGAGTACATTAACTCTTTAGATGATGATTCGAGTACAATTAACTCTTTAGAAGATGATTCGAGTACAATTAACTCTTTACTTGATCAACAAGATTTCAATAATCGTTACACTTAGAGTTACGAATTAGTTTATGCTGAGTTAAAAGTTTAATCGAGTACATTAACTCTTTAGAAGATGATTCGAGTACAATTAACTCTTTAAAAGATGATTCAAGTGCAATTAACTCTTTACTTGGTCAACAAGTTTTCAATAATCGTTACACTTAGAGTAACGAATTAGTTTTATGTTGAATTAGAAGATTAATCGAGTACATTAAATCTTTACAAGATGATTCGATTACAATTAACTTTTTACTTGATCAACAAGTTTTCAATAATCGTTACACTTAGTGTTAAGGATTAGTTTTATGTTGAGTTATAAGATTAATCGAGTACAATTAACTCTTTAGAAGATGATTCGAGTACAATTAAGACATTACTCGGTCAAAAAGTTTTCTATTATAATTACACTTAGAGTTACGAATTAGTTTTATGTTGAGTTGGAAGATTAATCGAGTACATTAACTCTATAGAAGATGATTCGAGTACAATTAACTCTTTACTTGGTCAACAAGTTTTCAATAATCGTTACACTTAGAGTTACAAATTAGTTTACGTTGAGTTAAAAGTTTAATCGAGTACATTAACTCTTTAGAATATGATTCGAGTACAATTAACTCTTTAGAAGATGATTCGAGTACAATTAAGACATTACTCGGTCAACAAGTTTTCAATTATAATTACACTTAGAGTTACGAATTAGTTTTATGTTGAGTTGGAAGATTAATCGAGTACATTAACTCTTTACAAGATGATTCCAGTATAATTAACTCTCCACTTGATCAACAAGTTTTCAATAATCGTTACACTTAGAGTTCAGGTTTATTTTATGTTGAGTTATAAGATTAATTGAGTACAATTAACTCTTTAGAAGATGATTTGAGTACAATTAAGATATTATTTAGTCAACAAGTTTTCGATAATCATTACACTTAGAGTTGCGAATTAGTTTTATGTTGAGTTGGAAGATTAATCGAGTACATTAACTCTATAGATGATGATTCGAGTACAATTAACTCTTCACTTGTTCAACAAGTTTTCAATAATCGTTACACTTAGATTTACGAATTAGTTAATGTTGACTTAAAAGTTTAATCGAATACTTTAATTCTTTAGAAGATGATTCGAGTACAATTAACTATTTAGAAGATGATTCGAGTACAATTAAATCTTTACTTGGTCAACAAGTTTTCAATAATCATTACAATTAAAGTTACAAATTAGTTTTATGTGGAGTTAGATGATTAATCGAGTATAATTAATGCTTTAGAAGATGATTCGAGTACAATTAAGACATTACTTGGTCAACAAGTTTTTAATAATTATTACTCTTAGAGTTACGAATTACTTTTATGTTGAGTTGGAAGATTAATCGAGTACATTAATTCTTTATAAGATGATTCGAGTACAATTAACTCTTTACTTGGTCAATAAGTTTTCAATAATCGTTACACTTAGAGTGATTAATTGGTTTTATGTTGAGTTAGAAGATTAATCGAGTACATTAACTCTTTAGAAGATGATTCGAGTACAATTAACTCTTTACTTGATCAACTAGTTTTCAATAATCGTTACACTTAGAGTTAAGGATTAGTTTTATATTGAGTTATAAGATTAATCGAGTACAATTAACTCTTTAGAAGATGATTCGAGTACAATTAAATCTTTACTTGGTCAACAAGTTTTCAATAATCGTTACACTAAGAGTTAATGATTAGTTTTATGTTGAGTTATAAGATTAATCGAGTACAATTAACTCTTTAGAAGATGAATCGAGTACAATTAAGACATTATTTAGTCAATAAGTTTTCGATAATCATTACACTAAGAGTTGCGAATTAGTTTTATGTTGAGTTGGAAAGATGAATCGAGTACATTAACTCTTTAGATGATGATTCGAGTACAATTAACTCTTTAGAAGATGATTCGAGTACAATTAACTCTTTACTTGATCAACAAGATTTCAATAATCGTTACACTTAGAGTTACGAATTAGTTTATGCTGAGTTAAAAGTTTAATCGAGTACATTAACTCTTTAGAAGATGATTCGAGTACAATTAACTCTTTAAAAGATGATTCAAGTGCAATTAACTCTTTACTTGGTCAACAAGTTTTCAATAATCGTTACACTTAGAGTAACGAATTAGTTTTATGTTGAATTAGAAGATTAATCGAGTACATTAAATCTTTACAAGATGATTCGAGTACAATTAACTTTTTACTTGATCAACAAGTTTTCAATAATCGTTACACTTAGTGTAAAGGATTAGTTTTATGTTGAGTTATAAGATTAATCGACTACAATTAACTCTTTAGAAGATGATTCGAGTACAATTAAGACATTACTCGGTCAACAAGTTTTCAATTATAATTACACTTAGAGATACGAATTAGTTTTATGTTGAGTTGGAAGATTAATCGAGTACATTAACTCTATAGAAGATGATTCGAGTACAATTAACTCTTTACTTGGTCAACAAGTTTTCAATAATCGTTACACTTAGAGTTACAAATTAGTTTACGTTGAGTTAAAAGTTTAATCGAGTACATTAACTCTTTAGAATATGATTCGAGTACAATTAACTCGTTAGAAGATGATTCAAGTACAATTAAGACATTACTCGGTCAACAAGTTTTCAATTATAATTACACTTAGAGTTACGAATTAGTTTTATGTTGAGTTGGAAGATTAATCGAGTACATTAACTCTTTACAAGATGATTCCAATATAATTAACTCTCCACTTGATCAACAAGTTTTCAATAATCGTTACACTTAGAGTTCAGGTTTATTTTATGTTGAGTTATAAGATTAATTGAGTACAATTAACTCTTTAGAAGATGATTTGAGTACAATTAAGATATTATTTAGTCAACAAGTTTTCGATAATCATTACACTTAGAGTTGCGAATTAGTTTTATGTTGAGTTGGAAGATTAATCGAGTACATTAACTCTATAGATGACGATTCGAGTACAATTAACTCTTCACTTGTTCAACAAGTTTTCAATAATCGTTACACTTAGATTTACGAATTAGTTAATGTTGACTTAAAAGTTTAATCGAATACTTTAATTCTTTAGAAGATGATTCGAGTACAATTAACTCTTTAGAAGATGATTCGAGTACAATTAAATCTTTACTTGGTCAACAAGTTTTCAATAATCATTACAATTAAAGTTACAAATTAGTTTTATGTGGAGTTAGATGATTAATCGAGTATAATTAATGCTTTAGAAGATGATTCGAGTACAATTAAGACATTACTTGGTCAACAAGTTTTTAATAATTATTACTCTTAGAGTTACGAATTAGTTTTATGTTGAGTTGGAAGATTAATCGAGTACATTAATTCTTTATAAGATGATTCGAGTACAATTAACTCTTTACTTGGTCAATAAGTTTTCAATAATCGTTACACTTAGAGTGATTAATTGGTTTTATGTTGAGTTAGAAGATTAATCGAGTACATTAACTCTTTAGAAGATGATTCGAGTACAATTAACTCTTTACTTGATCAACTAGTTTTCAATAATCGTTACACTTAGAGTTAAGGATTAGTTTTATATTGAGTTATAAGATTAATCGAGTACAATTAACTCTTTAGAAGATGATTCGAGTACAATTAAATCTTTACTTGGTCAACAAGTTTTCAATAATCGTTACACTAAGAGTTAATGATTAGTTTTATGTTGAGTTATAAGATTAATCGAGTACAATTAACTCTTTAGAAGATGAATCGAGTACAATTAAGACATTATTTAGTCAATAAGTTTTCGATACTCATTACACTAAGAGTTGCGAATTAGTTTTATGTTGAGTTGGAAAGATGAATCGAGTACATTAAGTCTTTAGATGATGATTCGAGTACAATTAACTCTTTAGAAGGTGATTCGAGTACAATTAACTCTTTACTTGATCAACAAGATTTCAATAATCGTTACACTTAGAGTTACGAATTAGTTTATGCTGAGTTAAAAGTTTAATCGAGTACATTCACTCTTTAGAAGATGATTCGAGTACAATTAACTCTTTAAAAGATGATTCAAGTGCAATTAACTCTTTACTTGGTCAACAAGTTTTCAATAATCGTTACACTTAGAGTAACGAATTAGTTTTATGTTGAATTAGAAGATTAATCGAGTACATTAAATCTTTACAAGATGATTCTAGTACAATTAACTTTTTACTTGATCAACAAGTTTTCAATAATCGTTACACTTAGTGTTAAGGATTAGTTTTATGTTGAGTTATAAGATTAATCGAGTACAATTAACTCTTTAGAAGATGATTCGAGTACAATTAAGACATTACTCGGTCAACAAGTTTTCAATTATAATTACACTTAGAGTTACGAATTAGTTTTATGTTGAGTTGGAAGATTAATCGAGTACATTAACTCTATAGAAGATGATTCGAGTGCAATTAACTCTTTACTTGGTCAACAAGTTTTCAATAATCGTTACACTTAGAGTTACAAATTAGTTTACGTTGAGTTAAAAGTTTAATCGAGTACATTAACTCTTTAGAATATGATTCGAGTACAATTAACTCTTTAGAAGATGATTCAAGTACAATTAAGACATTACTCGGTCAACAAGTTTTCAATTATAATTACACTTAGAGTTACGAATTAGTTTTATGTTGAGTTGGAAGATTAATCGAGTACATTAACTCTTTACAAGATGATTCCAGTATAATTAACTCTCTACTTGATCAACAAGTTTTCAATAATCGTTACACATAGAGTTCAGGTTCATTTTATGTTGAGTTATAAGATTAATTGAGTACAATTAATTCTTTAGAAGATGATTTGAGTACAATTAAGATATTATTTAGTCAACAAGTTTTCGATAATCATTACACTTAGAGTTGCGAATTAGTTTTATGTTGAGTTGGAAGATTAATCGAGTACATTAACTCTATAGATGACGATTCGAGTACAATTAACTCTTCACTTGTTCAACAAGTTTTCAATAATCGTTACACTTAGATTTACGAATTAGTTAATGTTGACTTAAAAGTTTAATCGAATACTTTAATTCTTTAGAAGATGATTCGAGTACAATTAACTCTTTAGAAGATGATTCGAGTACAATTAAATCTTTACTTGGTCAACAAGTTTTCAATAATCATTACAATTAAAGTTACAAATTAGTTTTATGTGGAGTTAGATGATTAATCGAGTATAATTAATGCTTTAGAAGATGATTCGAGTACAATTAAGACATTACTTGGTCAACAAGTTTTTAATAATTATTACTCTTAGAGTTACGAATTAGTTTTATGTTGAGTTGGAAGATTAATCGAGTACATTAATTCTTTATAAGATGATTCGAGTACAATTAACTCTTTACTTGGTCAATAAGTTTTCAATAATCGTTACACTTAGAGTGATTAATTGGTTTTATGTTGAGTTAGAAGATTAATCGAGTACATTAACTCTTTAGAAGATGATTCGAGTACAATTAACTCTTTACTTGATCAACTAGTTTTCAATAATCGTTACACTTAGAGTTAAGGATTAGTTTTATATTGAGTTATAAGATTAATCGAGTACAATTAACTCTTTAGAAGATGATTCGAGTACAATTAAATCTTTACTTGGTCAACAAGTTTTCAATAATCGTTACACTAAGAGTTAATGATTAGTTTTATGTTGAGTTATAAGATTAATCGAGTACAATTAACTCTTTAGAAGATGAATCGAGTACAATTAAGACATTATTTAGTCAATAAGTTTTCGATACTCATTACACTAAGAGTTGCGAATTAGTTTTATGTTGAGTTGGAAAGATGAATCGAGTACATTAAGTCTTTAGATGATGATTCGAGTACAATTAACTCTTTAGAAGGTGATTCGAGTACAATTAACTCTTTACTTGATCAACAAGATTTCAATAATCGTTACACTTAGAGTTACGAATTAGTTTATGCTGAGTTAAAAGTTTAATCGAGTACATTCACTCTTTAGAAGATGATTCGAGTACAATTAACTCTTTAAAAGATGATTCAAGTGCAATTAACTCTTTACTTGGTCAACAAGTTTTCAATAATCGTTACACTTAGAGTAACGAATTAGTTTTATGTTGAATTAGAAGATTAATCGAGTACATTAAATCTTTACAAGATGATTCTAGTACAATTAACTTTTTACTTGATCAACAAGTTTTCAATAATCGTTACACTTAGTGTTAAGGATTAGTTTTATGTTGAGTTATAAGATTAATCGAGTACAATTAACTCTTTAGAAGATGATTCGAGTACAATTAAGACATTACTCGGTCAACAAGTTTTCAATTATAATTACACTTAGAGTTACGAATTAGTTTTATGTTGAGTTGGAAGATTAATCGAGTACATTAACTCTATAGAAGATGATTCGAGTGCAATTAACTCTTTACTTGGTCAACAAGTTTTCAATAATCGTTACACTTAGAGTTACAAATTAGTTTACGTTGAGTTAAAAGTTTAATCGAGTACATTAACTCTTTAGAATATGATTCGAGTACAATTAACTCTTTAGAAGATGATTCGAGTACAATTAAGACATTACTCGGTCAACAAGTTTTCAATTATAATTACACTTAGAGTTACGAATTAGTTTTATGTTGAGTTGGAAGATTAATCGAGTACATTAACTCTTTACAAGATGATTCCAGTATAATTAACTCTCTACTTGATCAACAAGTTTTCAATAATCGTTACACATAGAGTTCAGGTTAATTTTATGTTGAGTTATAAGATTAATTGAGTACAATTAATTCTTTAGAAGATGATTTGAGTACAATTAAGATATTATTTAGTCAACAAGTTTTCGATAATCATTACACTTAGAGTTGCGAATTAGTTTTATGTTGAGTTGGAAGATTAATCGAGTACATTAACTCTATAGATGATGATTCGAGTACAATTAACTCTTCACTTGTTCAACAAGTTTTCAATAATCGTTACACTTAGATTTACGAATTAGTTAATGTTGACTTAAAAGTTTAATCGAATACTTTAATTCTTTAGAAGATGATTCGAGTACAATTAACTCTTTAGAAGATGATTCGAGTACAATTAAATCTTTACTTGGTCAACAAGTTTTCAATAATCATTACAATTAAAGTTACAAATTAGTTTTATGTGGAGTTAGATGATTAATCGAGTATAATTAATGCTTTAGAAGATGATTCGAGTACAATTAAGACATTACTTGGTCAACAAGTTTTTAATAATTATTACTCTTAGAGTTACGAATTAGTTTTATGTTGAGTTGGAAGATTAATCGAGTACATTAATTCTTTATAAGATGATTCGAGTACAATTAACTCTTTACTTGTCCAATAAGTTTTCTATAATCGTTACACTTAGAGTGATTAATTGGTTTTATGTTGAGTTAGAAGATTTATCGAGTACATTAACTCTTTAGAAGATGATTCGAGTACAATTAACTCTTTACTTGATCAACTAGTTTTCAATAATCGTTACACTTAGAGTTAAGGATTAGTTTTATATTGAGTTATAAGATTAATCGAGTACAATTAACTCTTTAGAAGATGATTCGAGTACAATTAAATCTTTACTTGGTCAACAAGTTTTCAATAATCGTTACACTAAGAGTTAATGATTAGTTTTATGTTGAGTTATAAGATTAATCGAGTACAATTAACTCTTTAGAAGATGAATCGAGTACAATTAAGACATTATTTAGTCAATAAGTTTTCAATAATCATTACACTAAGAGTTGCGAATTAGTTTTATGTTGAGTTGGAAAGATGAATCGAGTACATTAACTCTTTAGATGATGATTCGAGTACAATTAACTCTTTAGAAGATGATTCGAGTACAATTAACTCTTTACTTGATCAACAAGATTTCAATAATCGTTACACTTAGAGTTACGAATTAGTTTATGCTGAGTTAAAAGTTTAATCGAGTACATTAACTCTTTAGAAGATGATTCGAGTACAATTAACTCTTTAAAAGATGATTCAAGTGCAATTAACTCTTTACTTGGTCAACAAATTTTCAATAATCGTTACACTTAGAGTAACGAATTAGTTTTATGTTGAATTAGAAGATTAATCGAGTACATTAAATCTTTACAAGATGATTCGAGTACAATTAACTTTTTACTTGATCAACAAGTTTTCAATAATCGTTACACTTAGTGTTAAGGATTAGTTTTATGTTGAGTTATAAGATTAATCGAGTACAATTAACTCTTTAGAAGATGATTCGAGTACAATTAAGACATTACTCGGTCAACAAGTTTTCTATTATAATTACACTTAGAGTTACGAATTAGTTTTATGTTGAGTTGGAAGATTAATCGAGTACATTAACTCTATAGAAGATGATTCGAGTACAATTAACTCTTTACTTGGTCAACAAGTTTTCAATAATCGTTACACTTAGAGTTACAAATTAGTTTACGTTGAGTTAAAAGTTTAATCGAGTACATTAACTCTTTAGAATATGATTCGAGTACAATTAACTCTTTAGAAGATGATTCGAGTACAATTAAGACATTACTCGGTCAACAAGTTTTCAATTATAATTACACTTAGAGTTACGAATTAGTTTTATGTTGAGTTGGAAGATTAATCGAGTACATTAACTCTTTACAAGATGATTCCAGTATAATTAACTCTCCACTTGATCAACAAGTTTTCAATAATCGTTACACTTAGAGTTCAGGTTTATTTTATGTTGAGTTATAAGATTAATTGAGTACAATTAACTCTTTAGAAGATGATTTGAGTACAATTAAGATATTATTTAGTCAACAAGTTTTCGATAATCATTACACTTAGAGTTGCGAATTAGTTTTATGTTGAGTTGGAAGATTAATCGAGTACATTAACTCTATAGATGATGATTCGAGTACAATTAACTCTTCACTTGTTCAACAAGTTTTCAATAATCGTTACACTTAGATTTACGAATTAGTTAATGTTGACTTAAAAGTTTAATCGAATACTTTAATTCTTTAGAAGATGATTCGAGTACAATTAACTCTTTAGAAGATGATTCGAGTACAATTAAATCTTTACTTGGTCAACAAGTTTTCAATAATCATTACAATTAAAGTTACAAATTAGTTTTATGTGGAGTTAGATGATTAATCGAGTATAATTAATGCTTTAGAAGATGATTCGAGTACAATTAAGACATTACTTGGTCAACAAGTTTTTAATAATTATTACTCTTAGAGTTACGAATTAGTTTTATGTTGAGTTGGAAGATTAATCGAGTACATTAATTCTTTATAAGATGATTCGAGTACAATTAACTCTTTACTTGGTCAATAAGTTTTCAATAATCGTTACACTTAGAGTGATTAATTGGTTTTATGTTGAGTTAGAAGATTAATCGAGTACATTAACTCTTTAGAAGATGATTCGAGTACAATTAACTCTTTACTTGATCAACTAGTTTTCAATAATCGTTACACTTAGAGTTAAGGATTAGTTTTATATTGAGTTATAAGATTAATCGAGTACAATTAACTCTTTAGAAGATGATTCGAGTACAATTAAATCTTTACTTGGTCAACAAGTTTTCAATAATCGTTACACTAAGAGTTAATGATTAGTTTTATGTTGAGTTATAAGATTAATCGAGTACAATTAACTCTTTAGAAGATGAGTCGAGTACAATTAAGACATTATTTAGTCAATAAGTTTTCGATAATCATTACACTAAGAGTTGCGAATTAGTTTTATGTTGAGTTGGAAAGATGAATCGAGTACATTAACTCTTTAGATGATGATTCGAGTACAATTAACTCTTTAGAAGATGATTCGAGTACAATTAACTCTTTACTTGATCAACAAGATTTCAATAATCGTTACACTTAGAGTTACGAATTAGTTTATGCTGAGTTAAAAGTTTAATCGAGTACATTAACTCTTTAGAAGATGATTCGAGTACAATTAACTCTTTAAAAGATGATTCAAGTGCAATTAACTCTTTACTTGGTCAACAAGTTTTCAATAATCGTTACACTTAGAGTAACGAATTAGTTTTATGTTGAATTAGAAGATTAATCGAGTACATTAAATCTTTACAAGATGATTCGAGTACAATTAACTTTTTACTTGATCAACAAGTTTTCAATAATCGTTACACTTAGTGTAAAGGATTAGTTTTATGTTGAGTTATAAGATTAATCGAGTACAATTAACTCTTTAGAAGATGATTCGAGTACAATTAAGACATTACTCGGTCAACAAGTTTTCAATTATAATTACACTTAGAGATACGAATTAGTTTTATGTTGAGTTGGAAGATTAATCGAGTACATTAACTCTATAGAAGATGATTCGAGTACAATTAACTCTTTACTTGGTCAACAAGTTTTCAATAATCGTTACACTTAGAGTTACAAATTAGTTTACGTTGAGTTAAAAGTTTAATCGAGTACATTAACTCTTTAGAATATGATTCGAGTACAATTAACTCTTTAGAAGATGATTCGAGTACAATTAAGACATTACTCGGTCAACAAGTTTTCTATTATAATTACACTTAGAGTTACGAATTAGTTTTATGTTGAGTTGGAAGATTAATCGAGTACATTAACTCTATAGAAGATGATTCGAGTACAATTAACTCTTTACTTGGTCAACAAGTTTTCAATAATCGTTACACTTAGAGTTACAAATTAGTTTACGTTGAGTTAAAAGTTTAATCGAGTACATTAACTCTTTAGAATATGATTCGAGTACAATTAACTCTTTAGAAGATGATTCGAGTACAATTAAGACATTACTCGGTCAACAAGTTTTCAATTATAATTACACTTAGAGTTACGAATTAGTTTTATGTTGAGTTGGAAGATTAATCGAGTACATTAACTCTTTACAAGATGATTCCAGTATAATTAACTCTCCACTTGATCAACAAGTTTTCAATAATCGTTACACTTAGAGTTAAGGATTAGTTTTATATTGAGTTATAAGATTAATCGAGTACAATTAACTCTTTAGAAGATGATTCGAGTACAATTAAATCTTTACTTGGTCAACAAGTTTTCAATAATCGTTACACTAAGAGTTAATGATTAGTTTTATGTTGAGTTATAAGATTAATCGAGTACAATTAACTCTTTAGAAGATGAATCGAGTACAATTAGGACATTATTTAGTCAATAAGTTTTCGATAATCATTACACTAAGAGTTGCGAAATAGTTTTATGTTGAGTTGGAAAGATGAATCGAGTACATTAACTCTTTAGATGATGATTCGAGTACAATTAACTCTTTAGAAGATGATTCGAGTACAATTAACTCTTTACTTGATCAACAAGATTTCAATAATCGTTACACTTAGAGTTACGAATTAGTTTATGCTGAGTTAAAAGTTTAATCGAGTACATTAACTCTTTAGAAGATGATTCGAGTACAATTAACTCTTTAAAAGATGATTCAAGTGCAATTAACTCTTTACTTGGTCAACAAGTTTTCAATAATCGTTACACTTAGAGTAACGAATTAGTTTTATGTTGAATTAGAAGATTAATCGAGTACATTAAATCTTTACAAGATGATTCGAGTACAATTAACTTTTTACTTGATCAACAAGTTTTCAATAATCGTTACACTTAGTGTAAAGGATTAGTTTTATGTTGAGTTATAAGATTAATCGAGTACAATTAACTCTTTAGAAGATGATTCGAGTACAATTAAGACATTACTCGGTCAACAAGTTTTCAATTATAATTACACTTAGAGATACGAATTAGTTTTATGTTGAGTTGGAAGATTAATCGAGTACATTAACTCTATAGAAGATGATTCGAGTACAATTAACTCTTTACTTGGTCAACAAGTTTTCAATAATCGTTACACTTAGAGTTACAAATTAGTTTACGTTGAGTTAAAAGTTTAATCGAGTACATTAACTCTTTAGAATATGATTCGAGTACAATTAACTCTTTAGAAGATGATTCGAGTACAATTAAGACATTACTCGGTCAACAAGTTTTCAATTATAATTACACTTAGAGTTACGAATTAGTTTTATGTTGAGTTGGAAGATTAATCGAGTACATTAACTCTTTACAAGATGATTCCAGTATAATTAACTCTCCACTTGATCAACAAGTTTTAAATAATCGTTACACTTAGAGTTCAGGTTTATTTTATGTTGAGTTATAAGATTAATTGAGTACAATTAACTCTTTAGAAGTTGATTTGAGTACAATTAAGATATTATTTAGTCAACAAGTTTTCGATAATCATTACACTTAGAGTTGCGAATTAGTTTTATGTTGAGTTGGAAGATTAATCGAGTACATTAACTCTATAGATGACGATTCGAGTACAATTAACTCTTCACTTGTTCAACAAGTTTTCAATAATCGTTACACTTAGATTTACGAATTAGTTAATGTTGACTTAAAAGTTTAATCGAATACTTTAATTCTTTAGAAGATGATTCGAGTACAATTAACTCTTTAGAAGATGATTCGAGTACAATTAAATCTTTACTTGGTCAACAAGTTTTCAATAATCATTACAATTAAAGTTACAAATTAGTTTTATGTGGAGTTAGATGATTAATCGAGTATAATTAATGCTTTAGAAGATGATTCGAGTACAATTAAGACATTACTTGGTCAACAAGTTTTTAATAATTATTACTCTTAGAGTTACGAATTAGTTTTATGTTGAGTTGGAAGATTAATCGAGTACATTAATTCTTTATAAGATGATTCGAGTACAATTAACTCTTTACTTGGTCAATAAGTTTTCAATAATCGTTACACTTAGAGTGATTAATTGGTTTTATGTTGAGTTAGAAGATTAATCGAGTACATTAACTCTTTAGAAGATGATTCGAGTACAATTAACTCTTTACTTGATCAACTAGTTTTCAATAATCGTTACACTTAGAGTTAAGGATTAGTTTTATATTGAGTTATAAGATTAATCGAGTACAATTAACTCTTTAGAAGATGATTCGAGTACAATTAAATCTTTACTTGGTCAACAAGTTTTCAATAATCGTTACACTAAGAGTTAATGATTAGTTTTATGTTGAGTTATAAGATTAATCGAGTACAATTAACTCTTTAGAAGATGAATCGAGTACAATTAGGACATTATTTAGTCAATAAGTTTTCGATAATCATTACACTAAGAGTTGCGAATTAGTTTTATGTTGAGTTGGAAAGATGAATCGAGTACATTAACTCTTTAGATGATGATTCGAGTACAATTAACTCTTTAGAAGATGATTCGAGTACAATTAACTCTTTACTTGATCAACAAGATTTCAATAATCGTTACACTTAGAGTTACGAATTAGTTTATGCTGAGTTAAAAGTTTAATCGAGTACATTAACTCTTTAGAAGATGATTCGAGTACAATTCTCTTTAAAAGATGATTCAAGTGCAATTAACTCTTTACTTGGTCAACAAGTTTTCAATAATCGTTACACTTAGAGTAACGAATTAGTTTTATGTTGAATTAGAAGATTAATCGAGTACATTAAATCTTTACAAGATGATTCGAGTACAATTAACTTTTTACTTGATCAACAAGTTTTCAATAATCGTTACACTTAGTGTAAAGGATTAGTTTTATGTTGAGTTATAAGATTAATCGAGTACAATTAACTCTTTAGAAGATGATTTGAGTACAATTAAGACATTGCTCGGTCAACAAGTTTTCAATTATAATTACACTTAGAGATACGAATTAGTTTTATGTTGAGTTGGAAGATTAATCGAGTACATTAACTCTATAGAAGATGATTCGAGTACAATTAACTCTTTACTTGGTCAACAAGTTTTCAATAATCGTTACACTTAGAGTTACAAATTAGTTTACGTTGAGTTAAAAGTTTAATCGAGTACATTAACTCTTTAGAATATGATTCGAGTACAATTAACTCTTTAGAAGATGATTCGAGTACAATTAAGACATTACTCGGTCAACAAGTTTTCAATTATAATTACACTTAGAGTTACGAATTAGTTTTATGTTGAGTTGGAAGATTAATCGAGTACATTAACTCTTTACAAGATGATTCCAGTATAATTAACTCTCTACTTGATCAACAAGTTTTCAATAATCGTTACACTTAGAGTTCAGGTTTATTTTATGTTGAGTTATAAGATTAATTGAGTACAATTAACTCTTTAGAAGATGATTTGAGTACAATTAAGACATTATTTAGTCAACAAGTTTTCGATAATCATTACACTTAGAGTTGCGAATTAGTTTTATGTTGAGTTGGAAGATTAATCGAGTACATTAACTCTATAGATGACGATTCGAGTACAATTAACTCTTCACTTGTTCAACAAGTTTTCAATAATCGTTACACTTAGATTTACGAATTAGTTAATGTTGACTTAAAAGTTTAATCGAATACTTTAATTCTTTAGAAGATGATTCGAGTACAATTAACTCTTTAGAAGATGATTCGAGTACAATTAAATCTTTACTTGGTCAACAAGTTTTCAATAATCATTACAATTAAAGTTACAAATTAGTTTTATGTGGAGTTAGATGATTAATCGAGTATAATTAATGCTTTAGAAGATGATTCGAGTACAATTAAGACATTACTTGGTCAACAAGTTTTTGATAATTATTACTCTTAGAGTTACGAATTAGTTTTATGTTGAGTTGGAAGATTAATCGAGTACATTAATTCTTTATAAGATGATTCGAGTACAATTAACTCTTTACTTGGTCAATAAGTTTTCAATAATCGTTACACTTAGAGTGATTAATTGGTTGTATGTTGAGTTAGAAGATTAATCGAGTACATTAACTCTTTAGAAGATGATTCGAGTACAATTAACTCTTTACTTGATCAACTAGTTTTCAATAATCGTTACACTTAGAGTTAAGGATTAGTTTTATATTAAGTTATAAGATTAATCGAGTACAATTAACTCTTTAGAAGATGATTCGAGTACAATTAAATCTTTACTTGGTCAACAAGTTTTCAATAATCGTTACACTAAGAGTTAATGATTAGTTTTATGTTGAGTTATATGATTAATCGAGTACAATTAACTCTTTAGAAGATGAATCGAGTACAATTAAGACATTATTTAGTCAATAAGTTTTCGATAATCGTTACACTAAGAGTTGCGAATTAGTTTTATGTTGATTTGGAAAGATGAATCGAGTACATTAACTCTTTAGATGATGATTCGAGTACAATTAACTCTTTAGAAGATGATTCGAGTACAATTAACTCTTTACTTGATCAATAAGATTTCAATAATCGTTACACTTAGAGTTACGAATTAGTTTATGCTGAGTTAAAAGTTTAATCGAGTACATTAACTCTTTAGAAGATGATTCGAGTACAATTAACTCTTTAGAAGATGATTCAAGTGCAATTAACTCTTTACTTGGTCAACAAGTTTTCAATAATCGTTACACTTAGAGTGACGAATTAGTTTTATGTTGAATTAGAAGATTAATCGAGTACATTAAATCTTTACAAGATGATTCGAGTACAATTAACTTTTTACTTGATCAACAAGTTTTCAATAATCGTTACACTTAGTGTTAAGGATTAGTTTTATGTTGAGTTATAAGATTAATCGAGTACATTAAATCTTTACAAGATGATTCGAGTACAATTAACTTTTTACTTGATCAACAAGTTTTCAATAATCATTACACTTAGTGTTAAGGATTAGTTTTATGTTGAGTTATAAGATTAATGGAGTACGATTAACTCTTTAGAAGATGATTCGAGTACAATCAAGACATTACTCGATCAACAAGTTTTCAATTATAATTACACTTAGAGTTACGAATTAGTTTTATGTTGAGTTGGAAGATTAATCGAGTACATTAACTCTTTACAAGATGATTCCAGTATAATTAACTCTCTACTTGATCAACAAGTTTTCAATAATCGTTACACTTAGAGTTCAGGTTTATTTTATGTTGAGTTATAAGATTAATTGAGTACAATTAACTCTTTAGAAGATGATTTGAGTACAATTAAGACATCATTTAGTCAACAAGTTTTCGATAATCATTACACTTAGAGTTGCGAATTAGTTTTATGTTGAGTTGGAAGATTAATCGAGTACATTAACTCTATAGATGACGATTCGAGTACAATTAACTCTTCACTTGTTCAACAAGTTTTCAATAATCGTTACACTTAGATTTACGAATTAGTTAATGTTGACTTAAAAGTTTAATCGAATACTTTAATTCTGTAGAAGATGATTCGAGTACAATTAAATCTTTACTTGGTCAACAAGTTTTCAATAATCATTACAATTAAAGTTACAAATTAGTTTTATGTGTAGTTAGATGATTAATCGAGTATAATTAATGCTTTAGAAGATGATTCGAGTACAATTAAGACATTACTTGGTCAACAAGTTTTTAATAATTATTACTCTTAGAGTTACGAATTAGTTTTATGTTGAGTTGGAAGATTAATCGAGTACATTAATTCTTTATAAGATGATTCGAGTACAATTAACTCTTTACTTGGTCAATAAGTTTTCAATAATCATTACACTTAGAGTGATTAATTGGTTTTATGTTGAGTTAGAAGATTAATCGAGTACATTAACTCTTTAGAAGATGATTCGAGTACAATTAACTCTTTACTTGATCAACTAGTTTTCAATAATCGTTACACTTAGAGTTAAGGATTAGTTTTATATTGAGTTATAAGATTAATCGAGTACAATTAACTCTTTAGAAGATGATTCGAGTACAATTAAATCTTTACTTGGTCAACAAGTTTTCAATAATCGTTACACTAAGAGTTAATGATTAGTTTTATGTTGAGTTATAAGATTAATCGAGTACAATTAACTCTTTAGAAGATGAATCGAGTACAATTAATACATTATTTAGTCAATAAGTTTTCGATAATCATTACACTAAGAGTTGCGAATTAGTTTTATGTTGAGTTGGAAAGATGAATCGAGTACATTAACTCTTTAGATGATGATTCGAGTACAATTAACTCTTTAGAAGATGATTCGAGTACAATTAACTCTTTACTTGATCAACAAGATTTCAATAATCGTTACACTTTGAGTTACGAATTAGTTTATGCTGAGTTAAAAGTTTAATCGAGTACATTAACTCTTTAGAAGATGATTCGAGTACAATTAACTCTTTAAAAGATGATTCAAGTGCAATTAACTCTTTACTTGGTCAACAAGTTTTCAATAATCGTTACACTTAGAGTAACGAATTAGTTTTATGTTGAATTAGAAGATTAATCGAGTACATTAAATCTTTACAAGATGATTCGAGTACAATTAACTTTTTACTTGATCAACAAGTTTTCAATAATCGTTACACTTAGTGTTAAGGATTAGTTTTATGTTGAGTTATAAGATTAATCGAGTACAATTAACTCTTTAGAAGATGATTCGAGTACAATTAAGACATTACTCGGTCAACAAGTTTTCAATTATAATTACACTTAGAGTTACGAATTAGTTTTATGTTGAGTTGGAAGATTAATCGAGTACATTAACTCTATAGAAGATGATTCGAGTACAATTAACTCTTTACTTGGTCAACAAGTTTTCAATAATCGTTACACTTAGAGTTACAAATTAGTTTACGTTGAGTTAAAAGTTTAATCGAGTACATTAACTCTTTAGAATATGATTCGAGTACAATTAACTCTTTAGAAGATGTTTTGAGTACAATTAAGACATTACTCGGTCAACAAGTTTTCAATTATAATTACACTTAGAGTTACGAATTAGTTTTATGTTGAGTTGGAAGATTAATCGAGTACATTAACTCTTTACAAGATGATTCCAGTATAATTAACTCTCTACTTAATCAACAAGTTTTCAATAATCGTTACACTTAGAGTTCAAGTTTATTTTATGTTGAGTTATAAGATTAATTGAGTACAATTAACTCTTTAGAAGATGATTTGAGTACAATTAAGACATTATTTAGTCAACAAGTTTTCGATAATCATTACACTTAGAGTTGCGAATTAGTTTTATGTTGAGTTGGAAGATTAATCGAGTACATTAACTCTATAGATGACGATTCGAGTACAATTAACTCTTCACTTGTTCAACAAGTTTTCAATAATCGTTACACTTAGATTTACGAATTAGTTAATGTTGACTTAAAAGTTTAATCGAATACTTTAATTCTTTAGAAGATGATTCGAGTACAATTAACTCTTTACAAGATGATTCGAGTACAATTAAATCTTTACTTGGTCAACAAGTTTTCAATAATCATTACAATTAAAGTTACAAATTAGTTTTATGTGGAGTTAGATGATTAATCGAGTATAATTAATGCTTTAGAAGATGATTCGAGTACAATTAAGACATTACTTGGTCAACAAGTTTTTAATAATTATTACTCTTAGAGTTACGAATTAGTTTTATATTGAGTTGGAAGATTAATCGAGTACATTAATTCTTTATAAGATGATTCGAGTACAATTAACTCTTTACTTGGTCAATAAGTTTTCAATAATCGTTACACTTAGAGTGATTAATTGGTTTTATGTTGAGTTAGAAGATTAATCGAGTACATTAACTCTTTAGAAGATGATTCGAGTACAATTAACTCTTTACTTGATCAACTAGTTTTCAATAATCGTTACACTTAGAGTTAAGGATTAGTTTTATATTGAGTTATAAGATTAATCGAGTACAATTAACTCTTTAGAAGATGATTCGAGTACAATTAAATCTTTACTTGGTCAACAAGTTTTCAATAATCGTTACACTAAGAGTTAATGATTAGTTTTATGTTGAGTTATAAGATTAATCGAGTACAATTAACTCTTTAGAAGATGAATCAAGTACAATTAAGACATTATTTAGTCAATAAGTTTTCGATAATCATTACACTAAGAGTTGCGAATTAGTTTTATGTTGAGTTGGAAAGATGAATCGAGTACATTAACTCTTTAGATGATGATTCGAGTACAATTAACTCTTTAGAAGATGATTCGAGTACAATTAACTCTTTACTTGATCAACAAGATTTCAATAATCGTTACACTTAGAGTTACGAATTAGTTTATGCTGAGTTAAAAGTTTAATCGAGTACATTAACTCTTTAGAAGATGATTCGAGTACAATTAACTCTTTAAAAGATGATTCAAGTGCAATTAACTCTTTACTTGGTCTACAAGTTTTCAATAATCGTTACACTTAGAGTAACGAATTAGTTTTATGTTGAATTAGAAGATTAATCGAGTACATTAAATCTTTACAAGATGATTCGAGTACAATTAACTTTTTACTTGATCAACAAGTTTTCAATAATCGTTACACTTAGTGTTAAGGATTAGTTTTATGTTGAGTTATAAGATTAATCGAGTACAATTAACTCTTTAGAAGATGATTCGAGTACAATTAAGACATTACTCGGTCAACAAGTTTTCAATTATAATTACACTTAGAGTTACGAATTAGTTTTATGTTGAGTTGGAAGATTAATCGAGTACATTAATTCTATAGAAGATGATTCGAGTACAATTAACTCTTTACTTGGTCAACAAGTTTTCAATAATTGTTACAATTAGAGTTACAAATTAGTTTACGTTGAGTTAAAACTTTAATCGAGTACATTAACTCTTTAGAATATGATTCGAGTACAATTAACTCTTTAGAAGATGATTCGAGTACAATTAAGACATTACTCGGTCAACAAGTTTTCAATTATAATTACACTTAGAGTTACGAATTAGTTTTATGTTGAGTTGGAAGATTAATCGAGTACATTAACTCTTTACAAGATGATTCCAGTATAATTAACTCTCTACTTGATCAACAAGTTTTCAATAATCGTTACACTTAGAGTTCAAGTTTATTTTATGTTGAGTTATAAGATTAATTGAGTACAATTAACTCTTTAGAAGATGATTTGAGTACAATTAAGACATTATTTAGTCAACAAGTTTTCGATAATCATTATACACTTAGAGTTGCGAATTAGTTTTATGTTGAGTTGGAAGATTAATCGAGTACATTAACTCTATAGATGACGATTCGAGTACAATTAACTCTTCACTTGTTCAACAAGTTTTCAATAATCGTTACACTTAGATTTACGAATTAGTTAATGTTGACTTAAAAGTTTAATCGAATACTTTAATTCTTTAGAAGATGATTCGAGTACAATTAACTCTTTACAAGATGATTCGAGTACAATTAAATCTTTACTTGGTCAACAAGTTTTCAATAATCATTACAATTAAAGTTACAAATTAGTTTTATGTGGAGTTAGATGATTAATCGAGTATAATTAATGCTTTAGAAGATGATTCGAGTACAATTAAGACATTACTTGGTCAACAAGTTTTTAATAATTATTACTCTTAGAGTTACGAATTAGTTTTATGTTGAGTTGGAAGATTAATCGAGTACATTAATTCTTTATAAGATGATTCGAGTACAATTAACTCTTTACTTGGTCAATAAGTTTTCAATAATCGTTACACTTAGAGTGATTAATTGGTTTTATGTTGAGTTAGAAGATTAATCGAGTACATTAACTCTTTAGAAGATGATTCGAGTACAATTAACTCTTTACTTGATCAACTAGTTTTCAATAATCGTTACACTTAGAGTTAAGGATTAGTTTTATATTGAGTTATAAGATTAATCGAGTACAATTAACTCTTTAGAAGATGATTCGAGTACAATTAAATCTTTACTTGGTCAACAAGTTTTCAATAATCGTTACACTAAGAGTTAATGATTAGTTTTATGTTGAGTTATAAGATTAATCGAGTACAATTAACTCTTTAGAAGATGAATCAAGTACAATTAAGACATTATTTAGTCAATAAGTTTTCGATAATCATTACACTAAGAGTTGCGAATTAGTTTTATGTTGAGTTGGAAAGATGAATCGAGTACATTAACTCTTTAGATGATGATTCGAGTACAATTAACTCTTTAGAAGATGATTCGAGTACAATTAACTCTTTACTTGATCAACAAGATTTCAATAATCGTTACACTTAGAGTTACGAATTAGTTTATGCTGAGTTAAAAGTTTAATCGAGTACATTAACTCTTTAGAAGATGATTCGAGTACAATTAACTCTTTAAAAGATGATTCAAGTGCAATTAACTCTTTACTTGGTCTACAAGTTTTCAATAATCGTTACACTTAGAGTAACGAATTAGTTTTATGTTGAATTAGAAGATTAATCGAGTACATTAAATCTTTACAAGATGATTCGAGTACAATTAACTTTTTACTTGATCAACAAGTTTTCAATAATCGTTACACTTAGTGTTAAGGATTAGTTTTATGTTGAGTTATAAGATTAATCGAGTACAATTAACTCTTTAGAAGATGATTCGAGTACAATTAAGACATTACTCGGTCAACAAGTTTTCAATTATAATTACACTTAGAGTTACGAATTAGTTTTATGTTGAGTTGGAAGATTAATCGAGTACATTAATTCTATAGAAGATGATTCGAGTACAATTAACTCTTTACTTGGTCAACAAGTTTTCAATAATCGTTACAATTAGAGTTACAAATTAGTTTACGTTGAGTTAAAACTTTAATCGAGTACATTAACTCTTTAGAATATGATTCGAGTACAATTAACTCTTTAGAAGATGATTCGAGTACAATTAAGACATTACTCGGTCAACAAGTTTTCAATTATAATTACACTTAGAGTTACGAATTAGTTTTATGTTGAGTTGGAAGATTAATCGAGTACATTAACTCTTTACAAGATGATTCCAGTATAATTAACTCTCTACTTGATCAACAAGTTTTCAATAATCGTTACACTTAGAGTTCAAGTTTATTTTATGTTGAGTTATAAGATTAATTGAGTACAATTAACTCTTTAGAAGATGATTTGAGTACAATTAAGACATTATTTAGTCAACAAGTTTTCGATAATCATTATACACTTAGAGTTGCGAATTATTTTTATGTTGAGTTGGAAGATTAATCGAGTACATTAACTCTATAGATGACGATTCGAGTACAATTAACTCTTCACTTGTTCAACAAGTTTTCAATAATCGTTACACTTAGATTTACGAATTAGTTAATGTTGACTTAAAAGTTTAATCGAATACTTTAATTCTTTAGAAGATGATTCGAGTACAATTAACTCTTTACAAGATGATTCGAGTACAATTAAATCTTTACTTGGTCAACAAGTTTTCAATAATCATTACAATTAAAGTTACAAATTAGTTTTATGTGGAGTTAGATGATTAATCGAGTATAATTAATGCTTTAGAAGATGATTCGAGTACAATTAAGACATTACTTGGTCAACAAGTTTTTAATAATTATTACTCTTAGAGTTACGAATTAGTTTTATGTTGAGTTGGAAGATTAATCGAGTACATTAATTCTTTATAAGATGATTCGAGTACAATTAACTCTTTACTTGGTCAATAAGTTTTCAATAATCGTTACACTTAGAGTGATTAATTGGTTTTATGTTGAGTTAGAAGATTAATCGAGTACATTAACTCTTTAGAAGATGATTCGAGTACAATTAACTCTTTACTTGATCAACTAGTTTTCAATAATCGTTACACTTAGAGTTAAGGATTAGTTTTATATTGAGTTATAAGATTAATCGAGTACAATTAACTCTTTAGAAGATGATTCGAGTACAATTAAATCTTTACTTGGTCAACAAGTTTTCAATAATCGTTACACTAAGAGTTAATGATTAGTTTTATGTTGAGTTATAAGATTAATCGAGTACAATTAACTCTTTAGAAGATGAATCGAGTACAATTAAGACATTATTTAGTCAATAAGTTTTCGATAATCATTACACTAAGAGTTGCGAATTAGTTTTATGTTGAGTTGGAAAGATGAATCGAGTACATTAACTCTTTAGATGATGATTCGATTACAATTAACTCTTTAGAAGATGATTCGAGTACAATTAACTCTTTACTTGATCAACAAGATTTCAATAATCGTTACACTTAGAGTTACGAATTAGTTTATGCTGAGTTAAAAGTTTAATCGAGTACATTAACTCTTTAGAAGATGATTCGAGTACAATTAACTCTTTAAAAGATGATTCAAGTGCAATTAACTCTTTACTTGGTCAACAAGTTTTCAATAATCGTTACACTTAGAGTAACGAATTAGTTTTATGTTGAATTAGAAGATTAATCGAGTACATTAAATCTTTACAAGATGATTCGAGTACAATTAACTTTTTACTTGATCAACAAGTTTTCAATAATCGTTACACTTAGTGTTAAGGATTAGTTTTATGTTGAGTTATAAGATTAATCGAGTACAATTAACTCTTTAGAAGATGATTCGAGTACAATTAAGACATTACTCGGTCAACAAGTTTTCAATTATAATTACACTTAGAGTTACGAATTAGTTTTATGTTGAGTTGGAAGATTAATCGAGTACATTAACTCTATAGAAGATGATTCGAGTACAATTAACTCTTTACTTGGTCAACAAGTTTTCAATAATCGTTACACTTAGAGTTACAAATTAGTTTACGTTGAGTTAAAACTTTAATCGAGTACATTAACTCTTTAGAATATGATTCGAGTACAATTAACTCTTTAGAAGATGTTTTGAGTACAATTAAGACATTACTCGGTCAACATGTTTTCAATTATAATTACACTTAGAGTTACGAATTAGTTTTATGTTGAGTTGGAAGATTAATCGAGTACATTAACTCTTTACAAGATGATTCCAGTATAATTAACTCTCTACTTGATCAACAAGTTTTCAATAATCGTTACACTTAGAGTTCAGGTTTATTTTATGTTGAGTTATAAGATTAATTGAGTACAATTAACTCTTTAGAAGATGATTTGAGTACAATTAAGACATTATTTAGTCAACAAGTTTTCGATAATCATTACACTTAGAGTTGCGAATTAGTTTTATGTTGAGTTGGAAGATTAATCGAGTACATTAACTCTATAGATGACGATTCGAGTACAATTAACTCTTCACTTGTTCAACAAGTTTTCAATAATCGTTACACTTAGATTTACGAATTAGTTAATGTTGACTTAAAAGTTTAATCGAATACTTTAATTCTTTAGAAGATGATTCGAGTACAATTAACTCTTTACAAGATGATTCGAGTACAATTAAATCTTTACTTGGTCAACAAGTTTTCAATAATCATTACAATTAAAGTTACAAATTAGTTTTATGTGGAGTTAGATGATGAATCGAGTATAATTAATGCTTTAGAAGATGATTCGAGTACAATTAAGACATTACTTGGTCAACAAGTTTTTAATAATTATTACTCTTAGAGTTACGAATTAGTTTTATGTTGAGTTGGAAGATTAATCGAGTACATTAATTCTTTATAAGATGATTCGAGTACAATTAACTCTTTACTTGGTCAATAAGTTTTCAATAATCGTTACACTTAGAGTGATTAATTGGTTTTATGTTGAGTTAGAAGATTAATCGAGTACATTAACTCTTTAGAAGATGATTCGAGTACAATTAACTCTTTACTTGATCAACTAGTTTTCAATAATCGTTACACTTAGAGTTAAGGATTAGTTTTATATTGAGTTATAAGATTAATCGAGTACAATTAACTCTTTAGAAGATGATTCGAGTACAATTAAATCTTTACTTGGTCAACAAGTTTTCAATAATCGTTACACTAAGAGTTAATGATTAGTTTTATGTTGAGTTATAAGATTAATCGAGTACAATTAACTCTTTAGAAGATGAATCAAGTACAATTAAGACATTATTTAGTCAATAAGTTTTCGATAATCATTACACTAAGAGTTGCGAATTAGTTTTATGTTGAGTTGGAAAGATGAATCGAGTACATTAACTCTTTAGATGATGATTCGAGTACAATTAACTCTTTAGAAGATTATTCGAGTACAATTAACTCTTTACTTGATCAACAAGATTTCAATAATCGTTACACTTAGAGTTACGAATTAGTTTATGCTGAGTTAAAAGTTTAATCGAGTACATTAACTCTTTAGAAGATGATTCGAGTACAATTAACTCTTTAAAAGATGATTCAAGTGCAATTAACTCTTTACTTGGTCAACAAGTTTTCAATAATCGTTACACTTAGAGTAACGAATTAGTTTTATGTTGAATTAGAAGATTAATCGAGTACATTAAATCTTTACAAGATGATTCGAGTACAATTAACTTTTTACTTGATCAACAAGTTTTCAATAATCGTTACACTTAGTGTTAAGGATTAGTTTTATGTTGAGTTATAAGATTAATCGAGTACAATTAACTCTTTAGAAGATGATTCGAGTACAATTAAGACATTACTCGGTCAACAAGTTTTCAATTATAATTACACTTAGAGTTACGAATTAGTTTTATGTTGAGTTGGAAGATTAATCGAGTACATTAACTCTATAGAAGATGATTCGAGTACAATTAACTCTTTACTTGGTCAACAAGTTTTCAATAATCGTTACACTTAGAGTTACAAATTAGTTTACGTTGAGTTAAAAGTTTAATCGAGTACATTAACTCTTTAGAATATGATTCGAGTACAATTAACTCTTTAGAAGATGTTTTGAGTACAATTAAGACATTACTCGGTCAACATGTTTTCAATTATAATTACACTTAGAGTTACGAATTAGTTTTATGTTGAGTTGGAAGATTAATCGAGTACATTAACTCTTTACAAGATGATTCCAGTATAATTAACTCTCTACTTGATCAACAAGTTTTCAATAATCGTTACACTTAGAGTTCAGGTTTATTTTATGTTGAGTTATAAGATTAATTGAGTACAATTAACTCTTTAGAAGATGATTTGAGTACAATTAAGACATTATTTAGTCAACAAGTTTTCGATAATCATTACACTTAGAGTTGCGAATTAGTTTTATGTTGAGTTGGAAGATTAATCGAGTACATTAACTCTATAGATGACGATTCGAGTACAATTAACTCTTCACTTGTTCAACAAGTTTTCAATAATCGTTACACTTAGATTTACGAATTAGTTAATGTTGACTTAAAAGTTTAATCGAATACTTTAATTCTTTAGAAGATGATTCGAGTACAATTAACTCTTTAGAAGATGATTCGAGTATAATTAAATCTTTACTTGGTCAACAAGTTTTCAATAATCATTACAATTAAAGTTACAAATTAGTTTTATGTGGAGTTAGATGATGAATCGAGTATAATTAATGCTTTAGAAGATGATTCGAGTACAATTAAGACATTACTTGGTCAACAAGTTTTTAATAATTATTACTCTTAGAGTTACGAATTAGTTTTATGTTGAGTTGGAAGATTAATCGAGTACATTAATTCTTTATAAGATGATTCGAGTACAATTAACTCTTTACTTGGTCAATAAGTTTTCAATAATCGTTACACTTAGAGTGATTAATTGGTTTTATGTTGAGTTAGAAGATTAATCGAGTACATTAACTCTTTAGAAGATGATTCGAGTACAATTAACTCTTTACTTGATCAACTAGTTTTCAATAATCGTTACACTTAGAGTTAAGGATTAGTTTTATATTGAGTTATAAGATTAATCGAGTACAATTAACTCTTTAGAAGATGATTCGAGTACAATTAAATCTTTACTTGGTCAACAAGTTTTCAATAATCGTTACACTAAGAGTTAATGATTAGTTTTATGTTGAGTTATAAGATTAATCGAGTACAATTAACTCTTTAGAAGATGAATCAAGTACAATTAAGACATTATTTAGTCAATAAGTTTTCGATAATCATTACACTAAGAGTTGCGAATTAGTTTTATGTTGAGTTGGAAAGATGAATCGAGTACATTAACTCTTTAGATGATGATTCGAGTACAATTAACTCTTTAGAAGATTATTCGAGTACAATTAACTCTTTACTTGATCAACAAGATTTCAATAATCGTTACACTTAGAGTTACGAATTAGTTTATGCTGAGTTAAAAGTTTAATCGAGTACATTAACTCTTTAGAAGATGATTCGAGTACAATTAACTCTTTAAAAGATGATTCAAGTGCAATTAACTCTTTACTTGGTCAACAAGTTTTCAATAATCGTTACACTTAGAGTAACGAATTAGTTTTATGTTGAATTAGAAGATTAATCGAGTACATTAAATCTTTACAAGATGATTCGAGTACAATTAACTTTTTACTTGATCAACAAGTTTTCAATAATCGTTACACTTAGTGTTAAGGATTAGTTTTATGTTGAGTTATAAGATTAATCGAGTACAATTAACTCTTTAGAAGATGATTCGAGTACAATTAAGACATTACTCGGTCAACAAGTTTTCAATTATAATTACACTTAGAGTTACGAATTAGTTTTATGTTGAGTTGGAAGATTAATCGAGTACATTAACTCTATAGAAGATGATTCGAGTACAATTAACTCTTTACTTGGTCAACAAGTTTTCAATAATCGTTACACTTAGAGTTACAAATTAGTTTACGTTGAGTTAAAAGTTTAATCGAGTACATTAACTCTTTAGAATATGATTCGAGTACAATTAACTCTTTAGAAGATGTTTTGAGTACAATTAAGACATTACTCGGTCAACATGTTTTCAATTATAATTACACTTAGAGTTACGAATTAGTTTTATGTTGAGTTGGAAGATTAATCGAGTACATTAACTCTTTACAAGATGATTCCAGTATAATTAACTCTCTACTTGATCAACAAGTTTTCAATAATCGTTACACTTAGAGTTCAGGTTTATTTTATGTTGAGTTATAAGATTAATTGAGTACAATTAACTCTTTAGAAGATGATTTGAGTACAATTAAGACATTATTTAGTCAACAAGTTTTCGATAATCATTACACTTAGAGTTGCGAATTAGTTTTATGTTGAGTTGGAAGATTAATCGAGTACATTAACTCTATAGATGACGATTCGAGTACAATTAACTCTTCACTTGTTCAACAAGTTTTCAATAATCGTTACACTTAGATTTACGAATTAGTTAATGTTGACTTAAAAGTTTAATCGAATACTTTAATTCTTTAGAAGATGATTCGAGTACAATTAACTCTTTAGAAGATGATTCGAGTATAATTAAATCTTTACTTGGTCAACAAGTTTTCAATAATCATTACAATTAAAGTTACAAATTAGTTTTATGTGGAGTTAGATGATTAATCGAGTATAATTAATGCTTTAGAAGATGATTCGAGTACAATTAAGACATTACTTGGTCAACAAGTTTTTAATAATTATTACTCTTAGAGTTACGAATTAGTTTTATGTTGAGTTGGAAGATTAATCGAGTACATTAATTCTTTATAAGATGATTCGAGTACAATTAACTCTTTACTTGGTCAATAAGTTTTCAATAATCGTTACACTTAGAGTGATTAATTGGTTTTATGTTGAGTTAGAAGATTAATCGAGTACATTAACTCTTTAGAAGATGATTCGAGTACAATTAACTCTTTACTTGATCAACTAGTTTTCAATAATCGTTACACTTAGAGTTAAGGATTAGTTTTATATTAAGTTATAAGATTAATCGAGTACAATTAACTCTTTAGAAGATGATTCGAGTACAATTAAATCTTTACTTGGTCAACAAGTTTTCAATAATCGTTACACTAAGAGTTAATGATTAGTTTTATGTTGAGTTATATGATTAATCGAGTACAATTAACTCTTTAGAAGATGAATCGAGTACAATTAAGACATTATTTAGTCAATAAGTTTTCGATAATCGTTACACTAAGAGTTGCGAATTAGTTTTATGTTGATTTGGAAAGATGAATCGAGTACATTAACTCTTTAGATGATGATTCGAGTACAATTAACTCTTTAGAAGATGATTCGAGTACAATTAACTCTTTACTTGATCAACAAGATTTCAATAATCGTTACACTTAGAGTTACGAATTAGTTTATGCTGAGTTAAAAGTTTAATCGAGTACATTAACTCTTTAGAAGATGATTCGAGTACAATTAACTCTTTAAAAGATGATTCAAGTGCAATTAACTCTTTACTTGGTCAACAAGTTTTCAATAATCGTTACACTTAGAGTAACGAATTAGTTTTATGTTGAATTAGAAGATTAATCGAGTACATTAAATCTTTACAAGATGATTCGAGTACAATTAACTTTTTACTTGATCAACAAGTTTTCAATAATCGTTACACTTAGTGTTAAGGATTAGTTTTATGTTGAGTTATAAGATTAATCGAGTACAATTAACTCTTTAGAAGATGATTCGAGTACAATTAAGACATTACTCGGTCAACAAGTTTTCAATTATAATTACACTTAGAGTTACGAATTAGTTTTATGTTGAGTTGGAAGATTAATCGAGTACATTAACTCTTTACAAGATGATTCCAGTATAATTAACTCTCTACTTGATCAACAAGTTTTCAATAATCGTTACACTTAGAGTTCAGGTTTATTTTATGTTGAGTTATAAGATTAATTGAGTACAATTAACTCTTTAGAAGATGATTTGAGTACAATTAAGACATTATTTAGTCAACAAGTTTTCGATAATTATTACACTTAGAGTTGCGAATTAGTTTTATGTTGAGTTGGAAGATTAATCGAGTACATTAACTCTATAGATGACGATTCGAGTACAATTAACTCTTCACTTGTTCAACAAGTTTTCAATAATCGTTACACTTAGATTTACGAATTAGTTAATGTTGACTTAAAAGTTTAATCGAATACTTTAATTCTTTAGAAGATGATTCGAGTACAATTAACTCTTTAGAAGATGATTCTAGTACAATTAAATCTTTACTTGGTCAACAAGTTTTCAATAATCATTACAATTAAAGTTACAAATTAGTTTTATGTGGAGTTAGATGATTAATCGAGTATAATTAATGCTTTAGAAGATGATTCGAGTACAATTAAGACATTACTTGGTCAACAAGTTTTTAATAATTATTACTCTTAGAGTTACGAATTAGTTTTATGTTGAGTTGGAAGATTAATCGAGTACATTAATTCTTTATAAGATGATTCGAGTACAATTAACTCTTTACTTGGTCAATAAGTTTTCAATAATCATTACACTTAGAGTGATTAATTGGTTTTATGTTGAGTTAGAAGATTAATCGAGTACATTAACTCTTTAGAAGATGATTCGAGTACAATTAACTCTTTACTTGATCAACTAGTTTTCAATAATCGTTACACTTAGAGTTAAGGATTAGTTTTATATTGAGTTATAAGATTAATCGAGTACAATTAACTCTTTAGAAGATGATTCGAGTACAATTAAATCTTTACTTGGTCAACAAGTTTTCAATAATCGTTACACTAAGAGTTAATGATTAGTTTTATGTTGAGTTATAAGATTAATCGAGTACAATTAACTCTTTAGAAGATGAATCGAGTACAATTAAGACATTATTTAGTCAATAAGTTTTCGATAATCATTACACTAAGAGTTGCGAATTAGTTTTATGTTGAGTTGGAAAGATGAATCGAGTACATTAACTCTTTAGATGATGATTCGATTACAATTAACTCTTTAGAAGATGATTCGAGTACAATTAACTCTTTACTTGATCAACAAGATTTCAATAATCGTTACACTTAGAGTTACGAATTAGTTTATGCTGAGTTAAAAGTTTAATCGAGTACATTAACTCTTTAGAAGATGATTCGAGTACAATTAACTCTTTAAAAGATGATTCAAGTGCAATTAACTCTTTACTTGGTCAACAAGTTTTCAATAATCGTTACACTTAGAGTAACGAATTAGTTTTATGTTGAATTAGAAGATTAATCGAGTACATTAAATCTTTACAAGATGATTCGAGTACAATTAACTTTTTACTTGATCAACAAGTTTTCAATAATCGTTACACTTAGTGTTAAGGATTAGTTTTATGTTGAGTTATAAGATTAATCGAGTACAATTAACTCTTTAGAAGATGATTCGAGTACAATTAAGACATTACTCGGTCAACAAGTTTTCAATTATAATTACACTTAGAGTTACGAATTAGTTTTATGTTGAGTTGGAAGATTAATCGAGTACATTAACTCTATAGAAGATGATTCGAGTACAATTAACTCTTTACTTGGTCAACAAGTTTTCAATAATCGTTACACTTAGAGTTACAAATTAGTTTACGTTGAGTTAAAAGTTTAATCGAGTACATTAACTCTTTAGAATATGATTCGAGTACAATTAACTCTTTAGAAGATGTTTTGAGTACAATTAAGACATTACTCGGTCAACAAGTTTTCAATTATAATTACACTTAGAGTTACGAATTAGTTTTATGTTGAGTTGGAAGATTAATCGAGTACATTAACTCTTTACAAGATGATTCCAGTATAATTAACTCTCTACTTAATCAACAAGTTTTCAATAATCGTTACACTTAGAGTTCAGGTTTATTTTATGTTGAGTTATAAGATTAATTGAGTACAATTAACTCTTTAGAAGATGATTTGAGTACAATTAAGACATTATTTAGTCAACAAGTTTTCGATAATCATTACACTTAGAGTTGCGAATTAGTTTTATGTTGAGTTGGAAGATTAATCGAGTACATTAACTCTATAGATGACGATTCGAGTACAATTAACTCTTCACTTGTTCAACAAGTTTTCAATAATCGTTACACTTAGATTTACGAATTAGTTAATGTTGACTTAAAAGTTTAATCGAATACTTTAATTCTTTAGAAGATGATTCGAGTACAATTAACTCTTTAGAAGATGATTCGAGTACAATTAAATCTTTACTTGGTCAACAAGTTTTCAATAATCATTACAATTAAAGTTACAAATTAGTTTTATGTGGAGTTAGATGATTAATCGAGTATAATTAATGCTTTAGAAGATGATTCGAGTACAATTAAGACATTACTTGGTCAACAAGTTTTTAATAATTATTACTCTTAGAGTTACGAATTAGTTTTATGTTGAGTTGGAAGATTAATCGAGTACATTAATTCTTTATAAGATGATTCGAGTACAATTAACTCTTTACTTGGTCAATAAGTTTTCAATAATCGTTACACTTAGAGTGATTAATTGGTTTTATGTTGAGTTAGAAGATTAATCGAGTACATTAACTCTTTAGAAGATGATTCGAGTACAATTAACTCTTTACTTGATCAACTAGTTTTCAATAATCGTTACACTTAGAGTTAAGGATTAGTTTTATATTGAGTTATAAGATTAATCGAGTACAATTAACTCTTTAGAAGATGATTCGAGTACAATTAAATCTTTACTTGGTCAACAAGTTTTCAATAATCGTTACACTAAGAGTTAATGATTAGTTTTATGTTGAGTTATAAGATTAATCGAGTACAATTAACTCTTTAGAAGATGAATCAAGTACAATTAAGACATTATTTAGTCAATAAGTTTTCGATAATCATTACACTAAGAGTTGCGAATTAGTTTTATGTTGAGTTGGAAAGATGAATCGAGTACATTAACTCTTTAGATGATGATTCGAGTACAATTAACTCTTTAGAAGATGATTCGAGTACAATTAACTCTTTACTTGATCAACAAGATTTCAATAATCGTTACACTTAGAGTTACGAATTAGTTTATGCTGAGTTAAAAGTTTAATCGAGTACATTAACTCTTTAGAAGATGATTCGAGTACAATTAACTCTTTAAAAGATGATTCAAGTGCAATTAACTCTTTACTTGGTCTACAAGTTTTCAATAATCGTTACACTTAGAGTAACGAATTAGTTTTATGTTGAATTAGAAGATTAATCGAGTACATTAAATCTTTACAAGATGATTCGAGTACAATTAACTTTTTACTTGATCAACAAGTTTTCAATAATCGTTACACTTAGTGTTAAGGATTAGTTTTATGTTGAGTTATAAGATTAATCGAGTACAATTAACTCTTTAGAAGATGATTCGAGTACAATTAAGACATTACTCGGTCAACAAGTTTTCAATTATAATTACACTTAGAGTTACGAATTAGTTTTATGTTGAGTTGGAAGATTAATCGAGTACATTAATTCTATAGAAGATGATTCGAGTACAATTAACTCTTTACTTGGTCAACAAGTTTTCAATAATCGTTACAATTAGAGTTACAAATTAGTTTACGTTGAGTTAAAAGTTTAATCGAGTACATTAACTCTTTAGAATATGATTCGAGTACAATTAACTCTTTAGAAGATGATTCGAGTACAATTAAGACATTACTCGGTCAACAAGTTTTCAATTATAATTACACTTAGAGTTACGAATTAGTTTTATGTTGAGTTGGAAGATTAATCGAGTACATTAACTCTTTACAAGATGATTCCAGTATAATTAACTCTCTACTTGATCAACAAGTTTTCAATAATCGTTACACTTAGAGTTCAGGTTTATTTTATGTTGAGTAATAAGATTAATTGAGTACAATTAACTCTTTAGAAGATGATTTGAGTACAATTAAGACATTATTTAGTCAACAAGTTTTCGATAATCATTACACTTAGAGTTGCGAATTAGTTTTATGTTGAGTTGGAAGATTAATCGAGTACATTAACTCTATAGATGACGATTCGAGTACAATTAACTCTTCACTTGTTCAACAAGTTTTCAATAATCGTTACACTTAGATTTACGAATTAGTTAATGTTGACTTAAAAGTTTAATCGAATACTTTAATTCTTTAGAAGATGATTCGAGTACAATTAACTCTTTAGAAGATGATTCGAGTATAATTAAATCTTTACTTGGTCAACAAGTTTTCAATAATCATTACAATTAAAGTTATAAATTAGTTTTATGTGGAGTTAGATGATTAATCGAGTATAATTAATGCTTTAGAAGATGATTCGAGTACAATTAAGACATTACTTGGTCAACAAGTTTTTAATAATTATTACTCTTAGAGTTACGAATTAGTTTTATGTTGAGTTGGAAGATTAATCGAGTACATTAATTCTTTATAAGATGATTCGAGTACAATTAACTCTTTACTTGGTCAATAAGTTTTCAATAATCGTTACACTTAGAGTGATTAATTGGTTTTATGTTGAGTTAGAAGATTAATCGAGTACATTAACTCTTTAGAAGATGATTCGAGTACAATTAACTCTTTACTTGATCAACTAGTTTTCAATAATCGTTACACTTAGAGTTAAGGATTAGTTTTATATTGAGTTATAAGATTAATCGAGTACAATTAACTCTTTAGAAGATGATTCGAGTACAATTAAATCTTTACTTGGTCAACAAGTTTTCAATAATCGTTACACTAAGAGTTAATGATTAGTTTTATGTTGAGTTATAAGATTAATCGAGTACAATTAACTCTTTAGAAGATAAATCAAGTACAATTAAGACATTATTTAGTCAATAAGTTTTCGATAATCATTACACTAAGAGTTGCGAATTAGTTTTATGTTGAGTTGGAAAGATGAATCGAGTACATTAACTCTTTAGATGATGATTCGAGTACAATTAACTCTTTAGAAGATGATTCGAGTACAATTAACTCTTTACTTGATCAACAAGATTTCAATAATCGTTACACTTAGAGTTACGAATTAGTTTATGCTGAGTTAAAAGTTTAATCGAGTACATTAACTCTTTAGAAGATGATTCGAGTATAATTAACTCTTTAAAAGATGATTCAAGTGCAATTAACTCTTTACTTGGTCAACAAGTTTTCAATAATCGTTACACTTAGAGTAACGAATTAGTTTTATGTTGAATTAGAAGATTAATCGAGTACATTAAATCTTTACAAGATGATTCGAGTACAATTAACTTTTTACTTGATCAACAAGTTTTCAATAATCGTTACACTTAGTGTTAAGGATTAGTTTTATGTTGAGTTATAAGATTAATCGAGTACAATTAACTCTTTAGAAGATTATTCGAGTACAATTAAGACATTACTTGGTCAACAAGTTTTTAATAATTATTACTCTTAGAGTTACGAATTAGTTTTATGTTGAGTTGGAAGATTAATCGAGTACATTAGTTCTTTATAAGATGATTCGAGTACAATTAACTCTTTACTTGGTCAATAAGTTTTCAATAATCGTTACACTTAGAGTGATTAATTGGTTTTATGTTGAGTTAGAAGATTAATCGAGTACATTAACTCTTTAGAAGATGATTCGAGTACAATTAACTCTTTACTTGATCAACTAGTTTTCAATAATCGTTACACTTAGAGTTAAGGATTAGTTTTATATTGAGTTATAAGATTAATCGAGTACAATTAACTCTTTAGTAGATGATTCGAGTACAATTAAATCTTTACTTGGTCAACAAGTTTTCAATAATCGTTACACTAAGAGTTAATGATTAGTTTTATGTTGAGTTATAAGATTAATCGAGTACAATTAACTCTTTAGAAGATGAATCAAGTACAATTAAGACATTATTTAGTCAATAAGTTTTCGATAATCATTACACTAAGAGTTGCGAATTAGTTTTATGTTGAGTTGGAAAGATGAATCGAGTACATTAACTCTTTAGATGATGATTCGAGTACAATTAACTCTTTAGAAGATGATTCGAGTACAATTAACTCTTTACTTGATCAACAAGATTTCAATAATCGTTACACTTAGAGTTACGAATTAGTTTATGCTGAGTTAAAAGTTTAATCGAGTACATTAACTCTTTAGATGATGATTCGAGTACAATTAACTCTTTAAAAGATGATTCAAGTGCAATTAACTCTTTACTTGGTCAACAAGTTTTCAATAATCGTTACACTTAGAGTAACGAATTAGTTTTATGTTGAATTAGAAGATTAATCGAGTACATTAAATCTTTACAAGATGATTCGAGTACAATTAACTTTTTACTTGATCAACAAGTTTTCAATAATCGTTACACTTAGTGTTAAGGATTAGTTTTGTAGCACCCCGGATCAAAATGAGCATAATTGAATAATTAAGTATTTGAACCCCGACTTAATAATTATGTGCGTATGTTTTGACTGTTTAATTTAGTACATGCGTTTCAGATACTTGGCTAACGCCAGTTTTAGATTTAGATGGATATATTTTTCGTGACATGGAACCTAGAATATGATTTTGCCAAGAGATTCGTATCGGAAATACGAGAAAACAGAAACAAACTAGCGATTAATCGGAGACCCGTAGTTCAACTAACGAAGGAAAGGGTAAAATTTTGATAAAAGGTAAAAATAAAAATAATATTTTAATGAAAGGTAAATTAAGATATTTTTGGTAAATAGTAACTTTTCAACGGTAAAAAGGTAAATTCCAAAATCTATAAATAGGGGCTCATAACTTTCAAAACTTATACGTTTTCAAAGCCGACGACCCGAGCGACGCTCGCGACGCGAACACGTAAGTTCTCTTTCTTTTCTTTTCCTTTACGTTTTTATTTTCCGCCGCCGCCGGAGTGCCGCCGGAGCACCGCCGCCGCCGCCGCCGCCGCCGGCCAGCAGTGGTGCTGGTGGTGGTGTGTCGGGTGACGGGTGCGCGCCGGGTTGTGCGTCGGGTCGGGCGTCGGGTGCGCGCCGGGATGTGCGTCGGGTGCGCGCCGGGTTGTACGTCGGGTCGGGCGTCGGGTGCGCGCCGGGATGTGCGTCGGGTGCGCGCCGGGTTGTGCGTCGGGTCGGGCGTCGGGTGCGCGCCGGGATGTGCGTCGGGTGCGCGCCGGGTTGTGCGTCGGGTCGGGCGTCGGGTGCGCGCCGGGTTGTACGTCGGGTCGGGCGTCGGGTGCGCGCCGGGATGTGCGTCGGGTGCGCGCCGGGTTGTGCGTCGGGTCGGGCGTCGGGTGCGCGCCGGGATGTTCGTCGGGTGCGCGCCGGGTTGTGCGTCGGGTCGGGCGTCGGGTGCGCGCCGGGTTGCGCGTCGGGTCGGGCGTCGGGTGCGCGCCGGGATGTGCGCCGGGTGCCGGGTGTGCGCCGGGTGCCGGGTGCCAGGTGTGCGCCGGGTGCCGAGTGCGCGCGGGTGCGAGCGCGGGGGATCCAGCGTGCGCGGGCGACGGGGACCGGGTGGCTGAGGAAACTCGGCAGCTGCCGGGTGATGCGCGAGCTGTCGGGTTGGCTTTCGCCCGACGCCGGGTACCCGCGAGCCACGGAACACGTAACGCCGTACTTTCGATCCGTCGTGTCTTTAACGAGCGTTCTTCCGCCGGAACCTTTTACAACTTTAATTATATTGTATTTTGGACCTAAGAAACACCGTAAATTTGTAGGCTTTTGTGGACTAAGCTTGAGGTGTTGAGTTGTCAGACATTCTGTCCTAGCTACTCACGCGGTAACCACTATACGAGGTGGGGGTAATTTCTAACTCTTATTATGTTTACAGCTTTCCCTATTTATGAAATATGATTGGGAATCTAAGTGCTGTGTTTATACTTGCTGTGCCATATTATGTCTGTGAAAGGACCGAGGTCCTCCGATCATGCATTCTGTTCGTCCCCTGCTATTTTCTACTACTCTGTGGAGGTGTTGTGAGCCTCTTGAAATGCACTAACGGTGAGATACCGTTATATAGGGTAAGACGGGGGAATCCCGCTCCTATACGTCCCTTGCCATTTCTAATATCTGCTTTGCATATATCTGTGCTGTGACAACGTGATTGTAAGTTAGCTTTTCGGTATTTATATTTCTGTCTGGAGTCTTATGAGGTGGATGTTATCTCCACTGAGTGTATTCAACGCACTCACCCCTTAATCTGTACTCACACTACAGGAGATGAGGAAGCTGGTGAACCCTAGACGGAGGGGGATAGTGCTAGCTGTCGGTATTTCTGTTAAAATGTCTTAGTTTAAACTTTTCCAAACACGTTTACAAACAGTTAAGGATCTGTATATATTTTTGGGTACTTGTGAGGATGGGAGATCCTGATGTTTAGCTTCCGCTGTATATGATGTATATTATCGGTGTGAGACCGAATGTTATCGGCCGAGGCCGAAGGTTGTTGTGAGATGGTTTCTTGTCGTCCCTTACCTCTTTCTTCTGTTGTCCCTTGCTTAATTCTTTCTGTATGTGTTATGCGTCCCTTGCTTTTCTATCTTCACGCCCGGGTAAAACTCTGATATTTTTAACGAAAGATTTTGGGGCGTGACAGGTGGTATCAGAGCGGTTCTAATGATGAGAACTTGCTCGAACTGGTTTTAAAATGAGAGAAACGTGATTTGGAAAGTGTGATTTGGAAATGAGGGAAAGGTTTTTAAAGCAAGTTTTAAAGGGGGAAAAATGTGATTTTGAAAGTGTGTTTGTAAAAATGTAATCGGATTTTCCGAAAAGGGTAAGAAAGGCACTAGTCTCCCTCTATAGGTGACCCTCCTTGGTATGTGACTTATGGAATTAGCATGACTGCTTGTTCTGTGTTATTTTGTTCTATACTGTTTGATTTTGGGGGAAACGTGTTAGGCATGGATATATGATGTTAGAAACTTGTGTAAAATAATTCACAGATGAATAGGATTTACCGAGCGGGTAGAGGAAGGGGGAGAGCGCCTGTGATAGAGACGAGGCAGGAGCGACTGCGACGGATGTTCTTTCAGAGTAGGGTTACCGATGATAGATCGGTAGGAGAGCATGTAGCCGGGCTCCTTCACTTTTGGAGAGAGAACGGGGGAGAGAGGGGCCCGATTCCCGGGGTGGGAGCGTGTTTACACTTGATTCATACTCTGCCTCCGGAGTGGCAGCAGACGGCGCGTATCATCTATCGCG
Source organism: Scutellaria galericulata (assembly GCA_946896805.1). Taxonomy (NCBI): domain Eukaryota; kingdom Viridiplantae; phylum Streptophyta; class Magnoliopsida; order Lamiales; family Lamiaceae; genus Scutellaria; species Scutellaria galericulata. Next base: position 7,515,746 of record OX335794.1, read on the forward strand.
ACGAGTTAGTATTCTCGTCGGTTGACTGGGTGCCCATTGCCAATTTTGGCAATGTGGCTAGAGCAGTGTTGGATTTGTGGGGCCGACATGGCCAACCAACTACTCCGGAGCCGTCGCCCTATGACCCTGGCAGTAGTAGCTCTGATTCGGAGCAGGAGCCGGAAGAGGATCCGGAGGAAGAGCCGGAGGAGGATCCGGAGGAGGAGTCGGAGGAGGATCCCCAGGAAATCGATGTAGAGGAGGATGACCCTCAGGATGGGCCAGCACCACCGTTACCTCCTGCTGATGTAGATTAGATGTATTAGAGGACATGTTTATGTATATATTATGATACTCGAGATACAGTATACTATGTGTAAACGATAGGGTAGTTCTTGCTCCATAGATAGTGTACATACACCCTTTTGTGATGGTGTAGTACTATCCTTATTTTGTATTATGTATATATGTACATACATCATTTTGCTCATCCTACGGTGTTATGATATGCTTCATGTCGAGAAAAGTGTTATCTGATCTATGTATAATATTATGGTATTAGTCATAATGGCTTATACGTATTTACTTATCATACCAGAAGCATGTCGAGAGGCAGACCAAGGAAGGAACAGCCGCAACCACCAGTTAACCCACTTGAGCGGGAAGAGAACGCCAACGACAACGATCTGTTAACTGTGCTACGAGGATTGGCACAACATTTTGGGACCAATCGGGCCGTCCCTCAGACAGCTAGGGTTGACCCGAATCTGATATATGAACAGTTCAGACGGTTTAATCCACCGACGTTTGACGGACGAGGAGAACCGATTGTGGCAGAGGAGTGGCTACGATCACTGGACCGACTGTTCGAACATCTCACCTGCTCTACGGGACAGATGGTTAGCTGTGCTATCTTCCAGCTAACGGATGAGGCGAGTCATTGGTGGGACTCGTACGCACGGACTCTTCTGCCAGTACAGAAGGAACAAATGACTTGGGAGGAATTCAAAGAGATTGTCACTCATCACTTTATTCCTCAGTCATATGGGGACCAGAAGGAGACGGAGTTTCTTCGTCTCAAGCAAGGAAGCATGACTGTAGGGGACTATGAACGACAGTTCAATCATTTGAGCCGTTATGCCCCTCATCTAGTTGATACTGATCAGAAGAAGGCTCGAAGGTTCGAGAAGGGCCTTCGCTCAGAGATTAGCTCGATACTCGCCGGGCAAGGAACGCTAACTTATGCCAGTGTCCTCGAAAGGGCCCAGGAGATCGCTTCGCGGATGGGATTGGATGCAGTGCCCTTCAGAAAAACGTTTCATGTTCCTGCCAAGAGAAAGTGGACTGGCCCAAGCCAGAGCGTTGTCCCTAATAAGTTTCCCAGAGCAAGTAACGCTCCGCTTCTCCCTAATCCCCGACCCGGAAATCCGTGCCCGAAGTGTAGAAGGGTGCACACGGGACCGTGTCAGTCTGAGACACGGAGTTGCTACAATTGCGGGGCGCCAGGGCACATTGCGGCGAATTGCTGGAAGGCAAAGAACGCGCCGGCTACAGGACCGAATTCAAGGCCAGTAGCGGGTAGGGCGAGAGCTTACGCTTTGACTCGCCCGGAGGCCGCCGAGGGGTCAGAGACGATGGCAGGTATGTTAACAGTATCTGATATACCCGCTTTCATCTTATTTGATACTGGAGCGACACACTCTTTCATATCTGTCGACTTCTGTAAATTGCTGAAGCATGATGACGGTAGGATAGTCGCTCAAACTTTAGTAGTTAGTATCCCCTCAGGGAAGACGGTAAAGACAAAACACTTGTACCGTCGTCTTAAGATTGCCTTCGAGGATAAGACGCTTCAAGCAGATCTCCATGCTCTGGAGATGAAAGATTTCGATGTGATTTTGGGAATGGACTGGCTAGAGTCCAACCACGCGGTAATCAAGTGCTGTGAAAGGGAGATAACCTTCCAAGCACCGGGAGAGCCGGAGTTTACCTTCCACGGGGCACGAGTCAAGGTCGATTCAAGGATTGTCTCGGCCATGAAAGCAACCAGGATGCTCAGTAAAGGAGAGTGCGAAGCATGGTTGGTTAATATGATAAACTCCGAGAAGAAACCAATTGCTATCGAGGAGGTACCGGTGATAAAAGAATTCACAGATGTGTTCCCAGAGGACTTACCGGGTCCACCAGATCGACAAGTAACCTTCAAAATAGATCTCATCCCTGGATCAGCGCCAGTGTCAAAGGCTCCTTATCGGATGGCGCCGAAAGAATTGCAAGAATTGAAGGTTCAGCTTCAGGAGCTGTTAGATAAGGGCTTCATCAGACCGAGTGTGTCACCTTGGGGAGCACCGGTACTGTTCGTAAAGAAGAAGGATGGTAGCTTCCGGATGTGTATTGACTACCGAGAGCTGAATAAGAAAACAATAAAGAACAAGTATCCACTGCCTCGGATTGAAGATCTCTTCGATCAATTAAGAGGTGCTAGTGTGTTCTCGAAAATTGACTTAAGATCGGGATATCACCAGATGAAAGTCAAAGATGCTGATATATCCAAGACAGCATTCAGAACGAGATATGGCCACTACGAGTTTGTAGTAATGCCATTCGGGTTAAGTAATGCTCCGGCTGTCTTCGTGGATTTAATGAATCGCATCTTCCATCCTTATCTTGACCTTTTTGTCATAGTGTTCATTGATGATATTCTCATCTATTCGTGCGACAGAGCGCACCATGAACAACATCTTAGAATCGCACTGGAAGTACTAAGGAAAGAAAAACTTTATGCTAAATTTAAGAAGTGCGAATTCTGGATGGACAAAATTGGCTTTCTGGGCCACATCGTTTCTGCGGAAGGGGTTGAGGTGGATCCTGAAAAAGTGGCAACTGTTAGCAATTGGGAGACTCCAACGAATGTAAAGGAAGTTCGGAGTTTCATCGGCCTAGCTGGATATTATCGAAGATTTATAGAAGGGTTCTCGAGGATCGCCACTCCGATGACACGATTGACCAGAAAAGATGTGAGGTTTCAGTGGAATGAGCAGTGCGAGCGAAGTTTCCAGGAACTAAAGAAAAGACTGACAGAAGCACCAGTCTTAGTAGTTCCAGATATGTCCAAGGAATTCGTAATCTACAGCGACGCGTCCAAAGAAGGTTTGGGGTGTGTATTGATGCAGGAAGGAAAAGTGGTGGCATATGCATCACGCCAGCTGAAGGTCCACGAACAGATTTATCCGACTCATGATCTAGAACTAGCAGCAGTGGTACACGCCCTAAAGATCTGGAGACATTATCTCTATGGCGTGAAGTGTGCAATCTACACTGACCACAAAAGCCTGAAGTACTTCTTCGAACAGAAGGAGCTCAACATGAGACAAAGGAGATGGCTAGAGTTGGTGAAAGATTATGATATCACGATCCACTATCATCCCGGAAAGGCGAATGTGGTGGCTGACGCCCTTAGCAGGAAAGGGAAAGGAGTAGTGTCGTCGATGATCACCAATCAACTCCAACTAGTCGAGGAGATGTCGAAACTTAATTTGGAGATACTCTCGCCACCGAACAATATTGAATCCAGAATGGCAGCGTTATTTGTAACACCCACACTGCGGGACCGAATTGTGGAGGCTCAGAAGAAGGATAAGTTTCTAAAGAAGATGAAAGCTCTGATGGATAAGGGAGGAGCTGAAGACTTTTCTTTAACTACGGATGGAGCTCTAATCTTCAGAGGAAGGCGGTGCGTGCCTAAGAACGAGGAATTAAAAGAGGAAATACTCAAAGAAGCGCATTGCACACCTATAGCTGCACACCCAGGAGGTACAAAGATGTACCGAGACTTGAGGGCGAATTTCTGGTGGAGGAACATGAAGCGAGGTATAGGATTGTTCGTCAAGAAGTGTCTCATCTGCCAACAAGTGAAAGCAGAACATCAACGACCAGCTGGGATGCTAACTCCATTAGAGATACCGGAGTGGAAGTGGGAACATATAACCATGGACTTTGTGGTTGGTCTACCGACAACCAGACGGGGAAACCACGCCGTGTGGGTGATCGTGGACAGATTGACGAAATCCACCCATTTCTTGCCGATCAAGATGACTTTTGGACTAGACAGATTGGCACGGATATACCTGGAAGAGATAGTCCGACTACACGGTGTACCGGTTTCTATCACATCTGACAGGGATCCACGGTTCACTTCCCGATTCTGGCAGAGTCTGCAGAAGGAGTTAGGAACCAAGCTGTCTTTCAGTACAGCTTTTCACCCACAAAACGACGGACAATCAGAAAGAACCATACAGATCTTAGAGGATATGTTGCGGGCCTGTGTTCTAGATTTTCCCGGAAACTGGGAAGATCATCTGTGTTTAGTAGAGTTCGCCTACAACAATAGCTATCAATCAACCATTGGTATGGCACCTTATGAGGCCCTCTACGGAAGGAAGTGTCGATCACCAATATGCTGGGACGAAGTTGGCGAAAAGAAAATTCTAGGACCCGAATTGGTGGAACAAACAGTAGAAGTAATAAAGAAGATTCGAGACCGAATACAAGTGGCCCAAGATCGACAAAAATCGTATGCAGATAAGAGACGAAGAGAACTGAGGTTTGAAGTTGGGGACAAAGTTTTCCTCAAAGTGTCTCCCACTAAAGGAGTTCACCGTTTTGGAAAGAAGGGAAAACTGAAACCAAGGTACGTGGGACCGTTCGAAATCTTGGATCAAGTTGGGGAGGTCGCGTACCGACTAGCTCTACCACCGGACTTTGCTGGGGTGCACAATGTCTTCCATGTGTCTATGCTACGGAAATATATTTTTGATCCAAATCATATAATCAATCGAGAAGGCATCGAACTGGAGAAAGATCTGACATATGAGGAAGTCCCGATAGCCATCTTGGACAGAAAGAAACGACAACTTAGGAATCGAGAGATGGCTATAGTGAAGGTCCAGTGGAGCCGCCACGGAAGGGAAGAGGCAACCTGGGAGTTGGAGGACGAGATTTTGAGGAAGTACCCCGACATACCGATCCTAGGTATACGTTTGTTTGTCTTTCTAAGTGTGTGCTCAATTTCGAGGACGAAATTATTTTAAGGGGTAAGGGATGTAGCACCCCGGATCAAAATGAGCATAATTGAATAATTAAGTATTTGAACCCCGACTTAATAATTATGTGCGTATGTTTTGACTGTTTAATTTAGTACATGCGTTTCAGATACTTGGCTAACGCCAGTTTTAGATTTAGATGGATATATTTTTCGTGACATGGAACCTAGAATATGATTTTACCAAGAGATTCGTATCGGAAATACGAGAAAACAGAAACAAACTAGCGATTAATCGGAGACCCGTAGTTCAACTAACGAAGGAAAGGGTAAAATTTTGATAAAAGGTAAAAATAAAAATAATATTTTAATGAAAGGTAAATTAAGATATTTTTGGTAAATAGTAACTTTTCAACGGTTAAAAGGTAAATTCCAAAATCTATAAATAGGGGCTCATAACTTTCAAAACTTATACGTTTTCAAAGCCGACGACCCGAGCGACGCTCGCGACGCGAACACGTAAGTTCTCTTTCTTTTCTTTTCCTTTACGTTTTTATTTTCCGCCGCCGCCGGAGTGCCGCCGGAGCACCGCCGCCGCCGCCGCCGCCGCCGGCCAGCAGTGGTGCTGGTGGTGGTGTGTCGGGTGACGGGTGCGCGCCGGGTTGTGCGTCGGGTCGGGCGTCGGGTGCGCGCCAGGATGTGCGTCGGGTGCGCGCCGGGTTGTACGTCGGGTCGGGCGTCGGGTGCGCGCCGGGTTGTGCGTCGGGTCGGGCGTCGGGTGCGCGCCGGGTTGTGCGTTGGGTCGGGCGTCGGGTGCGCGCCGGGTTGCGCGTCGGGTCGGGCGTCGGGTGCGCGCCGGGATGTGCGCCGGGTGCCGGGTGTGCGCCGGGTGCCGGGTGCCAGGTGTGCGCCGGGTGCCGGGTGTGCGCCGGGTGCCGAGTGCGCGCGGGTGCGAGCGCCGGGGATCCAGCGTGCGCGGGCGACGGGGACCGGGTGGCTGAGGAAACTCGGCAGCTGCCGGGTGATGCGCGAGCTGTCGGGTTGGCTTTCGCCCGACGCCGGGTACCCGCGAGCCCCGGAACACGTAACGCCGTACTTTCGATCCGTCGTGTCTTTAACGAGCGTTCTTCCGCCGGAACCTTTTACAACTTTAATTATATTGTATTTTGGACCTAAGAAACACCGTAAATTTGTAGGCTTTTGTGGACTAAGCTTGAGGTGTTGAGTTGTCAGACATTCTGTCCTAGCTACTCACGCGGTAACCACTATACGAGGTGGGGGTAATTTCTAACTCTTATTATGTTTACAGCTTTCCCTATTTATGAAATATGATTGGGAATCTAAGTGCTGTGTTTATACTTGCTGTGCCATATTATGTCTGTGAAAGGACCGAGGTCCTCCGATCATGCATTCTGTTCGTCCCCTGCTATTTTCTACTACTCTGTGGAGGTGTTGTGAGCCTCTTGAAATGCACTAACGGTGAGATACCGTTATATAGGGTAAGACGGGGGAATCCCGCTCCTATACGTCCCTTGCCATTTCTAATATCTGCTTTGCATATATCTGTGCTGTGACAACGTGATTGTAAGTTAGCTTTTCGGTATTTATATTTCTGTCTGGAGTCTTATGAGGTGGATGTTATCTCCACTGAGTGTATTCAACGCACTCACCCCTTAATCTGTACTCACACTACAGGAGATGAGGAAGCTGGTGAACCCTAGACGGAGGGGGATAGTGCTAGCTGTCGGTATTTCTGTTAAAATGTCTTAGTTTAAACTTTTCCAAACACGTTTACAAACAGTTAAGGATCTGTATATATTTTTGGGTACTTGTGAGGATGGGAGATCCTGATGTTTAGCTTCCGCTGTATATGATGTATATTATCGGTGTGAGACCGAATGTTATCGGCCGAGGCCGAAGGTTGTTGTGAGATGGTTTCTTGTCGTCCCTTACCTCTTTCTTCTGTTGTCCCTTGCTTAATTCTTTCTGTATGTGTTATGCGTCCCTTGCTTTTCTATCTTCACGCCCGGGTAAAACTCTGATATTTTTAACGAAAGATTTTGGGGCGTGACAAGTTTTATGTTGAGTTATAAGATTAATCGAGTACAATTAACTCTTTAGAAGATGATTCGAGTACAATTAAGACATTACTCGGTCAACAAGTTTTCAATTATAATTACACTTAGAGTTACGAATTAGTTTTATGTTGAGTTGGAAGATTAATCGAGTACATTAACTCTATAGAAGATGATTCGAGTACAATTAACTCTTTACTTGGTCAACAAGTTTTCAATAATCGTTACACTTAGTGTTAAGGATTAGTTTTATGTTGAGTTATAAGATTAATCGAGTACAATTAACTCTTTAGAAGATGATTCGAGTACAATTAAGACATTACTCGGTCAACAAGTTTTCAATTATAATTACACTTAGAGTTACGAATTAGTTTTATGTTGAGTTGGAAGATTAATCGAGTACATTAACTCTATAGAAGATGATTCGAGTACAATTAACTCTTTACTTGGTCAATAAGTTTTCAATAATCGTTACAATTAAAGTTACAAATTAGTTTACGTTGAGTTAAAAGTTTAATCGAGTACATTAACTCTTTAGAATATGATTCGAGTACAATTAACTCTTTAGAAGATGATTCGAGTACAATTAAGACATTACTCGGTCAACAAGTTTTCAATTATAATTACACTTAGAGTTACGAATTAGTTTTATGTTGAGTTGGAAGATTAATCGAGTACATTAACTCTATAGAAGATGATTCGAGTACAATTAACTCTTTACTTGGTCAACAAGTTTTCAATAATCGTTACAATTAGAGTTACAAATTAGTTTACGTTGAGTTAAAAGTTTAATCGAGTACATTAACTCTTTAGAATATGATTCGAGTACAATTAACTCTTTAGAAGATGATTCGAGTACAATTAAGACATTACTCGGTCAACAAGTTTTCAATTATAATTACACTTAGAGTTACGAATTAGTTTTATGTTGAGTTGGAAGATTAATCGAGTACATTAACTCTTTACAAGATGATTCCAGTATCATTAACTCTCTACTTGATCAACAAGTTTTCAATAATCGTTACACTTAGTGTTAAGGATTAGTTTTATGTTGAGTTATAAGATTAATTGAGTACAATTAACTCTTTAGAAGATGATTTGAGTACAATTAAGACATTATTTAGTCAACAAGTTTTCGATAATCATTACACTTAGAGTTGCGAATTAGTTTTATGTTGAGTTGGAAGATTAATCGAGTACATTAACTCTATAGATGACGATTCGAGTACAATTAACTCTTCACTTGTTCAACAAGTTTTCAATAATCGTTACACTTAGATTTACGAATTAGTTAATGTTGACTTAAAAGTTTAATCGAATACTTTAATTCTTTAGAAGATGATTCGAGTACAATTAACTCTTTAGAAGATGATTCGAGTACAATTAAATCTTTACTTGGTCAACAAGTTTTCAATAATCATTACAATTAAAGTTACAAATTAGTTTTATGTGGAGTTAGATGATAAATTGAGTATAATTAATGCTTTAGAAGATGATTCGAGTACAATTAAGACATTACTTGGTCAACAAGTTTTTAATAATTATTACTCTTAGAGTTACGAATTAGTTTGATGTTGAGTTGGAAGATTAATCAAGTACATTAATTCTTTATAAGATGATTCGAGTACAATTAACTCTTTACTTGGTCAATAAGTTTTCAATAATCGTTACACTTAGAGTGATTAATTGATTTTATGTTGAGTTAGAAGATTAATCGAGTACATTAACTCTATAGAAGATGATTCGAGTACAATTAACTCTTTACTTGATCAACTAGTTTTCAATAATCGTTACACTTAGAGTTAAGGATTAGTTTTATATTGAGTTATAAGATTAATCGAGTACAATTAACTCTTTAGAAGATGATTCGAGTACAATTAAATCTTTACTTGGTCAACAAGTTTTCAATAATCGTTACACTAAGAGTTAATGATTAGTTTTATGTTGAGTTATAAGATTAATCGAGTACAATTAACTCTTTAGAAGATGAATCGAGTACAATTAAGACATTATTTAGTCAATAAGTTTTCGATAATCATTACACTTAGAGTTGCGAATTAGTTTTATGTGGAGTTGGAAAGATGAATCGAGTACATTAACTCTTTAGATGATGATTCGAGTACAATTAACTCTTTAGAAGATGATTCGAGTACAATTAACTCTTTACTTGATCAACAAGATTTCAATAATCTTTACACTTAGAGTTACGAATTAGTTTATGCTGAGTTAAAAGTTTAATCGAGTACATTAACTCTTTAGAAGATGATTCGAGTACAATTAACTTTTTAAAAGATGATTCATGTGCAATTAACTTTTTACTTGGTCAACAAGTTTTCAATAATCGTTACACTTAGAGTGACGAATTAGTTTTATGTTGAATTAGAAGATTAATCGAGTACATTAAATCATTACAAGATGATTCGAGTACAATTAACTTTTTACTTGATCAACAAGTTTTCAATAATCGTTACACTTAGTGTTAAGGATTAGTTTTATGTTGAGTTATAAGATTAATCGAGTACAATTAACTCTTTAGAAGATGATTCGAGTACAATTAAGACATTACTCGGTCAACAAGTTTTCAATTATAATTACACTTAGAGATACGAATTAGTTTTATGTTGAGTTGGAAGATTAATCGAGTACATTAACTCTATAGAAGATGATTCGAGTACAATTAACTCTTTAGTTGGTCAACATGTTTTCAATAATCGTTACACTTAGAGTTACAAATTAGTTTACGTTGAGTTAAAAGTTTAATCGAGTACATTAACTCTTTAGAATATGATTCGAGTACAATTAACTCTTTAGAAGATGATTCGAGTACAATTAAGACATTACTCGGTCAACAAGTTTTCAATTATAATTACACTTAGAGTTACGAATTAGTTTTATGTTGAGTTGGAAGATTAATCGAGTACATTAACTCTTTACAAGATGATTCCAGTATAATTAACTCTCTACTTGATCAACAAGTTTTCAATAATCGTTACACTTAGAGTTCAGGTTTATTTTATGTTGAGTTATAAGATTAATTGAGTACAATTAACTCTTTAGAAGATGATTTGAGTACAATTAAGACATTATTTAGTCAACAAGTTTTCGATAATCATTACACTTAGAGTTGCGAATTAGTTTTATGTTGAGTTGGAAGATTAATCGAGTACATTAACTCTATAGATGACGATTCGAGTACAATTAACTCTTCACTTGTTCAACAAGTTTTCAATAATCGTTACACTTAGATTTACGAATTAGTTAATGTTGACTTAAAAGTTTAATCGAATACTTTAATTCTTTAGAAGATGATTCGAGTACAATTAACTCTTTAGAAGATGATTCGAGTACAATTAAATCTTTACTTGGTCAACAAGTTTTCAGTAATCATTACAATTAAAGTTACAAATTAGTTTTATGTGGAGTTAGATGATTAATCGAGTATAATTAATGCTTTAGAAGATGATTCGAGTACAATTAAGACATTACTTGGTCAACAAGTTTTTAATAATTATTACTCTTAGAGTTACGAATTAGTTTTATGTTGAGTTGGAAGATTAATCGAGTACATTAATTCTTTATAAGATGATTCGAGTACAATTAACTCTTTACTTGGTCAATAAGTTTTCAATAATCGTTACACTTAGAGTGATTAATTGGTTTTATGTTGAGTTAGAAGATTAATCGAGTACATTAACTCTTTAGAAGATGATTCGAGTACAATTAACTCTTTACTTGATCAACTAGTTTTCAATAATCGTTACACTTAGAGTTAAGGATTAGTTTTATATTGAGTTATAAGATTAATCGAGTACAATTAACTCTTTAGAAGATGATTCGAGTACAATTAAATCTTTACTTGGTCAACAAGTTTTCAATAATCGTTACACTAAGAGTTAATGATTAGTTTTATGTTGAGTTATAAGATTAATCGAGTACAATTAACTCTTTAGAAGATGAATCGAGTACAATTAAGACATTATTTAGTCAATAAGTTTTCGATAATCATTACACTAAGAGTTGCGAATTAGTTTTATGTTGAGTTGGAAAGATGAATCGAGTACATTAACTCTTTAGATGATGATTCGAGTACAATTAACTCTTTAGAAGATGATTCGAGTACAATTAACTCTTTACTTGATCAACAAGATTTCAATAATCGTTACACTTAGAGTTACGAATTAGTTTATGCTGAGTTAAAAGTTTAATCGAGTACATTAACTCTTTAGAAGATGATTCGAGTACAATTAACTCTTTAAAAGATGATTCAAGTGCAATTAACTCTTTACTTGGTCAACAAGTTTTCAATAATCGTTACACTTAGAGTAACGAATTAGTTTTATGTTGAATTAGAAGATTAATCGAGTACATTAAATCTTTACAAGATGATTCGAGTACAATTAACTTTTTACTTGATCAACAAGTTTTCAATAATCGTTACACTAAGTGTTAAGGATTAGTTTTATGTTGAGTTATAAGATTAATCGAGTACAATTAACTCTTTAGAAGATGATTCGAGTACAATTAAGACATTACTCGGTCAACAAGTTTTCAATTATAATTACACTTAGAGATACGAATTAGTTTTATGTTGAGTTGGAAGATTAATCGAGTACATTAACTCTATAGAAGATGATTCGAGTACAATTAACTCTTTACTTGGTCAACAAGTTTTCAATAATCGTTACACTTAGAGTTACAAATTAGTTTACGTTGAGTTAAAAGTTTAATCGAGTACATTAACTCTTTAGAATATGATTCGAGTACAATTAACTCTTTAGAAGATGATTCGAGTACAATTAAGACATTACTCGGTCAACAAGTTTTCAATTATAATTACACTTAGAGTTACGAATTAGTTTTATGTTGAGTTGGAAGATTAATCGAGTACATTAACTCTTTACAAGATGATTCCAGTATAATTAACTCTCTACTTGATCAACAAGTTTTCAATAATCGTTACACTTAGAGTTCAGGTTTATTTTATGTTGAGTTATAAGATTAATTGAGTACAATTAACTCTTTAGAAGATGATTTGAGTACAATTAAGACATTATTTAGTCAACAAGTTTTCGATAATCATTACACTTAGAGTTGCGAATTAGTTTTATGTTGAGTTGGAAGATTAATCGAGTACATTAACTCTATAGATGACGATTCGAGTACAATTAACTCTTCACTTGTTCAACATGTTTTCAATAATCGTTACACTTAGATTTACGAATTAGTTAATGTTGACTTAAAAGTTTAATCGAATACTTTAATTCTTTAGAAGATGATTCGAGTACAATTAACTCTTTAGAAGATGATTTGAGTACAATTAAATCTTTACTTGGTCAAAAAGTTTTCAGTAATCATTACAATTAAAGTTACAAATTAGTTTTATGTGGAGTTAGATGATTAATCGAGTATAATTAACGCTTTAGAAGATGATTCGAGTACAATTAAGACATTACTTGGTCAACAAGTTTTTAATAATTATTACTCTTAGAGTTACGAATTAGTTTTATGTTGAGTTGGAAGATTAATCGAGTACATTAATTCTTTATAAGATGATTCGAGTATATTTAACTCTTTACTTGATCAACAAGATTTCAATAATCGTTACACTTAGAGTTACGAATTAGTTTATGCTGAGTTAAAAGTTTAATCGAGTACATTAACTCTTTAGAAGATGATTCGAGTACAATTAAATCTTTACTTGGTCAACAAGTTTTCAATAATCATTACAATTAAAGTTACAAATTAGTTTTATGTGGAGTTACATGATTAATCGAGTATAATTAATGCTTTAGAAGATGATTCGAGTACAATTAAGACATTACTTGGTCAACAAGTTTTTAATAATTATTACTCTTAGAGTTACGAATTAGTTTTATGTTGAGTTGGAAGATTAATCGAGTACATTAATTCTTTATAAGATGATTCGAGTACAATTAACTCTTTACTTGGTCAATAAGTTTTCAATAATCGTTACACTTAGAGTGATTAATTGGTTTTATGTTGAGTTAGAAGATTAATCGAGTACATTAACTCTTTAGAAGATGATTCGAGTACAATTAACTCTTTACTTGATCAACTAGTTTTCAATAATCGTTACACTTAGAGTTAAGGATTAGTTTTATATTGAGTTATAAGATTAATCGAGTACAATTAACACTTTAGAAGATGATTCGAGTACAATTAAATCTTTACTTGGTCAACAAGTTTTCAATAATCGTTACACTAAGAGTTAATGATTAGTTTTATGTTGAGTTATAAGATTAATCGAGTACAATTAACTCTTTAGAAGATGAATCGAGTACAATTAAGACATTATTTAGTCAATAAGTTTTCGATAATCATTACACTTAGAGTTGCGAATTAGTTTTATGTTGAGTTGGAAAGATGAATCGAGTACATTAACTCTTTAGATGATGATTCGAGTACAATTAACTCTTTAGAAGATGATTCGAGTACAATTAACTCTTTACTTGATCAACAAGATTTCAATAATCGTTACACTTAGAGTTACGAATTAGTTTATGCTTAGTTAAAAGTATAATCGAGTACATTAACTCTTCAGAAGATGATTCGAGTACAATTAACTCTTTAGAAGATGATTCAAGTGCAATTAACTCTTTACTTGGTCAACAAGTTTTCAATAATCGTTACACTTAGAGTGACGAATTAGTTTTATGTTGAATTAGAAGATTAATCGAGTACATTAAAACTTTACAAGATGATTCGAGTACAATTAACTTTTTACTTGATCAACAAGTTTTCAATAATCGTTACACTTAGTGTTAAGGATTAGTTTTATGTTGAGTTATAAGATTAATCGAGTACGATTAACTCTTTAGAAGATGATTCGAGTACAATCAAGACATTACTCGGTCAACAAGTTTTCAATTATAATTACACTTAGAGTTACGAATTAGTTTTATGTTGAGTTGGAAGATTAATCGAGTACATTATCTCTTTACAAGATGATTCCAGTATAATTAACTCTCTACTTGATCAACAAGTTTTCAATAATCGTTACACTTAGAGTTCAGGTTTATTTTATGTTGAGTTATAAGATTAATTGAGTACAATTAACTCTTTAGAAGATGAATTGTGTACAATTAAGACATTATTTAGTCAACAAGTTTTCGATAATCATTACACTTAGAGTTGCGAATTAGTTTTATGTTGAGTTGGAAGATTAATCGAGTACATTAACTCTATAGATGACGATTCGAGTACAATTAACTCTTCACTTGTTCAACACGTTTTCAATAATCGTTATACTTAGATTTACGAATTAGTTTATGCTGAGTTAAAAGTTTAATCGAATACTTTAATTCTTTAGAAGATGATTCGAGTACAATTAACTCTTTAGAAGATGATTCGAGTACAATTAAATCTTTACTTGGTCAACAAGTTTTCAATAATCATTACAATTAAAGTTACAAATTAGTTTTATGTGGAGTTAGATGATTAATCGAGTATAATTAACGCTTTAGAAGATGATTCGAGTACAATTAAGACATTACTTGGTCAACAAGTTTTTAATAATTATTACTCTTAGAGTTACGAATTAGTTTTATGTTGAGTTGGAAGATTAATCGAGTACATTAATTCTTTATAAGATGATTCGAGTACAATTAACTCTTTACTTGGTCAATAAGTTTTCAATAATCGTTACACTTAGAGTGATTAATTGGTTTTATGTTGAGTTAGAAGATTAATCGAGTACATTAACTCTTTAGAAGATGATTCGAGTACAATTAACTCTTTACTTGATCAACTAGTTTTCAATAATCGTTACACTTAGAGTTAAGGATTAGTTTTATATTGAGTTATAAGATTAATCGAGTACAATTAACTCTTTAGAAGATGATTCGAGTACAATTAAATCTTTACTTGGTCAACAAGTTTTCAATAATCGTTACACTAAGAGTTAATGATTAGTTTTATGTTGAGTTATAAGATTAATCGAGTACAATTAACTCTTTAGAAGATGAATCGAGTACAATTAAGACATTATTTAGTCAATAAGTTTTCGATAATCATTACACTTAGAGTTGCGAATTAGTTTTATGTTGAGTTGGAAAGATGAATCGAGTACATTAACTCTTTAGATGATGATTCGAGTACAATTAACTCTTTAGAAGATGATTCGAGTACAATTAACTCTTTACTTGATCAACAAGATTTCAATAATCGTTACACTTAGAGTTACGAATTAGTTTATGCTGAGTTAAAAGTTTAATCGAGTACATTAACTCTTCAGAAGATGATTCGAGTACAATTAACTCTTTAGAAGATGATTCAAGTGCAATTAACTCTTTACTTGGTCAACAAGTTGTCAATAATCGTTACACTTAGAGTGACGAATTAGTTTTATGTTGAATTAGAAGATTAATCGAGTACATTAAAACTTTACAAGATGATTCGAGTACAATTAACTTTTTACTTGATCAACAAGTTTTCAATAATCGTTACACTTAGTGTTAAGGATTAGTTTTATGTTGAGTTATAAGATTAATCGAGTACGATTAACTCTTTAGAAGATGATTCGAGTACAATCAAGACATTACTCGGTCAACAAGTTTTCAATTATAATTACACTTAGAGTTACGAATTAGTTTTATGTTGAGTTGGAAGATTAATCGAGTACATTATCTCTTTACAAGATGATTCCAGTATAATTAACTCTCTACTTGATCAACAAGTTTTCAATAATCGTTACACTTAGAGTTCAGGTTTATTTTATGTTGAGTTATAAGATTAATTGAGTACAATTAACTCTTTAGAAGATGATTTGTGTACAATTAAGACATTATTTAGTCAACAAGTTTTCGATAATCATTACACTTAGAGTTGCGAATTAGTTTTATGTTGAGTTGGAAGATTAATCGAGTACATTAACTCTATAGATGACGATTCGAGTACAATTAACTCTTCACTTGTTCAACACGTTTTCAATAATCGTTACACTTAGATTTACGAATTAGTTAATGTTGACTTAAAAGTTTAATCGAATACTTTAATTCTTTAGAAGATGATTCGAGTACAATTAACTCTTTAGAAGATGATTCGAGTACAATTAAATCTTTACTTGGTCAACAAGTTTTCAATAATCATTACAATTAAAGTTACAAATTAGTTTTATGTGGAGTTAGATGATTAATCGAGTATAATTAACGCTTTAGAAGATGATTCGAGTACAATTAAGACATTACTTGGTCAACAAGTTTTTAATAATTATTACTCTTAGAGTTACGAATTAGTTTTATGTTGAGTTGGAAGATTAATCGAGTACATTAATTCTTTATAAGATGATTCGAGTACAATTAACTCTTTACTTGGTCAATAAGTTTTCAATAATCGTTACACTTAGAGTGATTAATTGGTTTTATGTTGAGTTAGAAGATTAATCGAGTACATTAACTCTTTAGAAGATGATTCGAGTACAATTAACTCTTTACTTGATCAACTAGTTTTCAATAATCGTTACACTTAGAGTTAAGGATTAGTTTTATATTGAGTTATAAGATTAATCGAGTACAATTAACTCTTTAGAAGATGATTCGAGTACAATTAAATCTTTACTTGGTCAACAAGTTTTCAATAATCGTTACACTAAGAGTTAATGATTAGTTTTATGTTGAGTTATAAGATTAATCGAGTACAATTAATTCTTTAGAAGATGAATCGAGTACAATTAAGACATTATTTAGTCAATAAGTTTTCGATAATCATTACACTTAGAGTTGCGAATTAGTTTTATGTTGAGTTGGAAAGATGAATCGAGTACATTAACTCTTTAGATGATGATTCGAGTACAATTAACTCTTTAGAAGATGATTCGTGTACAATTAACTCTTTACTTGATCAACAAGATTTAAATAATCGTTACTCTTAGAGTTACGAATTAGTTTATGCTGAGTTAAAAGTTTAATCGAGTACATTAACTCTTTAGAAGATGATTCGAGTACAATTAATTCTTTAAAAGATGATTCAAGTGCAATTAACTCTTTACTTGGTCAACAAGTTTTCAATAATCGTTACACTTAGAGTGACAAATTAGTTTTATGTTGAATTAGAAGATTAATCGAGTACATTAAATCATTACAAGATGATTCGAGTACAATTAACTTTTTACTTGATCAACAAGTTTTCAATAATCGTTACACTTAGTGTTAAGGATTAGTTTTATGTTGAGTTATAAGATTAATCGAGTACAATTAACTCTTTAGAGGATGATTCGAGTACAATTAAGACATTACTCGGTCAACAAGTTTTCAATTATAATTACACTTAGAGTTACGAATTAGTTTTATGTTGAGTTGGAAGATTAATCGAGTACATTAACTCTATAGAAGATGATTCGAGTACAATTAACTCTTTACTTGGTCAACAAGTTTTCAATAATCGTTACACTTAGAGTTACGAATTAGTTTACGTTGAGTTAAAAGTTTAATCGAGTACATTAACTCTTTAGAATATGATTCGAGTACAATTAACTCTTTAGAAGATGATTCGAGTACAATTAAGACATTACTCGGTCAAGAAGTTTTCAATTATAATTACACTTAGAGTTACGAATTAGTTTTATGTTGAGTTGGAAGATTAATCGAGTACATTAACTCTTTACAAGATGATTCCAGTATAATTAACTCTCTACTTGATCAACAAGTTTTCAATAATCGTTACACTTAGAGTTCAGGTTTATTTTATGTTGAGTTATAAGAATAATTGAGTACAATTAACTCTTTAGAAGATGATTTGTGTACAATTAAGACATTATTTAGTCAACAAGTTTTCGATAATCATTACACTTAGAGTTGCGAATTAGTTTTATGTTGAGTTGGAAGATTAATCGAGTACATTAACTCTATAGATGACGATTCGAGTACAATTAACTCTTCACTTGTTCAACACGTTTTCAATAATCGTTACACTTAGATTTACGAATTAGTTAATGTTGACTTAAAAGTTTAATCGAATACTTTAATTCTTTAGAAGATGATTCGAGTACAATTAACTCTTTAGAAGATGATTCGAGTACAATTAAATCTTTACTTGGTCAACAAGTTTTCAATAATCATTACAATTAAAGTTACAAATTAGTTTTATGTGGAGTTAGATGATTAATCGAGTATAATTAACGCTTTAGAAGATGATTCGAGTACAATTAAGACATTACTTGGTCAACAAGTTTTTAATAATTATTACTCTTAGAGTTACGAATTAGTTTTATGTTGAGTTGGAAGATTAATCGAGTACATTAATTCTTTATAAGATGATTCGAGTACAATTAACTCTTTACTTGGTCAATAAGTTTTCAATAATCGTTACACTTAGAGTGATTAATTGGTTTTATGTTGAGTTAGAAGATTAATCGAGTACATTAACTCTTTAGAAGATGATTCGAGTACAATTAACTCTTTACTTGATCAACTAGTTTTCAATAATCGTTACACTTAGAGTTAAGGATTAGTTTTATATTGAGTTATAAGATTAATCGAGTACAATTAACTCTTTAGAAGATGATTCGAGTACAATTAAATCTTTACTTGGTCAACAAGTTTTCAATAATCGTTACACTAAGAGTTAATGATTAGTTTTATGTTGAGTTATAAGATTAATCGAGTACAATTAATTCTTTAGAAGATGAATCGAGTACAATTAAGACATTATTTAGTCAATAAGTTTTCGATAATCATTACACTTAGAGTTGCGAATTAGTTTTATGTTGAATTGGAAAGATGAATCGAGTACATTAACTCTTTAGATGATGATTCGAGTACAATTAACTCTTTAGAAGATGATTCGAGTACAATTAACTCTTTACTTGATCAACAAGATTTCAATAATCGTTACTCTTAGAGTTACGAATTAGTTTATGCTGAGTTAAAAGTTTAATCGAGTACATTAACTCTTTAGAAGATGATTCGAGTACAATTAATTCTTTAAAAGATGATTCAAGTGCAATTAACTCTTTACTTGGTCAACAAGTTTTCAATAATCGTTACACTTAGAGTGACAAATTAGTTTTATGTTGAATTAGAAGATTAATCGAGTACATTAAATCATTACAAGATGATTCGAGTACAATTAACTTTTTACTTGATCAACAAGTTTTCAATAATCGTTACACTTAGTGTTAAGGATTAGTTTTATGTTGAGTTATAAGATTAATTGAGTACAATTAACTCTTTAGAGGATGATTCGAGTACAATTAAGACATTACTCGGTCAACAAGTTTTCAATTATAATTACACTTAGAGTTACGAATTAGTTTTATGTTGAGTTGGAAGATTAATCGAGTACATTAACTCTATAGAAGATGATTCGAGTACAATTAACTCTTTACTTGGTCAACAAGTTTTCAATAATCGTTACACTTAGAGTTACGAATTAGTTTACGTTGAGTTAAAAGTTTAATCGAGTACATTAACTCTTTAGAATATGATTCGAGTACAATTAACTCTTTAGAAGATGATTCGAGTACAATTAAGACATTACTCGGTCAAGAAGTTTTCAATTATAATTACACTTAGAGTTACGAATTAGTTTTATGTTGAGTTGGAAGATTAATCGAGTACATTAACTCTTTACAAGATGATTCCAGTATAATTAACTCTCTACTTGATCAACAAGTTTTCAATAATCGTTACACTTAGAGTTCAGGTTTATTTTATGTTGAGTTATAAGAATAATTGAGTACAATTAACTCTTTAGAAGATGATTTGAGTACAATTAAGACATTATTTAGTCAACAAGTTTTCGATAATCATTACACTTAGAGTTGCGAATTAGTTTTATGTTGAGTTGGAAGATTAATCGAGTACATTAACTCTATAGATGACGATTCGAGTACAATTAACTCTTCACTTGTTCAACATGTTTTCAATAATCGTTACACTTAGATTTACGAATTAGTTAATGTTGACTTAAAAGTTTAATCGAATACTTTAATTCTTTAGAAGATGATTCGAGTACAATTAACTCTTTAGAAGATGTTTCGAGTACAATTAAATCTTTACTTGGTCAACAAGTTTTCAATAATCATTACAATTAAAGTTACAAATTAGTTTTATGTGGAGTTAGATGATTAATCGAGTATAATTAACGCTTTAGAAGATGATTCGAGTACAATTAAGACATTACTTGGTCAACAAGTTTTTAATAATTATTACTCTTAGAGTTACGAATTAGTTTTATGTTGAGTTGGAAGATTAATCGAGTACATTAATTCTTTATAAGATGATTCGAGTACAATTAACTCTTTACTTGGTCAATAAGTTTTCAATAATCGTTACACTTAGAGTGATTAATTGGTTTTATGTTGAGTTAGAAGATTAATCGAGTACATTAACTCTTTAGAAGATGATTCGAGTACAATTAACTCTTTACTTGATCAACTAGTTTTCAATAATCGTTACACTTAGAGTTAAGGATTAGTTTTATATTGAGTTATAAGATTAATCGAGTACAATTAACTCTTTAGAAGATGATTCGAGTACAATTAAATCTTTACTTGGTCAACAAGTTTTCAATAATCGTTACACTAAGAGTTAATGATTAGTTTTATGTTGAGTTATAAGATTAATCGAGTACAATTAACTCTTTAGAAGATGAATCGAGTACAATTAAGACATTATTTAGTCAATAAGTTTTCGATAATCATTACACTTAGAGTTGCGAATTAGTTTTATGTTGAGTTGGAAAGATGAATCGAGTACATTAACTCTTTAGATGATGATTCGAGTACAATTAACTCTTTAGAAGATGATTCGAGTACAATTAACTCTTTACTTGATCAACAAGATTTCAATAATCGTTACACTTAGAGTTACGAATTAGTTTATGCTGAGTTAAAAGTTTAATCGAGTACATTAACTCTTTAGAAGATGATTCGAGTACAATTAACTCTTTAAAAGATGATTCAAGTGCAATTAACTCTTTACTTGGTCAACAAGTTTTCAATAATCGTTACATTTAGAGTGACGAATTAGTTTTATGTTGAATTAGAAGATTAATCGAGTACATTAAATCTTTACAAGATGATTCGAGTACAATTAACTTTTTACTTGATCAACAAGTTTTCAATAATCGTTACACTTAGTGTTAAGGATTAGTTTTATGTTGAGTTATAAGATTAATCGAGTACAATTAACTCTTTAGAAGATGATTCGAATACAATTAAGACATTACTCGGTCAACAAGTTTTCAATTATAATTACACTTAGAGTTACGAATTAGTTTTATATTGAGTTGGAAGATTAATCGAGTACACTAACTCTATAGAAGATGATTCGAGTACAATTAACTCTTTACTTGGTCAACAAGTTTTCAATAATCGTTACACTTAGAGTTACGAATTAGTTTACGTTGAGTTAAAAGTTTAATCGAGTACATTAACTCTTTAGAATATGATTCGAGTACAATTAACTCTTTAGAAGATGATTCGAGTACAATTAAGACATTACTCGGTCAACAAGTTTTCAATTATAATTACACTTAGAGTTACGAATTAGTTTTATGTTGAGTTGGAAGATTAATCGAGTACATTAACTCTTTACAAGATGATTCCAGTATAATTAACTCTCTACTTGATCAACAAGTTTTCAATAATCGTTACACTTAGAGTTCAGGTTTATTTTATGTTGAGTTATAAGATTAATTGAGTACAATTAACTCTTTAGAAGATGATTTGAGTACAATTAAGACATTATTTAGTCAACAAGTTTTCGATAATCATTACACTTAGAGTTGCGAATTAGTTTTATTTTGAGTTGGAAGATTAATCGAGTACATTAACTCTATAGATGACGATTCGAGTACAATTAACTCTTCACTTGTTCAACATGTTTTCAATAATCGTTACACTTAGATTTACGAATTAGTTAATGTTGACTTAAAAGTTTAATCGAATACTTTAATTCTTTAGAAGATGATTCGAGTACAATTAACTCTTTAGAAGATGATTCGAGTACAATTAAATCTTTACTTGGTCAACAAGTTTTCAATAATCATTACAATTAAAGTTACAAATTAGTTTTATGTGGAGTTAGATGATTAATCGAGTATAATTAACGCTTTAGAAGATGATTCGAGTACAATTAAGACATTACTTGGTCAACAAGTTTTTAATAATTATTACTCTTAGAGTTACGAATTAGTTTTATGTTGAGTTGGAAGATTAATCGAGTACATTAATTCTTTATAAGATGATTCGAGTACAATTAACTCTTTACTTGGTCAATAAGTTTTCAATAATCGTTACACTTAGAGTGATTAATTGGTTTTATGTTGAGTTAGAAGATTAATCGAGTACATTAACTCTTTAGAAGATGATTCGAGTACAATTAACTCTTTACTTGATCAACTAGTTTTCAATAATCGTTACACTTAGAGTTAAGGATTAGTTTTATATTGAGTTATAAGATTAATCGAGTACAATTAACTCTTTAGAAGATGATTCGAGTACAATTAAATCTTTACTTGGTCAACAAGTTTTCAATAATCGTTACACTAAGAGTTAATGATTAGTTTTATGTTGAGTTATAAGATTAATCGAGTACAATTAACTCTTTAGAAGATGAATCGAGTACAATTAAGACATTATTTAGTCAATAAGTTTTCGATAATCATTACACTTAGAGTTGCGAATTAGTTTTATGTTGAGTTGGAAAGATGAATCGAGTACATTAACTCTTTAGATGATGATTCGAGTACAATTAACTCTTTAGAAGATGATTCGAGTACAATTAACTCTTTACTTGATCAACAAGATTTCAATAATCGTTACACTTAGAGTTACGAATTAGTTTATGCTGAGTTAAAAGTTTAATCGAGTACATTAACTCTTTAGAAGATGATTCGAGTACAATTAACTCTTTAAAAGATGATTCAAGTGCAATTAACTCTTTACTTGGTCAACAAGTTTTCAATAATCGTTACATTTAGAGTGACGAATTAGTTTTATGTTGAATTAGAAGATTAATCGAGTACATTAAATCTTTACAAGATGATTCGAGTACAATTAACTTTTTACTTGATCAACAAGTTTTCAATAATCGTTACACTTAGTGTTAAGGATTAGTTTTATGTTGAGTTATAAGATTAATCGAGTACAATTAACTCTTTAGAAGATGATTCGAATACAATTAAGACATTACTCGGTCAACAAGTTTTCAATTATAATTACACTTAGAGTTACGAATTAGTTTTATATTGAGTTGGAAGATTAATCGAGTACACTAACTCTATAGAAGATGATTCGAGTACAATTAACTCTTTACTTGGTCAACAAGTTTTCAATAATCGTTACACTTAGAGTTACGAATTAGTTTACGTTGAGTTAAAAGTTTAATCGAGTACATTAACTCTTTAGAATATGATTCGAGTACAATTAACTCTTTAGAAGATGATTCGAGTACAATTAAGACATTACTCGGTCAACAAGTTTTCAATTATAATTACACTTAGAGTTACGAATTAGTTTTATGTTGAGTTGGAAGATTAATCGAGTACATTAACTCTTTACAAGATGATTCCAGTATAATTAACTCTCTACTTGATCAACAAGTTTTCAATAATCGTTACACTTAGAGTTCAGGTTTATTTTATGTTGAGTTATAAGATTAATTGAGTACAATTAACTCTTTAGAAGATGATTTGAGTACAATTAAGACATTATTTAGTCAACAAGTTTTCGATAATCATTACACTTAGAGTTGCGAATTAGTTTTATTTTGAGTTGGAAGATTAATCGAGTACATTAACTCTATAGATGACGATTCGAGTACAATTAACTCTTCACTTGTTCAACATGTTTTCAATAATCGTTACACTTAGATTTACGAATTAGTTAATGTTGACTTAAAAGTTTAATCGAATACTTTAATTCTTTAGAAGATGATTCGAGTACAATTAACTCTTTAGAAGATGATTCGAGTACAATTAAATCTTTACTTGGTCAACAAGTTTTCAATAATCATTACAATTAAAGTTACAAATTAGTTTTATGTGGAGTTAGATGATTAATCGAGTATAATTAACGCTTTAGAAGATGATTCGAGTACAATTAAGACATTACTTGGTCAACAAGTTTTTAATAATTATTACTCTTAGAGTTACGAATTAGTTTTATGTTGAGTTGGAAGATTAATCGAGTACATTAATTCTTTATAAGATGATTCGAGTACAATTAACTCTTTACTTGGTCAATAAGTTTTCAATAATCGTTACACTTAGAGTGATTAATTGGTTTTATGTTGAGTTAGAAGATTAATCGAGTACATTAACTCTTTAGAAGATGATTCGAGTACAATTAACTCTTTACTTGATCAACTAGTTTTCAATAATCGTTACACTTAGAGTTAAGGATTAGTTTTATATTGAGTTATAAGATTAATCGAGTACAATTAACTCTTTAGAAGATGATTCGAGTACAATTAAATCTTTACTTGGTCAACAAGTTTTCAATAATCGTTACACTAAGAGTTAATGATTAGTTTTATGTTGAGTTATAAGATTAATCGAGTACAATTAACTCTTTAGAAGATGAATCGAGTACAATTAAGACATTATTTAGTCAATAAGTTTTCGATAATCATTACACTTAGAGTTGCGAATTAGTTTTATGTTGAGTTGGAAAGATGAATCGAGTACATTAACTCTTTAGATGATGATTGGAGTACAATTAACTCTTTAGAAGATGATTCGAGTACAATTAACTCTTTACTTGATCAACAAGATTTCAATAATCGTTACACTTAGAGTTACGAATTAGTTTATGCTGAGTTAAAAGTTTAATCGAGTACATTAACTCTTTAGAAGATGATTCGAGTACAATTAACTCTTTAAAAGATGATTCAAGTGCAATTAACTCTTTACTTGGTCAACAAGTTTTCAATAATCGTTACACTTAGAGTGACGAATTAGTTTTATGTTGAATTAGAAGATTAATCGAGTACATTAAATCTTTACAAGATGATTCGAGTACAATTAACTTTTTACTTGATCAACAAGTTTTCAATAATCGTTACACTTAGTGTTAAGGATTAGTTTTATGTTGAGTTATAAGATTAATCGAGTACAATTAACTCTTTAGAAGATGATTCGAATACAATTAAGACATTACTCGGTCAACAAGTTTTCAATTATAATTACACTTAGAGTTACGAATTAGTTTTATATTGAGTTGGAAGATTAATCGAGTACACTAACTCTATAGAAGATGATTCGAGTACAATTAACTCTTTACTTGGTCAACAAGTTTTCAATAATCGTTACACTTAGAGTTACGAATTAGTTTACGTTGAGTTAAAAGTTTAATCGAGTACATTAACTCTTTAGAATATGATTCGAGTACAATTAACTCTTTAGAAGATGATTCGAGTACAATTAAGACATTACTCGGTCAACAAGTTTTCAATTATAATTACACTTAGAGTTACGAATTAGTTTTATGTTGAGTTGGAAGATTAATCGAGTACATTAACTCTTTACAAGATGATTCCAGTATAATTAACTCTCTACTTGATCAACAAGTTTTCAATAATCGTTACACTTAGAGTTCAGGTTTATTTTATGTTGAGTTATAAGATTAATTGAGTACAATTAACTCTTTAGAAGATGATTTGAGTACAATTAAGACATTATTTAGTCAACAAGTTTTCGATAATCATTACACTTAGAGTTGCGAATTAGTTTTATTTTGAGTTGGAAGATTAATCGAGTACATTAACTCTATAGATGACGATTCGAGTACAATTAACTCTTCACTTGTTCAACAAGTTTTCAATAATCGTTACACTTAGATTTACGAATTAGTTAATGTTGACTTAAAAGTTTAATCGAATACTTTAATTCTTTAGAAGATGATTCGAGTACAATTAACTCTTTAGAAGATGATTCGAGTACAATTAAATCTTTACTTGGTCAACAAGTTTTCAATAATCATTACAATTAAAGTTACAAATTAGTTTTATGTGGAGTTAGATGATTAATCGAGTATAATTAACGCTTTAGAAGATGATTCGAGTACAATTAAGACATTACTTGGTCAACAAGTTTTTAATAATTATTACTCTTAGAGTTACGAATTAGTTTTATGTTGAGTTGGAAGATTAATCGAGTACATTAATTCTTTATAAGATGATTCGAGTACAATTAACTCTTTACTTGGTCAATAAGTTTTCAATAATCGTTACACTTAGAGTGATTAATTGGTTTTATGTTGAGTTAGAAGATTAATCGAGTACATTAACTCTTTAGAAGATGATTCGAGTACAATTAACTCTTTACTTGATCAACTAGTTTTCAATAATCGTTACACTTAGAGTTAAGGATTAGTTTTATATTGAGTTATAAGATTAATCGAGTACAATTAACTCTTTAGAAGATGATTCGAGTACAATTAAATCTTTACTTGGTCAACAAGTTTTCAATAATCGTTACACTAAGAGTTAATGATTAGTTTTATGTTGAGTTATAAGATTAATCGAGTACAATTAACTCTTTAGAAGATGAATCGAGTACAATTAAGACATTATTTAGTCAATAAGTTTTCGATAATCATTACACTTAGAGTTGCGAATTAGTTTTATGTTGAGTTGGAAAGATGAATCGAGTACATTAACTCTTTAGATGATGATTGGAGTACAATTAACTCTTTAGAAGATGATTCGAGTACAATTAACTCTTTACTTGATCAACACGATTTCAATAATCGTTACACTTAGAGTTACGAATTAGTTTATGCTTAGTTAAAAGTATAATCGAGTACATTAACTCTTCAGAAGATGATTCGAGTACAATTAACTCTTTAGAAGATGATTCAAGTGCAATTAACTCTTTACTTGGTCAACAAGTTTTCAATAATCGTTACACTTAGAGTGACGAATTAGTTTTATGTTGAATTAGAAGATTAATCGAGTACATTAAATCTTTACAAGATGATTCGAGTACAATTAACTTTTTACTTGATCAACAAGTTTTCAATAATCGTTACACTTAGTGTTAAGGATTAGTTTTTGTTGAGTTATATGATTAATCGAGTACGATTAACTCTTTAGAAGATGATTCGAGTACAATCAAGACATTACTCGGTCAAAAAGTTTTCAATTATAATTACACTTAGAGTTACGAATTAGTTTTATGTTGAGTTGGAAGATTAATCGAGTACATTAACTCTATAGAAGATGATTCGAGTACAATTAACTCTTTACTTGGTCAACAAGTTTTCAATAATCGTTACACTTAGAGTTACGAATTAGTTTACGTTGAGTTAAAAGTTTAATCGAGTACATTAACTCTTTAGAATATGATTCGAGTACAATTAACTCTTTAGAAGATGATTCGAGTACAATTAAGACATTACTCGGTCAACAAGTTTTCAATTATAATTACACTTAGAGTTACGAATTAGTTTTATGTTGAGTTGGAAGATTAATCGAGTACATTAACTCTTTACAAGATGATTCCAGTATAATTAACTCTCTACTTGATCAACAAGTTTTCAATAATCGTTACACTTAGAGTTCAGGTTTATTTTATGTTGAGTTATAAGATTAATTGAGTACAATTAACTCTTTAGAAGATGATTTGAGTACAATTAAGACATTATTTAGTCAACAAGTTTTCGATAATCATTACACTTAGAGTTGCGAATTAGTTTTATGTTGAGTTGGAAGATTAATCGAGTATATTAACTCTATAGATGACGATTCGAGTACAATTAACTCTTCACTTGTTCAACAAGTTTTCAATAATCGTTACACTTAGATTTACGAATTAGTTAATGTTGACTTAAAAGTTTAATCGAATACTTTAATTCTTTAGAAGATGATTCGAGTACAATTAACTCTTTAGAAGATGATTCGAGTACAATTAAATCTTTACTTGGTCAACAAGTTTTCAATAATCATTACAATTAAAGTTACAAATTAGTTTTATGTGGAGTTAGATGATTAATCGAGTATAATTAACGCTTTAGAAGATGATTCGAGTACAATTAAGACATTACTTGGTCAACAAGTTTTTAATAATTATTACTCTTAGAGTTACGAATTAGTTTTATGTTGAGTTGGAAGATTAATCGAGTACATTAATTCTTTATAAGATGATTCGAGTACAATTAACTCTTTACTTGGTCAATAAGTTTTCAATAATCGTTACACTTAGAGTGATTAATTGGTTTTATGTTGAGTTAGAAGATTAATCGAGTACATTAACTCTTTAGAAGATGATTCGAGTACAATTAACTCTTTACTTGATCAACTAGTTTTCAATAATCGTTACACTTAGAGTTAAGGATTAGTTTTATATTGAGTTATAAGATTAATCGAGTACAATTAACTCTTTAGAAGATGATTCGAGTACAATTAAATCTTTACTTGGTCAACAAGTTTTCAATAATCGTTACACTAAGAGTTAATGATTAGTTTTATGTTGAGTTATAAGATTAATCGAGTACAATTAACTCTTTAGAAGATGAATCGAGTACAATTAAGACATTATTTAGTCAATAAGTTTTCGATAATCATTACACTTAGAGTTGCGAATTAGTTTTATGTTGAGTTGGAAAGATGAATCGAGTACATTAACTCTTTAGATGATGATTGGAGTACAATTAACTCTTTAGAAGATGATTCGAGTACAATTAACTCTTTACTTGATCAACACGATTTCAATAATCGTTACACTTAGAGTTACGAATTAGTTTATGCTTAGTTAAAAGTATAATCGAGTACATTAACTCTTCAGAAGATGATTCGAGTACAATTAACTCTTTAGAAGATGATTCAAGTGCAATTAACTCTTTACTTGGTCAACAAGTTTTCAAAAATCGTTACACTTAGAGTGACGAATTAGTTTTATGTTGAATTAGAAGATTAATCGAGTACATTAAATCTTTACAAGATGATTCGAGTACAATTAACTTTTTACTTGATCAACAAGTTTTCAATAATCGTTACACTTAGTGTTAAGGATTAGTTTTATGTTGAGTTATAAGATTAATCGAGTACGATTAACTCTTTAGAAGATGATTCGAGTACAATCAAGACATTACTCGGTCAACAAGTTTTCAATTATAATTACACTTAGAGTTACGAATTAGTTTTATGTTGAGTTGGAAGATTAATCGAGTACATTAACTCTTTACAAGATGATTCCAGTATAATTAACTCTCTACTTGATCAACAAGTTTTCAATAATCGTTATACTTAGAGTTCAGGTTTATTTTATGTTGAGTTATAAGATTAATTGAGTACAATTAACTCTTTAGAAGATGATTTGTGTACAATTAAGACATTATTTAGTCAACAAGTTTTCGATAATCATTACACTTAGAGTTGCGAATTAGTTTTATGTTGAGTTGGAAGATTAATCGAGTACATTAACTCTATAGATGACGATTCGAGTACAATTAACTCTTCACTTGTTCAACAAATTTTCAATAATCGTTACACTTAGATTTACGAATTAGTTAATGTTGACTTAAAAGTTTAATCGAATACTTTAATTCTTTAGAAGATGATTCGAGTACAATTAACTCTTTAGAAGATGATTCGAGTACAATCAAATCTTTACTTGGTCAACAAGTTTTCAATAATCATTACAATTAAAGTTACAAATTAGTTTTATGTGGAGTTAGATGATTAATCGAGTATAATTAACGCTTTAGAAGATGATTCGAGTACAATTAAGACATTACTTTGTCAACAAGTTTTTAATAATTATTACTCTTAGAGTTACGAATTAGTTTTATGTTGAGTTGGAAGATTAATCGAGTACATTAATTCTTTATAAGATGATTCGAGTACAATTAACTCTTTACTTGGTCAATAAGTTTTCAATAATCGTTACACTTAGAGTGATTAATTGGTTTTATGTTGAGTTAGAAGATTAATCGAGTACATTAACTCTTTAGAAGATGATTCGAGTACAATTAACTCTTTACTTGATCAACTAGTTTTCAATAATCGTTACACTTAGAGTTAAGGATTAGTTTTATATTGAGTTATAAGATTAATCGAGTACAATTAACTCTTTAGAAGATGATTCGAGTACAATTAAATCTTTACTTGGTCAACAAGTTTTCAATAATCGTTACACTAAGAGTTAATGATTAGTTTTATGTTGAGTTATAAGATTAATCGAGTACAATTAACTCTTTAGAAGATGAATCGAGTACAATTAAGACATTATTTAGTCAATAAGTTTTCGATAATCATTACACTTAGAGTTGCGAATTAGTTTTATGTTGAGTTGGAAAGATGAATCGAGTACATTAACTCTTTAGATGATGATTGGAGTACAATTAACTCTTTAGAAGATGATTCGAGTACAATTAACTCTTTACTTGATCAACACGATTTCAATAATCGTTACACTTAGAGTTACGAATTAGTTTATGCTTAGTTAAAAGTATAATCGAGTACATTAACTCTTCAGAAGATGATTCGAGTACAATTAACTCTTTAGAAGATGATTCAAGTGCAATTAACTCTTTACTTGGTCAACAAGTTTTCAATAATCGTTACACTTAGAGTGACGAATTAGTTTTATGTTGAATTAGAAGATTAATCGAGTACATTAAATCTTTACAAGATGATTCGAGTACAATTAACTTTTTACTTGATCAACAAGTTTTCAATAATCGTTACACTTAGTGTTAAGGATTAGTTTTTGTTGAGTTATATGATTAATCGAGTACGATTAACTCTTTAGAAGATGATTCGAGTACAATCAAGACATTACTCGGTCAAAAAGTTTTCAATTATAATTACACTTAGAGTTACGAATTAGTTTTATGTTGAGTTGGAAGATTAATCGAGTACATTAACTCTATAGAAGATGATTCGAGTACAATTAACTCTTTACTTGGTCAACAAGTTTTCAATAATCGTTACACTTAGAGTTACGAATTAGTTTACGTTGAGTTAAAAGTTTAATCGAGTACATTAACTCTTTAGAATATGATTCGAGTACAATTAACTCTTTAGAAGATGATTCGAGTACAATTAAGACATTACTCGGTCAACAAGTTTTCAATTATAATTACACTTAGAGTTACGAATTAGTTTTATGTTGAGTTGGAAGATTAATCGAGTACATTAACTCTTTACAAGATGATTCCAGTATAATTAACTCTCTACTTGATCAACAAGTTTTCAATAATCGTTACACTTAGAGTTCAGGTTTATTTTATGTTGAGTTATAAGATTAATTGAGTACAATTAACTCTTTAGAAGATGATTTGAGTACAATTAAGACATTATTTAGTCAACAAGTTTTCGATAATCATTACACTTAGAGTTGCGAATTAGTTTTATGTTGAGTTGGAAGATTAATCGAGTATATTAACTCTATAGATGACGATTCGAGTACAATTAACTCTTCACTTGTTCAACAAGTTTTCAATAATCGTTACACTTAGATTTACGAATTAGTTAATGTTGACTTAAAAGTTTAATCGAATACTTTAATTCTTTAGAAGATGATTCGAGTACAATTAACTCTTTAGAAGATGATTCGAGTACAATTAAATCTTTACTTGGTCAACAAGTTTTCAATAATCATTACAATTAAAGTTACAAATTAGTTTTATGTGGAGTTAGATGATTAATCGAGTATAATTAACGCTTTAGAAGATGATTCGAGTACAATTAAGACATTACTTGGTCAACAAGTTTTTAATAATTATTACTCTTAGAGTTACGAATTAGTTTTATGTTGAGTTGGAAGATTAATCGAGTACATTAATTCTTTATAAGATGATTCGAGTACAATTAACTCTTTACTTGGTCAATAAGTTTTCAATAATCGTTACACTTAGAGTGATTAATTGGTTTTATGTTGAGTTAGAAGATTAATCGAGTACATTAACTCTTTAGAAGATGATTCGAGTACAATTAACTCTTTACTTGATCAACTAGTTTTCAATAATCGTTACACTTAGAGTTAAGGATTAGTTTTATATTGAGTTATAAGATTAATCGAGTACAATTAACTCTTTAGAAGATGATTCGAGTACAATTAAATCTTTACTTGGTCAACAAGTTTTCAATAATCGTTACACTAAGAGTTAATGATTAGTTTTATGTTGAGTTATAAGATTAATCGAGTACAATTAACTCTTTAGAAGATGAATCGAGTACAATTAAGACATTATTTAGTCAATAAGTTTTCGATAATCATTACACTTAGAGTTGCGAATTAGTTTTATGTGGAGTTGGAAAGATGAATCGAGTACATTAACTCTTTAGATGATGATTGGAGTACAATTAACTCTTTAGAAGATGATTCGAGTACAATTAACTCTTTACTTGATCAACACGATTTCAATAATCGTTACACTTAGAGTTACGAATTAGTTTATGCTTAGTTAAAAGTATAATCGAGTACATTAACTCTTCAGAAGATGATTCGAGTACAATTAACTCTTTAGAAGATGATTCAAGTGCAATTAACTCTTTACTTGGTCAACAAGTTTTCAAAAATCGTTACACTTAGAGTGACGAATTAGTTTTATGTTGAATTAGAAGATTAATCGAGTACATTAAATCTTTACAAGATGATTCGAGTACAATTAACTTTTTACTTGATCAACAAGTTTTCAATAATCGTTACACTTAGTGTTAAGGATTAGTTTTATGTTGAGTTATAAGATTAATCGAGTACGATTAACTCTTTAGAAGATGATTCGAGTACAATCAAGACATTACTCGGTCAACAAGTTTTCAATTATAATTACACTTAGAGTTACGAATTAGTTTTATGTTGAGTTGGAAGATTAATCGAGTACATTAACTCTTTACAAGATGATTCCAGTATAATTAACTCTCTACTTGATCAACAAGTTTTCAATAATCGTTATACTTAGAGTTCAGGTTTATTTTATGTTGAGTTATAAGATTAATTGAGTACAATTAACTCTTTAGAAGATGATTTGTGTACAATTAAGACATTATTTAGTCAACAAGTTTTCGATAATCATTACACTTAGAGTTGCGAATTAGTTTTATGTTGAGTTGGAAGATTAATCGAGTACATTAACTCTATAGATGACGATTCGAGTACAATTAACTTTCACTTGTTCAACAAGTTTTCAATAATCGTTACACTTAGATTTACGAATTAGTTAATGTTGACTTAAAAGTTTAATCGAATACTTTAATTCTTTAGAAGATGATTCGAGTACAATTAACTCTTTAGAAGATGATTCGAGTACAATTAAATCTTTACTTGGTCAACAAGTTTTCAATAATCATTACAATTAAAGTTACAAATTAGTTTTATGTGGAGTTAGATGATTAATCGAGTATAATTAACGCTTTAGAAGATGATTCGAGTACAATTAAGACATTACTTGGTCAACAAGTTTTTAATAATTATTACTCTTAGAGTTACGAATTAGTTTTATGTTGAGTTGGAAGATTAATCGAGTACATTAATTCTTTATAAGATGATTCGAGTACAATTAACTCTTTACTTGGTCAATAAGTTTTCAATAATCGTTACACTTAGAGTGATTAATTGGTTTTATGTTGAGTTAGAAGATTAATCGAGTACATTAACTCTTTAGAAGATGATTCGAGTACAATTAACTCTTTACTTGATCAACTAGTTTTCAATAATCGTTGCACTTAGAGTTAAGGATTAGTTTTATATTGAGTTATAAGATTAATCGAGTACAATTAACTCTTTAGAAGATGATTCGAGTACAATTAAATCTTTACTTGGTCAACAAGTTTTCAATAATCGTTACACTAAGAGTTAATGATTAGTTTTATGTTGAGTTATAAGATTAATCGAGTACAATTAACTCTTTAGAAGATGAATCGAGTACAATTAAGACATTATTTAGTCAATAAGTTTTCGATAATCATTACACTTAGAGTTGCGAATTAGTTTTATGTTGAGTTGGAAAGATGAATCGAGTACATTAACTCTTTAGATGATGATTGGAGTACAATTAACTCTTTAGAAGATGATTCGAGTACAATTAACTCTTTACTTGATCAACACGATTTCAATAATCGTTACACTTAGAGTTACGAATTAGTTTATGCTTAGTTAAAAGTATAATCGAGTACATTAACTCTTCAGAAGATGATTCGAGTACAATTAACTCTTTAGAAGATGATTCAAGTGCAATTAACTCTTTACTTGGTCAACAAGTTTTCAAAAATCGTTACACTTAGAGTGACGAATTAGTTTTATGTTGAATTAGAAGATTAATCGAGTACATTAAATCTTTACAAGATGATTCGAGTACAATTAACTTTTTACTTGATCAACAAGTTTTCAATAATCGTTACACTTAGTGTTAAGGATTAGTTTTATGTTGAGTTATAAGATTAATCGAGTACGATTAACTCTTTAGAAGATGATTCGAGTACAATCAAGACATTACTCGGTCAACAAGTTTTCAATTATAATTACACTTAGAGTTACGAATTAGTTTTATGTTGAGTTGGAAGATTAATCGAGTACATTAACTCTTTACAAGATGATTCCAGTATAATTAACTCTCTACTTGATCAACAAGTTTTCAATAATCGTTATACTTAGAGTTCAGGTTTATTTTATGTTGAGTTATAAGATTAATTGAGTACAATTAACTCTTTAGAAGATGATTTGTGTACAATTAAGACATTATTTAGTCAACAAGTTTTCGATAATCATTACACTTAGAGTTGCGAATTAGTTTTATGTTGAGTTGGAAGATTAATCGAGTACATTAACTCTATAGATGACGATTCGAGTACAATTAACTCTTCACTTGTTCAACAAGTTTTCAATAATCGTTACACTTAGATTTACGAATTAGTTAATGTTGACTTAAAAGTTTAATCGAATACTTTAATTCTTTAGAAGATGATTCGAGTACAATTAACTCTTTAGAAGATGATTCGAGTACAATCAAATCTTTACTTGGTCAACAAGTTTTCAATAATCATTACAATTAAAGTTACAAATTAGTTTTATGTGGAGTTAGATGATTAATCGAGTATAATTAACGCTTTAGAAGATGATTCGAGTACAATTAAGACATTACTTTGTCAACAAGTTTTTAATAATTATTACTCTTAGAGTTACGAATTAGTTTTATGTTGAGTTGGAAGATTAATCGAGTACATTAATTCTTTATAAGATGATTCGAGTACAATTAACTCTTTACTTGGTCAATAAGTTTTCAATAATCGTTACACTTAGAGTGATTAATTGGTTTTATGTTGAGTTAGAAGATTAATCGAGTACATTAACTCTTTAGAAGATGATTCGAGTACAATTAACTCTTTACTTGATCAACTAGTTTTCAATAATCGTTACACTTAGAGTTAAGGATTAGTTTTATATTGAGTTATAAGATTAATCGAGTACAATTAACTCTTTAGAAGATGATTCGAGTACAATTAAATCTTTACTTGGTCAACAAGTTTTCAATAATCGTTACACTAAGAGTTAATGATTAGTTTTATGTTGAGTTATAAGATTAATCGAGTACAATTAACTCTTTAGAAGATGAATCGAGTACAATTAAGACATTATTTAGTCAATAAGTTTTCGATAATCATTACACTTAGAGTTGCGAATTAGTTTTATGTTGAGTTGGAAAGATGAATCGAGTACATTAACTCTTTAGATGATGATTGGAGTACAATTAACTCTTTAGAAGATGATTCGAGTACAATTAACTCTTTACTTGATCAACACGATTTCAATAATCGTTACACTTAGAGTTACGAATTAGTTTATGCTTAGTTAAAAGTATAATCGAGTACATTAACTCTTCAGAAGATGATTCGAGTACAATTAACTCTTTAGAAGATGATTCAAGTGCAATTAACTCTTTACTTGGTCAACAAGTTTTCAAAAATCGTTACACTTAGAGTGACGAATTAGTTTTATGTTGAATTAGAAGATTAATCGAGTACATTAAATCTTTACAAGATGATTCGAGTACAATTAACTTTTTACTTGATCAACAAGTTTTCAATAATCGTTACACTTAGTGTTAAGGATTAGTTTTATGTTGAGTTATAAGATTAATCGAGTACGATTAACTCTTTAGAAGATGATTCGAGTACAATCAAGACATTACTCGGTCAACAAGTTTTCAATTATAATTACACTTAGAGTTACGAATTAGTTTTATGTTGAGTTGGAAGATTAATCGAGTACATTAACTCTTTACAAGATGATTCCAGTATAATTAACTCTCTACTTGATCAACAAGTTTTCAATAATCGTTATACTTAGAGTTCAGGTTTATTTTATGTTGAGTTATAAGATTAATTGAGTACAATTAACTCTTTAGAAGATGATTTGTGTACAATTAAGACATTATTTAGTCAACAAGTTTTCGATAATCATTACACTTAGAGTTGCGAATTAGTTTTATGTTGAGTTGGAAGATTAATCGAGTACATTAACTCTATAGATGACGATTCGAGTACAATTAACTATTCACTTGTTCAACAAGTTTTCAATAATCGTTACACTTAGATTTACGAATTAGTTAATGTTGACTTAAAAGTTTAATCGAATACTTTAATTCTTTAGAAGATGATTCGAGTACAATTAACTCTTTAGAAGATGATTCGAGTACAATCAAATCTTTACTTGGTCAACAAGTTTTCAATAATCATTACAATTAAAGTTACAAATTAGTTTTATGTGGAGTTAGATGATTAATCGAGTATAATTAACGCTTTAGAAGATGATTCGAGTACAATTAAGACATTACTTTGTCAACAAGTTTTTAATAATTATTACTCTTAGAGTTACGAATTAGTTTTATGTTGAGTTGGAAGATTAATCGAGTACATTAATTCTTTATAAGATGATTCGAGTACAATTAACTCTTTACTTGGTCAATAAGTTTTCAATAATCGTTACACTTAGAGTGATTAATTGGTTTTATGTTGAGTTAGAAGATTAATCGAGTACATTAACTCTTTAGAAGATGATTCGAGTACAATTAACTCTTTACTTGATCAACTAGTTTTCAATAATCGTTACACTTAGAGTTAAGGATTAGTTTTATATTGAGTTATAAGATTAATCGAGTACAATTAACTCTTTAGAAGATGATTCGAGTACAATTAAATCTTTACTTGGTCAACAAGTTTTCAATAATCGTTACACTAAGAGTTAATGATTAGTTTTATGTTGAGTTATAAGATTAATCGAGTACAATTAACTCTTTAGAAGATGAATCGAGTACAATTAAGACATTATTTAGTCAATAAGTTTTCGATAATCATTACACTTAGAGTTGCGAATTAGTTTTATGTTGAGTTGGAAAGATGAATCGAGTACATTAACTCTTTAGATGATGATTGGAGTACAATTAACTCTTTAGAAGATGATTCGAGTACAATTAACTCTTTACTTGATCAACAAGATTTCGATAATCATTACACTTAGAGTTACGAATTAGTTTATGCTGAGTTAAAAGTATAATCGAGTACATTAACTCTTCAGAAGATGATTCGAGTACAATTAACTCTTTAGAAGATGATTCAAGTGCAATTAACTCTTTACTTGGTCAACAAGTTTTCAATAATCGTTACACTTAGAGTGACGAATTAGTTTTATGTTGAATTAGAAGATTAATCGAGTACATTAACTCTTTACTTGATCAACTAGTTTTCAATAATCGTTACACTTAGAGTTAAGGATTAGTTTTATATTGAGTTAAAAGATTAATCGAGTACAATTAACTCTTTAGAAGATGATTCGAGTACAATTAAATCTTTACTTGGTCAACAAGTTTTCAATAATCGTTACACTAAGAGTTAATGATTAGTTTTATGTTGAGTTATAAGATTAATCGAGTACAATTAACTCTTTAGAAGATGAATCGAGTACAATTAAGACATTATTTAGTCAATAAGTTTTCGATAATCATTACACTTAGAGTTGCGAATTAGTTTTATGTTGAGTTGGAAAGATGAATCGAGTACATTAACTCTTTAGATGATGATTGGAGTACAATTAACTCTTTAGAAGATGATTCGAGTACAATTAACTCTTTACTTGATCAACAAGATTTCAATAATCGTTACACTTAGAGTTACGAATTAGTTTATGCTGAGTTAAAAGTATAATCGAGTACATTAACTCTTCAGAAGATGATTCGAGTACAATTAACTCTTTAGAAGATGATTCAAGTGCAATTAACTCTTTACTTGGTCAACAAGTTTTCAATAATCGTTACACTTAGAGTGACGAATTAGTTTTATGTTGAGTTAGAAGATTAATCGAGTACATTAACTCTTTAGAAGATGATTCGAGTACAATTAACTCTTTACTTGATCAACTAGTTTTCAATAATCGTTACACTTAGAGTTAAGGATTAGTTTTATATTGAGTTATAATATTAATCGAGTACAATTAACTCTTTAGAAGATGATTCGAGTACAATTAAATCTTTACTTGGTCAACAAGTTTTCAATAATCGTTACACTAAGAGTTAATGATTAGTTTTATGTTGAGTTATAAGATTAATCGAGTACAATTAACTCTTTAGAAGATGAATCGAGTACAATTAAGACATTATTTAGTCAATAAGTTTTCGATAATCATTACACTTAGAGTTGCGAATTAGTTTTATGTTGAGTTGGAAAGATGAATCGAGTACATTAACTCTTTAGATGATGATTGGAGTACAATTAACTCTTTAGAAGATGATTCGAGTACAATTAACTCTTTACTTGATCAACAAGATTTCAATAATCGTTACACTTAGAGTTACGAATTAGTTTATGCTGAGTTAAAAGTATAATCGAGTACATTAACTCTTCAGAAGATGATTCGAGTACAATTAACTCTTTAGAAGATGATTCAAGTGCAATTAACTCTTTACTTGGTCAACAAGTTTTCAATAATCGTTACACTTAGAGTGACGAATTAGTTTTATGTTGAATTAGAAGATTAATCGAGTACATTAAATCTTTACAAGATGATTCGAGTACAATTAACTTTTTACTTGATCAACAAGTTTTCAATAATCGTTACACTTAGTGTTAAGGATTAGTTTTATGTTGAGTTATAAGATTAATCGAGTACGATTAACTCTTTAGAAGATGATTCGAGTACAATCAAGACATTACTCGGTCAACAAGTTTTCAATTATAATTACACTTAGAGTTACGAATTAGTTTTATGTTGAGTTGGAAGATTAATCGAGAACATTAACTCTTTACAAGATGATTACAGTATAATTAACTCTCTACTTGATCAACAAGTTTTCAATAATCGTTACACTTAGAGTTCAGGTTTATTTTATGTTGAGTTATAAGATTAATTGAGTACAATTAAATCTTTAGAAGATGATTTGTGTACAATTAAGACATTATTTAGTCAACAAGTTTTCGATAATCATTACACTTAGAGTTGCGAATTAGTTTTATGTTGAGTTGGAAGATTAATCGAGTACATTAACTCTATAGATGACGATTCGAGTACAATTAACTTTCACTTGTTCAACAAGTTTTCAATAATCGTTACACTTAGATTTACGAATTAGTTAATGTTGACTTAAAAGTTTAATCGAATACTTTAATTCTTTAGAAGATGATTCGAGTACAATTAACTCTTTAGAAGATGATTCGAGTACAATTAAATCTTTACTTGGTCAACAAGTTTTCAATAATCATTACAATTAATATTACAAATTAGTTTTATGTGGAGTTAGATGATTAATCGAGTATAATTAACGCTTTAGAAGATGATTCGAGTACAATTAAGACATTACTTGGTCAACAAGTTTTTAATAATTATTACTCTTAGAGTTACGAATTAGTTTTATGTTGAGTTGGAAGATTAATCGAGTACATTAATTCTTTATAAGATGATTCGAGTACAATTAACTCTTTACTTGGTCAATAAGTTTTCAATAATCGTTACACTTAGAGTGATTAATTGGTTTTATGTTGAGTTAGAAGATTAATCGAGTACATTAACTCTTTAGAAGATGATTCGAGTACAATTAACTCTTTACTTGATCAACTAGTTTTCAATAATCGTTACACTTAGAGTTAAGGATTAGTTTTATATTGAGTTATAAGATTAATCGAGTACAATTAACTCTTTAGAAGATGATTCGAGTACAATTAAATCTTTACTTGGTCAACAAGTTTTCAATAATCGTTACACTAAGAGTTAATGATTAGTTTTATGTTGAGTTATAAGATTAATCGAGTACAATTAACTCTTTAGAAGATGAATCGAGTACAATTAAGACATTATTTAGTCAATAAGTTTTCGATAATCATTACACTTAGAGTTGCGAATTAGTTTTATGTTGAGTTGGAAAGATGAATCGAGTACATTAACTCTTTAGATGATGATTGGAGTACAATTAACTCTTTAGAAGATGATTCGAGTACAATTAACTCTTTACTTGATCAACAAGATTTCAATAATCGTTACACTTAGAGTTACGAATTAGTTTATGCTGAGTTAAAAGTATAATCGAGTACATTAACTCTTCAGAAGATGATTCGAGTACAATTAACTCTTTAGAAGATGATTCAAGTGCAATTAACTCTTTACTTGGTCAACAAGTTTTCAATAATCGTTACACTTAGAGTGACGAATTAGTTTTATGTTGAATTAGAAGATTAATCGAGTACATTAACTCTTTACTTGATCAACTAGTTTTCAATAATCGTTACACTTAGAGTTAAGGATTAGTTTTATATTGAGTTATAAGATTAATCGAGTACAATTAACTCTTTAGAAGATGATTTGAGTACAATTAAATCTTTACTTGGTCAACAAGTTTTCAATAATCGTTACACTAAGAGTTAATGATTAGTTTTATGTTGAGTTATAAGATTAATCGAGTACAATTAACTCTTTAGAAGATGAATCGAGTACAATTAAGACATTATTTAGTCAATAAGTTTTCGATAATCATTACACTTAGAGTTGCGAATTAGTTTTATGTTGAGTTGGAAAGATGAATCGAGTACATTAACTCTTTAGATGATGATTGGAGTACAATTAACTCTTTAGAAGATGATTCGAGTACAATTAACTCTTTACTTGATCAACAAGATTTCAATAATCGTTACACTTAGAGTTACGAATTAGTTTATGCTGAGTTAAAAGTATAATCGAGTACATTAACTCTTCAGAAGATGATTCGAGTACAATTAACTCTTTAGAAGATGATTCAAGTGCAATTAACTCTTTACTTGGTCAACAAGTTTTCAAAAATCGTTACACTTAGAGTTAGTTTTATGTTGAATTAGAAGATTAATCGAGTACATTAAATCTTTACAAGATGATTCGAGTACAATTAACTTTTTACTTGATCAACAAGTTTTCAATAATCGTTACACTTAGTGTTAAGGATTAGTTTTATGTTGAGTTATAAGATTAATCGAGTACGATTAACTCTTTAGAAGATGATTCGAGTACAATCAAGACATTACTCGGTCAACAAGTTTTCAATTATAATTACACTTAGATTTACGAATTAGTTTTATGTTGAGTTGGAAGATTAATCGAGTACATTAACTCTTTACAAGATGATTCCAGTATAATTAACTCTCTACTTGATCAACAAGTTTTCAATAATCGTTACACTTAGAGTTCAGGTTTATTTTATGTTGAGTTATAAGATTAATTGAGTACAATTAACTCTTTAGAAGATGATTTGTGTACAATTAAGACATTATTTAGTCAACAAGTTTTCGATAATCATTACACTTAGAGTTGCGAATTAATTTTATGTTGAGTTGGAAGATTAATCGAGTACATTAACTCTATAGATGACGATTCGAGTACAATTAACTCTTCACTTGTTCAACAAGTTTTCAATAATCGTTACACTTAGATTTACGAATTAGTTAATGTTGACTTAAAAGTTTAATCGAATACTTTAATTCTTTAGAAGATGATTCGAGTACAATTAACTCTTTAGAAGATGATTCGAGTACCATCAAATCTTTACTTGGTCAACAAGTTTTCAATAATCATTACAATTAAAGTTACAAATTAGTTTTATGTGGAGTTAGATGATTAATCGAGTATAATTAACGCTTTAGAAGATGATTCGAGTACAATTAAGACATTACTTTGTCAACAAGTTTTTAATAATTATTACTCTTAGAGTTACGAATTAGTTTTATGTTGAGTTGGAAGATTAATCGAGTACATTAATTCTTTATAAGATGATTCGAGTACAATTAACTCTTTACTTGGTCAATAAGTTTTCAATAATCGTTACACTTAGAGTGATTAATTGGTTTTATGTTGAGTTAGAAGATTAATCGAGTACATTAACTCTTTAGAAGATGATTCGAGTACAATTAACTCTTTACTTGATCAACTAGTTTTCAATAATCGTTACACTTAGAGTTAAGGATTAGTTTTATATTGAGTTATAAGATTAATCGAGTACAATTGACTCTTTAGAAGATGATTCGAGTACAATTAAATCTTTACTTGGTCAACAAGTTTTCAATAATCGTTACACTAAGAGTTAATGATTAGTTTTATGTTGAGTTATAAGATTAATCGAGTACAATTAACTCTTTAGAAGATGAATCGAGTACAATTAAGACATTATTTAGTCAATAAGTTTTCGATAATCATTACACTTAGAGTTGCGAATTAGTTTTATGTTGAGTTGGAAAGATGAATCGAGTACATTAACTCTTTAGATGATGATTGGAGTACAATTAACTCTTTAGAAGATGATTCGAGTACAATTAACTCTTTACTTGATCAACAAGATTTCAATAATCGTTACACTTAGAGTTACGAATTAGTTTATGCTGAGTTAAAAGTATAATCGAGTACATTAACTCTTCAGAAGATGATTCGAGTACAATTAACTCTTTAGAAGATGATTCAAGTGCAATTAACTCTTTACTTGGTCAACAAGTTTTCAATAATCATTACACTTAGAGTGACGAATTAGTTTTATGTTGAATTAGAAGATTAATCGAGTACATTAACTCTTTACTTGATCAACTAGTTTTCAATAATCGTTACACTTAGAGTTAAGGATTAGTTTTATATTGAGTTATAAGATTAATCGAGTACAATTAACTCTTTAGAAGATGATTCGAGTACAATTAAATCTTTACTTGGTCAACAAGTTTTCAATAATCGTTACACTAAGAGTTAATGATTAGTTTTATGTTGAGTTATA
The DNA here is from genome assembly GCA_946896805.1 of Scutellaria galericulata. Classification (NCBI taxonomy): domain Eukaryota; kingdom Viridiplantae; phylum Streptophyta; class Magnoliopsida; order Lamiales; family Lamiaceae; genus Scutellaria; species Scutellaria galericulata. The sequence continues at coordinate 7,559,010 of OX335794.1, forward strand.
AGATTAATCGAGTACAATTAACTCTTTAGAAGATGAATCGAGTACAATTAAGACATTATTTAGTCAATAAGTTTTCGATAATCATTACACTTAGAGTTGCGAATTAGTTTTATGTTGAGTTGGAAAGATGAATCGAGTACATTAACTCTTTAGATGATGATTGGAGTACAATTAACTCTTTAGAAGATGATTCGAGTACAATTAACTCTTTACTTGATCAACAAGATTTCAATAATCGTTACACTTAGAGTTACGAATTAGTTTATGCTGAGTTAAAAGTATAATCGAGTACATTAACTCTTCAGAAGATGATTCGAGTACAATTAACTCTTTAGAAGATGATTCAAGTGCAATTAACTCTTTACTTGGTCAACAAGTTTTCAAAAATCGTTACACTTAGAGTGACGAATTAGTTTTTTGTTGAATTAGAAGATTAATCGAGTACATTAAATCTTTACAAGATGATTCGAGTACAATTAACTTTTTACTTGATCAACAAGTTTTCAATAATCGTTACACTTAGTGTTAAGGATTAGTTTTATGTTGAGTTATAAGATTAATCGAGTACGATTAACTCTTTAGAAGATGATTCGAGTACAATCAAGACATTACTCGGTCAACAAGTTTTCAATTATAATTACACTTAGATTTACGAATTAGTTTTATGTTGAGTTGGAAGATTAATCGAGTACATTAACTCTTTACAAGATGATTCCAGTATAATTAACTCTCTACTTGATCAACAAGTTTTCAATAATCGTTACACTTAGAGTTCAGGTTTATTTTATGTTGAGTTATAAGATTAATTGAGTACAATTAACTCTTTCGAAGATGATTTGTGTACAATTAAGACATTATTTAGTCAACAAGTTTTCGATAATCATTACACTTAGAGTTGCGAATTAATTTTATGTTGAGTTGGAAGATTAATCGAGTACATTAACTCTATAGATGACGATTCGAGTACAATTAACTCTTCACTTGTTCAACAAGTTTTCAATAATCGTTACACTTAGATTTACGAATTAGTTAATGTTGACTTAAAAGTTTAATCGAATACTTTAATTCTTTAGAAGATGATTCGAGTACAATTAACTCTTTAGAAGATGATTCGAGTACAATCAAATCTTTACTTGGTCAACAAGTTTTCAATAATCATTACAATTAAAGTTACAAATTAGTTTTATGTGGAGTTAGATGATTAATCGAGTATAATTAACGCTTTAGAAGATGATTCGAGTACAATTAAGACATTACTTTGTCAACAAGTTTTTAATAATTATTACTCTTAGAGTTACGAATTAGTTTTATGTTGAGTTGGAAGATTAATCGAGTACATTAATTCTTTATAAGATGATTCGAGTACAATTAACTCTTTACTTGGTCAATAAGTTTTCAATAATCGTTACACTTAGAGTGATTAATTGGTTTTATGTTGAGTTAGAAGATTAATCGAGTACATTAACTCTTTAGAAGATGATTCGAGTACAATTAACTCTTTACTTGATCAACTAGTTTTCAATAATCGTTACACTTAGAGTTAAGGATTAGTTTTATATTGAGTTATAAGATTAATCGAGTACAATTAACTCTTTAGAAGATGATTCGAGTACAATTAAATCTTTACTTGGTCAACAAGTTTTCAATAATCGTTACACTAAGAGTTAATGATTAGTATTATGTTGAGTTATAAGATTAATCGAGTACAATTAACTCTTTAGAAGATGAATCGAGTACAATTAAGACATTATTTAGTCAATAAGTTTTCGATAATCATTACACTTAGAGTTGCGAATTAGTTTTATGTTGAGTTGGAAAGATGAATCGAGTACATTAACTCTTTAGATGATGATTGGAGTACAATTAACTCTTTAGAAGATGATTCGAGTACAATTAACTCTTTACTTGATCAACAAGATTTCAATAATCGTTACACTTAGAGTTACGAATTAGTTTATGCTGAGTTAAAAGTATAATCGAGTACATTAACTCTTCAGAAGATGATTCGAGTACAATTAACTCTTTAGAAGATGATTCAAGTGCAATTAACTCTTTACTTGGTCAACAAGTTTTCAATAATCGTTACACTTAGAGTGACGAATTAGTTTTATGTTGAATTAGAAGATTAATCGAGTACATTAAATCTTTACAAGATGATTCGAGTACAATTAACTTTTTACTTGATCAACAAGTTTTCAATAATCGTTACACTTAGTGTTAAGGATTAGTTTTATGTTGAGTTATAAGATTAATCGAGTACGATTAACTCTTCAGAAGATGATTCGAGTACAATCAAGACATTACTCGGTCAACAAGTTTTCAATTATAATTACACTTAGAGTTACGAATTAGTTTTATGTTGAGTTGGAAGATTAATCGAGAACATTAACTCTTTACAAGATGATTCCAGTATAATTAACTCTCTACTTGATCAACAAGTTTTCAATAATCGTTACACTTAGAGTTCAGGTTTATTTTATGTTGAGTTATAAGATTAATTGAGTACAATTAACTCTTTAGAAGATGATTTGTGTACAATTAAGACATTATTTAGTCAACAAGTTTTCGATAATCATTACACTTAGAGTTGCGAATTAGTTTTATGTTGAGTTGGAAGATTAATCGAGTACATTAACATTATAGATGACGATTCGAGTACAATTAACTCTTCACTTGTTCAACAAGTTTTCACTAATCGTTACACTTACATTTACGAATTAGTTAATGTTGACTTAAAAGTTTAATCGAATACTTTAATTCTTTAGAAGATGATTCGAGTACAATTAACTCTTTAGAAGATGATTCGAGTACAATCAAATCTTTACTTGGTCAACAAGTTTTCAATAATCATTACAATTAAAGTTACAAATTAGTTTTATGTGGAGTTAGATGATTAATCGAGTATAATTAACGCTTTAGAAGATGATTCGAGTACAATTAAGACATTACTTTGTCAACAAGTTTTTAATAATTATTACTCTTAGAGTTACGAATTAGTTTTATGTTGAGTTGGAAGATTAATCGAGTACATTGATTCTTTATAAGATGATTCGAGTACAATTAACTCTTTACTTGGTCAATAAGTTTTCAATAATCGTTACACTTAGAGTGATTAATTGGTTTTATGTTGAGTTAGAAGATTAATCGAGTACATTAACTCTTTAGAAGATGATTCGAGTACAATTAACTCTTTACTTGATCAACTAGTTTTCAATAATCGTTACACTTAGAGTTAAGGATTAGTTTTATATTGAGTTATAAGATTAATCGAGTACAATTAACTCTTTAGAAGATGATTCGAGTACAATTAAATCTTTACTTGGTCAACAAGTTTTCAATAATCGTTACACTAAGAGTTAATGATTAGTATTATGTTGAGTTATAAGATTAATCGAGTACAATTAACTCTTTAGAAGATGAATCGAGTACAATTAAGACATTATTTAGTCAATAAGTTTTCGATAATCATTACACTTAGAGTTGCGAATTAGTTTTATGTTGAGTTGGAAAGATGAATCGAGTACATTAACTCTTTAGATGATGATTGGAGTACAATTAACTCTTTAGAAGATGATTCGAGTACAATTAACTCTTTACTTGATCAACAAGATTTCAATAATCGTTACACTTAGAGTTACGAATTAGTTTATGCTGAGTTAAAAGTATAATCGAGTACATTAACTCTTCAGAAGATGATTCGAGTACAATTAACTCTTTAGAAGATGATTCAAGTGCAATTAACTCTTTACTTTGTCACGCCCCGAAACTTAACCCTATTTTATTACAAAAGATTAATAAATTTTATGAAAAACATTTTTATATTATCAGAGTGTCCCCGACAGGCGTGCAGGAAAGAAGAAAGAAAGAAAAGAGAAACGAAGATGATACATATATATGTATATAACGAACTTTGAAAGTTAACTATGTACAGCAGCGGATCTTAAAATACGTGTTTAAACCCAACAGAAACGTAAATGTACGTTGTTTCGAAACAGTTTAACAAACTATCGAAATTAACAAAAGGGAAACTTTAGCAGACAGGGCACATCTCTCCCTTCAACTTCTCCCAACAAAATCATCACCTGTAACAAACACGTAAGCGGGGTGAGTGCATAGAAATACACCCCGTGGAGGCAAGTTCATAAATTAATATAAAACTTTAAGACAGATAAGCAGTTAATCACAGCAAGTACAATGCACAGCACGTAAATGATGTGGGCGCAGGTATATCCCGCCTTACCCCACCACCTTATCCTCCTGGTGATTATTTGGTCAGGGGGACTTCACCAATCCTCCGTTTTCCTGTTAGGACTTAATCCCAACCTGTCTTCCCAAAGACCGTGCACATGAACACATATCTTAATTCCAACAAAAGATTTAACTCACAGCACGTAGTCAAAGCATATAAATACGAACATGTATAACGCTTAATAGCATACTGATATCATCAATCATCTTTCATGCTCATAAACTCAAGTCGTAAATCATATAACGTTCGTCATCATAATATAATTTATCGAAAATCCTAACATGCGACTATGCAGGATAAACGTAAAGTTAAACATTAATTCAGAAATTACCCCCACCTCAGCCTGGGCGGTGCGATTAACACGTTCTTTTCCTTTTAATTTGGTGATGAGTTCGATGCGTTTGGGCCTACAAACACACAACATAAAATTATTAGATTATGTAATTATTTAAGCGTTTATAATTAAATGCTCGAAAGAAACTACGAATTGAAAATAGAACAGAACTCGACCCGATTAGGTCTAGAAATATAGAGGATTCAAAAAGGAAGGTTTAGAGACGAGAACGGATTAAAACGGATAAGAAACGAAGCTAAACGAAGCATTTTAGGGTTTGGAGGGTCTGAGGGGTAAAACTGTAATTACAGATAAAGTTTGGGGTCGAAACGAGGTTTCAAGAATCTGGAGGGGTCGAATTGCAATATCGGAAAGTCTTGGGGTGAAAATCCAAGCCTTGAGAAGTTTTGGGGGTGGAAATATAATTTCCAAAACTTCAAGGACCAAAAAGTAGATGTTAGAAGGTTAAGGACTAAGTTGAAAATCAACACAACTTTGAGGAATTGCAAAGAAGCCCCTAGAGATTATCTAATTCCCAAAATCAAACCCATCTTCCAAACCACCCACTGTCACCACCGCCGGCGACTCCGTGTCGCCGGTCACCGCCCGCCACCACCACCACTCGCCGGCGCTCCTCGCGCCGGCCACCATAGCACACGGCGGCGCTAAAAGCGCCGCCCAAACACCACCCAACACAGCCTTTTCGCGCATGCACATACTCCCTTCTCCGGCGGCCATTGCCGCCGGCTACACACACCCACGGCGGCGCTGTGTGCGCCGCCCCCCATCACCCAGGTCAGAGAGAGAGACGGGAAAGAGAGCGAGAGAGATCAGAAAGAGGGAGGGATAGCAGCATAGAGAGAGAGGTTCGAAGAGAGAGAAAGCAAGGGAGAGGAGAGAGAAAACATTGCATGCAGAAACTTCTGGCGGCGATTGCCGGAGATCGAGCCGTTCGATCGACGATCCAAGCCCGGAATCACGACGGGCTCGGCGAGAGCTTTCATTGCATGTATAGATCGGCTCGATCGGAGAAGGGATGAAGGAGATACGAAGAGAGAGAAAAAGGTGGGTTTCTAGAGAGAGAAAACCGTGTCTTCTCCGGCGAATTGCCGGCGAACGCGGCGGCGGATGACGATTCCGAGCCCGGGGTTGGAACGGGCTCGACGAGAGCTTCAAGATGGTATAGGTTACGATACGTTTTGAGTCGGAGGAAAATCCGGCGACGGTGGTCGCCGGCGGCGGCGACGGCGGCGCTCCGGCCAGCCGGCCGCCGGAAACTTAGAGAGAAAGAGGAGCATTTCATAACTTAGTTACCTTAGGTTAAAAATATATCATATGCTTTTACCATATGTGTATCAAATGTTTTATACCTTAGTTTAATAACTTCATTAACTATTTTATATTCTTAAACTTTATATTAAACACTCTTATGATATTAATTAATTTGGGATATCAAACGAACTCCGATTTGATCCATTCTTTTTGTGTTTTGTTCGATTTTTCGTTCTCGTTCATCTCGTCCCACTTATGAATTATTTTGTTGACTTTGTATTTTTACGAAATAAATCTCCCAAAAGTTAACTTAATTAAAGTATGTTTATAATTAAATTTTCCGAAACGCACGTAGAATAAATCAAATAATTAAGGGTTTAGATAGTTAATTATCAAATTATGCATCGGTAAAATCCTAGTCGTCACACCCCTTACCCCTTAAAAGAATTTCGTCCTCGAAATTCAAAAACATACCTATGGACGGAAGGTCTGGAAACTTTGACAAAATCTCGTCTTCATATTCCCATGTTGCTTCTTCCAATCCGTGGCGATTCCATTGGACCTTTACTAGAGCCATCTCCCGGTTTCTCAACGTACGCATCTTCCGATCTAGGATGGCCACTGGAACTTCTTCGTATGATAGATCGTCTCTAACTTCAAGGTTGTTCTGGTCGACCACATGGCTCGGATCGAAAACATACTTTCTCAACATCGATATATGAAATACGTCATGTACTCCTGCAAGATTAGGCGGCAGTGCTAAGCGATAGGCAACGTTTCCGACTCGTTCCAAAATCTCGAATGGTCCCACATATCTTGGTCTTAGCTTTCCTCTTTTCCCAAATCGATATACTCCTTTTGTAGGGGATATCTTCAGAAAAACTTTGGTTCCTACCTCGAACTGTAACTCCCTGCGTCTTTTATCTGCGTAAGCCTTCTGTCTATCTTGAGCTGCTTTGATTCGTTCACGGATTTTTCTGATTACCTCGACTGTCTGCTCAACCAAATCAGTTCCCAGCACTTTCTTTTCACCGACTTCATCCCAGCACAATGGAGATCGACATTTTCTTCCGTATAATGCTTCGTATGGTGCCATGCCGATTGTTGATTGGTAGCTATTGTTATATGCAAATTCTACTAAGCAAATATGTTCTTCCCAGCTCCCGTGTAAGTCTATGGTGCAGGCTCTCAACATATCTTCTAGAATTTGAATCGTCCTCTCTGTCTGTCCGTCTGTCTGAGGATGAAAAGCAGTGCTAAAAGCTAGTCGAGTCCCTAGTTCCTCCTGAAGTCTTTGCCAAAATCTTGATGTGAATCGTGGATCTCTGTCGGAAACGATGGATACTGGCACTCCATGTAGTCTGACAATTTCCTCGAGGTAAATCCGAGCTAACTTGTCCATTCCGTATGTCATTTTGACTGGCAAGAAATGAGCGGACTTAGTCAGTCTGTCCACAATCACCCAGACGGCGTGGTTCCCGCGTTTAGATCTTGGTAATCCGACGACGAAATCCATAGCGACATGTTCCCATTTCCATTCGGGTATCTCCAATGGGGTCAGAAGTCCCGCTGGTCGTTGATGTTCAGCCTTCACTTGCTGACATGTCAAACACTGTTTTACGAACATTCCGATGCTAGACTTCATGTTATTCCACCAGAAGTTTTTCTTCAAGTCTTTATACATCTTTGTGCCTCCAGGATGTGCTGATAGAGGCGAACAATGAGCTTCTTCTAAGATCTCTTTTCGTAATTCTTCGTCTTCTGGTACGCATAGTCTTCCTTCAAAAATTAAAGCTCCATCTGGTGATAGGGTAAATCTTTCTTCTTTTCCAGTATCCATACGAGTCTTCTTCTTCTTCAGGAACTCATCCTTTCCTTGAGCATTGATTATACGTTCGCGAAGTTTGGGTTTCAGAAACAGCGTTGAGAGTGTGGCCTGGATGCTATCTGGTGGTGTGATTATTTCCAAGTTTAGCTTCGCCATGTCTTCGATTAGTGAATCTTGAATTGTAATCATTCTTGCTATAGACCCCTTTTCTTTTCTGCTGAGTGCGTCAGCTACCACGTTTGCTTTTCCTGGATGATACTGAATCGTACAATCGTAATCCTTGACCAGTTCTAACCATCTTCTTTGCCTCATATTAAGTTCTTTTTGCTCGAAGAAGTACTTCAAGCTTTTGTGATCGGTGTAGATATCGCAGTGTCCGCCATAGAGGTAATGTCTCCATATCTTGAGTGCATGAACGACTGCGGCTAATTCCAGGTCGTGTGTCGGATAGTTCTGCTCGTGAGGTTTCAACTGTCTTGACGCGTAGGCCACCACTTTTCCTTCCTGCATTAGAACACACCCCAAGCCTTGTTTAGAAGCGTCGCTGTAGACTACGTAGTCCTTTGTTGTGTCTGGAATGGTCAGCACTGGTGCTTCCGTCAATCTTCGCTTCAATTCTTGGAAACTGTGTTCACATTGCTCTGTCCATTGGTACTTTATCCCCTTTCGAGTTAAACGAGTCATCGGATTAGCAATCTTCGAAAATCCCTCAATGAATCTGCGGTAATATCCAGCTAACCCCAAAAAACTTCGTACTTCATTAACATTTGTCGGTGTCTTCCACTTGCTGACCGTCGTTACTTTTTCTGGATCTACTTCAATTCCTTTAGCAGTTATAATATGTCCAAGGAAGGTCACCTTTTCCAACCAGAACTCACATTTCTTGAATTTGGCGTAAAGTTTCTCCTGACGCAAGGTTTCCAATACGATCCGGAGATGCTGTTCATGTTGAAGTTTGTCACAAGAATAAACCAGGATGTCATCTATAAAAACTATGACAAAACGATCAAGATAAGGGTGAAAAACACGATTCATCAAATCCATGAAGACGGCGGGTGCGTTGCTGAGTCCGAAAGGCATGACCACAAATTCATAGTGTCCGTATCTCGTTCTGAAAGCCGTCTTTGGTACATCCGTCTCCTTTACTTTGACTTGATGGTATCCCGATCTGAGGTCTATCTTTGAAAATACACTGGTACCCCTTAGTTGATCAAAAAGATCTTCAATTCTGGGCAGAGGATACTTGTTCTTGATGGTACGCTTGTTAAGCTCCCGGTAGTCAATACACATCCGAAAACTTCCGTCTTTCTTTTTCACGAATAACACTGGAGCTCCCCAAGGTGATACACTCGGACGAATGAAACCCTTATCTAACAGTTCTTGGAGTTGGACCTTTAGTTCCTGCAGTTCCTTTGGTGCCATTCTGTATGGTGCTTTTGACACTGGTGTTGAACCTGGAATGAGGTCGATCTCGAATGCAACCTGACGTTCCGGTGGAAGGCCTGGTAAGTCATCTGGAAAGACATCAACGTACTCTCTGATAACAGGTACTCTTTCAATAGGATTCATCTCCCGTTCGGAGCTCATAACGTTCACTATCCATGCCTTACAATCGTCGTTCTTGAGAATTTTGACTGCTTTCATTGCTGATATAACTCTCTGGTTGCTTTCGACTGGAGTCCCGGAAAAAGTAAATTCTTCGCCATCTGAGGTTCGTAGAATAATCTCCTTGGCATGACATCTAATTACCGCACGATTAGCCTTCAACCAATCCATCCCTAGAATGACATCAAAATCTCGCATATCCAGCGCATGTAGATTGGCAAGTAGGATTCTGTTTCCGAAAGCGATCTCCAGATCTCGGTATGAATGTTTCGTTTTTATCACTTTTCCAGAGGGAATGCTAACGTCTAGGGTTTCAGCGACTATCCTACCGTCCTCATGTTTTAACAGATCACAGAACTTGGTAGATATAAAGGAATGAGATGCTCCAGTGTCGAATAAAATTAAAGCAGGCACGCCACACACTGACAACATACCTGTCATTGTTTCCGGTCCTTCAGCTGCCTCTGTTCTGGTAAGAGCGAAGGCTCTTGCTGGTCCGGTTCCGGATCTGGGTCTTGGTGTAGCATTTGTTCTTCTTGGTTTTGAGCAAGAGTCCGCTTTATGACCCGGTTCTCCACAGTTGAAGCAGTTTGGGCAAGAGGCCGCAATATGGCCTGGTCTTCCGCACCTGTAACAAGCCGGAGGCGTCCTCATACAAGGCCCCACATGGATTCTTCCACAGTTTTGACAAGGGTTTCTTGAATTAGGATTCTGAAAGAGAGGAGCATTGTTGGGTGGTTGTGGTCGGTTCTGAGTAAAGCTCCGGTTGGGTCCCGTCCACTTCCGTTTCCCGAGTCGCGTCTCTATCTTCTTGGGAGGCGCGGTGTCTAACCGTAGTCTTGAGGAAATCTCCTGAGCTCGTTCTACAACCACTGAATATGACGTTATGCCTTGTCCGGCAAGAATGGAACTGATCTCGGAACGGAGGCCCCTCTCGAACCGTCGAGCTTTCTTAACTTCCGAATCTACTAGGTGAGGTGCATACCTGCTCAACTGATTAAAACTTCTTTCATATTCCCCTACCGATGAGGTCCCCTGTCGTAGATGTAAGAATTCAGTTTCCTTTCGGTCCCTGTATGACTGCGGTACGAAACCTTGAGTAACCTGTTCTTTAAAGTCTGCCCAAGTTAGCTCTTCTACTTGTTCTTGTGTCAGAGTCCTGGCGTGTGACTCCCACCAATGACCAGCTTCCTCGATCATCTGAAAGACTGCACAAGAAACTTTCTGGTTTTCGGTGCACGATAAATGTCCAAACAGGCGATCCAACGCCCTCAGCCACTCCTCTGCCTCGGCCGGACCTCCCTTGCCTGAGAAGGTCGGGGGGTTGAAACGTCGAAATTGTTCCACTACTTGATTTGTATCATTCCTGCTCGATGTCGTTGAAGCCGGCTGAGTTGATTGAAAATGTTGAGCTAGGCCACGTAATACTGACACTAGGTCTTCCATGGTATTGTTTGCATTAGTCGACGATGGGTCCGCCATTGATGCTGGATTCTTCCTGGGTCTTCCTCGGGGCATAAGTATCTAATAAGAGACATGATATAATCATCACACACAAGGCTCCAAGTAGAAATCTTCGAGGAATATGATAAATTCCATACGCTCATCGTAGAAAAGAAAAGATCTGAATACGTCATAAAGAAACGAAGAAACAGAAAATACGCGAGTCGTAGAAAAGAGGTAAAGATATACATAACATCGCAAAAGATAGATAAGAGAGTAGCTCGGAACCATACAACAGAATCCAAAATAAAAAGTGTCAAGCACCAACATACATCTGAACAAAAGTAAACATAGTCTCGAGCAGAAAAGATAGAAAAGAAAGGAAGGGAAACTAGGAGCAGCTACACAACAATCGCTGCAGCTCCGGCAGCTGGGGGCGGTGGAGGTGGTCCCCTGAAACGACGGTGAGGAGGGCTGGGCACCTCCTCTGGATCTTCTTCAGGCTCTTCTTCTTCATCGCTGCCTGGAGGATCGAAGGGTCCGGGTGGAGGCATCATCGGTTGTCCCTCGCGTACCCATATGTCAAGGAGTATACCAATAAAGTGAGGAAATGAGATGATCGGCTGTCCCGTACGGATATCGTAAACGACTTCATTCTGGTGTACCCTTTGGACGACTTCGGTCCACCGTCCGGGTAGCATGTTGACCACGTGTTCGCTGGCATTTGTCTCAGAGATCGCTCCGTGGGTTCTCCTCCAGAGAGTAAGTAGACGCGTTAAGAACATACCTACTGACTCTCCCGGCTCCATTCTAGCTCCGTAGAATGCCATCCAAACTTGAGCTGGTATTACTTGTCCACCTGTGCTTTTTAGAGCCGTGAGTTTCGTCCTTGCCATCTGTGTCGTCATAACATAACTACCCGACTATACGCAACTAACTTAAAAGGAAAGCATAAAACAGAAACTACAGAAAATCCCAACTATCACATAAACATAAACATAAACATCAACATAAAATAAATAAACAATACTCAGAATATCAAACTCAGGGTGGAGAAGTCTTGCGGAGAGAGATGTGCTTGTCCCTGTTTTCAAAACATACGTTAGAATAAAATAAAAAGAAGCGAACAGGGTCCTAAAGGGCAGGACCTTGCTCTGATACCATAACTGTCACGCCCCGAAACTTAACCCTATTTTATTACAAAAGATTAATAAATTTTATGAAAAACATTTTTATATTATCAGAGTGTCCCCGACAGGCGTGCAGGAAAGAAGAAAGAAAGAAAAGAGAAACGAAGATGATACATATATATGTATATAACGAACTTTGAAAGTTAACTATGTACAGCAGCGGATCTTAAAATACGTGTTTAAACCCAACAGAAACGTAAATGTACGTTGTTTCGAAACAGTTTAACAAACTATCGAAATTAACAAAAGGGAAACTTTAGCAGACAGGGCACATCTCTCCCTTCAACTTCTCCCAACAAAATCATCACCTGTAACAAACACGTAAGCGGGGTGAGTGCATAGAAATACACCCCGTGGAGGCAAGTTCATAAATTAATATAAAACTTTAAGACAGATAAGCAGTTAATCACAGCAAGTACAATGCACAGCACGTAAATGATGTGGGCGCAGGTATATCCCGCCTTACCCCACCACCTTATCCTCCTGGTGATTATTTGGTCAGGGGGACTTCACCAATCCTCCGTTTTCCTGTTAGGACTTAATCCCAACCTGTCTTCCCAAAGACCGTGCACATGAACACATATCTTAATTCCAACAAAAGATTTAACTCACAGCACGTAGTCAAAGCATATAAATACGAACATGTATAACGCTTAATAGCATACTGATATCATCAATCATCTTTCATGCTCATAAACTCAAGTCGTAAATCATATAACGTTCGTCATCATAATATAATTTATCGAAAATCCTAACATGCGACTATGCAGGATAAACGTAAAGTTAAACATTAATTCAGAAATTACCCCCACCTCAGCCTGGGCGGTGCGATTAACACGTTCTTTTCCTTTTAATTTGGTGATGAGTTCGATGCGTTTGGGCCTACAAACACACAACATAAAATTATTAGATTATGTAATTATTTAAGCGTTTATAATTAAATGCTCGAAAGAAACTACGAATTGAAAATAGAACAGAACTCGACCCGATTAGGTCTAGAAATATAGAGGATTCAAAAAGGAAGGTTTAGAGACGAGAACGGATTAAAACGGATAAGAAACGAAGCTAAACGAAGCATTTTAGGGTTTGGAGGGTCTGAGGGGTAAAACTGTAATTACAGATAAAGTTTGGGGTCGAAACGAGGTTTCAAGAATCTGGAGGGGTCGAATTGCAATATCGGAAAGTCTTGGGGTGAAAATCCAAGCCTTGAGAAGTTTTGGGGGTGGAAATATAATTTCCAAAACTTCAAGGACCAAAAAGTAGATGTTAGAAGGTTAAGGACTAAGTTGAAAATCAACACAACTTTGAGGAATTGCAAAGAAGCCCCTAGAGATTATCTAATTCCCAAAATCAAACCCATCTTCCAAACCACCCACTGTCACCACCGCCGGCGACTCCGTGTCGCCGGTCACCGCCCGCCACCACCACCACTCGCCGGCGCTCCTCGCGCCGGCCACCATAGCACACGGCGGCGCTAAAAGCGCCGCCCAAACACCACCCAACACAGCCTTTTCGCGCATGCACATACTCCCTTCTCCGGCGGCCATTGCCGCCGGCTACACACACCCACGGCGGCGCTGTGTGCGCCGCCCCCCATCACCCAGGTCAGAGAGAGAGACGGGAAAGAGAGCGAGAGAGATCAGAAAGAGGGAGGGATAGCAGCATAGAGAGAGAGGTTCGAAGAGAGAGAAAGCAAGGGAGAGGAGAGAGAAAACATTGCATGCAGAAACTTCTGGCGGCGATTGCCGGAGATCGAGCCGTTCGATCGACGATCCAAGCCCGGAATCACGACGGGCTCGGCGAGAGCTTTCATTGCATGTATAGATCGGCTCGATCGGAGAAGGGATGAAGGAGATACGAAGAGAGAGAAAAAGGTGGGTTTCTAGAGAGAGAAAACCGTGTCTTCTCCGGCGAATTGCCGGCGAACGCGGCGGCGGATGACGATTCCGAGCCCGGGGTTGGAACGGGCTCGACGAGAGCTTCAAGATGGTATAGGTTACGATACGTTTTGAGTCGGAGGAAAATCCGGCGACGGTGGTCGCCGGCGGCGGCGACGGCGGCGCTCCGGCCAGCCGGCCGCCGGAAACTTAGAGAGAAAGAGGAGCATTTCATAACTTAGTTACCTTAGGTTAAAAATATATCATATGCTTTTACCATATGTGTATCAAATGTTTTATACCTTAGTTTAATAACTTCATTAACTATTTTATATTCTTAAACTTTATATTAAACACTCTTATGATATTAATTAATTTGGGATATCAAACGAACTCCGATTTGATCCATTCTTTTTGTGTTTTGTTCGATTTTTCGTTCTCGTTCATCTCGTCCCACTTATGAATTATTTTGTTGACTTTGTATTTTTACGAAATAAATCTCCCAAAAGTTAACTTAATTAAAGTATGTTTATAATTAAATTTTCCGAAACGCACGTAGAATAAATCAAATAATTAAGGGTTTAGATAGTTAATTATCAAATTATGCATCGGTAAAATCCTAGTCGTCACATACTTGGTCAACAAGTTTTCAATAATCGTTACACTTAGAGTGACGAATTAGTTTTATGTTGAATTAGAAGATTAATCGAGTACATTAAATCTTTACAAGATGATTCGAGTACAATTAACTTTTTACTTGATCAACAAGTTTTCAATAATCGTTACACTTAGTGTTAAGGATTAGTTTTACGTTGAGTTATAAGATTAATCGAGTACGATTAACTCTTTAGAAGATGATTCGAGTACAATCAAGACATTACTCGGTCAACAAGTTTTCAAATATAAGTACACTTAGAGTTACGAATTAGTTTTATGTTGAGTTGGAAGATTAATCGAGAACATTAACTCTTTACAAGATGATTCCAGTATAATTAACTCTCTACTTGATCAACAAGTTTTCAATAATCGTTACACTTAGAGTTCAGGTTTATTTTATGTTGAGTTATAAGATTAATTAAGTACAATTAACTCTTTAGAAGATGATTTGTGTACAATTAAGACATTATTTAGTCAACAAGTTTTCGATAATCATTACACTTAGAGTTGCGAATTAGTTTTATGTTGAGTTGGAAGATTAATCGAGTACATTAACTCTATAGATGACGATTCGAGTACAATTAACTCTTCACTTGTTCAACAAGTTTTCAATAATCGTTACACTTAGTGTTAAGGATTAGTTTTACGTTGAGTTATAAGATTAATCGAGTACGATTAACTCTTTAGAAGATGATTCGAGTACAATCAAGACATTACTCGGTCAACAAGTTTTCAAATATAAGTACACTTAGAGTTACGAATTAGTTTTATGTTGAGTTGGAAGATTAATCGAGAACATTAACTCTTTACAAGATGATTCCAGTATAATTAACTCTCTACTTGATCAACAAGTTTTCAATAATCGTTACACTTAGAGTTCAGGTTTATTTTATGTTGAGTTATAAGATTAATTAAGTACAATTAACTCTTTAGAAGATGATTTGTGTACAATTAAGACATTATTTAGTCAACAAGTTTTCGATAATCATTACACTTAGAGTTGCGAATTAGTTTTATGTTGAGTTGGAAGATTAATCGAGTACATTAACTCTATAGATGACGATTCGAGTACAATTAACTCTTCACTTGTTCAACAAGTTTTCAATAATCGTTACACTTAGATTTACGAATTAGTTAATGTTGACTTAAAAGTTTAATCGAATACTTTAATTCTTTAGAAGATGATTCGAGTACAATTAACTCTTTAGAAGATGATTCGAGTACAATTAAATCTTTACTTGGTCAACAAGTTTTCAATAATCATTACAATTAAAGTTACAAATTAGTTTTATGTGGAGTTAGATGATTAATCGAGTATAATTAACGCTTTAGAAGATGATTCGAGTACAATTAAGACATTACTTGGTCAACAAGTTTTTAATAATTATTACTCTTAGAGTTACGAATTAGTTTTATGTTGAGTTGGAAGATTAATCGAGTACATTAATTCTTTATAAGATGATTCGAGTACAATTAACTCTTTACTTGGTCAATAAGTTTTCAATAATCGTTACACTTAGAGTGATTAATTGGTTTTATGTTGAGTTAGAAGATTAATCGAGTACATTAACTCTTTAGAAGATGATTCGAGTACAATTAACTCTTTACTTGATCAACTAGTTTTCAATAATCGTTACACTTAGAGTTAAGGATTAGTTTTATATTGAGTTATAAGATTAATCGAGTACAATTAACTCTTTAGAAGATGATTCGAGTACAATTAAATCTTTACTTGGTCAACAAGTTTTCAATAATCGTTACACTAAGAGTTAATGATTAGTTTTATGTTGAGTTATAAGATTAATCGAGTACAATTAACTCTTTAGAAGATGAATCGAGTACAATTAAGACATTATTTAGTCAATAAGTTTTCGATATTCATTACACTTAGAGTTGCGAATTAGTTTTATGTTGAGTTGGAAAGATGAATCGAGTACATTAACTCTTTAGATGATGATTCGAGTACAATTAACTCTTTAGAAGATGATTCGAGTACAATTAACTCTTTACTTGATCAATAAGATTTCAATAATCGTTACACTTAGAGTTACGAATTAGTTTATGCTGAGTTAAAAGTTTAATCGAGTACATTAACTCTTCAGAAGATGATTCGAGTACAATTAACTCTTTAGAAGATGATTCAAGTGCAATTAACTCTTTACTTGGTCAACAAGTTTTCAATAATCGTTACACTTAGAGTGACGAATTAGTTTTATGTTGAATTAGAAGATTAATCGAGTACATTAAATCTTTACAAGATGATTCGAGTACAATTAACTTTTTACTTGATCAACAAGTTTTCAATAATCGTTACACTTAGTGTTAAGGATTAGTTTTATGTTGAGTTATAAGATTAATCGAGTACGATTAACTCTTTAGAAGATGATTCGAGTACAATCAAGACATTACTCGGTCAACAAGTTTTCAATTATAATTACACTTAGAGTTACGAATTAGTTTTATGTTGAGTTGGAAGATTAATCGAGTACATTAACTCTTTACAAGATGATTCCAGTATAATTAACTCTCTACTTGATCAACAAGTTTTCAATAATCGTTACACTTAGAGTTCAGGTTTATTTTATGTTGAGTTATAAGATTAATTGAGTACAATTAACTCTTTAGAAGATGATTTGTGTACAATTAAGACATTATTTAGTCAACAAGTTTTCGATAATCATTACACTTAGAGTTGCGAATTAGTTTTATGTTGAGTTGGAAGATTAATCGAGTACATTAACTCTATAGATGACGATTCGAGTACAATTAACTCTTCACTTGTTCAACAAGTTTTCAATAATCGTTACACTTAGATTTACGAATTAGTTAATGTTGACTTAAAAGTTTAATCGAATACTTTAATTCTTTAGAAGATGATTCGAGTACAATTAACTCTTTAGAAGATGATTCGAGTACAATTAAATCTTTACTTGGTCAACAAGTTTTCAATAATCATTACAATTAAAGTTACAAATTAGTTTTATGTGGAGTTAGATGATTAATCGAGTATAATTAACGCTTTAGAAGATGATTCGAGTACAATTAAGACATTACTTGGTCAACAAGTTTTTAATAATTATTACTCTTAGAGTTACGAATTAGTTTTATGTTGAGTTGGAAGATTAATCGAGTACATTAATTCTTTATAAGATGATTCGAGTACAATTAACACTTTACTTGGTCAATAAGTTTTCAATAATCGTTACACTTAGAGTGATTAATTGGTTTTATGTTGAGTTAGAAGATTAATCGAGTACATTAACTCTTTAGAAGATGATTCGAGTACAATTAACTCTTTACTTGATCAACAAGTTTTCAATAATCGTTACACTTAGAGTTAAGGATTAGTTTTATATTGAGTTATAAGATTAATCGAGTACAATTAACTCTTTAGAAGATGATTCGAGTACAATTAAATCTTTACTTGGTCAACAAGTTTTCAATAATCGTTACACTAAGAGTTAATGATTAGTTTTATGTTGAGTTATAAGATTAATCGAGTACAATTAACTCTTTAGAAGATGAATCGAGTACAATTAAGACATTATTTAGTCAATAAGTTTTCGATAATCATTACACTTAGAGTTGGAAATTAGTTTTATGTTGGGTTGGAAAGATGAATCGAGTACATTAACTCTTTAGATGATGATTGGAGTACAATTAACTCTTTAGAAGATGATTCGAGTACAATTAACTCTTTACTTGATCAACAAGATTTCAATAATCGTTACACTTAGAGTTACGAATTAGTTTATGCTGAGTTAAAAGTATAATCGAGTACATTAACTCTTCAGAAGATGATTCGAGTACAATTAACTCTTTAGAAGATGATTCAAGTGCAATTAACTCTTTACTTGGTCAACAAGTTTTCAATAATCGTTACACTTAGAGTGACGAATTAGTTTTATGTTGAATTAGAAGATTAATCGAGTACATTAAATCTTTACAAGATGATTCGAGTACAATTAACTTTTTACTTGATCAACAAGTTTTCAATAATCGTTACACTTAGTGTTAAGGATTAGTTTTACGTTGAGTTATAAGATTAATCGAGTACGATTAACTCTTTAGAAGATGATTCGAGTACAATCAAGACATTACTCGGTCAACAAGTTTTCAATTATAATTACACTTAGAGTTACGAATTAGTTTTATGTTGAGTTGGAAGATTAATCGAGTACATTAACTCTTTACAAGATGATTCCAGTATAATTAACTCTCTACTTGATCAACAAGTTTTCAATAATCGTTACACTTAGAGTTCAGGTTTATTTTATGTTGAGTTATAAGATTAATTGAGTACAATTAACTCTTTAGAAGATGATTTGTGTACAATTAAGACATTATTTAGTCAACAAGTTTTCGATAATCATTACACTTAGAGTTGCGAATTAGTTTTATGTTGAGTTGGAAGATTAATCGAGTACATTAACTCTATAGATGACGATTCGAGTACAATTAACTCTTCACTTGTTCAACAAGTTTTCAATAATCGTTACACTTAGATTTACGAATTAGTTAATGTTGACTTAAAAGTTTAATCGAATACTTTAATTCTTTAGAAGATGATTCGAGTACAATTAACTCTTTAGAAGATGATTCGAGTACAGTTAAATCTTTACTTGGTCAACAAGTTTTCAATAATCATTACAATTAAAGTTACAAATTAGTTTTATGTGGAGTTAGATGATTAATCGAGTATAATTAACGCTTTAGAAGATGATTCGAGTACAATTAAGACATTACTTGGTCAACAAGTTTTTAATAATTATTACTCTTAGAGTTACGAATTAGTTTTATGTTGAGTTGGAAGATTAATCGAGTACATTAATTCTTTATAAGATGATTCGAGTACAATTAACACTTTACTTGGTCAATAAGTATTCAATAATCGTTACACTTAGAGTGATTAATTGGTTTTATGTTGAGTTAGAAGATTAATCGAGTACATTAACTCTTTAGAAGATGATTCGAGTACAATTAACTCTTTACTTGATCAACAAGTTTTCAATAATCGTTACACTTAGAGTTAAGGATTAGTTTTATATTGAGTTATAAGATTAATCGAGTACAATTAACTCTTTAGAAGATGATTCGAGTACAATTAAATCTTTACTTGGTCAACAAGTTTTCAATAATCGTTACACTAAGAGTTAATGATTAGTTTTATGTTGAGTTATAAGATTAATCGAGTACAATTAACTCTTTAGAAGATGAATCGAGTACAATTAAGACATTATTTAGTCAATAAGTTTTCGATAATCATTACACTTAGAGTTGCAAATTAGTTTTATGTTGGGTTGGAAAGATGAATCGAGTACATTAACTCTTTAGATGATGATTGGAGTACAATTAACTCTTTAGAAGATGATTCGAGTACAATTAACTCTTTACTTGATCAACAAGATTTCAATAATCGTTACACTTAGAGTTACGAATTAGTTTATGCTGAGTTAAAAGTATAATCGAGTACATTAACTCTTCAGAAGATGATTCGAGTACAATTAACTCTTTAGAAGATGATTCAAGTGCAATTAACTCTTTACTTGGTCAACAAGTTTTCAATAATCGTTACACTTAGAGTGACGAATTAGTTTTATGTTGAATTAGAAGATTAATCGAGTACATTAAATCTTTACAAGATGATTCGAGTACAATTAACTTTTTACTTGATCAACAAGTTTTCAATAATCGTTACACTTAGTGTTAAGGATTAGTTTTACGTTGAGTTATAAGATTAATCGAGTACGATTAACTCTTTAGAAGATGATTCGAGTACAATCAAGACATTACTCGGTCAACAAGTTTTCAATTATAATTACACTTAGAGTTACGAATTAGTTTTATGTTGAGTTGGAAGATTAATCGAGTACATTAACTCTTTACAAGATGATTCCAGTATAATTAACTCTCTACTTGATCAACAAGTTTTCAATAATCGTTACACTTAGAGTTCAGGTTTATTTTATGTTGAGTTATAAGATTAATTGAGTACAATTAACTCTTTAGAAGATGATTTGTGTACAATTAAGACATTATTTAGTCAACAAGTTTTCGATAATCATTACACTTAGAGTTGCGAATTAGTTTTATGTTGAGTTGGAAGATTAATCGAGTACATTAACTCTATAGATGACGATTCGAGTACAATTAACTCTTCACTTGTTCAACAAGTTTTCAATAATCGTTACACTTACATTTACGAATTAGTTAATGTTGACTTAAAAGTTTAATCGAATACTTTAATTCTTTAGAAGATGATTCGAGTACAATTAACTCTTTAGAAGATGATTCGAGTACAATTAAATCTTTACTTGGTCAACAAGTTTTCAATAATCATTACAATTAAAGTTACAAATTAGTTTTATGTGGAGTTAGATGATTAATCGAGTATAATTAACGCTTTAGAAGATGATTCGAGTACAATTAAGACATTACTTGGTCAACAAGTTTTTAATAATTATTACTCTTAGAGTTACGAATTAGTTTTATGTTGAGTTGGAAGATTAATCGAGTACATTAATTCTTTATAAGATGATTCGAGTACAATTAACTCTTTACTTGGTCAATAAGTTTTCAATAATCGTTACACTTAGAGTGATTAATTAGTTTTATGTTGAGTTAGAAGATTAATCGAGTACATTAACTCTTTAGAAGATGATTCGAGTACAATTAACTCTTTACTTGATCAACTAGTTTTCAATAATCGTTACACTTAGAGTTAAGGATTAGTTTTATATTGAGTTATAAGATTAATCGAGTACAATTAACTCTTTAGAAGATGATTCGAGTACAATTAAATCTTTACTTGGTCAATAAGTTTTCAATAATCGTTACACTTAGAGTGATTAATTGGTTTTATGTTGAGTTAGAAGATTAATCGAGTACATTAACTCTTTAGAAGATGATTCGAGTACAATTAACTCTTTACTTGATCAACAAGTTTTCAATAATCGTTACACTTAGAGTTAAGGATTAGTTTTATATTGAGTTATAAGATTAATCGAGTACAATTAACTCTTTAGAAGATGATTCGAGTACAATTAAATCTTTACTTGGTCAACAAGTTTTCAATAATCGTTACACTAAGAGTTAATGATTAGTTTTATGTTGAGTTATAAGATTAATCGAGTACAATTAACTCTTTAGAAGATGAATCGAGTGCAATTAAGACATTATTTAGTCAATAAGTTTTCGATAATCATTACACTTAGAGTTGCAAATTAGTTTTATGTTGGGTTGGAAAGATGAATCGAGTACATTAACTCTTTAGATGATGATTGGAGTACAATTAACTCTTTAGAAGATGATTCGAGTACAATTAACTCTTTACTTGATCAACAAGATTTCAATAATCGTTACACTTAGAGTTACGAATTAGTTTATGCTCAGTTAAAAGTATAATCGAGTACATTAACTCTTCAGAAGATGATTCGAGTACAATTAACTCTGTAGAAGATGAATCGAGTACAATTAGGACATTATTTAGTCAATAAGTTTTCGATAATCATTACACTAAGAGTTGCGAATTAGTTTTATGTTGAGTTGGAAAGATGAATCGAGTACATTAACTCTTTAGATGATGATTCGAGTACAATTAACTCTTTAGAAGATGATTCGAGTACAATTAACTCTTTACTTGATCAACAAGATTTCAATATTCGTTACACTTAGAGTTACGAATTAGTTTATGCTGAGTTAAAAGTATAATCGAGTACATTAACTCTTCAGAAGATGATTCGAGTACAATTAACTCTTTAGAAGATGATTCAAGTGCAATTAACTCTTTACTTGGTCAACAAGTTTTCAATAATCGTTACACTTAGAGTGACGAATTAGTTTTATGTTGAATTAGAAGATTAATCGAGTACATTAAATCTTTACAAGATGATTCGAGTACAATTAACTTTTTACTTGATCAACAAGTTTTCAATAATCGTTACACTTAGTGTTAAGGATTAGTTTTACGTTGAGTTATAAGATTAATCGAGTACGATTAACTCTTTAGAAGATGATTCGAGTACAATCAAGACATTACTCGGTCAACAAGTTTTCAATTATAATTACACTTAGAGTTACGAATTAGTTTTATGTTGAGTTGGAAGATTAATCGAGTACATTAACTCTTTACAAGATGATTCCAGTATAATTAACTCTCTACTTGATCAACAAGTTTTCAATAATCGTTACACTTAGAGTTCAGGTTTATTTTATGTTGAGTTATAAGATTAATTGAGTACAATTAACTCTTTAGAAGATGATTTGTGTACAATTAAGACATTATTTAGTCAACAAGTTTTCGATAATCATTACACTTAGAGTTGCGAATTAGTTTTATGTTGACTTGGAAGATTAATCGAGTACATTAACTCTATAGATGACGATTCGAGTACAATTAACTCTTCACTTGTTCAACAAGTTTTCAATAATCGTTACACTTACATTTACGAATTAGTTAATGTTGACTTAAAAGTTTAATCGAATACTTTAATTCTTTAGAAGATGATTCGAGTACAATTAACTCTTTAGAAGATGATTCGAGTACAATTAAATCTTTACTTGGTCAACAAGTTTTCAATAATCATTACAATTAAAGTAACAAATTAGTTTTATGTGGAGTTAGATGATTAATCGAGTATAATTAACGCTTTAGAAGATGATTCGAGTACAATTAAGACATTACTTGGTCAACAAGTTTTTAATAATTATTACTCTTAGAGTTACGAATTAGTTTTATGTTGAGTTGGAAGATTAATCGAGTACATTAATTCTTTATAAGATGATTCGAGTACAATTAACTCTTTACTTGGTCAATAAGTTTTCAATAATCGTTACACTTAGAGTGATTAATTGGTTTTATGTTGAGTTAGAAGATTAATCGAGTACATTAACTCTTTAGAAGATGATTCGAGTACAATTAACTCTTTACTTGATCAACTAGTTTTCAATAATCGTTACACTTAGAGTTAAGGATTAGTTTTATATTGAGTTATAAGATTAATCGAGTACAATTAACTCTTTAGAAGATGATTCGAGTACAATTAAATCTTTACTTGGTCAACAAGTTTTCAATAATCGTTACACTAAGAGTTAATGATTAGTTTTATGTTGAGTTATAAGATTAATCGAGTACAATTAACTCTTTAGAAGATGAATCGAGTACAATTAAGACATTATTTAGTCAATAAGTTTTCGATATTCATTACACTTAGAGTTGCGAATTAGTTTTATGTTGAGTTGGAAAGATGAATCGAGTACATTAACTCTTTAGATGATGATTCGAGTACAATTAACTCTTTAGAAGATGATTCGAGTACAATTAAATCTTTACTTGGTCAACAAGTTTTCAATAATCATTACAATTAAAGTTACAAATTAGTTTTATGTGGAGTTAGATGATTAATCGAGTATAATTAACGCTTTAGAAGATGATTCGAGTACAATTAAGACATTACTTGGTCAACAAGTTTTTAATAATTATTACTCTTAGAGTTACGAATTAGTTTTATGTTGAGTTGGAAGATTAATCGAGTACATTAATTCTTTATAAGATGATTCGAGTACAATTAACTCTTTACTTGGTCAATAAGTTTTCAATAATCGTTACACTTAGAGTGATTAATTGGTTTTATGTTGAGTTAGAAGATTAATCGAGTACATTAACTCTTTAGAAGATGATTCGAGTACAATTAACTCTTTACTTGATCAACTAGTTTTCAATAATCGTTACACTTAGAGTTAAGGATTAGTTTTATATTGAGTTATGAGATTAATTGAGTACAATTAACTCTTTAGAAGATGATTCGAGTACAATTAAATCTTTACTTGGTCAACAAGTTTTCAATAATCGTTACACTAAGAGTTAATGATTAGTTTTATGTTGAGTTATAAGATTAATCGAGTACAATTAACTCTTTAGAAGATGAATCGAGTACAATTAAGACATTATTTAGTCAATAAGTTTTCGATATTCATTACACTTAGAGTTGCGAATTAGTTTTATGTTGAGTTGGAAAGATGAATCGAGTACATTAACTCTTTAGATGATGATTCGAGTACAATTAACTCTTTAGAAGATGATTCGAGTACAATTAACTCTTTACTTGATCAACAAGATTTCAATAATCGTTACACTTAGAGTTACGAATTAGTTCATGCTGAGTTAAAAGTTTAATCGAGTACATTAACTCTTTAGAAGATGATTCGAGTACAATTAACTCTTTAAAAGATGATTCAAGTGCAATTAACTCTTTACTTGGTCAACAAGTTTTCAATAATCGTTACACTTAGAGTGACGAATTAGTTTTATGTTGAATTAGAAGATTAATCGAGTACATTAAATCTTTACAAGATGATTCGAGTACAATTAACTTTTTACTTGATCAACAAGTTTTCAATAATCGTTACACTTAGTGTTAAGGATTAGTTTTATGTTGAGTTATAAGATTAATCGAGTACGATTAACTCTTTAGAAGATGATTCGAGTACAATCAAGACATTACTCGGTCAACAAGTTTTCAATTATAATTACACTTAGAGTTACGAATTAGTTTTATGTTGAGTTGGAAGATTAATCGAGTACATTAACTCTTTACAAGATGATTCCAGTATAATTAACTCTCTACTTGATCAACAAGTTTTCAATAATCGTTACACTTAGAGTTCAGGTTTATTTTATGTTGAGTTATAAGATTAATTGAGTACAATTAACTCTGTAGAAGATGATTTGTGTACAATTAAGACATTATTTAGTCAACAAGTTTTCGATAATCATTACACTTAGAGTTGCGAATTAGTTTTATGTTGAGGTGGAAGATTAATCGAGTACATTAACTCTATAGATGACGATTCGAGTACAATTAATTCTTCACTTGTTCAACAAGTTTTCAATAATCGTTACACTTAGATTTACGAATTAGTTAATGTTGACTTAAAAGTTTAATCGAATACTTTAATTCTTTAGAAGATGATTCGAGTACAATTAACTCTTTAGAAGATGATTCGAGTACAATTAAATCTTTACTTGGTCAACAAGTTTTCAATAATCATTACAATTAAAGTTACAAATTAGTTTTATGTGGAGTTAGATGATTAATCGAGTATAATTAACGCTTTAGAAGATGATTCGAGTACAATTAAGACATTACTTGGTCAACAAGTTTTTAATAATTATTACTCTTAGAGTTACGAATTAGTTTTATGTTGAGTTGGAAGATTAATCGAGTACATTAATTCTTTATAAGATGATTCGAGTACAATTAACTCTTTACTTGGTCAATAAGTTTTCAATAATCGTTACACTTAGAGTGATTAATTGGTTTTATGTTGAGTTAGAAGATTAATCGAGTACATTAACTCTTTAGAAGATGATTCGAGTACAATTAACTCTTTACTTGATCAACTAGTTTTCAATAATCGTTACACTTAGAGTTAAGGATTAGTTTTATATTGAGTTATAAGATTAATCGAGTACAATTAACTCTTTAGAAGATGATTCGAGTACAATTAAATCTTTACTTGGTCAACAAGTTTTCAATAATCGTTACACTAAGAGTTAATGATTAGTTTTATGTTGAGTTATAAGATTAATCGAGTACAATTAACTCTTTAGAAGATGAATCGAGTACAATTAAGACATTATTTAGTCAATAAGTTTTCGATATTCATTACACTTAGAGTTGCGAATTAGTTTTATGTTGAGTTGGAAAGATGAATCGAGTACATTAACTCTTTAGATGATGATTCGAGTACAATTAACTCTTTAGAAGATGATTCGAGTACAATTAACTCTTTACTTGATCAATAAGATTTCAATAATCGTTACACTTAGAGTTACGAATTAGTTTATGCTGAGTTAAAAGTTTAATCGAGTACATTAACTCTTCAGAAGATGATTCGAGTACAATTAACTCTTTAGAAGATGATTCAAGTGCAATTAACTCTTTACTTGGTCAACAAGTTTTCAATAATCGTTACACTTAGAGTGACGAATTAGTTTTATGTTGAATTAGAAGATTAATCGAGTACATTAAATCTTTACAAGATGATTCGAGTACAATTAACTTTTTACTTGATCAACAAGTTTTCAATAATCGTTACACTTAGTGTTAAGGATTAGTTTTATGTTGAGTTATAAGATTAATCGAGTACGATTAACTCTTTAGAAGATGATTCGAGTACAATTAAGACATTACTCGGTCAACAAGTTTTCAATTATAATTACACTTAGAGTTACGAATTAGTTTTATGTTGAGTTGGAAGATTAATCGAGTACATTAACTCTATAGAAGATGATTCGAGTACAATTAACTCTTTACTTGGTCAACAAGTTTTCAATAATCGTTACACTTAGAGTTACGAATTAGTTTACGTTGAGTTAAAAGTTTAATCGAGTACATTAACTCTTTAGAATATGATTCGAGTACAATTAACTCTTTAGAAGATGATTCGAGTACAATTAAGACATTACTCGGTCAACAAGTTTTCAATTATAATTACACTTAGAGTTACGAATTAGTTTTATGTTGAGTTGGAAGATTAATCGAGTACATTAACTCTTTACAAGATGATTCCAGTATAATTAACTCTCTACTGGATCAACAAGTTTTCAATAATCGTTACACTTAGAGTTCAGGTTTATTTTATGTTGAGTTATAAGATTAATTGAGTACAATTAACTCTTTAGAAGATGATTTGATTACAATTAAGACATTATTTAGTCAACAAGTTTTCGATAATCATTACACTTAGAGTTGCGAATTAGTTTTATGTTGAGTTGGAAGATTAATCGAGTACATTAACTCTATAGATGACGATTCGAGTACAATTAACTCTTCACTTGTTCAACAAGTTTTCAATAATCGTTACACTTACATTTACGAATTAGTTAATGTTGACTTAAAAGTTTAATCGAATACTTTTATTCTTTAGAAGATGATTCGAGTACAATTAACTCTTTAGAAGATGATTCGAGTACAATTAAATCTTTACTTGGTCAACAAGTTTTCAATAATCATTACAATTAAAGTTACAAATTAGTTTTATGTGGAGTTAGATGATTAATCGAGTATAATTAACGCTTTAGAAGATGATTCGAGTACAATTAAGACATTACTTGGTCAACAAGTTTTTAATAATTATTACTCTTAGAGTTACGAATTAGTTTTATGTTGAGTTGGAAGATTAATCGAGTACATTAATTCTTTATAAGATGATTCGAGTACAATTAACTCTTTACTTGGTCAATAAGTTTTCAATAATCGTTACACTAAGAGTTAATGATTAGTTTTATGTTGAGTTATAAGATTAATCGAGTACAATTAACTCTTTAGAAGATGAATCGAGTACAATTAAGACATTATTTAGTCAATAAGTTTTCGATATTCATTACACTTAGAGTTGCGAATTAGTTTTATGTTGAGTTGGAAAGATGAATCGAGTACATTAACTCTTTAGATGATGATTCGAGTACAATTAACTCTTTAGAAGATGATTCGAGTACAATTAACTCTTTACTTGATCAACAAGATTTCAATAATCGTTACACTTAGAGTTACGAATTAGTTTATACTGAGTTAAAAGTTTAATCGAGTACATTAACTCTTTAGAAGATGATTCGAGTACAATTAACTCTTTAAAAGATGATTCAAGTGCAATTAACTCTTTACTTGGTCAACAAGTTTTCAATAATCGTTACACTTAGAGTGACGAATTAGTTTTATGTTGAATTAGAAGATTAATCGAGTACATTAAATCTTTACAAGATGATTCGAGTACAATTAACTTTTTACTTGATCAACAAGTTTTCAATAATCGTTACACTTAGTGTTAAGGATTAGTTTTATGTTGAGTTATAAGATTAATCGAGTACAATTAACTCTTTAGAAGATGATTCGAGTACAATTAAGACATTACTCGGTCAACAAGTTTTCAATTATAATTACACTTAGAGTTACGAATTAGTTTTATGTTGAGTTGGAAGATTAATCGAGTACATTAACTCTATAGAAGATGATTCGAGTACAATTAACTCTTTACTTGGTCAACAAGTTTTCAATAATCGTTACACTTAGAGTTACGAATTAGTTTACGTTGAGTTAAAAGTTTAATCGAGTACATTAACTCTTTAGAATATGATTCGAGTACAATTAACTCTTTAGAAGATGATTCGAGTACAATTAAGACATTACTCGGTCAACAAGTTTTCAATTATAATTACACTTAGAGTTACGAATTAGTTTTATGTTGAGTTGGAAGATTAATCGAGTACATTAACTCTTTACAAGATGATTCCAGTATAATTAACTCTCTACTGGATCAACAAGTTTTCAATAATCGTTACACTTAGAGTTCAGGTTTATTTTATGTTGAGTTATAAGATTAATTGAGTACAATTAACTCTTTAGAAGATGATTTGAGTACAATTAAGACATTATTTAGTCAACAAGTTTTCGATAATCATTACACTTAGAGTTGCGAATTAGTTTTATGTTGAGTTGGAAGATTAATCGAGTACATTAACTCTATAGATGACGATTCGAGTACAATTAACTCTTCACTTGTTCAACAAGTTTTCAATAATCGTTACACTTACATTTACGAATTAGTTAATGTTGACTTAAAAGTTTAATCGAATACTTTTATTCTTTAGAAGATGATTCGAGTACAATTAACTCTTTAGAAGATGATTCGAGTACAATTAAATCTTTACTTGGTCAACAAGTTTTCAATAATCATTACAATTAAAGTTACAAATTAGTTTTATGTGGAGTTAGATGATTAATCGAGTATAATTAACGCTTTAGAAGATGATTCGAGTACAATTAAGACATTACTTGGTCAACAAGTTTTTAATAATTATTACTCTTAGAGTTACGAATTAGTTTTATGTTGAGTTGGAAGATTAATCGAGTACATTAATTCTTTATAAGATGATTCGAGTACAATTAACTCTTTACTTGGTCAATAAGTTTTCAATAATCGTTACACTTAGAGTGATTAATTGGTTTGATGTTGAGTTAGAAGATTAATCGAGTACATTAACTCTTTAGAAGATGATTCGAGTACAATTAACTCTTTACTTGATCAACTAGTTTTCAATAATCGTTACACTTAGAGTTAAGGATTAGTTTTATATTGAGTTATAAGATTAATCGAGTACAATTAACTCTTTAGAAGATGATTCGAGTACAATTAAATCTTTACTTGGTCAACAAGTTTTCAATAATCGTTACACTAAGAGTTAATGATTAGTTTTATGTTGAGTTATAAGATTAATCGAGTACAATTAACTCTTTAGAAGATGAATCGAGTACAATTAAGACATTATTTAGTCAATAAGTTTTCGATAATCATTACACTTAGAGTTGCGAATTAGTTTTATGTTGAGTTGGAAAGATGAATCGAGTACATTAACTCTTTAGATGATGATTGGAGTACAATTAACTCTTTAGAAGATGATTCTAGTACAATTAACTCTTTACTTGATCAACAAGATTTCAATAATCGTTACACTTAGAGTTACGAATTAGTTTATGCTGAGTTAAAAGTATAATCGAGTACATTAACTCTTCAGAAGATGATTCGAGTACAATTAACTCTTTAGAAGATGATTCAAGTGCAATTAACTCTTTACTTGGTCAACAAGTTTTCAATAATCGTTACACTTAGAGTGACGAATTAGTTTTATGTTGAATTAGAAGATTAATCGAGTACATTAAATCTTTACAAGATGATTCGAGTACAATTAACTTTTTACTTGATCAACAAGTTTTCAATAATCGTTACACTTAGTGTTAAGGATTAGTTTTACGTTGAGTTATAAGATTAATCGAGTACGATTAACTCTTTAGAAGATGATTCGAGTACAATCAAGACATTACTCGGTCAACAAGTTTTCAATTATAATTACACTTAGAGTTACGAATTAGTTTTATGTTGAGTTGGAAGATTAATCGAGTACATTAACTCTTTACAAGATGATTCCAGTATAATTAACTCTCTACTTGATCAACAAGTTTTGAATAATCGTTACACTTAGAGTTCAGGTTTATTTTATGTTGAGTTATAAGATTAATTGAGTACAATTAACTCTTTAGAAGATGATTTGTGTACAATTAAGACATTATTTAGTCAACAAGTTTTCGATAATCATTACACTTAGAGTTGCGAATTAG
Organism: Scutellaria galericulata; assembly: GCA_946896805.1. Classification (NCBI taxonomy): domain Eukaryota; kingdom Viridiplantae; phylum Streptophyta; class Magnoliopsida; order Lamiales; family Lamiaceae; genus Scutellaria; species Scutellaria galericulata. The sequence goes on from OX335794.1 coordinate 7,589,640, forward strand.
TTTTATGTTGAGTTGGAAGATTAATCGAGTACATTAACTCTATAGATGACGATTCGAGTACAATTAACTCTTCACTTGTTCAACAAGTTTTCAATAATCGTTACACTTAGATTTACGAATTAGTTAATGTTGACTTAAAAGTTTAATCGAATACTTTAATTCTTTAGAAGATGATTCGAGTACAATTAACTCTTTAGAAGATGATTCGAGTACAATTAAATCTTTACTTGGTCAACAAGTTTTCAATAATCATTACAATTAAAGTTACAAATTAGTTTTATGTGGAGTTAGATGATTAATCGAGTATAATTAACGCTTTAGAAGATGATTCGAGTACAATTAAGACATTACTTGGTCAACAAGTTTTTAATAATTATTACTCTTAGAGTTACGAATTAGTTTTATGTTGAGTTGGAAGATTAATCGAGTACATTAATTCTTTATAAGATGATTCGAGTACAATTAACTCTTTACTTGGTCAATAAGTTTTCAATAATCGTTACACTTAGAGTGATTAATTGGTTTTATGTTGAGTTAGAAGATTAATCGAGTACATTAACTCTTTAGAAGATGATTCGAGTACAATTAACTCTTTACTTGATCAACTAGTTTTCAATAATCGTTACACTTAGAGTTAAGGATTAGTTTTATATTGAGTTATAAGATTAATCGAGTACAATTAACTCTTTAGAAGATGATTCGAGTACAATTAAATCTTTACTTGGTCAACAAGTTTTCAATAATCGTTACACTAAGAGTTAATGATTAGTTTTATGTTGAGTTATAAGATTAATCGAGTACAATTAACTCTTTAGAAGATGAATCGAGTACAATTAAGACATTATTTAGTCAATAAGTTTTCGATAATCATTACACTTAGAGTTGCGAATTAGTTTTATGTTGAGTTGGAAAGATGAATCGAGTACATTAACTCTTTAGATGATGATTGGAGTACAATTAACTCTTTAGAAGATGATTCGAGTACAATTAACTCTTTACTTGATCAACAAGATTTCAATAATCGTTACACTTAGAGTTACGAATTAGTTTATGCTGAGTTAAAAGTATAATCGAGTACATTAACTCTTCAGAAGATGATTCGAGTACAATTAACTCTTTAGAAGATGATTCAAGTGCAATTAACTCTTTACTTGGTCAACAAGTTTTCAATAATCGTTACACTTAGAGTGACGAATTAGTTTTATGTTGAATTAGAAGATTAATCGAGTACATTAAATCTTTACAAGATGATTCGAGTACAATTAACTTTTTACTTGATCAACAAGTTTTCAATAATCGTTACACTTAGTGTTAAGGATTAGTTTTACGTTGAGTTATAAGATTAATCGAGTACGATTAACTCTTTAGAAGATGATTCGAGTACAATCAAGACATTACTCGGTCAACAAGTTTTCAATTATAATTACACTTAGAGTTACGAATTAGTTTTATGTTGAGTTGGAAGATTAATCGAGTACATTAACTCTTTACAAGATGATTCCAGTATAATTAACTCTCTACTTGATCAACAAGTTTTCAATAATCGTTACACTTAGAGTTCAGGTTTATTTTATGTTGAGTTATAAGATTAATTGAGTACAATTAACTCTTTAGAAGATGATTTGTGTACAATTAAGACATTATTTAGTCAACAAGTTTTCGATAATCATTACACTTAGAGTTGCGAATTAGTTTTATGTTGAGTTGGAAGATTAATCGAGTACATTAACTCTATAGATGACGATTCGAGTACAATTAACTCTTCACTTGTTCAACAAGTTTTCAATAATTGTTACACTTAGATTTACGAATTAGTTAATGTTGACTTAAAAGTTTAATCGAATACTTTAATTCTTTAGAAGATGATTCGAGTACAATTAACTCTTTAGAAGATGATTCGAGTACAATTAAATCTTTACTTGGTCAACAAGTTTTCAATAATCATTACAATTAAAGTTACAAATTAGTTTTATGTGGAGTTAGATGATTAATCGAGTATAATTAACGCTTTAGAAGATGATTCGAGTACAATTAAGACATTACTTGGTCAACAAGTTTTTAATAATTATTACTCTTAGAGTTACGAATTAGTTTTATGTTGAGTTGGAAGATTAATCGAGTACATTAATTCTTTATAAGATGATTCGAGTACAATTAACTCTTTACTTGGTCAATAAGTTTTCAATAATCGTTACACATAGAGTGATTAATTGGTTTTATGTTGAGTTAGAAGATTAATCGAGTACATTAACTCTTTAGAAGATGATTCAAGTACAATTAACTCTTTACTTGATCAACTAGTTTTCAATAATCGTTACACTTAGAGTTAAGGATTAGTTTTTTATTGAGTTATAAGATTAATCGAGTACAATTAACTCTTTAGAAGATGATTCGAGTACAATTAAATCTTTATTTGGTCAACAAGTTTTCAATAATCGTTACACTAAGAGTTAATGATTAGTTTTATGTTGAGTTATAAGATTAATCGAGTACAATTAACTCTTTAGAAGATGAATCGAGTACAATTAAGACATTATTTAGTCAATAAGTTTTCGATAATCATTACACTTAGAGTTGCGAATTAGTTTTATGTTGAGTTGGAAAGATGAATCGAGTACATTAACTCTTTAGATGATGATTGGAGTACAATTAACTCTTTAGAAGATGATTCGAGTACAATTAACTCTTTACTTGATCAACAAGATTTCAATAATCGTTACACTTAGAGTTACGAATTAGTTTATGCTGAGTTAAAAGTATAATCGAGTACATTAACTCTTCAGAAGATGATTCGAGTACAATTAACTCTTTAGAAGATGATTCAAGTGCAATTAACTCTTTACTTGGTCAACAAGTTTTCAATAATCGTTACACTTAGAGTGACGAATTAGTTTTATGTTGAATTAGAAGATTAATCGAGTACATTAAATCTTTACAAGATGATTCGAGTACAATTAACTTTTTACTTGATCAACAAGTTTTCAATAATCGTTACACTTAGTGTTAAGGATTAGTTTTACGTTGAGTTATAAGATTAATCGAGTACGATTAACTCTTTAGAAGATGATTCGAGTACAATCAAGACATTACTCGGTCAACAAGTTTTCAATTATAATTACACTTAGAGTTACGAATTAGTTTTATGTTGAGTTGGAAGATTAATCGAGTACATTAACTCTTTACAAGATGATTCCAGTATAATTAACTCTCTACTTGATCAACAAGTTTTCAATAATCGTTACACTTAGAGTTCAGGTTTATTTTATGTTGAGTTATAAGATTAATTGAGTACAATTAACTCTTTAGAAGATGATTTGTGTACAATTAAGACATTATTTAGTCAACAAGTTTTCGATAATCATTACACTTAGAGTTGCGAATTAGTTTTATGTTGAGTTGGAAGATTAATCGAGTACATTAACTCTATAGATGACGATTCGAGTACAATTAACTCTTCACTTGTTCAACAAGTTTTCAATAATTGTTACACTTAGATTTACGAATTAGTTAATGTTGACTTAAAAGTTTAATCGAATACTTTAATTCTTTAGAAGATGATTCGAGTACAATTAACTCTTTAGAAGATGATTCGAGTACAATTAAATCTTTACTTGGTCAACAAGTTTTCAATAATCATTACAATTAAAGTTACAAATTAGTTTTATGTGGAGTTAGATGATTAATCGAGTATAATTAACGCTTTAGAAGATGATTCGAGTACAATTAAGACATTACTTGGTCAACAAGTTTTTAATAATTATTACTCTTAGAGTTACGAATTAGTTTTATGTTGAGTTGGAAGATTAATCGAGTACATTAATTCTTTATAAGATGATTCGAGTACAATTAACTCTTTACTTGGTCAATAAGTTTTCAATAATCGTTACACATAGAGTGATTAATTGGTTTTATGTTGAGTTAGAAGATTAATCGAGTACATTAACTCTTTAGAAGATGATTCAAGTACAATTAACTCTTTACTTGATCAACTAGTTTTCAATAATCGTTACACTTAGAGTTAAGGATTAGTTTTTTATTGAGTTATAAGATTAATCGAGTACAATTAACTCTTTAGAAGATGATTCGAGTACAATTAAATCTTTATTTGGTCAACAAGTTTTCAATAATCGTTACACTAAGAGTTAATGATTAGTTTTATGTTGAGTTATAAGATTAATCGAGTACAATTAACTCTTTAGAAGATGAATCGAGTACAATTAAGACATTATTTAGTCAATAAGTTTTCGATAATCATTACACTTAGAGTTGCGAATTAGTTTTATGTTGAGTTGGAAAGATGAATCGAGTACATTAACTCTTTAGATGATGATTGGAGTACAATTAACTCTTTAGAAGATGATTCGAGTACAATTAACTCTTTACTTGATCAACAAGATTTCAATAATCGTTACACTTAGAGTTACGAATTAGTTTATGCTGAGTTAAAAGTATAATCGAGTACATTAACTCTTCAGAAGATGATACGAGTACAATTAACTCTTTAGAAGATGATTCAAGTGCAATTAACTCTTTACTTGGTCAACAAGTTTTCAATAATCGTTACACTTAGAGTGACGAATTAGTTTTATGTTGAATTAGAAGATTAATCGAGTACATTAAATCTTTACAAGATGATTCGAGTACAATTAACTTTTTACTTGATCAACAAGTTTTCAATAATCGTTACACTTAGTGTTAAGGATTAGTTTTATGTTGATTTATAAGATTAATCGAGTACGATTAACTCTTTAGAAGATGATTCGAGTACAATTAAGACATTATTCGGTCAACAAGTTTTCAATTATAATTACACTTAGAGTTACGAATTAGTTTTATGTTGAGTTGGAAGATTAATCGAGTACATTAACTCTATAGAAGATGATTCGAGTACAATTAACTCTTTACTTGGTCAACAAGTTTTCAATAATCGTTACACTTAGAGTTACGAATTAGTTTACGTTGAGTTAAAAGTTTAATCGAGTAAATTAACTCTTTAGAATATGATTCGAGTACAATTAACTCTTTAGAAGATGATTCGAGTACAATTAAGACATTACTCGGTCAACAAGTTTTCAATTATAATTACACTTAGAGTTACGAATTAGTTTTATGTTGAGTTGGAAGATTAATCGAGTACATTAACTCTTTACAAGATGATTCCAGTATAATTAACTCTCTACTTGATCAACAAGTTTTCAATAATCGTTACACTTAGAGTTCAGGTTTATTTTATGTTGAGTTATAAGATTAATTGAGTACAATTAACTCTTTAGAAGATGATTTGAGTACAATTAAGACATTATTTAGTCAACAAGTTTTCGATAATCATTACACTTAGAGTTGCGAATTAGTTTTATGTTGAGTTGGAAGATTAATCGAGTACATTAACTCTATAGATGACGATTCGAGTACAATTAACTCTTCACTTGTTCAACAAGTTTTCAATAATCGTTACACTTAGATTTACGAATTAGTTAATGTTGACTTAAAAGTTTAATCGAATACTTTAATTCTTTAGAAGATGATTCGAGTACAATTAAATCTTTACTTGGTCAACAAATTTTCAATAATCATTACAATTAAAGTTACAAATTAGTTTTATGTGGAGTTAGATGATTAATCGAGTATAATTAACGCTTTAGAAGATGATTCGAGTACAATTAAGACATTACTTGGTCAACAAGTTTTTAATAATTATTACTCTTAGAGTTACGAATTAGTTTTATGTTGAGTTGGAAGATTAATCGAGTACATTAATTCTTTATAAGATGATTCGAGTACAATTAACTCTTTACTTGGTCAATAAGTTTTCAATAATCGTTACACTTAGAGTGATTAATTGGTTTTATGTTGAGTTAGAAGATTAATCGAGTACATTAACTCTTTAGAAGATGATTCGAGTACAATTAACTCTTTACTTGATCAACTAGTTTTCAATAATCGTTACACTTAGAGTTAAGGATTAGTTTTATATTGAGTTATAAGATTAATCGAGTACAATTAACTCTTTAGAAGATGATTCGAGTACAATTAAATCTTTACTTGGTCAACAAGTTTTCAATAATCGTTACACTAAGAGTTAATGATTAGTTTTATGTTGAGTTATAAGGTTAATCGAGTACAATTAACTCTTTAAAAGATGAATCGAGTACAATTAAGACATTATTTAGTCAATAAGTTTTCGACAATCATTACACTTAGAGTTGCGAATTAGTTTTATGTTGAGTTGGAAAGATGAATCGAGTACATTAACTCTTTAGATGATGATTCGAGTACAATTAACTCTTTAGAAGATGATTCGAATACAATTAACTCTTTACTTGATCAACTAGTTTTCAATAATCGTTACACTTAGAGTTAAGGATTAGTTTTATATTGAGTTATAAGATTAATCGAGTATAATTAACTCTTTAGAAGATGATTCGAGTACAATTAAATCTTTACTTGGTCAACAAGTTTTCAATAATCGTTACACTAAGAGTTAATGATTAGTTTTATGTTGAGTTATAAGATTAATCGAGTACAATTAACTCTTTAGAAGATGAATCGAGTACAATTAAGACATTATTTAGTCAATAAGTTTTCGATAATCATTACACTTAGAGTTGCGAATTAGTTTTATGTTGAGTTGGAAAGATGAATCGAGTACATTAACTCTTTAGATGATGATTGGAGTACAATTAACTCTTTAGAAGATGATTCGAGTACAATTAACTCTTTACTTGATCAACAAGATTTCAATAATCGTTACACTTAGAGTTACGAATTAGTTTATGCTGAGTTAAAAGTATAATCGAGTACATTAACTCTTCAGAAGATGATTCGAGTACAATTAACTCTTTAGAAGATGATTCAAGTGCAATTAACTCTTTACTTGGTCAACAAGTTTTCAATAATCGTTACACTTAGAGTGACGAATTAGTTTTATGTTGAATTAGAAGATTAATCGAGTACATTAAATCTTTACAAGATGATTCGAGTACAATTAACTTTTTACTTGATCAACAAGTTTTCAATAATCGTTACACTTAGTGTTAAGGATTAGTTTTACGTTGAGTTATAAGATTAATCGAGTACGATTAACTCTTTAGAAGATGATTCGAGTACAATCAAGACATTACTCGGTCAACAAGTTTTCAATTATAATTACACTTAGAGTTACGAATTAGTTTTATGTTGAGTTGGAAGATTAATCGAGTACATTAACTCTTTACAAGATGATTCCAGTATAATTAACTCTCTACTTGATCAACAAGTTTTCAATAATCGTTACACTTAGAGTTCAGGTTTATTTTATGTTGAGTTATAAGATTAATTGAGTACAATTAACTCTTTAGAAGATGATTTGTGTACAATTAAGACATTATTTAGTCAACAAGTTTTCGATAATCATTACACTTAGAGTTGCGAATTAGTTTTATGTTGAGTTGGAAGATTAATCGAGTACATTAACTCTATAGATGACGATTCGAGTACAATTAACTCTTCACTTGTTCAACAAGTTTTCAATAATTGTTACACTTAGATTTACGAATTAGTTAATGTTGACTTAAAAGTTTAATCGAATACTTTAATTCTTTAGAAGATGATTCGAGTACAATTAACTCTTTAGAAGATGATTCGAGTACAATTAAATCTTTACTTGGTCAACAAGTTTTCAATAATCATTACAATTAAAGTTACAAATTAGTTTTATGTGGAGTTAGATGATTAATCGAGTATAATTAACGCTTTAGAAGATGATTCGAGTACAATTAAGACATTACTTGGTCAACAAGTTTTTAATAATTATTACTCTTAGAGTTACGAATTAGTTTTATGTTGAGTTGGAAGATTAATCGAGTACATTAATTCTTTATAAGATGATTCGAGTACAATTAACTCTTTACTTGGTCAATAAGTTTTCAATAATCGTTACACATAGAGTGATTAATTGGTTTTATGTTGAGTTAGAAGATTAATCGAGTACATTAACTCTTTAGAAGATGATTCAAGTACAATTAACTCTTTACTTGATCAACTAGTTTTCAATAATCGTTACACTTAGAGTTAAGGATTAGTTTTTTATTGAGTTATAAGATTAATCGAGTACAATTAACTCTTTAGAAGATGATTCGAGTACAATTAAATCTTTATTTGGTCAACAAGTTTTCAATAATCGTTACACTAAGAGTTAATGATTAGTTTTATGTTGAGTTATAAGATTAATCGAGTACAATTAACTCTTTAGAAGATGAATCGAGTACAATTAAGACATTATTTAGTCAATAAGTTTTCGATAATCATTACACTTAGAGTTGCGAATTAGTTTTATGTTGAGTTGGAAAGATGAATCGAGTACATTAACTCTTTAGATGATGATTGGAGTACAATTAACTCTTTAGAAGATGATTCGAGTACAATTAACTCTTTACTTGATCAACAAGATTTCAATAATCGTTACACTTAGAGTTACGAATTAGTTTATGCTGAGTTAAAAGTATAATCGAGTACATTAACTCTTCAGAAGATGATACGAGTACAATTAACTCTTTAGAAGATGATTCAAGTGCAATTAACTCTTTACTTGGTCAACAAGTTTTCAATAATCGTTACACTTAGAGTGACGAATTAGTTTTATGTTGAATTAGAAGATTAATCGAGTACATTAAATCTTTACAAGATGATTCGAGTACAATTAACTTTTTACTTGATCAACAAGTTTTCAATAATCGTTACACTTAGTGTTAAGGATTAGTTTTATGTTGAGTTATAAGATTAATCGAGTACGATTAACTCTTTAGAAGATGATTCGAGTACGATTAAGACATTATTCGGTCAACAAGTTTTCAATTATAATTACACTTAGAGTTACGAATTAGTTTTATGTTGAGTTGGAAGATTAATCGAGTACATTAACTCTATAGAAGATGATTCGAGTACAATTAACTCTTTACTTGGTCAACAAGTTTTCAATAATCGTTACACTTAGAGTTACGAATTAGTTTACGTTGAGTTAAAAGTTTAATCGAGTAAATTAACTCTTTAGAATATGATTCGAGTACAATTAACTCTTTAGAAGATGATTCGAGTACAATTAAGACATTACTCGGTCAACAAGTTTTCAATTATAATTACACTTAGAGTTACGAATTAGTTTTATGTTGAGTTGGAAGATTAATCGAGTACATTAACTCTTTACAAGATGATTCCAGTATAATTAACTCTCTACTTGATCAACAAGTTTTCAATAATCGTTACACTTAGAGTTCAGGTTTATTTTATGTTGAGTTATAAGATTAATTGAGTACAATTAACTCTTTAGAAGATGATTTGAGTACAATTAAGACATTATTTAGTCAACAAGTTTTCGATAATCATTACACTTAGAGTTGCGAATTAGTTTTATGTTGAGTTGGAAGATTAATCGAGTACATTAACTCTATAGATGACGATTCGAGTACAATTAACTCTTCACTTGTTCAACAAGTTTTCAATAATCGTTACACTTAGATTTACGAATTAGTTAATGTTGACTTAAAAGTTTAATCGAATACTTTAATTCTTTAGAAGATGATTCGAGTACAATTAAATCTTTACTTGGTCAACAAATTTTCAATAATCATTACAATTAAAGTTACAAATTAGTTTTATGTGGAGTTAGATGATTAATCGAGTATAATTAACGCTTTAGAAGATGATTCGAGTACAATTAAGACATTACTTGGTCAACAAGTTTTTAATAATTATTACTCTTAGAGTTACGAATTAGTTTTATGTTGAGTTGGAAGCTTAATCGAGTACATTAATTCTTTATAAGATGATTCGAGTACAATTAACTCTTTACTTGGTCAATAAGTTTTCAATAATCGTTACACTTAGAGTGATTAATTGGTTTTATGTTGAGTTAGAAGATTAATCGAGTACATTAACTCTTTAGAAGATGATTCGAGTACAATTAACTCTTTACTTGATCAACTAGTTTTCAATAATCGTTACACTTAGAGTTAAGGATTAGTTTTATATTGAGTTATAAGATTAATCGAGTACAATTAACTCTTTAGAAGATGATTCGAGTACAATTAAATCTTTACTTGGTCAACAAGTTTTCAATAATCGTTACACTAAGAGTTAATGATTAGTTTTATGTTGAGTTATAAGATTAATCGAGTACAATTAACTCTTTAGAAGATGAATCGAGTACAATTAAGACATTATTTAGTCAATAAGTTTTCGATATTCATTACACTTAGAGTTGCGAATTAGTTTTATGTTGAGTTGGAAAGATGAATCGAGTACATTAACTCTTTAGATGATGATTCGAGTACAATTAACTCTTTAGAAGATGATTCGAGTACAATTAACTCTTTACTTGATCAACAAGATTTCAATAATCGTTACACTTAGAGTTACGAATTAGTTTATGCTGAGTTAAAAGTTTAATCGAGTACAATAACTCTTCAGAAGATGATTCGAGTACAATTAACTCTTTAGAAGATGATTCGAGTACAATTAAATCTTTACTTGGTCAACAAGTTTTCAATAATCATTACAATTAAAGTTACAAATTAGTTTTATGTGGAGTTAGATGATTAATCGAGTATAATTAACGCTTTAGAAGATGATTCGAGTACAATTAAGACATTACTTGGTCAACAAGTTTTTAATAATTATTACTCTTAGAGTTACGAATTAGTTTTATGTTGAGTTGGAAGATTAATCGAGTACATTAATTCTTTATAAGATGATTCGAGTACAATTAACTCTTTACTTGGTCAATAAGTTTTCAATAATCGTTACACTTAGAGTGATTAATTGGTTTTATGTTGAGTTAGAAGATTAATCGAGTACATTAACTCTTTAGAAGATGATTCGAGTACAATTAACTCTTTACTTGATCAACTAGTTTTCAATAATCGTTACACTTAGAGTTAAGGATTAGTTTTTTATTGAGTTATAAGATTAATCGAGTACAATTAACTCTTTAGAAGATGATTCGAGTACAATTAAATCTTTATTTGGTCAACAAGTTTTCAATAATCGTTACACTAAGAGTTAATGATTAGTTTTATGTTGAGTTATAAGATTAATCGAGTACAATTAACTCTTTAGAAGATGAATCGAGTACAATTAAGACATTATTTAGTCAATAAGTTTTCGATAATCATTACACTTAGAGTTGCGAATTAGTTTTATGTTGAGTTGGAAAGATGAATCGAGTACATTAACTCTTTAGATGATGATTGGAGTACAATTAACTCTTTAGAAGATGATTCGAGTACAATTAACTCTTTACTTGATCAACAAGATTTCAATAATCGTTACACTTAGAGTTACGAATTAGTTTATGCTGAGTTAAAAGTATAATCGAGTACATTAACTCTTCAGAAGATGATACGAGTACAATTAACTCTTTAGAAGATGATTCAAGTGCAATTAACTCTTTACTTGGTCAACAAGTTTTCAATAATCGTTACACTTAGAGTGACGAATTAGTTTTATGTTGAATTAGAAGATTAATCGAGTACATTAAATCTTTACAAGATGATTCGAGTACAATTAACTTTTTACTTGATCAACAAGTTTTCAATAATCGTTACACTTAGTGTTAAGGATTAGTTTTATGTTGAGTTATAAGATTAATCGAGTACGATTAACTCTTTAGAAGATGATTCGAGTACAATTAAGACATTACTCGGTCAACAAGTTTTCAATTATAATTACACTTAGAGTTACGAATTAGTTTTATGTTGAGTTGGAAGATTAATCGAGTACATTAACTCTATAGAAGATGATTCGAGTACAATTAACTCTTTACTTGGTCAACAAGTTTTCAATAATCGTTACACTTAGAGTTACGAATTAGTTTACGTTGAGTTAAAAGTTTAATCGAGTACATTAACTCTTTAGAATATGATTCGAGTACAATTAACTCTTTAGAAGATGATTCGAGTACAATTAAGACATTACTCGGTCAACAAGTTTTCAATTATAATTACACTTAGAGTTACGAATTAGTTTTATGTTGAGTTGGAAGATTAATCGAGTACATTAACTCTTTACAAGATGATTCCAGTATAATTAACTCTCTACTTGATCAACAAGTTTTCAATAATCGTTACACTTAGAGTTCAGGTTTATTTTATGTTGAGTTATAAGATTAATTGAGTACAATTAACTCTTTAGAAGATGATTTGAGTACAATTAAGACATTATTTAGTCAACAAGTTTTCGATAATCATTACACTTAGAGTTGCGAATTAGTTTTATGTTGAGTTGGAAGATTAATCGAGTACATGAACTCTATAGATGACGATTCGAGTACAATTAACTCTTCACTTGTTCAACAAGTTTTCAATAATCATTACACTTAGATTTACGAATTAGTTAATGTTGACTTAAAAGTTTAATCGAATACTTTCATTCTTTAGAAGATGATTCGAGTACAATTAACTCTTTAGAAGATGATTCGAGTACAATTAAATCTTTACTTGGTCAACAAGTTTTTAATAATCATTACAATTAAAGTTACAAATTAGTTTTATGTGGAGTTAGATGATTAATCGAGTATAATTAACGCTTTAGAAGATGATTCGAGTACAATTAAGACATTACTTGGTCAACAAGTTTTTAATAATTATTACTCTTAGAGTTACGAATTAGTTTTATGTTGAGTTGGAAGATTAATCGAGTACATTAATTCTTTATAAGATGATTCGAGTACAATTAACTCTTTACTTGGTCAATAAGTTTTCAATAATCGTTACACTTAGAGTGATTAATTGGTTTTATGTTGAGTTAGAAGATTAATCGAGTACATTAACTCTTTAGAAGATGATTCGAGTACAATTAACTCTTTACTTGATCAACTAGTTTTCAATAATCGTTACACTTAGAGTTAAGGATTAGTTTTATATTGAGTTATAAGATTAATCGAGTACCATTAACTCTTTAGAAGATGATTCGAGTACAATTAAATCTTTACTTGGTCAACAAGTTTTCAATAATCGTTACACTAAGAGTTAATGATTAGTTTTATGTTGAGTTATAAGATTAATCGAGTACAATTAACTCTTTAGAAGATGAATCGAGTACAATTAAGACATTATTTAGTCAATAAGTTTTCGATATTCATTACACTTAGAGTTGCGAATTAGTTTTATGTTGAGTTGGAAAGATGAATCGAGTACATTAACTCTTTAGATGATGATTCGAGTACAATTAACTCTTTAGAAGATGATTCGAGTACAATTAACTCTTTACTTGATCAACAAGATTTCAATAATCGTTACACTTAGAGTTACGAATTAGTTTATGCTGAGTTAAAAGTTTAATCGAGTACATTAACTCTTTAGAAGATGATTCGAGTACAATTAACTCTTTAAAAGATAATTCAAGTGCAATTAACTCTTTACTTGGTCAACAAGTTTTCAATAATCGTTACACTTAGAGTGACGAATTAGTTTTATGTTGAATTAGAAGATTAATCGAGTACATTAAATCTTTACAAGATGATTCGAGTACAATTAACTTTTTACTTGATCAACAAGTTTTCAATAATCGTTACACTTAGTGTTAAAGATTAGTTTTATGTTGAGTTATAAGATTAATCGAGTACAATTAACTCTTTAGAAGATGATTCGAGTACAATTAAGACATTACTCGGTCAACAAGTTTTCAATTATAATTACACTTAGAGTTACGAATTAGTTTTATGTTGAGTTGGAAGATTAATCGAGTACATTAACTCTATAGAAGATGATTCGAGTACAATTAACTCTTTACTTGGTCAACAAGTTTTCAATAATCGTTACACTTAGAGTTACGAATTAGTTTACGTTGAGTTAAAAGTTTAATCGAGTACATTAACTCTTCAGAATATGATTCGAGTACAATTAACTCTTTAGAAGATGATTCGAGTACAATTAAGACATTACTCGGTCAACAAGTTTTCAATTATAATTACACTTAGAGTTACGAATTAGTTTTATGTTGAGTTGGAAGATTAATCGAGTACATTAACTCTTTACAAGATGATTCCAGTATAATTAACTCTCTACTTGATCAACAAGTTTTCAATAATCGTTACACTTAGAGTTCAGGTTTATTTTATGTTGAGTTATAAGATTAATTGAGTACAATTAACTCTTTAGAAGATGATTTGAGTACAATTAAGACATTATTTAGTCAACAAGTTTTCGATAATCATTACACTTAGAGTTGCGAATTAGTTTTATGTTGAGTTGGAAGATTAATCGAGTACATTAACTCTATAGATGACGATTCGAGTACAATTAACTCTTCACTTGTTCAACAAGTTTTCAATAATCATTACACTTAGATTTACGAATTAGTTAATGTTGACTTAAAAGTTTAATCGAATACTTTAATTCTTTAGAAGATGATTCGAGTACAATTAACTCTTTAGAAGATGATTCGAGTACAATTAAATCTTTACTTGGTCAACAAGTTTTCAATAATCATTACAATTAAAGTTACAAATTAGTTTTATGTGGAGTTAGATGATTAATCGAGTATAATTAACGCTTTAGAAGATGATTCGAGTACAATTAAGACATTACTTGGTCAACAAGTTTTTAATAATTATTACTCTTAGAGTTACGAATTAGTTTTATGTTGAGTTGGAAGATTAATCGAGTACATTAATTCTTTATAAGATGATTCGAGTACAATTAACTCTTTACTTGGTCAATAAGTTTTCAATAATCGTTACACTTAGAGTGATTAATTGGTTTTATGTTGAGTTAGAAGATTAATCGAGTACATTAACTCTTTAGAAGATGATTCGAGTACAATTAACTCTTTACTTGATCAACTAGTTTTCAATAATCGTTACACTTAGAGTTAAGGATTAGTTTTATATTGAGTTATAAGATTAATCGAGTACAATTAACTCTTTAGAAGATGATTCGAGTACAATTAAATCTTTACTTGGTCAACAAGTTTTCAATAATCGTTACACTAAGAGTTAATGATTAGTTTTATGTTGAGTTATAAGATTAATCGAGTACAATTAACTCTTTAGAAGATGAATCGAGTACAATTAAGACATTATTTAGTCAATAAGTTTTCGATAATCATTACACTTAGAGTTGCGAATTAGTTTTATGTTGAGTTGGAAAGATGAATCGAGTACATTAACTCTTTAGATGATGATTCGAGTACAATTAACACTTTAGAAGATGATTCGAGTACAATTAACTCTTTACTTGATCAACAAGATTTCAATAATCGTTACACTTAGAGTTACGAATTAGTTTATGCTGAGTTGAAAGTATAATCGAGTACATTAACTCTTCAGAAGATGATTCGAGTACAATTAACTCTTTAGAAGATGATTCAAGTGCAATTAACTCTTTACTTGGTCAACAAGTTTTCAATAATCGTTACACTTAGAGTGACGAATTAGTTTTATGTTGAATTAGAAGATTAATCGAGTACATTAAATCTTTACAAGATGATTCGAGTACAATTAACTTTTTACTTGATCAACAAGTTTTCAATAATCGTTACACTTAGTGTTAAGGATTAGTTTTATGTTGAGTTATAAGATTAATCGAGTACAATTAACTCTTTAGAAGATTAATCGAGTACAATTAACTCTTTAGAAGATGATTCGAGTACAATTAAGACATTACTCGGTCAACAAGTTTTCAATTATAATTACACTTAGAGTTACGAATTAGTTTTATGTTGAGTTGGAAGATTAATCGAGTACATTAACTCTATAGAAGATGATTCGAGTACAATTAACTCTTTACTTGGTCAACAAGTTTTCAATAATCGTTACACTTAGAGTTACGAATTAGTTTACGTTGAGTTAAAAGTTTAATCGAGTACATTAACTCTTTAGAATATGATTCGAGTACAATTAAATCTTTAGAAGATGATTCGAGTACAATTAAGACATTACTCGGTCAACAAGTTTTCAATTATAATTACACTTAGAGTTACGAATTAGTTTTATGTTGCGTTGGAAGATTAATCGAGTACATTAACTCTTTACAAGATGATTCCAGTATAATTAACTCTCTACTTGATCAACAAGTTTTCAATAATCGTTACACTTAGAGTTCAGGTTTATTTTATGTTGAGTTATAAGATTAATTGAGTACAATTAACTCTTTAGAAGATGATTTGAGTACAATTAAGACATTATTTAGTCAACAAGTTTTCGATAATCATTACACTTAGAGTTGCGAATTAGTTTTATGTTGAGTTGGAAGATTAATCGAGTGCATTAACTCTATAGATGACGATTCGAGTACAATTAACTCTTCACTTGTTCAACAAGTTTTCAATAATCGTTACACTTAGATTTACGAATTAGTTAATGTTGACTTAAAAGTTTAATCGAATACTTTAATTCTTTAGAAGATGATTCGAGTACAATTAACTCTTTAGAAGATGATTCGAGTACAATTAAATCTTTACTTGGTCAACAAGTTTTCAATAATCATTACAATTAAAGTTACAAATTAGTTTTATGTGGAGTTAGATGATTAATCGAGTATAATTAACGCTTTAGAAGATGATTCGAGTACAATTAAGACATTACTTGGTCAACAAGTTTTTAATAATTATTACTCTTAGAGTTACGAATTAGTTTTATGTTGAGTTGGAAGATTAATCGAGTACATTAATTCTTTATAAGATGATTCGAGTACAATTAACTCTTTACTTGGTCAATAAGTTTTCAATAATCGTTACACTTAGAGTGATTAATTGGTTTTATGTTGAGTTAGAAGATTAATCGAGTACATTAACTCTTTAGAAGATGATTCGAGTACAATTAACTCTTTACTTGATCAACTAGTTTTCAATAATCGTTACACTTAGAGTTAAGGATTAGTTTTATATTGAGTTATAAGATTAATCGAGTACAATTAACTCTTTAGAAGATGATTCGAGTACAATTAAATCTTTACTTGGTCAACAAGTTTTCAATAATCGTTACACTAAGAGTTAATGATTAGTTTTATGTTGAGTTATAAGATTAATCGAGTACAATTAACTCTTTAGAAGATGAATCGAGTACAATTAAGACATTATTTAGTCAATAAGTTTTCGATAATCATTACACTTAGAGTTGCGAATTAGTTTTATGTTGAGTTGGAAAGATGAATCGAGTACATTAACTCTTTAGATGATGATTCGAGTACAATTAACTCTTTAGAAGATGATTCGAGTACAATTAACTCTTTACTTGATCAACAAGATTTCAATAATCGTTACACTTAGAGTTACGAATTAGTTTATGCTGAGTTAAAAGTATAATCGAGTACATTAACTCTTCAGAAGATGATTCGAGTACAATTAACTCTTTAGAAGATGATTCAAGTGCAATTAACTCTTTACTTGGTCAACAAGTTTTCAATAATCGTTACACTTAGAGTGACGAATTAGTTTTATGTTGAATTAGAAGATTAATCGAGTACATTAAATCTTTACAAGATGATTCGAGTACAATTAACTTTTTACTTGATCAACAAGTTTTCAATAATCGTTACACTTAGTGTTAAGGATTAATTTTATGTTGAGTTATAAGATTAATCGAGTACGATTAACTCTTTAGAAGATGATTCGAGTACAATCAAGACATTACTCGGTCAACAAGTTTTCAATTATAATTACACTTAGAGTTACGAATTAGTTTTATGTTGAGTTGGAAGATTAATCGAGTACATTAACTCTATAGAAGATGATTCGAGTATAATTAACTCTTTACTTGGTCAACAAGTTTTCAATAATCGTTACACTTAGAGTTACGAATTAGTTTACGTTGAGTTAAAAGTTTAATCGAGTACATTAACTCTTTAGAATATGATGCGAGTAAGATTAACTCTTTAAAAGATGATTCGAGTACAATCAAGACATTACTCGGTCAACAAGTTTTCAATTATAATTACACTTAGAGTTACGAATTAGTTTTATGTTGAGTTGGAAGATTAATCGAGTACATTAACTCTTTACAAGATGATTCCAGTATAATTAACTCTCTACTTGATCAACAAGTTTTCAATAATCGTTACACTTAGAGTTCAGGTTTATTTTATGTTGAGTTATAAGATTAATTAAGTACAATTAACTCTTTAGAAGATGATTCGAGTACAATTAACTCTTTACTTGATCAACAAGATTTCAATAATCTTTACACTTAGAGTTACGAATTAGTTTATGCTGAGTTAAAAGTTTAATCGAGTACATTAACTCTTTAGAAGATGATTCAACTACAATTAACTCTTTGAAAGATGATTCAAGTGCAATTAACTCTTTACTTGGTCAACAAGTTTTCAATAATCGTTACACTTAGAGTAACGAATTAGTTTTATGTTGAATTAGAAGATTAATCGAGTACATTAAATCTTTACAAGATGATTCGAGTACAATTAACTTTTTACTTGATCAACAAGTTTTCAATAATCGTTACACTTAGTGTTAAGGATTAGTTTTATGTTGAGTTATAAGATTAATCGAGTACAATTAACTCTTTAGAAGATGATTCGAGTACAATTAAGACATTACTCGGTCAACAAGTTTTCAATTATAATTACACTTAGAGTTACGAATTAGTTTTATGTTGAGTTGGAAGATTAATCGAGTACATTAACTCTATAGAAGATGATTCGAGTACAATTAACTCTTTACTTGGTCAACAAGTTTTCAATAATCGTTACACTTAGAGTTACGAATTAGTTTACGTTGAGTTAAAAGTTTAATCGAGTACATTAACTCTTTAGAATATGATTCGAGTACAATTAAATCTTTAGAAGATGATTCGAGTACAATTAAGACATTACTCGGTCAACAAGTTTTCAATTATAATTACACTTAGAGTTACGAATTAGTTTTATGTTGAGTTGGAAGATTAATCGAGTACATTAACTCTTTACAAGATGATTCCAGTATAATTAACTCTCTACTTGATCAACAAGTTTTCAATAATCGTTACACTTAGAGTTCAGGTTTATTTTATGTTGAGTTATAAGATTAATTGAGTACAATTAACTCTTTAGAAGATGATTTGAGTACAATTAAGACATTATTTAGTCAACAAGTTTTCGATAATCATTACACTTAGAGTTGCGAATTAGTTTTATGTTGAGTTGGAAGATTAATCGAGTACATTAACTCTATAGATGACGATTCGAGTACAATTAACTCTTCACTTGTTCAACAAGTTTTCAATAATCGTTACACTTAGATGTACGAATTAGTTAATGTTGACTTAAAAGTTTAATCGAATACTTTAATTCTTTAGAAGATGATTCGAGTACAATTAACTCTTTAGAAGATGATTCGAGTACAATTAAATCTTTACTTGGTCAACAAGTTTTCAATAATCATTACAATTAAAGTTACAAATTAGTTTTATGTGGAGTTAGATGATTAATCGAGTATAATTAACGCTTTAGAAGATGATTCGAGTACAATTAAGACATTACTTGGTCAACAAGTTTTTAATAATTATTACTCTTAGAGTTACGAATTAGTTTTATGTTGAGTTGGAAGATTAATCGAGTACATTAATTCTTTATAAGATGATTCGAGTACAATTAACTCTTTACTTGGTCAATAAGTTTTCAATAATCGTTACACTTAGAGTGATTAATTGGTTTTATGTTGAGTTAGAAGATTAATCGAGTACATTAACTCTTTAGAAGATGATTCGAGTACAATTAACTCTTTACTTGATCAACTAGTTTTCAATAATCGTTACACTTAGAGTTAAGGATTAGTTTTATATTGAGTTATAAGATTAATCGAGTACAATTAACTCTTTAGAAGATGATTCGAGTACAATTAAATCTTTACTTGGTCAACAAGTTTTCAATAATCGTTACACTAAGAGTTAATGATTAGTTTTATGTTGAGTTATAAGATTAATCGAGTACAATTAACTCTTTAGAAGATGAATCGAGTACAATTAAGACATTATTTAGTCAATAAGTTTTCGATAATCATTACACTTAGAGTTGCGAATTAGTTTTATGTTGAGTTGGAAAGATGAATCGAGTACATTAACTCTTTAGATGATGATTCGAGTACAATTAACTCTTTAAAAGATGATTCGAGTACAATTAACTCTTTACTTGATCAACAAGATTTCAATAATCGTTACACTTAGAGTTACGAATTAGTTTATGCTGAGTTAAAAGTATAATCGAGTACATTAACTCTTCAGAAGATGATTCGAGTACAATTAACTCTTTAGAAGATGATTCAAGTGCAATTAACTCTTTACTTGGTCAACAAGTTTTCAATAATCGTTACACTTAGAGTGACGAATTAGTTTTATGTTGAATTAGAAGATTAATCGAGTACATTAAATCTTTACAAGATGATTCGAGTACAATTAACTTTTTACTTGATCAACAAGTTTTCAATAATCGTTACACTTAGTGTTAAGGATTAATTTTATGTTGAGTTATAAGATTAATCGAGTACGATTAACTCTTTAGAAGATGATTCGAGTACAATCAAGACATTACTCGGTCAACAAGTTTTCAATTATAATTACACTTAGAGTTACGAATTAGTTTTATGTTGAGTTGGAAGATTAATCGAGTACATTAACTCTATAGAAGATGATTCGAGTATAATTAACTCTTTACTTGGTCAACAAGTTTTCAATAATCGTTACACTTAGAGTTACGAATTAGTTTACGTTGAGTTAAAAGTTTAATCGAGTACATTAACTCTTTAGAATATGATTCGAGTAAGATTAACTCTTTAGAAGATGATTCGAGTACAATCAAGACATTACTCGGTCAACAAGTTTTCAATTATAATTACACTTAGAGTTACGAATTAGTTTTATGTTGAGTTGGAAGATTAATCGAGTACATTAACTCTTTACAAGATGATTCCAGTATAATTAACTCTCTACTTGATCAACAAGTTTTCAATAATCGTTACACTTAGAGTTCAGGTTTATTTTATGTTGAGTTATAAGATTAATTGAGTACAATTAACTCTTTAGAAGATGATTCGAGTACAATTAACTCTTTACTTGATCAACAAGATTTCAATAATCTTTACACTTAGAGTTACGAATTAGTTTATGCTGAGTTAAAAGTTTAATCGAGTACATTAACTCTTTAGAAGATGATTCAACTACAATTAACTCTTTGAAAGATGATTCAAGTGCAATTAACTCTTTACTTGGTCAACAAGTTTTCAATAATCGTTACACTTAGAGTAACGAATTAGTTTTATGTTGAATTAGAAGATTAATCGAGTACATTAAATCTTTACAAGATGATTCGAGTACAATTAACTTTTTACTTGATCAACAAGTTTTCAATAATCGTTACACTTAGTGTTAAGGATTAGTTTTATGTTGAGTTATAAGATTAATCGAGTACAATTAACTCTTTAGAAGATGATTCGAGTACAATTAAGACATTACTCGGTCAACAAGTTTTCAATTATAATTACACTTAGAGTTACGAATTAGTTTTATGTTGAGTTGGAAGATTAATCGAGTACATTAACTCTATAGAAGATGATTCGAGTACAATTAACTCTTTACTTGGTCAACAAGTTTTCAATAATCGTTACACTTAGAGTTACGAATTAGTTTACGTTGAGTTAAAAGTTTAATCGAGTACATTAACTCTTTAGAATATGATTCGAGTACAATTAAATCTTTAGAAGATGATTCGAGTACAATTAAGACATTACTCGGTCAACAAGTTTTCAATTATAATTACACTTAGAGTTACGAATTAGTTTTATGTTGAGTTGGAAGATTAATCGAGTACATTAACTCTTTACAAGATGATTCCAGTATAATTAACTCTCTACTTGATCAACAAGTTTTCAATAATCGTTACACTTAGAGTTCAGGTTTATTTTATGTTGAGTTATAAGATTAATTGAGTACAATTAACTCTTTAGAAGATGATTTGAGTACAATTAAGACATTATTTAGTCAACAAGTTTTCGATAATCATTACACTTAGAGTTGCGAATTAGTTTTATGTTGAGTTGGAAGATTAATCGAGTACATTAACTCTATAGATGACGATTCGAGTACAATTAACTCTTCACTTGTTCAACAAGTTTTCAATAATCGTTACACTTAGATGTACGAATTAGTTAATGTTGACTTAAAAGTTTAATCGAATACTTTAATTCTTTAGAAGATGATTCGAGTACAATTAACTCTTTAGAAGATGATTCGAGTACAATTAAATCTTTACTTGGTCAACAAGTTTTCAATAATCATTACAATTAAAGTTACAAATTAGTTTTATGTGGAGTTAGATGATTAATCGAGTATAATTAACGCTTTAGAAGATGATTCGAGTACAATTAAGACATTACTTGGTCAACAAGTTTTTAATAATTATTACTCTTAGAGTTACGAATTAGTTTTATGTTGAGTTGGAAGATTAATCGAGTACATTAATTCTTTATAAGATGATTCGAGTACAATTAACTCTTTACTTGGTCAATAAGTTTTCAATAATCGTTACACTTAGAGTGATTAATTGGTTTTATGTTGAGTTAGAAGATTAATCGAGTACATTAACTCTTTAGAAGATGATTCGAGTACAATTAACTCTTTACTTGATCAACTAGTTTTCAATAATCGTTACACTTAGAGTTAAGGATTAGTTTTATATTGAGTTATAAGATTAATCGAGTACAATTAACTCTTTAGAAGATGATTCGAGTACAATTAAATCTTTACTTGGTCAACAAGTTTTCAATAATCGTTACACTAAGAGTTAATGATTAGTTTTATGTTGAGTTATAAGATTAATCGAGTACAATTAACTCTTTAGAAGATGAATCGAGTACAATTAAGACATTATTTAGTCAATAAGTTTTCGATAATCATTACACTTAGAGTTGCGAATTAGTTTTATGTTGAGTTGGAAAGATGAATCGAGTACATTAACTCTTTAGATGATGATTCGAGTACAATTAACTCTTTAAAAGATGATTCGAGTACAATTAACTCTTTACTTGATCAACAAGATTTCAATAATCGTTACACTTAGAGTTACGAATTAGTTTATGCTGAGTTAAAAGTATAATCGAGTACATTAACTCTTCAGAAGATGATTCGAGTACAATTAACTCTTTAGAAGATGATTCAAGTGCAATTAACTCTTTACTTGGTCAACAAGTTTTCAATAATCGTTACACTTAGAGTGACGAATTAGTTTTATGTTGAATTAGAAGATTAATCGAGTACATTAAATCTTTACAAGATGATTCGAGTACAATTAACTTTTTACTTGATCAACAAGTTTTCAATAATCGTTACACTTAGTGTTAAGGATTAATTTTATGTTGAGTTATAAGATTAATCGAGTACGATTAACTCTTTAGAAGATGATTCGAGTACAATCAAGACATTACTCGGTCAACAAGTTTTCAATTATAATTACACTTAGAGTTACGAATTAGTTTTATGTTGAGTTGGAAGATTAATCGAGTACATTAACTCTATAGAAGATGATTCGAGTATAATTAACTCTTTACTTGGTCAACAAGTTTTCAATAATCGTTACACTTAGAGTTACGAATTAGTTTACGTTGAGTTAAAAGTTTAATCGAGTACATTAACTCTTTAGAATATGATTCGAGTAAGATTAACTCTTTAGAAGATGATTCGAGTACAATCAAGACATTACTCGGTCAACAAGTTTTCAATTATAATTACACTTAGAGTTACGAATTAGTTTTATGTTGAGTTGGAAGATTAATCGAGTACATTAACTCTTTACAAGATGATTCCAGTATAATTAACTCTCTACTTGATCAACAAGTTTTCAATAATCGTTACACTTAGAGTTCAGGTTTATTTTATGTTGAGTTATAAGATTAATTGAGTACAATTAACTCTTTAGAAGATGATTCGAGTACAATTAACTCTTTACTTGATCAACAAGATTTCAATAATCTTTACACTTAGAGTTACGAATTAGTTTATGCTGAGTTAAAAGTTTAATCGAGTACATTAACTCTTTAGAAGATGATTCAACTACAATTAACTCTTTGAAAGATGATTCAAGTGCAATTAACTCTTTACTTGGTCAACAAGTTTTCAATAATCGTTACACTTAGAGTAACGAATTAGTTTTATGTTGAATTAGAAGATTAATCGAGTACATTAAATCTTTACAAGATGATTCGAGTACAATTAACTTTTTACTTGATCAACAAGTTTTCAATAATCGTTACACTTAGTGTTAAGGATTAGTTTTATGTTGAGTTATAAGATTAATCGAGTACAATTAACTCTTTAGAAGATGATTCGAGTACAATTAAGACATTACTCGGTCAACAAGTTTTCAATTATAATTACACTTAGAGTTACGAATTAGTTTTATGTTGAGTTGGAAGATTAATCGAGTACATTAACTCTATAGAAGATGATTCGAGTACAATTAACTCTTTACTTGGTCAACAAGTTTTCAATAATCGTTACACTTAGAGTTACGAATTAGTTTACGTTGAGTTAAAAGTTTAATCGAGTACATTAACTCTTCAGAATATGATTCGAGTACAATTAACTCTTTAGAAGATGATTCGAGTACAATTAAGACATTACTCGGTCAACAAGTTTTCAATTATAATTACACTTAGAGTTACGAATTAGTTTTATGTTGAGTTGGAAGATTAATCGAGTACATTAACTCTTTACAAGATGATTCCAGTATAATTAACTCTCTACTTGATCAACAAGTTTTCAATAATCGTTACACTTAGAGTTCAGGTTTATTTTATGTTGAGTTATAAGATTAATTGAGTACAATTAACTCTTTAGAAGATGATTTGAGTACAATTAAGACATTATTTAGTCAACAAGTTTTCGATAATCATTACACTTAGAGTTGCGAATTAGTTTTATGTTGAGTTGGAAGATTAATCGAGTACATTAACTCTATAGATGACGATTCGAGTACAATTAACTCTTCACTTGTTCAACAAGTTTTCAATAATCGTTACACTTAGATGTACGAATTAGTTAATGTTGACTTAAAAGTTTAATCGAATACTTTAATTCTTTAGAAGATGATTCGAGTACAATTAACTCTTTAGAAGATGATTCGAGTACAATTAAATCTTTACTTGGTCAACAGGTTTTCAATAATCATTACAATTAAAGTTACAAATTAGTTTTATGTGGAGTTAGATGATTAATCGAGTATAATTAACGCTTTAGAAGATGATTCGAGTACAATTAAGACATTACTTGGTCAACAAGTTTTTAATAATTATTACTCTTAGAGTTACGAATTAGTTTTATGTTGAGTTGGAAGATTAATCGAGTACATTAATTCTTTATAAGATGATTCGAGTACAATTAACTCTTTACTTGGTCAATAAGTTTTCAATAATCGTTACACTTAGAGTGATTAATTGGTTTTATGTTGAGTTAGAAGATTAATCGAGTACATTAACTCTTTAGAAGATGATTCGAGTACAATTAACTCTTTACTTGATCAACTAGTTTTCAATAATCGTTACACTTAGAGTTAAGGATTAGTTTTATATTGAGTTATAAGATTAATCGAGTACAATTAACTCTTTAGAAGATGATTCGAGTACAATTAAATCTTTACTTGGTCAACAAGTTTTCAATAATCGTTACACTAAGAGTTAATGATTAGTTTTATGTTGAGTTATAAGATTAATCGAGTACAATTAACTCTTTAGAAGATGAATCGAGTACAATTAAGACATTATTTAGTCAATAAGTTTTCGATAATCATTACACTTAGAGTTGCGAATTAGTTTTATGTTGAGTTGGAAAGATGAATCGAGTACATTAACTCTTTAGATGATGATTCGAGTACAATTAACTCTTTAAAAGATGATTCGAGTACAATTAACTCTTTACTTGATCAACAAGATTTCAATAATCGTTACACTTAGAGTTACGAATTAGTTTATGCTGAGTTAAAAGTATAATCGAGTACATTAACTCTTCAGAAGATGATTCGAGTACAATTAACTCTTTAGAAGATGATTCAAGTGCAATTAACTCTTTACTTGGTCAACAAGTTTTCAATAATCGTTACACTTAGAGTGACGAATTAGTTTTATGTTGAATTAGAAGATTAATCGAGTACATTAAATCTTTACAAGATGATTCGAGTACAATTAACTTTTTACTTGATCAACAAGTTTTCAATAATCGTTACACTTAGTGTTAAGGATTAATTTTATGTTGAGTTATAAGATTAATCGAGTACGATTAACTCTTTAGAAGATGATTCGAGTACAATCAAGACATTACTCGGTCAACAAGTTTTCAATTATAATTACACTTAGAGTTACGAATTAGTTTTATGTTGAGTTGGAAGATTAATCGAGTACATTAACTCTATAGAAGATGATTCGAGTATAATTAACTCTTTACTTGGTCAACAAGTTTTCAATAATCGTTACACTTAGAGTTACGAATTAGTTTACGTTGAGTTAAAAGTTTAATCGAGTACATTAACTCTTTAGAATATGATTCGAGTAAGATTAACTCTTTAGAAGATGATTCGAGTACAATCAAGACATTACTCGGTCAACAAGTTTTCAATTATAATTACACTTAGAGTTACGAATTAGTTTTATGTTGAGTTGGAAGATTAATCGAGTACATTAACTCTTTACAAGATGATTCCAGTATAATTAACTCTCTACTTGATCAACAAGTTTTCAATAATCGTTACACTTAGAGTTCAGGTTTATTTTATGTTGAGTTATAAGATTAATTGAGTACAATTAACTCTTTAGAAGATGATTTGAGTACAATTAAGACATTATTTAGTCAACAAGTTTTCGATAATCATTACACTTAGAGTTGCGAATTAGTTTTATGTTGAGTTGGAAGATTAATCGAGTACATTAACTCTATAGATGATGATTCGAGTACAATTAACTCTTCACTTGTTCAACAAGTTTTCAATAATCGTTACACTTAGATTTACGAATTAGTTAATGTTGACTTAAAAGTTTAATCGAATACTTTAATTCTTTAGAAGATGATTCGAGTACAATTAAGTCTTTAGAAGATGATTCGAGTACAATTAAATCTTTACTTGGTCAACAAGTTTTCAATAATCATTACAATTAAAGTTACAAATTAGTTTTATGTGGAGTTAGATGATTAATCGAGTATAATTAACGCTTTAGAAGATGATTCGAGTACAATTAAGACATTACTTGGTCAACAAGTTTTTAATAATTATTACTCTTAGAGTTACGAATTAGTTTTATGTTGAGTTGGAAGATTAATCGAGTACATTAATTCTTTATAAGATGATTCGAGTACAATTAACTCTTTACTTGGTCAATAAGTTTTCAATAATCGTTACACTTAGAGTGATTAATTGGTTTTATGTTGAGTTAGAAGATTAATCGAGTACATTAACTCTTTAGAAGATGATTCAAGTACAATTAACTCTTTACTTGATCAACTAGTTTTCAATAATCGTTACACTTAGAGTTAAGGATTAGTTTTATATTGAGTTATAAGATTAATCGAGTACAATTAACTCTTTAGAAGATGATTCGAGTACAATTAAATCTTTACTTGGTCAACAAGTTTTCAATAATCGTTACACTAAGAGTTAATGATTAGTTTTATGTTGAGTTATAAGATTAATCGAGTACAATTAACTCTTTAGAAGATGAATCGAGTACAATTAAGACATTATTTAGTCAATAAGTTTTCGATAATCATTACACTTAGAGTTGCGAATTAGTTTTATGTTGAGTTGGAAAGATGAATCGAGTACATTAACTCTTTAGATGATGATTGGAGTACAATTAACTCTTTAGAAGATGATTCGAGTACAATTAACTCTTTACTTGATCAACAAGATTTCAATAATCGTTACACTTAGAGTTACGAATTAGTTTATGCTGAGTTAAAAGTATAATCGAGTACATTAACTCTTCAGAAGATGATTCGAGTACAATTAACTCTTTAGAAGATGATTCAAGTGCAATTAACTCTTTACTTGGTCAACAAGTTTTCAATAATCGTTACACTTAGAGTGACGAATTAGTTTTATGTTGAATTAGAAGATTAATCGAGTACATTAAATCTTTACAAGATGATTCGAGTACAATTAACTTTTTACTTGATCAACAAGTTTTCAATAATCGTTACACTTAGTGTTAAGGATTAGTTTTATGTTGAGTTATAAGATTAATCGAGTACGATGAACTCTTTAGAAGATGATTCGAGTACAATCAAGACATTACTCGGTCAACAAGTTTTCAATTATAATTACACTTAGAGTTACGAATTAGTTTTATGTTGAGTTGGAAGATTAATCGAGTACATTAACTCTTTACAAGATGATTCCAGTATAATTAACTCTCTACTTGATCAACAAGTTTTCAATAATCGTTACACTTAGAGTTCAGGTTTATTTTATGTTGAGTTATAAGATTAATTGAGTACAATTAACTCTTTAGAAGATGATTTGAGTTCAATTAAGACATTATTTAGTCAACAAGTTTTCGATAATCATTACACTTAGAGTTGCGAATTAGTTTTATGTTGAGTTGGAAGATTAATCGAGTACATTAACTCTATAGATGACGATTCGAGTACAATTAACTCTTCACTTGTTCAACAAGTTTTCAATAATCGTTACACTTAGATTTACGAATTAGTTAATGTTGACTTAAAAGTTTAATCGAATACTTTAATTCTTTAGAAGATGATTCGAGTACAATTAACTCTTTAGAAGATGATTCGAGTACAATTAAATCTTTACTTGGTCAACAAGTTTTCAATAATCATTACAATTAAAGTTACAAATTAGTTTTATGTGGAGTTAGATGATTAATCGAGTATAATTAACGCTTTAGAAGATGATTCGAGTACAATTAAGACATTACTTGGTCAACAAGTTTTTAATAATTATTACTCTTAGAGTTACGAATTAGTTTTATGTTGAGTTGGAAGATTAATCGAGTACATTAATTCTTTATAAGATGATTCGAGTACAATTAACTCTTTACTTGGTCAATAAGTTTTCAATAATCGTTACACTTAGAGTGATTAATTGGTTTTATGTTGAGTTAGAAGATTAATCGAGTACATTAACTCTTTAGAAGATGATTCGAGTACAATTAACTCTTTACTTGATCAACTAGTTTTCAATAATCGTTACACTTAGAGTTAAGGATTAGTTTTTTATTGAGTTATAAGATTAATCGAGTACAATTAACTCTTTAGAAGATGATTCGAGTACAATTAAATCTTTATTTGGTCAACAAGTTTTCAATAATCGTTACACTAAGAGTTAATGATTAGTTTTATGTTGAGTTATAAGATTAATCGAGTACAATTAACTCTTTAGAAGATGAATCGAGTACAATTAAGACATTATTTAGTCAATAAGTTTTCGATAATCATTACACTTAGAGTTGCGAATTAGTTTTATGTTGAGTTGGAAAGATGAATCGAGTACATTAACTCTTTAGATGATGATTGGAGTACAATTAACTCTTTAGAAGATGATTCGAGTACAATTAACTCTTTACTTGATCAACAAGATTTCAATAATCGTTACACTTAGAGTTACGAATTAGTTTATGCTGAGTTAAAAGTATAATCGAGTACATTAACTCTTCAGAAGATGATTCGAGTACAATTAACTCTTTAGAAGATGATTCAAGTGCAATTAACTCTTTACTTGGTCAACAAGTTTTCAATAATCGTTACACTTAGAGTGACGAATTAGTTTTATGTTGAATTAGAAGATTAATCGAGTACATTAAATCTTTACAAGATGATTCGAGTACAATTAACTTTTTACTTGATCAACAAGTTTTCAATAATCGTTACACTTAGTGTTAAGGATTAGTTTTATGTTGAGTTATAAGATTAATCGAGTACGATGAACTCTTTAGAAGATGATTCGAGTACAATCAAGACATTACTCGGTCAACAAGTTTTCAATTATAATTACACTTAGAGTTACGAATTAGTTTTATGTTGAGTTGGAAGATTAATCGAGTACATTAACTCTTTACAAGATGATTCCAGTATAATTAACTCTCTACTTGATCAACAAGTTTTCAATAATCGTTACACTTAGAGTTCAGGTTTATTTTATGTTGAGTTATAAGATTAATTGAGTACAATTAACTCTTTAGAAGATGATTTGAGTTCAATTAAGACATTATTTAGTCAACAAGTTTTCGATAATCATTACACTTAGAGTTGCGAATTAGTTTTATGTTGAGTTGGAAGATTAATCGAGTACATTAACTCTTTACAAGATGATTCCAGTATAATTAACTCTCTACTTGATCAACAAGTTTTCAATAATCGTTACACTTAGAGTTCAGGTTTATTTTATGTTGAGTTATAAGATTAATTGAGTACAATTAACTCTTTAGAAGATGATTTGAGTACAATTAAGACATTATTTAGCCAACAAGTTTTCGATAATCATTACACTTAGAGTTGCGAATTAGTTTTATGTTGAGTTGGAAGATTAATCGAGTACATTAACTCTATAGATGACGATTCGAGTACAATTAACTCTTCACTTGTTCAACAAGTTTTCAATAATCGTTACACTTAGATTTACGAATTAGTTAATGTTGACTTAAAAGTTTAATCGAATACTTTAATTCTTTAGAAGATGATTCGAGTACAATTAATTGTACTCGAATCATCTTCTAAAGAGTTAATGTACTCGATTAATCTTCTAACTCAACATAAAACCAATTAATCACTCTAAGTGTAACGATTATTGAAAACTTATTAACCAAGTAGAGAGTTAATTGTACTCGAATCATCTTATAAAGAATTAATGTACTCGATTAATCTTCCAACTCAACATAAAACTAATTCGTAACTCTAAGAGTAATAATTATTAAAAACTTGTTGACCAAGTAATGTCTTAATTGTACTCGAATCATCTTCTAAAGCATTAATTATACTTGATTAATCATCTAACTCCACATAAAACTAATTTGTAACTTTAATTGTAATGATTATTGAAAACTTGTTGACCAAGTAAAGATTTAATTGTACTCGAATCATCTTCTAAAGAGTTAATTGTACTCGAATCATCTTCTAAAGAATTAAAGTATTCGATTAAACTTTTAAGTCAACATTAACTAATTCGTAAATCTAAGTGTAACGATTATTGAAACTTGTTGAACAAGTGAAGAGTTAATTGTACTCGAATCGTCATCTATAGAGTTAATGTACTCGATTAATCTTCCAACTCAACATAAAACTAATTCGCAACTCTAAGTGTAATGATTATCGAAAACTTGTTGACTAAATAATGTCTTAATTGTACTCAAATCATCTTCTAAAGAGTTAATTGTACTCAATTAATCTTATAACTCAACATAAAATAAACCTGAACTCTAAGTGTAACGATTATTGAAAACTTGTTGATCAAGTAGAGAGTTAATTATACTGGAATCATCTTGTAAAGAGTTAATGTACTCGATTAATCTTCCAACTCAACATAAAACTAATTCGTAACTCTAAGTGTAATTATAATTGAAAACTTGTTGACCGAGTAATGTCTTAATTGTTCTCGAATCATCTTCTAAAGAGTTAATTGTACTCGATTAATCTTATAACTCAACATAAAACTAATCCTTAACACTAAGTGTAACGATTATTGAAAACTTGTTGATCAAGTAAAAAGTTAATTGTACTCGAATCATCTTGTAAAGATTTAATGTACTCGATTAATCTTCTAATTCAACATAAAACTAATTCGTTACTCTAAGTGTAACGATTATTGAAAACTTGTTGACCAAGTAAAGAGTTAATTGCACTTGAATCATCTTTCAAAGAGTTAATTGTAGTTGAATCATCTTCTAAAGAGTTAATGTACTCGATTAAACTTTTAACTCAGCATAAACTAATTCGTAACTCTAAGTGTAAAGATTATTGAAATCTTGTTGATCAAGTAAAGAGTTAATTGTACTCGAATCATCTTCTAAAGAGTTAATTGTACTCGAATCATCATCTAAAGAGTTAATGTACTCGATTCGTCTTTCCAACTCAACATAAAACTAATTCGCAACTCTAAGTGTAATGATTATCGAAAACTTATTGACTAAATAATGTCTTAATTGTACTCGATTCATCTTCTAAAGAGTTAATTGTACTCGATTAATCTTATAACTCAACATAAAACTAATCATTAACTCTTAGTGTAACGATTATTGAAAACTTGTTGACTAAGTAAAGATTTAATTGTACTCGAATCATCTTCTAAAGAGTTAATTGTACTCGATTAATCTTATAACTCAATATAAAACTAATCCTTAACTCTAAGTGTAACGATTATTGAAAACTAGTTGATCAAGTAAAGAGTTAATTGTACTCGAATCATCTTCTAAAGAGTTAATGTACTCGATTAATCTTCTAACTCAACATAAAACCAATTAATCACTCTAAGTGTAACGATTATTGAAAACTTATTGACCAAGTAGAGAGTTAATTGTACTCGAATCATCTTATAAAGAATTAATGTACTCGATTAATCTTCCAACTCAACATAAAACTAATTCGTAACTCTAAGAGTAATAATTATTAAAAACTTGTTGACCAAGTAATGTCTTAATTGTACTCGAATCATCTTCTAAAGCATTAATTATACTCGATTAACCATCTAACTCCACATAAAACTAATTTGTAACTTTAATTGTAATGATTATAGAAAACTTGTTGACCAAGTAAAGATTTAATTGTACTCGAATCATCTTCTAAAGAGTTAATTGTACTCGAATCATCTTCTAAAGAATTAAAGTATTCGATTAAACTTTTAAGTCAACATTAACTAATTCGTAAATCTAAGTGTAATGATTATTGAAAACTTGTTGAACAAGTGAAGAGTTAATTGTACTCGAATCGTCATCTATAGAGTTAATGTACTCGATTAATCTTCCAACTCAACATAAAACTAATTCGCAACTCTAAGTGTAATGATTATCGAAAACTTGTTGACTAAATAATGTCTTAATTATACTCAAATCATCTTCTAAAGAGTTAATTGTACTCAATTAATCTTATAACTCAACATAAAATAAACCTGAACTCTAAGTGTAACGATTATTGAAAACTTGTTGATCAAGTAGAGAGTTAATTATACTGGAATCATCTTGTAAAGAGTTAATGTACTCGATTAATCTTCCAACTCAACATAAAACTAATTCGTAACTCTAAGTGTAATTATAATTGAAAACTTGTTGACCGAGTAATGTCTTGATTGTACTCGAATCATCTTCTAAAGAGTTAATCGTACTCGATTAATCTTATAACTCAACATAAAACTAATCCTTAACACTAAGTGTAACGATTATTGAAAACTTGTTGATCAAGTAAAAAGTTAATTGTACTCGAATCATCTTGTAAAGATTTAATGTACTCGATTAATCTTCTAATTCAACATAAAACTAATTCGTCACTCTAAGTGTAACGATTATTGAAAACTTGTTGACCAAGTAAAGAGTTAATTGTACTCGAATCATCTTCTGAAGAGTTATTGTACTCGATTAAACTATTAACTCAGCATAAACTAATTCGTAACTCTAAGTGTAAAGATTATTGAAATCTTGTTGATCAAGTAAAGAGTTAATTGTACTCGAATCATCTTCTAAAGAGTTAATTGTACTCGAATCATCATCTAAAGAGTTAATGTACTCGATTCGTCTTTCCAACTCAACATAAAACTAATTCGCAACTCTAAGTGTAATGATTATCGAAAACTTATTGACTAAATAATGGCTTAATTGTACTCGATTCATCTTCTAAAGAGTTAATTGTACTCGATTAATCTTATAACTCAACATAAAACTAATCATTAACTCTTAGTGTAACGATTATTGAAAACTTGTTGACCAAGTAAAGATTTAATTGTACTCGAATCATCTTCTAAAGAGTTAATTGTACTCGATTAATCTTATAACTCAATATAAAACTAATCCTTAACTCTAAGTGTAACGATTATTGAAAACTAGTTGATCAAGTAAAGAGTTAATTGTACTCGAATCATCTTCTAAAGAGTTAATGTACTCGATTAATCTTCTAACTCAACATAAAACCAATTAATCACTCTAAGTGTAACGATTATTGAAAACTTATTGACCAAGTAGAGAGTTAATTGTACTCGAATCATCTTATAAAGAATTAATGTACTCGATTAATCTTCCAACTCAACATAAAACTAATTCGTAACTCTAAGAGTAATAATTATTAAAAACTTGTTGACCAAGTAATGTCTTAATTGTACTCGAATCATCTTCTAAAGCATTAATTATACTCGATTAACCATCTAACTCCACATAAAACTAATTTGTAACTTTAATTGTAATGATTATAGAAAACTTGTTGACCAAGTAAAGATTTAATTGTACTCGAATCATCTTCTAAAGAGTTAATTGTACTCGAATCATCTTCTAAAGAATTAAAGTATTCGATTAAACTTTTAAGTCAACATTAACTAATTCGTAAATCTAAGTGTAACGATTATTGAAACTTGTTGAACAAGTGAAGAGTTAATTGTACTCGAATCGTCATCTATAGAGTTAATGTACTCGATTAATCTTCCAACTCAACATAAAACTAATTCGCAACTCTAAGTGTAATGATTATCGAAAACTTGTTGACTAAATAATGTCTTAATTGTACTCAAATCATGTTCTAAAGAGTTAATTGTACTCAATTAATCTTATAACTCAACATAAAATAAACCTGAACTCTAAGTGTAACGATTATTGAAAACTTGTTGATCAAGTAGAGAGTTAATTATACTGGAATCATCTTGTAAAGAGTTAATGTACTCGATTAATCTTCCAACTCAACATAAAACTAATTCGTAACTCTAAGTGTAATTATAATTGAAAACTTGTTGACCGAGTAATGTCTT
Source organism: Scutellaria galericulata (assembly GCA_946896805.1). Classification (NCBI taxonomy): domain Eukaryota; kingdom Viridiplantae; phylum Streptophyta; class Magnoliopsida; order Lamiales; family Lamiaceae; genus Scutellaria; species Scutellaria galericulata. Next base: position 7,624,535 of record OX335794.1, read on the forward strand.
GATTGTACTCGAATCATCTTCTAAAGAGTTAATCGTACTCGATTAATCTTATAACTCAACATAAAACTAATCCTTAACACTAAGTGTAACGATTATTGAAAACTTGTTGATCAAGTAAAAAGTTAATTGTACTCGAATCATCTTGTAAAGATTTAATGTACTCGATTAATCTTCTAATTCAACATAAAACTAATTCGTCACTCTAAGTGTAAAGATTATTGAAAACTTGTTGACCAAGTAAAGAGTGAATTGTACTGGAATCATCTTCTGAAGAGTTATTGTACTCGATTAAACTTTTAACTCAGCATAAACTAATTCGTAACTCTAAGTGTAACGATTATTGAAATCTTGTTGATCAAGTAAAGAGTTAATTGTACTCGAATCATCTTCTAAAGAATTAATTGTACTCGAATCATCATCTAAAGAGTTAATGTACTCGATTCATCTTTCCAACTCAACATAAAACTAATTCGCAACTCTAAGTGTAATGATTATCGAAAACTTATTGACTAAATAATGTCTTAATTGTACTCGATTCATCTTCTAAAGAGTTAATTGTACTCGATTAACCTTATAACTCAACATAAAACTAATCATTAACTCTTAGTGTTACGATTATTGAAAACTTGTTGACCAAGTAAAGATTTAATTGTACTCGAATCATCTTCTAAAGAGTTAATTGTACTCGATTAATCTTATAACTCAATATAAAACTAATCCTTAACTCTAAGTGTAACGATTATTGAAAACTAGTTGATCAAGTAAAGAGTTAATTGTACTCGAATCATCTTCTAAAGAGTTAATGTACTCGATTAATCTTCTAACTCAACATAAAACCAATTAATCACTCTAAGTGTAACGATTATTGAAAACTTATTGACCAAGTAAAGAGTTAATTGTACTCGAATCATCTTATAAAGAATTAATGTACTCGATTAATCTTCCAACTCAACATAAAACTAATTCGAAACTCTAAGAGTAATAATTATTAAAAACTTGTTGACCAAGTAATGTCTTAATTGTACTCGAATCATCTTCTAAAGCGTTAATTATACTCGATTAATCATCTAACTCCACATAAAACTAATTTGTAACTTTAATTGTAATGATTATTGAAAACTTGTTGACCAAGTAAAGATTTAATTGTACTCGAATCATCTTCTAAAGAGTTAATTGTACTCGAATCATCTTCTAAAGAATTAAAGTATTCGATTAAACTTTTAAGTCAACATTAACTAATTCGTAAATCTAAGTGTAACGATTATTGAAAACTTGTTGAACAAGTGAAGAGTTAATTGTACTCGAATCGTCATCTATAGAGTTAATGTACTCGATTAATCTTCCAACTCAACATAAAACTAATTCGCAACTCTAAGTGTAATGATTATCGAAAACTTGTTGACTAAATAATGTCTTAATTGTACACAAATCATCTTCTAAAGAGTTAATTGTACTCAATTAATCTTATAACTCAACATAAAATAAACCTGAACTCTAAGTGTAACGATTATTGAAAACTTGTTGATCAAGTAGAGAGTTAATTATACTGGAATCATCTTGTAAAGAGTTAATGTACTCGATTAATCTTCCAACTCAACATAAAACTAATTCGTAACTCTAAGTGTAATTATAATTGAAAACTTGTTGACCGAGTAATGTCTTGATTGTACTCGAATCATCTTCTAAAGAGTTAATCGTACTCGATTAATCTTATAACTCAACATAAAACTAATCCTTAACGCTAAGTGTAACGATTATGGAAAACTTGTTGATCAAGTAAAAAGTTAATTGTACTCGAATCATCTTGTAAAGATTTAATGTACTCGATTAATCTTATAACTCAACATAAAACTAATCCTTAACACTAAGTGTAACGATTATTGAAAACTTGTTGATCAAGTAAAAAGTTAATTGTACTCGAATCATCTTGTAAAGATTTAATGTACTCGATTAATCTTCTAATTCAACATAAAACTAATTCGTCACTCTAAGTGTAACGATTATTGAAAACTTGTTGACCAAGTAAAGAGTTAATTGCACTTGAATCATATTCTAAAGAGTTAATTGTACTCGAATCATCATCTAAAGAGTTAATGTACTCGATTCATCTTTCCAACTCAACATAAAACTAATTCGCAACTCTAAGTGTAATGATTATCGAAAACTTATTGACTAAATAATGTCTTAATTGTACTCGATTCATCTTCTAAAGAGTTAATTGTACTCAATTAATCTTATAACTCAACATAAAATATACCTGAACTCTAAGTGTAACGATTATTGAAAACTTGTTGATCAAGTAGAGAGTTAATTATACTGGAATCATCTTGTAAAGAGTTAATGTACTCGATTAATCCCAACTCAACATAAAACTAATTCGTAACTCTAAGTGTGATTATAATTGAAAACTTGTTGACCGAGTAATGTCTTAATTGTACTCGAATCATCTTCTAAAGAGTTAATTGTACTCGAATCATATTCTAAAGAGTTAATGTACTCGATTAAACTTTTAACTCAACGTAAACTAATTTGTAACTCTAAGTGTAACGATTATTGAAAACTTGTTGACCAAGTAAAGAGTTAATTGTACTCGAATCATCTTCTATAGAGTTAATGTACTCGATTAATCTTCCAACTCAACATAAAACTAATTCGTAACTCTAAGTGTAATTATAATTGAAAACTTGTTGACCGAGTAATGTCTTAATTGTACTCGAATCATCTTCTAAAGAGTTAATTGTACTCGATTAATCTTATAACTCAACATAAAATTAATCCTTAACACTAAGTGTAACGATTATTGAAAACTTGTTGATCAAGTAAAAAGTTAATTGTACTCGAATCATCTGGTAAAGATTTAATGTACTCGATTAATCTTCTAATTCAACATAAAACTAATTCGTCACTCTAAGTGTAACGATTATTGAAAACTTGTTGACCAAGTAAAGAGTTAATTGCACTTGAATCATCTTTTAAAGAGTTAATTGTACTCGAATCATCTTCTAAAGAGTTAATGTACTCGATTAAACTTTTAACTCAGCATAAACTAATTCGTAACTCTAAGTGTAAAGATTATTGAAATCTTGATGATCAAGTAAAGAGTTAATTGTACTCGAATCATCTTCTAAAGAGTTAATTGTACTCGAATCATCATCTAAAGAGTTAATGTACTCTGTCACGCCCCAAAATCTTTTCGTATTATATCAGAGTTTTCCATTGGGCGTGAAGAAAGAAAGGGGAAAAAGACGCGCATGAAATAAAAAAAGAAAACCTTTGGAAGAGATGAGAGACGATTTTACAAATACAAATCTTCGGCGTCTAGCCGAAATAAAAACATTTTACAATAGCAGCGGAAAATACATCAGGATCTGTTTACAGAAAAGGACAATATACTTTTACAAAACGTGAAGTTAAATAAAACATCGTTTGAACATGAAGTTTTGAAAAGCAAAAGGGAAGTCTGGATATGGCACCATCCTCTCCACGCATCTTGACTTTCTGCATCTCCTGTAGTGTGAGTACAGGTGGGGGGTGAGTGCGTTGAATACACTCATGGTTCCATGTTTTGATATTATTAAGCAGATACACAAATCAAACATATATAATAGTTCCGCAATTAGACACATCACAAATACGGCACAGCACGTCCCGGTGTATTTACGGACCACCAAATCCCGGTGTATTACGGACCACCAAATCCCGGTGTATTACGGACCACCAAATCCCGATGTATTACGGACCATCAAATCCCGATGTATTACGGACCACCAAATCCCGATGTATTACGGACCATCAAATCCCGATGTATTACGGACCACCAAATCCCTCCCCAAGATATAAATATGCACACAATATTCTCAACGGTTCACATATCCAGTAGGGAAAACAGTGAACCCACAGAGGTTTAGTAATTATTCCCCCCCCCCCCACAATATAATCACAATGTTTATCTCAAAACACATAAGTTCACAAATCATCAGTGTGCGCTTATACAGAAACATAAAGTTATTAGGGTTTAGAGTTTACCCCCCCACCGAACACATCATATAATCACAGCACATAACCCAAGACACATAAGCCTCGACCAATTCATATCGATCAATAGCATTCAAATAATATCTAGCTTACATGCATACGTCAATTGTAATATAAAGAGTTGGGTTCAGAGTTTACCCCCACCTTGTTCGGTGGTTACCACGTGAGTAGCTCGTATCAAAGACTTGGTATCTTGATTCCCAATCCAATGGATAGCCTACACAATTTTACAATATTTCTTACATCATTAATAAGCTTAAAACTTATATTTAAAATGTATGAAGATAGCCGTAGAGAAGAATCGTTCGATAGAGACGAGACGGATCGATAGATCGAGAGATTGAGGTTGAAGAGACAAGGGAGAAAAGATCAGTTCAGCAACTGATATGATAGAGGAAAGGATTAGGGTCGCTACGGAAAAAGAATGAGCTCGATCGGAGTTGAAACGAGCTCGAACGGAGCGTTTTAATATCGAAGGGTATTTTGGTAATTTTGGTCAAAGGGTTGACTTTGACCGGGACCCTCGACTCCCGACGACTCGATGAAAACATTCGAAACGGAACGACGTGTGGAAACGCTTGCCGGTGCGCACACGGCGCGCACGGCGGCTCCCGGCGCGCGCACCGCGCCCCCGTCGCTCGCGCGCGCGCGCGTTCGCTCCCGTCACCCGGCGCCCGCGCGCCCAGCTCGCCTGGGAACAGCTGCTCGACCAGCCCCCTTCCCGGCGCGACCTGCTGCGGTGGCGCCGCCCTGTGCTCCGGCCACCTTCTCCACCGAAAAGCCCGCACCGCCGGCTACTACCTCCGGCCATCCCTCGCCGGATTCCGGCATGAAAAGTGCCGGAAAAACAGCCGCAAAAACCCTTCGTCATCACGCATACAAAACCAACCCCAACCTTTTCAACTCCGGCCGGCACCTTTCCGGCGCCGGTCACCACCCCCAAACCGACCCAAAACCTTCCCCAACACCTCAAATTGCCCCAGAAAAAGAAAGGAACCAAAACCACCGAGAAACGAGAGAGAAACGGGAGAGAGAAAAAGTGGTCATGAACTAGGGTTTGGGCTTTGGAGACGGTTTTTCACCATTTCCCGGCGAACGAGACATCGGATTGGAATTCCGGAAGCTGTCCTAGACTCGTCTCGTCGAGGGCTACAATCTGGGCCTAGGTTATATTTTCCGGCCACCGACCACGGCGGCGCCGGCGGAGGCGCCGGCGACGGCACGGCGGCTCCGGTGGTGGCGGCGGCGGTCCGGCGGTGGTCCGGCGGCAGGCGCTCCGGCGGCGCTCCGGTGACGGCGGAAATAAAAAACGTAAAGGAAAATAAAAGAAAGAGAACTTACGTGTTCGCGTCGCGAGCGTCGCTCGGATCGTCGGCTTTGAAAAACGTATAAGTTTTGAAATAATGAGCCCCTATTTATAGATTTTGGAAATTACCTTTTTACCGTTGAAAAGTTATTATTTACCAAAAATATCTCAATTTACCTTTCATTAAAATATTATTTTTATTTTTACCTTTTATCAAAATTTTACCCTTTCCTTCCTCAGTTGAACTACGGGTCTCCGATTGACCTCTAGTTTGTTTCTGTTTTCTCGTATTTCCGATACGAATCTCTTGGTAAAATCGTATTCTAGGTTCCATGTCACGAAAAATATACCCATCTAAAACCGATGTTAACCATGTATCTGAAACGCACGTACTTTGTTCTGGGGCGCTACATCCCTTACCCCTTAAAATAATTTCATCCTCGAAATTGAGCGCGTACTTAAGAGACGACAAGACTGGCTACTTTGCCAAAATCTCATGCTCTTATTCTCGTGTCACGTCGTTCTTTCCATTTCTCGTCCTGAATGTCGTCTTGGATGAATCGTAACTTTGACTTTCATCTGGTAAGATCCAGATCTTAAGTCAATCTTCGAGAACACACTGGTGCCTCTTATTTGATCGAAAAGATCTTCAATCCGAGGCAGTGGATACTTGTTCTTCATTGTCCTCTTATTCAGCTCTTGGTACTTGATACACCTCCATGAATTTCTTTATCACCGGCATCTTCTCAATGGTAGTCGATTCTTTCTCGGGGTCCACCATGTTGACCAACCAAGCTTCGCAATTCCTTTTTGCTAAGCATCTGGGTTGTCTCTATGTTCGATATAATCCTTGAGTCAACTTTAACTTGTGCTCCGTGGAATGTGAACTCCAAATCGTGGAATGTGAATTCAAGTACTAAGCGAACTTTGAAAGTCGATCTTCTTTGCACGGCACTTGATTACTGTGTGGTTGAACTCTAGCCCGTCCCTTCCCAATTATATCAGTATCCTTCTCCCCCAATGCGTGGAGGTCAGGTAGAAGGATCTTATCTTCGAACGCAATCCTAAGGTGACGGTGTAGGTGTTCTGTCCTTACCGTCTTTCTTGAGGGGATACTCACTTCTAGAGTCCGAACGACTATCCTACCGTCCTCTTGCTTCAGCAAATCCGATGTCGTAACAACACTATAGGTGAGGAAATTAAACATGAAAATCGAGGAGAGTAGTAAACGTAGATTCCATCGACTAGCAAAAGTCAAACTGGCATCTTATATATATATACAAAAGATGGGCCGCTCGTACATTATACAAAGTGATCTTGTTCACTACTACAAGGTAAAAGCCACTACACATCTATCTACACATATAAAACTAACGGTTCATCGTCCGTAATCTATCTCTCGGCAGTCCCTGCGTGATTGAGAGTGAAAGCCCGAGCCTTACCTGCCCCTAGCCTCGGCCCCGGTGTTGTAGCTGTTGGACGTTTATACTTCTGACAGTTTCTCACGATATGTCCAAGTTCTCCACACCTGAAACAATTCTGAGTCTCTTGCACTGTTGAACGTCTAAGCTTCTGACAGTCCCTCACTACATGTCCAGGTTCTCCACACCTGAAACAATTTTGAGCCTCTTGCCAGCATGGTCCTACATGTGACTTTCCACACCTGGGACATGAGTTCCTTGGCCTAGAAATATGTAGAAGCGGTGTATCATTACTCTTTGGGAGTATATTTTGATCGAAGCTTTGACTTGGCTCGATCCACTTCCTCTTTCCGGGTACCTCGTTAAACTTCTTGGGTGGCAACCCATCCAAGTGCAAACGAGAGGAGATCTCTTGGGCTCTTTCGATGACAGTGGCATAGGTCATTTGTCCCTGACCTGCCAGAATTGAACTGATCTCCGAGCGAAGACCCTTTTCAAAACGTTGGGCTTTCTTGTTGTCAGTGTCAACCAAGTGAGTTGCATATCTACTCAATTGATTAAACCTCCGCTCGTACTCTCCTACCGTCGCGGTTCTTTGACGGAGACGTAGAAACTCAGTTTCCTTTTCATCTTGGTAGGATCGAGGTATAAAATGATGAGTGACCACTTCCTTGAAATCTTCCCATGTCATCTCCTCTCTTTGATTAGGCAAAAGGGTCCTCTCGTACGAGTCCCACCAATGTCCAGCCTCTTCCGTGAGTTGAAACACCGCGCACGAGATCTTTTGTTCTTTCGTGCAGGTTAGATGTCCAAACAAACGATCCAACGACCTTAGCCATTCTTCAGCGTCAGCTGGTTCGCCCTTTCCATTGAATATCGGTGGATTGAAACGTCGAAATTGTTCGTATATAAGGTTAGGATCAGATCTTGCTGGCTGTGGGGTGGCTCGAGTTACCTCGAAGTGTTGTGCCAGTCCTCGTAGAACAGATACTAAATCTCCTACGTTCACAGTTTCTTCTCGTTCGGGTTGACCAGCCATTGGTGTTTGTTCTCTTCGGGGTCGTCCTTTAGGCATAATTCTAAAAACAACATACGAAAACTAACCCTTATCATCTACCCCATGTAACTCAATATATATAAAGCCACAGATAAACGAATAGCAAGTAACATGACACCGATAAACATTACTCAATAAACCATGTATAACCTTGTTAGATTTCCTTGTCATTCGTTTATATACATAGCATAATCTTGTCATGTAAGATAGCGTATGCCCAACTTGCATAATCAACCGGACAAGCACATCATATGCAATACATCTTGGAGCTTATCACAAGCATCCGCACATGGTCTTCACAGACCTCGAATATGAGCTTATCAAAAGCATTCTCACATGGTCTTCACAGACCTCGAATATTGACAGGGGTTTTACATATCGTAACCACGAACTGAGAAAAATCCACTCATTGGTACACCCTGTTATAAACAAGGTCGATGGTAGATTCAACTATCAGTCACACAATATCAACTTCTGCAAATGGTCATACATCGCACACAAGCTCACGCTGCTGCAGTCAGCGGCTTTGTGACGGTGGCTCAAAGCAGTGTGTTGATTGTAGCGACATCAAGAGGTTTTTAAAAGATCTTTTTATCGTGGAACAATATCCGTAATACCCTGTCAACCAACCAGATTATATCGCACTTATCAAGATATCACATAGTAGGCAACACATATCAGGCAACACATAACAGATAACCACCTTTTCACCAGGTTCCATGGTCAGAGAGAGACACCTATAGAGAGGGGATGGTGCTTATCCGTTTTCTTTACGAAAATCCGACCACGTTTTAAAATCACACTTTTGAAATCACGTTTTCTCTTTATCAAACCAGTTCGAGCAAAGTCCTACAAAGGGTAGAACTAGGCTCTGATACCATCTGTCACGCCCCAAAATCTTTTCGTATTATATCAGAGTTTTCCATTGGGCGTGAAGAAAGAAAGGGGAAAAAGACGCGCATGAAATAAAAAAAGAAAACCTTTGGAAGAGATGAGAGACGATTTTACAAATACAAATCTTCGGCGTCTAGCCGAAATAAAAACATTTTACAATAGCAGCGGAAAATACATCAGGATCTGTTTACAGAAAAGGACAATATACTTTTACAAAACGTGAAGTTAAATAAAACATCGTTTGAACATGAAGTTTTGAAAAGCAAAAGGGAAGTCTGGATATGGCACCATCCTCTCCACGCATCTTGACTTTCTGCATCTCCTGTAGTGTGAGTACAGGTGGGGGGTGAGTGCGTTGAATACACTCATGGTTCCATGTTTTGATATTATTAAGCAGATACACAAATCAAACATATATAATAGTTCCGCAATTAGACACATCACAAATACAGCACAGCACGTCCCGGTGTATTTACGGACCACCAAATCCCGGTGTATTACGGACCACCAAATCCCGGTGTATTACGGACCACCAAATCCCGATGTATTACGGACCATCAAATCCCGATGTATTACGGACCACAAAATCCCGATGTATTACGGACCATCAAATCCCGATGTATTACGGACCACCAAATCCCTCCCCAAGATATAAATATGCACACAATATTCTCAACGGTTCACATATCCAGTAGGGAAAACAGTGAACCCACAGAGGTTTAGTAATTATTCCCCCCCCCCCCACAATATAATCACAATGTTTATCTCAAAACACATAAGTTCACAAATCATCAGTGTGCGCTTATACAGAAACATAAAGTTATTAGGGTTTAGAGTTTACCCCCCCACCGAACACATCATATAATCACAGCACATAACCCAAGACACATAAGCCTCGACCAATTCATATCGATCAATAGCATTCGAATAATATCTAGCTTACATGCATACGTCAATTGTAATATAAAGAGTTGGGTTCAGAGTTTACCCCCACCTTGTTCGGTGGTTACCACGTGAGTAGCTCGTATCAAAGACTTGGTATCTTGATTCCCAATCCAATGGATAGCCTACACAATTTTACAATATTTCTTACATCATTAATAAGCTTAAAACTTATATTTAAAATGTATGAAGATAGCCGTAGAGAAGAATCGTTCGATAGAGACGAGACGGATCGATAGATCGAGAGATTGAGGTTGAAGAGACAAGGGAGAAAAGATCAGTTCAGCAACTGATATGATAGAGGAAAGGATTAGGGTCGCTACGGAAAAAGAATGAGCTCGATCGGAGTTGAAACGAGCTCGAACGGAGCGTTTTAATATCGAAGGGTATTTTGGTAATTTTGGTCAAAGGGTTGACTTTGACCGGGACCCTCGACTCCCGACGACTCGATGAAAACATTCGAAACGGAACGACGTGTGGAAACGCTTGCCGGTGCGCACACGGCGCGCACGGCGGCTCCCGGCGCGCGCACCGCGCCCCCGTCGCTCGCGCGCGCGCGCGTTCGCTCCCGTCACCCGGCGCCCGCGCGCCCAGCTCGCCTGGGAACAGCTGCTCGACCAGCCCCCTTCCCGGCGCGACCTGCTGCGGTGGCGCCGCCCTGTGCTCCGGCCACCTTCTCCACCGAAAAGCCCGCACCGCCGGCTACTACCTCCGGCCATCCCTCGCCGGATTCCGGCATGAAAAGTGCCGGAAAAACAGCCGCAAAAACCCTTCGTCATCACGCATACAAAACCAACCCCAACCTTTTCAACTCCGGCCGGCACCTTTCCGGCGCCGGTCACCACCCCCAAACCGACCCAAAACCTTCCCCAACACCTCAAATTGCCCCAGAAAAAGAAAGGAACCAAAACCACCGAGAAACGAGAGAGAAACGGGAGAGAGAAAAAGTGGTCATGAACTAGGGTTTGGGCTTTGGAGACGGTTTTTCACCATTTCCCGGCGAACGAGACATCGGATTGGAATTCCGGAAGCTGTCCTAGACTCGTCTCGTCGAGGGCTACAATCTGGGCCTAGGTTATATTTTCCGGCCACCGACCACGGCGGCGCCGGCGGAGGCGCCGGCGACGGCACGGCGGCTCCGGTGGTGGCGGCGGCGGTCCGGCGGTGGTCCGGCGGCAGGCGCTCCGGCGGCGCTCCGGTGACGGCGGAAATAAAAAACGTAAAGGAAAATAAAAGAAAGAGAACTTACGTGTTCGCGTCGCGAGCGTCGCTCGGATCGTCGGCTTTGAAAAACGTATAAGTTTTGAAATAATGAGCCCCTATTTATAGATTTTGGAAATTACCTTTTTACCGTTGAAAAGTTATTATTTACCAAAAATATCTCAATTTACCTTTCATTAAAATATTATTTTTATTTTTACCTTTTATCAAAATTTTACCCTTTCCTTCCTCAGTTGAACTACGGGTCTCCGATTGACCTCTAGTTTGTTTCTGTTTTCTCGTATTTCCGATACGAATCTCTTGGTAAAATCGTATTCTAGGTTCCATGTCACGAAAAATATACCCATCTAAAACCGATGTTAACCATGTATCTGAAACGCACGTACTTTGTTCTGGGGCGCTACATACTCGATTCATCTTTCCAACTCAACATAAAACTAATTCGCAACTCTAAGTGTAATGATTATCGAAAACTTATTGACTAAATAATGTCTAAATTGCACTCGATTCATCTTCTAAAGAGTTAATTGTACTCGATTAATCTTATAACTCAACATAAAACTAATCATTAACTCTTAGTGTAACGATTATTGAAAACTTGTTGACCAAGTAAAGATTTAATTGTACTCGAATCATCTTCTAAAGAGTTAATTGTACTCGATTAATCTTATAACTCAATATAAAACTAATCCTTAACTCTAAGTGTAACGATTATTGAAAACTAGTGAATCAAGTAAAGAGTTAATTGTACTCGAATCATCTTCTAAAGAGTTAATGTACTCGATTAATCTTCTAACTCAACATAAAACCAATTAATCACTCTAAGTGTAACGATTATTGAAAACTTATTGACCAAGTAGAGAGTTAATTGTACTCGAATTATCTTATAAAGAATTAATGTACTCGATTAATCTTCCAACTCAACATAAAACTAATTCGTAACTCTAAGAGTAATAATTATTAAAAACTTGTTGACCAAGTAATGTCTTAATTGTACTCGAATCATCTTCTAAAGCATTAATTATACCCGATTAATCATCTAACTCCACATAAAACTAATTTGTAACTTTAATTGTAATGATTATTGAAAACTTGTTGACCAAGTAAAGATTTAATTGTACTCGAATCATCTTCTAAAGAGTTAATTGTACTCGAATCATCTTCTAAAGAATTAAAGTATTCGATTAAACTTTTAAGTCAACATTAACTAATTCGTAAATCTAAGTGTAACGATTATTGAAAACTTGTTGAACAAGTGAAGAGTTAATTGTACTCGAATCGTCATCTATAGAGTTAATGTACTCGATTAATCTTCCAACTCAACATAAAACTAATTCGCAACTCTAAGTGTAATGATTATCGAAAACTTGTTGACTAAATAATGTCTTAATTGTACACAAATCATCTTCTAAAGAGTTAATTGTACTCAATTAATATTATAACTCAACATAAAATAAACCTGAACTCTAAGTGTAACGATTATTGAAAACTTGTTGATCAAGTAGAGAGTTAATTATACTGGAATCATCTTGTAAAGAGTTAATGTACTCGATTAATCTTCCAACTCAACATAAAACTAATTCGTAACTCTAAGTGTAATTATAATTGAAAACTTGTTGACCGAGTAATGTCTTGATTGTACTCGAATCATCTTCTAAAGAGTTAATCGTACTCGATTAATCTTATAACTCAACATAAAACTAATCCTTAACGCTAAGTGTAACGATTATTGAAAACTTGTTGATCAAGTAAAAAGTTAATTGTACTCGAATCATCTTGTAAAGATTTAATGTACTCGATTAATCTTATAACTCAACATAAAACTAATCCTTAACACTAAGTGTAACGATTATTGAAAACTTGTTGATCAAGTAAAAAGTTAATTGTACTCGAATCATCTTGTAAAGATTTAATGTACTCGATTAATCTTCTAATTCAACATAAAACTAATTCGTCACTCTAAGTGTAACGATTATTGAAAACTTGTTGACCAAGTAAAGAGTTAATTGCACTTGAATCATATTCTAAAGAGTTAATTGTACTCGAATCATCATCTAAAGAGTTAATGTACTCGATTCATCTTTCCAACTCAACATAAGACTAATTCGCAACTCTAAGTGTAATGATTATCGAAAACTTATTGACTAAATAATGTCTTAATTGTACTCGATTCATCTTCTAAAGAGTTAATTGTACTCAATTAATCTTATAACTCAACATAAAATATACCTGAACTCTAAGTGTAACGATTATTGAAAACTTGTTGATCAAGTAGAGAGTTAATTATACTGGAATCATCTTGTAAAGAGTTAATGTACTCGATTAATCCCAACTCAACATAAAACTAATTCGTAACTCTAAGTGTGATTATAATTGAAAACTTGTTGACCGAGTAATGTCTTAATTGTACTCGAATCATCTTCTAAAGAGTTAATTGTACTCGAATCATATTCTAAAGAGTTAATGTACTCGATTAAACTTTTAACTCAACGTAAACTAATTTGTAACTCTAAGTGTAACGATTATTGAAAACTTGTTGACCAAGTAAAGAGTTAATTGTACTCGAATCATCTTCTATAGAGTTAATGTACTCGATTAATCTTCCAACTCAACATAAAACTAATTCGTAACTCTAAGTGTAATTATAATTGAAAACTTGTTGACCGAGTAATGTCTTAATTGTACTCGAATCATCTTCTAAAGAGTTAATTGTACTCGATTAATCTTATAACTCAACATAAAATTAATCCTTAACACTAAGTGTAACGATTATTGAAAACTTGTTGATCAAGTAAAAAGTTAATTGTACTCGAATCATCTGGTAAAGATTTAATGTACTCGATTAATCTTCTAATTCAACATAAAACTAATTCGTCAATCTAAGTGTAACGATTATTGAAAACTTGTTGACCAAGTAAAGAGTTAATTGCACTTGAATCATCTTTTAAAGAGTTAATTGTACTCGAATCATCTTCTAAAGAGTTAATGTACTCGATTAAACTTTTAACTCAGCATAAACTAATTCGTAACTCTAAGTGTAAAGATTATTGAAATCTTGATGATCAAGTAAAGAGTTAATTGTACTCGAATCATCTTCTAAAGAGTTAATTGTACTCGAATCATCATCTAAAGAGTTAATGTACTCGATTCATCTTTCCAACTCAACATAAAACTAATTCGCAACTCTAAGTGTAATGATTATCGAAAACTTATTGACTAAATAATGTCTTAATTGCACTCGATTCATCTTCTAAAGAGTTAATTGTACTCGATTAATCTTATAACTCAACATAAAACTAATCATTAACTCTTAGTGTAACGATTATTGAAAACTTGTTGACCAAGTAAAGATTTAATTGTACTCGAATCATCTTCTAAAGAGTTAATTGTACTCGATTAATCTTATAACTCAATATAAAACTAATCCTTAACTCTAAGTGTAACGATTATTGAAAACTAGTTGATCAAGTAAAGAGTTAATTGTACTCGAATCATCTTCTAAAGAGTTAATGTACTCGATTAATCTTCTAACTCAACATAAAACCAATTAATCACTCTAAGTGTAACGATTATTGAAAACTTATTGACCAAGTAGAGAGTTAATTGTACTCGAATCATCTTATAAAGAATTAATGTACTCGATTAATCTTCCAACTCAACATAAAACTAATTCGTAACTCTAAGAGTAATAATTATTAAAAACTTGTTGACCAAGTAATGTCTTAATTGTACTCGAATCATCTTCTAAAGCATTAATTATACCCGATTAATCATCTAACTCCACATAAAACTAATTTGTAACTTTAATTGTAATGATTATTGAAAACTTGTTGACCAAGTAAAGATTTAATTGTACTCGAATCATCTTCTAAAGAGTTAATTGTACTCGAATCATCTTCTAAAGAATTAAAGTATTCGATTAAACTTTTAAGTCAACATTAACTAATTCGTAAATCTAAGTGTAACGATTATTGAAAACTTGTTGAACAAGTGAAGAGTTAATTGTACTCGAATCGTCATCTATAGAGTTAATGTACTCGATTAATCTTCCAACTCAACATAAAACTAATTCGCAACTCTAAGTGTAATGATTATCGAAAACTTGTTGACTAAATAATGTCTTAATTGTACACAAATCATCTTCTAAAGAGTTAATTGTACTCAATTAATATTATAACTCAACATAAAATAAACCTGAACTCTAAGTGTAACGATTATTGAAAACTTGTTGATCAAGTAGAGAGTTAATTATACTGGAATCATCTTGTAAAGAGTTAATGTACTCGATTAATCTTCCAACTCAACATAAAACTAATTCGTAACTCTAAGTGTAATTATAATTGAAAACTTGTTGACCGAGTAATGTCTTGATTGTACTCGAATCATCTTCTAAAGAGTTAATCGTACTCGATTAATCTTATAACTCAACATAAAACTAATCCTTAACACTAAGTGTAACGATTATTGAAAACTTGTTGATCAAGTAAAAAGTTAATTGTACTCGAATCATCTTGTAAAGATTTAATGTACTCGATTAATCTTCTAATTCAACATAAAACTAATTCGTCACTCAAAGTGTAACGATTATTGAAAACTTGTTGACCAAGTAAAGAGTTAATTGCACTTGAATCATCTTCTAAAGAGTTAATTGTACTCGAATCATCTTCTGAAGAGTTAATGTACTCGATTAAACTTTTAACTCAGCATAAACTAATTCGTAACTCTAAGTGTAACGATTATTGAAATCTTGTTGATCAAGTAAAGAGTTAATTGTACTCGAATCATCTTCTAAAGAGTTAATTGTACACGAATCATCATCTAAAGAAATAATGTACTCGATTCATCTTTCCAACTCAACATAAAACTAATTCGCAACTCTAAGTGTAATGATTATCGAAAACTTATTGACTAAATAATGTCTTAATTGTACTCGATTCATCTTCTAAAGAGTTAATTGTACTCAATTAATCTTATAACTCAACATAAAATATACCTGAACTCTAAGTGTAACGATTATTGAATACTTGTTGATCAAGTAGAGAGTTAATTATACTGGAATCATCTTGTAAAGAGTTAATGTACTCGATTAATCCCAACTCAACATAAAACTAATTCGTAACTCTAAGTGTGATTATAATTGAAAACTTGTTGACCGAGTAATGTCTTAATTGTACTCGAATCATCTTCTAAAGAGTTAATTGTACTCGAATCATATTCTAAAGAGTTAATGTACTCGATTAAACTTTTAACTCAACGTAAACTAATTTGTAACTCTAAGTGTAACGATTATTGAAAACTTGTTGACCAAGTAAAGAGTTAATTGTACTCGAATCATCTTCTATAGAGTTAATGTACTCGATTAATCTTCCAACTCAACATAAAACTAATTCGTAACTCTAAGTGTAATTATAATTGAAAACTTGTTGACCGAGTAATGTCTTAATTGTACTCGAATCATCTTCTAAAGAGTTAATTGTACTCGATTAATCTTATAACTCAACATAAAATTAATCCTTAACACTAAGTGTAACGATTATTGAAAACTTGTTGATCAAGTAAAAAGTTAATTGTACTCGAATCATCTGGTAAAGATTTAATGTACTCGATTAATCTTCTAATTCAACATAAAACTAATTCTTCACTCTAAGTGTAACGATTATTGAAAACTTGTTGACCAAGTAAAGAGTTAATTGCACTTGAATCATCTTTTAAAGAGTTAATTGTACTCGAATCATCTTCTAAAGAGTTAATGTACTCGATTAAACTTTTAACTCAGCATAAACTAATTCGTAACTCTAAGTGTAAAGATTATTGAAATCTTGATGATCAAGTAAAGAGTTAATTGTACTCGAATCATCTTCTAAAGAGTTAATTGTACTCGAATCATCATCTAAAGAGTTAATGTACTCGATTCATCTTTCCAACTCAACATAAAACTAATTCGCAACTCTAAGTGTAATGATTATCGAAAACTTATTGACTAAATAATGTCTTAATTGCACTCGATTCATCTTCTAAAGAGTTAATTGTACTCGATTAATCTTATAACTCAACATAAAACTAATCATTAACTCTTAGTGTAACGATTATTGAAAACTTGTTGACCAAGTAAAGATTTAATTGTACTCGAATCATCTTCTAAAGAGTTAATTGTACTCGATTAATCTTATAACTCAATATAAAACTAATCCTTAACTCTAAGTGTAACGATTATTGAAAACTAGTTGATCAAGTAAAGAGTTAATTGTACTCGAATCATCTTCTAAAGAGTTAATGTACTCGATTAATCTTCTAACTCAACATAAAACCAATTAATCACTCTAAGTGTAACGATTATTGAAAACTTATTGACCAAGTAGAGAGTTAATTGTACTCGAATCATCTTATAAAGAATTAATGTACTCGATTAATCTTCCAACTCAACATAAAACTAATTCGTAACTCTAAGAGTAATAATTATTAAAAACTTGTTGACCAAGTAATGTCTTAATTGTACTCGAATCATCTTCTAAAGCATTAATTATACTCGATTGATCATCTAACTCCACATAAAACTAATTTGTAACTTTAATTGTAATGATTATTGAAAACTTGTTGACCAAGTAAAGATTTAATTGTACTCGAATCATCTTCTAAAGAGTTAATTGTACTCGAATAATCTTCTAAAGAATTAAAGTATACGATTAAACTTTTAAGTCAACATTAACTAATTCGTAAATCTAAGTGTAACGATTATTGAAAACTTGTTGAACAAGTGAAGAGTTAATTGTACTCGAATCGTCATCTATAGAGTTAATGTACTCGATTAATCTTCCAACTCAACATAAAACTAATTCGCAACTCTAAGTGTAATGATTATCGAAAACTTGTTGACTAAATAATGTCTTAATTGTACTCAAATCATCTTCTAAAGAGTTAATTGTACTCAATTAATCTTATAACTCAACATAAAATAAACCTGAACTCTAAGTGTAACGATTATTGAAAACTTGTTGATCAAGTAGAGAGTTAATTATACTGGAATCATCTTGTAAAGAGTTAATGTACTCGATTAATCTTCCAACTCAACATAAAACTAATTCGTAACTCTAAGTGTAATTATAATTGAAAACTTGTTGACCGAGTAATGTCTTGATTGTACTCGAATCATCTTCTAAAGAGTTAATCGTACTCGATTAATCTTATAACTCAACATAAAACTAATCCTTAACACTAAGTGTAACGATTATTGAAAACTTGTTGATCAAGTAAAAAGTTAATTGTACTCGAATCATCTTGTAAAGATTTAATGTACTCGATTAATCTTCTAATTCAACATAAAACTAATTCGTCACTCTAAGTGTAACGATTATTGAAAACTTGTTGACCAAGTAAAGAGTTAATTGCACTTGAATCATCTTCTAAAGAGTTAATTGTACTCGAATCATCTTCTGAAGAGTTAATGTACTCGATTAAACTTTTAACTCAGCATAAACTAATTCGTAACTCTAAGTGTAACGATTATTGAAATCTTGTTGATCAAGTAAAGAGTTAATTGTACTCGAATCATCTTCTAAAGAGTTAATTGTACTCGAATCATCATCTAAAGAGTTAATGTACTCGATTCATCTTTCCAACTCAACATAAAACTAATTCGCAACTCTAAGTGTAATGATTATCGAAAACTTATTGACTAAATAATGTCTTAATTGCACTCGATTCATCTTCTAAAGAGTTAATTGTACTCGATTAATCTTATAACTCAACATAAAACTAATCATTAACTCTTAGTGTAACGATTATTGAAAACTTGTTGACCAAGTAAAGATTTAATTGTACTCGAATCATCTTCTAAAGAGTTAATTGTACTCGATTAATCTTATAACTCAATATAAAACTAATCCTTAACTCTAAGTGTAACGATTATTGAAAACTAGTTGATCAAGTAAAGAGTTAATTGTACTCGAATCATCTTCTAAAGAGTTAATGTACTCGATTAATCTTCTAACTCAACATAAAACCAATTAATCACTCTAAGTGTAACGATTATTGAAAACTTATTGACCAAGTAGAGAGTTAATTGTACTCGAATCATCTTATAAAGAATTAATGTACTCGATTAATCTTCCAACTCAACATAAAACTAATTCGTAACTCTAAGAGTAATAATTATTAAAAACTTGTTGACCAAGTAATGTCTTAATTGTACTCGAATCATCTTCTAAAGCATTAATTATACTCGATTGATCATCTAACTCCACATAAAACTAATTTGTAACTTTAATTGTAATGATTATTGAAAACTTGTTGACCAAGTAAAGATTTAATTGTACTCGAATCATCTTCTAAAGAGTTAATTGTACTCGAATAATCTTCTAAAGAATTAAAGTATACGATTAAACTTTTAAGTCAACATTAACTAATTCGTAAATCTAAGTGTAACGATTATTGAAAACTTGTTGAACAAGTGAAGAGTTAATTGTACTCGAATCGTCATCTATAGAGTTAATGTACTCGATTAATCTTCCAACTCAACATAAAACTAATTCGCAACTCTAAGTGTAATGATTATCGAAAACTTGTTGACTAAATAATGTCTTAATTGTACTCAAATCATGTTCTAAAGAGTTAATTGTACTCAATTAATCTTATAACTCAACATAAAATAAACCTGAACTCTAAGTGTAACGATTATTGAAAACTTGTTGATCAAGTAGAGAGTTAATTATACTGGAATCATCTTGTAAAGAGTTAATGTACTCGATTAATCTTCCAACTCAACATAAAACTAATTCGTAACTCTAAGTGTAATTATAATTGAAAACTTGTTGACCGAGTAATGTCTTGATTGTACTCGAATCATCTTCTAAAGAGTTAATCGTACTCGATTAATCTTATAACTCAACATAAAACTAATCCTTAACACTAAGTGTAACGATTATTGAAAACTTGTTGATCAAGTAAAAAGTTAATTGTACTCGAATCATCTTGTAAAGATTTAATGTACTCGATTAATCTTCTAATTCAACATAAAACTAATTCGTCACTCAAAGTGTAACGATTATTGAAAACTTGTTGACCAAGTAAAGAGTTAATTGCACTTGAATCATCTTCTAAAGAGTTAATTGTACTCGAATCATCTTCTGAAGAGTTAATGTACTCGATTAAACTTTTAACTCAGCATAAACTAATTCGTAACTCTAAGTGTAACGATTATTGAAATCTTGTTGATCAAGTAAAGAGTTAATTGTACTCGAATCATCTTCTAAAGAGTTAATTGTACACGAATCATCATCTAAAGAGTTAATGTACTCGATTCATCTTTCCAACTCAACATAAAACTAATTCGCAACTCTAAGTGTAATGATTATCGAAAACTTATTGACTAAATAATGTCTTAATTGTACTCGATTCATCTTCTAAAGAGTTAATTGTACTCAATTAATCTTATAACTCAACATAAAATATACCTGAACTCTAAGTGTAACGATTATTGAATACTTGTTGATCAAGTAGAGAGTTAATTATACTGGAATCATCTTGTAAAGAGTTAATGTACTCGATTAATCCCAACTCAACATAAAACTAATTCGTAACTCTAAGTGTGATTATAATTGAAAACTTGTTGACCGAGTAATGTCTTAATTGTACTCGAATCATCTTCTAAAGAGTTAATTGTACTCGAATCATATTCTAAAGAGTTAATGTACTCGATTAAACTTTTAACTCAACGTAAACTAATTTGTAACTCTAAGTGTAACGATTATTGAAAACTTGTTGACCAAGTAAAGAGTTAATTGTACTCGAATCATCTTCTATAGAGTTAATGTACTCGATTAATCTTCCAACTCAACATAAAACTAATTCGTAACTCTAAGTGTAATTATAATTGAAAACTTGTTGACCGAGTAATGTCTTAATTGTACTCGAATCATCTTCTAAAGAGTTAATTGTACTCGATTAATCTTATAACTCAACATAAAATTAATCCTTAACACTAAGTGTAACGATTATTGAAAACTTGTTGATCAAGTAAAAAGTTAATTGTACTCGAATCATCTGGTAAAGATTTAATGTACTCGATTAATCTTCTAATTCAACATAAAACTAATTCTTCACTCTAAGTGTAACGATTATTGAAAACTTGTTGACCAAGTAAAGAGTTAATTGCACTTGAATCATCTTTTAAAGAGTTAATTGTACTCGAATCATCTTCTAAAGAGTTAATGTACTCGATTAAACTTTTAACTCAGCATAAACTAATTCGTAACTCTAAGTGTAAAGATTATTGAAATCTTGATGATCAAGTAAAGAGTTAATTGTACTCGAATCATCTTCTAAAGAGTTAATTGTACTCGAATCATCATCTAAAGAGTTAATGTACTCGATTCATCTTTCCAACTCAACATAAAACTAATTCGCAACTCTAAGTGTAATGATTATCGAAAACTTATTGACTAAATAATGTCTTAATTGCACTCGATTCATCTTCTAAAGAGTTAATTGTACTCGATTAATCTTATAACTCAACATAAAACTAATCATTAACTCTTAGTGTAACGATTATTGAAAACTTGTTGACCAAGTAAAGATTTAATTGTACTCGAATCATCTTCTAAAGAGTTAATTGTACTCGATTAATCTTATAACTCAATATAAAACTAATCCTTAACTCTAAGTGTAACGATTATTGAAAACTAGTTGATCAAGTAAAGAGTTAATTGTACTCGAATCATCTTCTAAAGAGTTAATGTACTCGATTAATCTTCTAACTCAACATAAAACCAATTAATCACTCTAAGTGTAACGATTATTGAAAACTTATTGACCAAGTAGAGAGTTAATTGTACTCGAATCATCTTATAAAGAATTAATGTACTCGATTAATCTTCCAACTCAACATAAAACTAATTCGTAACTCTAAGAGTAATAATTATTAAAAACTTGTTGACCAAGTAATGTCTTAATTGTACTCGAATCATCTTCTAAAGCATTAATTATACTCGATTGATCATCTAACTCCACATAAAACTAATTTGTAACTTTAATTGTAATGATAATTGAAAACTTGTTGACCAAGTAAAGATTTAATTGTACTCGAATCATCTTCTAAAGAGTTAATTGTACTCGAATAATCTTCTAAAGAATTAAAGTATACGATTAAACTTTTAAGTCAACATTAACTAATTCGTAAATCTAAGTGTAACGATTATTGAAAACTTGTTGAACAAGTGAAGAGTTAATTGTACTCGAATCGTCATCTATAGAGTTAATGTACTCGATTAATCTTCCAACTCAACATAAAACTAATTCGCAACTCTAAGTGTAATGATTATCGAAAACTTGTTGACTAAATAATGTCTTAATTGTACTCAAATCATCTTCTAAAGAGTTAATTGTACTCAATTAATCTTATAACTCAACATAAAATAAACCTGAACTCTAAGTGTAACGATTATTGAAAACTTGTTGATCAAGTAGAGAGTTAATTATACTGGAATCATCTTGTAAAGAGTTAATGTACTCGATTAATCTTCCAACTCAACATAAAACTAATTCGTAACTCTAAGTGTAATTATAATTGAAAACTTGTTGACCGAGTAATGTCTTGATTGTACTCGAATCATCTTCTAAAGAGTTAATCGTACTCGATTAATCTTATAACTCAACATAAAACTAATCCTTAACACTAAGTGTAACGATTATTGAAAACTTGTTGATCAAGTAAAAAGTTAATTGTACTCGAATCATCTTGTAAAGATTTAATGTACTCGATTAATCTTCTAATTCAACATAAAACTAATTCGTCACTCTAAGTGTAACGATTATTGAAAACTTGTTGACCAAGTAAAGAGTTAATTGCACTTGAATCATCTTCTAAAGAGTTAATTGTACTCGAATCATCTTCTGAAGAGTTAATGTACTCGATTAAACTTTTAACTCAGCATAAACTAATTCGTAACTCTAAGTGTAACGATTATTGAAATCTTGTTGATCAAGTAAAGAG
The DNA here is from genome assembly GCA_946896805.1 of Scutellaria galericulata. Classification (NCBI taxonomy): domain Eukaryota; kingdom Viridiplantae; phylum Streptophyta; class Magnoliopsida; order Lamiales; family Lamiaceae; genus Scutellaria; species Scutellaria galericulata. Next base: position 7,647,397 of record OX335794.1, read on the forward strand.
TTAATTGTACTCGAATCATCTTCTAAAGAGTTAATTGTACTCGAATCATCATCTAAAGAGTTAATGTACTCGATTCATCTTTCCAACTCAACATAAAACTAATTCGCAACTCTAAGTGTAATGATTATCGAAAACTTATTGACTAAATAATGTCTTAATTGCACTCGATTCATCTTCTAAAGAGTTAATTGTACTCGATTAATCTTATAACTCAACATAAAACTAATCATTAACTCTTAGTGTAACGATTATTGAAAACTTGTTGACCAAGTAAAGATTTAATTGTACTCGAATCATCTTCTAAAGAGTTAATTGTACTCGATTAATCTTATAACTCAATATAAAACTAATCCTTAACTCTAAGTGTAACGATTATTGAAAACTAGTTGATCAAGTAAAGAGTTAATTGTACTCGAATCATCTTCTAAAGAGTTAATGTACTCGATTAATCTTCTAACTCAACATAAAACCAATTAATCACTCTAAGTGTAACGATTATTGAAAACTTATTGACCAAGTAGAGAGTTAATTGTACTCGAATCATCTTATAAAGAATTAATGTACTCGATTAATCTTCCAACTCAACATAAAACTAATTCGTAACTCTAAGAGTAATAATTATTAAAAACTTGTTGACCAAGTAATGTCTTAATTGTACTCGAATCATCTTCTAAAGCATTAATTATACTCGATTGATCATCTAACTCCACATAAAACTAATTTGTAACTTTAATTGTAATGATTATTGAAAACTTGTTGACCAAGTAAAGATTTAATTGTACTCGAATCATCTTCTAAAGAGTTAATTGTACTCGAATAATCTTCTAAAGAATTAAAGTATACGATTAAACTTTTAAGTCAACATTAACTAATTCGTAAATCTAAGTGTAACGATTATTGAAAACTTGTTGAACAAGTGAAGAGTTAATTGTACTCGAATCGTCATCTATAGAGTTAATGTACTCGATTAATCTTCCAACTCAACATAAAACTAATTCGCAACTCTAAGTGTAATGATTATCGAAAACTTGTTGACTAAATAATGTCTTAATTGTACTCAAATCATCTTCTAAAGAGTTAATTGTACTCAATTAATCTTATAACTCAACATAAAATAAACCTGAACTCTAAGTGTAACGATTATTGAAAACTTGTTGATCAAGTAGAGAGTTAATTATACTGGAATCATCTTGTAAAGAGTTAATGTACTCGATTAATCTTCCAACTCAACATAAAACTAATTCGTAACTCTAAGTGTAATTATAATTGAAAACTTGTTGACCGAGTAATGTCTTGATTGTACTCGAATCATCTTCTAAAGAGTTAATCGTACTCGATTAATCTTATAACTCAACATAAAACTAATCCTTAACACTAAGTGTAATGATTATTGAAAACTTGTTGATCAAGTAAAAAGTTAATTGTACTCGAATCATCTTGTAAAGATTTAATGTACTCGATTAATCTTCTAATTCAACATAAAACTAATTCGTCACTCTAAGTGTAACGATTATTGAAAACTTGTTGACCAAGTAAAGAGTTAATTGCACTTGAATCATCTTCTAAAGAGTTAATTGTACTCGAATCATCTTCTGAAGAGTTAATGTACTCGATTAAACTTTTAACTCAGCATAAACTAATTCGTAACTCTAAGTGTAACGATTATTGAAATCTTGTTGATCAAGTAAAGAGTTAATTGTACTCGAATCATCTTCTAAAGAGTTAATTGTACTCGAATCATCATCTAAAGAGTTAATGTACTCGATTCATCTTTCCAACTCAACATAAAACTAATTCGCAACTCTAAGTGTAATGATTATCGAAAACTTATTGACTAAATAATGTCTTAATTGTACTCGATTCATCTTCTAAAGAGTTAATTGTACTCGATTAACCTTATAACTCAACATAAAACTAATCATTAACTCTTAGTGTAACGATTATTGAAAACTTGTTGACCAAGTAAAGATTTAATTGTACTCGAATCATCTTCTAAAGAGTTAATTGTACTCGATTAATCTTATAACTCAATATAAAACTAATCCTTAACTCTAAGTGTAACGATTATTGAAAACTAGTTGATCAAGTAAAGAGTTAATTGTACTCGAATCATCTTCTAAAGAGTTAATGTACTCGATTAATCTTCTAACTCAACATAAAACCAATTAATCACTCTAAGTGTAACGATTATTGAAAACTTATTGACCAAGTAAAGAGATAATTGTACTCGAATCATCTTATAAAGAATTAATGTACTTGATTAATCTTCCAACTCAACATAAAACTAATTCGTAACTCTAAGAGTAATAATTATTAAAAACTTGTTGACCAAGTAATGTCTTAATTGTACTCGAATCATCTTCTAAAGCATTAATTATACTCGATTAATCATCTAACTCCACATAAAACTAATTTGTAACTTTAATTGTAATGATTATTGAAAACTTGTTGACCAAGTAAAGATTTAATTGTACTCGAATCATCTTCTAAAGAGTTAATTGTACTCGAATCATCTTCTAAAGAATTAAAGTATTCGATTAAACTTTTAAGTCAACATTAACTAATTCGTAAATCTAAGTGTAACGATTATTGAAAACTTGTTGAACAAGTGAAGAGTTAATTGTACTCGAATCGTCATCTATAGAGTTAATGTACTAGATTAATCTTCCAACTCAACATAAAACTAATTCGCAACTCTAAGTGTAATGATTATCGAAAACTTGTTGACTAAATAATGTCTTAATTGTACTCAAATCATCTTCTAAAGAGTTAATTGTACTCAATTAATCTTATAACTCAACATAAAATAAACCTGAACTCTAAGTGTAACGATTATTGAAAACTTGTTGATCAAGTAGAGAGTTAATTATACTGGAATCATCTTGTAAAGAGTTAATGTACTCGATTAATCTTCCAACTCAACATAAAACTAATTCGTAACTCTAAGTGTAATTATAATTGAAAACTTGTTGACCGAGTAATGTCTTAATTGTACTCGAATCATCTTCTAAAGAGTTAATTGTACTCGAATCATATTATAAAGAGTTAATGTACTCGATTAAACTTTTAACTCAACGTAAACTAATTTGTAACTCTAAGTGTAACGATTATTGAAAACTTGTTGACCAAGTAAAGAGTTAATTGTACTCGAATCATCTTCTATAGAGTTAATGTACTCGATTAATCTTCCAACTCAACATAAAACTAATTCGTAACTCTAAGTGTAATTATAATTGAAAATTTGTTGACCGAGTAATGTCTTAATTGTACTCGAATCATCTTTTAAAGAGTTAATTGTACTCGATTAATCTTATAACTCAACATAAAACTAATCCTTAACACTAAGTGTAACGATTATTGAAACTTGTTGATCAAGTAAAAAGTTAATTGTACTCGAATCATCTTGTAAAGATTTAATGTACTCGATTAATCTTCTAATTCAACATAAAACTAATTCGTTACTCTAAGTGTAACGATTATTGAAAACTTGTTGACCAAGTAAAGAGTTAATTGCACTTGCATCATCTTTTAAAGAGTTAATTGTACTCGAATCATCTTCTAAAGAGTTAATGTACTCGATTAAACTTTTAACTCAGCATAAACTAATTCGTAACTCTAAGTGTAAAGATTATTGAAATCTTGTTGATCAAGTAAAGAGTTAATTGTACTCGTATCATCTTCTAAAGAGTTAATTGTACTCGAATCATCATCTAACGAGTTAATGTACTCGATTCATCTTTCCAACTCAACATAAAACTAATTCGCAACTCTAAGTGTAATGATTATCGAAAACTTATTGACTAAATAATGTCTTAATTGTACTCGATTCATCTTCTAAAGAGTTAATTGTACTCGATTAATCTTATAACTCAACATAAAACTAATCATTAACTCTTAGTGTTAACGATTATTGAAAACTTGTTGACCAAGTAAAGATTTAATTGTACTCGAATCATCTTCTAAAGAGTTAATTGTACTCGATTAATCTTATAACTCAATATAAAACTAATCCTTAACTCTAAGTGTAACGATTATTGAAAACTAGTTGATCAAGTAAAGAGTTAATTGTACTCGAATCATCTTCTAAAGAGTTAATGTACTCGATTAATCTTCTAACTCAACATAAAACCAATTAATCACTCTAAGTGTAACGATTATTGAAAACTTATTGACCAAGTAAAGAGTTAATTGTACTCGAATCATCTTATAAAGAATTAATGTACTCGATTAATCTTCCAACTCAACATAAAACTAATTCGTAACTCTAAGAGTAATAATTATTAAAAACTTGTTGACCAAGTAATGTCTTAATTGTACTCGAATCATCTTCTAAAGCATTAATTATACTCGATTAATCATCTAACTCCACATAAAACTAATTTGTAACTTTAATTGTAATGATTATTGAAAACTTGTTGACCAAGTAAAGATTTAATTGTACTCGAATCATCTTCTAAAGAGTTAATTATACTCGAATCATCTTCTAAAGAATTAAAGTATTCGATTAAACTTTTAAGTCAACATTAACTAATTCGTAAATCTAAGTGTAACGATTATTGAAAACTTGTTGAACAAGTGAAGAGTTAATTGTACTCGAATCGTCATCTATAGAGTTAATGTACTAGATTAATCTTCCAACTCAACATAAAACTAATTCGCAACTCTAAGTGTAATGATTATCGAAAACTTGTTGACTAAATAATGTCTTAATTGTACTCAAATCATCTTCTAAAGAGTTAATTGTACTCAATTAATCTTATAACTCAACATAAAATAAACCTGAACTCTAAGTGTAACGATTATTGAAAACTTGTTGATCAAGTAGAGAGTTAATTATACTGGAATCATCTTGTAAAGAGTTAATGTACTCGATTAATCTTCCAACTCAACATAAAACTAATTCGTAACTCTAAGTGTAATTATAATTGAAAACTTGTTGACCGAGTAATGTCTTAATTGTACTCGAATCATCTTCTAAAGATTTAATTGTACTCGAATCATATTATAAAGAGTTAATGTACTCGATTAAACTTTTAACTCAACGTAAACTAATTTGTAACTCTAAGTGTAACGATTATTGAAAACTTGTTGACCAAGTAAAGAGTTAATTGTACTCGAATCATCTTCTATAGAGTTAATGTACTCGATTAATCTTCCAACTCAACATAAAACTAATTCGTAACTCTAAGTGTAATTATAATTGAAAATTTGTTGACCGAGTAATGTCTTAATTGTACTCGAATCATCTTTTAAAGAGTTAATTGTACTCGATTAATCTTATAACTCAACATAAAACTAATCCTTAACACTAAGTGTAACGATTATTGAAAACTTGTTGATCAAGTAAAAAGTTAATTGTACTCGAATCATCTTGTAAAGATTTAATGTACTCGATTAATCTTCTAATTCAACATAAAACTAATTCGTTACTCTAAGTGTAACGATTATTGAAAACTTGTTGACCAAGTAAAGAGTTAATTGCACTTGAATCATCTTTTAAAGAGTTAATTGTACTCGAATCATCTTCTAAAGAGTTAATGTACTCGATTAAACTTTTAACTCAGCATAAACTAATTCGTAACTCTAAGTGTAAAGATTATTGAAATCTTGTTGATCAAGTAAAGAGTTAATTGTACTCGTATCATCTTCTAAAGAGTTAATTGTACTCGAATCATCATCTAACGAGTTAATGTACTCGATTCATCTTTCCAACTCAACATAAAACTAATTCGCAACTCTAAGTGTAATGATTATCGAAAACTTATTGACTAAATAATGTCTTAATTGTACTCGATTCATCTTCTAAAGAGTTAATTGTACTCGATTAATCTTATAACTCAACATAAAACTAATCATTAACTCTTAGTGTTAACGATTATTGAAAACTTGTTGACCAAGTAAAGATTTAATTGTACTCGAATCATCCTCTAAAGAGTTAATTGTACTCGATTAATCTTATAACTCAATATAAAACTAATCCTTAACTCTAAGTGTAACGATTATTGAAAACTAGTTGATCAAGTAAAGAGTTAATTGTACTCGAATCATCTTCTAAAGAGTTAATGTACTCGATTAATCTTCTAACTCAACATAAAACCAATTAATCACTCTAAGTGTAACGATTATTGAAAACTTATTGACCAAGTAGAGAGTTAATTGTACTCGAATCATCTTATAAAGAATTAATGTACTCGATTAATCTTCCAACTCAACATAAAACTAATTCGTAACTCTAAGAGTAATAATTATTAAAAACTTGTTGACCAAGTAATGTCTTAATTGTACTCGAATCATCTTCTAAAGCATTAATTATACTCGATTGATCATCTAACTCCACATAAAACTAATTTGTAACTTTAATTGTAATGATTATTGAAAACTTGTTGACCAAGTAAAGATTTAATTGTACTCGAATCATCTTCTAAAGAGTTAATTGTACTCGAATCATCTTCTAAAGAATTAAAGTATTCGATTAAACTTTTAAGTCAACATTAACTAATTCGTAAATCTAAGTGTAACGATTATTGAAAACTTGTTGAACAAGTGAAGAGTTAATTGTACTCGAATCGTCATCTATAGAGTTAATGTACTCGATTAATCTTCCAACTCAACATAAAACTAATTCACAACTCTAAGTGTAATGATTATCGAAAACTTGTTGACTAAATAATGTCTTAATTGTACTCAAATCATCTTCTAAAGAGTTAATTGTACTCAATTAATCTTATAACTCAACAAAAAATAAACCTGAACTCTAAGTGTAACGATTATTGAAAACTTGTTGATCAAGTAGAGAGTTAATTATACTGGAATCATCTTGTAAAGAGTTAATGTACTCGATTAATCTTCCAACTCAACATAAAACTAATTCGTAACTCTAAGTGTAATTATAATTGAAAACTTGTTGACCGAGTAATGTCTTAATTGTACTCGAATCATCTTCTAAAGAGTTAATTGTACTCGAATCATATTCTAAAGAGTTAATGTACTCGATTAAACTTTTAACTCAACGTAAACTAATTTGTAACTCTAAGTGTAACGATTATTGAAAACTTGTTGACCAAGTAAAGAGTTAATTGTACTCGAATCATCTTCTATAGAGTTAATGTACTCGATTAATCTTCCAACTCAACATAAAACTAATTCGTAACTCTAAGTGTAATTATAATTGAAAAGTTGTTGACCGAGTAATGTCTTAATTGTACTCGAATCATCTTCTAAAGAGTTAATTGTACTCGATTAATCTTATAACTCAACATAAAACTAATCCTTAACACTAGGTGTAACGATTATTGAAAACTTGTTGATCAAGTAAAAAGTTAATTGTACTCGAATCATCTTGTAATGATTTAATGTACTCGATTAATCTTCTAATTCAACATAAAACTAATTCGTTACTCTAAGTGTAACGATTATTGAAAACTTGTTGACCAAGTAAAGAGTTAATTGCACTTGAATCATCTTTTAAAGAGTTAATTGTACTCGAATCATCTTCTAAAGAGTTAATGTACTCGATTAAACTTTTAACTCAGCATAAACTAATTCGTAACTCTAAGTGTGAAGATTATTGAAATCTTGTTGATCAAGTAAAGAGTTAATTGTACTCGAATCATCTTCTAAAGAGTTAATTGTACTCGAGTCATCATCTAAAGAGTTAATGTACTCGATTCATCTTTCCAACTCAACATAAAACTAATTCGCAACTCTAAGTGTAATGATTATCGAAAACTTATTGACTAAATAATGTCTTAATTGTACTCGATTCATCTTCTAAAGAGTTAATTGTACTCGATTAATCTTATAACTCAACATAAAACTAATCATTAACTCTTAGTGTTAACGATTATTGAAAACTTGTTGACCAAGTAAAGATTTAATTGTACTCGAATCATCTTCTAAAGAGTTAATTGTACTCGATTAATCTTATAACTCAATATAAAACTAATCCTTAACTCTAAGTGTAACGATTGTTGAAAACTAGTTGATCAAGTAAAGAGTTAATTGTACTCGAATCATCTTCTAAAGAGTTAATGTACTCGATTAATCTTCTAACTCAACATAAAACCAATTAATCACTCTAAGTGTAACGATTATTGAAAACTTATTGACCAAGTAAAGAGTTAATTGTACTCGAATCATCTTATAAAGAATTAATGTACTCGATTAATCTTCCAACTCAACATAAAACTAATTCGTAACTCTAAGAGTAATAATTATTAAAAACTTGTTGACCAAGTAATGTCTTAATTGTACTCGAATCATCTTCTAAAGCATTAATTATACTCGATTAATCATCTAACTCCACATAAAACTAATTTGTAACTTTAATTGTAATGATTATTGAAAACTTGTTGACCAAGTAAAGATTTAATCGTACTCGAATCATCTTCTAAAGAGTTAATTGTACTCGAATCATCTTCTAAAGAATTAAAGTATTCGATTAAACTTTTAAGTCAACATTAACTAATTCGTAAATCTAAGTGTAACGATTATTGAAAACTTGTTGAACAAGTGAAGAGTTAATTGTACTCGAATCGTCATCTATAGAGTTAATGTACTCGATTAATCTTCCAACTCAACATAAAACTAATTCGCAACTCTAAGTGTAATGATTATCGAAAACTTGTTGACTAAATAATGTCTTAATTGTACTCAAATCATCTTCTAAAGAGTTAATTGTACTCAATTAATCTTATAACTCAACATAAAATAAACCTGAACTCTAAGTGTAACGATTATTGAAAACTTGTTGATCAAGTAGAGAGTTAATTATACTGGAATCATCTTGTAAAGAGTTAATGTACTCGATTAATCTTCCAACTCAACATAAAACTAATTCGTAACTCTAAGTGTAATTATAATTGAAAACTTGTTGACCGAGTAATGTCTTGATTATACTCGAATCATCTTCTAAAGAGTTAATCGTACTCGATTAATCTTATAACTCAACATAAAACTAATCCTTAACACTAAGTGTAACGATTATTGAAAACTTGTTGATCAAGTAAAAAGTTAATTGTACTCGAATCATCTTGTAAAGATTTAATGTACTCGATTAATCTTCTAATTCAACATAAAACTAATTCGTCACTCTAAGTGTAACGATTATTGAAAACTTGTTGACCAAGTAAAGAGTTAATTGCACTTGAATCATCTTTTAAAGAGTTAATTGTACTCGAATCATCTTCTGAAGAGTTAATGTACTCGATTAAACTTTTAACTCAGCATAAACTAATTCGTAACTCTAAGTGTAACGATTATTGAAATCTTGTTGATCAAGTAAAGAGTTAATTGTACTCGAATCATCTTCTAAAGAGTTAATTGTACTCGAATCATCATCTAAAGAGTTAATGTACTCGATTCATCTTTCCAACTCAACATAAAACTAATTCGCAACTCTAAGTGTAATGATTATCGAAAACTTATTGACTAAATAATGTCTTAATTGTACTCGATTCATCTTCTAAAGAGTTAATTGTACTCGATTAATCTTATAACTCAACATAAAACTAATCATTAACTCTTAGTGTAACGATTATTGAAAACTTGTTGACCAAGTAAAGATTTAATTGTACTCGAATCATCTTCTAAAGAGTTAATTGTACTCGATTAATCTTATAACTCAATATAAAACTAATCCTTAACTCTAAGTGTAACGATTATTGAAAACTAGTTGATCAAGTAAAGAGTTAATTGTACTCGAATCATCTTCTAAAGAGTTAATGTACTCGATTAATCTTCTAACTTAACATAAAACCAATTAATCACTCTAAGTGTAACGATTATTGAAAACTTATTAACCAAGTAAAGAGTTAATTGTACTCGAATCATCTTATAAAGAATTAATGTACTCGATTAATCTTCCAACTCAACATAAAACTAATTCGTAACTCTAAGAGTAATAATTATTAAAAACTTGTTGACCAAGTAATGTCTTAATTGTACTCGAATCATCTTCTAAAGCATTAATTATACTCGATTAATCATCTAACTCCACATAAAACTAATTTGTAACTTTAATTGTAATGATTATTGAAAACTTGTTGACCAAGTAAAGATTTAATCGTACTCGAATCATCTTCTAAAGAGTTAATTGTACTCGAATCATCTTCTAAAGAATTAAAGTATTCGATTAAACTTTTAAGTCAACATTAACTAATTCGTAAATCTAAGTGTAACGATTATTGAAAACTTGTTGAACAAGTGAAGAGTTAATTGTACTCGAATCGTCATCTATAGAGTTAATGTACTCGATTAATCTTCCAACTCAACATAAAACTAATTCGCAACTCTAAGTGTAATGATTATCGAAAACTTGTTGACTAAATAATGTCTTAATTGTACTCAAATCATCTTCTAAAGAGTTAATTGTACTCAATTAATCTTATAACTCAACATAAAATAAACCTGAACTCTAAGTGTAACGATTATTGAAAACTTGTTGATCAAGTAGAGAGTTAATTATACTGGAATCATCTTGTAAAGAGTTAATGTACTCGATTAATCTTCCAACTCAACATAAAACTAATTCGTAACTCTAAGTGTAATTATAATTGAAAACTTGTTGACCGAGTAATGTCTTGATTGTACTCGAATCATCTTCTAAAGAGTTAATCGTACTCGATTAATCTTATAACTCAACATAAAACTAATCCTTAACACTAAGTGTAACAATTATTGAAAACTTGTTGATCAAGTAAAAAGTTAATTGTACTCGAATCATCTTGTAAAGATTTAATGTACTCGATTAATCTTCTAATTCAACATAAAACTAATTCGTCACTCTAAGTGTAACGATTATTGAAAACTTGTTGACCAAGTAAAGAGTTAATTGCACTTGAATCATCTTTTAAAGAGTTAATTGTACTCGAATCATCTTCTGAAGAGTTAATGTACTCGATTAAACTTTTAACTCAGCATAAACTAATTCGTAACTCTAAGTGTAACGATTATTGAAATCTTGTTGATCAAGTAAAGAGTTAATTGTACTCGAATCATCTTCTAAAGAGTTAATTGTACTCGAATCATCATCTACAGAGTTAATGTACTCGATTCATCTTTCCAACTCAACATAAAACTAATTCGCAACTCTAAGTGTAATGATTATCGAAAACTTATTGACTAAATAATGTCTTAATTGTACTCGATTCATCTTCTAAAGAGTTAATTGTACTCGATTAATCTTATAACTCAACATAAAACTAATCATTAACTCTTAGTGTAACGATTATTGAAAACTTGTTGACCAAGTAAAGATTTAATTGTACTCGAATCATCTTCTAAAGAGTTAATTGTACTCGATTAATCTTATAACTCAATATAAAACTAATCCTTAACTCTAAGTGTAACGATTATTGAAAACTAGTTGATCAAGTAAAGAGTTAATTGTACTCGAATCATCTTCTAAAGAGTTAATGTACTCGATTAATCTTCTAACTCAACATAAAACCAATTAATCACTCTAAGTGTAACGATTATTGAAAACTTATTGACCAAGTAAAGAGTTAATTGTACTCGAATCATCTTATAAAGAATTAATGTACTCGATTAATCTTCCAACTCAACATAAAACTAATTCGTAACTCTAAGAGTAATAATTATTAAAAACTTGTTGACCAAGTAATGTCTTAATTGTACTCGAATCATCTTCTAAAGCATTAATTATACTCGATTAATCATCTAACTCCACATAAAACTAATTTGTAACTTTAATTGTAATGATTATTGAAAACTTGTTGACCAAGTAAAGATTTAATCGTACTCGAATCATCTTCTAAAGAGTTAATTGTACTCGAATCATCTTCTAAAGAATTAAAGTATTCGATTAAACTTTTAAGTCAACATTAACTAATTCGTAAATCTAAGTGTAACGATTATTGAAAACTTGTTGAACAAGTGAAGAGTTAATTGTACTCGAATCGTCATCTATAGAGTTAATGTACTCGATTAATCTTCCAACTCAACATAAAACTAATTCGCAACTCTAAGTGTAATGATTATCGAAAACTTGTTGACTAAATAATATCTTAATTGTACTCAAATCATCTTCTAAAGAGTTAATTGTACTCAATTAATCTTATAACTCAACATAAAATAAACCTGAACTCTAAGTGTAACGATTATTGAAAACTTGTTGATCAAGTAGAGAGTTAATTATACTGGAATCATCTTGTAAAGAGTTAATGTACTCGATTAATCTTCCAACTCAACATAAAACTAATTCGTAACTCTAAGTGTAATTATAATTGAAAACTTGTTGACCGAGTAATGTCTTGATTGTACTCGAATCATCTTCTAAAGAGTTAATCGTACTCGATTAATCTTATAACTCAACATAAAACTAATCCTTAACACTAAGTGTAACGATTATTGAAAACTTGTTGATCAAGTAGAAAGTTAATTGTACTCGAATCATCTTGTAAAGATTTAATGTACTCGATTAATCTTCTAATTCAACATAAAACTAATTCGTCACTCTAAGTGTAACGATTATTGAAAACTTGTTGACCAAGTAAAGAGTTAATTGCACTTGAATCATCTTTTAAAGAGTTAATTGTACTCGAATCATCTTCTGAAGAGTTAATGTACTCGATTAAACTTTTAACTCAGCATAAACTAATTCGTAACTCTAAGTGTAACGATTATTGAAATCTTGTTGATCAAGTAAAGAGTTAATTGTACTCGAATCATCTTCTAAAGAGTTAATTGTACTCGAATCATCATCTAAAGAGTTAATGTACTCGATTCATCTTTCCAACTCAACATAAAACTAATTCGCAACTCTAAGTGTAATGATTATCGAAAACTTATTGACTAAATAATGTCTTAATTGTACTCGATTCATCTTCTAAAGAGTTAATTGTACTCGATTAATCTTATAACTCAACATAAAACTAATCATTAACTCTTAGTGTAACGATTATTGAAAACTTGTTGACCAAGTAAAGATTTAATTGTACTCGAATCATCTTCTAAATAGTTAATTGTACTCGATTAATCTTATAACTCAATATAAAACTAATCCTTAACTCTAAGTGTAACGATTATTGAAAACTAGTTGATCAAGTAAAGAGTTAATTGTACTCGAATCATCTTCTAAAGAGTTAATGTACTCGATTAATCTTCTAACTCAACATAAAACCAATTAATCACTCTAAGTGTAACGATTATTGAAAACTTATTGACCAAGTAAAGAGTTAATTGTACTCGAATCATCTTATAAAGAATTAATGTACTCGATTAATCTTCCAACTCAACATAAAACTAATTCGTAACTCTAAGAGTAATAATTATTAAAAACTTGTTGACCAAGTAATGTCTTAATTGTACTCGAATCATCTTCTAAAGCATTAATTATACTCGATTAATCATCTAACTCCACATAAAACTAATTTGTAACTTTAATTGTAATGATTATTGAAAACTTGTTGACCAAGTAAAGATTTAATCGTACTCGAATCATCTTCTAAAGAGTTAATTGTACTCGAATCATCTTCTAAAGAATTAAAGTATTCGATTAAACTTTTAAGTCAACATTAACTAATTCGTAAATCTAAGTGTAACGATTATTGAAAACTTGTTGAACAAGTGAAGAGTTAATTGTACTCGAATCGTCATCTATAGAGTTAATGTACTCGATTAATCTTCCAACTCAACATAAAACTAATTCGCAACTCTAAGTGTAATGATTATCGAAAACTTGTTGACTAAATAATGTCTTAATTGTACTCAAATCATCTTCTAAAGAGTTAATTGTACTCAATTAATCTTATAACTCAACATAAAATAAACCTGAACTCTAAGTGTAACGATTATTGAAAACTTGTTGATCAAGTAGAGAGTTAATTATACTGGAATCATCTTGTAAAGAGTTAATGTACTCGATTAATCTTCCAACTCAACATAAAACTAATTCGTAACTCTAAGTGTAATTATAATTGAAAACTTGTTGACCGAGTAATGTCTTCATTGTACTCGAATCATCTTCTAAAGAGTTAATCGTACTCGATTAATCTTATAACTCAACATAAAACTAATCCTTAACACTAAGTGTAACGATTATTGAAAACTTGTTGATCAAGTAGAAAGTTAATTGTACTCGAATCATCTTGTAAAGATTTAATGTACTCGATTAATCTTCTAATTCAACATAAAACTAATTCGTCACTCTAAGTGTAACGATTATTGAAAACTTGTTGACCAAGTAAAGAGTTAATTGCACTTGAATCATCTTTTAAAGAGTTAATTGTACTCGAATCATCTTCTGAAGAGTTAATGTACTCGATTAAACTTTTAACTCAGCATAAACTAATTCGTAACTCTATGTGTAACGATTATTGAAATCTTGTTGATCAAGTAAAGAGTTAATTGTACTCGAATCATCTTCTAAAGAGTTAATTGTACTCGAATCATCATCTAACGAGTTAATGTACTCGATTCATCTTTCCAACTCAACATAAAACTAATTCGCAACTCTAAGTGTAATGATTATCGAAAACTTATTGACTAAATAATGTCTTAATTGTACTCGATTCATCTTCTAAAGAGTTAATTGTACTCGATTAATCTTATAACTCAACATAAAACTAATCATTAACTCTTAGTGTAACGATTATTGAAAACTTGTTGACCAAGTAAAGATTTAATTGTACTCGAATCATCTTCTAAAGAGTTAATTGTACTCGATTAATCTTATAACTCAATATAAAACTAATCCTTAACTCTAAGTGTAACGATTATTGAAAACTAGTTGATCAAGTAAAGAGTTAATTGTACTCGAATCATCTTCTAAAGAGTTAATGTACTCGATTAATCTTCTAACTCAACATAAAACCAATTAATCACTCTAAGTGTAACGATTATTGAAAACTTATTGACCAAGTAAAGAGTTAATTGTACTCGAATCATCTTATAAAGAATTAATAGTACTCGATTAATCTTATAACTCAATATAAAACTAATCCTTAACTCTAAGTGTAACGATTATTGAAAACTAGTTGATCAAGTAAAGAGTTAATTGTACTCGCATCATCTTCTAAAGAGTTAATGTACTCGATTAATCTTCTAACTCAACATAAAACCAATTAATCACTCTAAGTGTAACGATTATTGAAAACTTATTGACCAAGTAAAGAGTTAATTGTACTCGAATCATCTTATAAAGAATTAATGTACTCGATTAATCTTCCAACTCAACATAAAACTAATTCGTAACTCTAAGAGTAATAATTATTAAAAACTTGTTGACCAAGTAATGTCTTAATTGTACTCGAATCATCTTCTAAAGCATTAATTATACTCGATTAATCATCTAACTCCACATAAAACTAATTTGTAACTTTAATTGTAATGATTATTGAAAACTTGTTGACCAAGTAAAGATTTAATTGTACTCGAATCATCTTCTAAAGAGTTAATTGTACTCGAATCATCTTCTAAAGAATTAAAGTATTCGATTAAACTTTTAAGTCAACATTAACTAATTCGTAAATCTAAGTGTAACGATTATTGAAAACTTGTTGAACAAGTGAAGAGTTAATTGTACTCGAATCGTCATCTATAGAGTTAATGTACTCGATTAATCTTCCAACTCAACATAAAACTAATTCGCAACTCTAAGTGTAATGATTATCGAAAACTTGTTGACTAAATAATGTCTTAATTGTACTCAAATCATTTTCTAAAGAGTTAATTGTACACAATTAATCTTATAACTCAACATAAAATAAACCTGAACTCTAAGTGTAACGATTATTGAAAACTTGTTGATCAAGTAGAGAGTTAATTATACTGGAATCATCTTGTAAAGAGTTAATGTACTCGATTAATCTTCCAACTCAACATAAAACTAATTCGTAACTCTAAGTGTAATTATAATTGAAAACTTGTTGACCGAGTAATGTCTTGATTGTACTCGAATCATCTTCTAAAGAGTTAATCGTACTCGATTAATCTTATAACTCAACATAAAACTAATCCTTAACACTAAGTGTAACGATTATTGAAAACTTGTTGATCAAGTAAAAAGTTAATTGTACTCGAATCATCTTGTAAAGATTTAATGTACTCGATTAATCTTCTAATTCAACATAAAACTAATTCGTCACTCTAAGTGTAACGATTATTGAAAACTTGTTGACCAAGTAAAGAGTTAATTGCACTTGAATCATCTTTTAAAGAGTTAATTGTACTCGAATCATCTTCTGAAGAGTTAATGTACTCGATTAAACTTTTAACTCAGCATAAACTAATTCGTAACTCTAAGTGTAACGATTATTGAAATCTTGTTGATCAAGTAAAGAGTTAATTGTACTCGAATCATCTTCTAAAGAGTTAATTGTACTCGAATCATCATCTAAAGAGTTAATGTACTCGATTCATCTTTCCAACTCAACATAAAACTAATTCGCAACTCTAAGTGTAATGATTATCGAAAACTTATTGACTAAATAATGTCTTAATTGTACTTGATTCATCTTCTAAAGAGTTAATTGTACTCGATTAATCTTATAACTCAACATAAAACTAATCATTAACTCTTAGTGTAACGATTATTGAAAACTTGTTGACCAAGTAAAGATTTAATTGTACTCGAATCATCTTCTAAAGAGTTAATTGTACTCGATTAATCTTATAACTCAATATAAAACTAATCCTTAACTCTAAGTGTAACGATTATTGAAAACTAGTTGATCAAGTAAAGAGTTAATTGTACTCGAATCATCTTCTAAAGAGTTAATGTACTCGATTAATCTTCTAACTCAACATAAAACCAATTAATCACTCTAAGTGTAACGATTATTGAAAACTTATTGACCAAGTAAAGAGTTAATTGTACTCGAATCATCTTATAAAGAATTAATGTACTCGATTAATCTTCCAACTCAACATAAAACTAATTCGTAACTCTAAGAGTAATAATTATTAAAGACTTGTTGACCAAGTAATGTCTTAATTGTACTCGAATCATCTTCTAAAGCATTAATTATACTCGATTAATCATCTAACTCCACATAAAACTAATTTGTAACTTTAATTGTAATGATTATTGAAAACTTGTTGACCAAGTAAAGATTTAATTGTACTCGAATCATCTTCTAAAGAGTTAATTGTACTCGAATCATCTTCTAAAGAATTAAAGTATTCGATTAAACTTTTAAGTCAACATTAACTAATTCGTAAATCTAAGTGTAACGATTATTGAAAACTTGTTGAACAAGTGAAGAGTTAATTGTACTCGAATCGTCATCTATAGAGTTAATGTACTCGATTAATCTTCCAACTCAACATAAAACTAATTCGCAACTCTAAGTGTAATGATTATCGAAAACTTGTTGACTAAATAATGTCTTAATTGTACTCAAATCATCTTCTAAAGAGTTAATTGTACTCAATTAATCTTATAACTCAACATAAAATAAACCTGAACTCTAAGTGTAACGATTATTGAAAACATGTTGATCAAGTAGAGAGTTAATTATACTGGAATCATCTTGTAAAGAGTTAATGTACTCGATTAATCTTCCAACTCAACATAAAACTAATTCGTAACTCTAAGTGTAATTATAATTGAAAACTTGTTGACCGAGTAATGTCTTGATTGTACTCGAATCATCTTCTAAAGAGTTA
Source organism: Scutellaria galericulata (assembly GCA_946896805.1). NCBI lineage: Eukaryota > Viridiplantae > Streptophyta > Magnoliopsida > Lamiales > Lamiaceae > Scutellaria > Scutellaria galericulata. The sequence goes on from OX335794.1 coordinate 7,665,025, forward strand.
ATCGTACTCGATTAATCTTATAACTCAACATAAAACTAATCCTTAACACTAAGTGTAACGATTATTGAAAACTTGTTGATCAAGTAAAAAGTTAATTGTACTCGAATCATCTTGTAAAGATTTAATGTACTCAATTAATCTTCTAATTCAACATAAAACTAATTCGTCACTCTAAGTGTAACGATTATTGAAAACTTGTTGACCAAGTAAAGAGTTAATTGCACTTGAATCATCTTTTAAAGAGTTAATTGTACTCGAATCATCTTCTGAAGAGTTAATGTACTCGATTAAACTTTTAACTCAGCATAAACTAATTCGTAACTCTAAGTGTAACGATTATTGAAATCTTGTTGATCAAGTAAAGAGTTAATTGTACTCGAATCATCTTCTAAAGAGTTAATTGTACTCGAATCATCATCTAAAGAGTTAATGTACTCGATTCATCTTAACAACTCAACATAAAACTAATTCGCAACTCTAAGTGTAATGATTATCGAAAACTTATTGACTAAATAATGTCTTAATTGTACACGATTCATCTTCTAAAGAGTTAATTGTACTCGATTAATCTTATAACTCAACATAAAACTAATCATTAACTCTTAGTGTAACGATTATTGAAAACTTGTTGACCAAGTAAAGATTTAATTGTACTCGAATCATCTTCTAAAGAGTTAATTGTACTCGATTAATCTTATAACTCAATATAAAACTAATCCTTAACTCTAAGTGTAACGATTATTGAAAACTAGTTGATCAAGTAAAGAGTTAATTGTACTCTAATCATCTTCTAAAGAGTTAATGTACTCGATTAATCTTCTAACTCAACATAAAACCAATTAATCACTCTAAGTGTAACGATTATTGAAAACTTATTGACCAAGTAAAGAGTTAATTGTACTCGAATCATCTTATAAAGAATTAATGTACTCGATTAATCTTCCAACTCAACATAAAACTAATTCGTAACTCTAAGAGTAATAATTATTAAAAACTTGTTGACCAAGTAATGTCTTAATTGTACTCGAATCATCTTCTAAAGCATTAATTATACTCGATTAATCATCTAACTCCACATAAAACTAATTTGTAACTTTAATTGTAATGATTATTGAAAACTTGTTGACCAAGTAAAGATTTAATTGTACTCGAATCATCTTCTAAAGAGTTAATTGTACTCGAATCATCTTCTAAAGAATTAAAGTATTCGATTAAACTTTTAAGTCAACATTAACTAATTCGTAAATCTAAGTGTAACGATTATTGAAAACTTGTTGAACAAGTGAAGAGTTAATTGTACTCGAATCGTCATCTATAGAGTTAATGTACTCGATTAATCTTCCAACTCAACATAAAACTAATTCACAACTCTAAGTGTAATGATTATCGAAAACTTGTTGACTAAATAATGTCTTAATTGTACTCAAATCATCTTCTAAAGAGTTAATTGTACTCAATTAATCTTATAACTCAACATAAAATAAACCTGAACTCTAAGTGTAACGATTATTGAAAACTTGTTGATCAAGTAGAGAGTTAATTATACTGGAATCATCTTGTAAAGAGTTAATGTACTCGATTAATCTTCCAACTCAACATAAAACTAATTCGTAACTCTAAGTGTAATTATAATTGAAAACTTGTTGACCGAGTAATGTCTTGATTGTACTCGAATCATCTTCTAAAGAGTTAATCGTACTCGATTAATCTTATAACTCAACATAAAACTAATCCTTAACACTAAGTGTAACGATTATTGAAAACTTGTTGATCAAGTAAAAAGTTAGTTGTACTCGAATCATCTTGTAAAGATTTAATGTACTCGATTAATCTTCTAATTCAACATAAAACTAATTCGTCACTCTAAGTGTAACGATTATTGAAAACTTGTTGACCAAGTAAAGAGTTAATTGCACTTGAATCATCTTTTAAAGAGTTAATTGTACTCGATTCATCTTCTAAAGAGTTAATTGTACTCGATTAATCTTATAACTCAACATAAAACTAATCATTAACTCTTAGTGTAACGATTATTGAAAACTTGTTGACCAAGTAAAGATTTAATTGTACTCGAATCATCTTCTAAAGAGTTAATTGTACTCGAATCATCATCTAACGAGTTAATGTACTCGATTCATCTTTCCAACTCAACATAAAACTAATTCGCAACTCTAAGTGTAATGATTATCGAAAACTTATTGACTAAATAATGTCTTAATTGTACTCGATTCATCTTCTAAAGAGTTAATTGTACTCGATTAATCTTATAACTCAACATAAAACTAATCATTAACTCTTAGTGTAACGATTATTGAAAACTTGTTGACCAAGTAAAGATTTAATTGTACTCGAATCATCTTCTAAAGAGTTAATTGTACTCGATTAATCTTATAACTCAATATAAAACTAATCCTTAACTCTAAGTGTAACGATTATTGAAAACTAGTTGATCAAGTAAAGAGTTATTTGTACTCGAATCATCTTCTAAAGAGTTAATGTACTCGATTAATCTTCTAACTCAACATAAAACCAATTAATCACTCTAAGTGTAACGATTATTGAAAACTTATTGACCAAGTAAAGAGTTAATTGTACTCGAATCATCTTATAAAGAATTAATGTACTCGATTAATCTTCCAACTCAACATAAAACTAATTCGTAACTCTAAGAGTAATAATTATTAAAAACTTGTTGACCAAGTAATGTCTTAATTGTACTCGTATCATCTTCTAAAGCATTAATTATACTCGATTAATCATCTAACTCCACATAAAACTAATTTGTAACTTTAATTGTAATGATTATTGAAAACTTGTTGACCAAGTAAAGATTTAATTGTACTCGAATCATCTTCTAAAGAGTTAATTGTACTCGAATCATCTTCTAAAGAATTAAAGTATTCCATTAAACTTTTAAGTCAACATTAACTAATTCGTAAATCTAAGTGTAACGATTATTGAAAACTTGTTGAACAAGTGAAGAGTTAATTGTACTCGAATCGTCATCTATAGAGTTAATGTACTCGATTAATCTTCCAACTCAACATAAAACTAATTCGCAACTCTAAGTGTAATGATTATCGAAAACTTGTTGACTAAATAATGTCTTAATTGTACTCAAATCATCTTCTAAAGAGTTAATTGTACTCAATTAATCTTATAACTCAACATAAAATAAACCTGAACTCTAAGTGTAACGATTATTGAAAACTTGTTGATCAAGTAGAGAGTTAATTATACTGGATTCATCTTGTAAAGAGTTAATGTACTCGATTAATCTTCCAACTCAACATAAAACTAATTCGTAACTCTAAGTGTAATTATAATTGAAAACTTGTTGACCGAGTAATGTCTTGATTGTACTCGAATCATCTTCTAAAGAGTTAATCGTACTCGATTAATCTTATAACTCAACATAAAACTAATCCTTAACACTAAGTGTAACGATTATTGAAAACTTGTTGATCAAGTAAAAAGTTAGTTGTACTCGAATCATCTTGTAAAGATTTAATGTACTCGATTAATCTTCTAATTCAACATAAAACTAATTCGTCACTCTAAGTGTAACGATTATTGAAAACTTGTTGACCAAGTAAAGAGTTAATTGCACTTGAATCATCTTTTAAAGAGTTAATTGTACTCGATTCATCTTCTAAAGAGTTAATTGTACTCGATTAATCTTATAACTCAACATAAAACTAATCATTAACTCTTAGTGTAACGATTATTGAAAACTTGTTGACCAAGTAAAGATTTAATTGTACTCGAATCATCTTCTAAAGAGTTAATTGTACTCGAATCATCATCTAACGAGTTAATGTACTCGATTCATCTTTCCAACTCAACATAAAACTAATTCGCAACTCTAAGTGTAATGATTATCAAAAACTTATTGACTAAATAATGTCTTAATTGTACTCGATTCATCTTCTAAAGAGTTAATTGTACTCGATTAATCTTATAACTCAACATAAAACTAATCATTAACTCTTAGTGTAACGATTATTGAAAACTTGTTGACCAAGTAAAGATTTAATTGTACTCGAATCATCTTCTAAAGAGTTAATTGTACTCGATTAATCTTATAACTCAATATAAAACTAATCCTTAACTCTAAGTGTAACGATTATTGAAAACTAGTTGATCAAGTAAAGAGTTATTTGTACTCGAATCATCTTCTAAAGAGTTAATGTACTCGATTAATCTTCTAACTCAACATAAAACCAATTAATCACTCTAAGTGTAACGATTATTGAAAACTTATTGACCAAGTAAAGAGTTAATTGTACTCGAATCATCTTATAAAGAATTAATGTACTCGATTAATCTTCCAACTCAACATAAAACTAATTCGTAACTCTAAGAGTAATAATTATTAAAAACTTGTTGACCAAGTAATGTCTTAATTGTACTCGAATCATCTTCTAAAGCATTAATTATACTCGATTAATCATCTAACTCCACATAAAACTAATTTGTAACTTTAATTGTAATGATTATTGAAAACTTGTTGACCAAGTAAAGATTTAATTGTATTCGAATCATCTTCTAAAGAGTTAATTGTACTCGAATCATCTTCTAAAGAATTAAAGTATTCGATTAAACTTTTAAGTCAACATTAACTAATTCGTAAATCTAAGTGTAACGATTATTGAAAACTTGTTGAACAAGTGAAGAGTTAATTGTACTCGAATCGTCATCTATAGAGTTAATGTACTCGATTAATCTTCCAACTCAACATAAAACTAATTCGCAACTCTAAGTGTAATGATTATCGAAAACTTGTTGACTAAATAATGTCTTAATTGTACTCAAATCATCTTCTAAAGAGTTAATTGTACTCAATTAATCTTATAACTCAACATAAAATAAACCTGAACTCTAAGTGTAAAGATTATTGAAAACTTGTTGATCAAGTAGAGAGTTAATTATACTGGAATCATCTTGTAAAGAGTTAATGTACTCGATTAATCTTCCAACTCAACATAAAACTAATTCGTAACTCTAAGTGTAATTATAATTGAAAACTTGTTGACCGAGTAATGTCTTGATTGTACTCGAATCATCTTCTAAAGAGTTAATCGTACTCGATTAATCTTATAACTCAACATAAAACTAATCCTTAACACTAAGTGTAACGATTATTGAAAACTTGTTGATCAAGTAAAAAGTTAATTGTACTCGAATCATCTTGTAAAGATTTAATGTACTCAATTAATCTTCTAATTCAACATAAAACTAATTCGTCACTCTAAGTGTAACGATTATTGAAAACTTGTTGACCAAGTAAAGAGTTAATTGCACTTGAATCATCTTTTAAAGAGTTAATTGTACTCGAATCATCTTCTGAAGAGTTAATGTACTCGATTAAACTTTTAACTCAGCATAAACTAATTCGTAACTCTAAGTGTAACGATTATTGAAATCTTGTTGATCAAGTAAAGAGTTAATTATACTCGAAACATCTTATAAAGAGTTAATTGTACTCGAATCATCATCTAAAGAGTTAATGTACTCGATTCATCTTAACAACTCAACATAAAACTAATTCGCAACTCTAAGTGTAATGATTATCGAAAACTTATTGACTAAATAATGTCTTAATTGTACACGATTCATCTTCTAAAGAGTTAATTGTACTCGATTAATCTTATAACTCAACATAAAACTAATCATTAACTCTTAGTGTAACGATTATTGAAAACTTGTTGACCAAGTAAAGATTTAATTGTACTCGAATCATCTTCTAAAGAGTTAATTGTACTCGATTAATCTTATAACTCAATATAAAACTAATACTTAACTCTAAGTGTAACGATTATTGAAAACTAGTTGATCAAGTAAAGAGTTAATTGTACTCGAATCATCTTCTAAAGAGTTAATGTACTCGATTAATCTTCTAACTCAACATAAAACCAATTAATCACTCTAAGTGTAACGATTATTGAAAACTTATTGACCAAGTAAAGAGTTAATTGTACTCGAATCATCTTATAAAGAATTAATGTACTCGATTAATCTTCCAACTCAACATAAAACTAATTCGTAACTCTAAGAGTAATAATTATTAAAAACTTGTTGACCAAGTAATGTCTTAATTGTACTCGAATCATCTTCTAAAGCATTAATTATACTCGATTAATCATCTAACTCCACATAAAACTAATTTGTAACTTTAATTGTAATGATTATTGAAAACTTGTTGACCAAGTAAAGATTTAATTGTACTCGAATCATCTTCTAAAGAGTTAATTGTACTCGAATCATCTTCTAAAGAATTAAAGTATTCGATTAAACTTTTAAGTCAACATTAACTAATTCGTAAATCTAAGTGTAACGATTATTGAAAACTTGTTGAACAAGTGAAGAGTTAATTGTACTCGAATCGTCATCTATAGAGTTAATGTACTCGATTAATCTTCCAACTCAACATAAAACTAATTCGCAACTCTAAGTGTAATGATTATCGAAAACTTGTTGACTAAATAATGTCTTAATTGTACTCAAATCATCTTCTAAAGAGTTAATTGTACTCAATTAATCTTATAACTCAACATAAAATAAACCTGAACTCTAAGTGTAACGATTATTGAAAACTTGTTGATCAAGTAGAGAGTTAATTATACTGGAATCATCTTGTAAAGAGTTAATGTACTCGATTAATCTTCCAACTCAACATAAAACTAATTCGTAACTCTAAGTGTAATTATAATTGAAAACTTGTTGACCGAGTAATGTCTTGATTGTACTCGAATCATCTTCTAAAGAGTTAATCGTACTCGATTAATCTTATAACTCAACATAAAACTAATCCTTAACACTAAGTGTAACGATTATTGAAAACTTGTTGATCAAGTAAAAAGTTAATTGTACTCGAATCATCTTGTAAAGATTTAATGTACTCGATTAATCTTCTAATTCAACATAAAACTAATTCGTCACTCTAAGTGTAACGATTATTGAAAACTTGTTGACCAAGTAAAGAGTTAATTGAACTTGAATCATCTTTTAAAGAGTTAATTGTACTCGAATCATCTTCTGAAGAGTTAATGTACTCGATTAAACTTTTAACTCAGCATAAACTAATTCGTAACTCTAAGTGTAACGATTATTGAAATCTTGTTGATCAAGTAAAGAGTTAATTGTACTCGAATCATCTTCTAAAGAGTTAATTGTACTCGAATCATCATCTAAAGAGTTAATGTACTCGATTCATCTTTCCAACTCAACATAAAACTAATTCGCAACTCTAAGTGTAATGATTATCGAAAACTTATTGACTAAATAATGTCTTAATTGTACTCGATTCATCTTCTAAAGAGTTAATTGTACTCGATTAATCTTATAACTCAACATAAAACTAATCATTAACTCTTAGTGTAACGATTATTGAAAACTTGTTGACCAAGTAAAGATTTAATTGTACTCGAATCATCTTCTAAATAGTTAATTGTACTCGATTAATCTTGTAACTCAATATAAAACTAATCCTTAACTCTAAGTGTAACGATTATTGAAAACTAGTTGATCAAGTAAAGAGTTAATTGTACTCGAATCATCTTCTAAAGAGTTAATGTACTCGATTAATCTTCTAACTCAACATAAAACCAATTAATCACTCTAAGTGTAACGATTATTGAAAACTTATTGACCAAGTAAAGAGTTAATTGTACTCGAATCATCTTATAAAGAATTAATGTACTCGATTAATCTTCCAACTCAACATAAAACTAATTCGTAACTCTAAGAGTAATAATTATTAAAAACTTGTTGACCAAGTAATGTCTTAATTGTACTCGAATCATCTTCTAAAGCATTAATTATACTCGATTAATCATCTAACTCCACATAAAACTAATTTGTAACTTTAATTGTAATGATTATTGAAAACTTGTTGACCAAGTAAAGATTTAATTGTACTCGAATCATCTTCTAAAGAGTTAATTGTACTCGAATCATCTTCTAAAGAATTAAAGTATTCGATTAAACTTTTAAGTCAACATTAACTAATTCGTAAATCTAAGTGTAACGATTATTGAAAACTTGTTGAACAAGTGAAGAGTTAATTGTACTCGAATCGTCATCTATAGAGTTAATGTACTCGATTAATCTTCCAACTCAACATAAAACTAATTCGCAACTCTAAGTGTAATGATTATCGAAAACTTGTTGACTAAATAATGTCTTAATTGTACTCAAATCATCTTCTAAAGAGTTAATTGTACTCAATTAATCTTATAACTCAACATAAAATAAACCTGAACTCTAAGTGTAAAGATTATTGAAAACTTGTTGATCAAGTAGAGAGTTAATTATACTGGAATCATCTTGTAAAGAGTTAATGTACTCGATTAATCTTCCAACTCAACATAAAACTAATTCGTAACTCTAAGTGTAATTATAATTGAAAACTTGTTGACCGAGTAATGTCTTGATTGTACTCGAATCATCTTCTAAAGAGTTAATCGTACTCGATTAATCTTATAACTCAACATAAAACTAATCCTTAACACTAAGTATAACGATTATTGAAAACTTGTTGATCAAGTAAAAAGTTAATTGTACTCGAATCATCTTGTAAAGATTTAATGTACTCGATTAATCTTCTAATTCAACATAAAACTAATTCGTCACTCTAAGTGTAACGATTATTGAAAACTTGTTGACCAAGTAAAGAGTTAATTGCACTTGAATCATCTTTTAAAGAGTTAATTGTACTCGAATCATCTTCTGAAGAGTTAATGTACTCGATTAAACTTTTAACTCAGCATAAACTAATTCGTAACTCTAAGTGTAACGATTATTGAAATCTTGTTGATCAAGTAAAGAGTTAATTGTACTCGAATCATCTTCTAAAGAGTTAATTGTACTCGAATCATCATCTAACGAGTTAATGTACTCGATTCATCTTTCCAACTCAACATAAAACTAATTCGCAACTCTAAGTGTAATGATTATCGAAAACTTATTGACTAAATAATGTCTTAATTGTACTCGATTCATCTTCTAAAGAGTTAATTGTACTCGATTAATCTTATAACTCAACATAAAACTAATCATTAACTCTTAGTGTAACGATTATTGAAAACTTGTTGACCAAGTAAAGATTTAATTGTACTCGAATCATCTTCTAAAGAGTTAATTGTACTCGATTAATCTTATAACTCAATATAAAACTAATCCTTAACTCTAAGTGTAACGATTATTGAAAACTAGTTGATCAAGTAAAGAGTTAATTGTACTCGAATCATCTTCTAAAGAGTTAATGTACTCGATTAATCTTCTAACTCAACATAAAACCAATTAATCACTCTAAGTGTAACGATTATTGAAAACTTATTGACCAAGTAAAGAGTTAATTGTACTCGAATCATCTTATAAAGAATTAATGTACTCGATTAATCTTCCAACTCAACATAAAACTAATTCGTAACTCTAAGAGTAATAATTATTAAAAACTTGTTGACCAAGTAATGTCTTAATTGTACTCGAATCATCTTCTAAAGCATTAATTATACTCGATTAATCATCTAACTCCACATAAAACTAATTTGTAACTTTAATTGTAATGATTATTGAAAACTTGTTGACCAAGTAAAGATTTAATTGTACTCGAATCATCTTCTAAAGAGTTAATTGTACTCGAATCATCTTCTAAAGAATTAAAGTATTCGATTAAACTTTTAAGTCAACATTAACTAATTCGTAAATCTAAGTGTAACGATTATTGAAAACTTGTTGAACAAGTGAAGAGTTAATTGTACTCGAATCGTCATCTATAGAGTTAATGTACTCGATTAATCTTCCAACTCAACATAAAACTAATTCGCAACTCTAAGTGTAATGATTATCGAAAACTTGTTGACTAAATAATGTCTTAATTGTACTCAAATCATCTTCTAAAGAGTTAATTGTACTCAATTAATCTTATAACTCAACATAAAATAAACCTGAACTCTAAGTGTAACGATTATTGAAAACTTGTTGATCAAGTAGAGAGTTAATTATACTGGAATCATCTTGTAAAGAGTTAATGTACTCGATTAATCTTCCAACTCAACATAAAACTAATTCGTAACTCTAAGTGTAATTATAATTGAAAACTTGTTGACCGAGTAATGTCTTGATTGTACTCGAATCATCTTCTAAAGAGTTAATCGTACTCGATTAATCTTATAACTCAACATAAAACTAATCCTTAACACTAAGTGTAACGATTATTGAAAACTTGTTGATCAAGTAAAAAGTTAATTGTACTCGAATCATCTTGTAAAGATTTAATGTACTCGATTAATCTTCTAATTCAACATAAAACTAATTCGTCACTCTAAGTGTAACGATTATTGAAAACTTGTTGACCAAGTAAAGAGTTAATTGCACTTGAATCATCTTTTAAAGAGTTAATTGTACTCGAATCATCTTCTGAAGAGTTAATGTACTCGATTAAACTTTTAACTCAGCATAAACTAATTCGTAACTCTAAGTGTAACGATTATTGAAATCTTGTTGATCAAGTAAAGAGTTAATTGTACTCGAATCATCTTCTAAAGAGTTAATTGTACTCGAATCATCATCTAAAGAGTTAATGTACTCGATTCATCTTTCCAACTCAACATAAAACTAATTCGCAACTCTAAGTGTAATGATTATCGAAAACTTATTGACTAAATAATGTCTTAATTGTACTCGATTCATCTTCTAAAGAGTTAATTGTACTCGATTAATCTTATAACTCAACATAAAACTAATCATTAACTCTTAGTGTAACGATTATTGAAAACTTGTTGACCAAGTAAAGATTTAATTGTACTCGAATCATCTTCTAAATAGTTAATTGTACTCGATTAATCTTGTAACTCAATATAAAACTAATCCTTAACTCTAAGTGTAACGATTATTGAAAACTAGTTGATCAAGTAAAGAGTTAATTGTACTCGAATCATCTTCTAAAGAGTTAATGTACTCGATTAATCTTCTAACTCAACATAAAACCAATTAATCACTCTAAGTGTAACGATTATTGAAAACTTATTGACCAAGTAAAGAGTTAATTGTACTCGAATCATCTTATAAAGAATTAATGTACTCGATTAATCTTCCAACTCAACATAAAACTAATTCGTAACTCTAAGAGTAATAATTATTAAAAACTTGTTGACCAAGTAATGTCTTAATTGTACTCGAATCATCTTCTAAAGCATTAATTATACTCGATTAATCATCTAACTCCACATAAAACTAATTTGTAACTTTAATTGTAATGATTATTGAAAACTTGTTGACCAAGTAAAGATTTAATTGTACTCGAATCATCTTCTAAAGAGTTAATTGTACTCGAATCATCTTCTAAAGAATTAAAGTATTCGATTAAACTTTTAAGTCAACATTAACTAATTCGTAAATCTAAGTGTAACGATTATTGAAAACTTGTTGAACAAGTGAAGAGTTAATTGTACTCGAATCGTCATCTATAGAGTTAATGTACTCGATTAATCTTCCAACTCAACATAAAACTAATTCGCAACTCTAAGTGTAATGATTATCGAAAACTTGTTGACTAAATAATGTCTTAATTGTACTCAAATCATCTTCTAAAGAGTTAATTGTACTCAATTAATCTTATAACTCAACATAAAATAAACCTGAACTCTAAGTGTAACGATTATTGAAAACTTGTTGATCAAGTAGAGAGTTAATTATACTGGAATCATCTTGTAAAGAGTTAATGTACTCGATTAATCTTCCAACTCAACATAAAACTAATTCGTAACTCTAAGTGTAATTATAATTGAAAACTTGTTGACCGAGTAATGTCTTGATTGTACTCGAATCATCTTCTAAAGAGTTAATCGTACTCGATTAATTTTATAACTCAACATAAAACTAATCCTTAACACTAAGTGTAACGATTATTGAAAACTTGTTGATCAAGTAAAAAGTTAATTGTACTCGAATCATCTTGTAAAGATTTAATGTACTCGATTAATCTTCTAATTCAACATAAAACTAATTCGTCAATCTAAGTGTAACGATTATTGAAAACTTGTTGACCAAGTAAAGAGTTAATTGCACTTGAATCATCTTTTAAAGAGTTAATTGTACTCGAATCATCTTCTGAAGAGTTAATGTACTCGATTAAACTTTTAACTCAGCATAAACTAATTCGTAACTCTAAGTGTAACGATTATTGAAATCTTGTTGATCAAGTAAAGAGTTAATTGTACTCGAATCATCTTCTAAAGAGTTAATTGTACTCGAATCATCATCTAAAGAGTTAATGTACTCGATTCATCTTTCCAACTCAACATAAAACTAATTCGCAACTCTAAGTGTAATGATTATCGAAAACTTATTGACTAAATAATGTCTTAATTGTACTCGATTCATCTTCTAAAGAGTTAATTGTACTCGATTAATCTTATAACTCAACATAAAACTAATCATTAACTCTTAGTGTAACGATTATTGAAAACTTGTTGACCAAGTAAAGATTTAATTGTACTCGAATCATCTTCTAAAGAGTTAATTGTACTCGATTAATCTTGTAACTCAATATAAAACTATTCCTTAACTCTAAGTGTAACGATTATTGAAAACTAGTTGATCAAGTAAAGAGTTAATTGTACTCGAATCATCTTCTAAAGAGTTAATGTACTCGATTAATCTTCTAACTCAACATAAAACCAATTAATCACTCTAAGTGTAACGATTATTGAAAACTTATTGACCAAGTAAAGAGTTAATTGTACTCGAATCATCTTATAAAGAATTAATGTACTCGATTAATCTTCCAACTCAACATAAAACTAATTCGTAACTCTAAGAGTAATAATTATTAAAAACTTGTTGACCAAGTAATGTCTTAATTGTACTCGAATCATCTTCTAAAGCATTAATTATACTCGATTAATCATCTAACTCCACATAAAACTAATTTGTAACTTTAATTGTAATGATTATTGAAAACTTGTTGACCAAGTAAAGATTTAATTGTACTCGAATCATCTTCTAAAGAGTTAATTGTACTCGAATCATCTTCTAAAGAATTAAAGTATTCGATTAAACTTTTAAGTCAACATTAACTAATTCGTAAATCTAAGTGTAACGATTATTGAAAACTTGTTGAACAAGTGAAGAGTTAATTGTACTCGAATCGTCATCTATAGAGTTAATGTACTCGATTAATCTTCCAACTCAACATAAAACTAATTCGCAACTCTAAGTGTAATGATTATCGAAAACTTGTTGACTAAATAATGTCTTAATTGTACTCAAATCATCTTGTAAAGAGTTAATTGTACTCAATTAATCTTATAACTCAACATAAAATAAACCTGAACTCTAAGTGTAACGATTATTGAAAACTTGTTGATCAAGTAGAGAGTTAATTATACTGGAATCATCTTGTAAAGAGTTAATGTACTCGATTAATCTTCCAACTCAACATAAAACTAATTCGTAACTCTAAGTGTAATTATAATTGAAAACTTGTTGACCGAGTAATGTCTTGATTGTACTCGAATCATCTTCTAAAGAGTTAATCGTACTCGATTAATCTTATAACTCAACATAAAACTAATCCTTAACACTAAGTGTAACGATTATTGAAAACTTGTTGATCCAGTAAAAAGTTAATTGTACTCGAATCATCTTGTAAAGATTTAATGTACTCGATTAATCTTCTAATTCAACATAAAACTAATTCGTCACTCTAAGTGTAACGATTATTGAAAACTTGTTGACCAAGTAAAGAGTTAATTGCACTTGAATCATCTTTTAAAGAGTTAATTGTACTCGAATCATCTTCTGAAGAGTTAATGTACTCGATTAAACTTTTAACTCAGCATAAACTAATTCGTAACTCTAAGTGTAACGATTATTGAAATCTTGTTGATCAAGTAAAGAGTTAATTGTACTCGAATCATCTTCTAAAGAGTTAATTGTACTCGAATCATCATCTAAAGAGTTAATGTACTCGATTCATCTTTCCAACTCAAAATAAAACTAATTCGCAACTCTAAGTGTAATGATTATCGAAAACTTATTGACTAAATAATGTCTTAATTGTACTCGATTCATCTTCTAAAGAGTTAATTGTACTCGATTAATCTTATAACTCAACATAAAACTAATCATTAACTCTTAGTGTAACGATTATTGAAAACTTGTTGACCAAGTAAAGATTTAATTGTACTCGAATCATCTTCTAAATAGTTAATTGTACTCGATTAATCTTGTAACTCAATATAAAACTAATCCTTAACTCTAAGTGTAACGATTATTGAAAACTAGTTGATCAAGTAAAGAGTTAATTGTACTCGAATCATCTTCTAAAGAGTTAATGTACTCGATTAATCTTCTAACTCAACATAAAACCAATTAATCACTCTAAGTGTAACGATTATTGAAAACTTATTGACCAAGTAAAGAGTTAATTGTACTCGAATCATCTTATAAAGAATTAATGTACTCGAATCATCTTATAAAGAATTAATGTACTCGATTAATCTTCCAACTCAACATAAAACTAATTCGTAACTCTAAGAGTAATAATTATTAAAAACTTGTTGACCAAGTAATGTCTTAATTGTACTCGAATCATCTTCTAAAGCATTAATTATACTCGATTAATCATCTAACTCCACATAAAACTAATTTGTAACTTTAATTGTAATGATTATTGAAAACTTGTTGACCAAGTAAAGATTTAATTGTACTCGAATCATCTTCTAAAGAGTTAATTGTACTCGAATCATCTTCTAAAGAATTAAAGTATTCGATTAAACTTTTAAGTCAACATTAACTAATTCGTAAATCTAAGTGTAACGATTATTGAAAACTTGTTGAACAAGTGAAGAGTTAATTGTACTCGAATCGTCATCTATAGAGTTAATGTACTCGATTAATCTTCCAACTCAACATAAAACTAATTCGCAACTCTAAGTGTAATGATTATCGAAAACTTGTTGACTAAATAATGTCTTAATTGTACTCAAATCATCTTCTAAAGAGTTAATTGTACTCAATTAATCTTATAACTCAACATAAAATAAACCTGAACTCTAAGTGTAACGATTATTGAAAACTTGTTGATCAAGTAGAGAGTTAATTATACTGGAATCATCTTGTAAAGAGTTAATGTACTCGATTAATCTTCCAACTCAACATAAAACTAATTCGTAACTCTAAGTGTAATTATAATTGAAAACTTGTTGACCGAGTAATGTCTTGATTGTACTCGAATCATCTTCTAAAGAGTTAATCGTACTCGATTAATCTTATAACTCAACATAAAACTAATCCTTAACACTAAGTGTAACGATTATTGAAAACTTGTTGATCAAGTAAAAAGTTAATTGTACTCGAATCATCTTGTAAAGATTTAATGTACTCGATTAATCTTCTAATTCAACATAAAACTAATTCGTCACTCTAAGTGTAACGATTATTGAAAACTTGTTGACCAAGTAAAGAGTTAATTGCACTTGAATCATCTTTTAAAGAGTTAATTGTACTCGAATCATCTTCTGAAGAGTTAATGTACTCGATTATACTTTTAACTCAGCATAAACTAATTCGTAACTCTAAGTGTAACGATTATTGAAATCTTGTTGATCAAGTAAAGAGTTAATTGTACTCGAATCATCTTCTAAAGAGTTAATTGTACTCGAATCATCATCTAAAGAGTTAATGTACTCGATTCATCTTTCCAACTCAACATAAAACTAATTCGCAACTCTAAGTGTAATGATTATCGAAAACTTATTGACTAAATAATGTCTTAATTGTACTCGATTCATCTTCTAAAGAGTTAATTGTACTCGATTAATCTTATAACTCAACATAAAACTAATCATTAACTCTTAGTGTAACGATTATTGAAAACTTGTTGACCAAGTAAAGATTTAATTGTACTCGAATCATCTTCTAAATAGTTAATTGTACTCGATTAATCTTGTAACTCAATATAAAACTAATCCTTAACTCTAAGTGTAACGATTATTGAAAACTAGTTGATCAAGTAAAGAGTTAATTGTACTCGAATCATCTTCTAAAGAGTTAATGTACTCGATTAATCTTCTAACTCAACATAAAACCAATTAATCACTCTAAGTGTAACGATTATTGAAAACTTATTGACCAAGTAAAGAGTTAATTGTACTCGAATCATCTTATAAAGAATTAATGTACTCGATTAATCTTCCAACTCAACATAAAACTAATTCGTAACTCTAAGAGTAATAATTATTAAAAACTTGTTGACCAAGTAATGTCTTAATTGTACTCGAATCATCTTCTAAAGCATTAATTATACTCGATTAATCATCTAACTCCACATAAAACTAATTTGTAACTTTAATTGTAATGATTATTGAAAACTTGTTGACCAAGTAAAGATTTAATTGTACTCGAATCATCTTCTAAAGAGTTAATTGTACTCGAATCATCTTCTAAAGAATTAAAGTATTCGATTAAACTTTTAAGTCAACATTAACTAATTCGTAAATCTAAGTGTAACGATTATTGAAAACTTGTTGAACAAGTGAAGAGTTAATTGTACTCGAATCGTCATCTATAGAGTTAATGTACTCGATTAATCTTCCAACTCAACATAAAACTAATTCGCAACTCTAAGTGTAATGATTATCGAAAACTTGTTGACTAAATAATGTCTTAATTGTACTCAAATCATCTTCTAAAGAGTTAATTGTACTCAATTAATCTTATAACTCAACATAAAATAAACCTGAACTCTAAGTGTAACGATTATTGAAAACTTGTTGATCAAGTAGAGAGTTAATTATACTGGAATCATCTTGTAAAGAGTTAATGTACTCGATTAATCTTCCAACTCAACATAAAACTAATTCGTAACTCTAAGTGTAATTATAATTGAAAACTTGTTGACCGAGTAATGTCTTGATTGTACTCGAATCATCTTCTAAAGAGTTAATCGTACTCGATTAATCTTATAACTCAACATAAAACTAATCCTTAACACTAAGTGTAACGATTATTGAAAACTTGTTGATCCAGTAAAAAGTTAATTGTACTCGAATCATCTTGTAAAGATTTAATGTACTCGATTAATCTTCTAATTCAACATAAAACTAATTCGTCACTCTAAGTGTAACGATTATTGAAAACTTGTTGACCAAGTAAAGAGTTAATTGCACTTGAATCATCTTTTAAAGAGTTAATTGTACTCGAATCATCTTCTGAAGAGTTAATGTACTCGATTAAACTTTTAACTCAGCATAAACTAATTCGTAACTCTAAGTGTAACGATTATTGAAATCTTGTTGATCAAGTAAAGAGTTAATTGTACTCGAATCATCTTCTAAAGAGTTAATTGTACTCGAATCATCATCTAAAGAGTTAATGTACTCGATTCATCTTTCCAACTCAAAATAAAACTAATTCGCAACTCTAAGTGTAATGATTATCGAAAACTTATTGACTAAATAATGTCTTAATTGTACTCGATTCATCTTCTAAAGAGTTAATTGTACTCGATTAATCTTATAACTCAACATAAAACTAATCATTAACTCTTAGTGTAACGATTATTGAAAACTTGTTGACCAAGTAAAGATTTAATTGTACTCGAATCATCTTCTAAATAGTTAATTGTACTCGATTAATCTTGTAACTCAATATAAAACTAATCCTTAACTCTAAGTGTAACGATTATTGAAAACTAGTTGATCAAGTAAAGAGTTAATTGTACTCGAATCATCTTCTAAAGAGTTAATGTACTCGATTAATCTTCTAACTCAACATAAAACCAATTAATCACTCTAAGTGTAACGATTATTGAAAACTTATTGACCAAGTAAAGAGTTAATTGTACTCGAATCATCTTATAAAGAATTAATGTACTCGAATCATCTTATAAAGAATTAATGTACTCGATTAATCTTCCAACTCAACATAAAACTAATTCGTAACTCTAAGAGTAATAATTATTAAAAACTTGTTGACCAAGTAATGTCTTAATTGTACTCGAATCATCTTCTAAAGCATTAATTATACTCGATTAATCATCTAACTCCACATAAAACTAATTTGTAACTTTAATTGTAATGATTATTGAAAACTTGTTGACCAAGTAAAGATTTAATTGTACTCGAATCATCTTCTAAAGAGTTAATTGTACTCGAATCATCTTCTAAAGAATTAAAGTATTCGATTAAACTTTTAAGTCAACATTAACTAATTCGTAAATCTAAGTGTAACGATTATTGAAAACTTGTTGAACAAGTGAAGAGTTAATTGTACTCGAATCGTCATCTATAGAGTTAATGTACTCGATTAATCTTCCAACTCAACATAAAACTAATTCGCAACTCTAAGTGTAATGATTATCGAAAACTTGTTGACTAAATAATGTCTTAATTGTACTCAAATCATCTTCTAAAGAGTTAATTGTACTCAATTAATCTTATAACTCAACATAAAATAAACCTGAACTCTAAGTGTAACGATTATTGAAAACTTGTTGATCAAGTAGAGAGTTAATTATACTGGAATCATCTTGTAAAGAGTTAATGTACTCGATTAATCTTCCAACTCAACATAAAACTAATTCGTAACTCTAAGTGTAATTATAATTGAAAACTTGTTGACCGAGTAATGTCTTGATTGTACTCGAATCATCTTCTAAAGAGTTAATCGTACTCGATTAATCTTATAACTCAACATAAAACTAATCCTTAACACTAAGTGTAACGATTATTGAAAACTTGTTGATCAAGTAAAAAGTTAATTGTACTCGAATCATCTTGTAAAGATTTAATGTACTCGATTAATCTTCTAATTCAACATAAAACTAATTCGTCACTCTAAGTGTAACGATTATTGAAAACTTGTTGACCAAGTAAAGAGTTAATTGCACTTGAATCATCTTTTAAAGAGTTAATTGTACTCGAATCATCTTCTGAAGAGTTAATGTACTCGATTATACTTTTAACTCAGCATAAACTAATTCGTAACTCTAAGTGTAACGATTATTGAAATCTTGTTGATCAAGTAAAGAGTTAATTGTACTCGAATCATCTTCTAAAGAGTTAATTGTACTCGAATCATCATCTAAAGAGTTAATGTACTCGATTCATCTTTCCAACTCAACATAAAACTAATTCGCAACTCTAAGTGTAATGATTATCGAAAACTTATTGACTAAATAATGTCTTAATTGTACTCGATTCATCTTCTAAAGAGTTAATTGTACTCGATTAATCTTATAACTCAACATAAAACTAATCATTAACTCTTAGTGTAACGATTATTGAAAACTTGTTGACCAAGTAAAGATTTAATTGTACTCGAATCATCTTCTAAATAGTTAATTGTACTCGATTAATCTTGTAACTCAATATAAAACTAATCCTTAACTCTAAGTGTAACGATTATTGAAAACTAGTTGATCAAGTAAAGAGTTAATTGTACTCGAATCATCTTCTAAAGAGTTAATGTACTCGATTAATCTTCTAACTCAACATAAAACCAATTAATCACTCTAAGTGTAACGATTATTGAAAACTTATTGACCAAGTAAAGAGTTAATTGTACTCGAATCATCTTATAAAGAATTAATGTACTCGATTAATCTTCCAACTCAACATAAAACTAATTCGTAACTCTAAGAGTAATAATTATTAAAAACTTGTTGACCAAGTAATGTCTTAATTGTACTCGAATCATCTTCTAAAGCATTAATTATACTCGATTAATCATCTAACTCCACATAAAACTAATTTGTAACTTTAATTGTAATGATTATTGAAAACTTGTTGACCAAGTAAAGATTTAATTGTACTCGAATCATCTTCTAAAGAGTTAATTGTACTCGAATCATCTTCTAAAGAATTAAAGTATTCGATTAAACTTTTAAGTCAACATTAACTAATTCGTAAATCTAAGTGTAACGATTATTGAAAACTTGTTGAACAAGTGAAGAGTTAATTGTACTCGAATCGTCATCTATAGAGTTAATGTACTCGATTAATCTTCCAACTCAACATAAAACTAATTCGCAACTCTAAGTGTAATGATTATCGAAAACTTGTTGACTAAATAATGTCTTAATTGTACTCAAATCATCTTCTAAAGAGTTAATTGTACTCAATTAATCTTATAACTCAACATAAAATAAACCTGAACTCTAAGTGTAACGATTATTGAAAACTTGTTGATCAAGTAGAGAGTTAATTATACTGGAATCATCTTGTAAAGAGTTAATGTACTCGATTAATCTTCCAACTCAACATAAAACTAATTCGTAACTCTAAGTGTAATTATAATTGAAAACTTGTTGACCGAGTAATGTCTTGATTGTACTCGAATCATCTTCTAAAGAGTTAATCGTACTCGATTAATCTTATAACTCAACATAAAACTAATCCTTAACACTAAGTGTAACGATTATTGAAAACTTGTTGATCAAGTAAAAAGTTAATTGTACTCGAATCATCTTGTAAAGATTTAATGTACTCGATTAATCTTCTAATTCAACATAAAACTAATTCGTCACTCTAAGTGTAACGATTATTGAAAACTTGTTGACCAAGTAAAGAGTTAATTGCACTTGAATCATCTTTTAAAGAGTTAATTGTACTCGAATCATCTTCTGAAGAGTTAATGTACTCGATTATACTTTTAACTCAGCATAAACTAATTCGTAACTCTAAGTGTAACGATTATTGAAATCTTGTTGATCAAGTAAAGAGTTAATTGTACTCGAATCATCTTCTAAAGAGTTAATTGTACTCGAATCATCATCTAAAGAGTTAATGTACTCGATTCATCTTTCCAACTCAACATAAAACTAATTCGCAACTCTAAGTGTAATGATTATCGAAAACTTATTGACTAAATAATGTCTTAATTGTACTCGATTCATCTTCTAAAGAGTTAATTGTACTCGATAAATCTTATAACTCAACATAAAACTAATCATTAACTCTTAGTGTAACGATTATTGAAAACTTGTTGACCAAGTAAAGATTTAATTGTACTCGAATCATCTTCTAAAGAGTTAATTGTACTCGATTAATCTTGTAACTCAATATAAAACTAATCCTTAACTCTAAGTGTAACGATTATTGAAAACTAGTTGATCAAGTAAAGAGTTAATTGTACTCGAATCATCTTCTAAAGAGTTAATGTACTCGATTAATCTTCTAACTCAACATAAAACCAATTAATCACTCTAAGTGTAACGATTATTGAAAACTTATTGACCAAGTAAAGAGTTAATTGTACTCGAATCATCTTATAAAGAATTAATGTACTCGATTAATCTTCCAACTCAACATAAAACTAATTCGTAACTCTAAGAGTAATAATTATTAAAAACTTGTTGACCAAGTAATGTCTTAATTGTACTCGAATCATCTTCTAAAGCATTAATTATACTCGATTAATCATCTAACTCCA
Source organism: Scutellaria galericulata (assembly GCA_946896805.1). Lineage (NCBI taxonomy): Eukaryota > Viridiplantae > Streptophyta > Magnoliopsida > Lamiales > Lamiaceae > Scutellaria > Scutellaria galericulata. The sequence continues at coordinate 7,686,466 of OX335794.1, forward strand.
CATAAAACTAATTTGTAACTTTAATTGTAATGATTATTGAAAACTTGTTGACCAAGTAAAGATTTAATTGTACTCGAATCATCTTCTAAAGAGTTAATTGTACTCGAATCATCTTCTAAAGAATTAAAGTATTCGATTAAACTTTTAAGTCAACATTAACTAATTCGTAAATCTAAGTGTAACGATTATTGAAAACTTGTTGAACAAGTGAAGAGTTAATTGTACTCGAATCGTCATCTATAGAGTTAATGTACTCGATTAATCTTCCAACTCAACATAAAACTAATTCGCAACTCTAAGTGTAATGATTATCGAAAACTTGTTGACTAAATAATGTCTTAATTGTACTCAAATCATCTTCTAAAGAGTTAATTGTACTCAATTAATCTTATAACTCAACATAAAATAAACCTGAACTCTAAGTGTAACGATTATTGAAAACTTGTTGATCAAGTAGAGAGTTAATTATACTGGAATCATCTTGTAAAGAGTTAATGTACTCGATTAATCTTCCAACTCAACATAAAACTAATTCGTAACTCTAAGTGTAATTATAATTGAAAACTTGTTGACCGAGTAATGTCTTGATTGTACTCGAATCATCTTCTAAAGAGTTAATCGTACTCGATTAATCTTATAACTCAACATAAAACTAATCCTTAACACTAAGTGTAACGATTATTGAAAACTTGTTGATCAAGTAAAAAGTTAATTGTACTCGAATCATCTTGTAAAGATTTAATGTACTCGATTAATCTTCTAATTCAACATAAAACTAATTCGTCACTCTAAGTGTAACGATTATTGAAAACTTGTTGACCAAGTAAAGAGTTAATTGCACTTGAATCATCTTTTAAAGAGTTAATTGTACTCGAATCATCTTCTGAAGAGTTAATGTACTCGATTAAACTTTTAACTCAGCATAAACTAATTCGTAACTCTAAGTGTAACGATTATTGAAATCTTGTTGATCAAGTAAAGAGTTAATTGTACTCGAATCATCTTCTAAAGAGTTAATTGTACTCGAATCATCATCTAAAGAGTTAATGTACTCGATTCATCTTTCCAACTCAACATAAAACTAATTCGCAACTCTAAGTGTAATGATTATCGAAAACTTATTGACTAAATAATGTCTTAATCGTACTCGATTCATCTTCTAAAGAGTTAATTGTACTCGATTAATCTTATAACTCAACATAAAACTAATCATTAACTCTTAGTGTAACGATTATTGAAAACTTGTTGACCAAGTAAAGATTTAATTGTACTCGAATCATCTTCTAAAGAGTTAATTGTACTCGATTAATCTTGTAACTCAATATAAAACTAATCCTTAACTCTAAGTGTAACGATTATTGAAAACTTGTTGAACAAGTGAAGAGTTAATTGTACTCGAATCGTCATCTATAGAGTTAATGTACTCGATTAATCTTCCAACTCAACATAAAACTAATTCGCAACTCTAAGTGTAATGATTATCGAAAACTTGTTGACTAAATAATGTCTTAATTGTACTCAAATCATCTTCTAAAGAGTTAATTGTACTCAATTAATCTTATAACTCAACATAAAATAAACCTGAACTCTAAGTGTAACGATTATTGAAAACTTGTTGATCAAGTAGAGAGTTAATTATACTGGAATCATCTTGTAAAGAGTTAATGTACTCGATTAATCTTCCAACTCAACATAAAACTAATTCGTAACTCTAAGTGTAATTATAATTGAAAACTTGTTGACCGAGTAATGTCTTGATTGTACTCGAATCATCTTCTAAAGAGTTAATCGTACTCGATTAATCTTATAACTCAACATAAAACTAATCCTTAACACTAAGTGTAACGATTATTGAAAACTTGTTGATCAAGTAAAAAGTTAATTGTACTCGAATCATCTTGTAAAGATTTAATGTACTCGATTAATCTTCTAATTCAACATAAAACTAATTCGTCACTCTAAGTGTAACGATTATTGAAAACTTGTTGACCAAGTAAAGAGTTAATTGCACTTGAATCATCTTTTAAAGAGTTAATTGTACTCGAATCATCTTCTGAAGAGTTAATGTACTCGATTAAACTTTTAACTCAGCATAAACTAATTCGTAACTCTAAGTGTAACGATTATTGAAATCTTGTTGATCAAGTAAAGAGTTAATTGTACTCGAATCATCTTCTAAAGAGTTAATTGTACTCGAATCATCATCTAAAGAGTTAATGTACTCGATTCATCTTTCCAACTCAACATAAAACTAATTCGCAACTCTAAGTGTAATGATTATCGAAAACTTATTGACTAAATAATGTCTTAATTGTACTCGATTCATCTTCTAAAGAGTTAATTGTACTCGATTAATCTTATAACTCAACATAAAACTAATCATTAACTCTTAGTGTAACGATTATTGAAAACTTGTTGACCAAGTAAAGATTTAATTGTACTCGAATCATCTTCTAAAGAGTTAATTGTACTCGATTAATCTTGTAACTCAATATAAAACTAATCCTTAACTCTAAGTGTAACGATTATTGAAAACTAGTTGATCAAGTAAAGAGTTAATTGTATTCGAATCATCTTCTAAAGAGTTAATGTACTCGATTAATCTTCTAACTCAACATAAAACCAATTAATCACTCTAAGTGTAACGATTATTGAAAACTTATTGACCAAGTAAAGAGTTAATTGTACTCGAATCATCTTATAAAGAATTAATGTACTCGATTAATCTTCCAACTCAACATAAAACTAATTCGTAACTCTAAGAGTAATAATTATTAAAAACTTGTTGACCAAGTAATGTCTTAATTGTACTCGAATCATCTTCTAAAGCATTAATTATACCCGATTAATCATCTAACTCCACATAAAACTAATTTGTAACTTCAATTGTAATGATTATTGAAAACTTGTTGACCAAGTAAAGATTTAATTGTACTCGAATCATCTTCTAAAGAGTTAATTGTACTCGAATCATCTTCTAAAGAATTGAAGTATTCGATTAAACTTTTAAGTCAACATTAACTAATTCGTAAATCTAAGTGTAACGATTATTGAAAACTTGTTGAACAAGTGAAGAGTTAATTGTACTCGAATCGTCATCTATAGAGTTAATGTACTCGATTAATCTTCCAACTCAACATAAAACTAATTCGCAACTCTAAGTGTAATTATAATTGAAAACTTGTTGACCGAGTAATGTCTTAATTGTACTCGAATCATCTTCTAAAGAGTTAATTGTACTCAATTAATCTTATAACTCAACATAAAATAAACCTGAACTCTAAGTGTAACGATTATTGAAAACTTGTTGATCAAGTAGAGAGTTAATTATACTGGAATCATCTTGTAAAGAGTTAATGTACTCGATTAATCTTCCAACTCAACATAAAACTAATTCGTAACTCTAAGTGTAATTATAATTGAAAACTTGTTGACCGAGTAATGTCTTGATTGTACTCGAATCATCTTCTAAAGAGTTAATCGTACTCGATTAATCTTATAACTCAACATAAAACTAATCCTTAACACTAAGTGTAACGATTATTGAAAACTTGTTGATCAAGTAAAAAGTTAATTGTACTCGAATCATCTTGTAAAGATTTAATGTACTCGATTAATCTTCTAATTCAACATAAAACTAATTCGTCACTCTAAGTGTAACGATTATTGAAAACTTGTTGACCAAGTAAAGAGTTAATTGCACTTGAATCATCTTCTAAAGAGTTAATTGTACTCGAATCATCTTCTGAAGAGTTAATGTACTCGATTAAACTTTTAACTCAGCATAAACTAATTCGTAACTCTAAGTGTAACGATTATTGAAATCTTGTTGATCAAGTAAAGAGTTAATTGTACTCGAATCATCTTCTAAAGAGTTAATTGTACTCGAATCATCATCTAAAGAGTTAATGTACTCGATTCATCTTTCCAACTCAACATAAAACTAATTCGCAACTCTAAGTGTAATGATTATCGAAAACTTATTGACTAAATAATGTCTTAATTGTACTCGAATCATCTTCTAAAGAGTTAATTGTACTCGATTAATCTTATAACTCAACATAAAACTAATCATTAACTCTTAGTGTAACGATTATTGAAAACTTGTTGACCAAGTAAAGATTTAATTGTACTCGAATCATCTTCTAAAGAGTTAATTGTACTCGATTAATCTTGTAACTCAATATAAAACTAATCCTTAACTCTAAGTGTAACGATTATTGAAAACTTGTTGAACAAGTGAAGAGTTAATTGTACTCGAATCGTCATCTATAGAGTTAATGTACTCGATTAATCTTCCAACTCAACATAAAACTAATTCGCAACTCTAAGTGTAATGATTATCGAAAACTTGTTGACTAAATAATGTCTTAATTGTACTCAAATCATCTTCTAAAGAGTTAATTGTACTCAATTAATCTTATAACTCAACATAAAATAAACCTGAACTCTAAGTGTAACGATTATTGAAAACTTGTTGATCAAGTAGAGAGTTAATTATACTGGAATCATCTTGTAAAGAGTTAATGTACTCGATTAATCTTCCAACTCAACATAAAACTAATTCGTAACTCTAAGTGTAATTATAATTGAAAACTTGTTGACCGAGTAATGTCTTGATTGTACTCGAATCATCTTCTAAAGAGTTAATCGTACTCGATTAATCTTATAACTCAACATAAAACTAATCCTTAACACTAAGTGTAACGATTATTGAAAACTTGTTGATCAAGTAAAAAGTTAATTGTACTCGAATCATCTTGTAAAGATTTAATGTACTCGATTAATCTTCTAATTCAACATAAAACTAATTCGTCACTCTAAGTGTAACGATTATTGAAAACTTGTTGACCAAGTAAAGAGTTAATTGCACTTGAATCATCTTTTAAAGAGTTAATTGTACTCGAATCATCTTCTGAAGAGTTAATGTACTCGATTAAACTTTTAACTCAGCATAAACTAATTCGTAACTCTAAGTGTAACGATTATTGAAATCTTGTTGATCAAGTAAAGAGTTAATTGTACTCGAATCATCTTCTAAAGAGTTAATTGTACTCGAATCATCATCTAAAGAGTTAATGTACTCGATTCATCTTTCCAACTCAACATAAAACTAATTCGCAACTCTAAGTGTAATGATTATCGAAAACTTATTGACTAAATAATGTCTTAATTGTACTCGATTCATCTTCTAAAGAGTTAATTGTACTCGATTAATCTTATAACTCAACATAAAACTAATCATTAACTCTTAGTGTAACGATTATTGAAAACTTGTTGACCAAGTAAAGATTTAATTGTACTCGAATCATCTTCTAAAGAGTTAATTGTACTCGATTAATCTTGTAACTCAATATAAAACTAATCCTTAACTCTAAGTGTAACGATTATTGAAAACTAGTTGATCAAGTAAAGAGTTAATTGTATTCGAATCATCTTCTAAAGAGTTAATGTACTCGATTAATCTTCTAACTCAACATAAAACCAATTAATCACTCTAAGTGTAACGATTATTGAAAACTTATTGACCAAGTAAAGAGTTAATTGTACTCGAATCATCTTATAAAGAATTAATGTACTCGATTAATCTTCCAACTCAACATAAAACTAATTCGTAACTCTAAGAGTAATAATTATTAAAAACTTGTTGACCAAGTAATGTCTTAATTGTACTCGAATCATCTTCTAAAGCATTAATTATACCCGATTAATCATCTAACTCCACATAAAACTAATTTGTAACTTCAATTGTAATGATTATTGAAAACTTGTTGACCAAGTAAAGATTTAATTGTACTCGAATCATCTTCTAAAGAGTTAATTGTACTCGAATCATCTTCTAAAGAATTGAAGTATTCGATTAAACTTTTAAGTCAACATTAACTAATTCGTAAATCTAAGTGTAACGATTATTGAAAACTTGTTGAACAAGTGAAGAGTTAATTGTACTCGAATCGTCATCTATAGAGTTAATGTACTCGATTAATCTTCCAACTCAACATAAAACTAATTCGCAACTCTAAGTGTAATTATAATTGAAAACTTGTTGACCGAGTAATGTCTTAATTGTACTCGAATCATCTTCTAAAGAGTTAATTGTACTCAATTAATCTTATAACTCAACATAAAATAAACCTGAACTCTAAGTGTAACGATTATTGAAAACTTGTTGATCAAGTAGAGAGTTAATTATACTGGAATCATCTTGTAAAGAGTTAATGTACTCGATTAATCTTCCAACTCAACATAAAACTAATTCGTAACTCTAAGTGTAATTATAATTGAAAACTTGTTGACCGAGTAATGTCTTGATTGTACTCGAATCATCTTCTAAAGAGTTAATCGTACTCGATTAATCTTATAACTCAACATAAAACTAATCCTTAACACTAAGTGTAACGATTATTGAAAACTTGTTGATCAAGTAAAAAGTTAATTGTACTCGAATCATCTTGTAAAGATTTAATGTACTCGATTAATCTTCTAATTCAACATAAAACTAATTCGTCACTCTAAGTGTAACGATTATTGAAAACTTGTTGACCAAGTAAAGAGTTAATTGCACTTGAATCATCTTCTAAAGAGTTAATTGTACTCGAATCATCTTCTGAAGAGTTAATGTACTCGATTAAACTTTTAACTCAGCATAAACTAATTCGTAACTCTAAGTGTAACGATTATTGAAATCTTGTTGATCAAGTAAAGAGTTAATTGTACTCGAATCATCTTCTAAAGAGTTAATTGTACTCGAATCATCATCTAAAGAGTTAATGTCCTCGATTCATCTTTCCAACTCAACATAAAACTAATTCGCAACTCTAAGTGTAATGATTATCGAAAACTTATTGACTAAATAATGTCTTAATTGTACTCGAATCATCTTCTAAAGAGTTAATTGTACTCGATTAATCTTATAACTCAACATAAAACTAATCATTAACTCTTAGTGTAACGATTATTGAAAACTTGTTGACCAAGTAAAGATTTAATTGTACTCGAATCATCTTCTAAAGAGTTAATTGTACTCGATTAATCTTGTAACTCAATATAAAACTAATCCTTAACTCTAAGTGTAACGATTATTGAAAACTTGTTGAACAAGTGAAGAGTTAATTGTACTCGAATCGTCATCTATAGAGTTAATGTACTCGATTAATCTTCCAACTCAACATAAAACTAATTCGCAACTCTAAGTGTAATGATTATCGAAAACTTGTTGACTAAATAATGTCTTAATTGTACTCAAATCATCTTCTAAAGAGTTAATTGTACTCAATTAATCTTATAACTCAACATAAAATAAACCTGAACTCTAAGTGTAACGATTATTGAAAACTTGTTGATCAAGTAGAGAGTTAATTATACTGGAATCATCTTGTAAAGAGTTAATGTACTCGATTAATCTTCCAACTCAACATAAAACTAATTCGTAACTCTAAGTGTAATTATAATTGAAAACTTGTTGACCGAGTAATGTCTTGATTGTACTCGAATCATCTTCTAAAGAGTTAATCGTACTCGATTAATCTTATAACTCAACATAAAACTAATCCTTAACACTAAGTGTAACGATTATTGAAAACTTGTTGATCAAGTAAAAAGTTAATTGTACTCGAATCATCTTGTAAAGATTTAATGTACTCGATTAATCTTCTAATTCAACATAAAACTAATTCGTCACTCTAAGTGTAACGATTATTGAAAACTTGTTGACCAAGTAAAGAGTTAATTGCACTTGAATCATCTTTTAAAGAGTTAATTGTACTCGAATCATCTTCTGAAGAGTTAATGTACTCGATTAAACTTTTAACTCAGCATAAACTAATTCGTAACTCTAAGTGTAACGATTATTGAAATCTTGTTGATCAAGTAAAGAGTTAATTGTACTCGAATCATCTTCTAAAGAGTTAATTGTACTCGAATCATCATCTAAAGAGTTAATGTACTCGATTCATCTTTCCAACTCAACATAAAACTAATTCGCAACTCTAAGTGTAATGATTATCGAAAACTTATTGACTAAATAATGTCTTAATTGTACTCGATTCATCTTCTAAAGAGTTAATTGTACTCGATTAATCTTATAACTCAACATAAAACTAATCATTAACTCTTAGTGTAACGATTATTGAAAACTTGTTGACCAAGTAAAGATTTAATTGTACTCGAATCATCTTCTAAAGAGTTAATTGTACTCGATTAATCTTGTAACTCAATATAAAACTAATCCTTAACTCTAAGTGTAACGATTATTGAAAACTAGTTGATCAAGTAAAGAGTTAATTGTATTCGAATCATCTTCTAAAGAGTTAATGTACTCGATTAATCTTCTAACTCAACATAAAACCAATTAATCACTCTAAGTGTAACGATTATTGAAAACTTATTGACCAAGTAAAGAGTTAATTGTACTCGAATCATCTTATAAAGAATTAATGTACTCGATTAATCTTCCAACTCAACATAAAACTAATTCGTAACTCTAAGAGTAATAATTATTAAAAACTTGTTGACCAAGTAATGTCTTAATTGTACTCGAATCATCTTCTAAAGCATTAATTATACCCGATTAATCATCTAACTCCACATAAAACTAATTTGTAACTTCAATTGTAATGATTATTGAAAACTTGTTGACCAAGTAAAGATTTAATTGTACTCGAATCATCTTCTAAAGAGTTAATTGTACTCGAATCATCTTCTAAAGAATTGAAGTATTCGATTAAACTTTTAAGTCAACATTAACTAATTCGTAAATCTAAGTGTAACGATTATTGAAAACTTGTTGAACAAGTGAAGAGTTAATTGTACTCGAATCGTCATCTATAGAGTTAATGTACTCGATTAATCTTCCAACTCAACATAAAACTAATTCGCAACTCTAAGTGTAATTATAATTGAAAACTTGTTGACCGAGTAATGTCTTAATTGTACTCGAATCATCTTCTAAAGAGTTAATTGTACTCAATTAATCTTATAACTCAACATAAAATAAACCTGAACTCTAAGTGTAACGATTATTGAAAACTTGTTGATCAAGTAGAGAGTTAATTATACTGGAATCATCTTGTAAAGAGTTAATGTACTCGATTAATCTTCCAACTCAACATAAAACTAATTCGTAACTCTAAGTGTAATTATAATTGAAAACTTGTTGACCGAGTAATGTCTTGATTGTACTCGAATCATCTTCTAAAGAGTTAATCGTACTCGATTAATCTTATAACTCAACATAAAACTAATCCTTAACACTAAGTGTAACGATTATTGAAAACTTGTTGATCAAGTAAAAAGTTAATTGTACTCGAATCATCTTGTAAAGATTTAATGTACTCGATTAATCTTCTAATTCAACATAAAACTAATTCGTCACTCTAAGTGTAACGATTATTGAAAACTTGTTGACCAAGTAAAGAGTTAATTGCACTTGAATCATCTTCTAAAGAGTTAATTGTACTCGAATCATCTTCTGAAGAGTTAATGTACTCGATTAAACTTTTAACTCAGCATAAACTAATTCGTAACTCTAAGTGTAACGATTATTGAAATCTTGTTGATCAAGTAAAGAGTTAATTGTACTCGAATCATCTTCTAAAGAGTTAATTGTACTCGAAACATCATCTAAAGAGTTAATGTACTCGATTCATCTTTCCAACTCAACATAAAACTAATTCGCAACTCTAAGTGTAATGATTATCGAAAACTTATTGACTAAATAATGTCTTAATTGTACTCGATTCATCTTCTAAAGAGTTAATTGTACTCGATTAATCTTATAACTCAACATAAAACTAATCATTAACTCTTAGTGTAACGATTATTGAAAACTTGTTGACCAAGTAAAGATTTAATTGTACTCGAATCATCTTCTAAAGAGTTAATTGTACTCGATTAATCTTATAACTCAATATAAAACTAATCCTTAACTCTAAGTGTAACGATTATTGAAAACTAGTTGATCAAGTAAAGAGTTAATTGTACTCGAATCATCTTCTAAAGAGTTAATGTACTCGATTAATCTTCTAACTCAACATAAAACCAATTAATCACTCTAAGTGTAACGATTATTGAAAACTTATTGACCAAGTAAAGAGTTAATTGTACTCGAATCATCTTATAAAGAATTAATGTACTCGATTAATCTTCCAACTCAACATAAAACTAATTCGTAACTCTAAGAGTAATAATTATTAAAAACTTGTTGACCAAGTAATGTCTTAATTGTACTCGAATCATCTTCTAAAGCATTAATTATACCCGATTAATCATCTAACTCCACATAAAACTAATTTGTAACTTCAATTGTAATGATTATTGAAAACTTGTTGACCAAGTAAAGATTTAATTGTACTCGAATCATCTTCTAAAGAGTTAATTGTACTCGAATCATCTTCTAAAGAATTGAAGTATTCGATTAAACTTTTAAGTCAACATTAACTAATTCGTAAATCTAAGTGTAACGATTATTGAAAACTTGTTGAACAAGTGAAGAGTTAATTGTACTCGAATCGTCATCTATAGAGTTAATGTACTCGATTAATCTTCCAACTCAACATAAAACTAATTCGCAACTCTAAGTGTAATGATTATCGAAAACTTGTTGACTAAATAATGTCTTAATTGTACTCAAATCATCTTCTAAAGAGTTAATTGTACTCAATTAATCTTATAACTCAACATAAAATAAACCTGAACTCTAAGTGTAACGATTATTGAAAACTTGTTGATCAAGTAGAGAGTTAATTATACTGGAATCATCTTGTAAAGAGTTAATGTACTCGATTAATCTTCCAACTCAACATAAAACTAATTCGTAACTCTAAGTGTAATTATAATTGAAAACTTGTTGACCGAGTAATGTCTTGATTGTACTCGAATCATCTTCTAAAGAGTTAATCGTACTCGATTAATCTTATAACTCAACATAAAACTAATCCTTAACACTAAGTGTAACGATTATTGAAAACTTGTTGATCAAGTAAAAAGTTAATTGTACTCGAATCATCTTGTAAAGATTTAATGTACTCGATTAATCTTCTAATTCAACATAAAACTAATTCGTCACTCTAAGTGTAACGATTATTGAAAACTTGTTGACCAAGTAAAGAGTTAATTGCACTTGAATCATCTTCTAAAGAGTTAATTGTACTCGAATCATCTTCTGAAGAGTTAATGTACTCGATTAAACTTTTAACTCAGCATAAACTAATTCGTAACTCTAAGTGTAACGATTATTGAAATCTTGTTGATCAAGTAAAGAGTTAATTGTACTCGAATCATCTTCTAAAGAGTTAATTGTACTCGAATCATCATCTAAAGAGTTAATGTACTCGATTCATCTTTCCAACTCAACATAAAACTAATTCGCAACTCTAAGTGTAATGATTATCGAAAACTTATTGACTAAATAATGTCTTAATTGTACTCGATTCATCTTCTAAAGAGTTAATTGTACTCGATTAATCTTATAACTCAACATAAAACTAATCATTAACTCTTAGTGTAACGATTATTGAAAACTTGTTGACCAAGTAAAGATTTAATTGTACTCGAATCATCTTCTAAAGAGTTAATTGTACTCGATTAATCTTATAACTCAATATAAAACTAATCCTTAACTCTAAGTGTAACGATTATTGAAAACTAGTTGATCAAGTAAAGAGTTAATTGTACTCGAATCATCTTCTAAAGAGTTAATGTACTCGATTAATCTTCTAACTCAACATAAAACCAATTAATCACTCTAAGTGTAACGATTATTGAAAACTTATTGACCAAGTAAAGAGTTAATTGTACTCGAATCATCTTATAAAGAATTAATGTACTCGATTAATCTTCCAACTCAACATAAAACTAATTCGTAACTCTAAGAGTAATAATTATTAAAAACTTGTTGACCAAGTAATGTCTTAATTGTACTCGAATCATCTTCTAAAGCATTAATTATACCCGATTAATCATCTAACTCCACATAAAACTAATTTGTAACTTCAATTGTAATGATTATTGAAAACTTGTTGACCAAGTAAAGATTTAATTGTACTCGAATCATCTTCTAAAGAGTTAATTGTACTCGAATCATCTTCTAAAGAATTGAAGTATTCGATTAAACTTTTAAGTCAACATTAACTAATTCGTAAATCTAAGTGTAACGATTATTGAAAACTTGTTGAACAAGTGAAGAGTTAATTGTACTCGAATCGTCATCTATAGAGTTAATGTACTCGATTAATCTTCCAACTCAACATAAAACTAATTCGCAACTCTAAGTGTAATGATTATCGAAAACTTGTTGACTAAATAATGTCTTAATTGTACTCAAATCATCTTCTAAAGAGTTAATTGTACTCAATTAATCTTATAACTCAACATAAAATAAACCTGAACTCTAAGTGTAACGATTATTGAAAACTTGTTGATCAAGTAGAGAGTTAATTATACTGGAATCATCTTGTAAAGAGTTAATGTACTCGATTAATCTTCCAACTCAACATAAAACTAATTCGTAACTCTAAAAGTAATTATAATTGAAAACTTGTTGACCGAGTAATGTCTTGATTGTACTCGAATCATCTTCTAAAGAGTTAATCGTACTCGATTAATCTTATAACTCAACATAAAACTAATCCTTAACACTAAGTGTAACGATTATTGAAAACTTGTTGATCAAGTAAAAAGTTAATTGTACTCGAATCATCTTGTAAAGATTTAATGTACTCGATTAATCTTCTAATTCAACATAAAACTAATTCGTCACTCTAAGTGTAACGATTATTGAAAACTTGTTGACCAAGTAAAGAGTTAATTGCACTTGAATCATCTTCTAAAGAGTTAATTGTACTCGAATCATCTTCTGAAGAGTTAATGTACTCGATTAAACTTTTAACTCAGCATAAACTAATTCGTAACTCTAAGTGTAACGATTATTGAAATCTTGTTGATCAAGTAAAGAGTTAATTGTACTCGAATCATCTTCTAAAGAGTTAATTGTACTCGAATCATCATCTAAAGAGTTAATGTACTCGATTCATCTTTCCAACTCAACATAAAACTAATTCGCAACTCTAAGTGTAATGATTATCGAAAACTTATTGACTAAATAATGTCTTAATTGTACTCGATTCATCTTCTAAAGAGTTAATTGTACTCGATTAATCTTATAACTCAACATAAAACTAATCATTAACTCTTAGTGTAACGATTATTGAAAACTTGTTGACCAAGTAAAGATTTAATTGTACTCGAATCATCTTCTAAAGAGTTAATTGTACTCGATTAATCTTATAACTCAATATAAAACTAATCCTTAACTCTAAGTGTAACGATTATTGAAAACTAGTTGATCAAGTAAAGAGTTAATTGTACTCGAATCATCTTCTAAAGAGTTAATGTACTCGATTAATCTTCTAACTCAACATAAAACCAATTAATCACTCTAAGTGTAACGATTATTGAAAACTTATTGACCAAGTAAAGAGTTAATTGTACTCGAATCATCTTATAAAGAATTAATGTACTCGATTAATCTTCCAACTCAACATAAAACTAATTCGTAACTCTAAGAGTAATAATTATTAAAAACTTGTTGACCAAGTAATGTCTTAATTGTACTCGAATCATCTTCTAAAGCATTAATTATACCCGATTAATCATCTAACTCCACATAAAACTAATTTGTAACTTCAATTGTAATGATTATTGAAAACTTGTTGACCAAGTAAAGATTTAATTGTACTCGAATCATCTTCTAAAGAGTTAATTGTACTCGAATCATCTTCTAAAGAATTGAAGTATTCGATTAAACTTTTAAGTCAACATTAACTAATTCGTAAATCTAAGTGTAACGATTATTGAAAACTTGTTGAACAAGTGAAGAGTTAATTGTACTCGAATCGTCATCTATAGAGTTAATGTACTCGATTAATCTTCCAACTCAACATAAAACTAATTCGCAACTCTAAGTGTAATGATTATCGAAAACTTGTTGACTAAATAATGTCTTAATTGTACTCAAATCATCTTCTAAAGAGTTAATTGTACTCAATTAATCTTATAACTCAACATAAAATAAACCTGAACTCTAAGTGTAACGATTATTGAAAACTTGTTGATCAAGTAGAGAGTTAATTATACTGGAATCATCTTGTAAAGAGTTAATGTACTCGATTAATCTTCCAACTCAACATAAAACTAATTCGTAACTCTAAAAGTAATTATAATTGAAAACTTGTTGACCGAGTAATGTCTTGATTGTACTCGAATCATCTTCTAAAGAGTTAATCGTACTCGATTAATCTTATAACTCAACATAAAACTAATCCTTAACACTAAGTGTAACGATTATTGAAAACTTGTTGATCAAGTAAAAAGTTAATTGTACTCGAATCATCTTGTAAAGATTTAATGTACTCGATTAATCTTCTAATTCAACATAAAACTAATTCGTCACTCTAAGTGTAACGATTATTGAAAACTTGTTGACCAAGTAAAGAGTTAATTGCACTTGAATCATCTTCTAAAGAGTTAATTGTACTCGAATCATCTTCTGAAGAGTTAATGTACTCGATTAAACTTTTAACTCAGCATAAACTAATTCGTAACTCTAAGTGTAACGATTATTGAAATCTTGTTGATCAAGTAAAGAGTTAATTGTACTCGAATCATCTTCTAAAGAGTTAATTGTACTCGAATCATCATCTAAAGAGTTAATGTACTCGATTCATCTTTCCAACTCAACATAAAACTAATTCGCAACTCTAAGTGTAATGATTATCGAAAACTTATTGACTAAATAATGTCTTAATTGTACTCGATTCATCTTCTAAAGAGTTAATTGTACTCGATTAATCTTATAACTCAACATAAAACTAATCATTAACTCTTAGTGTAACGATTATTGAAAACTTGTTGACCAAGTAAAGATTTAATTGTACTCGAATCATCTTCTAAAGAGTTAATTGTACTCGATTAATCTTATAACTCAATATAAAACTAATCCTTAACTCTAAGTGTAACGATTATTGAAAACTAGTTGATCAAGTAAAGAGTTAATTGTACTCGAATCATCTTCTAAAGAGTTAATGTACTCGATTAATCTTCTAACTCAACATAAAACCAATTAATCACTCTAAGTGTAACGATTATTGAAAACTTATTGACCAAGTAAAGAGTTAATTGTACTCGAATCATCTTATAAAGAATTAATGTACTCGATTAATCTTCCAACTCAACATAAAACTAATTCGTAACTCTAAGAGTAATAATTATTAAAAACTTGTTGACCAAGTAATGTCTTAATTGTACTCGAATCATCTTCTAAAGCATTAATTATACCCGATTAATCATCTAACTCCACATAAAACTAATTTGTAACTTCAATTGTAATGATTATTGAAAACTTGTTGACCAAGTAAAGATTTAATTGTACTCGAATCATCTTCTAAAGAGTTAATTGTACTCGAATCATCTTCTAAAGAATTGAAGTATTCGATTAAACTTTTAAGTCAACATTAACTAATTCGTAAATCTAAGTGTAACGATTATTGAAAACTTGTTGAACAAGTGAAGAGTTAATTGTACTCGAATCGTCATCTATAGAGTTAATGTACTCGATTAATCTTCCAACTCAACATAAAACTAATTCGCAACTCTAAGTGTAATGATTATCGAAAACTTGTTGACTAAATAATGTCTTAATTGTACTCAAATCATCTTCTAAAGAGTTAATTGTACTCAATTAATCTTATAACTCAACATAAAATAAACCTGAACTCTAAGTGTAACGATTATTGAAAACTTGTTGATCAAGTAGAGAGTTAATTATACTGGAATCATCTTGTAAAGAGTTAATGTACTCGATTAATCTTCCAACTCAACATAAAACTAATTCGTAACTCTAAGTGTAATTATAATTGAAAACTTGTTGACCGAGTAATGTCTTGATTGTACTCGAATCATCTTCTAAAGAGTTAATCGTACTCGATTAATCTTATAACTCAACATAAAACTAATCCTTAACACTAAGTGTAACGATTATTGAAAACTTGTTGATCAAGTAAAAAGTTAATTGTACTCGAATCATCTTGTAAAGATTTAATGTACTCGATTAATCTTCTAATTCAACATAAAACTAATTCGTCACTCTAAGTGTAACGATTATTGAAAACTTGTTGACCAAGTAAAGAGTTAATTGCACTTGAATCATCTTCTAAAGAGTTAATTGTACTCGAATCATCTTCTGAAGAGTTAATGTACTCGATTAAACTTTTAACTCAGCATAAACTAATTCGTAACTCTAAGTGTAACGATTATTGAAATCTTGTTGATCAAGTAAAGAGTTAATTGTACTCGAATCATCTTCTAAAGAGTTAATTGTACTCGAATCATCATCTAAAGAGTTAATGTACTCGATTCATCTTTCCAACTCAACATAAAACTAATTCGCAACTCTAAGTGTAATGATTATCGAAAACTTATTGACTAAATAATGTCTTAATTGTACTCGATTCATCTTCTAAAGAGTTAATTGTACTCGATTAATCTTATAACTCAACATAAAACTAATCATTAACTCTTAGTGTAACGATTATTGAAAACTTGTTGACCAAGTAAAGATTTAATTGTACTCGAATCATCTTCTAAAGAGTTAATTGTACTCGATTAATCTTATAACTCAATATAAAACTAATCCTTAACTCTAAGTGTAACGATTATTGAAAACTAGTTGATCAAGTAAAGAGTTAATTGTACTCGAATCATCTTCTAAAGAGTTAATGTACTCGATTAATCTTCTAACTCAACATAAAACCAATTAATCACTCTAAGTGTAACGATTATTGAAAACTTATTGACCAAGTAAAGAGTTAATTGTACTCGAATCATCTTATAAAGAATTAATGTACTCGATTAATCTTCCAACTCAACATAAAACTAATTCGTAACTCTAAGAGTAATAATTATTAAAAACTTGTTGACCAAGTAATGTCTTAATTGTACTCGAATCATCTTCTAAAGCATTAATTATACCCGATTAATCATCTAACTCCACATAAAACTAATTTGTAACTTCAATTGTAATGATTATTGAAAACTTGTTGACCAAGTAAAGATTTAATTGTACTCGAATCATCTTCTAAAGAGTTAATTGTACTCGAATCATCTTCTAAAGCATTAATTATACCCGATTAATCATCTAACTCCACATAAAACTAATTTGTAACTTCAATTGTAATGATTATTGAAAACTTGTTGACCAAGTAAAGATTTAATTGTACTCGAATCATCTTCTAAAGAGTTAATTGTACTCGAATCATCTTCTAAAGAATTGAAGTATTCGATGAAACTTTTAAGTCAACATTAACTAATTCGTAAATCTAAGTGTAACGATTATTGAAAACTTGTTGAACAAGTGAAGAGTTAATTGTACTCGAATCGTCATCTATAGAGTTAATGTACTCGATTAATCTTCCAACTCAACATAAAACTAATTCGCAACTCTAAGTGTAATGATTATCGAAAACTTGTTGACTAAATAATGTCTTAATTGTACTCCAATCATCTTCTAAAGAGTTAATTGTACTCAATTAATCTTATAACTCAACATAAAATAAACCTGAACTCTAAGTGTAACGATTATTGAAAACTTGTTGATCAAGTAGAGAGTTAATTATACTGGAATCATCTTGTAAAGAGTTAATGTACTCGATTAATCTTCCAACTCAACATAAAACTAATTCGTAACTCTAAGTGTAATTATAATTGAAAACTTGTTGACCGAGTAATGTCTTGATTGTACTCGAATCATCTTCTAAAGAGTTAATCGTACTCGATTAATCTTATAACTCAACATAAAACTAATCCTTAACACTAAGTGTAACGATTATTGAAAACTTGTTGATCAAGTAAAAAGTTAATTGTACTCGAATCATCTTGTAAAGATTTAATGTACTCGATTAATCTTCTAATTCAACATAAAACTAATTCGTCACTCTAAGTGTAACGATTATTGAAAACTTGTTGACCAAGTAAAGAGTTAATTGCACTTGAATCATCTTCTAAAGAGTTAATTGTACTCGAATCATCTTCTGAAGAGTTAATGTACTTGATTAAACTTTTAACTCAGCATAAACTAATTCGTAACTCTAAGTGTAACGATTATTGAAATCTTGTTGATCAAGTAAAGAGTTAATTGTACTCGAATCATCTTCTAAAGAGTTAATTGTACTCGAATCATCATCTAAAGAGTTAATGTACTCGATTCATCTTTCCAACTCAACATAAAACTAATTCGCAACTCTAAGTGTAATGATTATCGAAAACTTATTGACTAAATAATGTCTTAATTGTACTCGATTCATCTTCTAAAGAGTTAATTGTACTCGATTAATCTTATAACTCAACATAAAACTAATCATTAACTCTTAGTGTAACGATTATTGAAAACTTGTTGACCAAGTAAAGATTTAATTGTACTCGAATCATCTTCTAAAGAGTTAATTGTACTCGATTAATCTTATAACTCAATATAAAACTAATCATTAACTCTAAGTGTAACGATTATTGAAAACTAGTTGATCAAGTAAAGAGTTAATTGTACTCGAATCATCTTCTAAAGAGTTAATGTACTCGATTAATCTTCTAACTCAACATAAAACCAATTAATCACTCTAAGTGTAACGATTATTGAAAACTTATTGACCAAGTAAAGAGTTAATTGTACTCGAATCATCTTATAAAGAATTAATGTACTCGATTAATCTTCCAACTCAACATAAAACTAATTCATAACTCTAAGAGTAATAATTATTAAAAACTTGTTGACCAAGTAATGTCTTAATTGTACTCGAATCATCTTCTAAAACATTAATTATACTCGATTAATCATCTAACTCCACATAAAACTAATTTGTAACTTTAATTGTAATGATTATTGAAAACTTGTTGACCAAGTAAAGATTTAATTGTACTCGAATCATCTTCTAAAGAGTTAATTGTACTCGAATCATCTTCTAAAGAATTGAAGTATTCGATTAAACTTTTAAGTCAACATTAACTAATTCGTAAATCTAAGTGTAACGATTATTGAAAACTTGTTGAACAAGTGAAGAGTTAATTGTACTTGAATCGTCATCTATAGAGTTAATGTACTCGATTAATCTTCCAACTCAACATAAAACTAATTCGCAACTCTAAGTGTAATTATAATTGAAAACTTGTTGACCGAGTAATGTCTTAATTGTACTCGAATCATCTTCTAAAGAGTTAATTGTACTCAATTAATCTTATAACTCAACATAAAATAAACCTGAACTCTAAGTGTAACGATTATTGAAAACTTGTTGATCAAGTAGAGAGTTAATTATACTGGAATCATCTTGTAAAGAGTTAATGTACTCGATTAATCTTCCA
Source organism: Scutellaria galericulata (assembly GCA_946896805.1). Classification (NCBI taxonomy): domain Eukaryota; kingdom Viridiplantae; phylum Streptophyta; class Magnoliopsida; order Lamiales; family Lamiaceae; genus Scutellaria; species Scutellaria galericulata. Next base: position 7,705,873 of record OX335794.1, read on the forward strand.
ACTCAACATAAAACTAATTCGTAACTCTAAGTGTAATTATAATTGAAAACTTGTTGACCGAGTAATGTCTTGATTGTACTCGAATCATCTTCTAAAGAGTTAATCGTACTCGATTAATCTTATAACTCAACATAAAACTAATCCTTAACACTAAGTGTAACGATTATTGAAAACTTGTTGATCAAGTAAAAAGTTAATTGTACTCGAATCATCTTTTGAAGATTTAATGTACTCGATTAATCTTCTAATTCAACATAAAACTAATTCGTCACTCTAAGTGTAACGATTATTGAAAACTTGTTGACCAAGTAAAGAGTTAATTGCACTTGAATCATCTTCTAAAGAGTTAATTGTACTCGAATCATCTTCTGAAGAGTTAATGTAATCGATTAAACTTTTAACTCAGCATAAACTAATTCGTAACTCTAAGTGTAACGATTATTGAAATCTTGTTGATCAAGTAAAGAGTTAATTGTACTCGAATCATCTTCTAAAGAGTTAATTGTACTCGAATCATCATCTAAAGAGTTAATGTACTCGATTCATCTTTCCAACTCAACATAAAACTAATTCGCAACTCTAAGTGTAATGATTATCGAAAACTTATTGACTAAATAATGTCTTAATTGTACTCGATTCATCTTCTAAAGAGTTAATTGTACTCTATTAATCTTATAACTCAACATAAAACTAATCATTAACTCTTAGTGTAACGATTATTGAAAACTTGTTGACCAAGTAAAGATTTAATTGTACTCGAATCATCTTCTAAAGAGTTAATTGTACTCGATTAATCTTATAACTCAATATAAAACTAATCCTTAACTCTAAGTGTAACGATTATTGAAAACTTATTGACCAAGTAAAGAGTTAATTGTACTCGAATCATCTTATAAAGAATTAATGTACTCGATTAATCTTCCAACTCAACATAAAACTAATTCGTAACTCTAAGAGTAATAATTATTAAAAACTTGTTGACCAAGTAATGTCTTAATTGTACTCGAATCATCTTCTAAAGCATTAATTATACTCGATTAATCATCTAACTCCACATAAAACTAATTTGTAACTTTAATTGTAATGATTATTGAAAACTTGTTGACCAAGTAAAGATTTAATTGTACTCGAATCATCTTCTAAAGAGTTAATTGTACTCGAATCATCTTCTAAAGAATTAAAGTATTCGATTAAACTTTTAAGTCAACATTAACTAATTCGTAAATCTAAGTGTAACGATTATTGAAAACTTGTTGAACAAGTGAAGAGTTAATTGTACTCGAATCGTCATCTATAGAGTTAATGTACTCGATTAATCTTCCAACTCAACATAAAACTAATTCGCAACTCTAAGTGTAATGATTATCGAAAACTTGTTGACTAAATAATGTCTTAATTGTACTCAAATCATCTTCTAAAGAGTTAATTGTACTCAATTAATCTTATAACTCAACATAAAATAAACCTGAACTCTAAGTGTAACGATTATTGAAAACTTGTTGATCAAGTAGAGAGTTAATTATACTGGAATCATCTTGTAAAGAGTTAATGTACTCGATTAATCTTCCAACTCAACATAAAACTAATTCGTAACTCTAAGTGTAATTATAATTGAAAACTTGTTGACCGAGTAATGTCTTGATTGTACTCGAATCATCTTCTAAAGAGTTAATCGTACTCGATTAATCTTATAACTCAACATAAAACTAATCCTTAACACTAAGTGTAACGATTATTGAAAACTTGTTGATCAAGTAAAAAGTTAATTGTACTCGAATCATCTTGTAAAGATTTAATGTACTCGATTAATCTTCTAATTCAACATAAAACTAATTCGTCACTCTAAGTGTAACGATTATTGAAAACTTGTTGACCAAGTAAAGAGTTAATTGCACTTGAATCATCTTTTAAAGAGTTAATTGTACTCGAATCATCTTCTGAAGAGTTAATGTACTCGATTAAACTTTTAACTCAGCATAAACTAATTCGTAACTCTAAGTGTAACGATTATTGAAATCTTGTTGATCAAGTAAAGAGTTAATTGTACTCGAATCATCTTATAAAGAATTAATGTACTCGATTAATCTTCCAACTCAACATAAAACTAATTCGTAACTCTAAGAGTAATAATTATTAAAAACTTGTTGACCAAGTAATGTCTTAATTGTACTCGAATCATCTTCTAAAGCATTAATTATACTCGATTAATCATCTAACTCCACATAAAACTAATTTGTAACTTTAATTGTAATGATTATTGAAAACTTGTTGACCAAGTAAAGATTTAATTGTACTCGAATCATCTTCTAAAGAGTTAATTGTACTCGAATCATCTTCTAAAGAATTAAAGTATTCGATTAAACTTTTAAGTCAACATTAACTAATTCGTAAATCTAAGTGTAACGATTATTGAAAACTTGTTGAACAAGTGAAGAGTTAATTGTACTCGAATCGTCATCTATAGAGTTAATGTACTCGATTAATCTTCCAACTCAACATAAAACTAATTCGCAACTCTAAGTGTAATGATTATCGAAAACTTGTTGACTAAATAATGTCTTAATTGTACTCAAATCATCTTCTAAAGAGTTAATTGTACTCAATTAATCTTATAACTCAACATAAAATAAACCTGAACTCTAAGTGTAACGATTATTGAAAACTTGTTGATCAAGTAGAGAGTTAATTATACTGGAATCATCTTGTAAAGAGTTAATGTACTCGATTAATCTTCCAACTCAACATAAAACTAATTCGTAACTCTAAGTGTAATTATAATTGAAAACTTGTTGACCGAGTAATGTCTTGATTGTACTCGAATCATCTTCTAAAGAGTTAATCGTACTCGATTAATCTTATAACTCAACATAAAACTAATCCTTAACACTAAGTGTAACGATTATTGAAAACTTGTTGATCAAGTAAAAAGTTAATTGTACTCGAATCATCTTGTAAAGATTTAATGTACTCGATTAATCTTCTAATTCAACATAAAACTAATTCGTCACTCTAAGTGTAACGATTATTGAAAACTTGTTGACCAAGTAAAGAGTTAATTGCACTTGAATCATCTTTTAAAGAGTTAATTGTACTCGAATCATCTTCTGAAGAGTTAATGTACTCGATTAAACTTTTAACTCAGCATAAACTAATTCGTAACTCTAAGTGTAACGATTATTGAAATCTTGTTGATCAAGTAAAGAGTTAATTGTACTCGAATCATCTTCTAAAGAGTTAATTGTACTCGAATCATCATCTAAAGAGTTAATGTACTCGATTCATCTTTCCAACTCAACATAAAACTAATTCGCAACTCTAAGTGTAATGATTATCGAAAACTTATTGACTAAATAATGTCTTAATTGTACTCGATTCATCTTCTAAAGAGTTAATTGTACTCGATTAATCTTATAACTCAACATAAAACTAATCATTAACTCTTAGTGTAACGATTATTGAAAACTTGTTGACCAAGTAAAGATTTAATTGTACTCGAATCATCTTCTAAAGAGTTAATTGTACTCAATTAATCTTATAACTCAACATAAAATAAACCTGAACTCTAAGTGTAACGATTATTGAAAACTTGTTGATCAAGTAGAGAGTTAATTATACTGGAATCATCTTGTAAAGAGTTAATGTACTCGATTAATCTTCCAACTCAACATAAAACTAATTCGTAACTCTAAGTGTAATTATAATTGAAAACTTGTTGACCGAGTAATGTCTTGATTGTACTCGAATCATCTTCTAAAGAGTTAATCGTACTCGATTAATCTTATAACTCAACATAAAACTAATCCTTAACACTAAGTGTAACGATTATTGAAAACTTGTTGATCAAGTAAAAAGTTAATTGTACTCGAATCATCTTGTAAAGATTTAATGTACTCGATTAATCTTCTAATTCAACATAAAACTAATTCGTCACTCTAAGTGTAACGATTATTGAAAACTTGTTGACCAAGTAAAGAGTTAATTGCACTTGAATCATCTTCTAAAGAGTTAATTGTACTCGAATCATCTTCTGAAGAGTTAATGTAATCGATTAAACTTTTAACTCAGCATAAACTAATTCGTAACTCTAAGTGTAACGATTATTGAAATCTTGTTGATCAAGTAAAGAGTTAATTGTACTCGAATCATCTTCTAAAGAGTTAATTGTACTCGAATCATCATCTAAAGAGTTAATGTACTCGATTCATCTTTCCAACTCAACATAAAACTAATTCGCAACTCTAAGTGTAATGATTATCGAAAACTTATTGACTAAATAATGTCTTAATTGTACTCGATTCATCTTCTAAAGAGTTAATTGTACTCTATTAATCTTATAACTCAACATAAAACTAATCATTAACTCTTAGTGTAACGATTATTGAAAACTTGTTGACCAAGTAAAGATTTAATTGTACTCGAATCATCTTCTAAAGAGTTAATTGTACTCGATTAATCTTCTAACTCAATATAAAACTAATCCTTAACTCTAAGTGTAACGATTATTGAAAACTTATTGACCAAGTAAAGAGTTAATTGTACTCGAATCATCTTATAAAGAATTAATGTACTCGATTAATCTTCCAACTCAACATAAAACTAATTCGTAACTCTAAGAGTAATAATTATTAAAAACTTGTTGACCAAGTAATGTCTTAATTGTACTCGAATCATCTTCTAAAGCATTAATTATACTCGATTAATCATCTAACTCCACATAAAACTAATTTGTAACTTTAATTGTAATGATTATTGAAAACTTGTTGACCAAGTAAAGATTTAATTGTACTCGAATCATCTTCTAAAGAGTTAATTGTACTCGAATCATCTTCTAAAGAATTAAAGTATTCGATTAAACTTTTAAGTCAACATTAACTAATTCGTAAATCTAAGTGTAACGATTATTGAAAACTTGTTGAACAAGTGAAGAGTTAATTGTACTCGAATCGTCATCTATAGAGTTAATGTACTCGATTAATCTTCCAACTCAACATAAAACTAATTCGCAACTCTAAGTGTAATGATTATCGAAAACTTGTTGACTAAATAATGTCTTAATTGTACTCAAATCATCTTCTAAAGAGTTAATTGTACTCAATTAATCTTATAACTCAACATAAAATAAACCTGAACTCTAAGTGTAACGATTATTGAAAACTTGTTGATCAAGTAGAGAGTTAATTATACTGGAATCATCTTGTAAAGAGTTAATGTACTCGATTAATCTTCCAACTCAACATAAAACTAATTCGTAACTCTAAGTGTAATTATAATTGAAAACTTGTTGACCGAGTAATGTCTTGATTGTACTCGAATCATCTTCTAAAGAGTTAATCGTACTCGATTAATCTTATAACTCAACATAAAACTAATCCTTAACACTAAGTGTAACGATTATTGAAAACTTGTTGATCAAGTAAAAAGTTAATTGTACTCGAATCATCTTGTAAAGATTTAATGTACTCGATTAATCTTCTAATTCAACATAAAACTAATTCGTCACTCTAAGTGTAACGATTATTGAAAACTTGTTGACCAAGTAAAGAGTTAATTGCACTTGAATCATCTTTTAAAGAGTTAATTGTACTCGAATCATCTTCTGAAGAGTTAATGTACTCGATTAAACTTTTAACTCAGCATAAACTAATTCGTAACTCTAAGTGTAACGATTATTGAAATCTTGTTGATCAAGTAAAGAGTTAATTGTACTCGAATCATCTTCTAAAGAGTTAATTGTACTCGAATCATCATCTAAAGAGTTAATGTACTCGATTCATCTTTCCAACTCAACATAAAACTAATTCGCAACTCTAAGTGTAATGATTATCGAAAACTTATTGACTAAATAATGTCTTAATTGTACTCGATTCATCTTCTAAAGAGTTAATTGTACACGATTAATCTTATAACTCAACATAAAACTAATCATTAACTCTTAGTGTAACGATTATTGAAAACTTGTTGACCAAGTAAAGATTTAATTGTACTCGAATCATCTTCTAAAGAGTTAATTGTACTCGATTAATCTTATAACTCAATATAAAACTAATCCTTAACTCTAAGTGTAACGATTATTGAAAACTAGTTGATCAAGTAAAGAGTTAATTGTACTCGAATCATCTTCTAAAGAGTTAATGTACTCGATTAATCTTCTAACTCAACATAAAACCAATTAATCACTCCAAGTGTAACGATTATTGAAAACTTATTGACCAAGTAAAGAGTTAATTGTACTCGAATCATCTTATAAAGAATTAATGTACTCGATTAATCTTCCAACTCAACATAAAACTAATTCGTAACTCTAAGAGTAATAATTATTAAAAACTTGTTGACCAAGTAATGTCTTAATTGTACTCGAATCATCTTCTAAAGCATTAATTGTACTCAATTAATCTTATAACTCAACATAAAATAAACCTGAACTCTAAGTGTAACGATTATTGAAAACTTGTTGATCAAGTAGAGAGTTAATTATACTGGAATCATCTTGTAAAGAGTTAATGTACTCGATTAATCTTCCAACTCAACATAAAACTAATTCGTAACTCTAAGTGTAATTATAATTGAAAACTTGTTGACCGAGTAATGTCTTGATTGTACTCGAATCATCTTCTAAAGAGTTAATCATACTCGATTAATCTTATAACTCAACATAAAACTAATCCTTAACACTAAGTGTAACGATTATTGAAAACTTGTTGATCAAGTAAAAAGTTAATTGTACTCGAATCATCTTGTAAAGATTTAATGTACTCGATTAATCTTCTAATTCAACATAAAACTAATTCGTCACTCTAAGTGTAACGATTATTGAAAACTTGTTGACCAAGTAAAGAGTTAATTGCACTTGAATCATCTTTTAAAGAGTTAATTGTACTCGAATCATCTTCTGAAGAGTTAATGTACTCGATTAAACTTTTAACTCAGCATAAACTAATTCGTAACTCTAAGTGTAACGATTATTGAAATCTTGTTGATCAAGTAAAGAGTTAATTGTACTCGAATCATCTTCTAAAGAGTTAATTGTGCTCGAATCATCATCTAAAGAGTTAATGTACTCGATTCATCTTTCCAACTCAACATAAAACTAATTCGCAACTCTAAGTGTAATGATTATCGAAAACTTATTGACTAAATAATGTCTTAATTGTACTCGATTCATCTTCTAAAGAGTTAATTGTACACGATTAATCTTATAACTCAACATAAAACTAATCATTAACTCTTAGTGTAACGATTATTGAAAACTTGTTGACCAAGTAAAGATTTAATTGTACTCGAATCATCTTCTAAAGAGTTAATTGTACTCGATTAATCTTATAACTCAATATAAAACTAATCCTTAACTCTAAGTGTAACGATTATTGAAAACTAGTTGATCAAGTAAAGAGTTAATTGTACTCGAATCATCTTCTAAAGAGTTAATGTACTCGATTAATCTTCTAACTCAACATAAAACCAATTAATCACTCCAAGTGTAACGATTATTGAAAACTTATTGACCAAGTAAAGAGTTAATTGTACTCGAATCATCTTATAAAGAATTAATGTACTCGATTAATCTTCCAACTCAACATAAAACTAATTCGTAACTCTAAGAGTAATAATTATTAAAAACTTGTTGACCAAGTAATGTCTTAATTGTACTCGAATCATCTTCTAAAGCATTAATTATACTCGATTAATCATCTAACTCCACATAAAACTAATTTGTAACTTTAATTGTAATGATTATTGAAAACTTGTTGACCAAGTAAAGATTTAATTGTACTCGAATCATCTTCTAAAGAGTTAATTGTACTCGAATCATCTTCTAAAGAATTAAAGTATTCGATTAAACTTTTAAGTCAACATTAACTAATTCGTAAATCTAAGTGTAACGATTATTGAAAACTTGTTGAACAAGTGAAGAGTTAATTGTACTCGAATCGTCATCTATAGAGTTAATGTACTCGATTAATCTTCCAACTCAACATAAAACTAATTCGCAACTCTAAGTGTAATGATTATCGAAAACTTGTTGACTAAATAATGTCTTAATTGTACTCAAATCATCTTCTAAAGAGTTAATTGTACTCAATTAATCTTATAACTCAACATAAAATAAACCTGAACTCTAAGTGTAACGATTATTGAAAACTTGTTGATCAAGTAGAGAGTTAATTATACTGGAATCATCTTGTAAAGAGTTAATGTACTCGATTAATCTTCCAACTCAACATAAAACTAATTCGTAACTCTAAGTGTAATTATAATTGAAAACTTGTTGACCGAGTAATGTCTTGATTGTACTCGAATCATCTTCTAAAGAGTTAATCGTACTCGATTAATCTTATAACTCAACATAAAACTAATCCTTAACACTAAGTGTAACGATTATTGAAAACTTGTTGATCAAGTAAAAAGTTAATTGTACTCGAATCATCTTGTAAAGATTTAATGTACTCGATTAATCTTCTAATTCAACATAAAACTAATTCGTCACTCTAAGTGTAACGATTATTGAAAACTTGTTGACCAAGTAAAGAGTTAATTGCACTTGAATCATCTTTTAAAGAGTTAATTGTACTCGAATCATCTTCTGAAGAGTTAATGTACTCGATTAAACTTTTAACTCAGCATAAACTAATTCGTAACTCTAAGTGTAACGATTATTGAAATCTTGTTGATCAAGTAAAGAGTTAATTGTACTCGAATCATCTTCTAAAGAGTTAATTGTACTCGAATCATCATCTAAAGAGTTAATGTACTCGATTCATCTTTCCAACTCAACATAAAACTAATTCGCAACTCTAAGTGTAATGATTATCGAAAACTTATTGACTAAATAATGTCTTAATCGTACTCGATTCATCTTCTAAAGAGTTAATTGTACTCGATTAATCTTATAACTCAACATAAAACTAATCATTAACTCTTAGTGTAACGATTATTGAAAACTTGTTGACCAAGTAAAGAGTTAATTGCACTTGAATCATCTTTTAAAGAGTTAATTGTACTCGAATCATCTTCTGAAGAGTTAATGTGTCACGCCCCAAAATCTTTCGTTAAAAATATCAGAGTTTTACCCGGGCGTGAAGATAGAAAAGCAAGGGACGCATAACACGTACAGAAAGAGTTAAGCAAGGGACAACAGAAGAAAGAGATAAGGGGCGATAATAAACCATCTCATAACAACCTTCGGCCTCGGCCGATATCATTCGGTCTCTCACCGATAATATACATCATATACAGCGGAAGCTACACATCAGGATCTCCCATCCTCATAAGAACCCAAAGATATATACAGATCATAAACTGTTTGAAAACGTGTTCGGAAATGTTTAAACTATGACATTTTAACAGAAATACCAACAGCTAGCACTATCTCCCTCCGTCTAGGGTTCACCAGCTTCCTCATCTCCTGTAGTGTGAGTACAGATTAAGGGGTGAGTGCGTTGAATACACTCAGTGGGGATAACATCCACCTCATAAGACTCTTGACAGAATTTAAATACCGAAAAGCTAACTTACAGTCACGTTGTCACAGCACAGATATATGCAAAGCAGATATTAGAAATTGCAAGGGACGTATAGGTGCGGGATTTCCCCCGTCTTACCCTATATAACGGTATCTCACCGTTAGTGCATTTCAAGAGGCTCACGACACCTCCACTGAGTAGTAGAAAATAGCAGGGGACGAACAGAATGCATGATCGGAGGACCTCGGCCCTTTCACAGATATAATATGGCACAGCAAGTATAAAGACAGCACTTAGATTCCCAATCATATTTCACAAATAGGGAAAGCTGTAAACAGATCCAGAGTTAGAAATTACCCCCACCTCGTATAGTGGTTACCGCGTGAGTAGCTAGGACAGAATGTCTGACAACTCAACACCTCAAGCTTAGTCCACAAAAGCCTACAAATTTACGGTGTTTCTTAGGTCTTAAATACAATATAATTAAAGCTGTAAAAGGTTCCGGCGGAAGAACGCTCGTTAAAGACACGACGGATCGAAAATACGGCGTAACGTGCTCCGGGGCTCGCGGGTACCCGGCGTCGGGCGAAAGCCAACCCGACAGCTCGCGCATCACCCGGCAGCTGCCGAGTTTCCTCAGCCACCCGGTCCCCGTCGCCCGCGCACGCTGGATCCCCGGCGCTCACACGGCACCCGGCGCACTCGGCACCCGGCGCACTCGGCACCCGGCGCACACCCGGCACCCGGCGCACTCGGCACTTGACGCACAACCCGGCGCGCACCCGACGCCCGACCCGACGCACGACCCGGCGCGCACCCGTCACCCGACACACCACCACCAGCACAACTGCTGGCCGACGGCGGCGGCGGCGGCGGCGGCGACGGCGGCGGCGGCGACGGCGGCGGCGGCGACGACGGCGGCGGCGGCGGCGGCGGCGGCGACGGCGGCGGCGGCGCTCCGGCGGCACTCCGGCGGCGGTGCTCCGGCGGCACTCCGGCGTCGGCGGAAAATAAAAACGTAAAGGAAAAGAAAAGAAAGAGAACTTACGTGTTCGCGTCGCGAGCGTCGCTCGGGTCGTCGGCTTTGAAAACGTATAAGTTTTGAAAGTTATGAGCCCCTATTTATAGATTTTGGAATTTACCTTTTTACCGTTGAAAAGTTACTATTTACCAAAAATATCTCAATTTACCTTTCATTAAAATATTATTTTTATTTTTACCTTTTATCAAAACTTTACCCTTTCCTTCGCTAGTTGAACTACGGGTCTCCGATTAACCGCTAGTTTGTTTCTGTTTTCTCGTATTTCCGATACGAATCTCTTGGTAAAATCATATTCTAGGTTCCATGTCACGAAAAATATATCCATCTAAATCTAAAACTGGCGTTAGCCAAGTATCTGAAACGCATGTACTAAATTAAACAGTTAACACATACGCACATAATGATTAAGTCGGGGTTCAAATATTTATTTATTCAATTATGCTCATTTTGATCCGGGGTGCTACATCCCTTACCCCTTAAAATAATTTCGTCCTCGAAATTGAGCACGTACTTAGAAAGACAAACAAACGTATACCTAGGATCGGTATGTCGGGGTACTTCCTCAAAATCTCGTCCTCCAACTCCCAGGTTGCCTCTTCCCTTCCGTGGCGGCTCCACTGGACCTTCACTATAGCCATTTCTCGATTCCTAAGTTGTCGTTTCTTTCTGTCCAAGATGGCTATCGGGACTTCCTCATATGTCAGATCTTTCTCCAGTTCGATGCCTTCTCGATTGATTATATGATTTGGATCAAAAATATATTTCCGTAGCATAGACACATGGAAGACATTGTGCACCCCAGCAAAGTCCGGTGGTAGAGCTAGTCGGTACGCGACCTCCCCAACTTGATCCAAGATTTCGAACGGTCCCACGTACCTTGGTTTCAGTTTTCCCTTCTTTCCAAAACGGTGAACTCCTTTAGTGGGAGACACTTTGAGGAAAACTTTGTCCCCAACTTCAAACCTCAGTTCTCTTCGTCTCTTATCTGCATACGATTTTTGTCGATCTTGGGCCACTCGTATTCGGTCTCGAATCTTCTTTATTACTTCTACTGTTTGTTCCACCAGAAATTCGCCCTCAAGTCTCGGTACATCTTTGTACCTCCTGGGTGTGCAGCTATAGGTGTACAATGCGCTTCTTTGAGTATTTCCTCTTTTAATTCCTTGTTCTTAGGCACGCACAACCTTCCTCTGAAGATTAGAGCTCCATCCATAGCCAAAGAAAAGTCTTCAGCAATTCCCTTATCCATCAGAGCTTTCATCTTCTTTAGAAACTTATCCTTCTTCTGAGCCTCCACAATTCGGTCCCGCAGCGTGGGTGTTACAAATAACGCTGCCATTCAGGATTTAATATTGATCGGTGGCGAGAGTATCTCCAAATTAAGTTTCGACATCTCCTCAACTAGTTGGTGTTGATTGGTGATCATCGATGTTACTACTCCTTTCCCTTTCCTGCTAAGGGCGTCAGCCACCACATTCGCCTTTCCGAGATGATGGTGGATTGTGATATCGTAATCTTTCACCAACTCTAGCCATCTCCTTTGTCTCATGTTGAGCTCCTTCTGTTCGAAGAAGTACTTCAGGCTTTTGTGGTCAGTGTAGATTGCACACTTCACGCCATAGAGATAATGTCTCCAGATCTTTAGGGCGTGTACCACTGCTGCTAGTTCTAGATCATGAGTTGGATAAATCCGTTCGTGGACCTTCAGCTGGCGTGATGCATATGCCACCACTTTTCCTTCCTGCATCAATACACACCCCAAACCTTCTTTGGACGCGTCGCTGTAGATTACGAATTCCTTGGACATATCTGGAACTACTAAGACTGGTGCTTCTGTCAGTCTTTTCTTTAGTTCCTGGAAACTTCGCTCGCACCGCTCATTCCACTGAAACCTCACATCTTTTCTGGTCAAGCGTGTCATCGGAGTGGCGATCCTCGAGAACCCTTCTATAAATCTTCGATAATATCCAGCTAGGCCGATGAAACTCCGAACTTCCTTTACATTCGTTGGAGTCTCCCAATTGCTAACCGTTGCCACTTTTTCAGGATCCACCTCAACCCCCTCCGCAGAAACAATGTGGCCCAGAAAGCCAATTTTTGTCCACCCAGAATTCGCACTTCTTAAATTTAGCATAAAGTTTTTCCTTCCTTAGTACTTCCAGTGCGATTCTAAGATGTTGTTCATGGTGCGCTCTATCGCACGAATAGATGAGAATATCATCAATGAACACTATGACAAAAAGGTCAAAATAAGGATGGAAGATACGATTCATTAAATCCATGAAGACAGCCGGAGCATTACTCAACCCGAATGGCATTACTACAAACTCGTAGTGGCCATATCTCGTTCTGAATGCTGTCTTGGATATATCAGCATCTTTGACTTTCATCTGGTGATATCCCGATCTTAAGTCAATTTTCGAGAACACACTAGCACCTCTTAATTGATCGAAGAGATCTTCAATCCGAGGCAGTGGATACTTGTTCTTTATTGTTTTCTTATTCAGCTCTTGGTAGTCAATACACGTCCGGAGGCTACCATCCTTCTTCTTCACGAACAGTACCGGTGCTCCCCAGGGCGACACACTCGGTCCGATGAAGCCCTTATCTAACAGTTCCTGAAGCTGAACCTTCAATTCCTGCAATTCTTTCGGCGCCATCCGATAAGGAGCCTTTGACACTGGCGCTGATCCAGGGATGAGATCTATCTCGAAGGTTACTTGTCGATCTGGTGGAGGACCCGGTAAGTCCTCTGGAAACACATCTGTGAATTCCTTTATCACCGGTACCTCCTCGATAGCAATTGGTTTCTTCTCGGAGTTTACCATATTAACCAACCATGCTTCGCATTCTCCTTTACTCAGCATCTGGGTTGCTTTCATGGCCGAGACAATCCTTGAGTCGACTTTAACTCGTGTCCCGTAGAAGGTAAACTCCGGCTCTCCTGGTGCTTGGAAGGTTATCTCCCTCTCACGGCACTTGATTACCGCGTGGTTGGACTCTAGCCAGTCCATCCCCAAAATCACATCGAAGTCTTTCATCTCCGGAGCGTGGAGATCTGCTTGAAGCGTCCTATCCTCGAAGGCAATCTTAAGACAACAGTACAAGTGCTTTGTCTTTACCGTCTTCCTCGAGGGGATACTAACTTCTAAAGTTTCAGCGACTATCCTACCGTCAACATGCTTCAACAGATCCATCGTCATATCAGCACTATAGATAAAGAAATTAAACACGATATGCGAAGAGAGAAGAAAACGTAGATTCCATCGATTAGCAAAAGTCGAACTGGTATCTTGTATGCATGAGCAAAAGATGGGCCGCTCGTACATTATACAAAAGGTTTACGGGCGCTACTCCAAGGTACGAGCTACTATCTAACTATTACATATATAAACTAAAAGTCCATCATCCTTAGTCTATCTCTTGGCAGTCTCTGAGCTAGGGAGGGCGGGCGAAAGTTCGTGCCTGGCCTGCTTCTGACCTTGGCCTTTGTGTTGCAGCTGTTGAGCTTTTGAACCTCTGACAATTAGCCATAATATGTCCCGGTTCTCCACACCGGTAGCAATTTCGTGTATCTAGCGGTGAGTTTCGAGACCTCGGACAGTTAGTTGAGATGTGTCCTGGCTCTCTACATCTGTAGCATCTCCGAATTCCCCCTGACCTTGGTCTCAATGTTGAAGCTGATGGATTTCTAAATTTCAGACAGTCTCTCACAACATGTCCAGGTTTTCCGCACCTGAAACATGAGTTCCCCAACTTGGGTGTAGAAAGAAGCGGAGCATTACTAGTCCGTGGGACCTTGTGCTGATCGAAGTCTTGACTTAGACCGGTCAATTTCCTCTTTCCTATCACTATTTCCGCTTTCTTGGATGGAGCCATGTCTAAGTGGTGACGAGAAGCAATCTCTTTAGCTCTCTCAACCACTGCGGCATAAGGCATGTCACCCTGACTAGCCAGGACAGAGCTGATCTCCAAGTGAAGACCCTTTTTTAAGCATCTGTCCCTTTTGGCATTCGTGTCTACCAGATGGGGCGCATACCTACTCAGTCGGTTAAATCTTTTCTCGTACTCTTCCACGGAAGCATTTCCCTGATGAATCTGTATAAACTCTGCTTCCTTTTGGTCACGGTATGACTGAGGTAGAAAATCTTGTCTAATCACTTCTTTAAAGACTCCCCAAGACATTGCACTCCTATGTTCGGGTGCCATAGTCCTTTCGTATAACTTCCACCAGTGGCTGGCTTCTCCAGTGAGTTGTAACACAGCACAGGAGATCTTCTGCTCTTCGGTGAATGCCAAAAGTCCAAAGAGTCGATCCAACGACTTTAGCCACTCGTCCGCTTTGATTGGTTCCCCTGTTCCATCGAAGGTCGGGGGATCGAAACGTCGGAACTGTACAAGAATTGGGCTCGCATCGTTTCCTAACAACGATGGAGATGCAGCTTGTGTGGTTTCGAAATATCGGGTCAAGCTTCTTAGTGCGGTCACCAAGTCTCCTCTCACGGCATCCATATCGTTCTAAAGACGTCATACGAAAATTAACTCTTATAATCTACCCCTCGCAACTCAACAATGTATATAACAACAGACAATAACAAAAGATAACCAAACAACAGGTAACATAGCACCGACAACTTTATTCCATAGATCTTTTATAATCTCAATAAATTCTCCGTCATTCGTTTATAAACACTCCATGATCTCATTATGTAGGATAACGTATATCCAGCCTGTATACGCCATTCACATGAATACATCATGAAACACGTCATCAACTTCCCCACATGGTCTTCATAGACCTCGAGTATTGACAGCGGTGCTACATATCGTAACCACGAACTGAGAAAACCCACTCATTGGTACACCCTGTTATAAACAAGGGCCCATGGTAGATTCAACTGTCTGTCACACGACATCAACTCCTGCGAATGGTCATACTCGCACACTAGCTCACGCTGCTGCAGTCAGCCGCTTTGTGGCGGTGACTCAGTGCAGTGTGTCGAGTATAGTGACATCAAGAGGTTTTCAAAAGATCTTTTTATCGTGGAACAATATCAGTAACACCCTGTCAAACTTATACAGTTTATATCGTATAAATGAGAAATGCAAATAGATAATCACTTCATCAAACCTTAACAGTTTATATCTTGTAAACCAAAGGACACATAACAAGTAGACACTCTTATTCCGTAAGTCTTATGTTCAGGGAGAGTCACCTATAGAGGGAGACTAGTGCCTATCTTACACTTTTCTGGAAACCCGATCACATTTTGCAAACACACTTTCAAAATCACATTTTTCCCACTTTAAAACTCGCTCTAAAAACCTTTTCCTCATTTCCAAATCACACTTTCCAAATCACGTTTTTCTCATTTTAAAACCAGTCCGAGCAAGTTCTCATCATTAGAACCGCTCTGATACCACCTGTCACGCCCCAAAATCTTTCGTTAAAAATATCAGAGTTTTACCCGGGCGTGAAGATAGAAAAGCAAGGGACGCATAACACGTACAGAAAGAGTTAAGCAAGGGACAACAGAAGAAAGAGATAAGGGGCGATAATAAACCATCTCATAACAACCTTCGGCCTCGGCCGATATCATTCGGTCTCTCACCGATAATATACATCATATACAGCGGAAGCTACACATCAGGATCTCCCATCCTCATAAGAACCCAAAGATATATACAGATCATAAACTGTTTGAAAACGTGTTCGGAAATGTTTAAACTATGACATTTTAACAGAAATACCAACAGCTAGCACTATCTCCCTCCGTCTAGGGTTCACCAGCTTCCTCATCTCCTGTAGTGTGAGTACAGATTAAGGGGTGAGTGCGTTGAATACACTCAGTGGGGATAACATCCACCTCATAAGACTCTTGACAGAATTTAAATACCGAAAAGCTAACTTACAGTCACGTTGTCACAGCACAGATATATGCAAAGCAGATATTAGAAATTGCAAGGGACGTATAGGTGCGGGATTTCCCCCGTCTTACCCTATATAACGGTATCTCACCGTTAGTGCATTTCAAGAGGCTCACGACACCTCCACTGAGTAGTAGAAAATAGCAGGGGACGAACAGAATGCATGATCGGAGGACCTCGGCCCTTTCACAGATATAATATGGCACAGCAAGTATAAAGACAGCACTTAGATTCCCAATCATATTTCACAAATAGGGAAAGCTGTAAACAGATCCAGAGTTAGAAATTACCCCCACCTCGTATAGTGGTTACCGCGTGAGTAGCTAGGACAGAATGTCTGACAACTCAACACCTCAAGCTTAGTCCACAAAAGCCTACAAATTTACGGTGTTTCTTAGGTCTTAAATACAATATAATTAAAGCTGTAAAAGGTTCCGGCGGAAGAACGCTCGTTAAAGACACGACGGATCGAAAATACGGCGTAACGTGCTCCGGGGCTCGCGGGTACCCGGCGTCGGGCGAAAGCCAACCCGACAGCTCGCGCATCACCCGGCAGCTGCCGAGTTTCCTCAGCCACCCGGTCCCCGTCGCCCGCGCACGCTGGATCCCCGGCGCTCACACCCGCGCGCACTCGGCACCCGGCGCACTCGGCACCCGGCGCACACCCGGCACCCGGCGCACACCTGGCACCCGGCGCACGGCGCACACCCGGCACCCGGCGCGCACCCGACGCGCACCCGACGCACATCCCGGCGCGCACCCGACGCACATCCCGGCGCGCACCCGACGCCCGACCCGACGCACCACCCGGCGCGCACCCGACAACCGACCCGACGCACGACCCGGCGCGCACCCGTCACCCGACACACCACCACCAGCACCACTGCTGGCCGGCGGCGGCGGCGGCGGCGACGGCGGCGGCGGCGACGGCGACGGCGACGGCGGCGGCGGCGGCGACGGCGGCGGCGGCGGCGGCGACGACGGCGACGGCGGCGGCGGCGACGGCGGCGGCGGCGCTCCGGCGGCGGTGCTCCGGCGGCACTCCGGCGTCGGCGGAAAATAAAAACGTAAAGGAAAAGAAAAGAAAGAGAACTTACGTGTTCGCGTCGCGAGCGTCGCTCGGGTCGTCGGCTTTGAAAACGTATAAGTTTTGAAAGTTATGAGCCCCTATTTATAGATTTTGGAATTTACCTTTTTACCGTTGAAAAGTTACTATTTACCAAAAATATCTCAATTTACCTTTCATTAAAATATTATTTTTATTTTTACCTTTTATCAAAACTTTACCCTTTCCTTCGCTAGTTGAACTACGGGTCTCCGATTAACCGCTAGTTTGTTTCTGTTTTCTCGTATTTCCGATACGAATCTCTTGGTAAAATCATATTCTAGGTTCCATGTCACGAAAAATATATCCATCTAAATCTAAAACTGGCGTTAGCCAAGTATCTGAAACGCATGTACTAAATTAAACAGTTAACACATACGCACATAATGATTAAGTCGGGGTTCAAATATTTATTTATTCAATTATGCTCATTTTGATCCGGGGTGCTACATAATGTACTCGATTAAACTTTTAACTCAGCATAAACTAATTCGTAACTCTAAGTGTAACGATTATTGAAATCTTGTTGATCAAGTAAAGAGTTAATTGTACTCGAATCATCTTCTAAAGAGTTAATTGTACTCGAATCATCATCTAAAGAGTTAATGTACTCGATTCATCTTTCCAACTCAACATAAAACTAATTCGCAACTCTAAGTGTAATGATTATCGAAAACTTATTGACTAAATAATGTCTTAATTGTACTCGATTCATCTTCTAAAGAGTTAATTGTACACGATTAATCTTATAACTCAACATAAAACTAATCATTAACTCTTAGTGTAACGATTATTGAAAACTTGTTGACCAAGTAAAGATTTAATTGTACTCGAATCATCTTCTAAAGAGTTAATTGTACTCGATTAATCTTATAACTCAATATAAAACTAATCCTTAACTCTAAGTGTAACGATTATTGAAAACTAGTTGATCAAGTAAAGAGTTAATTGTACTCGAATCATCTTCTAAAGAGTTAATGTACTCGATTAATCTTCTAACTCAACATAAAACCAATTAATCACTCCAAGTGTAACGATTATTGAAAACTTATTGACCAAGTAAAGAGTTAATTGTACTCGAATCATCTTATAAAGAATTAATGTACTCGATTAATCTTCCAACTCAACATAAAACTAATTCGTAACTCTAAGAGTAATAATTATTAAAAACTTGTTGACCAAGTAATGTCTTAATTGTACTCGAATCATCTTCTAAAGCATTAATTGTACTCAATTAATCTTATAACTCAACATAAAATAAACCTGAACTCTAAGTGTAACGATTATTGAAAACTTGTTGATCAAGTAGAGAGTTAATTATACTGGAATCATCTTGTAAAGAGTTAATGTACTCGATTAATCTTCCAACTCAACATAAAACTAATTCGTAACTCTAAGTGTAATTATAATTGAAAACTTGTTGACCGAGTAATGTCTTGATTGTACTCGAATCATCTTCTAAAGAGTTAATCATACTCGATAAATCTTATAACTCAACATAAAACTAATCCTTAACACTAAGTGTAACGATTATTGAAAACTTGTTGATCAAGTAAAAAGTTAATTGTACTCGAATCATCTTGTAAAGATTTAATGTACTCGATTAATCTTCTAATTCAACATAAAACTAATTCGTCACTCTAAGTGTAACGATTATTGAAAACTTGTTGACCAAGTAAAGAGTTAATTGCACTTGAATCATCTTTTAAAGAGTTAATTGTACTCGAATCATCTTCTGAAGAGTTAATGTACTCGATTAAACTTTTAACTCAGCATAAACTAATTCGTAACTCTAAGTGTAACGATTATTGAAATCTTGTTGATCAAGTAAAGAGTTAATTGTACTCGAATCATCTTCTAAAGAGTTAATTGTACTCGAATCATCATCTAAAGAGTTAATGTACTCGATTCATCTTTCCAACTCAACATAAAACTAATTCGCAACTCTAAGTGTAATGATTATCGAAAACTTATTGACTAAATAATGTCTTAATTGTACTCGATTCATCTTCTAAAGAGTTAATTGTACACGATTAATCTTATAACTCAACATAAAACTAATCATTAACTCTTAGTGTAACGATTATTGAAAACTTGTTGACCAAGTAAAGATTTAATTGTACTCGAATCATCTTCTAAAGAGTTAATTGTACTCGATTAATCTTATAACTCAAAATAAAACTAATCCTTAACTCTAAGTGTAACGATTATTGAAAACTAGTTGATCAAGTAAAGAGTTAATTGTACTCGAATCATCTTCTAAAGAGTTAATGTACTCGATTAATCTTCTAACTCAACATAAAACCAATTAATCACTCCAAGTGTAACGATTATTGAAAACTTATTGACCAAGTAAAGAGTTAATTGTACTCGAATCATCTTATAAAGAATTAATGTACTCGATTAATCTTCCAACTCAACATAAAACTAATTCGTAACTCTAAGAGTAATAATTATTAAAAACTTGTTGACCAAGTAATGTCTTAATTGTACTCGAATCATCTTCTAAAGCATTAATTATACTCGATTAATCATCTAACTCCACATAAAACTAATCTGTAACTTTAATTGTAATGATTATTGAAAACTTGTTGACCAAGTAAAGATTTAATTGTACTCGAATCATCTTCTAAAGAGTTAATTGTACTCGAATCATCTTCTAAAGAATTAAAGTATTCGATTAAACTTTTAAGTCAACATTAACTAATTCGTAAATCTAAGTGTAACGATTATTGAAAACTTGTTGAACAAGTGAAGAGTTAATTGTACTCGAATCGTCATCTATAGAGTTAATGTACTCGATTAATCTTCCAACTCAACATAAAACTAATTCGCAACTCTAAGTGTAATGATTATCGAAAACTTGTTGACTAAATAATGTCTTAATTGTACTCAAATCATCTTCTAAAGAGTTAATTGTACTCAATTAATCTTATAACTCAACATAAAATAAACCTGAACTCTAAGTGTAACGATTATTGAAAACTTGTTGATCAAGTAGAGAGTTAATTATACTGGAATCATCTTGTAAAGAGTTAATGTACTCGATTAATCTTCCAACTCAACATAAAACTAATTCGTAACTCTAAGTGTAATTATAATTGAAAACTTGTTGACCGAGTAATGTCTTGATTGTACTCGAATCATCTTCTAAAGAGTTAATCGTACTCGATTAATCTTATAACTCAACATAAAACTAATCCTTAACACTAAGTGTAACGATTATTGAAAACTTGTTGATCAAGTAAAAAGTTAATTGTACTCGAATCATCTTGTAAAGATTTAATGTACTCGATTAATCTTCCAATTCAACATAAAACTAATTCGTCACTCTAAGTGTAACGATTATTGAAAACTTGTTGACCAAGTAAAGAGTTAATTGCACTTGAATCATCTTTTAAAGAGTTAATTGTACTCGAATCATCTTCTGAAGAGTTAATGTACTCGATTAAACTTTTAACTTAGCATAAACTAATTCGTAACTCTAAGTGTAACGATTATTGAAATCTTGTTGATCAAGTAAAGAGTTAATTGTACTCGAATCATCTTCTAAAGAGTTAATTGTACTCGAATCATCATCTAAAGAGTTAATGTACTCGATTCATCTTTCCAACTCAACATAAAACTAATTCGCAACTCTAAGTGTAATGATTATCGAAAACTTATTGACTAAATAATGTCTTAATTGTACTCGATTCATCTTCTAAAGAGTTAATTGTACACGATTAATCTTATAACTCAACATAAAACTAATCATTAACTCTTAGTGTAACGATTATTGAAAACTTGTTGACCAAGTAAAGATTTAATTGTACTCGAATCATCTTCTAAAGAGTTAATTGTACTCGATTAATCTTATAACTCAATATAAAACTAATCCTTAACTCTAAGTGTAACGATTATTGAAAACTAGTTGATCAAGTAAAGAGTTAATTGTACTCGAATCATCTTCTAAAGAGTTAATGTACTCGATTAATCTTCTAACTCAACATAAAACCAATTAATCACTCCAAGTGTAACGATTATTGAAAACTTATTGACCAAGTAAAGAGTTAATTGTACTCGAATCATCTTATAAAGAATTAATGTACTCGATTAATCTTCCAACTCAACATAAAACTAATTCGTAACTCTAAGAGTAATAATTATTAAAAACTTGTTGACCAAGTAATGTCTTAATTGTACTCGAATCATCTTCTAAAGCATTAATTGTACTCAATTAATCTTATAACTCAACATAAAATAAACCTGAACTCTAAGTGTAACGATTATTGAAAACTTGTTGATCAAGTAGAGAGTTAATTATACTGGAATCATCTTGTAAAGAGTTAATGTACTCGATTAATCTTCCAACTCAACATAAAACTAATTCGTAACTCTAAGTGTAATTATAATTGAAAACTTGTTGACCGAGTAATGTCTTGATTGTACTCGAATCATCTTCTAAAGAGTTAATCATACTCGATTAATCTTATAACTCAACATAAAACTAATCCTTAACACTAAGTGTAACGATTATTGAAAACTTGTTGATCAAGTAAAAAGTTAATTGTACTCGAATCATCTTGTAAAGATTTAATGTACTCGATTAATCTTCCAATTCAACATAAAACTAATTCGTCACTCTAAGTGTAACGATTACTGAAAACTTGTTGACCAAGTAAAGAGTTAATTGCACTTGAATCATCTTTTAAAGAGTTAATTGTACTCGAATCATCTTCTGAAGAGTTAATGTACTCGATTAAACTTTTAACTCAGCATAAACTAATTCGTAACTCTAAGTGTAACGATTATTGAAATCTTGTTGATCAAGTAAAGAGTTAATTGTACTCGAATCATCTTCTAAAGAGTTAATTGTACTCGAATCATCATCTAAAGAGTTAATGTACTCGATTCATCTTTCCAACTCAACATAAAACTAATTCGCAACTCTAAGTGTAATGATTATCGAAAACTTATTGACTAAATAATGTCTTAATTGTACTCGATTCATCTTCTAAAGAGTTAATTGTACACGATTAATCTTATAACTCAACATAAAACTAATCATTAACTCTTAGTGTAACGATTATTGAAAACTTGTTGACCAAGTAAAGATTTAATTGTACTCGAATCATCTTCTAAAGAGTTAATTGTACTCGATTAATCTTATAACTCAATATAAAACTAATCCTTAACTCTAAGTGTAACGATTATTGAAAACTAGTTGATCAAGTAAAGAGTTAATTGTACTCGAATCATCTTCTAAAGAGTTAATGTACTCGATTAATCTTCTAACTCAACATAAAACCTATTAATCACTCCAAGTGTAACGATTATTGAAAACTTATTGACCAAGTAAAGAGTTAATTGTACTCGAATCATCTTATAAAGAATTAATGTACTCGATTAATCTTCCAACTCAACATAAAACTAATTCGTAACTCTAAGAGTAATAATTATTAAAAACTTGTTGACCAAGTAATGTCTTAATTGTACTCGAATCATCTTCTAAAGCATTAATTATACTCGATTAATCATCTAACTCCACATAAAACTAATTTGTAACTTTAATTGTAATGATTATTGAAGACTTGTTGACCAAGTAAAGATTTAATTGTACTCGAATCATCTTCTAAAGAGTTAATTGTACTCGAATCATCTTCTAAAGAATTAAAGTATTCGATTAAACTTTTAAGTCAACATTAACTAATTCGTAAATCTAAGTGTAACGATTATTGAAAACTTGTTGAACAAGTGAAGAGTTAATTGTACTCGAATCGTCATCTATAGAGTTAATGTACTCGATTAATCTTCCAACTCAACATAAAACTAATTCGCAACTCTAAGTGTAATGATTATCGAAAACTTGTTGACTAAATAATGTCTTAATTGTACTCAAATCATCTTCTAAAGAGTTAATTGTACTCAATTAATCTTATAACTCAACATAAAATAAACCTGAACTCTAAGTGTAACGATTATTGAAAACTTGTTGATCAAGTAGAGAGTTAATTATACTGGAATCATCTTGTAAAGAGTTAATGTACTCGATTAATCTTCCAACTCAACATAAAACTAATTCGTAACTCTAAGTGTAATTATAATTGAAAACTTGTTGACCGAGTAATGTCTTGATTGTACTCGAATCATCTTCTAAAGAGTTAATCGTACTCGATTAATCTTATAACTCAACATAAAACTAATCCTTAACACTAAGTGTAACGATTATTGAAAACTTGTTGATCAAGTAAAAAGTTAATTGTACTCGAATCATCTTGTAAAGATTTAATGTACTCGATTAATCTTCCAATTCAACATAAAACTAATTCGTCACTCTAAGTGTAACGATTATTGAAAACTTGTTGACCAAGTAAAGAGTTAATTGCATTTGAATCATCTTTTAAAGAGTTAATTGTACTCGAATCATCTTCTGAAGAGTTAATGTACTCGATTAAACATTTAACTTAGCATAAACTAATTCGTAACTCTAAGTGTAACGATTATTGAAATCTTGTTGATCAAGTAAAGAGTTAATTGTACTCGAATCATCTTCTAAAGAGTTAATTGTACTCGAATCATCATCTAAAGAGTTAATGTACTCGATTCATCTTTCCAACTC
Organism: Scutellaria galericulata; assembly: GCA_946896805.1. Classification (NCBI taxonomy): domain Eukaryota; kingdom Viridiplantae; phylum Streptophyta; class Magnoliopsida; order Lamiales; family Lamiaceae; genus Scutellaria; species Scutellaria galericulata. The sequence continues at coordinate 7,730,010 of OX335794.1, forward strand.
AACATAAAACTAATTCGCAACTCTAAGTGTAATGATTATCGAAAACTTATTGACTAAATAATGTCTTAATTGTACTCGATTCATCTTCTAAAGAGTTAATTGTACTCGATTAATCTTATAACTCAACATAAAACTAATCATTAACTCTTAGTGTAACGATTATTGAAAACTTGTTGACCAAGTAAAGATTTAATTGTACTCGAATCATCTTCTAAAGAGTTAATTGTACTCGATTAATCTTATAACTCAATATAAAACTAATCCTTAACTCTAAGTGTAACGATTATTGAAAACTAGTTGATCAAGTAAAGAGTTAATTGTACTCGAATCATCTTCTAAAGAGTTAATGTACTCGATTAATCTTCTAACTCAACATAAAACCAATTAATCACTCCAAGTGTAACGATTATTGAAAACTTATTGACCAAGTAAAGAGTTAATTGTACTCGAATCATCTTATAAAGAATTAATGTACTCGATTAATCTTCCAACTCAACATAAAACTAATTCGTAACTCTAAGAGTAATAATTATTAAAAACTTGTTGACCAAGTAATGTCTTAATTGTACTCGAATCATCTTCTAAAACATTAATTATACTCGATTAATCATCTAACTCCACATAAAACTAATTTGTAACTTTAATTGTAATGATTATTGAAAACTTGTTGACCAAGTAAAGATTTAATTGTACTCGAATCATCTTCTAAAGAGTTAATTGTACTCGAATCATCTTCTAAAGAATTAAAGTATTCGATTAAACTTTTAAGTCAACATTAACTAATTCGTAAATCTAAGTGTAACGATTATTGAAAACTTGTTGAACAAGTGAAGAGTTAATCGTACTCGAATCGTCATCTATAGAGTTAATGTACTCGATTAATCTTCCAACTCAACATAAAACTAATTCGCAACTCTAAGTGTAATGATTATCGAAAACTTGTTGACTAAATAATGTCTTAATTGTACTCAAATCATCTTCTAAAGAGTTAATTGTACTCAATTAATCTTATAACTCAACATAAAATAAACCTGAACTCTAAGTGTAACGATTATTGAAAACTTGTTGATCAAGTAGAGAGTTAATTATACTGGAATCATCTTGTAAAGAGTTAATGTACTCGATTAATCTTCCAACTCAACATAAAACTAATTCGTGACTCTAAGTGTAATTATAATTGAAAACTTGTTGACCGAGTAATGTCTTGATTGTACTCGAATCATCTTCTAAAGAGTTAATCGTACTCGATTAATCTTATAACTCAACATAAAACTAATCCTTAACACTAAGTGTAACGATTATTGAAAACTTGTTGATCAAGTAAAAAGTTAATTGTACTCGAATCATCTTGTAAAGATTTAATGTACTCGATTAATCTTCTAATTCAACATAAAACTAATTCGTCACTCTAAGTGTAACGATTATTGAAAACTTGTTGACCAAGTAAAGAGTTAATTGCACTTGAATCATCTTCTAAAGAGTTAATTGTACTCGAATCATCTTCTGAAGAGTTAATGTACTCGATTAAACTTTTAACTCAGCATAAACTAATTCGTAACTCTAAGTGTAACGATTATTGAAATCTTGTTGATCAAGTAAAGAGTTAATTGTACTCGAATCATCTTCTAAAGAGTTAATTGTACTCGAATCATCATCTAAAGAGTTAATGTACTCGATTCATCTTTCCAACTCAACATAAAACTAATTCGCAACTCTAAGTGTAATGATTATCGAAAACTTATTGACTAAATAATGTCTTAATTGTACTCGATTCATCTTCTAAAGAGTTAATTGTACTCGATTAATCTTATAACTCAACATAAAACTAATCATTAACTCTTAGTGTAACGATTATTGAAAACTTGTTGACCAAGTAAAGATTTAATTATACTCGAATCATCTTCTAAAGAGTTAATTGTACTCGATTAATCTTATAACTCAATATAAAACTAATCCTTAACTCTAAGTGTAACGATTATTGAAAACTAGTTGATCAAGTAAAGAGTTAATTGTACTCGAATCATCTTCTAAAGAGTTAATGTACTCGATTAATCTTCTAACTCAACATAAAACCAATTAATCACTCCAAGTGTAACGATTATTGAAAACTTATTGACCAAGTAAAGAGTTAATTGTACTCGAATCATCTTATAAAGAATTAATGTACTCGATGAATCTTCCAACTCAACATAAAACTAATTCGTAACTCTAAGAGTAATAATTATTAAAAACTTGTTGACCAAGTAATGTCTTAATTGTACTCGAATCATCTTCTAAAACATTAATTATACTCGATTAATCATCTAACTCCACATAAAACTAATTTGTAACTTTAATTGTAATGATTATTGAAAACTTGTTGACCAAGTAAAGATTTAATTGTACTCGAATCATGTTCTAAAGAGTTAATTGTACTCGAATCATCTTCTAAAGCATTAAAGTATTCGATTAAACTTTTAAGTCAACATTAACTAATTCGTAAATCTAAGTGTAACGATTATTGAAAACTTGTTGAACAAGTGAAGAGTTAATCGTACTCGAATCGTCATCTATAGAGTTAATGTACTCGATTAATCTTCCAACTCAACATAAAACTAATTCGCAACTCTAAGTGTAATGATTATCGAAAACTTGTTGACTAAATAATGTCTTAATTGTACTCAAATCATCTTCTAAAGAGTTAATTGTACTCAATTAATCTTATAACTCAACATAAAATAAACCTGAACTCTAAGTGTAACGATTATTGAAAACTTGTTGATCAAGTAGAGAGTTAATTATACTGGAATCATCTTGTAAAGAGTTAATGTACTCGATTAATCTTCCAACTCAACATAAAACTAATTCGTAACTCTAAGTGTAATTATAATTGAAAACTTGTTGACCGAGTAATGTCTTGATTGTACTCGAATCATCCTCTAAAGAGTTAATCGTACTCGATTAATCTTATAACTCAACATAAAACTAATCCTTAACACTAAGTGTAACGATTATTGAAAACTTGTTGATCAAGTAAAAAGTTAATTGTACTCGAATCATCTTGTAAAGATTTAATGTACTCGATTAATCTTCTAATTCAACATAAAACTAATTCGTCACTCTAAGTGTAACGATTATTGAAAACTTGTTGACCAAGTAAAGAGTTAATTGCACTTGAATCATCTTCTAAAGAGTTAATTGTACTCGAATCATCTTCTGAAGAGTTAATGTACTCGATTAAACTTTTAACTCAGCATAAACTAATTCGTAACTCTAAGTGTAACGATTATTGAAATCTTGTTGATCAAGTAAAGAGTTAATTGTACTCGAATCATCTTCTAAAGAGTTAATTGTACTCGAATCATCATCTAAAGAGTTAATGTACTCGATTCATCTTTCCAACTCAACATAAAACTAATTCGCAACTCTAAGTGTAATGATTATCGAAAACTTATTGACTAAATAATGTCTTAATTGTACTCGATTCATCTTCTAAAGAGTTAATTGTACTCGATTAATCTTATAACTCAACATAAAACTAATCATTAACTCTTAGTGTAACGATTATTGAAAACTTGTTGACCAAGTAAAGATTTAATTGTACTCGAATCATCTTCTAAAGAGTTAATTGTACTCGATTAATCTTATAACTCAATATAAAACTAATCCTTAACTCTAAGTGTAACGATTATTGAAAACTAGTTGATCAAGTAAAGAGTTAATTGTACTCGAATCATCTTCTAAAGAGTTAATGTACTCGATTAATCTTCTAACTCAACATAAAACCAATTAATCACTCCAAGTGTAACGATTATTGAAAACTTATTGACCAAGTAAAGAGTTAATTGTACTCGAATCATCTTATAAAGAATTAATGTACTCGATGAATCTTCCAACTCAACATAAAACTAATTCGTAACTCTAAGAGTAATAATTATTAAAAACTTGTTGACCAAGTAATGTCTTAATTGTACTCGAATCATCTTCTAAAGCATTAATTATACTCGATTAATCATCTAACTCCACATAAAACTAATTTGTAACTTTAATTGTAATGATTATTGAAAACTTGTTGACCAAGTAAAGATTTAATTGTACTCGAATCATGTTCTAAAGAGTTAATTGTACTCGAATCATCTTCTAAAGCATTAAAGTATTCGATTAAACTTTTAAGTCAACATTAACTAATTCGTAAATCTAAGTGTAACGATTATTGAAAACTTGTTGAACAAGTGAAGAGTTAATCGTACTCGAATCGTCATCTATAGAGTTAATGTACTCGATTAATCTTCCAACTCAACATAAAACTAATTCGCAACTCTAAGTGTAATGATTATCGAAAACTTGTTGACTAAATAATGTCTTAATTGTACTCAAATCATCTTCTAAAGAGTTAATTGTACTCAATTAATCTTATAACTCAACATAAAATAAACCTGAACTCTAAGTGTAACGATTATTGAAAACTTGTTGATCAAGTAGAGAGTTAATTATACTGGAATCATCTTGTAAAGAGTTAATGTACTCGATTAATCTTCCAACTCAACATAAAACTAATTCGTAACTCTAAGTGTAATTATAATTGAAAACTTGTTGACCGAGTAATGTCTTGATTGTACTCGAATCATCCTCTAAAGAGTTAATCGTACTCGATTAATCTTATAACTCAACATAAAACTAATCCTTAACACTAAGTGTAACGATTATTGAAAACTTGTTGATCAAGTAAAAAGTTAATTGTACTCGAATCATCTTGTAAAGATTTAATGTACTCGATTAATCTTCTAATTCAACATAAAACTAATTCGTCACTCTAAGTGTAACGATTATTGAAAACTTGTTGACCAAGTAAAGAGTTAATTGCACTTGAATCATCTTCTAAAGAGTTAATTGTACTCGAATCATCTTCTAAAGAGTTAATGTACTCGATTAATCTTCTAACTCAACATAAAACCAATTAATCACTCCAAGTGTAACGATTATTGAAAACTTATTGACCAAGTAAAGAGTTAATTGTACTCGAATCATCTTATAAAGAATTAATGTACTCGATGAATCTTCCAACTCAACATAAAACTAATTCGTAACTCTAAGAGTAATAATTATTAAAAACTTGTTGACCAAGTAATGTCTTAATTGTACTCGAATCATCTTCTAAAGCATTAATTATACTCGATTAATCATCTAACTCCACATAAAACTAATTTGTAACTTTAATTGTAATGATTATTGAAAACTTGTTGACCAAGTAAAGATTTAATTGTACTCGAATCATGTTCTAAAGAGTTAATTGTACTCGAATCATCTTCTAAAGCATTAAAGTATTCGATTAAACTTTTAAGTCAACATTAACTAATTCGTAAATCTAAGTGTAACGATTATTGAAAACTTGTTGAACAAGTGAAGAGTTAATCGTACTCGAATCGTCATCTATAGAGTTAATGTACTCGATTAATCTTCCAACTCAACATAAAACTAATTCGCAACTCTAAGTGTAATGATTATCGAAAACTTGTTGACTAAATAATGTCTTAATTGTACTCAAATCATCTTCTAAAGAGTTAATTGTACTCAATTAATCTTATAACTCAACATAAAATAAACCTGAACTCTAAGTGTAACGATTATTGAAAACTTGTTGATCAAGTAGAGAGTTAATTATACTGGAATCATCTTGTAAAGAGTTAATGTACTCGATTAATCTTCCAACTCAACATAAAACTAATTCGTAACTCTAAGTGTAATTATAATTGAAAACTTGTTGACCGAGTAATGTCTTGATTGTACTCGAATCATCCTCTAAAGAGTTAATCGTACTCGATTAATCTTATAACTCAACATAAAACTAATCCTTAACACTAAGTGTAACGATTATTGAAAACTTGTTGATCAAGTAAAAAGTTAATTGTACTCGAATCATCTTGTAAAGATTTAATGTACTCGATTAATCTTCTAATTCAACATAAAACTAATTCGTCACTCTAAGTGTAACGATTATTGAAAACTTGTTGACCAAGTAAAGAGTTAATTGCACTTGAATCATCTTCTAAAGAGTTAATTGTACTCGAATCATCTTCTGAAGAGTTAATGTACTCGATTAAACTTTTAACTCAGCATAAACTAATTCGTAACTCTAAGTGTAACGATTATTGAAATCTTGTTGATCAAGTAAAGAGTTAATTGTACTCGAATCATCTTCTAAAGAGTTAATTGTACTCCAATCATCATCTAAAGAGTTAATGTACTCGATTCATCTTTCCAACTCAACATAAAACTAATTCGCAACTCTAAGTGTAATGATTATCGAAAACTTATTGACTAAATAATGTCTTAATTGTACTCGATTCATCTTCTAAAGAGTTAATTGTACTCGATTAATCTTATAACTCAACATAAAACTAATCATTAACTCTTAGTGTAACGATTATTGAAAACTTGTTGACCAAGTAAAGATTTAATTGTACTCGAATCATCTTCTAAAGAGTTAATTGTACTCGATTAATCTTATAACTCAATATAAAACTAATCCTTAACTCTAAGTGTAACGATTATTGAAAACTAGTTGATCAAGTAAAGAGTTAATTGTACTCGAATCATCTTCTAAAGAGTTAATGTACTCGATTAATCTTCTAACTCAACATAAAACCAATTAATCACTCCAAGTGTAACGATTATTGAAAACTTATTGACCAAGTAAAGAGTTAATTGTACTCGAATCATCTTATAAAGAATTAATGTACTCGATTAATCTTTCAACTCAACATAAAACTAATTCGTAACTCTAAGAGTAATAATTATTAAAAACTTGTTGACCAAGTAATGTCTTAATTGTACTCGAATCATCTTCTAAAGCATTAATTATACTCGATTAATCATCTAACTCCACATAAAACTAATTTGTAACTTTAATTGTAATGATTATTGAAAACTTGTTGACCAAGTAAAGATTTAATTGTACTCGAATCATCTTCTAAAGAGTTAATTGTACTCGAATCATCTTCTAAAGAATTAAAGTATTCGATTAAACTTTTAAGTCAACATTAACTAATTCGTAAATCTAAGTGTAACGATTATTGAAAACTTGTTGAACAAGTGAAGAGTTAATCGTACTCGAATCGTCATCTATAGAGTTAATGTACTCGATTAATCTTCCAACTCAACATAAAACTAATTCGCAACTCTAAGTGTAATGATTATCGAAAACTTGTTGACTAAATAATGTCTTAATTGTACTCAAATCATCTTCTAAAGAGTTAATTGTACTCAATTAATCTTATAACTCAACATAAAATAAACCTGAACTCTAAGTGTAACGATTATTGAAAACTTGTTGATCAAGTAGAGAGTTAATTATACTGGAATCATCTTGTAAAGAGTTAATGTACTCGATTAATCTTCCAACTCAACATAAAACTAATTCGTGACTCTGAGTGTAATTATAATTGAAAACTTGTTGACCGAGTAATGTCTTGATTGTACTCGAATCATCTTCTAAAGAGTTAATCGTACTCGATTAATCTTATAACTCAACATAAAACTAATCCTTAACACTAAGTGTAACGATTATTGAAAACTTGTTGATCAAGTAAAAAGTTAATTGTACTCGAATAATCTTGTAAAGATTTAATGTACTCGATTAATCTTCTAATTCAACATAAAACTAATTCGTCACTCTAAGTGTAACGATTATTGAAAACTTGTTGACCAAGTAAAGAGTTAATTGCACTTGAATCATCTTTTAAAGAGTTAATTGTACTCGAATCATCTTCTGAAGAGTTAATGTACTCGATTAAACTTTTAACTCAGCATAAACTAATTCGTAACTCTAAGTGTAACGATTATTGAAATCTTGTTGATCAAGTAAAGAGTTAATTGTACTCGAATCATCTTCTAAAGAGTTAATTGTACTCGAATCATCATCTAAAGAGTTAATGTACTCGATTCATCTTTCCAACTCAACATAAAACTAATTCGCAACTCTAAGTGTAATGATTATCGAAAACTTATTGACTAAATAATGTCTTAATTGTACTCGATTCATCTTCTAAAGAGTTAATTGTACTCGATTAATCTTATAACTCAACATAAAACTAATCATTAACTCTTAGTGTAACGATTATTGAAAACTTGTTGACCAAGTAAAGATTTAATTGTACTCGAATCATCTTCTAAAGAGTTAATTGTACTCGATTAATCTTATAACTCAATATAAAACTAATCCTTAACTCTAAGTGTAACGATTATTGAAAACTAGTTGATCAAGTAAAGAGTTAATTGTACTCGAATCATCTTCTAAAGAGTTAATGTACTCGATTAATCTTCTAACTCAACATAAAACCAATTAATCACTCCAAGTGTAACGATTATTGAAAACTTATTGACCAAGTAAAGAGTTAATTGTACTCGAATCATCTTATAAAGAATTAATGTACTCGATTAATCTTTCAACTCAACATAAAACTAATTCGTAACTCTAAGAGTAATAATTATTAAAAACTTGTTGACCAAGTAATGTCTTAATTGTACTCGAATCATCTTCTAAAGCATTAATTATACTCGATTAATCATCTAACTCCACATAAAACTAATTTGTAACTTTAATTGTAATGATTATTGAAAACTTGTTGACCAAGTAAAGATTTAATTGTACTCGAATCATCTTCTAAAGAGTTAATTGTACTCGAATCATCTTCTAAAGAATTAAAGTATTCGATTAAACTTTTAAGTCAACATTAACTAATTCGTAAATCTAAGTGTAACGATTATTGAAAACTTGTTGAACAAGTGAAGAGTTAATCGTACTCGAATCGTCATCTATAGAGTTAATGTACTCGATTAATCTTCCAACTCAACATAAAACTAATTCGCAACTCTAAGTGTAATGATTATCGAAAACTTGTTGACTAAATAATGTCTTAATTGTACTCAAATCATCTTCTAAAGAGTTAATTGTACTCAATTAATCTTATAACTCAACATAAAATAAACCTGAACTCTAAGTGTAACGATTATTGAAAACTTGTTGATCAAGTAGAGAGTTAATTATACTGGAATCATCTTGTAAAGAGTTAATGTACTCGATTAATCTTCCAACTCAACATAAAACTAATTCGTGACTCTGAGTGTAATTATAATTGAAAACTTGTTGACCGAGTAATGTCTTGATTGTACTCGAATCATCTTCTAAAGAGTTAATCGTACTCGATTAATCTTATAACTCAACATAAAACTAATCCTTAACACTAAGTGTAACGATTATTGAAAACTTGTTGATCAAGTAAAAAGTTAATTGTACTCGAATAATCTTGTAAAGATTTAATGTACTCGATTAATCTTCTAATTCAACATAAAACTAATTCGTCACTCTAAGTGTAACGATTATTGAAAACTTGTTGACCAAGTAAAGAGTTAATTGTACTCGAATCATCTTCTAAAGAGTTAATTGTACTCGAATCATCTTCTAAAGAATTAAAGTATTCGATTAAACTTTTAAGTCAACATTAACTAATTCGTAAATCTAAGTGTAACGATTATTGAAAACTTGTTGAACAAGTGAAGAGTTAATCGTACTCGAATCGTCATCTATAGAGTTAATGTACTCGATTAATCTTCCAACTCAACATAAAACTAATTCGCAACTCTAAGTGTAATGATTATCGAAAACTTGTTGACTAAATAATGTCTTAATTGTACTCAAATCATCTTCTAAAGAGTTAATTGTACTCAATTAATCTTATAACTCAACATAAAATAAACCTTAACTCTAAGTGTAACGATTATTGAAAACTTGTTGATCAAGTAGAGAGTTAATTATACTGGAATCATCTTGTAAAGAGTTAATGTACTCGATTAATCTTCCAACTCAACATAAAACTAATTCGTGACTCTGAGTGTAATTATAATTGAAAACTTGTTGACCGAGTAATGTCTTGATTGTACTCGAATCATCTTCTAAAGAGTTAATCGTACTCGATTAATCTTATAACTCAACATAAAACTAATCCTTAACACTAAGTGTAACGATTATTGAAAACTTGTTGATCAAGTAAAAAGTTAATTGTACTCGAATAATCTTGTAAAGATTTAATGTACTCGATTAATCTTCTAATTCAACATAAAACTAATTCGTCACTCTAAGTGTAACGATTATTGAAAACTTGTTGACCAAGTAAAGAGTTAATTGCACTTGAATCATCTTTTAAAGAGTTAATTGTACTCGAATCATCTTCTGAAGAGTTAATGTACTCGATTAAACTTTTAACTCAGCATAAACTAATTCGTAACTCTAAGTGTAACGATTATTGAAATCTTGTTGATCAAGTAAAGAGTTAATTGTACTCGAATCATCTTCTAAAGAGTTAATTGTACTCGAATCATCATCTAAAGAGTTAATGTACTCGATTCATCTTTCCAACTCAACATAAAACTAATTCGCAACTCTAAGTGTAATGATTATCGAAAACTTATTGACTAAATAATGTCTTAATTGTACTCGATTCATCTTCTAAAGAGTTAATTGTACTCGATTAATCTTATAACTCAACATAAAACTAATCATTAACTCTTAGTGTAACGATTATTGAAAACTTGTTGACCAAGTAAAGATTTAATTGTACTCGAATCATCTTCTAAAGAGTTAATTGTACTCGATTAATCTTATAACTCAATATAAAACTAATCCTTAACTCTAAGTGTAACGATTATTGAAAACTAGTTGATCAAGTAAAGAGTTAATTGTACTCGAATCATCTTCTAAAGAGTTAATGTACTCGATTAATCTTCTAACTCAACATAAAACCAATTAATCACTCCAAGTGTAACGATTATTGAAAACTTATTGACCAAGTAAAGAGTTAATTGTACTCGAATCATCTTATAAAGAATTAATGTACTCGATTAATCTTTCAACTCAACATAAAACTAATTCGTAACTCTAAGAGTAATAATTATTAAAAACTTGTTGACCAAGTAATGTCTTAATTGTACTCGAATCATCTTCTAAAGCATTAATTATACTCGATTAATCATCTAACTCCACATAAAACTAATTTGTAACTTTAATTGTAATGATTATTGAAAACTTGTTGACCAAGTAAAGATTTAATTGTACTCGAATCATCTTCTAAAGAGTTAATTGTACTCGAATCATCTTCTAAAGAATTAAAGTATTCGATTAAACTTTTAAGTCAACATTAACTAATTCGTAAATCTAAGTGTAACGATTATTGAAAACTTGTTGAACAAGTGAAGAGTTAATCGTACTCGAATCGTCATCTATAGAGTTAATGTACTCGATTAATCTTCCAACTCAACATAAAACTAATTCGCAACTCTAAGTGTAATGATTATCGAAAACTTGTTGACTAAATAATGTCTTAATTGTACTCAAATCATCTTCTAAAGAGTTAATTGTACTCAATTAATCTTATAACTCAACATAAAATAAACCTGAACTCTAAGTGTAACGATTATTGAAAACTTGTTGATCAAGTAGAGAGTTAATTATACTGGAATCATCTTGTAAAGAGTTAATGTACTCGATTAATCTTCCAACTCAACATAAAACTAATTCGTAACTCTGAGTGTAATTATAATTGAAAACTTGTTGACCGAGTAATGTCTTGATTGTACTCGAATCATCTTCTAAAGAGTTAATCGTACTCGATTAATCTTATAACTCAACATAAAACTAATCCTTAACACTAAGTGTAACGATTATTGAAAACTTGTTGATCAAGTAAAAAGTTAATTGTACTCGAATCATCTTGTAAAGATTTAATGTACTCGATTAATCTTCTAATTCAACATAAAACTAATTCGTCACTCTAAGTGTAACGATTATTGAAAACTTGTTGACCAAGTAAAGAGTTAATTGCACTTGAATCATCTTCTAAAGAGTTAATTGTACTCGAATCATCTTCTGAAGAGTTAATGTACTCGATTAAACTTTTAACTCAGCATAAACTAATTCGTAACTCTAAGTGTAACGATTATTGAAATCTTGTTGATCAAGTAAAGAGTTAATTGTACTCGAATCATCTTCTAAAGAGTTAATTGTACTCGAATCATCATCTAAAGAGTTAATGTACTAGATTCATCTTTCCAACTCAACATAAAACTAATTCGCAACTCTAAGTGTAATGATTATCGAAAACTTATTGACTAAATAATGTCTTAATTGTACTCGATTCATCTTCTAAAGAGTTAATTGTACTCGATTAATCTTATAACTCAACATAAAACTAATCATTAACTCTTAGTGTAACGATTATTGAAAACTTGTTGACCAAGTAAAGATTTAATTGTACTCGAATCATCTTCTAAAGAGTTAATTGTACTCGATTAATCTTATAACTCAATATAAAACTAATCCTTAACTCTAAGTGTAACGATTATTGAAAACTAGTTGATCAAGTAAAAAGTTAATTGTACTCGAATCATCTTCTAAAGAGTTAATGTACTCGATTAATCTTCTAACTCAACATAAAACCAATTAATCACTCCAAGTGTAACGATTATTGAAAACTTATTGACCAAGTAAAGAGTTAATTGTACTCGAATCATCTTATAAAGAATTAATGTACTCGATTAATCTTTCAACTCAACATAAAACTAATTCGTAACTCTAAGAGTAATAATTATTAAAAACTTGTTGACCAAGTAATGTCTTAATTGTACTCGAATCATCTTCTAAAGCATTAATTATACTCGATTAATCATCTAACTCCACATAAAACTAATTTGTAACTTTAATTGTAATGATTATTGAAAACTTGTTGACCAAGTAAAGATTTAATTGTACTCGAATCATCTTCTAAAGAGTTAATTGTACTCGAATCATCTTCTAAAGAATTAAAGTATTCGATTAAACTTTTAAGTCAACATTAACTAATTCGTAAATCTAAGTGTAACGATTATTGAAAACTTGTTGAACAAGTGAAGAGTTAATCGTACTCGAATCGTCATCTATAGAGTTAATGTATTCGATGAATCTTCCAACTCAACATAAAACTAATTCGCAACTCTAAGTGTAATGATTATCGAAAACTTGTTGACTAAATAATGTCTTAATTGTACTCAAATCATCTTCTAAAGAGTTAATTGTACTCAATTAATCTTATAACTCAACATAAAATAAACCTGAACTCTAAGTGTAACGATTATTGAAAACTTGTTGATCAAGTAGAGAGTTAATTATACTGGAATCATCTTGTAAAGAGTTAATGTACTCGATTAATCTTCCAACTCAACATAAAACTAATTCGTAACTCTAAGTGTAATTATAATTGAAAACTATTTGACCGAGTAATGTCTTGATTGTACTCGAATCATCTTCTAAAGAGTTAATCGTACTCGATTAATCTTATAACTCAACATAAAACTAATCCTTAACACTAAGTGTAACGATTATTGAAAACTTGTTGATCAAGTAAAAAGTTAATTGTACTCGAATCATCTTGTAAAGATTTAATGTACTCGATTAATCTTCTAATTCAACATAAAACTAATTCGTCACTCTAAGTGTAACGATTATTGAAAACTTGTTGACCAAGTAAAGAGTTAATTGCACTTGAATCATCTTTTAAAGAGTTAATTGTACTCGAATCATCTTCTGAAGAGTTAATGTACTCGATTAAACTTTTAACTCAGCATAAACTAATTCGTAACTCTAAGTGTAACGATTATTGAAATCTTGTTGATCAAGTAAAGAGTTAATTGTACTCGAATCATCTTCTAAAGAGTTAATTGTACTCCAATCATCATCTAAAGAGTTAATGTACTCGATTCATCTTTCCAACTCAACATAAAACTAATTCGCAACTCTAAGTGTAATGATTATCGAAAACTTATTGACTAAATAATGTCTTAATTGTACTCGATTCATCTTCTAAAGAGTTAATTGTACTCGATTAATCTTATAACTCAACATAAAACTAATCATTAACTCTTAGTGTAACGATTATTGAAAACTTGTTGACCAAGTAAAGATTTAATTGTACTCGAATCATCTTCTAAAGAGTTAATTGTACTCGATTAATCTTATAACTCAATATAAAACTAATCCTTAACTCTAAGTGTAACGATTATTGAAAACTAGTTGATCAAGTAAAGAGTTAATTGTACTCGAATCATCTTCTAAAGAGTTAATGTACTCGATTAATCTTCTAACTCAACATAAAACCAATTAATCACTCCAAGTGTAACGATTATTGAAAACTTATTGACCAAGTAAAGAGTTAATTGTACACGAATCATCTTATAAAGAATTAATGTACTCGATTAATCTTTCAACTCAACATAAAACTAATTCGTAACTCTAAGAGTAATAATTATTAAAAACTTGTTGACCAAGTAATGTCTTAATTGTACTCGAATCATCTTCTAAAGCATTAATTATACTCGATTAATCATCTAACTCCACATAAAACTAATTTGTAACTTTAATTGTAATGATTATTGAAAACTTGTTGACCAAGTAAAGATTTAATTGTACTCGAATCATCTTCTAAAGAGTTAATTGTACTCGAATCATCTTCTAAAGAATTAAAGTATTCGATTAAACTTTTAAGTCAACATTAACTAATTCGTAAATCTAAGTGTAACGATTATTGAAAACTTGTTGAACAAGTGAAGAGTTAATCGTACTCGAATCGTCATCTATAGAGTTAATGTACTCGATTAATCTTCCAACTCAACATAAAACTAATTCGCAACTCTAAGTGTAATGATTATCGAAAACTTGTTGACTAAATAATGTCTTAATTGTACTCAAATCATCTTCTAAAGAGTTAATTGTACTCAATTAATCTTATAACTCAACATAAAATAAACCTGAACTCTAAGTGTAACGATTATTGAAAACTTGTTGATCAAGTAGAGAGTTAATTATACTGGAATCATCTTGTAAAGAGTTAATGTACTCGATTAATCTTCCAACTCAACATAAAACTAATTCGTAACTCTAAGTGTAATTATAATTGAAAACTTGTTGACCGAGTAATGTCTTGATTGTACTCGAATCATGTTCTAAAGAGTTAATCGTACTCGATTAATCTTATAACTCAACATAAAACTAATCCTTAACACTAAGTGTAACGATTATTGAAAACTTGTTGATCAAGTAAAAAGTTAATTGTACTCGAATCATCTTGTAAAGATTTAATGTACTCGATTAATCTTCTAATTCAACATAAAACTAATTCGTCACTCTAAGTGTAACGATTATTGAAAACTTGTTGACCAAGTAAAGAGTTAATTGCACTTGAATCATCTTTTAAAGAGTTAATTGTACTCGAATCATCTTCTGAAGAGTTAATGTACTCGATTAAACTTTTAACTCAGCATAAACTAATTCGTAACTCTAAGTGTAACGATTATTGAAATCTTGTTGATCAAGTAAAGAGTTAATTGTACTCGAATCATCTTCTAAAGAGTTAATTGTACTCGAATCATCATCTAAAGAGTTAATGTACTCGATTCATCTTTCCAACTCAACATAAAACTAATTCGCAACTCTAAGTGTAATGATTATCGAAAACTTATTGACTAAATAATGTCTTAATTGTACTCGATTCATCTTCTAAAGAGTTAATTGTACTCGATTAATCTTATAACTCAACATAAAACTAATCATTAACTCTTAGTGTAACGATTATTGAAAACTTGTTGACCAAGTAAAGATTTAATTGTACTCGAATCATCTTCTAAAGAGTTAATTGTACTCGATTAATCTTATAACTCAATATAAAACTAATCCTTAACTCTAAGTGTAACGATTATTGAAAACTAGTTGATCAAGTAAAGAGTTAATTGTACTCGAATCATCTTCTAAAGAGTTAATGTACTCGATTAATCTTCTAACTCAACATAAAACCAATTAATCACTCCAAGTGTAACGATTATTGAAAACTTATTGACCAAGTAAAGAGTTAATTGTACTCGAATCATCTTATAAAGAATTAATGTACTCGATTAATCTTTCAACTCAACATAAAACTAATTCGTAACTCTAAGAGTAATAATTATTAAAAACTTGTTGACCAAGTAATGTCTTAATTGTACTCGAATCATCTTCTAAAGCATTAATTATACTCGATTAATCATCTAACTCCACATAAAACTAATTTGTAACTTTAATTGTAATGATTATCGAAAACTTGTTGACTAAATAATGTCTTAATTGTACTCAAATCATCTTCTAAAGAGTTAATTGTACTCAATTAATCTTATAACTCAACATAAAATAAACCTGAACTCTAAGTGTAACGATTATTGAAAACTTGTTGATCAAGTAGAGAGTTAATTATACTGGAATCATCTTGTAAAGTGTTAATGTACTCGATTAATCTTCCAACTCAACATAAAACTAATTCGTAACTCTAAGTGTAATTATAATTGAAAACTTGTTGACCGAGTAATGTCTTGATTGTACTCGAATCATCTTCTAAAGAGTTAATCGTACTCGATTAATCTTATAACTCAACATAAAACTAATCCTTAACACTAAGTGTAACGATTATTGAAAACTTGTTGATCAAGTAAAAAGTTAATTGTACTCGAATCATCTTGTAAAGATTTAATGTACTCGATTAATCTTCTAATTCAACATAAAACTAATTCGTCACTCTAAGTGTAACGATTATTGAAAACTTGTTGACCAAGTAAAGAGTTAAATGCACTTGAATCATCTTTTAAAGAGTTAATTGTACTCGAATCATCTTCTGAAGAGTTAATGTACTCGATTAAACTTTTAACTCAGCATAAACTAATTCGTAACTCTAAGTGTAACGATTATTGAAATCTTGTTGATCAAGTAAAGAGTTAATTGTACTCGAATCATCTTCTAAAGAGTTAATTGTACTCGAATCATCATCTAAAGAGTTAATGTACTCGATTCATCTTTCCAACTCAACATAAAACTAATTCGCAACTCTAAGTGTAATGATTATCGAAAACTTATTGACTAAATAATGTCTTAATTGTACTCGATTCATCTTCTAAAGAGTTAATTGTACTCGATTAATCTTATAACTCAACATAAAACTAATCATTAACTCTTAGTGTAACGATTATTGAAAACTTGTTGACCAAGTAAAGATTTAATTGTACTCGAATCATCTTCTAAAGAGTTAATTGTACTCGATTAATCTTATAACTCAATATAAAACTAATCCTTAACTCTAAGTGTAACGATTATTGAAAACTAGTTGATCAAGTAAAGAGTTAATTGTACTCGAATCATCTTCTAAAGAGTTAATGTACTCGATTAATCTTCTAACTCAACATAAAACTAATTAATCACTCCAAGTGTAACGATTATTGAAAACTTATTGACCAAGTAAAGAGTTAATTGTACTCGAATCATCTTATAAAGAATTAATGTACTCGATTAATCTTTCAACTCAACATAAAACTAATTCGTAACTCTAAGAGTAATAATTATTAAAAACTTGTTGACCAAGTAATGTCTTAATTGTACTCGAATCATCTTCTAAAGCATTAATTATACTCGATTAATCATCTAACTCCACATAAAACTAATTTGTAACTTTAATTGTAATGATTATTGAAAACTTGTTGACCAAGTAAAGATTTAATTGTACTCGAATCATCTTCTAAAGAGTTAATTGTACTCGAATCATCTTCTAAAGAATTAAAGTATTCGATTAAACTTTTAAGTCAACATTAACTAATTCGTAAATCTAAGTGTAACGATTATTGAAAACTTGTTGAACAAGTGAAGAGTTAATCGTACTCGAATCGTCATCTATAGAGTTAATGTACTCGATTAATCTTCCAACTCAACATAAAACTAATTCGCAACTCTAAGTGTAATGATTATCGAAAACTTGTTGACTAAATAATGTCTTAATTGTACTCAAATCATCTTCTAAAGAGTTAATTGTACTCAATTAATCTTATAACTCAACATAAAATAAACCTGAACTCTAAGTGTAACGATTATTGAAAACTTGTTGATCAAGTAGAGAGTTAATTATACTGGAATCATCTTGTAAAGAGTTAATGTACTCGATTAATCTTCCAACTCAACATAAAACTAATTCGTAACTCTAAGTGTAATTATAATTGAAAACTTGTTGACCGAGTAATGTCTTGATTGTACTCGAATCATCTTCTAAAGAGTTAATCGTACTCGATTAATCTTATAACTCAACATAAAACTAATCCTTAACACTAAGTGTAACGATTATTGAAAACTTATTGATCAAGTAAAAAGTTAATTGTACTCGAATCATCTTGTAAAGATTTAATGTACTCGATTAATCTTCTAATTCAACATAAAACTAATTCGTCACTCTAAGTGTAACGATTATTGAAAACTTGTTGACCAAGTAAAGAGTTAAATGCACTTGAATCATCTTTTAAAGAGTTAATTGTACTCGAATCATCTTCTGAAGAGTTAATGTACTCGATTAAACTTTTAACTCAGCATAAACTAATTCGTAACTCTAAGTGTAACGATTATTGAAATCTTGTTGATCAAGTAAAGAGTTAATTGTACTCGAATCATCTTCTAAAGAGTTAATTGTACTCGAATCATCATCTAAAGAGTTAATGTACTCGATTCATCTTTCCAACTCAACATAAAACTAATTCGCAACTCTAAGTGTAATGATTATCGAAAACTTATTGACTAAATAATGTCTTAATTGTACTCGATTCATCTTCTAAAGAGTTAATTGTACTCGATTAATCTTATAACTCAACATAAAACTAATCATTAACTCTTAGTGTAACGATTATTGAAAACTTGTTGACCAAGTAAAGATTTAATTGTACTCGAATCATCTTCTAAAGAGTTAATTGTACTCGATTAATCTTATAACTCAATATAAAACTAATCCTTAACTCTAAGTGTAACGATTATTGAAAACTAGTTGATCAAGTAAAGAGTTAATTGTACTCGAATCATCTTCTAAAGAGTTAATGTACTCGATTAATCTTCTAACTCAACATAAAACTAATTAATCACTCCAAGTGTAACGATTATTGAAAACTTATTGACCAAGTAAAGAGTTAATTGTACTCGAATCATCTTATAAAGAATTAATGTACTCGATTAATCTTTCAACTCAACATAAAACTAATTCGTAACTCTAAGAGTAATAATTATTAAAAACTTGTTGACCAAGTAATGTCTTAATTGTACTCGAATCATCTTCTAAAGCATTAATTATACTCGATTAATCATCTAACTCCACATAAAACTAATTTGTAACTTTAATTGTAATGATTATTGAAAACTTGTTGACCAAGTAAAGATTTAATTGTACTCGAATCATCTTCTAAAGAGTTAATTGTACTCGAATCATCTTCTAAAGAATTAAAGTATTCGATTAAACTTTTAAGTCAACATTAACTAATTCGTAAATCTAAGTGTAACGATTATTGAAAACTTGTTGAACAAGTGAAGAGTTAATCGTACTCGAATCGTCATCTATAGAGTTAATGTACTCGATTAATCTTCCAACTCAACATAAAACTAATTCGCAACTCTAAGTGTAATGATTATCGAAAACTTGTTGACTAAATAATGTCTTAATTGTACTCAAATCATCTTCTAAAGAGTTAATTGTACTCAATTAATCTTATAACTCAACATAAAATAAACCTGAACTCTAAGTGTAACGATTATTGAAAACTTGTTGATCAAGTAGAGAGTTAATTATACTGGAATCATCTTGTAAAGAGTTAATGTACTCGATTAATCTTCCAACTCAACATAAAACTAATTCGTAACTCTAAGTGTAATTATAATTGAAAACTTGTTGACCGAGTAATGTCTTGATTGTACTCGAATCATCTTCTAAAGAGTTAATCGTACTCGATTAATCTTATAACTCAACATAAAACTAATCCTTAACACTAAGTGTAACGATTATTGAAAACTTGTTGATCAAGTAAAAAGTTAATTGTACTCGAATCATCTTGTAAAGATTTAATGTACTCAATTAATCTTCTAATTCAACATAAAACTAATTCGTCACTCTAAGTGTAACGATTATTGAAAACTTGTTGACCAAGTAAAGAGTTAATTGCACTTGAATCATCTTTTAAAGAGTTAATTGTACTCGAATCATCTTCTGAAGAGTTAATGTACTCGATTAAACTTTTAACTCAGCATAAACTAATTCGTAACTCTAAGTGTAACGATTATTGAAATCTTGTTGATCAAGTAAAGAGTTAATTGTACTCGAATCATCTTCTAAAGAGTTAATTGTACTCGAATCATCATCTAAAGAGTTAATGTACTCGATTCATCTTTCCAACTCAACATAAAACTAATTCGCAACTCTAAGTGTAATGATTATCGAAAACTTATTGACTAAATAATGTCTTAATTGTACTCGATTCATCTTCTAAAGAGTTAATTGTACTCGATTAATCTTATAACTCAACATAAAACTAATCATTAACTCTTAGTGTAACGATTATTGAAAACTTGTTGACCAAGTAAAGATTTAATTGTACTCGAATCATCTTCTAAAGAGTTAATTGTACTCGATTAATCTTATAACTCAATATAAAACTAATCCTTAACTCTAAGTGTAACGATTATTGAAAACTAGTTGATCAAGTAAAGAGTTAATTGTACTCGAATCATCTTCTAAAGAGTTAATGTACTCGATTAATCTTCTAACTCAACATAAAACCAATTAATCACTCCAAGTGTAACGATTATTGAAAACTTATTGACCAAGTAAAGAGTTAATTGTACTCGAATCATCTTATAAAGAATTAATGTACTCGATTAATCTTTCAACTCAACATAAAACTAATTCGTAACTCTAAGAGTAATAATTATTAAAAACTTGTTGACCAAGTAATGTCTTAATTGTACTCGAATCATCTTCTCAAGCATTAATTATACTCGATTAATCATCTAACTCCACATAAAACTAATTTGTAACTTTAATTGTAATGATTATTGAAAACTTGTTGACCAAGTAAAGATTTAATTGTACTCGAATCATCTTCTAAAGAATTAAAGTATTCGATTAAACTTTTAAGTCAACATTAACTAATTCGTAAATCTAAGTGTAACGATTATTGAAAACTTGTTGAACAAGTGAAGAGTTAATCGTACTCGAATCGTCATCTATAGAGTTAATGTACTCGATTAATCTTCCAACTCAACATAAAACTAATTCGCAACTCTAAGTGTAATGATTATCGAAAACTTGTTGACTAAATAATGTCTTAATTGTACTCAAATCATCTTCTAAAGAGTTAATTGTACTCAATTAATCTTATAACTCAACATAAAATAAACCTGAACTCTAAGTGTAACGATTATTGAAAACTTGTTGATCAAGTAGAGAGTTAATTATACTGGAATCATCTTGTAAAGAGTTAATGTACTCGGTTAATCTTCCAACTCAACATAAAACTAATTCGTAACTCTAAGTGTAATTATAATTGAAAACTTGTTGACCGAGTAATGTCTTGATTGTACTCGAATCATCTTCTAAAGAGTTAATCGTACTCGATTAATCTTATAACTCAACATAAAACTAATCCTTAACACTAAGTGTAACGATTATTGAAAACTTGTTGATCAAGTAAAAAGTTAATTGTACTCGAATCATCTTGTAAAGATTTAATGTACTCGATTAATCTTCTAATTCAACATAAAACTAATTCGTCACTCTAAGTGTAACGATTATTGAAAACTTGTTGACCAAGTAAAGAGTTAATTGCACTTGAATCATCTTTTAAAGAGTTAATTGTACTCGAATCATCTTCTGAAGAGTTAATGTACTCGATTAAACTTTTAACTCAGCATAAACTAATTCGTAACTCTAAGTGTAACGATTATTGAAATCTTGTTGATCAAGTAAAGAGTTAATTGTACTCGAATCATCTTCTAAAGAGTTAATTGTACTCGAATCATCATCTAAAGAGTTAATGTACTCGATTCATCTTTCCAACTCAACATAAAACTAATTCGCAACTCTAAGTGTAATGATTATCGAAAACTTATTGACTAAATAATGTCTTAATTGTACTCGATTCATCTTCTAAAGAGTTAATTGTACTCGATTAATCTTATAACTCAACATAAAACTAATCATTAACTCTTAGTGTAACGATTATTGAAAACTTGTTGACCAAGTAAAGATTTAATTGTACTTGAATCATCTTCTAAAGAGTTAATTGTACTCGATTAATCTTATAACTCAATATAAAACTAATCCTTAACTCTAAGTGTAACGATTATTGAAAACTAGTTGATCAAGTAATGAGTTAATTGTACTCGAATCATCTTCTAAAGAGTTAATGTACTCGATTAATCTTCTAACTCAACATAAAACCAATTAATCACTCCAAGTGTAACGATTATTGAAAACTTATTGACCAAGTAAAGAGTTAATTGTACTCGAATCATCTTATAAAGAATTAATGTACTCGATTAATCTTTCAACTCAACATAAAACTAGTTCGTAACTCTAAGAGTAATAATTATTAAAAACTTGTTGACCAAGTAATGTCTTAATTGTACTCGAATCATCTTCTAAAGCATTAATTATACTCGATTAATCATCTAACTCCACATAAAACTAATTTGTAACTTTAATTGTAATGATTATTGAAAACTTGTTGACCAAGTAAAGATTTAATTGTACTCGAATCATCTTCTAAAGAGTTAATTGTACTCGAATCATCTTCTAAAGAATTAAAGTATTCGATTAAACTTTTAAGTCAACATTAACTAATTCGTAAATCTAAGTGTAACGATTATTGAAAACTTGTTGAACAAGTGAAGAGTTAATTGTACTCGAATCGTCATCTATAGAGTTAATGTACTCGATTAATCTTCCAACTCAACATAAAACTAATTCGCAACTCTAAGTGTAATGATTATCGAAAACTTGTTGACTAAATAATGTCTTAATTGTACTCAAATCATCTTCTAAAGAGTTAATTGTACTCAATTAATCTTATAACTCAACATAAAATAAACCTGAACTCTAAGTGTAACGATTATTGAAAACTTGTTGATCAAGTAGAGAGTTAATTATACTGGAATCATCTTGTAAAGAGTTAATGTACTCGATTAATCTTCCAACTCAACATAAAACTAATTCGTAACTCTAAGTGTAATTATAATTGAAAACTTGTTGACCGAGTAATGTCTTGATTGTACTCGAATCATGTTCTAAAGAGTTAATCGTACTCGATTAATCTTATAACTCAACATAAAACTAATCCTTAACACTAAGTGTAACGATTATTGAAAACTTGTTGATCAAGTAAAAAGTTAATTGTACTCGAATCATCTTGTAAAGATTTAATGTACTCGATTAATCTTCTAATTCAACATAAAACTAATTCGTCACTCTAAGTGTAACGATTATTGAAAACTTGTTGACCAAGTAAAGAGTTAATTGCACTTGAATCATCTTTTAAAGAGTTAATTGTACTCGAATCATCTTCTGAAGAGTTAATGTACTCGATTAAACTTTTAACTCAGCATAAACTAATTCGTAACTCTAAGTGTAACGATTATTGAAATCTTGTTGATCAAGTAAAGAGTTAATTGTACTCGAATCATCTTCTAAAGAGTTAATTGTACTCGAATCATCATCTAAAGAGTTAATGTACTCGATTCATCTTTCCAACTCAACATAAAACTAATTCGCAACTCTAAGTGTAATGATTATCGAAAACTTATTGACTAAATAATGTCTTAATTGTACTCGATTCATCTTCTAAAGAGTTAATTGTACTCGATTAATCTTATAACTCAACATAAAACTAATCATTAACTCTTAGTGTAACGATTATTGAAAACTTGTTGACCAAGTAAAGATTTAATTGTACTCGAATCATCTTCTAAAGAGTTAATTGTACTCGATTAATCTTATAACTCAATATAAAACTAATCCTTAACTCTAAGTGTAACGATTATTGAAAACTAGTTGATCAAGTAAAGAGTTAATTGTACTCGAATCATCTTCTAAAGAGTTAATGTACTCGATTAATCTTCTAACTCAACATAAAACCAATTAATCACTCCCAGTGTAACGATTATTGAAAACTTATTGACCAAGTAAAGAGTTAATTGTACTCGAATCATCTTATAAAGAATTAATGTACTCGATTAATCTTTCAACTCAACATAAAACTAATTCGTAACTCTAAGAGTAATAATTATTAAAAACTTGTTGACCAAGTAATGTCTTAATTGTACTCGAATCATCTTCTAAAGCATTAATTATACTCGATTAATCATCTAACTCCACATAAAACTAATTTGTAACTTTAATTGTAATGATTATTGAAAACTTGTTGACCAAGTAAAGATTTAATTGTACTCGAATCATCTTCTAAAGAGTTAATTGTACTCGAATCATCTTCTAAAGAGTTAATTGTACTCGAATCATCTTCTAAAGAATTAAAGTATTCGATTAAACTTTTAAGTCAACATTAACTAATTCGTAAATCTAAGTGTAACGATTATTGAAAACTTGTTGAACAAGTGAAGAGTTAATTGTACTCGAATCGTCATCTATAGAGTTAATGTACTCGATTAATCTTCCAACTCAACATAAAACTAATTCGCAACTCTAAGTGTAATGATTATCGAAAACTTGTTGACTAAATAATGTCTTAATTGTACTCAAATCATCTTCTAAAGAGTTAATTGTACTCAATTAATCTTATAACTCAACATAAAATAAACCTGAACTCTAAGTGTAACGATTATTGAAAACTTGTTGATCAAGTAGAGAGTTAATTATACTGGAATCATCTTGTAAAGAGTTAATGTACTCGATTAATCTTCCAACTCAACATAAAACTAATTCGTAACTCTAAGTGTAATTATAATTGAAAACTTGTTGACCGAGTAATGTCTTGATTGTACTCGATTCATGTTCTAAAGAGTTAATCGTACTCGATTAATCTTATAACTCAACATAAAACTAATCCTTAACACTAAGTGTAACGATTATTGAAAACTTGTTGATCAAGTAAAAAGTTAATTGTACTCGAATCATCTTGTAAAGATTTAATGTACTCGATTAATCTTCTAATTCAACATAAAACTAATTCGTCACTCTAAGTGTAACGATTATTGAAAACTTGTTGACCAAGTAAAGAGTTAATTGCACTTGAATCATCTTTTAAAGAGTTAATTGTACTCGAATCATCTTCTGAAGAGTTAATGTACTCGATTAAACTTTTAACTCAGCATAAACTAATTCGTAACTCTAAGTGTAACGATTATTGAAATCTTGTTGATCAAGTAAAGAGTTAATTGTACTCGAATCATCTTCTAAAGAGTTAATTGTACTCGAATCATCATCTAAAGAGTTAATGTACTCGATTCATCTTTCCAACTCAACATAAAACTAATTCGCAACTCTAAGTGTAATGATTATCGAAAACTTATTGACTAAATAATGTCTTAATTGTACTCGATTCATCTTCTAAAGAGTTAATTGTACTCGATTAATCTTATAACTCAACATAAAACTAATCATTAACTCTTAGTGTAACGATTATTGAAAACTTGTTGACCAAGTAAAGATTTAATTGTACTCGAATCATCTTCTAAAGAGTTAATTGTACTCGATTAATCTTATAACTCAATATAAAACTAATCCTTAACTCTAAGTGTAACGATTATTGAAAACTAGTTGATCAAGTAAAGAGTTAATTGTACTCGAATCATCTTCTAAAGAGTTAATGTACTCGATTAATCTTCTAACTCAACATAAAACCAATTAATCACTCCCAGTGTAACGATTATTGAAAACTTATTGACCAAGTAAAGAGTTAATTGTACTCGAATCATCTTATAAAGAATTAATGTACTCGATTAATCTTTCAACTCAACATAAAACTAATTCGTAACTCTAAGAGTAATAATTATTAAAAACTTGTTGACCAAGTAATGTCTTAATTGTACTCGAATCATCTTCTAAAGCATTAATTATACTCGATTAATCATCTAACTCCACATAAAACTAATTTGTAACTTTAATTGTAATGATTATTGAAAACTTGTTCACCAAGTAAAGATTTAATTGTACTCGAATCATCTTCTAAAGAGTTAATTGTACTCGAATCATCTTCTAAAGAGTTAATTGTACTCGAATCATCTTCTAAAGAATTAAAGTATTCGATTAAACTTTTAAGTCAACATTAACTAATTCGTAAATCTAAGTGTAACGATTATTGAAAACTTGTTGAACAAGTGAAGAGTTAATTGTACTCGAATCGTCATCTATAGAGTTAATGTACTCGATTAATCTTCCAACTCAACATAAAACTAATTCGCAACTCTAAGTGTAATGATTATCGAAAACTTGTTGACTAAATAATGTCTTAATTGTACTCAAATCATCTTCTAAAGAGTTAATTGTACTCAATTAATCTTATAACTCAACATAAAATAAACCTGAACTCTAAGTGTAACGATTATTGAAAACTTGTTGATCAAGTAGAGAGTTAATTATACTGGAATCATCTTGTAAAGAGTTAATGTACTCGATTAATCTTCCAACTCAACATAAAACTAATTCGTAACTCTAAGTGTAATTATAATTGAAAACTTGTTGACCGAGTAATGTCTTGATTGTACTCGAATCATCTTCTAAAGAGTTAATCGTACTCGATTAATCTTATAACTCAACATAAAACTAATCCTTAACACTAAGTGTAACGATTATTGAAAACTTGTTGATCAAGTAAGAAGTTAATTGTACTCGAATCATCTTGTAAAGATTTAATGTACTCGATTAATCTTCTAATTCAACATAAAACTAATTCGTCACTCTAAGTGTAACGATTATTGAAAACTTGTTGACCAAGTAAAGAGTTAATTGCACTTGAATCATCTTTTAAAGAGTTAATTGTACTCGAATCATCTTCTGAAGAGTTAATGTACTCGATTAATCTTCCAACTCAACATAAAACTAATTCGTAACTCTAAGAGTAATAATTATTAAAAACTTGTTGACCAAGTAATGTCTTAATTGTACTCGAATCATCTTCTAAAGCATTAATTATACTCGATTAATCATCTAACTCCACATAAAACTAATTTGTAACTTTAATTGTAATGATTATTGAAAACTTGTTGACCAAGTAAAGATTTAATTGTACTCGAATCATCTTCTAAAGAGTTAATTGTACTCGAATCATCTTCTAAAAAATTAAAGTATTCGATTAAACTTTTAAGTCAACATTAACTAATTCGTAAATCTAAGTGTAACGATTATTGAAAACTTGTTGAACAAGTGAAGAGTTAATTGTACTCGAATCGTCATCTATAGAGTTAATGTACTCGATTAATCTTCCAACTCAACATAAAACTAATTCGCAACATTAAGTGTAATGATTATCGAAAACTTGTTGACTAAATAATGTCTTAATTGTACTCAAATCATCTTCTAAAGAGTTAATTGTACTCAATTAATCTTATAACTCAACATAAAATAAACCTGAACTCTAAGTGTAACGATTATTGAAAACTTGTTGATCAAGTAGAGAGTTAATTATACTGGAATCATCTTGTAAAGAGTTAATGTACTCGATTAATCTTCCAACTCAACATAAAACTAATTCGTAACTCTAAGTGTAATTATAATTGAAAACTTGTTGACCGAGTAATGTCTTGATTGTACTCGAATCATCTTCTAAAGAGTTAATCGTACTCGATTAATCTTATAACTCAACATAAAACTAATCCTTAACACTAAGTGTAACGATTATTGAAAACTTGTTGATCAAGTAAAAAGTTAATTGTACTCGAATCATCTTGTAAAGATTTAATGTACTCGATTAATCTTCTAATTCAACATAAAACTAATTCGTCACTCTAAGTGTAACGATTATTGAAAACTTGTTGACCAAGTAAAGAGTTAATTGCACTTGAATCATCTTTTAAAGAGTTAATTGTACTCGAATCATCTTCT
Source organism: Scutellaria galericulata (assembly GCA_946896805.1). NCBI lineage: Eukaryota > Viridiplantae > Streptophyta > Magnoliopsida > Lamiales > Lamiaceae > Scutellaria > Scutellaria galericulata. The sequence goes on from OX335794.1 coordinate 7,757,939, forward strand.
GAAGAGTTAATGTACTCGATTAAACTTTTAACTCAGCATAAACTAATTCGTAACTCTAAGTGTAACGATTATTGAAATCTTGTTGATCAAGTAAAGAGTTAATTGTACTCGAATCATCTTCTAAAGAGTTTATTGTACTCGAATCATCATCTAAAGAGTTAATGTACTCGATTCATCTTTCCAACTCAACATAAAACTAATTCGCAACTCTAAGTGTAATGATTATCGAAAACTTATTGACTAAATAATGTCTTAATTGTACTCGATTCATCTTCTAAAGAGTTAATTGTACTCGATTAATCTTATAACTCAACATAAAACTAATCATTAACTCTTAGTGTAACGATTATTGAAAACTTGTTGACCAAGTAAAGATTTAATTGTACTCGAATCATCTTCTAAAGAGTTAATTGTACTCGATTAATCTTATAACTCAATATAAAACTAATCCTTAACTCTAAGTGTAACGATTATTGAAAACTAGTTGATCAAGTAAAGAGTTAATTGTACTCGAATCATCTTCTAAAGAGTTAATGTACTCGATTAATCTTCTAACTCAACATAAAACCAATTAATCACTCCAAGTGTAACGATTATTGAAAACTTATTGACCAAGTAAAGAGTTAATTGTACTCGAATCATCTTATAAAGAATTAATGTACTCGATTAATCTTTCAACTCAACATAAAACTAATTCGTAACTCTAAGAGTAATAATTATTAAAAACTTGTTGACCAAGTAATGTCTTAATTGTACTCGAATCATCTTCTAAAGCATTAATTATACTCGATTAATCATCTAACTCCACATAAAACTAATTTGTAACTTTAATTGTAATGATTATTGAAAACTTGTTGACCAAGTAAAGATTTAATTGTACTCGAATCATCTTCTAAAGAGTTAATTGTACTCGAATCATCTTCTAAAGAATTAAAGTATTCGATTAAACTTTTAAGTCAACATTAACTAATTCGTAAATCTAAGTGTAACGATTATTGAAAACTTGTTGAACAAGTGAAGAGTTAATTGTACTCGAATCGTCATCTATAGAGTTAATGTACTCGATTAATCTTCCAACTCAACATAAAACTAATTCGCAACTCTAAGTGTAATGATTATCGAAAACTTGTTGACTAAATAATATCTTAATTGTACTCAAATCATCTTCTAAAGAGTTAATTGTACTCAATTAATCTTATAACTCAACATAAAATAAACCTGAACTCTAAGTGTAACGATTATTGAAAACTTGTTGATCAAGTAGAGAGTTAATTATACTGGAAACATCTTGTAAAGAGTTAATGTACTCGATTAATCTTCCAACTCAACATAAAACTAATTCGTAACTCTAAGTGTAATTATAATTGAAAACTTGTTGACCGAGTAATGTCTTGATTGTACTCGAATCATCTTCTAAAGCATTAATTATACTCGATTAATCATCTAACTCCACATAAAACTAATTTGTAACTTTAATTGTAATGATTATTGAAAACTTGTTGACCAAGTAAAGATTTAATTGTACTCGAATCATCTTCTAAAGAGTTAATTGTACTCGAATCATCTTCTAAAGAATTAAAGTATTCGATTAAACTTTTAAGTCAACATTAACTAATTCGTAAATCTAAGTGTAACGATTATTGAAAACTTGTTGAACAAGTGAAGAGTTAATTGTACTCGAATCGTCATCTATAGAGTTAATGTACTCGATTAATCTTCCAACTCAACATAAAACTAATTCGCAACTCTAAGTGTAATGATTATCGAAAACTTGTTGACTAAATAATGTCTTAATTGTACTCAAATCATCTTCTAAAGAGTTAATTGTACTCAATTAATCTTATAACTCAACATAAAATAAACCTGAACTCTAAGTGTAACGATTATTGAAAACTTGTTGATCAAGTAGAGAGTTAATTATACTGGAATCATCTTGTAAAGAGTTAATGTACTCGATTAATCTTCCAACTCAACATAAAACTAATTCGTAACTCTTAGTGTAATTATAATTGAAAACTTGTTGACCGAGTAATGTCTTGATTGTACTCGAATCATCTTCTAAAGAGTTAATCGTACTCGATTAATCTTATAACTCAACATAAAACTAATCCTTAACACTAAGTGTAACGATTATTGAAAACTTGTTGATCAAGTAAAAAGTTAATTGTACTCGAATCATCTTGTAAAGATTTAATGTACTCGATTAATCTTCTAATTCAACATAAAACTAATTCGTCACTCTAAGTGTAACGATTATTGAAAACTTGTTGACCAAGTAAAGAGTTAATTGCACTTGAATCATCTTTTAAAGAGTTAATTGTACTCGAATCATCTTCTGAAGAGTTAATGTACTCGATTAAACTTTTAACTCAGCATAAACTAATTCGTAACTCTAAGTGTAACGATTATTGAAATCTTGTTGATCAAGTAAAGAGTTAATTGTACTCGAATCATCTTCTAAAGAGTTAATTGTACTCGAATCATCATCTAAAGAGTTAATGTACTCGATTCATCTTTCCAACTCAACATAAAACTAATTCGCAACTCTAAGTGTAATGATTATCGAAAACTTATTGACTAAATAATGTCTTAATTGTACTCGATTCATCTTCTAAAGAGTTAATTGTACTCGATTAATCTTATAACTCAACATAAAACTAATCATTAACTCTTAGTGTAACGATTATTGAAAACTTGTTGACCAAGTAAAGATTTAATTGTACTCGAATCATCTTCTAAAGAGTTAATTGTACTCGATTAATCTTATAACTCAATATAAAACTAATCCTTAACTCTAAGTGTAACGATTATTGAAAACTAGTTGATCAAGTAAGAGTTAATTGTACTCGAATCATCTTCTAAAGAGTTAATGTACTCGATTAATCTTCTAACTCAACATAAAACCAATTAATCACTCCAAGTGTAACGATTATTGAAAACTTATTGACCAAGTAAAGAGTTAATTGTACTCGAATCATCTTATAAAGAATTAATGTACTCGATTAATCTTCCAACTGAACATAAAACTAATTCGTAACTCTAAGAGTAATAATTATTAAAAACTTGTTGACCAAGTAATGTCTTAATTGTACTCGAATCATCTTCTAAAGCATTAATTATACTCGATTAATCATCTAACTCCACATAAAACTAATTTGTAACTTTAATTGTAATGATTATTGAAAACTTGTTGACCAAGTAAAGATTTAATTGTACTCGAATCATCTTCTAAAGAGTTAATTGTACTCGAATCATCTTCTAAAGAATTAAAGTATTCGATTAAACTTTTAAGTCAACATTAACTAATTCGTAAATCTAAGTGTAACGATTATTGAAAACTTGTTGAACAAGTGAAGAGTTAATTGTACTCGAATCGTCATCTATAGAGTTAATGTACTCGATTAATCTTCCAACTCAACATAAAACTAATTCGCAACTCTAAGTGTAATGATTATCGAAAACTTGTTGACTAAATAATGTCTTAATTGTACTCAAATCATCTTCTAAAGAGTTAATTGTACTCAATTAATCTTATAACTCAACATAAAATAAACCTGAACTCTAAGTGTAACGATTATTGAAAACTTGTTGATCAAGTAGAGAGTTAATTATACTGGAATCATCTTGTAAAGAGTTAATGTACTCGATTAATCTTCCAACTCAACATAAAACTAATTCGTAACTCTAAGTGTAATTATAATTGAAAACTTGTTGACCGAGTAATGTCTTGATTGTACTCGAATCATCTTCTAAAGAGTTAATCGTACTCGATTAATCTTATAACTCAACATAAAACTAATCCTTAACACTAAGTGTAACGATTATTGAAAACTTGTTGATCAAGTAAAAAGTTAATTGTACTCGAATCATCTTGTAAAGATTTAATGTACTCGATTAATCTTCTAATTCAACATAAAACTAATTCGTCACTCTAAGTGTAACGATTATTGAAAACTTGTTGACCAAGTAAAGAGTTAATTGCACTTGAATCATCTTTTAAAGAGTTAATTGTACTCGAATCATCTTCTGAAGAGTTAATGTACTCGATTAAACTTTTAACTCAGCATAAACTAATTCGTAACTCTAAGTGTAACGATTATTGAAATCTTGTTGATCAAGTAAAGAGTTAATTGTACTCGAATCATCTTCTAAAGAGTTAATTGTACTCGAATCATCATCTAAAGAGTTAATGTACTCGATTCATCTTTCCAACTCAACATAAAACTAATTCGCAACTCTAAGTGTAATGATTATCGAAAACTTATTGACTAAATAATGTCTTAATTGTACTCGATTCATCTTCTAAAGAGTTAATTGTACTCGATTAATCTTATAACTCAACATAAAACTAATCATTAACTCTTAGTGTAACGATCATTGAAAACTTGTTGACCAAGTAAAGATTTAATTGTACTCGAATCATCCTCTAAAGAGTTAATTGTACTCGATTAATCTTATAACTCAACATAAAACTAATCCTTAACTCTAAGTGTAACGATTATTGAAAACTAGTTGATCAAGTAAAGAGTTAATTGTACTCGAATCATCTTCTAAAGAGTTAATGTACTCGATTAATCTTCTTACTCAACATAAAACCAATTAATCACTCTAAGTGTAACGATTATTGAAAACTTATTGACCAAGTAAAGAGTTAATTGTACTCGAATCATCTTATAAAGAATTAATGTACTCGATTAATCTTCCAACTCAACATAAAACTAATTCGTAACTCTAAGAGTAATAATTATTAAAAACTTGTTGACCAAGTAATGTCTTAATTGTACTCGAATCATCTTCTAAAGCATTAATTATACTCGATTAATCATCTAACTCCACATAAAACTAATTTGTAACTTTAATTGTAATGATTATTGAAAACTTGTTGACCAAGTAAAGATTTAATTGTACTCGAATCATCTTCTAAAGAGTTAATTGTACTCGAATCATCTTCTAAAGAATTAAAGTATTCGATTAAACTTTTAAGTCAACATTAACTAATTCGTAAATCTAAGTGTAACGATTATTGAAAACTTGTTGAACAAGTGAAGAGTTAATTGTACTCGAATCGTCATCTATAGAGTTAATGTACTCGATTAATCTTCCAACTCAACATAAAACTAATTCGCAACTCTAAGTGTAATGATTATCGAAAACTTGTTGACTAAATAATATCTTAATTGTACTCAAATCATCTTCTAAAGAGTTAATTGTACTCAATTAATCTTATAACTCAACATAAAATAAACCTGAACTCTAAGTGTAACGATTATTGAAAACTTGTTGATCAAGTAGAGAGTTAATTATACTGGAATCATCTTGTAAAGAGTTAATGTACTAGATTAATCTTCCAACTCAACATAAAACTAATTCGTAACTCTAAGTGTAATTATAATTGAAAACTTGTTGACCGAGTAATGTCTTGATTGTACTCGAATCATCTTCTAAAGAGTTAATCGTACTCGATTAATCTTATAACTCAACATAAAACTAATCCTTAACACTAAGTGTAACGATTATTGAAAACTTGTTGATCAAGTAAAAAGTTAATTGTACTCGAATCATCTTGTAAAGATTTAATGTACTCGATTAATCTTCTAATTCAACATAAAACTAATTCGTCACTCTAAGTGTAACGATTATTGAAAACTTGTTGACCAAGTAAAGAGTTAATTGCACTTGAATCATCTTTTAAAGAGTTAATTGTACTCGAATCATCTTCTGAAGAGTTAATGTACTCGATTAAAATTTTAACTCAGCATAAACTAATTCGTAACTCTAAGTGTAACGATTATTGAAATCTTGTTGATCAAGTAAAGAGTTAATTGTACTCGAATCATCTTCTAAAGAGTTAATTGTACTCGAATCATCATCTAAAGAGTTAATGTACTCGATTCATCTTTCCAACTCAACATAAAACTAATTCGCAACTCTAAGTGTAATGATTATCGAAAACTTATTGACTAAATAATGTCTTAATTGTACTCGATTCATCTTCTAAAGAGTTAATTGTACTCGATTAATCTTATAACTCAACATAAAACTAATCATTAACTCTTAGTGTAACGATTATTGAAAACTTGTTGACCAAGTAAAGATTTAATTGTACTCGAATCATCCTCTAAAGAGTTAATTGTACTCGATTAATCTTATAACTCAATATAAAACTAATCCTTAACTCTAAGTGTAACGATTATTGAAAACTAGTTGATCAAGTAAAGAGTTAATTGTACTCGAATCATCTTCTAAAGAGTTAATGTACTCGATTAATCTTCTTACTCAACATAAAACCAATTAATCACTCTAAGTGTAACGATTATTGAAAACTTATTGACCAAGTAAAGAGTTAATTGTACTCGAATCATCTTATAAAGAATTAATGTACTCGATTAATCTTCCAACTCAACATAAAACTAATTCGTAACTCTAAGAGTAATAATTATTAAAAACTTGTTGACCAAGTAATGTCTTAATTGTACTCGAATCATCTTCTAAAGCATTAATTATACTCGATTAATCATCTAACTCCACATAAAACTAATTTGTAACTTTAATTGTAATGATTATTGAAAACTTGTTGACCAAGTAAAGATTTAATTATACTCGAATCATCTTCTAAAGAGTTAATTGTACTCGAATCATCTTCTAAAGAATTAAAGTATTCGATTAAACTTTTAAGTCAACATTAACTAATTCGTAAATCTAAGTGTAACGATTATTGAAAACTTGTTGAACAAGTGAAGAGTTAATTGTACTCGAATCGTCATCTATAGAGTTAATGTACTCGATTAATCTTCCAACTCAACATAAAACTAATTCGCAACTCTAAGTGTAATGATTATCGAAAACTTGTTGACTAAATAATATCTTAATTGTACTCAAATCATCTTCTAAAGAGTTAATTGTACTCAATTAATCTTATAACTCAACATAAAATAAACCTGAACTCTAAGTGTAACGATTATTGAAAACTTGTTGATCAAGTAGAGAGTTAATTATACTGGAATCATCTTGTAAAGAGTTAATGTACTAGATTAATCTTCCAACTCAACATAAAACTAATTCGTAACTCTAAGTGTAATTATAATTGAAAACTTGTTGACCGAGTAATGTCTTGATTGTACTCGAATCATCTTCTAAAGAGTTAATCGTACTCGATTAATCTTATAACTCAACATAAAACTAATCCTTAACACTAAGTGTAACGATTATTGAAAACTTGTTGATCAAGTAAAAAGTTAATTGTACTCGAATCATCTTGTAAAGATTTAATGTACTCGATTAATCTTCTAATTCAACATAAAACTAATTCGTCACTCTAAGTGTAACGATTATTGAAAACTTGTTGACCAAGTAAAGAGTTAATTGCACTTGAATCATCTTTTAAAGAGTTAATTGTACTCGAATCATCTTCTGAAGAGTTAATGTACTCGATTAAAATTTTAACTCAGCATAAACTAATTCGTAACTCTAAGTGTAACGATTATTGAAATCTTGTTGATCAAGTAAAGAGTTAATTGTACTCGAATCATCTTCTAAAGAGTTAATTGTACTCGAATCATCATCTAAAGAGTTAATGTACTCGATTCATCTTTCCAACTCAACATAAAACTAATTCGCAACTCTAAGTGTAATGATTATCGAAAACTTATTGACTAAATAATGTCTTAATTGTACTCGATTCATCTTCTAAAGAGTTAATTGTACTCGATTAATCTTATAACTCAACATAAAACTAATCATTAACTCTTAGTGTAACGATTATTGAAAACTTGTTGACCAAGTAAAGATTTAATTGTACTCGAATCATCTTCTAAAGAGTTAATTGTACTCGATTAATCTTATAACTCAATATAAAACTAATCCTTAACTCTAAGTGTAACGATTATTGAAAACTAGTTGATCAAGTAAAGAGTTAATTGTACTCGAATCATCTTCTAAAGAGTTAATGTACTCGATTAATCTTCTTACTCAACATAAAACCAATTAATCACTCCAAGTGTAACGATTATTGAAAACTTATTGACCAAGTAAAGAGTTAATTGTACTCGAATCATCTTATAAAGAATTAATGTACTCGATTAATCTTCCAACTCAACATAAAACTAATTCGTAACTCTAAGAGTAATAATTATTAAAAACTTGTTGACCAAGTAATGTCTTAATTGTACTCGAATCATCTTCTAAAGCATTAATTATACTCGATTAATCATCTAACTCCACATAAAACTAATTTGTAACTTTAATTGTAATGATTATTGAAAACTTGTTGACCAAGTAAAGATTTAATTGTACTCGAATCATCTTCTAAAGAGTTAATTGTACTCGAATCATCTTCTAAAGAATTAAAGTATTCGATTAAACTTTTAAGTCAACATTAACTAATTCGTAAATCTAAGTGTAACGATTATTGAAAACTTGTTGAACAAGTGAAGAGTTAATTGTACTCGAATCGTCATCTATAGAGTTAATGTACTCGATTAATCTTCCAACTCAACATAAAACTAATTCGCAACTCTAAGTCTAATGATTATCGAAAACTTGTTGACTAAATAATGTCTTAATTGTACTCAATTAATCTTGTAACTCAACATAAAATAAACCTGAACTCTAAGTGTAACGATTATTGAAAATTTGTTGATCAAGTAGAGAGTTAATTATACTGGAATCATCTTGTAAAGAGTTAATGTACTCGATTAATCTTCCAACTCAACATAAAACTAATTCGTAACTCTAAGTGTAATTATAATTGAAAACTTGTTGACCGAGTAATGTCTTGATTGTACTCGAATCATCTTCTAAAGAGTTAATCGTACTCGATTAATCTTATAACTCAACATAAAACTAATCCTTAACACTAAGTGTAACGATAATTGAAAACTTGTTGATCAAGTAAAAAGTTAATTGTACTCGAATCATCTTGTAAAGATTTAATGTACTCGATTAATCTTCTAATTCAACATAAAACTAATTCGTCACTCTAAGTGTAACGATTATTGAAAACTTGTTGACCAAGTAAAGAGTTAATTGCACTTGAATCATCTTTTAAAGAGTTAATTGTACTCGAATCGTCTTCTGAAGAGTTAATGTACTCGATTAAACTTTTAACTCAGCATAAACTAATTCGTAACTCTAAGTGTAACGATTATTGAAATCTTGTTGATCAAGTAAAGAGTTAATTGTACTCGAATCATCTTCTAAAGAGTTAATTGTACTCGAATCATCATCTAAAGAGTTAATGTACTCGATTCATCTTTCCAACTCAACATAAAACTAATTCGCAACTCTAAGTGTAATGATTATCGAAAACTTATTGACTAAATAATGTCTTAATTGTACTCGATTCATCTTCTAAAGAGTTAATTGTACTCGATTAATCTTATAACTCAACATAAAACTAATCATTAACTCTTAGTGTAACGATTATTGAAAACTTGTTGACCAAGTAAAGATTTAATTGTACTCGAATCATCTTCTAAAGAGTTAATTGTACTCGATTAATCTTATAACTCAATATAAAACTAATCCTTAACTCTAAGTGTAACGATTATTGAAAACTAGTTGATCAAGTAAAGAGTTAATTGTACTCGAATCATCTTCTAAAGAGTTAATGTACTCGATTAATCTTCTAACTCAACATAAAACCAATTAATCACTCTAAGTGTAACGATTATTGAAAACTTATTGACCAAGTAAAGAGTTAATTGTACTCGAATCATCTTATAAAGAATTAATGTACTCGATTAATCTTCCAACTCAACATAAAACTAATTCGTAACTCTAAGAGTAATAATTATTAAAAACTTGTTGACCAAGTAATGTCTTAATTGTACTCGAATCATCTTCTAAAGCATTAATTATACTCGATTAATCATCTAACTCCACATAAAACTAATTTGTAACTTTAATTGTAATGATTATTGAAAACTTGTTGACCAAGTAAAGATTTAATTGTACTCGAATCATCTTCTAAAGAGTTAATTGTACTCGAATCATCTTCTAAAGAATTAAAGTATTCGATTAAACTTTTAAGTCAACATTAACTAATTCGTAAATCTAAGTGTAACGATTATTGAAAACTTGTTGAACAAGTGAAGAGTTAATTGTACTCGAATCGTCATCTATAGAGTTAATGTACTCGATTAATCTTCCAACTCAACATAAAACTAATTCGCAACTCTAAGTGTAATGATTATCGAAAACTTGTTGACTAAATAATGTCTTAATTGTACTCAAATCATCTTCTAAAGAGTTAATTGTACTCAATTAATCTTATAACTCAACATAAAATAAACCTGAACTCTAAGTGTAACGATTATTGAAAACTTGTTGATCAAGTAGAGAGTTAATTATACTGGAATCATCTTGTAAAGAGTTAATGTACTCGATTAATCTTCCAACTCAACATAAAACTAATTCGTAACTCTAAGTGTAATTATAATTGAAAACTTGTTGACCGAGTAATGTCTTGATTGTACTCGAATCATCTTCTAAAGAGTTAATCGTACTCGATTAATCTTATAACTCAACATAAAACTAATCCTTAACACTAAGTGTAACGATTATTGAAAACTTGTTGATCAAGTAAGAAGTTAATTGTACTCGAATCATCTTGTAAAGATTTAATGTACTCGATTAATCTTCTAATTCAACATAAAACTAATTCGTCACTCTAAGTGTAACGATTATTGAAAACTTGTTGACCAAGTAAAGAGTTAATTGCACTTGAATCATCTTTTAAAGAGTTAATTGTACTCGAATCATCTTCTGAAGAGTTAATGTACTCGATTAAACTTTTAACTCAGCATAAACTAATTCGTAACTCTAAGTGTAACGATTATTGAAATCTTGTTGATCAAGTAAAGAGTTAATTGTACTCGAATCATCTTCTAAAGAGTTAATTGTACTCGAATCATCATCTAAAGAGTTAATGTACTCGATTCATCTTTCCAACTCAACATAAAACTAATTCGCAACTCTAAGTGTAATGATTATCGAAAACTTATTGACTAAATAATGTCTTAATTGTACTCGATTCATCTTCTAAAGAGTTAATTGTACTCGATTAATCTTATAACTCAACATAAAACTAATCATTAACTCTTAGTGTAACGATTATTGAAAACTTGTTGACCAAGTAAAGATTTAATTGTACTCGAATCATCCTCTAAAGAGTTAATTGTACTCGATTAATCTTATAACTCAACATAAAACTAATCCTTAACTCTAAGTGTAACGATTATTGAAAACTAGTTGATCAAGTAAAGAGTTAATTGTACTCGAATCATCTTCTAAAGAGTTAATGTACTCGATTAATCTTCTTACTCAACATAAAACCAATTAATCACTCTAAGTGTAACGATTATTGAAAACTTATTGACCAAGTAAAGAGTTAATTGTACTCGAATCATCTTATAAAGAATTAATGTACTCGATTAATCTTCCAACTCAACATAAAACTAATTCGTAACTCTAAGAGTAATAATTATTAAAAACTTGTTGACCAAGTAATGTCTTAATTGTACTCGAATCATCTTCTAAAGCATTAATTATACTCGATTAATCATCTAACTCCACATAAAACTAATTTGTAACTTTAATTGTAATGATTATAGAAAACTTGTTGACCAAGTAAAGATTTAATTGTACTCGAATCATCTTCTAAAGAGTTAATTGTACTCGAATCATCTTCTAAAGAATTAAAGTATTCGATTAAACTTTTAAGTCAACATTAACTAATTCGTAAATCTAAGTGTAACGATTATTGAAAACTTGTTGAACAAGTGAAGAGTTAATTGTACTCGAATCGTCATCTATAGAGTTAATGTACTCGATTAATCTTCCAACTCAACATAAAACTAATTCGCAACTCTAAGTGTAATGATTATCGAAAACTTGTTGACTAAATAATATCTTAATTGTACTCAAATCATCTTCTAAAGAGTTAATTGTACTCAATTAATCTTATAACTCAACATAAAATAAACCTGAACTCTAAGTGTAACGATTATTGAAAACTTGTTGATCAAGTAGAGAGTTAATTATACTGGAATCATCTTGTAAAGAGTTAATGTACTAGATTAATCTTCCAACTCAACATAAAACTAATTCGTAACTCTAAGTGTAATTATAATTGAAAACTTGTTGACCGAGTAATGTCTTGATTGTACTCGAATCATCTTCTAAAGAGTTAATCGTACTCGATTAATCTTATAACTCAACATAAAACTAATCCTTAACACTAAGTGTAACGATTATTGAAAACTTGTTGATCAAGTAAAAAGTTAATTGTACTCGAATCATCTTGTAAAGATTTAATGTACTCGATTAATCTTCTAATTCAACATAAAACTAATTCGTCACTCTAAGTGTAACGATTATTGAAAACTTGTTGACCAAGTAAAGAGTTAATTGCACTTGAATCATCTTTTAAAGAGTTAATTGTACTCGAATCATCTTCTGAAGAGTTAATGTACTCGATTAAAATTTTAACTCAGCATAAACTAATTCGTAACTCTAAGTGTAACGATTATTGAAATCTTGTTGATCAAGTAAAGAGTTAATTGTACTCGAATCATCTTCTAAAGAGTTAATTGTACTCGAATCATCATCTAAAGAGTTAATGTACTCGATTCATCTTTCCAACTCAACATAAAACTAATTCGCAACTCTAAGTGTAATGATTATCGAAAACTTATTGACTAAATAATGTCTTAATTGTACTCGATTCATCTTCTAAAGAGTTAATTGTACTCGATTAATCTTATAACTCAACATAAAACTAATCATTAACTCTTAGTGTAACGATTATTGAAAACTTGTTGACCAAGTAAAGATTTAATTGTACTCGAATCATCTTCTAAAGAGTTAATTGTACTCGATTAATCTTATAACTCAATATAAAACTAATCCTTAACTCTAAGTGTAACGATTATTGAAAACTAGTTGATCAAGTAAAGAGTTAATTGTACTCGAATCATCTTCTAAAGAGTTAATGTACTCGATTAATCTTCTTACTCAACATAAAACCAATTAATCACTCCAAGTGTAACGATTATTGAAAACTTATTGACCAAGTAAAGAGTTAATTGTACTCGAATCATCTTATAAAGAATTAATGTACTCGATTAATCTTCCAACTCAACATAAAACTAATTCGTAACTCTAAGAGTAATAATTATTAAAAACTTGTTGACCAAGTAATGTCTTAATTGTACTCGAATCATCTTCTAAAGCATTAATTATACTCGATTAATCATCTAACTCCACATAAAACTAATTTGTAACTTTAATTGTAATGATTATTGAAAACTTGTTGACCAAGTAAAGATTTAATTGTACTCGAATCATCTTCTAAAGAGTTAATTGTACTCGAATCATCTTCTAAAGAATTAAAGTATTCGATTAAACTTTTAAGTCAACATTAACTAATTCGTAAATCTAAGTGTAACGATTATTGAAAACTTGTTGAACAAGTGAAGAGTTAATTGTACTCGAATCGTCATCTATAGAGTTAATGTACTCGATTAATCTTCCAACTCAACATAAAACTAATTCGCAACTCTAAGTCTAATGATTATCGAAAACTTGTTGACTAAATAATGTCTTAATTGTACTCAATTAATCTTGTAACTCAACATAAAATAAACCTGAACTCTAAGTGTAACGATTATTGAAAACTTGTTGATCAAGTAGAGAGTTAATTATACTGGAATCATCTTGTAAAGAGTTAATGTACTCGATTAATCTTCCAACTCAACATAAAACTAATTCGTAACTCTAAGTGTAATTATAATTGAAAACTTGTTGACCGAGTAATGTCTTGATTGTACTCGAATCATCTTCTAAAGAGTTAATCGTACTCGATTAATCTTATAACTCAACATAAAACTAATCCTTAACACTAAGTGTAACGATAATTGAAAACTTGTTGATCAAGTAAAAAGTTAATTGTACTCGAATCATCTTGTAAAGATTTAATGTACTCGATTAATCTTCTAATTCAACATAAAACTAATTCGTCACTCTAAGTGTAACGATTATTGAAAACTTGTTGACCAAGTAAAGAGTTAATTGCACTTGAATCATCTTTTAAAGAGTTAATTGTACTCGAATCGTCTTCTGAAGAGTTAATGTACTCGATTAAACTTTTAACTCAGCATAAACTAATTCGTAACTCTAAGTGTAACGATTATTGAAATCTTGTTGATCAAGTAAAGAGTTAATTGTACTCGAATCATCTTCTAAAGAGTTAATTGTACTCGAATCATCATCTAAAGAGTTAATGTACTCGATTCATCTTTCCAACTCAACATAAAACTAATTCGCAACTCTAAGTGTAATGATTATCGAAAACTTATTGACTAAATAATGTCTTAATTGTACTCGATTCATCTTCTAAAGAGTTAATTGTACTCGATTAATCTTATAACTCAACATAAAACTAATCATTAACTCTTAGTGTAACGATTATTGAAAACTTGTTGACCAAGTAAAGATTTAATTGTACTCGAATCATCTTCTAAAGAGTTAATTGTACTCGATTAATCTTATAACTCAATATAAAACTAATCCTTAACTCTAAGTGTAACGATTATTGAAAACTAGTTGATCAAGTAAAGAGTTAATTGTACTCGAATGATCTTCTAAAGAGTTAATGTACTCGATTAATCTTCTAACTCAACATAAAACCAATTAATCACTCCAAGTGTAACGATTATTGAAAACTTATTGACCAAGTAAAGAGTTAATTGTACTCGAATCATCTTATAAAGAATTAATGTACTCGATTAATCTTTCAACTCAACATAAAACTAATTCGTAACTCTAAGAGTAATAATTATTAAAAACTTGTTGACCAAGTAATGTCTTAATTGTACTCGAATCATCTTCTAAAGCATTAATTATACTCGATTAATCATCTAACTCCACATAAAACTAATTTGTAACTTTAATTGTAATGATTATTGAAAACTTGTTGACCAAGTAAAGATTTAATTGTACTCGAATCATCTTCTAAAGAGTTAATTGTACTCGAATCATCTTCTAAAGAATTAAAGTATTCGATTAAACTTTTAAGTCAACATTAACTAATTCGTAAATCTAAGTGTAACGATTATTGAAAACTTGTTGAACAAGTGAAGAGTTAATTGTACTCGAATCGTCATCTATAGAGTTAATGTACTCGATTAATCTTCCAACTCAACATAAAACTAATTCGCAACTCTAAGTGTAATGATTATCGAAAACTTGTTGACTAAATAATGTCTTAATTGTACTCAAATCATCTTCTAAAGAGTTAATTGTACTCAATTAATCTTATAACTCAACATAAAATAAACCTGAACTCTAAGTGTAACGATTATTGAAAACTTGTTGATCAAGTAGAGAGTTAATTATACTGGAATCATCTTGTAAAGAGTTAATGTACTCGATTAATCTTCCAACTCAACATAAAACTAATTCGTAACTCTAAGTGTAATTATAATTGAAAACTTGTTGACCGAGTAATGTCTTGATTGTACTCGAATCATCTTCTAAAGAGTTAATCGTACTCGATTAATCTTATAACTCAACATAAAACTAATCCTTAACACTAAGTGTAACGATTATTGAAAACTTGTTGATCAAGTAAAAAGTTAATTGTACTCGAATCATCTTGTAAAGATTTAATGTACTCGATTAATCTTCTAATTCAACATAAAACTAATTCGTCACTCTAAGTGTAACGATTATTGAAAACTTGTTGACCAAGTAAAGAGTTAATTGCACTTGAATCATCTTTTAAAGAGTTAATTGTACTCGAATCATCTTCTGAAGAGTTAATGTACTCGATTATACTTTTAACTCAGCATAAACTAATTCGTAACTCTAAGTGTAACGATTATTGAAATCTTGTTGATCAAGTAAAGAGTTAATTGTACTCGAATCATCTTCTAAAGAGTTAATTGTACTCGAATCATCATCTAAAGAGTTAATGTACTCGATTCATCTTTCCAACTCAACATAAAACTAATTCGCAACTCTAAGTGTAATGATTATCGAAAACTTATTGACTAAATAATGTCTTAATTGTACTCGATTCATCTTCTAAAGAGTTAATTGTACTCGATAAATCTTATAACTCAACATAAAACTAATCATTAACTCTTAGTGTAACGATTATTGAAAACTTGTTGACCAAGTAAAGATTTAATTGTACTCGAATCATCTTCTAAAGAGTTAATTGTACTCGATTAATCTTGTAACTCAATATAAAACTAATCCTTAACTCTAAGTGTAACGATTATTGAAAACTAGTTGATCAAGTAAAGAGTTAATTGTACTCGAATCATCTTCTAAAGAGTTAATGTACTCGATTAATCTTCTAACTCAACATAAAACCAATTAATCACTCTAAGTGTAACGATTATTGAAAACTTATTGACCAAGTAAAGAGTTAATTGTACTCGAATCATCTTATAAAGAATTAATGTACTCGATTAATCTTCCAACTCAACATAAAACTAATTCGTAACTCTAAGAGTAATAATTATTAAAAACTTGTTGACCAAGTAATGTCTTAATTGTACTCGAATCATCTTCTAAAGCATTAATTATACTCGATTAATCATCTAACTCCACATAAAACTAATTTGTAACTTTAATTGTAATGATTATTGAAAACTTGTTGACCAAGTAAAGATTTAATTGTACTCGAATCATCTTCTAAAGAGTTAATTGTACTCGAATCATCTTCTAAAGAATTAAAGTATTCGATTAAACTTTTAAGTCAACATTAACTAATTCGTAAATCTAAGTGTAACGATTATTGAAAACTTGTTGAACAAGTGAAGAGTTAATTGTACTCGAATCGTCATCTATAGAGTTAATGTACTCGATTAATCTTCCAACTCAACATAAAACTAATTCGCAACTCTAAGTGTAATGATTATCGAAAACTTGTTGACTAAATAATGTCTTAATTGTACTCAAATCATCTTCTAAAGAGTTAATTGTACTCAATTAATCTTATAACTCAACATAAAATAAACCTGAACTCTAAGTGTAACGATTATTGAAAACTTGTTGATCAAGTAGAGAGTTAATTATACTGGAATCATCTTGTAAAGAGTTAATGTACTCGATTAATCTTCCAACTCAACATAAAACTAATTCGTAACTCTAAGTGTAATTATAATTGAAAACTTGTTGACCGAGTAATGTCTTGATTGTACTCGAATCATCTTCTAAAGAGTTAATCGTACTCGATTAATCTTATAACTCAACATAA
Organism: Scutellaria galericulata; assembly: GCA_946896805.1. Lineage (NCBI taxonomy): Eukaryota > Viridiplantae > Streptophyta > Magnoliopsida > Lamiales > Lamiaceae > Scutellaria > Scutellaria galericulata. Next base: position 7,775,208 of record OX335794.1, read on the forward strand.
AACTAATCCTTAACACTAAGTGTAACGATTATTGAAAACTTGTTGATCAAGTAAAAAGTTAATTGTACTCGAATCATCTTGTAAAGATTTAATGTACTCGATTAATCTTCTAATTCAACATAAAACTAATTCGTCACTCTAAGTGTAACGATTATTGAAAACTTGTTGACCAAGTAAAGAGTTAATTGCACTTGAATCATCTTTTAAAGAGTTAATTGTACTCGAATCATCTTCTGAAGAGTTAATGTACTCGATTAAACTTTTAACTCAGCATAAACTAATTCGTAACTCTAAGTGTAACGATTATTGAAATCTTGTTGATCAAGTAAAGAGTTAATTGTACTCGAATCATCTTCTAAAGAGTTAATTGTACTCGAATCATCATCTAAAGAGTTAATGTACTCGATTCATCTTTCCAACTCAACATAAAACTAATTCGCAACTCTAAGTGTAATGATTATCGAAAACTTATTGACTAAATAATGTCTTAATCGTACTCGATTCATCTTCTAAAGAGTTAATTGTACTCGATTAATCTTATAACTCAACATAAAACTAATCATTAACTCTTAGTGTAACGATTATTGAAAACTTGTTGACCAAGTAAAGATTTAATTGTACTCGAATCATCTTCTAAAGAGTTAATTGTACTCGATTAATCTTGTAACTCAATATAAAACTAATCCTTAACTCTAAGTGTAACGATTATTGAAAACTTGTTGAACAAGTGAAGAGTTAATTGTACTCGAATCGTCATCTATAGAGTTAATGTACTCGATTAATCTTCCAACTCAACATAAAACTAATTCGCAACTCTAAGTGTAATGATTATCGAAAACTTGTTGACTAAATAATGTCTTAATTGTACTCAAATCATCTTCTAAAGAGTTAATTGTACTCAATTAATCTTATAACTCAACATAAAATAAACCTGAACTCTAAGTGTAACGATTATTGAAAACTTGTTGATCAAGTAGAGAGTTAATTATACTGGAATCATCTTGTAAAGAGTTAATGTACTCGATTAATCTTCCAACTCAACATAAAACTAATTCGTAACTCTAAGTGTAATTATAATTGAAAACTTGTTGACCGAGTAATGTCTTGATTGTACTCGAATCATCTTCTAAAGAGTTAATCGTACTCGATTAATCTTATAACTCAACATAAAACTAATCCTTAACACTAAGTGTAACGATTATTGAAAACTTGTTGATCAAGTAAAAAGTTAATTGTACTCGAATCATCTTGTAAAGATTTAATGTACTCGATTAATCTTCTAATTCAACATAAAACTAATTCGTCACTCTAAGTGTAACGATTATTGAAAACTTGTTGACCAAGTAAAGAGTTAATTGCACTTGAATCATCTTTTAAAGAGTTAATTGTACTCGAATCATCTTCTGAAGAGTTAATGTACTCGATTAAACTTTTAACTCAGCATAAACTAATTCGTAACTCTAAGTGTAACGATTATTGAAATCTTGTTGATCAAGTAAAGAGTTAATTGTACTCGAATCATCTTCTAAAGAGTTAATTGTACTCGAATCATCATCTAAAGAGTTAATGTACTCGATTCATCTTTCCAACTCAACATAAAACTAATTCGCAACTCTAAGTGTAATGATTATCGAAAACTTATTGACTAAATAATGTCTTAATTGTACTCGATTCATCTTCTAAAGAGTTAATTGTACTCGATTAATCTTATAACTCAACATAAAACTAATCATTAACTCTTAGTGTAACGATTATTGAAAACTTGTTGACCAAGTAAAGATTTAATTGTACTCGAATCATCTTCTAAAGAGTTAATTGTACTCGATTAATCTTGTAACTCAATATAAAACTAATCCTTAACTCTAAGTGTAACGATTATTGAAAACTAGTTGATCAAGTAAAGAGTTAATTGTATTCGAATCATCTTCTAAAGAGTTAATGTACTCGATTAATCTTCTAACTCAACATAAAACCAATTAATCACTCTAAGTGTAACGATTATTGAAAACTTATTGACCAAGTAAAGAGTTAATTGTACTCGAATCATCTTATAAAGAATTAATGTACTCGATTAATCTTCCAACTCAACATAAAACTAATTCGTAACTCTAAGAGTAATAATTATTAAAAACTTGTTGACCAAGTAATGTCTTAATTGTACTCGAATCATCTTCTAAAGCATTAATTATACCCGATTAATCATCTAACTCCACATAAAACTAATTTGTAACTTCAATTGTAATGATTATTGAAAACTTGTTGACCAAGTAAAGATTTAATTGTACTCGAATCATCTTCTAAAGAGTTAATTGTACTCGAATCATCTTCTAAAGAATTAAAGTATTCGATTAAACTTTTAAGTCAACATTAACTAATTCGTAAATCTAAGTGTAACGATTATTGAAAACTTGTTGAACAAGTGAAGAGTTAATTGTACTCGAATCGTCATCTATAGAGTTAATGTACTCGATTAATCTTCCAACTCAACATAAAACTAATTCGCAACTCTAAGTGTAATGATTATCGAAAACTTGTTGACTAAATAATGTCTTAATTGTACTCAAATCATCTTCTAAAGAGTTAATTGTACTCAATTAATCTTATAACTCAACATAAAATAAACCTGAACTCTAAGTGTAACGATTATTGAAAACTTGTTGATCAAGTAGAGAGTTAATTATACTGGAATCATCTTGTAAAGAGTTAATGTACTCGATTAATCTTCCAACTCAACATAAAACTAATTCGTAACTCTAAGTGTAATTATAATTGAAAACTTGTTGACCGAGTAATGTCTTGATTGTACTCGAATCATCTTCTAAAGAGTTAATCGTACTCGATTAATCTTATAACTCAACATAAAACTAATCCTTAACACTAAGTGTAACGATTATTGAAAACTTGTTGATCAAGTAAAAAGTTAATTGTACTCGAATCATCTTGTAAAGATTTAATGTACTCGATTAATCTTCTAATTCAACATAAAACTAATTCGTCACTCTAAGTGTAACGATTATTGAAAACTTGTTGACCAAGTAAAGAGTTAATTGCACTTGAATCATCTTTTAAAGAGTTAATTGTACTCGAATCATCTTCTGAAGAGTTAATGTACTCGATTAAACTTTTAACTCAGCATAAACTAATTCGTAACTCTAAGTGTAACGATTATTGAAATCTTGTTGATCAAGTAAAGAGTTAATTGTACTCGAATCATCTTTTAAAGAATTAAAGTATTCGATTAAACTTTTAAGTCAACATTAACTAATTCGTAAATCTAAGTGTAACGATTATTGAAAACTTGTTGAACAAGTGAAGAGTTAATTGTACTCGAATCGTCATCTATAGAGTTAATGTACTCGATTAATCTTCCAACTCAACATAAAACTAATTCGCAACTCTAAGTGTAATGATTATCGAAAACTTGTTGACTAAATAATGTCTTAATTGTACTCAAATCATCTTCTAAAGAGTTAATTGTACTCAATTAATCTTATAACTCAACATAAAATAAACCTGAACTCTAAGTGTAACGATTATTGAAAACTTGTTGATCAAGTAGAGAGTTAATTATACTGGAATCATCTTGTAAAGAGTTAATGTACTCGATTAATCTTCCAACTCAACATAAAACTAATTCGTAACTCTAAGTGTAATTATAATTGAAAACTTGTTGACCGAGTAATGTCTTGATTGTACTCGAATCATCTTCTAAAGAGTTAATCGTACTCGATTAATCTTATAACTCAACATAAAACTAATCCTTAACACTAAGTGTAACGATTATTGAAAACTTGTTGATCAAGTAAAAAGTTAATTGTACTCGAATCATCTTGTAAAGATTTAATGTACTCGATTAATCTTCTAATTCAACATAAAACTAATTCGTCACTCTAAGTGTAACGATTATTGAAAACTTGTTGACCAAGTAAAGAGTTAATTGCACTTGAATCATCTTTTAAAGAGTTAATTGTACTCGAATCATCTTCTGAAGAGTTAATGTACTCGATTAAACTTTTAACTCAGCATAAACTAATTCGTAACTCTAAGTGTAACGATTATTGAAATCTTGTTGATCAAGTAAAGAGTTAATTGTACTCGAATCATCTTCTAAAGAGTTAATTGTACTCGAATCATCATCTAAAGAGTTAATGTACTCGATTCATCTTTCCAACTCAACATAAAACTAATTCGCAACTCTAAGTGTAATGATTATCGAAAACTTATTGACTAAATAATGTCTTAATTGTACTCGATTCATCTTCTAAAGAGTTAATTGTACTCGATTAATCTTATAACTCAACATAAAACTAATCATTAACTCTTAGTGTAACGATTATTGAAAACTTGTTGACCAAGTAAAGATTTAATTGTACTCGAATCATCTTCTAAAGAGTTAATTGTACTCGATTAATCTTATAACTCAATATAAAACTAATCCTTAACTCTAAGTGTAACGATTATTGAAAACTAGTTGATCAAGTAAAGAGTTAATTGTACTCGAATCATCTTCTAAAGAGTTAATGTACTCGATTAATCTTCTTACTCAACATAAAACCAATTAATCACTCCAAGTGTAACGATTATTGAAAACTTATTGACCAAGTAAAGAGTTAATTGTACTCGAATCATCTTATAAAGAATTAATGTACTCGATTAATCTTCCAACTCAACATAAAACTAATTCGTAACTCTAAGAGTAATAATTATTAAAAACTTGTTGACCAAGTAATGTCTTAATTGTACTCGAATCATCTTCTAAAGCATTAATTATACTCGATTAATCATCTAACTCCACATAAAACTAATTTGTAACTTTAATTGTAATGATTATTGAAAACTTGTTGACCAAGTAAAGATTTAATTGTACTCGAATCATCTTCTAAAGAGTTAATTGTACTCGAATCATCTTCTAAAGAATTAAAGTATTCGATTAAACTTTTAAGTCAACATTAACTAATTCGTAAATCTAAGTGTAACGATTATTGAAAACTTGTTGAACAAGTGAAGAGTTAATTGTACTCGAATCGTCATCTATAGAGTTAATGTACTCGATTAATCTTCCAACTCAACATAAAACTAATTCGCAACTCTAAGTGTAATGATTATCGAAAACTTGTTGACTAAATAATGTCTTAATTGTACTCAATTAATCTTATAAATCAACATAAAATAAACCTGAACTCTAAGTGTAACGATTATTGAAAACTTGTTGATCAAGTAGAGAGTTAATTATACTGGAATCATCTTGTAAAGAGTTAATGTACTCGTTTAATCTTCCAACTCAACATAAAACTAATTCGTAACTCTAAGTGTAATTATAATTGAAAACTTGTTGACCGAGTAATGTCTTGATTGTACTCGAATCATCTTCTAAAGAGTTAATCGTACTCGATTAATCTTATAACTCAACATAAAACTAATCCTTAACACTAAGTGTAACGATTATTGAAAACTTGTTGATCAAGTAAAAAGTTAATTGTACTCGAATCATCTTGTAAAGATTTAATGTACTCGATTAATCTTCTAATTCAACATAAAACTAATTCGTCACTCTAAGTGTAACGATTATTGAAAACTTGTTGACCAAGTAAAGAGTTAATTGCACTTGAATCATCTTTTAAAGAGTTAATTGTACTCGAATCATCTTCTGAAGAGTTAATGTACTCGATTAAACTTTTAACTCAGCATAAACTAATTCGTAACTCTAAGTGTAACGATTATTGAAATCTTGTTGATCAAGTAAAGAGTTAATTGTACTCGAATCATCTTCTAAAGAATTAAAGTATTCGATTAAACTTTTAAGTCAACATTAACTAATTCGTAAATCTAAGTGTAACGATTATTGAAAACTTGTTGAACAAGTGAAGAGTTAATTGTACTCGAATCGTCATCTATAGAGTTAATGTACTCGATTAATCTTCCAACTCAACATAAAACTAATTCGCAACTCTAAGTGTAATGATTATCGAAAACTTGTTGACTAAATAATGTCTTAATTGTACTCAAATCATCTTCTAAAGAGTTAATTGTACTCAATTAATCTTATAACTCAACATAAAATAAACCTGAACTCTAAGTGTAACGATTATTGAAAACTTGTTGATCAAGTAGAGAGTTAATTATACTGGAATCATCTTGTAAAGAGTTAATGTACTCGATTAATCTTCCAACTCAACATAAAACTAATTCGTAACTCTAAGTGTAATTATAATTGAAAACTTGTTGACCGAGTAATGTCTTGATTGTACTCGAATCATCTTCTAAAGAGTTAATCGTACTCGATTAATCTTATAACTCAACATAAAACTAATCCTTAACACTAAGTGTAACGATTATTGAAAACTTGTTGATCAAGTAAAAAGTTAATTGTACTCGAATCATCTTGTAAAGATTTAATGTACTCGATTAATCTTCTAATTCAACATAAAACTAATTCGTCACTCTAAGTGTAACGATTATTGAAAACTTGTTGACCAAGTAAAGAGTTAATTGCACTTGAATCATCTTTTAAAGAGTTAATTGTACTCGAATCATCTTCTGAAGAGTTAATGTACTCGATTAAACTTTTAACTCAGCATAAACTAATTCGTAACTCTAAGTGTAACGATTATTGAAATCTTGTTGATCAAGTAAAGAGTTAATTGTACTCGAATCATCTTTTAAAGAATTAAAGTATTCGATTAAACTTTTAAGTCAACATTAACTAATTCGTAAATCTAAGTGTAACGATTATTGAAAACTTGTTGAACAAGTGAAGAGTTAATTGTACTCGAATCGTCATCTATAGAGTTAATGTACTCGATTAATCTTCCAACTCAACATAAAACTAATTCGCAACTCTAAGTGTAATGATTATCGAAAACTTGTTGACTAAATAATGTCTTAATTGTACTCAAATCATCTTCTAAAGAGTTAATTGTACTCAATTAATCTTATAACTCAACATAAAATAAACCTGAACTCTAAGTGTAACGATTATTGAAAACTTGTTGATCAAGTAGAGAGTTAATTATACTGGAATCATCTTGTAAAGAGTTAATGTACTCGATTAATCTTCCAACTCAACATAAAACTAATTCGTAACTCTAAGTGTAATTATAATTGAAAACTTGTTGACCGAGTAATGTCTTGATTGTACTCGAATCATCTTCTAAAGAGTTAATCGTACTCGATTAATCTTATAACTCAACATAAAACTAATCCTTAACACTAAGTGTAACGATTATTGAAAACTTGTTGATCAAGTAAAAAGTTAATTGTACTCGAATCATCTTGTAAAGATTTAATGTACTCGATTAATCTTCTAATTCAACATAAAACTAATTCGTCACTCTAAGTGTAACGATTATTGAAAACTTGTTGACCAAGTAAAGAGTTAATTGCACTTGAATCATCTTTTAAAGAGTTAATTGTACTCGAATCATCTTCTGAAGAGTTAATGTACTCGATTAAACTTTTAACTCAGCATAAACTAATTCGTAACTCTAAGTGTAACGATTATTGAAATCTTGTTGATCAAGTAAAGAGTTAATTGTACTCGAATCATCTTCTAAAGAGTTAATTGTACTCGAATCATCATCTAAAGAGTTAATGTACTCGATTCATCTTTCCAACTCAACATAAAACTAATTCGCAACTCTAAGTGTAATGATTATCGAAAACTTATTGACTAAATAATGTCTTAATTGTACTCGATTCATCTTCTAAAGAGTTAATTGTACTCGATTAATCTTATAACTCAACATAAAACTAATCATTAACTCTTAGTGTAACGATTATTGAAAACTTGTTGACCAAGTAAAGATTTAATTGTACTCGAATCATCTTCTAAAGAGTTAATTGTACTCGATTAATCTTATAACTCAATATAAAACTAATCCTTAACTCTAAGTGTAACGATTATTGAAAACTAGTTGATCAAGTAAAGAGTTAATTGTACTCGAATCATCTTCTAAAGAGTTAATGTACTCGATTAATCTTCTTACTCAACATAAAACCAATTAATCACTCCAAGTGTAACGATTATTGAAAACTTATTGACCAAGTAAAGAGTTAATTGTACTCGAATCATCTTATAAAGAATTAATGTACTCGATTAATCTTCCAACTCAACATAAAACTAATTCGTAACTCTAAGAGTAATAATTATTAAAAACTTGTTGACCAAGTAATGTCTTAATTGTACTCGAATCATCTTCTAAAGCATTAATTATACTCGATTAATCATCTAACTCCACATAAAACTAATTTGTAACTTTAATTGTAATGATTATTGAAAACTTGTTGACCAAGTAAAGATTTAATTGTACTCGAATCATCTTCTAAAGAGTTAATTGTACTCGAATCATCTTCTAAAGAATTAAAGTATTCGATTAAACTTTTAAGTCAACATTAACTAATTCGTAAATCTAAGTGTAACGATTATTGAAAACTTGTTGAACAAGTGAAGAGTTAATTGTACTCGAATCGTCATCTATAGAGTTAATGTACTCGATTAATCTTCCAACTCAACATAAAACTAATTCGCAACTCTAAGTGTAATGATTATCGAAAACTTGTTGACTAAATAATGTCTTAATTGTACTCAATTAATCTTATAACTCAACATAAAATAAACCTGAACTCTAAGTGTAACGATTATTGAAAACTTGTTGATCAAGTAGAGAGTTAATTATACTGGAATCATCTTGTAAAGAGTTAATGTACTCGATTAATCTTCCAACTCAACATAAAACTAATTCGTAACTCTAAGTGTAATTATAATTGAAAACTTGTTGACCGAGTAATGTCTTGATTGTACTCGAATCATCTTCTAAAGAGTTAATCGTACTCGATTAATCTTATAACTCAACATAAAACTAATCCTTAACACTAAGTGTAACGATTATTGAAAACTTGTTGATCAAGTAAAAAGTTAATTGTACTCGAATCATCTTGTAAAGATTTAATGTACTCGATTAATCTTCTAATTCAACATAAAACTAATTCGTCACTCTAAGTGTAACGATTATTGAAAACTTGTTGACCAAGTAAAGAGTTAATTGCACTTGAATCATCTTTTAAAGAGTTAATTGTACTCGAATCATCTTCTGAAGAGTTAATGTACTCGATTAAACTTTTAACTCAGCATAAACTAATTCGTAACTCTAAGTGTAACGATTATTGAAATCTTGTTAATCAAGTAAAGAGTTAATTGTACTCGAATCATCTTCTAAAGAATTAAAGTATTCGATTAAACTTTTAAGTCAACATTAACTAATTCGTAAATCTAAGTGTAACGATTATTGAAAACTTGTTGAACAAGTGAAGAGTTAATTGTACTCGAATCGTCATCTATAGAGTTAATGTACTCGATTAATCTTCCAACTCAACATAAAACTAATTCGCAACTCTAAGTGTAATGATTATCGAAAACTTGTTGACTAAATAATGTCTTAATTGTACTCAAATCATCTTCTAAAGAGTTAATTGTACTCAATTAATCTTATAACTCAACATAAAATAAACCTGAACTCTAAGTGTAACGATTATTGAAAACTTGTTGATCAAGTAGAGAGTTAATTATACTGGAATCATCTTGTAAAGAGTTAATGTACTCGATTAATCTTCCAACTCAACATAAAACTAATTCGTAACTCTAAGTGTAATTATAATTGAAAACTTGTTGACCGAGTAATGTCTTGATTGTACTCGAATCATCTTCTAAAGAGTTAATCGTACTCGATTAATCTTATAACTCAACATAAAACTAATCCTTAACACTAAGTGTAACGATTATTGAAAACTTGTTGATCAAGTAAAAAGTTAATTGTACTCGAATCATCTTGTAAAGATTTAATGTACTCGATTAATCTTCTAATTCAACATAAAACTAATTCGTCACTCTAAGTGTAACGATTATTGAAAACTTGTTGACCAAGTAAAGAGTTAATTGCACTTGAATCATCTTTTAAAGAGTTAATTGTACTCGAATCATCTTCTGAAGAGTTAATGTACTCGATTAAACTTTTAACTCAGCATAAACTAATTCGTAACTCTAAGTGTAACGATTATTGAAATCTTGTTGATCAAGTAAAGAGTTAATTGTACTCGAATCATCTTCTAAAGAGTTAATTGTACTCGCATCATCATCTAAAGAGTTAATGTACTCGATTCATCTTTCCAACTCAACATAAAACTAATTCGCAACTCTAAGTGTAATGATTATCGAAAACTTATTGACTAAATAATGTCTTAATTGTACTCGATTCATCTTCTAAAGAGTTAATTGTACTCGATTAATCTTATAACTCAACATAAAACTAATCATTAACTCTTAGTGTAACGATTATTGAAAACTTGTTGACCAAGTAAAGATTTTATTGTACTCGAATCATCTTCTAAAGAGTTAATTGTACTCGATTAATCTTATAACTCAATATAAAAGTAATCCTTAACTCTAAGTGTAACGATTATTGAAAACTAGTTGATCAAGTAAAGAGTTAATTGTACTCGAATCATCTTCTAAAGAGTTAATGTACTCGATTAATCTTCTAACTCAACATAAAACCAATTAATCACTCCAAGTGTAACGATTATTGAAAACTTATTGACCAAGTAAAGAGTTAATTGTACTCGAATCATCTTATAAAGAATTAATGTACTCGATTAATCTTCCAACTCAACATAAAACTAATTCGTAACTCTAAGAGTAATAATTATTAAAAACTTGTTGACCAAGTAATGTCTTAATTGTACTCGAATCATCTTCTAAAGCATTAATTATACTCGATTAATCATCTAACTCCACATAAAACTAATTTGTAACTTTAATTGTAATGATTATTGAAAACTTGTTGACCAAGTAAAGATTTAATTGTACTCGAATCACCTTCTAAAGAGTTAATTGTACTCGAATCATCTTCTAAAGAATTAAAGTATTCGATTAAACTTTTAAGTCAACATTAACTAATTCGTAAATCTAAGTGTAACGATTATTGAAAACTTGTTGAACAAGTGAAGAGTTAATTGTACTCGAATCGTCATCTATAGAGTTAATGTACTCGATTAATCTTCCAACTCAACATAAAACTAATTCGCAACTTTAAGTGTAATGATTATCGAAAACTTGTTGACTAAATAATGTCTTAATTGTACTCAAATCATCTTCTAAAGAGTTAATTGTACTCAATTAATCTTATAACTCAACATAAAATAAACCTGAACTCTAAGTGTAACGATTATTGAAAACTTGTTGATCAAGTAGAGAGTTAATTATACTAGAATCATCTTGTAAGGAGTTAATGTACTCGATTAATCTTCCAACTCAACATAAAACTAATTCGTAACTCTAAGTGTAATTATAATTGAAAACTTGTTGACCGAGTAATGTCTTGATTGTACTCGAATCATCTTCTAAAGAGTTAATCGTACTCGATTAATCTTATAACTCAACATAAAACTAATCCTTAACACTAAGTGTAACGATTATTGAAAACTTGTTGATCAAGTAAAAAGTTAATTGTACTCGAATCATCTTGTAAAGATTTAATGTACTCGATTAATCTTCTAATTCAACATAAAACTAATTCGTCACTCTAAGTGTAACGATTATTGAAAACTTGTTGACCAAGTAAAGAGTTAATTGCACTTGAATCATCTTTTAAAGAGTTAATTGTACTCGAATCATCTTCTGAAGAGTTAATGTACTCGATTAAACTTTTAACTCAGCATAAACTAATTCGTAACTCTAAGTGTAACGATTATTGAAATCTTGTTGATCAAGTAAAGAGTTAATTGTACTCGAATCATCTTCTAAAGAGTAAATTGTACTCGAATCATCATCTAAAGAGTTAATGTACTCGATTCATCTTTCCAACTCAATATAAAACTAATTCGCAACTCTAAGTGTAATGATTATCGAAAACTTATTGACTAAATAATGTCTTAATTGTACTCGATTCATCTTCTAAAGAGTTAATTGTACTCGATTAATCTTATAACTCAACATAAAACTAATCATTAACTCTTAGTGTAACGATTATTGAAAACTTGTTGACCAAGTAAAGATTTAATTGTACTCGAATCATCTTCTAAAGAGTTAATTGTACTCGATTAATCTTATAACTCAATATAAAACTAATCCTTAACTCTAAGTGTAACGATTATTGAAAACTAGTTGATCAAGTAAAGAGTTAATTGTACTCGAATCATCTTCTAAAGAGTTAATGTACTCGATTAATCTTCTTACTCAACATAAAACCAATTAATCACTCTAAGTGTAACGATTATTGAAAACTTATTGACCAAGTAAAGAGTTAATTGTACTCGAATCATCTTATAAAGAATTAATGTACTCGATTAATCTTCCAACTCAACATAAAACTAATTCGTAACTCTAAGAGTAATAATTATTAAAAACTTGTTGACCAAGTAATGTCTTAATTGTACTCGAATCATCTTCTAAAGCATTAATTATACTCGATTAATCATCTAACTCCACATAAAACTAATTTGTAACTTTAATTGTAATGATTATTGAAAACTTGTTGACCAAGTAAAGATTTAATTGTACTCGAATCACCTTCTAAAGAGTTAATTGTACTCGAATCATCTTCTAAAGAATTAAAGTATTCGATTAAACTTTTAAGTCAACATTAACTAATTCGTAAATCTAAGTGTAACGATTATTGAAAACTTGTTGAACAAGTGAAGAGTTAATTGTACTCGAATCGTCATCTATAGAGTTAATGTACTCGATTAATCTTCCAACTCAACATAAAACTAATTCGCAACTCTAAGTGTAATGATTATCGAAAACTTGTTGACTAAATAATGTCTTAATTGTACTCAAATCATCTTCTAAAGAGTTAATTGTACTCAATTAATCTTATAACTCAACATAAAATAAACCTGAACTCTAAGTGTAACGATTATTGCAAACTTGTTGATCAAGTAGAGAGTTAATTATACTGGAATCATCTTGTAAAGAGTTAATGTACTCGATTAATCTTCCAACTCAACATAAAACTAATTCGTAACTCTAAGTGTAATTATAATTGAAAACTTGTTGACCGAGTAATGTCTTGATTGTACTCGAATCATCTTCTAAAGAGTTAATCGTACTCGATTAATCTTATAACTCAACATAAAACTAATCCTTAACACTAAGTGTAACGATTATTGAAAACTTGTTGATCAAGTAAAAAGTTAATTGTACTCGAATCATCTTGTAAAGATTTAATGTACTCGATTAATCTTCTAATTCAACATAAAACTAATTCGTCACTCTAAGTGTAACGATTATTGAAAACTTGTTGACCAAGTAAAGAGTTAATTGCACTTGAATCATCTTTTAAAGAGTTAATTGTACTCGAATCATCTTCTGAAGAGTTAATGTACTCGATTAAAATTTTAACTCAGCATAAACTAATTCGTAACTCTAAGTGTAACGATTATTGAAATCTTGTTGATCAAGTAAAGAGTTAATTGTACTCGAATCATCTTCTAAAGAGTTAATTGTACTCGAATCATCATCTAAAGAGTTAATGTACTCGATTCATCTTTCCAAATCAACATAAAACTAATTCGCAACTCTAAGTGTAATGATTATCGAAAACTTATTGACTAAATAATGTCTTAATTGTACTCGATTCATCTTCTAAAGAGTTAATTGTACTCGATTAATCTTATAACTCAACATAAAACTAATCATTAACTCTTAGTGTAACGATTATTGAAAACTTGTTTACCAAGTAAAGATTTAATTGTACTCGAATCATCTTCTAAAGAGTTAATTGTACTCGATTAATCTTATAACTCAATATAAAACTAATCCTTAACTCTAAGTGTAACGATTATTGAAAACTAGTTGATCAAGTAAAGAGTTAATTGTACTCGAATCATCTTCTAAAGAGTTAATGTACTCGATTAATCTTCTTACTCAACATAAAACCAATTAATCACTCTAAGTGTAACGATTATTGAAAACTTATTGACCAAGTAAAGAGTTAATTGTACTCGAATCATCTTATAAAGAATTAATGTACTCGATTAATCTTCCAACTCAACATAAAACTAATTCGTAACTCTAAGAGTAATAATTATTAAAAACTTGTTGACCAAGTAATGTCTTAATTGTACTCGAATCATCTTCTAAAGCATTAATTATACTCGATTAATCATCTAACTCCACATAAAACTAATTTGTAACTTTAATTGTAATGATTATTGAAAACTTGTTGACCAAGTAAAGATTTAATTGTACTCGAATCATCTTCTAAAGAGTTAATTGTACTCGAATCATCTTCTAAAGAATTAAAGTATTCGATTAAACTTTTAAGTCAACATTAACTAATTCGTAAATCTAAGTGTAACGATTATTGAAAACTTGTTGAACAAGTGAAGAGTTAATTGTACTCGAATCGTCATCTATAGAGTTAATGTACTCGATTAATCTTCCAACTCAACATAAAACTAATTCGCAACTCTAAGTGTAATGATTATCGAAAACTTGTTGACTAAATAATGTCTTAATTGTACTCAATTAATCTTATAACTCAACATAAAATAAACCTGAACTCTAAGTGTAACGATTATTGAAAACTTGTTGATCAAGTAGAGAGTTAATTATACTGGAATCATCTTGTAAAGAGTTAATGTACTCGATTAATCTTCCAACTCAACATAAAACTAATTCGTAACTCTAAGTGTAATTATAATTGAAAACTTGTTGACCGAGTAATGTCTTGATTGTACTCGAATCATCTTCTAAAGAGTTAATCGTACTCGATTAATCTTATAACTCAACATAAAACTAATCCTTAACACTAAGTGTAACGATTATTGAAAACTTGTTGATCAAGTAAAAAGTTAATTGTACTCGAATCATCTTGTAAAGATTTAATGTACTCGATTAATCTTCTAATTCAACATAAAACTAATTCGTCACTCTAAGTGTAACGATTATTGAAAACTTGTTGACCAAGTAAAGAGTTAATTGCACTTGAATCATCTTTTAAAGAGTTAATTGTACTCGAATCATCTTCTGAAGAGTTAATGTACTCGATTAAACTTTTAACTCAGCATAAACTAATTCGTAACTCTAAGTGTAACGATTATTGAAATCTTGTTGATCAAGTAAAGAGTTAATTGTACTCGAATCATCTTCTAAAGAGTTAATTGTACTCGAATCATCATCTAAAGAGTTAATGTACTCGATTCATCTTTCCAACTCAACATAAAACTAATTCGCAACTCTAAGTGTAATGATTATCGAAAACTTATTGACTAAATAATGTCTTAATTGTACTCGATTCATCTTCTAAAGAGTTAATTGTACTCGATTAATCTTATAACTCAACATAAAACTAATCATTAACTCTTAGTGTAACGATTATTGAAAACTTGTTGACCAAGTAAAGATTTAATTGTACTCGAATCATCTTCTAAAGAGTTAATTGTACTCGATTAATCTTATAACTCAATATAAAAGTAATCCTTAACTCTAAGTGTAACGATTATTGAAAACTAGTTGATCAAGTAAAGAGTTAATTGTACTCGAATCATCTTCTAAAGAGTTAATGTACTCGATTAATCTTCTAACTCAACATAAAACCAATTAATCACTCCAAGTGTAACGATTATTGAAAACTTATTGACCAAGTAAAGAGTTAATTGTACTCGAATCATCTTATAAAGAATTAATGTACTCGATTAATCTTCCAACTCAACATAAAACTAATTCGTAACTCTAAGAGTAATAATTATTAAAAACTTGTTGACCAAGTAATGTCTTAATTGTACTCGAATCATCTTCTAAAGCATTAATTATACTCGATTAATCATCTAACTCCACATAAAACTAATTTGTAACTTTAATTGTAATGATTATTGAAAACTTGTTGACCAAGTAAAGATTTAATTGTACTCGAATCATCTTCTAAAGAGTTAATTGTACTCGAATCATCTTCTAAAGAATTAAAGTATTCGATTAAACTTTTAAGTCAACATTAACTAATTCGTAAATCTAAGTGTAACGATTATTGAAAACTTGTTGAACAAGTGAAGAGTTAATTGTACTCGAATCGTCATCTATAGAGTTAATGTACTCGATTAATCTTCCAACTCAACATAAAACTAATTCGCAACTCTAAGTGTAATGATTATCGAAAACTTGTTGACTAAATAATGTCTTAATTGTACTCAATTAATCTTATAACTCAACATAAAATAAACCTGAACTCTAAGTGTAACGATTATTGAAAACTTGTTGATCAAGTAGAGAGTTAATTATACTGGAATCATCTTGTAAAGAGTTAATGTACTCGATTAATCTTCCAACTCAACATAAAACTAATTCGTAACTCTAAGTGTAATTATAATTGAAAACTTGTTGACCGAGTAATGTCTTGATTGTACTCGAATCATCTTCTAAAGAGTTAATCGTACTCGATTAATCTTATAACTCAACATAAAACTAATCCTTAACACTAAGTGTAACGATTATTGAAAACTTGTTGATCAAGTAAAAAGTTAATTGTACTCGAATCATCTTGTAAAGATTTAATGTACTCGATTAATCTTCTAATTCAACATAAAACTAATTCGTCACTCTAAGTGTAACGATTATTGAAAACTTGTTGACCAAGTAAAGAGTTAATTGCACTTGAATCATCTTTTAAAGAGTTAATTGTACTCGAATCATCTTCTGAAGAGTTAATGTACTCGATTAAACTTTTAACTCAGCATAAACTAATTCGTAACTCTAAGTGTAACGATTATTGAAATCTTGTTGATCAAGTAAAGAGTTAATTGTACTCGAATCATCTTCTAAAGAGTTAATTGTACTCGAATCATCATCTAAAGAGTTAATGTACTCGATTCATCTTTCCAACTCAACATAAAACTAATTCGCAACTCTAAGTGTAATGATTATCGAAAACTTATTGACTAAATAATGTCTTAATTGTACTCGATTCATCTTCTAAAGAGTTAATTGTACTCGATTAATCTTATAACTCAACATAAAACTAATCATTAACTCTTAGTGTAACGATTATTGAAAACTTGTTGACCAAGTAAAGATTTAATTGTACTCGAATCATCTTCTAAAGAGTTAATTGTACTCGATTAATCTTATAACTCAATATAAAAGTAATCCTTAACTCTAAGTGTAACGATTATTGAAAACTAGTTGATCAAGTAAAGAGTTAATTGTACTCGAATCATCTTCTAAAGAGTTAATGTACTCGATTAATCTTCTAACTCAACATAAAACCAATTAATCACTCCAAGTGTAACGATTATTGAAAACTTATTGACCAAGTAAAGAGTTAATTGTACTCGAATCATCTTATAAAGAATTAATGTACTCGATTAATCTTCCAACTCAACATAAAACTAATTCGTAACTCTAAGAGTAATAATTATTAAAAACTTGTTGACCAAGTAATGTCTTAATTGTACTCGAATCATCTTCTAAAGCATTAATTATACTCGATTAATCATCTAACTCCACATAAAACTAATTTGTAACTTTAATTGTAATGATTATTGAAAACTTGTTGACCAAGTAAAGATTTAATTGTACTCGAATCACCTTCTAAAGAGTTAATTGTACTCGAATCATCTTCTAAAGAATTAAAGTATTCGATTAAACTTTTAAGTCAACATTAACTAATTCGTAAATCTAAGTGTAACGATTATTGAAAACTTGTTGAACAAGTGAAGAGTTAATTGTACTCGAATCGTCATCTATAGAGTTAATGTACTCGATTAATCTTCCAACTCAACATAAAACTAATTCGCAACTTTAAGTGTAATGATTATCGAAAACTTGTTGACTAAATAATGTCTTAATTGTACTCAAATCATCTTCTAAAGAGTTAATTGTACTCAATTAATCTTATAACTCAACATAAAATAAACCTGAACTCTAAGTGTAACGATTATTGAAAACTTGTTGATCAAGTAGAGAGTTAATTATACTGGAATCATCTTGTAAGGAGTTAATGTACTCGATTAATCTTCCAACTCAACATAAAACTAATTCGTAACTCTAAGTGTAATTATAATTGAAAACTTGTTGACCGAGTAATGTCTTGATTGTACTCGAATCATCTTCTAAAGAGTTAATCGTACTCGATTAATCTTATAACTCAACATAAAACTAATCCTTAACACTAAGTGTAACGATTATTGAAAACTTGTTGATCAAGTAAAAAGTTAATTGTACTCGAATCATCTTGTAAAGATTTAATGTACTCGATTAATCTTCTAATTCAACATAAAACTAATTCGTCACTCTAAGTGTAACGATTATTGAAAACTTGTTGACCAAGTAAAGAGTTAATTGCACTTGAATCATCTTTTAAAGAGTTAATTGTACTCGAATCATCTTCTGAAGAGTTAATGTACTCGATTAAACTTTTAACTCAGCATAAACTAATTCGTAACTCTAAGTGTAACGATTATTGAAATCTTGTTGATCAAGTAAAGAGTTAATTGTACTCGAATCATCTTCTAAAGAGTAAATTGTACTCGAATCATCATCTAAAGAGTTAATGTACTCGATTCATCTTTCCAACTCAATATAAAACTATTTCGCAACTCTAAGTGTAATGATTATCGAAAACTTATTGACTAAATAATGTCTTAATTGTACTCGATTCATCTTCTAAAGAGTTAATTGTACTCGATTAATCTTATAACTCAACATAAAACTAATCATTAACTCTTAGTGTAACGATTATTGAAAACTTGTTGACCAAGTAAAGATTTAATTGTACTCGAATCATCTTCTAAAGAGTTAATTGTACTCGATTAATCTTATAACTCAATATAAAACTAATCCTTAACTCTAAGTGTAACGATTATTGAAAACTAGTTGATCAAGTAAAGAGTTAATTGTACTCGAATCATCTTCTAAAGAGTTAATGTACTCGATTAATCTTCTTACTCAACATAAAACCAATTAATCACTCTAAGTGTAACGATTATTGAAAACTTATTGACCAAGTAAAGAGTTAATTGTACTCGAATCATCTTATAAAGAATTAATGTACTCGATTAATCTTCCAACTCAACATAAAACTAATTCGTAACTCTAAGAGTAATAATTATTAAAAACTTGTTGACCAAGTAATGTCTTAATTGTACTCGAATCATCTTCTAAAGCATTAATTATACTCGATTAATCATCTAACTCCACATAAAACTAATTTGTAACTTTAATTGTAATGATTATTGAAAACTTGTTGACCAAGTAAAGATTTAATTGTACTCGAATCACCTTCTAAAGAGTTAATTGTACTCGAATCATCTTCTAAAGAATTAAAGTATTCGATTAAACTTTTAAGTCAACATTAACTAATTCGTAAATCTAAGTGTAACGATTATTGAAAACTTGTTGAACAAGTGAAGAGTTAATTGTACTCGAATCGTCATCTATAGAGTTAATGTACTCGATTAATCTTCCAACTCAACATAAAACTAATTCGCAACTCTAAGTGTAATGATTATCGAAAACTTGTTGACTAAATAATGTCTTAATTGTACTCAAATCATCTTCTAAAGAGTTAATTGTACTCAATTAATCTTATAACTCAACATAAAATAAACCTGAACTCTAAGTGTAACGATTATTGAAAACTTGTTGATCAAGTAGAGAGTTAATTATACTGGAATCATCTTGTAAAGAGTTAATGTACTCGATTAATCTTCCAACTCAACATAAAACTAATTCGTAACTCTAAGTGTAATTATAATTGAAAACTTGTTGACCGAGTAATGTCTTGATTGTACTCGAATCATCTTCTAAAGAGTTAATCGTACTCGATTAATCTTATAACTCAACATAAAACTAATCCTTAACACTAAGTGTAACGATTATTGAAAACTTGTTGATCAAGTAAAAAGTTAATTGTACTCGAATCATCTTGTAAAGATTTAATGTACTCGATTAATCTTCTAATTCAACATAAAACTAATTCGTCACTCTAAGTGTAACGATTATTGAAAACTTGTTGACCAAGTAAAGAGTTAATTGCACTTGAATCATCTTTTAAAGAGTTAATTGTACTCGAATCATCTTCTGAAGAGTTAATGTACTCGATTAAAATTTTAACTCAGCATAAACTAATTCGTAACTCTAAGTGTAACGATTATTGAAATCTTGTTGATCAAGTAAAGAGTTAATTGTACTCGAATCATCTTCTAAAGAGTTAATTGTACTCGAATCATCAACTAAAGAGTTAATGTACTCGATTCATCTTTCCAACTCAACATAAAACTAATTCGCAACTCTAAGTGTAATGATTATCGAAAACTTATTGACTAAATAATGTCTTAATTGTACTCGATTCATCTTCTAAAGAGTTAATTGTACTCGATTAATCTTATAACTCAACATAAAACTAATCATTAACTCTTAGTGTAACGATTATTGAAAACTTGTTTACCAAGTAAAGATTTAATTGTACTCGAATCATCTTCTAAAGAGTTAATTGTACTCGATTAATCTTATAACTCAATATAAAACTAATCCTTAACTCTAAGTGTAACGATTATTGAAAACTAGTTGATCAAGTAAAGAGTTAATTGTACTCGAATCATCTTCTAAAGAGTTAATGTACTCGATTAATCTTCTTACTCAACATAAAACCAATTAATCACTCTAAGTGTAACGATTATTGAAAACTTATTGACCAAGTAAAGAGTTAATTGTACTCGAATCATCTTATAAAGAATTAATGTACTCGATTAATCTTCCAACTCAACATAAAACTAATTCGTAACTCTAAGAGTAATAATTATTAAAAACTTGTTGACCAAGTAATGTCTTAATTGTACTCGAATCATCTTCTAAAGCATTAATTATACTCGATTAATCATCTAACTCCACATAAAACTAATTTGTAACTTTAATTGTAATGATTATTGAAAACTTGTTGACCAAGTAAATATTTAATTGTACTCGAATCATCTTCTAAAGAGTTAATTGTACTCGAATCATCTTCTAAAGAATTAAAGTATTCGATTAAACTTTTAAGTCAACATTAACTAATTCGTAAATCTAAGTGTAACGATTATTGAAAACTTGTTGAACAAGTGAAGAGTTAATTGTACTCGAATCGTCATCTATAGAGTTAATGTACTCGATTAATCTTCCAACTCAACATAAAACTAATTCGCAACTCTAAGTGTAATGATTATCGAAAACTTGTTGACTAAATAATGTCTTAATTGTACTCAATTAATCTTATAACTCAACATAAAATAAACCTGAACTCTAAGTGTAACGATTATTGAAAACTTGTTGATCAAGTAGAGAGTTAATTATACTGGAATCATCTTGTAAAGAGTTAATGTACTCGATTAATCTTCCAACTCAACATAAAACTAATTCGTAACTCTAAGTGTAATTATAATTGAAAACTTGTTGACCGAGTAATGTCTTGATTGTACTCGAATCATCTTCTAAAGAGTTAATCGTACTCGATTAATCTTATAACTCAACATAAAACTAATCCTTAACACTAAGTGTAACGATTATTGAAAACTTGTTGATCAAGTAAAAAGTTAATTGTACTCGAATCATCTTGTAAAGATTTAATGTACTCGATTAATCTTCTAATTCAACATAAAACTAATTCGTCACTCTAAGTGTAACGATTATTGAAAACTTGTTGACCAAGTAAAGAGTTAATTGCACTTGAATCATCTTTTAAAGAGTTAATTGTACTCGAATCATCTTCTGAAGAGTTAATGTACTCGATTAAACTTTTAACTCAGCATAAACTAATTCGTAACTCTAAGTGTAACGATTATTGAAATCTTGTTGATCAAGTAAAGAGTTAATTGTACTCGAATCATCTTCTAAAGAGTTAATTGTACTCGAATCATCATCTAAAGAGTTAATGTACTCGATTCATCTTTCCAACTCAACATAAAACTAATTCGCAACTCTAAGTGTAATGATTATCGAAAACTTATTGACTAAATAATGTCTTAATTGTACTCGATTCATCTTCTAAAGAGTTAATTGTACTCGATTAATCTTATAACTCAACATAAAACTAATCATTAACTCTTAGTGTAACGATTATTGAAAACTTGTTGACCAAGTAAAGATTTAATTGTACTCGAATCATCTTCTAAAGAGTTAATTGTACTCGATTAATCTTATAACTCAATATAAAACTAATCCTTAACTCTAAGTGTAACGATTATTGAAAACTAGTTGATCAAGTAAAGAGTTAATTGTACTCGAATCATCTTCTAAAGAGTTAATGTACTCGATTAATCTTCTTACTCAACATAAAACCAATTAATCACTCTAAGTGTAACGATTATTGAAAACTTATTGACCAAGTAAAGAGTTAATTGTACTCGAATCATCTTATAAAGAATTAATGTACTCGATTAATCTTCCAACTCAACATAAAACTAATTCGTAACTCTAAGAGTAATAATTATTAAAAACTTGTTGACCAAGTAATGTCTTAATTGTACTCGAATCATCTTCTAAAGCATTAATTATACTCGATTAATCATCTAACTCCACATAAAACTAATTTGTAACTTTAATTGTAATGATTATTGAAAACTTGTTGACCAAGTAAATATTTAATTGTACTCGAATCATCTTCTAAAGAGTTAATTGTACTCGAATCATCTTCTAAAGAATTAAAGTATTCGATTAAACTTTTAAGTCAACATTAACTAATTCGTAAATCTAAGTGTAACGATTATTGAAAACTTGTTGAACAAGTGAAGAGTTAATTGTACTCGAATCGTCATCTATAGAGTTAATGTACTCGATTAAAATTCCAACTCAACATAAAACTAATTCGCAACTCTAAGTGTAATGATTATCGAAAACTTGTTGACTAAATAATGTCTTAATTGTACTCAATTAATCTTATAACTCAACATAAAATAAACCTGAACTCTAAGTGTAACGATTATTGAAAACTTGTTGATCAAGTAGAGAGTTAATTATACTGGAATCATCTTGTAAAGAGTTAATGTACTCGATTAATCTTCCAACTCAACATAAAACTAATTCGTAACTCTAAGTGTAATTATAATTGAAAACTTGTTGACCGAGTAATGTCTTGATTGTACTCGAATCATCTTCTAAAGAGTTAATCGTACTCGATTAATCTTATAACTCAACATAAAACTAATCCTTAACACTAAGTGTAACGATTATTGAAAACTTGTTGATCAAGTAAAAAGTTAATTGTACTCGAATCATCTTGTAAAGATTTAATGTACTCGATTAATCTTCTAATTCAACATAAAACTAATTCGTCACTCTAAGTGTAACGATTATTGAAAACTTGTTGACCAAGTAAAGAGTTAATTGCACTTGAATCATCTTTTAAAGAGTTAATTGTACTCGAATCATCTTCTGAAGAGTTAATGTACTCGATTAAACTTTTAACTCAGCATAAACTAATTCGTAACTCTAAGTGTAACGATTATTGAAATCTTGTTGATCAAGTAAAGAGTTAATTGTACTCGAATCATCTTCTAAAGAGTTAATTGTACTCGAATCATCATCTAAAGAGTTAATGTACTCGATTCATCTTTCCAACTCAACATAAAACTAATTCGCAACTCTAAGTGTAATGATTATCGAAAACTTATTGACTAAATAATGTCTTAATTGTACTCGATTCATCTTCTAAAGAGTTAATTGTACTCGATTAATCTTATAACTCAACATAAAACTAATCATTAACTCTTAGTGTAACGATTATTGAAAACTTGTTGACCAAGTAAAGATTTAATTGTACTCGAATCATCTTCTACAGAGTTAATTGTACTCGATTAATCTTATAACTCAATATAAAAGTAATCCTTAACTCTAAGTGTAACGATTATTGAAAACTAGTTGATCAAGTAAAGAGTTAATTGTACTCGAATCATCTTCTAAAGAGTTAATGTACTCGATTAATCTTCTAACTCAACATAAAACCAATTAATCACTCCAAGTGTAACGATTATTGAAAACTTATTGACCAAGTAAAGAGTTAATTGTACTCGAATCATCTTATAAAGAATTAATGTACTCGATTAATCTTCCAACTCAACATAAAACTAATTCGTAACTCTAAGAGTAATAATTATTAAAAACTTGTTGACCAAGTAATGTCTTAATTGTACTCGAATCATCTTCTAAAGCATTAATTATACTCGATTAATCATCTAACTCCACATAAAACTAATTTGTAACTTTAATTGTAATGATTATTGAAAACTTGTTGACCAAGTAAAGATTTAATTGTACTCGAATCACCTTCTAAAGAGTTAATTGTACTCGAATCATCTTCTAAAGAATTAAAGTATTCGATTAAACTTTTAAGTCAACATTAACTAATTCGTAAATCTAAGTGTAACGATTATTGAAAACTTGTTGAACAAGTGAAGAGTTAATTGTACTCGAATCGTCATCTATAGAGTTAATGTACTCGATTAATCTTCCAACTCAACATAAAACTAATTCGCAACTCTAAGTGTAATGATTATCGAAAACTTGTTGACTAAATAATGTCTTAATTGTACTCAAATCATCTTCTAAAGAGTTAATTGTACTCAATTAATCTTATAACTCAACATAAAATAAACCTGAACTCTAAGTGTAACGATTATTGAAAACTTGTTGATCAAGTAGAGAGTTAATTATACTAGAATCATCTTGTAAAGAGTTAATGTACTCGATTAATCTTCCAACTCAACATAAAACTAATTCGTAACTCTAAGTGTAATTATAATTGAAAACTTGTTGACCGAGTAATGTCTTGATTGTACTCGAATCATCTTCTAAAGAGTTAATCGTACTCGATTAATCTTATAACTCAACATAAAACTAATCCTTAACACTAAGTGTAACGATTATTGAAAACTTGTTGATCAAGTAAAAAGTTAATTGTACTCGAATCATCTTGTAAAGATTTAATGTACTCGATTAATCTTCTAATTCAACATAAAACTAATTCGTCACTCTAAGTGTAACGATTATTGAAAACTTGTTGACCAAGTAAAGAGTTAATTGCACTTGAATCATCTTTTAAAGAGTTAATTGTACTCGAATCATCTTCTGAAGAGTTAATGTACTCGATTAAACTTTTAACTCAGCATAAACTAATTCGTAACTCTAAGTGTAACGATTATTGAAATCTTGTTGATCAAGTAAAGAGTTAATTGTACTCGAATCATCTTCTAAAGAGTTAATTGTACTCGAATCATCATCTAAAGAGTTAATGTACTCGATTCATCTTTCCAACTCAACATAAAACTAATTCGCAACTCTAAGTGTAATGATTATCGAAAACTTATTGACTAAATAATGTCTTAATTGTACTCGATTCATCTTCTAAAGAGTTAATTGTACTCGATTAATCTTATAACTCAACATAAAACTAATCATTAACTCTTAGTGTAACGATTATTGAAAACTTGTTGACCAAGTAAAGATTTAATTGTACTCGAATCATCTTCTACAGAGTTAATTGTACTCGATTAATCTTATAACTCAATATAAAAGTAATCCTTAACTCTAAGTGTAACGATTATTGAAAACTAGTTGATCAAGTAAAGAGTTAATTGTACTCGAATCATCTTCTAAAGAGTTAATGTACTCGATTAATCTTCTAACTCAACATAAAACCAATTAATCACTCTAAGTGTAACGATTATTGAAAACTTATTGACCAAGTAAAGAGTTAATTGTACTCGAATCATCTTATAAAGAATTAATGTACTCGATTAATCTTCCAACTCAACATAAAACTAATTCGTAACTCTAAGAGTAATAATTATTAAAAACTTGTTGACCAAGTAATGTCTTAATTGTACTCGAATCATCTTCTAAAGCATTAATTATACTCGATTAATCATCTAACTCCACATAAAACTAATTTGTAACTTTAATTGTAATGATTATTGTAAACTTGTTGACCAAGTAAAGATTTAATTGTACTCGAATCATCTTCTAAAGAGTTAATTGTAGTCGAATCATCTTCTAAAGAATTAAAGTATTCGATTAAACTTTTAAGTCAACATTAACTAATTCGTAAATCTAAGTGTAACGATTATTGAAAACTTGTTGACCAAGTGAAGAGTAAATTGTACTCGAATCGTCATCTATAGAGTAAATGTACTCGATTAATCTTCCAACTCAACATAAAACTAATTCGCAACTCTAAGTGTAATGATTATCGAAAACTTGTTGACTAAATAATGTCTTAATTGTACTCAAATCATCTTCTAAAGAGTTAATTGTACTCAATTAATCTTATAACTCAACATAAAATAAACCTGAACTCTAAGTGTAACGATTATTGAAAACTTGTTGATCAAGTAGAGAGTTAATTATACTGGAATCATCTTGTAAAGAGTTAATGTACTCGATTAATCTTCCAACTCAACATAAAACTAATTCGTAACTCTAAGTGTAATTATAATTGAAAACTTGTTGACCGAGTAATGTCTTGATTGTACTCGAATCATCTTCTAAAGAGTTAATCGTACTCGATTAATCTTATAACAGTACATAAAACTAATCCTTAACACTAAGTGTAACGATTATTGAAAACTTGTTGATCAAGTAAAAAGTTAATTGTACTCGAATCATCTTGTAAAGATTTAATGTACTCGATTAATCTTCTAATTCAACATAAAACTAATTCGTCACTCTAAGTGTAACGATTATTGAAAACTTGTTGACCAAGTAAAGAGTTAATTGCACTTGAATCATCTTCTAAAGAGTTAATTGTACTCGAATCATCTTCTGAAGAGTTAATGTACTCGATTAAACTTTTAACTCAGCATAAACTAATTCGTAACTCTAAGTGTAACGATTATTGAAATCTTGTTGATCAAGTAAAGAGTTAATTGTACTCGAATCATCTTCTAAAGAGTTAATTGTACTCGAATCATCATCTAAAGAGTTAATGTACTCGATTCATCTTTCCAACTCAACATAAAACTAATTCGCAACTCTAAGTGTAATGATTATCGAAAACTTATTGACTAAATAATGTCTTAATCGTACTCGATTCATCTTCTAAAGAGTTAATTGTACTCGATTAATCTTATAACTCAACATAAAACTAATCATTAACTCTTAGTGTAACGATTATTGAAAACTTGTTGACCAAGTAAAGATTTAATTGTACTCGAATCATCTTCTAAAGAGTTAATTGTACTCGATTAATCTTATAACTCAATATAAAACTAATCCTTAACTCTAAGTGTAACGATTATTGAAAACTAGTTGATCAAGTAAAGAGTTAATTGTACTCGAATCATCTTCTAAAGAGTTAATGTACTCGATTAATCTTCTTACTCAACATAAAACCAATTAATCACTCTAAGTGTAACGATTATTGAAAACTTATTGACCAAGTAAAGAGTTAATTGTACTCGAATCATCTTATAAAGAATTAATGTACTCGATTAATCTTCCAACTCAACATAAAACTAATTCGTAACTCTAAGAGTAATAATTATTAAAAACTTGTTGACCAAGTAATGTCTTAATTGTACTCGAATCATCTTCTAAAGCATTAATTATACTCGATTAATCATCTAACTCCACATAAAACTAATTTGTAACTTTAATTGTAATGATTATTGAAAACTTATTGACCAAGTAAAGATTTAATTGTACTCGAATCATCTTCTAAAGAGTTAATTGTACTCGAATCATCTTCTAAAGAATTAAAGTATTCGATTAAACTTTTAAGTCAACATTAACTAATTCGTAAATCTAAGTGTAACGATTATTGAAAACTTGTTGAACAAGTGAAGAGTTAATTGTACTCGAATCGTCATCTATAGAGTTAATGTACTCGATTAATCTTCCAACTCAACATAAAACTAATTCGCAACTCTAAGTGTAATGATTATCGAAAACTTGTTGACTAAATAATGTCTTAATTGTACTCAAATCATCTTCTAAAGAGTTAATTGTACTCAATTAATCTTATAACTCAACATAAAATAAACCTGAACTCTAAGTGTAACGATTATTGAAAACTTGTTGATCAAGTAGAGAGTTAATTATACTGGAATCATCTTGTAAAGAGTTAATGTACTCGATTAATCTTCCAACTCAACATAAAACTAATTCGTAACTCTAAGTGTAATTATAATTGAAAACTTGTTGACCGAGTAATGTCTTGATTGTACTCGAATCATCTTCTAAAGAGTTAATCGTACTCGATTAATCTTATAACAGTACATAAAACTAATCCTTAACACTAAGTGTAACGATTATTGAAAACTTGTTGATCAAGTAAAAAGTTAATTGTACTCGAATCATCTTGTAAAGATTTAATGTACTCGATTAATCTTCTAATTCAACATAAAACTAATTCGTCACTCTAAGTGTAACGATTATTGAAAACTTGTTGACCAAGTAAAGAGTTAATTGCACTTGAATCATCTTCTAAAGAGTTAATTGTACTCGAATCATCTTCTGAAGAGTTAATGTACTCGATTAAACTTTTAACTCAGCATAAACTAATTCGTAACTCTAAGTGTAACGATTATTGAAATCTTGTTGATCAAGTAAAGAGTTAATTGTACTCGAATCATCTTCTAAAGAGTTAATTGTACTCGAATCATCATCTAAAGAGTTAATGTACTCGATTCATCTTTCCAACTCAACATAAAACTAATTCGCAACTCTAAGTGTAATGATTATCGAAAACTTATTGACTAAATAATGTCTTAATTGTACTCGATTCATCTTCTAAAGAGTTAATTGTACTCGATTAATCTTATAACTCAACATAAAACTAATCATTAACTCTTAGTGTAACGATTATTGAAAACTTGTTGACCAAGTAAAGATTTAATTGTACTCGAATCATCTTCTAAAGAGTTAATTGTACTCGATTAATCTTATAACTCAATATAAAACTAATCCTTAACTCTAAGTGTAACGATTATTGAAAACTAGTTAATCAAGTAAAGAGTTAATTGTACTCGAATCATCTTCTAAAGAGTTAATGTACTCGATTAATCTTCTTACTCAACATAAAACCAATTAATCACTCTAAGTGTAACGATTATTGAAAACTTATTGACCAAGTAAAGAGTTAATTGTACTCGAA
Organism: Scutellaria galericulata; assembly: GCA_946896805.1. Lineage (NCBI taxonomy): Eukaryota > Viridiplantae > Streptophyta > Magnoliopsida > Lamiales > Lamiaceae > Scutellaria > Scutellaria galericulata. The sequence continues at coordinate 7,804,319 of OX335794.1, forward strand.
TCATCTTATAAAGAATTATTGTACTCGATTAATCTTCCAACTCAACATAAAACTAATTCGTAACTCTAAGAGTAATAATTATTAAAAACTTGTTGACCAAGTAATGTCTTAATTGTACTCGAATCATCTTCTAAAGCATTAATTATACTCGATTAATCATCTAACTCCACATAAAACTAATTTGTAACTTTAATTGTAATGATTATTGAAAACTTGTTGACCAAGTAAAGATTTAATTGTACTCGAATCATCTTCTAAAGAGTTAATTGTACTCGAATCATCTTCTAAAGAATTAAAGTATTCGATTAAACTTTTAAGTCAACATTAACTAATTCGTAAATCTAAGTGTAACGATTATTGAAAACTTGTTGAACAAGTGAAGAGTTAATTGTACTCGAATCGTCATCTATAGAGTTAATGTACTCGATTAATCTTCCAACTCAACATAAAACTAATTCGCAACTCTAAGTGTAATGATTATCGAAAACTTGTTGACTAAATAATGTCTTAATTGTACTCAAATCATCTTCTAAAGAGTTAATTGTACTCAATTAATCTTATAACTCAACATAAAATAAACCTGAACTCTAAGTGTAACGAATATTGAAAACTTGTTGATCAAGTAGAGAGTTAATTATACTGGAATCATCTTGTAAAGAGTTAATGTACTCGATTAATCTTCCAACTCAACATAAAACTAATTCGTAACTCTAAGTGTAATTATAATTGAAAACTTGTTGACCGAGTAATGTCTTGATTGTACTCGAATCATCTTCTAAAGAGTTAATCGTACTCGATTAATCTTATAACTCAACATAAAACTAATCCTTAACACTAAGTGTAACGATTATTGAAAACTTGTTGATCAAGTAAAAAGTTAATTGTACTCGAATCATCTTGTAAAGATTTAATGTACTCGATTAATCTAATGATTATCGAAAACTGGTTGACTAAATAATGTCTTAATTGTACTCAAATCATCTTCTAAAGAGTTAATTGTACTCAATTAATCTTATAACTCAACATAAAATAAACCTGAACTCTAAGTGTAACGATTATTGAAAACTTGTTGATCAAGTAGAGAGTTAATTATACTGGAATCATCTTGTAAAGAGTTAATGTACTCGATTAATCTTCCAACTCAACATAAAACTAATTCGTAACTCTAAGTGTAATTATAATTGAAAACTTTTTGACCGAGTAATGTCTTGATTGTACTCGAATCATCTTCTAAAGAGTTAATCGTACTCGTTTATTCTTATAACTCAACATAAAACTAATCCTTAACACTAAGTGTAACGATTATTGAAAACTTGTTGATCAAGTAAAAAGTTAATTGTACTCGAATCATCTTGTAAAGATTTAATGTACTCGATTAATCTTCTAATTCAACATAAAACTAATTCGTCACTCTAAGTGTAACGATTATTGAAAACTTGTTGACCAAGTAAAGAGTTAATTGCACTTGAATCATCTTCTAAAGAGTTAATTGTACTCGAATCATCTTCTGAAGAGTTAATGTACTCGATTAAACTTTTAACTCAGCATAAACTAATTCGTAACTCTAAGTGTAACGATTATTGAAATCTTGTTGATCAAGTAAAGAGTTAATTGTACTCGAATCATCTTCTAAAGAGTTAATTGTACTCCAATCATCATCTAAAGAGTTAATGTACTCGATTCATCTTTCCAACTCAACATAAAACTAATTCGCAACTCTAAGTGTAATGATTATCGAAAACTTATTGACTAAATAATGTCTTAATTGTACTCGATTCATCTTCTAAAGAGTTAATTGTACTCGATTAATCTTATAACTCAACATAAAACTAATCATTAACTCTTAGTGTAACGATTATTGAAAACTTGTTGACCAAGTAAAGATTTAATTGTACTCGAATCATCTTCTAAAGAGTTAATTGTACTCGATTAATCTTATAACTCAATATAAAACTAATCCTTAACTCTAAGTGTAACGATTATTGAAAACTAGTTGATCAAGTAAAGAGTTAATTGTACTCGAATCATCTTCTAAAGACTTAATGTACTCGATTAATCTTCTAACTCAACATAAAACCAATTAATCACTCTAAGTGTAACGATTATTGAAAACTTATTGACCAAGTAAAGAGTTAATTGTACTAGAATCATCTTATAAAGAATTAATGTACTCGATTAATCTTCCAACTCAACATAAAACTAATTCGTAACTCTAAGAGTAATAATTATTAAAAACTTGTTGACCAAGTAATGTCTTAATTGTACTCGAATCATCTTCTAAAGCATTAATTATACTCGATTAATCATCTAACTCCACATAAAACTAATTTGTAACTTTAATTGTAATGATTATTGAAAACTTGTTGACCAAGTAAAGATTTAATTGTACTCGAATCATCTTCTAAAGAGTTAATTGTACTCGAATCATCTTCTAAAGAATTAAAGTATTCGATTAAACTTTTAAGTCAACATTAACTAATTCGTAAATCTAAGTGTAACGATTATTGAAAACTTGTTGAACAAGTGAAGAGTTAATTGTACTCGAATCGTCATCTATAGAGTTAATGTACTCGATTAATCTTCCAACTCAACATAAAACTAATTCGCAACTCTAAGTGTAATGATTATCGAAAACTTGTTGACTAAATAATGTCTTAATTGTACTCAAATCATCTTCTAAAGAGTTAATTGTACTCAATTAATCTTATAACTCAACATAAAATAAACCTGAACTCTAAGTGTAACGATTATTGAAAACTTGTTGATCAAGTAGAGAGTTAATTATACTGGAATCATCTTGTAAAGAGTTAATGTACTCGATTAATCTTCCAACTCAACATAAAACTAATTCGTAACTCTAAGTGTAATTATAATTGAAAACTTGTTGACCGAGTAATGTCTTGATTGTACTCGAATCATCTTCTAAAGAGTTAATCATACTCGATTAATCTTATAACTCAACATAAAACTAATCCTTAACACTAAGTGTAACGATTATTGAAAACTTGTTGATCAAGTAAAAAGTTAATTGTACTCGAATCATCTTGTAAAGATTTAATGTACTCGATTAATCTTCTAATTCAACATAAAACTAATTCGTCACTCAAAGTGTAACGATTATTGAAAACTTGTTGACCAAGTAAAGAGTTAATTGCACTTGAATCATCTTCTAAAGAGTTAATTGTACTCGAATCATCTTCTGAAGAGTTAATGTACTCGATTAAACTTTTAACTCAGCATAAACTAATTCGTAACTCTAAGTGTAACGATTATTGAAATCTTGTTGATCAAGTAAAGAGTTAATTGTACTCGAATCATCTTCTAAAGAGTTAATTGTACTCCAATCATCATCTAAAGAGTTAATGTACTCGATTCATCTTTCCAACTCAACATAAAACTAATTCGCAACTCTAAGTGTAATGATTATCGAAAACTTATTGACTAAATAATGTCTTAATTGTACTCGATTCATCTTCTAAAGAGTTAATTGTACTCGATTAATCTTATAACTCAACATAAAACTAATCATTAACTCTTAGTGTAACGATTATTGAAAACTTGTTGACCAAGTAAAGATTTAATTGTACTCGATTAATCTTATAACTCAATATAAAACTAATCCTTAACTCTAAGTGTAACGATTATTGAAAACTAGTTGATCAAGTAAAGAGTTAATTGTACTCGAATCATCTTCTAAAGAGTTAATGTACTCGATTAATCTTCTAACTCAACATAAAACCAATTAATCACTCTAAGTGTAACGATTATTGAAAACTTATTGACCAAGTAAAGAGTTAATTGTACTCGAATCATCTTATAAAGAATTAATGTACTCGATTAATCTTCCAACTCAACATAAAACTAATTCGTAACTCTAAGAGTAATAATTATTAAAAACTTGTTGACCAAGTAATGTCTTAATTGTACTCGAATCATCTTCTAAAGCATTAATTATACTCGATTAATCATCTAACTCCACATAAAACTAATTTGTAACTTTAATTGTAATGATTATTGAAAACTTGTTGACCAAGTAATGATTTAATTGTACTCGAATCATCTTCTAAAGAGTTAATTGTACTCGAATCATCTTCTAAAGAATTAAAGTATTCGATTAAACTTTTAAGTCAACATTAACTAATTCGTAAATCTAAGTGTAACGATTATTGAAAACTTGTTGAACAAGTGAAGAGTTAATTGTACTCGAATCGTCATCTATAGAGTTAATGTACTCGATTAATCTTCCAACTCAACATAAAACTAATTCGCAACTCTAAGTGTAATGATTATCGAAAACTTGTTGACTAAATAATGTCTTAATTGTACTCAAATCATCTTCTAAAGAGTTAATTGTACTCAATTAATCTTATAACTCAACATAAAATAAACCTGAACTCTAAGTGTAACGATTATTGAAAACTTGTTGATCAAGTAGAGAGTTAATTATACTGGAATCATCTTGTAAAGAGTTAATGTACTCGATTAATCTTCCAACTCAACATAAAACTAATTCGTAACTCTAAGTGTAATTATAATTGAAAACTTGTTGACCGAGTAATGTCTTGATTGTACTCGAATCATCTTCTAAAGAGTTAATCGTACTCGATTAATCTTATAACTCAACATAAAACTAATCCTTAACACTAAGTGTAACGATTATTGAAAACTTGTTGATCAAGTAAAAAGTTAATTGTACTCAAATCATCTTGTAAAGATTTAATGTACTCGATTAATCTTCTAATTCAACATAAAACTAATTCGTCACTCTAAGTGTAACGATTATTGAAAACTTGTTGACCAAGTAAAGAGTTAATTGCACTTGAATCATCTTTTAAAGAGTTAATTGTACTCGAATCATCTTCTGAAGAGTTAATGTACTCGATTAAACTTTTAACTCAGCATAAACTAATTCGTAACTCTAAGTGTAACGATTATTGAAATCTTGTTGATCAAGTAAAGAGTTAATTGTACTCGAATCATCTTCTAAAGAGTTAATTGTACTCCAATCATCATCTAAAGAGTTAATGTACTCGATTCATCTTTCCAACTCAACATAAAACTAATTCGCAACTCTAAGTGTAATGATTATCGAAAACTTATTGACTAAATAATGTCTTAATTGTACTCGATTCATCTTCTAAAGAGTTAATTGTACTCGATTAATCTTATAACTCAACATAAAACTAATCATTAACTCTTAGTGTAACGATTATTGAAAACTTGTTGACCAAGTAAAGATTTAATTGTACTCGAATCATCTTCTAAAGAGTTAATTATACTCGATTAATCTTATAACTCAATATAAAACTAATCCTTAACTCTAAGTGTAACGATTATTGAAAACTAGTTGATCAAGTAAAGAGTTAATTGTATTCGAATCATCTTCTAAAGAGTTAATTGTACTCGAATCATCATCTAAAGAGTTAATGTACTCGATTCATCTTTCCAACTCAACATAAAACTAATTCGCAACTCTAAGTGTAATGATTGTCGAAAACTTATTGACTAAATAATGTCTTAATTGTACTCGATTCATCTTTTAAAGAGTTAATTGTACTCGATTAACCTTATAACTCAACATAAAACTAATCATTAACTCTTAGTGTAACGATTATTGAAAACTTGTTGACCAAGTAAAGATTTAATTGTACTCGAATCATCTTCTAAAGAGTTAATTGTACTCGATTAATCTTATAACTCAATATAAAACTAATCCTTAACTCTAAGTGTAACGATTATTGAAAACTAGTTGATCAAGTAAAGAGTTAATTGTACTCGAATCATCTTCTAAAGAGTTAATGTACTCGATTAATCTTCTAACTCAACATAAAACCAATTAATCACTCTAAGTGTAACGATTATTGAAAACTTATTGACCAAGTAAAGAGTTAATTGTACTCGAATCATCTTATAAAGAATTAATGTACTCGATTAATCTTCCAACTCAACATAAAACTAATTCGTAACTCTAAGAGTAATAATTATTAAAAACTTGTTGACCAAGTAATGTCTTAATTGTACTCGAATCATCTTCTAAAGCTTTAATTATACTCGATTAATCATCTAACTCCACATAAAACTAATTTGTAACTTTAATTGTAATGATTATTGAAAACTTGTTGACCAAGTAAAGATTTAATTGTACTCGAATCATCTTCTAAAGAGTTAATTGTACTCGAATCATCTTCTAAAGAATTAAAGTATTCGATTAAACTTTTAAGTCAACATTAACTAATTCGTAAATCTAAGTGTAACGATTATTGAAAACTTGTTGAACAAGTGAAGAGTTAATTGTACTCGAATCGTCATCTATAGAGTTAATGTACTCGATTAATCTTCCAACTCAACATAAAACTAATTCGCAACTCTAAGTGTAATGATTATCGAAAACTTGTTGACTAAATAATGTCTTAATTGTACTCAAATCATCTTCTAAAGAGTTAATTGTACTCAATTAATCTTATAACTCAACATAAAATAAACCTGAACTCTAAGTGTAACGATTATTGAAAACTCGTTGATCAAGTAGAGAGTTAATTATACTGGAATCATCTTGTAAAGAGTTAATGTACTCGATTAATCTTCCAACTCAACATAAAACTAATTCGTAACTCTAAGTGTAATTATAATTGAAAACTTGTTGACCGAGTAATGTCTTGATTGTACTCGAATCATCTTCTAAAGAGTTAATCGTACTCGATTAATCTTATAACTCAACATAAAACTAATCCTTAACACTAAGTGTAACGATTATTGAAAACTTGTTGATCAAGTAAAAAGTTAATTGTACTCGAATCATCTTGTAAAGATTTAATGTACTCGATTAATCTTCTAATTCAACATAAAACTAATTCGTCACTCAAAGTGTAACGATTATTGAAAACTTGTTGACCAAGTAAAGAGTTAATTGCACTTGAATCATCTTCTACAGAGTTAATTGTACTCGAATCATCTTCTGAAGAGTTAATGTACTCGATTAAACTTTTAACTCAGCATAAACTAATTCGTAACTCTAAGTGTAACGATTATTGAAATCTTGTTGATCAAGTAAAGAGTTAATTGTACTCGAATCATCTTCTAAAGAGTTAATTGTACTCCAATCATCATCTAAAGAGTTAATGTACTCGATTCATCTTTCCAACTCAACATAAAACTAATTCGCAACTCTAAGTGTAATGATTATTGAAAACTTATTGACTAAATAATGTCTTAATTGTACTCGATTCATCTTCTAAAGAGTTAATTGTACTCAATTAATCTTATTACTCAACATAAAATAAACCTGAACTCTAAGTGTAACGATTATTGAAAACTTGTTGATCAAGTAGAGTGTTAATTATACTGGAATCATCTTGTAAAGAGTTAATGTACTCGATTAATCTTCCAACTCAACATAAAACTAATTCGTAACTCTAAGTGTAATTATAATTGAAAACTTGTTGACCGAGTAATGTCTTGATTGTACTCGAATCATCTTCTAAAGAGTTAATCGTACTCGATTAATCTTATAACTCAACATAAAACTAATCCTTAACACTAAGTGTAACGATTATTGAAAACTTGTTGATCAAGTAAAAAGTTAATTGTACTCGAATCATCTTGTAAAGATTTAATGTACTCGATTAACCTTCTAATTCAACATAAAACTAATTCGTCACTCTAAGTGTAACGATTATTGAAAACTTGTTGACCAAGTAAAGAGTTAATTGCACTTGAATCATCTTCTAAAGAGTTAATTGTACTCGAATCATCTTCTGAAGAGTTAATGTACTCGATTAAACTTTTAACTCAGCATAAACTAATTCGTAACTCTAAGTGTAACGATTATTGAAATCTTGTTGATCAAGTAAAGAGTTAATTGTACTTGAATCATCTTCTAAAGAGTTAATTGTACTCCAATCATCATCTAAAGAGTTAATGTACTCGATTCATCTTTCCAACTCAACATAAAACTAATTCGCAACTCTAAGTGTAATGATTATTGAAAACTTATTGACTAAATAATGTCTTAATTGTACTCGATTCATCTTCTAAAGAGTTAATTGTACTCAATTAATCTTATTACTCAACATAAAATAAACCTGAACTCTAAGTGTAACGATTATTGAAAACTTGTTGATCAAGTAGAGTGTTAATTATACTGGAATCATCTTGTAAAGAGTTAATGTACTCGATTAATCTTCCAACTCAACATAAAACTAATTCGTAACTCTAAGTGTAATTATAATTGAAAACTTGTTGACCGAGTAATGTCTTGATTGTACTCGAATCATCTTCTAAAGAGTTAATCGTACTCGATTAATCTTATAACTCAACATAAAACTAATCCTTAACACTAAGTGTAACGATTATTGAAAACTTGTTGATCAAGTAAAAAGTTAATTGTACTCGAATCATCTTGTAAAGATTTAATGTACTCGATTAACCTTCTAATTCAACATAAAACTAATTCGTCACTCTAAGCGTAACGATTATTGAAAACTTGTTGACCAAGTAAAGAGTTAATTGCACTTGAATCATCTTCTAAAGAGTTAATTGTACTCGAATCATCTTCTGAAGAGTTAATGTACTCGATTAAACTTTTAACTCAGCATAAACTAATTCGTAACTCTAAGTGTAACGATTATTGAAATCTTGTTGATCAAGTAAAGAGTTAATTGTACTTGAATCATCTTCTAAAGAGTTAATTGTACTCCAATCATCATCTAAAGAGTTAATGTACTCGATTCATCTTTCCAACTCAACATAAAACTAATTCGCAACTCTAAGTGTAATGATTATCGAAAACTTATTGACTAAACAATGTCTTAATTGTACTCGATTCATCTTCTAAAGAGTTAATTGTACTCGATTAATCTTATAACTCAACATAAAACTAATCATTAACTCTTAGTGTAACGATTATTGAAAACTTGTTGACCAAGTAAAGATTTAATTGTACTCGAATCATCTTCTAAAGAGTTAATTGTACTCGATTAATCTTATAACTCAATATAAAACTAATCCTTAACTCTAAGTGTAACGATTATTGAAAACTAGTTGATCAAGTAAAGAGTTAATTGTACTCGAATCATCTTCTAAAGAGTTAATGTACTCGATTAATCTTCTAACTCAACATAAAACCAATTAATCACTCTAAGTGTAACGATTATTGAAAACTTATTGACCAAGTAAAGAGTTAATTGTACTAGAATCATCTTATAAAGAATTAATGTACTCGATTAATCTTCCAACTCAACATAAAACTAATTCGTAACTCTAAGAGTAATAATTATTAAAAACTTGTTGACCAAGTAATGTCTTAATTGTACTCGAATCATCTTCTAAAGCATTAATTATACTCGATTAATCATCTAACTCCACATAAAACTAATTTGTAACTTTAATTGTAATGATTATTGAAAACTTGTTGACCAAGTAAAGATTTAATTGTACTCGAATCATCTTCTAAAGAGTTAATTGTACTCGAATCATCTTCTAAAGAATTAAAGTATTCGATTAAACTTTTAAGTCAACATTAACTAATTCGTAAATCTAAGTGTAACGATTATTGAAAACTTGTTGAACAAGTGAAGAGTTAATTGTACTCGAATCGTCATCTATAGAGTTAATGTACTCGATTAATCTTCCAACTCAACATAAAACTAATTCGCAACTCTAAGTGTAATGATTATCGAAAACTTGTTGACTAAATAATGTCTTAATTGTACTCAAATCATCTTCTAAAGAGTTAATTGTACTCAATTAATCTTATAACTCAACATAAAATAAACCTGAACTCTAAGTGTAACGATTATTGAAAACTCGTTGATCAAGTAGAGAGTTAATTATACTGGAATCATCTTGTAAAGAGTTAATGTACTCGATTAATCTTCCAACTCAACATAAAACTAATTCGTAACTCTAAGTGTAATTATAATTGAAAACTTGTTGACCGAGTAATGTCTTGATTGTACTCGAATCATCTTCTAAAGAGTTAATCGTACTCGATTAATCTTATAACTCAACATAAAACTAATCCTTAACACTAAGTGTAACGATTATTGAAAACTTGTTGATCAAGTAAAAAGTTAATTGTACTCGAATCATCTTGTAAAGATTTAATGTACTCGATTAATCTTCTAATTCAACATAAAACTAATTCGTCACTCAAAGTGTAACGATTATTGAAAACTTGGTGACCAAGTAAAGAGTTAATTGCACTTGAATCATCTTCTACAGAGTTAATTGTACTCGAATCATCTTCTGAAGAGTTAATGTACTCGATTAAACTTTTAACTCAGCATAAACTAATTCGTAACTCTAAGTGTAACGATTATTGAAATCTTGTTGATCAAGTAAAGAGTTAATTGTACTCGAATCATCTTCTAAAGAGTTAATTGTACTCCAATCATCATCTAAAGAGTTAATGTACTCGATTCATCTTTCCAACTCAACATAAAACTAATTCGCAACTCTAAGTGTAATGATTATTGAAAACTTATTGACTAAATAATGTCTTAATTGTACTCGATTCATCTTCTAAAGAGTTAATTGTACTCAATTAATCTTATTACTCAACATAAAATAAACCTGAACTCTAAGTGTAACGATTATTGAAAACTTGTTGATCAAGTAGAGTGTTAATTATACTGGAATCATCTTGTAAAGAGTTAATGTACTCGATTAATCTTCCAACTCAACATAAAACTAATTCGTAACTCTAAGTGTAATTATAATTGAAAACTTGTTGACCGAGTAATGTCTTGATTGTACTCGAATCATCTTCTAAAGAGTTAATCGTACTCGATTAATCTTATAACTCAACATAAAACTAATCCTTAACACTAAGTGTAACGATTATTGAAAACTTGTTGATCAAGTAAAAAGTTAATTGTACTCGAATCATCTTGTAAAGATTTAATGTACTCGATTAACCTTCTAATTCAACATAAAACTAATTCGTCACTCTAAGTGTAACGATTATTGAAAACTTGTTGACCAAGTAAAGAGTTAATTGCACTTGAATCATCTTCTAAAGAGTTAATTGTACTCGAATCATCTTCTGAAGAGTTAATGTACTCGATTAAACTTTTAACTCAGCATAAACTAATTCGTAACTCTAAGTGTAACGATTATTGAAATCTTGTTGATCAAGTAAAGAGTTAATTGTACTTGAATCATCTTCTAAAGAGTTAATTGTACTCCAATCATCATCTAAAGAGTTAATGTACTCGATTCATCTTTCCAACTCAACATAAAACTAATTCGCAACTCTAAGTGTAATGATTATTGAAAACTTATTGACTAAATAATGTCTTAATTGTACTCGATTCATCTTCTAAAGAGTTAATTGTACTCAATTAATCTTATTACTCAACATAAAATAAACCTGAACTCTAAGTGTAACGATTATTGAAAACTTGTTGATCAAGTAGAGTGTTAATTATACTGGAATCATCTTGTAAAGAGTTAATGTACTCGATTAATCTTCCAACTCAACATAAAACTAATTCGTAACTCTAAGTGTAATTATAATTGAAAACTTGTTGACCGAGTAATGTCTTGATTGTACTCGAATCATCTTCTAAAGAGTTAATCGTACTCGATTAATCTTATAACTCAACATAAAACTAATCCTTAACACTAAGTGTAACGATTATTGAAAACTTGTTGATCAAGTAAAAAGTTAATTGTACTCGAATCATCTTGTAAAGATTTAATGTACTCGATTAACCTTCTAATTCAACATAAAACTAATTCGTCACTCTAAGTGTAACGATTATTGAAAACTTGTTGACCAAGTAAAGAGTTAATTGCACTTGAATCATCTTCTAAAGAGTTAATTGTACTCGAATCATCTTCTGAAGAGTTAATGTACTCGATTAAACTTTTAACTCAGCATAAACTAATTCGTAACTCTAAGTGTAACGATTATTGAAATCTTGTTGATCAAGTAAAGAGTTAATTGTACTTGAATCATCTTCTAAAGAGTTAATTGTACTCCAATCATCATCTAAAGAGTTAATGTACTCGATTCATCTTTCCAACTCAACATAAAACTAATTCGCAACTCTAAGTGTAATGATTATCGAAAACTTATTGACTAAACAATGTCTTAATTGTACTCGATTCATCTTCTAAAGAGTTAATTGTACTCGATTAATCTTATAACTCAACATAAAACTAATCATTAACTCTTAGTGTAACGATTATTGAAAACTTGTTGACCAAGTAAAGATTTAATTGTACTCGAATCATCTTCTAAAGAGTTAATTGTACTCGATTAATCTTATAACTCAATATAAAACTAATCCTTAACTCTAAGTGTAACGATTATTGAAAACTAGTTGATCAAGTAAAGAGTTAATTGTACTCGAATCATCTTCTAAAGAGTTAATGTACTCGATTCATCTTTCCAACTCAACATAAAACTAATTCGCAACTCTAAGTGTAATGATTATCGAAAACTTATTGACTAAATAATGTCTTAATTGTACTCGATTCATCTTCTAAAGAGTTAATTGTACTCGATTAACCTTATAACTCAACATAAAACTAATCATTAACTCTTAGTGTAACGATTATTGAAAACATGTTGACCAAGTAAAGATTTAATTGTACTCGAATCATCTTCTAAAGAGTTAATTGTACTCGATTAATCTTATAACTCAATATAAAACCAATCCTTAACTCTAAGTGTAACGATTATTGAAAACTAGTTGATCAAGTAAAGAGTTAATTGTACTCGAATCATCTTCTAAAGAGTTAATGTACTCGATTAATCTTCTAACTCAACATAAAACCAATTAATCACTCTAAGTGTAACGATTATTGAAAACTTATTGACCAAGTAAAGAGTTAATTGTACTCGAATCATCTTATAAAGAATTAATGTACTCGATTAATCTTCCAACTCAACATAAAACCAATTCGTAACTCTAAGAGTAATAATTATTAAAAACTTGTTGACCAAGTAATGTCTTAATTGTACTCGAATCATCTTCTAAAGCATTAATTATACTCGATTAATCATCTAACTCCACATAAAACTAATTTGTAACTTTAATTGTAATGATTATTGAAAACTTGTTGACCAAGTAAAGATTTAATTGTACTCGAATCATCTTCTAAAGAGTTAATTGTACTCGAATCATCTTCTAAAGAATTAAAGTATTCTATTAAACTTTTAAGTCAACATTAACTAATTCGTAAATCTAAGTGTAACGATTATTGAAAACTTGTTGAACAAGTGAAGAGTTAATTGTACTCGAATCGTCATCTATAGAGTTAATGTACTCGATTAATCTTCCAACTCAACATAAAACTAATTCGCAACTCTAAGTGTAATGATTATCGAAAACTTGTTGACTAAATAATGTCTTAATTGTACTCAAATCATCTTCTAAAGAGTTAATTGTACTCAATTAATCTTATAACTCAACATAAAATAAACCTGAACTCTAAGTGTAACGATTATTGAAAACTTGTTGATCAAGTAGAGAGTTAATTATACTGGAATCATCTTGTAAAGAGTTAATGTACTCGATTAATCTTCCAACTCAACATAAAACTAATTCGTAACTCTAAGTGTAATTATAATTGAAAACTTGTTGACCGAGTAATGTCTAGATTGTACTCGAATCATCTTCTAAAGAGTTAATTGTACTCGAATCATATTCTAAAGAGTTAATGTACTCGATTAAACTTTTAACTCAACGTAAACTAATTCGTAACTCTAAGTGTAACGATTATTGATAACTTGTTGACCAAGTAAAGAGTTAATTGTACTCGAATCATCTTCTATAGAGTTAATGTACTCGATTAATCTTCCAACTCAACATAAAACTAATTCGTAACTCTAAGTGTAATTATAATTGAAAACTTGTTGACCAAGTAATGTCTTGATTGTACTCGAATCATCTTCTAAAGAGTTAATCGTACTCGATTAATCTTATAACTCAACATAAAACTAATCCTTAACACTAAGTGTAACGATTATTGAAAACTTGTTGATCAAGTAAAAAGTTAATTGTACTCGAATCATCTTGTAAAGATTTAATGTACTCGATTAATCTTCTAATTCAACATAAAACTAATTCGTCACTCTAAGTGTAACGATTATTGAAAACTTGTTGACCAAGTAAAGAGTTAATTGCACTTGAATCATCTTCTAAAGAGTTAATTGTACTCGAATCATCTTCTGAAGAGTTAATGTACTCGATTAAACTTTTAACTCAGCATAAACTAATTCGTAACTCTAAGTGTAACGATTATTGAAATCTTGTTAATTGTACTCGAATCATCTTATAAAGAATTAATGTACTCGATTAATCTTCCAACTCAACATAAAACTAATTCGTAACTCTAAGAGTAATAATTATTAAAAACTTGTTGACCAAGTAATGTCTTAATTGTACTCGAATCATCTTCTAAAGCGTTAATTATACTCGATTAATCATCTAACTCCACATAAAACTAATTTGTAACTTTAATTGTAATGATTATTGAAAACTTGTTGACCAAGTAAAGATTTAATTGTACTCGAATCATCTTCTAAAGAGTTAATTGTACTCGAATCATCTTCTAAAGAATTAAAGTATTCGATTAAACTTTTAAGTCAACATTAACTAATTCGTAAATCTAAGTGTAACGATTATTGAAAACTTGTTGAACAAGTGAAGAGTTAATTGTACTCGAATCGTCATCTGTAGAGTTAATGTATTCGATTAATCTTCCAACTCAACATAAAACTAATTCGCAACTCTAAGTGTAATGATTATAGAAAACTTGTTGACTAAATAATGTCTTAATTGTACACAAATCATCTTCTAAAGAGTTAATTGTACTCAATTAATCTTATAACTCAACATAAAATAAACCTGAACTCTAAGTGTATCGATTATTGAAAACTTGTTGATCAAGTAGAGAGTTAATTATACTGGAATCATCTTGTAAAGAGTTAATGTACTCGATTAATCTTCCAACTCAACATAAAAGTAATTCGTAACTCTAAGTGTAATTATAATTGAAAACTTGTTGACCGAGTAATGTCTTGATTGTACTCGAATCATCTTCTAAAGAGTTAATTGTACTCGATTAATCTTATAACTCAACATAAAACTAATCCTTAACACTAAGTGTAACGATTATTGAAAACTTGTTGATCAAGTAAAAAGTTAATTGTACTCGAATCATCTTGTAAAGATTTAATGTACTCGATTAATCTTCTAATTCAACATAAAACTAATTCGTCACTCTAAGTGTAATGATTATTGAAAACTTGTTGACCAAGTAAAGAGTTAATTGCACTTGAATCATCTTCTAAAGATTTAATTGTACTCGAATCATATTCTAAAGAGTTAATGTACTCGATTAAACTTTTAACTCAACGTCAACTAATTCGTAACTCTAAGTGTAACGATTATTGAAAACTTGTTGACCAAGTAAAGAGTTAATTGTACTCGAATCATCTTCTATAGAGTTAATGTACTCGATTAATCTTCCAACTCAACATAGAACTAATTCGTAACTCTAAGTGTAATTATAATTGCAAACTTGTTGACCGAGTAATGTCTTAATTGTACTCGAATCATCTTCTAAAGAGTTAATTGTACTCGATTAATCTTATAACTCAACATAAAACTAATCCTTAACACTAAGTGTAACAATTATTGAAAACTTGTTGATCAAGTAAAAAGTTAATTGTACTCGAATCATCTTGTAAAGATTTAATGTACTCGATTAATCTTCTAATTCAACATAAAACTAATTCGTCACTCTAAGTGTAACGATTATTGAAAACTTGTTGACCAAGTAAAGAGTTAATTGCACTTGAATCATCTTTTAAAGAGTTAATTGTACTCGAATCATCTTCTAAAGAGTTAATGTACTCGATTAAACTTTTAACTCAGCATAAACTAATTCGTAACTCTAAGTGTAACGATTATTGAAATCTTGTTGATCAAGTAAAGAGTTAATTGTACTCGAATCATCTTCTAAAGTGTTAATTGTATTCGAATCATCATCTAAAGAGTTAATGTACTCGATTCATCTTTCCAACTCAACATAAAACTAATTCGCAACTCTAAGTGTAATGATTATCGAAAACTTTTTGACTAAATAAGTTCTTAATTGTACTCGATTCATCTTCTAAAGAGTTAATTGTACTCGATTAATCTTATAACTCAACATAAAACTAATAATTAACTCTTAGTGTAACGATTATTGAAAACTTGTTGACCAAGTAAAGATTTAATTGTACTCGAATCATCTTCTAAAGAGTTAATTGTACTCGATTAATCTTATAACTCAATATAAAACTAATCCTTAACTCTAAGTGTAACGATTATTGAAAACTAGTTGATCAAGTAAAGAGTTAATTGTACTCGAATCATCTTCTAAAGAGTTAATGTACTCGATTAATCTTCTAACTCAACATAAAACCAATTAATCACTCTAAGTGTAACGATTATTGAAAACTTATTGACCAAGTAAAGAGTTAATTGTACTCGAATCATCTTATAAAGAATTAATGTACTCGATTAATCTTCCAACTCAACATAAAACTAATTCGTAACTCTAAGAGTAATAATTATTAAAAACTTGTTGACCAAGTAATGTCTTAATTGTACTCGAATCATCTTCTAAAGCGTTAATTATACTCGATTAATCATCTAACTCCACATAAAACTAATTTGTAACTTTAATTGTAATGATTATTGAAAACTTGTTGACCAAGTAAAGATTTAATTGTACTCGAATCATCTTCTAAAGAGTTAATTGTACTCGAATCATCTTCTAAAGAATTAAAGTATTCGATTAAACTTTTAAGTCAACATTAACTAATTCGTAAATCTAAGTGTAACGATTATTGAAAACTTGTTGAACAAGTGAAGAGTTAATTGTACTCGAATCGTCATCTATAGAGTTAATGTATTCGATTAATCTTCCAACTCAACATAAAACTAATTCGCAACTCTAAGTGTAATGATTATAGAAAACTTGTTGACTAAATAATGTCTTAATTGTACACAAATCATCTTCTAAAGAGTTAATTGTACTCAATTAATCTTATAACTCAACATAAAATAAACCTGAACTCCAAGTGTATCGATTATTGAAAACTTGTTGATTAAGTAGAGAGTTAATTATACTGGAATCATCTTGTAAAGAGTTAATGTACTCGATTAATCTTCCAACTCAACATAAAACTAATTCGTAACTCTAAGTGTAATTATAATTGAAAACTTGTTGACCGAGTAATGTCTTGATTGTAGTCGAATCATCTTCTAAAGAGTTAATCGTACTCGATTAATCTTATAACTCAACATAAAACTAATCCTTAACACTAAGTGTAACGATTATTGAAAACTTGTTGATCAAGTAAAAAGTTAATTGTACTCGAATCATCTTGTAAAGATTTAATGTACTCGATTAATCTTCTAATTCAACATAAAACTAATTCGTCACTCTAAGTGTAACGATTATTGAAAACTTGTTGACCAAGTAAAGAGTTAATTGCACTTGAATCATCTTCTAAAGAGTTAATTGTACTCGAATCATCTTCTGAAGAGTTAATGTACTCGATTAAACTTTTAACTCAGCATAAACTAATTCGTAACTCTAAGTGTAACGATTATTGAAATCTTGTTGATCAAGTAAAGAGTTAATTGTACTCGAATCATCTTCTAAAGAGTTAATTGTACTCCAATCATCATCTAAAGAGTTAATGTACTCGATTCATCTTTCCAACTCAACATAAAACTAATTCGCAACTCTAAGTGTAATGATTATCGAAAACTTATTGACTAAATAATGTCTTAATTGTACTCGATTCATCTTCTAAAGAGTTAATTGTACTCGATTAATCTTATAACTCAACATAAAACTAATCATTAACTCTTAGTGTAACGATTATTGAAAACTTGTTGACCAAGTAAAGATTTAATTGTACTCGAATCTTCTTCTAAAGAGTTAATTGTACTCGATTAATCTTATAACTCAATATAAAACTAATCCTTAACTCTAAGTGTAACGATTATTGAAAACTAGTTGATCAAGTAAAGAGTTAATTGTACTCGAATCATCTTCTAAAGAGTTAATGTACTCGATTAATCTTCTAACTCAACATAAAACCAATTAATCACTCTAAGTGTAAAGATTATTGAAAACTTATTGACCAAGTAAATAGTTAATTGTACTCGAATCATCTTATAAAGAATTAATGTGCTCGATTAATCTTCCAACTCAACATAAAACTAATTCGTAACTCTAAGAGTAATAATTATTAAAAACTTGTTGACCAAGTAATGTCTTAATTGTACTCGAATCATCTTGTAAAGCATTAATTATACTCGATTAATCATCTAACTCCACATAAAACTAATTTGTAACTTTAATTGTAATGATTATTGAAAACTTGTTGACCAAGTAAAGATTTAATTGTACACGAATCATCTTCTAAAGAGTACTCGAATCATCTTCTAAAGAATTAAAGTATTCGATTAAACTTTTAAGTCAACATTAACTAATTCGTAAATCTAAGTGTAACGATTATTGAAAACTTGTTGAACAAGTGAAGAGTTAATTGTACTCGAATCGTGATCTATAGAGTTAATGTACTCAATTAATCTTCCAACTCAACATAAAACTAATTCGCAACTCTAAGTGTAATGATTATCGAAAACTTGTTGACTAAATAATGTCTTAATTGTACTCAAATCATCTTATAAAGAGTTAATTGTACTCAATTAATCTTATAACTCAACAGAAAATAAACCTGAACTCTAAGTGTAACGATTATTGAAAACTTGTTGATCAAGTAGAGAGTTAATTATACTGGAATCATCTTGTAAAGAGTTAATGTACTCGATTAATCTTCCAACTCAACATAAAACTAATTCGTAACTCTAAGTGTAATTAGAATTGAAAACTTGTTGACCGAGTAATGTCTTAATTGTACTCGAATCATCTTCTAAAGAGTTAATTGTACTCGAATCATCTTCTAAAGAATTAAAGTATTCGATTAAACTTTTAAGTCAACATTAACTAATTCGTAAATCTAAGTGTAACGATTATTGAAAACTTGTTGAACAAGTGAAGAGTTAATTGTACTCGAATCGTCATCTATAGAGTTAATGTATTCGATTAATCTTCCAACTCAACATAAAACTAATTCGCAACTTTAAGTGTAATGATTATAGAAAAACTTGTTGACTAAATAATGTCTTAATTGTACACAAATCATCTTCTAAAGAGTTAATTGTACTCAATTAATCTTATAACTCAACATAAAATAAACCTGAACTCTAAGTGTATCGATTATTGAAAACTTGTTGATCAAGTAGAGAGTTAATTATACTGGAATCATCTTGTTAAGAGTTAATGTACTCGATTAATCTTCCAACTCAACATAAAACTAATTCGTAACTCTAAGTGTAATTATAATTGAAAACTTGTTGACCGAGTAATGTCTTGATTGTACTCGAATCATCTTCTAAAGAGTTAATCGTACTCGATTAATCTTATAACTCAACATAAAACTAATCCTTAACACTAAGTGTAACGATTATTGAAAACTTGTTGATCAAGTAAAAAGTTAATTGTACTCGAATCATCTTGTAAAGATTTAATGTACTCGATTAATCTTCTAATTCAACATAAAACTAATTCGTCACTCTAAGTGTAACGATTATTGAAAACTTGTTGACCAAGTAAAGAGTTAATTGCACTTGAATCATCTTCTAAAGAGTTAATTGTACTCGAATCATCTTCTGAAGAGTTAATGTACTCGATTAAACTTTTAACTCAGCATAAACTAATTCGTAACTCTAAGTGTAACGATTATTGAAATCTTGTTGATCAAGTAAAGAGTTAATTGTACTCGAATCATCTTCTAAAGAGTTAATTGTACTCCAATCATCATCTAAAGAGTTAATGTACTCGATTCATCTTTCCAACTCAACATAAAACTAATTCGCAACTCTAAGTGTAATGATTATCGAAAACTTATTGACTAAATAATGTCTTAATTGTACTCGATTCATCTTCTAAAGAGTTAATTGTACTCGATTAATCTTATAACTCAACATAAAACTAATCATTAACTCTTAGTGTAACGATTATTGAAAACTTGTTGACCAAGTAAAGATTTAATTGTACTCGAATCTTCTTCTAAAGAGTTAATTGTACTCGATTAATCTTATAACTCAATATAAAACTAATCCTTAACTCTAAGTGTAACGATTATTGAAAACTAGTTGATCAAGTAAAGAGTTAATTGTACTCGAATCATCTTCTAAAGAGTTAATGTACTCGATTAATCTTCTAACTCAACATAAAACCAATTAATCACTCTAAGTGTAAAGATTATTGAAAACTTATTGACCAAGTAAATAGTTAATTGTACTCGAATCATCTTATAAAGAATTAATGTGCTCGATTAATCTTCCAACTCAACATAAAACTAATTCGTAACTCTAAGAGTAATAATTATTAAAAACTTGTTGACCAAGTAATGTCTTAATTGTACTCGAATCATCTTGTAAAGCATTAATTATACTCGATTAATCATCTAACTCCACATAAAACTAATTTGTAACTTTAATTGTAATGATTATTGAAAACTTGTTGACCAAGTAAAGATTTAATTGTACTCGAATCATCTTCTAAAGAGTACTCGAATCATCTTCTAAAGAATTAAAGTATTCGATTAAACTTTTAAGTCAACATTAACTAATTCGTAAATCTAAGTGTAACGATTATTGAAAACTTGTTGAACAAGTGAAGAGTTAATTGTACTCGAATCGTGATCTATAGAGTTAATGTACTCAATTAATCTTCCAACTCAACATAAAACTAATTCGCAACTCTAAGTGTAATGATTATCGAAAACTTGTTGACTAAATAATGTCTTAATTGTACTCAAATCATCTTATAAAGAGTTAATTGTACTCAATTAATCTTATAACTCAACAGAAAATAAACCTGAACTCTAAGTGTAACGATTATTGAAAACTTGTTGATCAAGTAGAGAGTTAATTATACTGGAATCATCTTGTAAAGAGTTAATGTACTCGATTAATCTTCCAACTCAACATAAAACTAATTCGTAACTCTAAGTGTAATTATAATTGAAAACTTGTTGACCGAGTAATGTCTTAATTGTACTCGAATCATCTTCTAAAGAGTTAATTGTACTCGAATCATCTTCTAAAGAATTAAAGTATTCGATTAAACTTTTAAGTCAACATTAACTAATTCGTAAATCTAAGTGTAACGATTATTGAAAACTTGTTGAACAAGTGAAGAGTTAATTGTACTCGAATCGTCATCTATAGAGTTAATGTATTCGATTAATCTTCCAACTCAACATAAAACTAATTCGCAACTCTAAGTGTAATGATTATAGAAAACTTGTTGACTAAATAATGTCTTAATTGTACACAAATCATCTTCTAAAGAGTTAATTGTACTCAATTAATCTTATAACTCAACATAAAATAAACCTGAACTCTAAGTGTATCGATTATTGAAAACTTGTTGATCAAGTAGAGAGTTAATTATACTGGAATCATCTTGTAAAGAGTTAATGTACTCGATTAATCTTCCAACTCAACATAAAACTAATTCGTAACTCTAAGTGTAATTATAATTGAAAACTTGTTGACCGAGTAATGTCTTGATTGTACTCGAATCATCTTCTAAAGAGTTAATCGTACTCGATTAATCTTATAACTCAACATAAAACTAATCCTTAACACTAAGTGTAACGATTATTGAAAACTTGTTGATCAAGTAAAAAGTTAATTGTACTCGAATCATCTTGTAAAGATTTAATGTACTCGATTAATCTTCTAATTCAACATAAAACTAATTCGTCACTCTAAGTGTAACGATTATTGAAAACTTGTTGACCAAGTAAAGAGTTAATTGCACTTGAATCATCTTCTAAAGAGTTAATTGTACTCGAATCATCTTCTGAAGAGTTAATGTACTCGATTAAACTTTTAACTCAGCATAAACTAATTCGTAACTCTAAGTGTAACGATTATTGAAATCTTGTTGATCAAGTAAAGAGTTAATTGTACTCGAATCATCTTCTAAAGAGTTAATTGTACTCCAATCATCATCTAAAGAGTTAATGTACTCGATTCATCTTTCCAACTCAACATAAAACTAATTCGCAACTCTAAGTGTAATGATTATCGAAAACTTATTGACTAAATAATGTCTTAATTGTACTCGATTCATCTTCTAAAGAGTTAATTGTACTCGATTAATCTTATAACTCAACATAAAACTAATCATTAACTCTTAGTGTAACGATTATTGAAAACTTGTTAACCAAGTAAATATTTAATTGTACTCGAATCTTCTTCTAAAGAGTTAATTGTACTCGATTAATCTTATAACTCAATATAAAACTAATCCTTAACTCTAAGTGTAACGATTATTGAAAACTAGTTGATCAAGTAAAGAGTTAATTGTACTCGAATCATCTTCTAAAGAGTTAATGTACTCGATTAATCTTCTAACTCAACATAAAACCAATTAATCACTCTAAGTGTAACGATTATTGAAAACTTATTGACCAAGTAAATAGTTAATTGTACTCGGATCATCTTATAAAGAATTAATGTACTCGATTAATCTTCCAACTCAACATAAAACTAATTCGTAACTCTAAGAGTAATAATTATTAAAAACTTGTTGACCAAGTAATGTCTTAATTGTACTCGAATCATCTTGTAAAGCATTAATTATACTCGATTAATCATCTAACTCCACATAAAACTAATTTGTAACTTTAATTGTAATGATTATTGAAAACTTGTTGACCAAGTAAAGATTTAATTGTACTCGAATCATCTTCTAAAGAGTACTCGAATCATCTTCTAAAGAATTAAAGTATTCGATTAAACTTTTAAGTCAACATTAACTAATTCGTAAATCTAAGTGTAACGATTATTGAAAACTTGTTGAACAAGTGAAGAGTTAATTGTACTCGAATCGTGATCTATAGAGTTAATGTACTCAATTAATCTTCCAACTCAACATAAAACTAATTCGCAACTCTAAGTGTAATGATTATCGAAAACTTGTTGACTAAATAATGTCTTAATTGTACTCAAATCATCTTCTAAAGAGTTAATTGTACTCAATTAATCTTATAACTCAACAGAAAATAAACCTGAACTCTAAGTGTAACGATTATTGAAAACTTGTTGATCAAGTAGAGAGTTAATTATACTGGAATCATCTTGTAAAGAGTTAATGTACTCGATTAATCTTCCAACTCAACATAAAACTAATTCGTAACTCTAAGTGTAATTACAATTGAAAACTTGTTGACCGAGTAATGTCTTAATTGTACTCGAATCATCTTCTAAAGAGTTAATTGTACTCGAATCATCTTCTAAAGAATTAAAGTATTCGATTAAACTTTTAAGTCAACATTAACTAATTCGTAAATCTAAGTGTAACGATTATTGAAAACTTGTTGAACAAGTGAAGAGTTAATTGTACTCGAATCGTCATCTATAGAGTTAATGTATTCGATTAATCTTCCAACTCAACATAAAACTAATTCGCAACTCTAAGTGTAATGATTATAGAAAACTTGTTGACTAAATAATGTCTTAATTGTACACAAATCATCTTCTAAAGAGTTAATTGTACTCAATTAATCTTATAACTCAACATAAAATAAACCTGAACTCTAAGTGTATCGATTATTGAAAACTTGTTGATCAAGTAGAGAGTTAATTATACTGGAATCATCTTGTAAAGAGTTAATGTACTCGATTAATCTTCCAACTCAACATAAAACTAATTCGTAACTCTAAGTGTAATTATAATTGAAAACTTGTTGACCGAGTAATGTCTTGATTGTACTCGAATCATCTTCTAAAGAGTTAATCGTACTCGATTAATCTTATAACTCAACATAAAACTAATCCTTAACACTAAGTGTAACGATTATTGATAACTTGTTGATCAAGTAAAAAGTTAATTGTACTCGAATCATCTTGTAAAGATTTAATGTACTCGATTAATCTTCTAATTCAACATAAAACTAATTCGTCACTCTAAGTGTAACGATTATTGAAAACTTGTTGACCAAGTAAAGAGTTAATTGCACTTGAATCATCTTCTAAAGAGTTAATTGTACTCGAATCATCTTCTGAAGAGTTAATGTACTCGATTAAACTTTTAACTCAGCATAAACTAATTCGTAACTCTAAGTGTAACGATTATTGAAATCTTGTTGATCAAGTAAAGAGTTAATTGTACTCGAATCATCTTATAAAGAATTAATGTACTCGATTATTCTTCCAACTCAACATAAAACTAATTCGTAACTCTAAGAGTAATAATTATTAAAAACTTGTTGACCAAGTAATGTCTTAATTGTACTCGAATCATCTTCTAAAGCGTTAATTATACTCGATTAATCATCTAACTCCACATAAAACTAATTTGTAACTTTAATTGTAATGATTATTGAAAACTTGTTGACCAAGTAAAGATTTAATTGTACTCGAATCATCTTCTAAAGAGTTAATTGTACTCGAATCATCTTCTAAAGAATTAAAGTATTCGATTAAACTTTTAAGTCAACATTAACTAATTCGTAAATCTAAGTGTAACGATTATTGAAAACTTGTTGAACAAGTGAAGAGTTAATTGTACTCGAATCGTCATCTATAGAGTTAATGTATTCGATTAATCTTCCAACTCAACATAAAACTAATTCGCAACTCTAAGTGTAATGATTATAGAAAACTTGTTGACTAAATAATGTCTTAATTGTACACAAATCATCTTCTAATGAGTTAATTGTACTCAATTAATCTTATAACTCAACATAAAATAAACCTGAACTCTAAGTGTATCGATTATTGAAAACTTGTTGATCAAGTAGAGAGTTAATTATACTGGAATCATCTTGTAAAGAGTTAATGTACTCGATTAATCTTCCAACTCAACATAAAACTAATTCGTAACTCTAAGTGTAATTATAATTGAAAACTTGTTGACCAAGTAATGTCTTGATTGTACTCGAATCATCTTCTAAAGAGTTAATCGTACTCGATTAATCTTATAACTCAACATAAAACTAATCCTTAACACTAAGTGTAACGATTATTGAAAACTTGTTGATCAAGTAAAAAGTTAATTGTACTCGAATCATCTTGTAAAGATTTAATGTACTCGATTAATCTTCTAATTCAACATAAAACTAATTCGTCACTCTAAGTGTAACGATTATTGAAAACTTGTTGACCAAGTAAAGAGTTAATTGCACTTGAATCATCTTCTAAAGAGTAAATTGTACTCGAATCATCTTCTGAAGAGTTAATGTACTCGATTAAACTTTTAACTCAGCATAAACTAATTCGTAACTCTAAGTGTAACGATTATTGAAATCTTGTTGATCAAGTAAAGAGTTAATTGTACTCGAATCATCTTCTAAAGAGTTAATTGTACTCCAATCATCATCTAAAGAGTTAATGTACTCGATTCATCTTTCCAACCCAACATAAAACTAATTCGCAACTCTAAGTGTAATGATTATCGAAAACTTATTGACTAAATAATGTCTTAATTGTACTCGATTCATCTTCTAAAGAGTTAATTGTACTCGATTAATCTTATAACTCAACATAAAACTAATCATTAACTCTTAGTGTAACGATTATTGAAAACTTGTTGACCAAGTAAAGATTTAATTGTACTCGAATCTTCTTCTAAAGAGTTAATTGTACTCGATTAATCTTATAACTCAATATAAAACTAATCCTTAACTCTAAGTGTAACGATTATTGAAAACTAGTTGATCAAGTAAAGAGTTAATTGTACTCGAATCATCTTCTAAAGAGTTAATGTACTCGATTAATCTTCTAACTCAACATAAAACCAATTAATCACTCTAAGTGTAACGATTATTGAAAACTTATTGACCAAGTAAATAGTTAATTGTACTCGAATCATCTTATAAAGAATTAATGTACTCGATTAATCTTCCAACTCAACATAAAACTAATTCGTAACTCTAAGAGTAATAATTATTAAAAACTTGTTGACCAAGTAATGTCTTAATTGTACTCGAATCATCTTGTAAAGCATTAATTATACTCGATTAATCATCTAACTCCACATAAAACTAATTTGTAACTTTAATTGTAATGATTATTGAAAACTTGTTGACCAAGTAAAGATTTAATTGTACTCGAATCATCTTCTGAAGAGTACTCGAATCATCTTCTAAAGAATTAAAGTATTCGATTAAACTTTTAAGTCAACATTAACTAATTCGTAAATCTAAGTGTAACGATTATTGAAAACTTGTTGAACAAGTGAAGAGTTAATTGTACTCGAATCGTGATCTATAGAGTTAATGTACTCGATTAATCTTCCAACTCAACATAAAACTAATTCCCAACTCTAAGTGTAATGATTATCGAAAACTTGTTGACTAAATAATGTCTTAATTGTACTCAAATCATCTTCTAAAGAGTTAATTGTACTCAATTAATCTTATAACTCAACATAAAATAAACCTGAACTCTAAGTGTAACGATTATTGAAAACTTGTTGATCAAGTAGAGAGTTAATTATACTGGAATCATCTTGTAAAGAGTTAATGTACTCGATTAATCTTCCAACTCAACATAAAACTAATTCGTAACTCTAAGTGTAATTATAATTGAAAACTTGTTGACCGAGTAATGTCTTAATTGTACTCGAATCATCTTCTAAAGAGTTAATTGTACTCGAATCATATTCTAAAGAGTTAATGTACTCGATTAAACTTTTAACTCAACGTAAACTAATTCGTAACTCTAAGTGTAACGATTATTGAAAACTTGTTGACCAAGTAAAGAGTTAATTGTACTCGAATCATCATCTAAAGAGTTAATGTACTCGATTAATCTTCCAACTCAACATAATACTAATTCGCAATTCTAAGTGTAATGATTATCGAAAACTTGTTGACTAAGTAATGTCTTAATTGTACTCGAATTATCTTCTAAAGAGTTAATTGTACTCGATTAATCTTATAACTCAATATAAAACTAATCCTTAACTCTAAATGTAACGATTATTGAAAACTAGTTGATCAAGTAAAGAGTTAATTGTACTCGAATCATCTTCTAAGGAGTTAATGTACTCGATTAATCTTCTAACTCAACATAAAACCAATTAATCACTCTAAGTGTAACGATTATTGAAAACTTATTGACCAAGTAAAGAGTTAATTGTACTCGAATCATCTTATAAAGAATTAATGTACTCGATTAATCTTCCAACTCAACATAAAACTAATTCGTAACTCTAAGAGTAATAATTATTAAAAACTTGTTGACCAAGTAAAGTCTTAATTGTACTCGAATCATCTTCTAAAGCGTTAATTATACTCGATTAATCATCTAACTCCACATAAAACTAATTTGTAACTTTAATTGTAATGATTATTGAAAACTTGTTGACCAAGTAAAGATTTAATTGTACTCGAATCATCTTCTAAAGAGTTAATTGTACTCGAATCATCTTCTAAAGAATTAAAATATTCGATTAAACTTTTAAGTCAACATTAACTAATTCGTAAATCTAAGTGTAACGATTATTGAAAACTTGTTGAACAAGTGAATAGTTAATTGTACTCGAATCGTCATCTATAGAGTTAATGTACTCGATTAATCTTCCAACTCAACATAAAACTAATTCGCAACTCTAAGTGTAATGATTATCGAAAACTTGTTGACTAAATAATGTCTTAATTGTACTCAAATCATCTTCTAAAGAGTTAATTGTACTCAATTAATCTTATAACTCAACATAAAATAAACCTGAACTCTAAGTGTAACGATTATTGAAAACTTGTGGATCAAGTAGAGAGTTAATTATACAGGAATCATCTTGTAAAGAGTTAATGTACTCGATTAATCTTCCAACTCAACATAAAACTAATTCGTAACTCTAAGTGTAATTATAATTGAAAACTTGTTGACCGAGTAATGTCTTAATTATACTCGAATCAACTTCTAACGAGTTAATTGTACTCGATTAATCTTATAACTCAACATAAAACTAATCCTTAACACTAAGTGTAACGATTATTGAAAACATGTTGATCAAGTAAATAGTTAATTGTACTCGAATCATCATGTAAAGAGTTCATGTACTTGATTAATCTTCTAACTCAACATAAAACTAATCCGTCACTCTAAGTGTAACGATTATTGAAAACTTGTTGACCAAGTAAAGAGTTAATTGCACTTGAATCATCTTCTAAAGAGTTAATTGTACTTGAATCATCTTCTAAAGAGTTAATGTACTCTATTAAACTTTTAACTCAACATAAACTAATTCGTAACTCTAAGTGTAACGATTATTGAAAACTTATTGACCAAGTAAAGAGTTAATTGTACTCGAATCATCATCTAAAGAGTTAATGTACTCGATTAATCTTCCAACTCAACATAAAACTAATTCGCAACTCTAAGTGTAATGATTATCGAAAACTTGTTGACTAAATAATGTCTTAATTGTACTCAAATCATCTTCTAAAGAGTTAATTGTACTCAATTAATCTTATAACTCAACATAAAATAAACCTGAACTCTAAGTGTAACGATTATTGAAAACTTGTGGATCAAGTAGAGAGTTAATTATACTGGAATCATCTTGTAAAGAGTTAATGTACTCGATTAATCTTCCAACTCAACATAAAACTAATTCGTAACTCTAAGTGTAATTATAATTGAAAACTTGTTGACCGAGTAATGTCTTAATTATACTCGAATCAACTTCTAAAGAGTTAATTGTACTCGATTAATCTTATAACTCAACATAAAACTAATCCTTAACACTAAGTGTAACGATTATTGAAAACATGTTGATCAAGTAAATAGTTAATTGTACTCGAATCATCATGTAAAGAGTTCATGTACTTGATTAATCTTCTAACTCAACATAAAACTAATCCGTCACTCTAAGTGTAACGATTATTGAAAACTTGTTGACCAAGTAAAGAGTTAATTGCACTTGAATCATCTTCTAAAGAGTTAATTGTACTTGAATCATCTTCTAAAGAGTTAATGTACTCTATTAAACTTTTAACTCAACATAAACTAATTCGTAACTCTAAGTGTAACGATTATTGAAAACTTATTGACCAAGTAAAGAGTTAATTGTACTCGAATCATCATCTAAAGAGTTAATGTACTCGATTAATCTTCCAACTCAACATAATACTAATTCGCAATTCTAAGTGTAATGATTATCGAAAACTTGTTGACTAAGTAATGTCTTAATTGTACTCGAATTATCTTCTAAAGAGTTAATTGTACTCGATTAATCTTATAACTCAATATAAAACTAATCCTTAACTCTAAATGTAACGATTATTGAAAACTAGTTGATCAAGTAAAGAGTTAATTGTACTCGAATCATCTTCTAAGGAGTTAATGTACTCGATTAATCTTCTAACTCAACATAAAACCAATTAATCACTCTAAGTGTAACGATTATTGAAAACTTATTGACCAAGTAAAGAGTTAATTGTACTCGAATCATCTTATAAAGAATTAATGTACTCGATTAATCTTCCAACTCAACATAAAACTAATTCGTAACTCTAAGAGTAATAATTATTAAAAACTTGTTGAACAAGTAATGTCTTAATTGTACTCGAATCATCTTCTAAAGCGTTAATTATACTCGATTAATCTTATAACTCAACATAAAATAAACCTGAACTCTAAGTCTAACGATTATTGAAAACTTGTTGATCAAGTAGAGAGTTAATTATACTGGAATCATCTTCTAAAGAGTTAATGTACTCGATTAATCTTCCAACTCAACATAAAACTAATTCGTAACTCTAAGTGTAATTATAATTGAAAACTTGTTGACCGAGTAATGTCTTAATTGTACTCGAATCATCTTCTAAAGTGTTAATTGTACTCGAATCATATTCTAAAGAGTTAATGTACTCGATTAAACTTTTAACTCAACGTAAACTAATTTGTAACTCTAAGTGTAACGATTATTGAAAACTTGTTGACCAAGTAAAGAGTTAATTGTACTCGAATCATCTTCTATACAGTTAATGTACTCGATTAATCTTCCAACTCAACATAAAACTAATTCGTAACTCTAAGTGTAATTATAATTGAAAACTTGTTGACCGAGTAATGTCTTAATTGTACTCGAATCATCTTCTAAAGAGTTAATTGTACTCGATTAATCTTATAACTCAACATAAAACTAATCCTTAACACTAAGTGTAACGATTATTGAAAACTTGTTGATCAAGTAAAAAGTTAATTGTACTCGAATCATCTTGTAAAGATTTAATGTACTCGATTAATCTTCTAATTCAACATAAAACTAATTCGTCACTCTAAGTATAACGATTATTGAAAACTTGTTGACCAAGTAAAGAGTTAATTGCACTTGAATCATCTTTTAAAGAGTTAATTGTACTCGAATCATCTTCTAAAGAGTTAATGTACTCGATTAAACTTTTAACTCAGCATAAACTAATTCGTAACTCTAAGTGTAACGATTATTGAAATCTTGTTGATCAAGTAAAGAGTTAATTGTACTCGAATCATCTTCTAAAGAGTTAATTGTACTCGAATCATCATCTAAAGAGTTAATGTACTCGATTCATCTTTCCAACTCAACATAAAACTAATTCGCAACTCTTAGTGTAATGATTATCGAAAACTTATTGACTAAATAATGTCTTAATTGTACTCGATTCATCTTCTAATGAGTTAATTGTACTCGATTAATCTTATAACTCAACATAAAACTAATCATTAACTCTTAGTGTAACGATTATTGAAAACTTGTTGACCAAGTAAAGATTTAATTGTACTCGAATCATCTTCTAAAGAGTTAATTGTACTCGATTAATCTTATAACTCAATATAAAACTAATCCATAACTCTAAGTGTAATTATTATTGAAAACTAGTTGATCAAGTAAAGAGTTAATTGTACTCGAATCATCTTCTAAAGAGTTAATGTACTCGATTAATCTTCTAACTCAACATAAAACCAATTAATCACTCTAAGTGTAACGATTATTGAAAACTTATTGACCAAGTAAAGAGTTAATTGTACTCGAATCATCTTATAAAGAATTAATGTACTCGATTAATCTTCCAACTCAACATAAAACTAATTCGTAACTCTAAGAGTAATAATTATTAAAAACTTGTTGAACAAGTAATGTCTTAATTGTACTCGAATCATCTTCTAAAGCGTTAATTATACTCGATTAATCTTATAACTCAACATAAAATAAACCTGAACTCTAAGTCTAACGATTATTGAAAACTTGTTGATCAAGTAGAGAGTTAATTATACTGGAATCATCTTCTAAAGAGTTAATGTACTCGATTAATCTTCCAACTCAACATAAAACTAATTCGTAACTCTAAGTGTAATTATAATTGAAAACTTGTTGACCGAGTAATGTCTTAATTGTACTCGAATCATCTTCTAAAGTGTTAATTGTACTCGAATCATATTCTAAAGAGTTAATGTACTCGATTAAACTTTTAACTCAACGTAAACTAATTTGTAACTCTAAGTGTAACGATTATTGAAAACTTGTTGACCAAGTAAAGAGTTAATTGTACTCGAATCATCTTCTATACAGTTAATGTACTCGATTAATCTTCCAACTCAACATAAAACTAATTCGTAACTCTAAGTGTAATTATAATTGAAAACTTGTTGACCGAGTAATGTCTTAATTGTACTCGAATCATCTTCTAAAGAGTTAATTGTACTCGATTAATCTTATAACTCAACATAAAACTAATCCTTAACACTAAGTGTAACGATTATTGAAAACTTGTTGATCAAGTAAAAAGTTAATTGTACTCGAATCATCTTGTAAAGATTTAATGTACTCGATTAATCTTCTAATTCAACATAAAACTAATTCGTCATTCTAAGTATAACGATTATTGAAAACTTGTTGACCAAGTAAAGAGTTAATTGCACTTGAATCATCTTTTAAAGAGTTAATTGTACTCGAATCATCTTCTAAAGAGTTAATGTACTCGATTAAACTTTTAACTCAGCATAAACTAATTCGTAACTCTAAGTGTAACGATTATTGAAATCTTGTTGATCAAGTAAAGAGTTAATTGTACTCGAATCATCTTCTAAAGAGTTAATTGTACTCGAATCATCATCTAAAGAGTTAATGTACTCGATTCATCTTTCCAACTCAACATAAAACTAATTCGCAACTCTTAGTGTAATGATTATCGAAAACTTATTGACTAAATAATGTCTTAATTGTACTCGATTCATCTTCTAATGAGTTAATTGTACTCGATTAATCTTATAACTCAACATAAAACTAATCATTAACTCTTAGTGTAACGATTATTGAAAACTTGTTGACCAAGTAAAGATTTAATTGTACTCGAATCATCTTCTAAAGAGTTAATTGTACTCGATTAATCTTATAACTCAATATAAAACTAATCCATAACTCTAAGTGTAATTATTATTGAAAACTAGTTGATCAAGTAAAGAGTTAATTGTACTCGAATCATCTTCTAAAGAGTTAATGTACTCGATTAATCTTCTAACTCAACATAAAACCAATTAATCACTCTAAGTGTAACGATTATTGAAAACTTATTGACCAAGTAAAGAGTTAATTGTACTCGAATCATCTTATAAAGAATTAATGTACTCGATTAATCTTCCAACTCAACATAAAACTAATTCGTAACTCTAAGAGTAATAATTATTAAAAACTTGTTGAACAAGTAATGTCTTAATTGTACTCGAATCATCTTCTAAAGCGTTAATTATACTCGATTAATCTTATAACTCAACATAAAATAAACCTGAACTCTAAGTCTAACGATTATTGAAAACTTGTTGATCAAGTAGAGAGTTAATTATACTGGAATCATCTTCTAAAGAGTTAATGTACTCGATTAATCTTCCAACTCAACATAAAACTAATTCGTAACTCTAAGTGTAATTATAATTGAAAACTTGTTGACCGAGTAATGTCTTAATTGTACTCGAATCATCTTCTAAAGTGTTAATTGTACTCGAATCATATTCTAAAGAGTTAATGTACTCGATTAAACTTTTAACTCAACGTAAACTAATTTGTAACTCTAAGTGTAACGATTATTGAAAACTTGTTGACCAAGTAAAGAGTTAATTGTACTCGAATCATCTTCTATACAGTTAATGTACTCGATTAATCTTCCAACTCAACATAAAACTAATTCGTAACTCTAAGTGTAATTATAATTGAAAACTTGTTGACCGAGTAATGTCTTAATTGTACTCGAATCATCTTCTAAAGAGTTAATTGTACTCGATTAATCTTATAACTCAACATAAAACTAATCCTTAACACTAAGTGTAACGATTATTGAAAACTTGTTGATCAAGTAAAAAGTTAATTGTACTCGAATCATCTTGTAAAGATTTAATGTACTCGATTAATCTTCTAATTCAACATAAAACTAATTCGTCACTCTAAGTATAACGATTATTGAAAACTTGTTGACCAAGTAAAGAGTTAATCGCACTTGAATCATCTTTTAAAGAGTTAATTGTACTCGAATCATCTTCTAAAGAGTTAATGTACTCGATTAAACTTTTTACTCAGCATAAACTAATTCGTAACTCTAAGTGTAACGATTATTGAAATCTTGTTGATCAAGTAAAGAGTTAATTGTACTCGAATCATCTTCTAAAGAGTTAATTGTACTCGAATCATCATCTAAAGAGTTAATGTACTCGATTCATCTTTCCAACTCAACATAAAACTAATTCGCAACTCTTAGTGTAATGATTATCGAAAACTTATTGACTAAATAATGTCTTAATTGTACTCGATTCATCTTCTAAAGAGTTAATTGTACTCGATTAATCTTATAACTCAACATAAAACTAATCATTAACTCTTAGTGTAACGATTATTGAAAACTTGTTGACCAAGTAAAGATTTAATTGTACTCGAATCATCTTCTAAAGAGTTAATTGTACTCGATTAATCTTATAACTCAATATAAAACTAATCCATAACTCTAAGTGTAATTATTATTGAAAACTAGTTGATCAAGTAAAGAGTTAATTGTACTCGAATCATCTTCTAAAGAGTTAATGTACTCGATTAATCTTCTAACTCAACATAAAACCAATTAATCACTCTAAGTGTAACGATTATTGAAAACTTATTGACCAAGTAAAGAGTTAATTGTACTCGAATCATCTTATAAAGAATTAATGTACTCGATTAATCTTCCAACTCAACATAAAACTAATTCGTAACTCTAAGAGTAATAATTATTAAAAACTTGTTGACAAAGTAATGTCTTAATTGTACTCGAATCATCTTCTAAAGCGTTAATTATACTCGATTAATCATCTAACTCCACATAAAACTATTTTGTAACTTTAATTGTAATGATTATTGAAAACTTGTTGACCAAGTAAAGATTTAATTGTACTCGAATCATCTTCTAAAGAGTTAATTGTACTCGAATCATCTTCTAAAGAATTAAAATATTCGATTAAACTTTTAAGTCAACATTAACTAATTCGTAAATCTAAGTGTAACGATTATTGAAAACTTGTTGAACAAGTGAAGAGTTAATTGTACTCGAATCGTCATCTATAGAGTTAATGTACTCGATTAATCTTCCAACTCAACATAAAACTAATTCGCAACTCTAAGTGTAATGATTATCGAAAACTTGTTGACTAAATAATGTCTTAATTGTACTCAAATCATCTTCTAAAGAGTTAATTGTACTCAATTAATCTTATAACTCAACATAAAATAAATCTGAACTCTAAGTGTAACGAGTATTGAAAACTTGTTGATCATGTAGAGAGTTAATTATACTGGAATCATCTTGTAAAGAGTTAATGTACTCGATTAATCTTCCAACTCAACATAAAACTAATTCGTAACTCTAAGTGTAATTATAATTGAAAACTTGTTGACCGAGTAATGTCTTAATTATACTCGAATCAACTTCTAAAGAGTTAATTGTACTCGATTAATCTTATAACTCAACATAAAACTAATCCTTAACACTAAGTGTAACGATTATTGAAAACATGTTGATCAAGTAAATAGTTAATTGTACTCGAATCATCATGTAAAGAGTTTATGTACTCGATTAATCTTCTAACTCAACATAAAACTAATCCGTCACTCTAAGTGTAACGATTATTGAAAACTTGTTGACCAAGTAAAGAGTTAATTGCACTTGAATCATCTTCTAAAGAGTTAATTGTACTTGAATCATCTTCGAAAGAGTTAATGTACTCTATTAAACTTTTAACTCAACATAAACTAATTCGTAACTCTAAGTGTAACGATTATTGAAAACTTGTTGACCAAGTAAAGAGTTAATTGTACTCGAATCATCATCTAAAGAGTTAATGTACTCGATTAATCTTCCAACTCAACATAATACTAATTCGCAATTCTAAGTGTAATGATTATCGAAAACTTGTTGACTAAGTAATGTCTTAATTGTACTCGAATCATCTTCGAAAGAGTTAATTGTACTCGATTAATCTTATAACTCAATATAAAACTAATCCTTAACTCTAAATGTAACGATTATTGAAAACTAGTTGATCAAGTAAAGAGTTAATTGTACTCGAATCATCTTCTAAGGAGTTAATGTACTCGATTAATCTTCTAACTCAACATAAAACCAATTAATCACTCTAAGTGTAACGATTATTGAAAACTTATTGACCAAGTAAATAGTTAATTGTACTCGAATCATCTTATAAAGAATTAATGTACTCGATTAATCTTCCAACTCAACATAAAACTAATTCGTAACTCTAAGAGTAATAATTATTAAAAACTTGTTGAACAAGTAATGTCTTAATTGTACTCGAATCATCTTCTAAAGCGTTAATTATACTCGATTAATCATCTAACTCCACATAAAACTAATTTGTAACTTTAATTGTAATGATTATTGAACACTTGTTGACCAAGTAAAGATTTAATTGTACTCGAATCATCTTCTAAAGAGTTAATTGTACTCAAATCATCTTCTAAAGAATTAAAGTACTCGATTAAACTTTTAACTCAACATTAACTAATTCGTAAATCTAAGTGTAACGATTATTGAAAACTTGTTGAACAAGTGAAGAGTTAATTGTACTCGAATCGTCATCTAAAGAGTTAATGTACTCGATTCATCTTCCAACTGAACATAAAACTAATTCGCAACTCTAAGTGTAATGATTATCGAAAACTTGTTGACTAAATAATGTCTTAATTGTACTCAAATCATCTTCTAAAGAGTTAATTGTACTCAATTAATCTTATAACTCAACATAAAATAAACCTGAACTCTAAGTCTAACGATTATTGAAAACTTGTTGATCAAGTAGAGAGTTAATTATACTGGAATCATCTTGTAAAGAGTTAATGTACTCGATTAATCTTCTTACTCAACATAAAACTAATCTGTCACTCTAAGTGTAATGATTATTGAAAACTTGTTGACCAAGTAAAGAGTTAATTGCACTTGAATCATCTTCTAAAGAGTTAATTGTACTCGAATCATATTCTAAAGAGTTAATGTACTCGATTAAACTTTTAACTCAACGTAAACTAATTCGTAACTCTAAGTGTAACGATTATTGAAAACTTGTTGTTCAAGTAAAGAGTTAATTGTACTCGAATCATCTTCTATAGAGTTAATGTACTCGATTAATCTTCCAACTCAACATAAAAGTAATTCATAACTCTAAGTGTAATTATAATTGAAAACTTGTTGACCGAGTAATGTCTTAATTGTACTCGAATCATCTTCTAAAGAGTTAATTGTACTCGATTAATCTTATAACTCAACATAAAACTAATTAATCACTCTAAGTGTAACGATTATTGAAAACTTATTGACAAAGTAAAGAGTTAATTGTACTCGAATCATCTTATAAAGAATTAATGTACTCGATTAATCTTCTAATTCAACATAAAACTAATTCGTCACTCTAAGTGTAACGATTATTGAAAACTTGTTGACCAAGTAAAGAGTTAATCGCACTTGAATCATCTTTTAAAGAGTTAATTGTACTCGAATCATCTTCTAAAGAGTTAATGTACTCGATTAAACTTTTAACTCAGCATAAACTAATTCGTAACTCTAAGTGTAACGATTATTGATATCTTGTTGATCAAGTAAAGAGTTAATTGTACTCGAATCATCTTCTAAAGAGTTAATTGTACTCGAATCATCATCTAAAGAGTTAATGTACTCGATTCATCTTTCCAACTCAACATAAAACTAATTCGCAACTCTAAGTGTAATGATTATCGAAAACTTATTGACTAAATAATGTCTTAATTGTACTCGATTCATCTTCTAAAGAGTTAATTGTACTCGATTAATCTTATAACTCAACATAAAACTAATCATTAAATCTTAGTGTAACGATTATTGAAAACATGTTGACCAAGTAAAGATTTAATTGTACTCGAATCATCTTCTAAAGAGTTAATTGTACTCGATTAATCTTATAACTCAATATAAAACTAATCCTTAACTCTAAGTGTAACGATTATTGAAAACTAGTTGATCAAGTAAAGAGTTAATTGTACTCGAATCATCTTCTAAAGAGTTAATGTACTCGATTAATCTTCTAACTCAACATAAAACTAATTAATCACTCTAAGTGTAACGATTATTGAAAACTTATTGACCAAGTAAAGAGTTAATTGTACTCGAATCATCTTATAAAGAATTAATGTACTCGATTAATCTTCCAACTCAATATAAAACTAATTCGTAACTCTAAGAGTAATAATTATTAAAAACTTGTTGACCAAGTAATGTCTTAATTGTACTCGAATCATCTTCTAAAGCGTTAATTATACTCGATTAATCATCTAACTCCACATAAAACTAATTTGTAACTTTAATTGCAATGATTATTGAAAACTTGTTGACCAAGTAAAGATTTAATTGTACTCGAATCATCTTCTAAAGAGTTAATTGTACTCGAATCATCTTCTAAAGAATTAAAGTATTCGATTAAACTTTTAAGTCAACATTAACTAATTCGTAAATCTAAGTGTAACGATTATTGAAAACTTGTTGAACAAGTGAAGAGTTAATTGTACTCGAATCGTCATCTATAGAGTTAATGTACTCGATTAATCTTCCAACTCAACATAAAACTAATTCGCAACTCTAAGTGTAATGATTATCGAAAACTTGTTGACTAAATAATGTCTTAATTGTACTAAAATCATCTTTTAAAGAGTTAATTGTACTCAATTAATCTTATAACTCAACATAAAATAAACCTGAACTCTAAGTCTAACGATTATTGAAAACTTGTTGATCAGGTAGAGAGTTAATTATACTGGAATCATCTTGTAAAGAGTTAATGTACTCGATTAATCTTCTTACTCAACATAAAACTAATCTGTCACTCTAAGTGTAATGATTATTGAAAACTTGTTGACCAAGTAAAGAGTTAATTGCACTTGAATCATCTTCTAAAGAGTTAATTGTACTCGAATCATATTCTAAAGAGTTAATGTACTCGATTAAACTTTTAACTCAACGTAAACTAATTCGTAACTCTAAGTGTAACGATTATTGAAAACTTGTTGACCAAGTAAAGAGTTAATTGTACTCTAATCATCTTCTATAGAGTTAATGTACTCGATTAATCTTCCAACTCAACATAAAAGTAATTCGTAACTCCAAGTGTAATTATAATTGAAAACTTGTTGACCGAGTAATGTCTTAATTGTACTCGAATCATCTTCTAAAGAGTTAATTGTACTCGATTAATCTTATAACTCAACATAAAACTAATTAATCACTCTAAGTGTAACGATTATTGAAAACTTATTGACCAAGTAAAGAGTTAATTGTACTCGAATCATCTTATAAAGAATTAATGTACTCGATTAATCTTCTAATTCAACATAAAACTAATTCGTCACTCTAAGTGTAACGATTATTGAAAACTTGTTGACCAAGTAAAGAGTTAATTGCACTTGAATCATCTTTTAAAGAGTTAATTGTACTCGAATCATCTTCTAAAGAGTTAATGTACTCGATTAAACTTTTAACTCAGCATAAACTAATTCGTAACTCTAAGTGTAACGATTATTGAAATCTTGTTGATCAAGTAAAGAGTTAATTGTACTCGAATCATCTTCTAAAGAGTTAATTGTACTCGAATCATCATCTACAGAGTTAATGTACTCGATTCATCTTTCCAACTCAACATAAAACTAATTCGCAACTCTAAGTGTAATGATTATCGAAAACTTATTGACTAAATAATGTCTTAATTGTACTCGATTCATCTTCTAAAGAGTTAATTGTACTCGATTAATCTTATAACTCAACATAAAACTAATCATTAACTCTTAGTGTAACGATTATTGAAAACATGTTGACCAAGTAAAGATTTAATTGTACTCGAATCATCTTCTAAAGAGTTAATTGTACTCGATTAATCTTATAACTCAATATAAAACTAATCCTTAACTCTAAGTGTAACGATTATTGAAAACTAGTTGATCAAGTAAAGAGTTAATTGTACTCGAATCATCTTCTAAAGAGTTAATGTACTCGATTAATCTTCTAACTCAACATAAAACAAATTAATCACTCTAAGTGTAACGATTATTGAAAACTTATTGACCAAGTAAAGAGTTAATAGTACTCGAATCATCTTATAAAGAATTAATGTACTCGATTAATCTTCCAACTCAACATAAAACTAATTCGTAACTCTAAGAGTAATAATTATTAAAAACTTGTTGACCAAGTAATGTCTTAATTGTACTCGAATCATCTTCTAAAGCATTAATTATACTCGATTAATCATCTAACTCCACATAAAACTAATTTGTAACTTTAATTGTAATGATTATTGAAAACTTGTTGACCAAGTAAAGATTTAATTGTACTCGAATCATCTTCTAAAGAGTTAATTGTACTCGAATCATCTTCTAAAGAATTAAAGTATTCGATTAAACTT
This sequence comes from Scutellaria galericulata, assembly GCA_946896805.1. Taxonomy (NCBI): domain Eukaryota; kingdom Viridiplantae; phylum Streptophyta; class Magnoliopsida; order Lamiales; family Lamiaceae; genus Scutellaria; species Scutellaria galericulata. The sequence continues at coordinate 7,844,368 of OX335794.1, forward strand.
TTAAGTCAACATTAACTAATTCGTAAATCTAAGTGTAACGATTATTGAAAACTTGTTGAACAAGTGAAGAGTTAATTGTACTCGAATCGTCATCTATAGAGTTAATGTACTCGATTAATCTTCCAACTCAACATAAAACTAATTCGCAACTCTTAGTGTAATGATTATCGAAAACTTGTTCACTAAATAATGTCTTAATTGTACTCAAATCATCTTCTAAAGAGTTAATTGTACTCAATTAATCTTATAACTCAACATAAAATAGACCTGAACTCTAAGTGTAACGATTATTGAAAACTTGTTGATCAAGTAGAGAGTTAATTATACTGGAATCATCTTGTAAAGAGTTAATGTACTCGATTAATCTTCCAACTCAACATAAAACTAATTCGTAACTCTAAGTGTAATTATAATTGAAACCTTGTTGACCGAGTAATGTCTTGATTGTACTCGAATCATCTTCTAAAGAGTTAATCGTACTCGATTAATCTTATAACTCAACATAAAACTAATCCTTAACACTAAGTGTAACGATTATTGAAAACTTGTTGACCAAGTAAAGAGTTAATTGCACTTGAATCATCGTCTAAAGAGTTAATTGTACTCGAATCATCTTCTAAAGAGTTAATGTACTCGATTAAACTTTTAACTCAACATAAATTAATTTGTAACTCTAAGTGTAACGATTATTGAAAACTTGTTGATCAAGTAGAGAGTTAATTATACTGGAATCATCTTCTAAAGAGTTAATGTACTCGATTAATCTTCCAACTCAACATAAAACTAATTCGTAACTCTAAGTGTAATTATAATTGAAAACTTGTTGACCGAGTAATGTCTTAATTATACTCGAATCAACTTCTAAAGAGTTAATTGTACTCGATTAATCTTATAACTCAACATAAAACTAATCCTTAACACTAAGTGTAACGATTATTGAAACATGTTGATCAAGTAAATAGTTAATTGTACTCAAATCATCATGTAAAGAGTTCATGTACTCGATTAATCTTCTAACTCAACATAAAACTAATCCGTCACTCTAAGTGTAACGATTATTGAAAACTTGTTGACCAAGTAAAGAGTTAATTGCACTTGAATCATCTTCTAAAGAGTTAATTGTACTCGAATCATCTTCTAAAGAGTTAATGTACTCGATTAAACTTTTAACTCAACATAAACTAATTCGTAACTCTAAGTGTAACGATTATTGAAAACTTGTTGACCGAGTAAAGAGTTAATTGTACTCGAATCATCATCTAAAGAGTTAATGTACTCGATTAATCTTCCAACTCAACATAATACTAATTCGCAATTCTAAGTGTAATGATTATCGAAAACTTGTTGACTTAGTAATGTCTTAATTGTACTCGAATCATCTTCTAAAGAGTTAATTGTACTCGATTAATCTTATAACTCAATATAAAACTAATCCTTAACTCTAAGTGTAACGATTATTGAAAACTAGTTGATCAAGTAAAGAGTTAATTGTACTCGAATCATCTTCTAAAGAGTTAATGTACTCGATTAATCTTCTAACTCAACATAAAACCAATTAATAACTCTAAGTGTAACGATTATTGAAAACTTATTGACCAAGTAAAGAGTTAATTGTACTCGAATCATCATGTAAAGAGTTCATGTACTCGATTAATCTTCTAACTCAACATAAAACTAATCCGTCACTCTAAGTGTAACGATTATTGAAAACTTGTTGACCAAGTAAAGAGTTAATTGCACTTGAATCATCTTCTAAAGAGTTAATTGTACTTGAATCATCTTCTAAAGAGTTAATTGTACTCGAATCATCATCTAAAGAGTTAATGTACTCGATTCATCTTTCCAACTCAACATAAAACTAATTCGCAACTCTAAGTGTAATGATTATCGAAAACTTATTGACTAAATAATGTCTTAATTGTACTCGATTCATCTTCTAAAGAGTTAATTGTACTCGATTAATCTTATAACTCAACATAAAACTAATCATTAACTCTTAGTGTAACGATTATTGAAAACATGTTGACCAAGTAAAGATTTAATTGTACTCGAATCATCTTCTAAAGAATTAATTGTACTCGATTAATCTTATAACTCAATATAAAACTAATCCTTAACTCTAAGTGTAACGATTATTGAAAACTAGTTGATCAAGTAAAGAGTTAATTGTACTCGAATCATCTTCTAAAGAGTTAATGTACTCGATTAATCTTCTAACTCAACATAAAACCAATTAATCACTCTAATTGTAACGATTATTGAAAACTTATTGACCAAGTAAAGAGTTAATTGTACTCGAATCATCTTATAAAGAATTAATGTACTCGATTAATCTTCCAACTCAACATAAAACTAATTCGTAACTCTAAGAGTAATAATTATTAAAAACTTGTTGACCAAGTAATGTCTTAATTGTACTCGAATCATCTTCTAAAGCGTTAATTATACTCGATTAATCATCTAACTCCACATAAAACTAATTTGTAACTTTAATTGTAATGATTATTGAAAACTTGTTGACCAAGTAAAGATTTAATTATACTCGAATCATCTTCTAAAGAGTTAATTATACTCGAATCATCTTCTAAAGAATTAAAGTATTCGATTAAACTTTTAAGTCAACATAAACTAATTCGTAAATCTGAGTGTAACGATTATTGAAAACTTGTTGAACAAGTGAAGAGTTAATTGTACTCGAATCGTCATCTATAGAGTTAATGTACTCGATTAATCTTCCAACTCAACATAAAACTAATTCGCAACTCTAAGTGTATTGATTATCGAAAACTTGTTGACTAAATAATGTCTTAATTGTACTCAAATCATCTTCTAAAGAGTTAATTGTACTCAATTAATCTTATAACTCAACATAAAATAAACCTGAACTCTAAGTCTAACGATTATTGAAAACTTGTTGATCAAGTAGAGAGTTAATTATACTGGAATCATCTTCTAAAGAGTTAATGTACTCGATTAAACTTTTAACTCAACGTAAACTAATTCGTAACTCTAAGTGTAACGATTATTGAAAACTTGTTGACCAAGTAAAGTGTTAATTGTACTCGAATCATCTTATATAGAGTTAATGTACTCGATTAATCTTCCAACTCAACATAAAACTAATTCGTAACTCTAAGTGTAATTATAATTGAAAACTTGTTGACCGAGTAATGTCTTAATTGTACTCGAATCATCTTCTAAAGAGTTAATTGTACTCGATTAATCTTATAACTCAACATAAAACTAATCCTTAACACTAAGTGTAACGATTATTGAAAACTTGTTGATCAAGTAAAAAGTTAATTGTACTCGAATCATCTTGTAAAGATTTAATGTACTCGATTAATCTTCTAATTCAACATAAAACTAATTCGTCACTCTAAGTGTAACGATTATTGAAAACTTGTTGACCAAGTAAAGAGTTAATTGCACTTGAATCAGCTTCTAAAGAGTTAATTGTACTTGAATCATCTTCTAAAGAGTTAATGTACTCGATTAAACTTTTAACTCAACATAAACTAATTTGTAACTCTAAGTGTAACGATTATTGAAAACTTGTTGATCAAGTAGAGAGTTAATTATACTGGAATCATCTTCTAAAGAGTTAATGTACTCGATTAATCTTCCAACTCAACATAAAACTAATTCGTAACTCTAAGTGTAATTATAATTGAAAACTTGTTGACCGAGTAATGTCTTAATTATACTCGAATCAACTTCTAAAGAGTTAATTGTACTCGATTAATCTTATAACTCAACATAAAACTAATCCTGAACACTAAGTGTAACGATTATTGAAAACATGTTGATCAAGTAAAGAGTTAATTGTACTCGAATCATCATGTAAAGAGTTCATGTACTCGATTAATCTTCTAACTCAACATAAAACTAATCCGTCACTCTAAGTGTAACGATTATTGAAAACTTTTTGACCAAGTAAAGAGTTAATTGCACTTGAATCATCTTCTAAAGAGTTAATTGTACTTGAATCATCTTCTAAAGAGTTAATGTACTCGATTAAACTTTTAACTCAACATAAACTAATTCGTAACTCTAAGTGTAACGATTATTGAAAACTTGTTGACCAAGTAAAGAGTTAATTGTACTCGAATCATCATCTAAAGGTTAATGTACTCGATTAATCTTCCAACTCAACATAATACTAATTCGCAATTCTAAGTGTAATGATTATCGAAAACTTGTTGACTAAGTAATGTCTTAATTGTACTCGAATCATCTTCTAAAGAGTTAATGTACTCGATTAATCTTCTAACTCAACATAAAACCAATTAATCACTCTAAGTGTAACGATTATTGAAAACTTATTGACCAAGTAAAGAGTTAATTGTACTCGAATCATCTTATGAAGAATTAATGTACTCGATTAATCTTCCAACTCAACATAAAACTAATTCGTAACTCTAAGAGTAATAATTATTAAAAACTTGTTGACCAAGTAATGTCTTAATTGTACTCGAATCATCTTCTAAAGCGTTAATTATACTCGATTAATCATCTAACTCCACATAAAACTAATTTGTAACTTTAATTGTAATGATTATTGAAAACTTGTTGACCAAGTAAAGATTTAATTGTACTCGAATCATCTTCTAAAGAGTTAATTGTACTCGAATCATCTTCTAAAGAATTAAAGTATTCGATTAAACTTTTAAGTCAACATTAACTAATTCGTAAATCTAAGTGTAACGTTTATTGAAAACTTGTTGACCAAGTACAGAGTTAATTGCACTTGAATCATCGTCTAAAGAGTTAATTGTACTCGAATCATCTTCTAAAGATTTAATGTACTCGATTAAACTTTTAACTCAACATAAACTAATTTGTAACTCTAAGTGTAACGATTATTGAAAACTTGTTGACCAAGTAAAGAGTTAATTGTTCTCGAATCATCTTCTAAAGAGTTAATGTACTCGATTAAACTTTTAACTCAACATAAACTAATTTGTAACTCTAAGTGTAACGATTATTGAAAACTTGTTGACCAAGTAAAGAGTTAATTGTACTCGAATCATCTTCTAAAGAGTTAATGTACTCGATTAATCTTCCAACTCAACATAAAACTAATTCGTAACTCTAAGTGTAATTATAATTGAAAACTTGTTGACCGAGTAATGTCTTAATTATACTCGAATCAACTTCTAAAGAGTTAATTGTACTCGATTAATCTTATAACTCAACATAAAACTAATCCTTAACACTAAGTGTAACGATTATTGAAAACATGTTGATCAAGTAAAGAGTTAATTGTACTCGAATCATCATGTAAAGAGTTCATGTACTCGATTAATCTTCTAACTCAACATAAAACTAATCCGTCACTCTAAGTGTAACGATTATTGAAAACTTGTTGACCAAGTAAAGAGTTAATTGCACTTGAATCATCTTCTAAAGAGTTAATTGTACTTGAATCATCTTCTAAAGAGTTAGTGTACTCGATTAAACTTTTAACTCAACATAAACTAATTCGTAACTCTAAGTGTAACGATTATTGAAAACTTGTTGACCAAGTAAAGAGTTAATTGTACTCGAATCATCATCTAAAGAGTTAATGTACTCGATTAATCTTCCAACCCAACATAATACTAATTCGCAATTCTAAGTGTAATGATTATCGAAAACTTGTTGACTAAGTAATGTCTTAATTGTACTCGAATCATCTTCTAAAGAGTTAATTGTACTCGATTAATCTTATAACTCAATATAAAACTAATCTTTAACTATAAGTGTAACGATTATTGAAAACTAGTTGATCAAGTAAAGAGTTAATTGTACTCGAATCATCTTCGAAAGAGTTAATGTACTCGATTAATCTTCTAACTCAACATAAAACCAATTTATCACTCTAAGTGTAACGATTATTGAAAACTTATTGACCAAGTAAAGAGTTAATTGTACTCGAATCATCTTATAAAGAATTAATGTACTCGATTCATCTTCCAACTCAACATAAAACTAATTCGTTACTCTAAGAGTAATAATTATTAAAAACTTGTTGACCAAGTAATGTCTTAATTGTACTCGAATCATCTTCTAAAGCATTAATTATACTCGATTAATCATCTAACTCCACATAAAACTAATTTGTAACTTTAATTGTAATGATTATTGAAAACTTGTTGACCAAGTAAAGATTTAATTGTACTCGAATCATCTTCTAAAGAGTTAATTGTACTCGAATCATCTTCTAAAGAATTAAAGTATTCGATTAAACTTTTAAGTCAACATTAACTAATTCGTAAATCTAAGTGTAACGATTATTGAAACTTGTTGAACAAGTGAAGAGTTAATTGTACTCGAATCGTCATCTATAGAGTTAATGTACTCGATTAATCTTCCAACTCAACATAAAACTAATTCGCAACTCTAAGTGTAATGATTATCGAAAACTTGTTGACTAAATAATGTCTTAATTGTACTCAAATCATCTTCTAAAGAGTTAATTGTACTCAATTAATCTTATAACTCAACATAAAATAAACCTGAACTCTAAGTGTAACGATTATTGAAAACTTGTTGATCAAGTAGAGAGCTAATTATACTGGAATCATCTTCTAAAGAGTTAATGTACTCGATTAATCTTCCAACTCAACATAAAACTAATCTGTCACTCTAAGTGTAATGATTATTGAAAACTTGTTGACCAAGTAAAGAGTTAATTGTACTCGAATCATCTTCTAACGAGTTAATGTACTCGATTAATCTTCTAACTCAACATAAAACTAATCCGTCACTCTAAGTGTAACGATTATTGAAAACTTGTTGACCAAGTAAAGAGTTAATTGCACTTGAATCATCTTCTAAAGAGTTAATTGTACTCGAATCATCTTCTAAAGAGTTAATGTACTCGATTAAACTTTTAACTCAACATAAACTAATTCGTAACTCTAAGTGTAACGATTATTGAAAACTTGTTGACCAAGTAAAGAGTTAATTGTACTCGAATCATCTTCTAAAGAGTTAATGTACTCGATTAATCTTCCAACTTAACATAAAACTAATTCGTAACTCTAAGTGTAATTATAATTGAAAACTTGTTGACCGAGTAATGTCTTAATTGTACTCGAATCATCTTCTAAAGAGTTAATTGTACTCGATTAATCGTCTAACTCAACATAAAACTAATTTGTAACTTTAAATGTAATGATTATTGAAAACTTGTTGACCAAGTAAAGATTTAATTTGTTGGTCCCAAGTGGTGTCCAAGGTTCAGAGGATGGGGGTGACTGAACCTTGGTCGATTTTGCAAACTTGTTAAAACTTACTGTTCTGTAAGTTACTTGAACTTACAGCGCCAGCCAGTTACTGCTTACATCACTAGGATGCAGTGCTGCACGGTGTAACCTAGATTTTTATACGCAGCGGAAATTATATATTGTGACACAAGGCTGGCTGGTTTTCTCAAGTATGCTCTTTTGCAAAACCATTTTATGTTTATGATATATGAAGATATGAAATGTAAAGCGCAGATAAGAAAGCAATAAAACACTTATAGCTTATAGTGGTTTGAAGGTGCTGTAAGCCTTCTACATCCACTCTATTGCTATCTCGAGCAGGAACTTCTTAAGCAAGATTGATTTACAGGACCCTCCTAATAATCTATCAACTTACAAAGTTATCCGCCTACTAGAGTCCAAAGATCACACAGCACTGCAAACTCTAAAGGCTAACCCACATGGGGTTCCACACTCCCACACAGGGAAGCTGCCTAAAACTTAGACAACTATACAAACAGCAAGGATTTCTCCTGTCAACTGTTCGACACCTAAAACAACCTAACCAAACAGAACAGACGTTAAAAGAAAATAAAAGTGTTCTTCCACTGGTGGGATGCAGTCTTGATCTTCGTGAGCTCCTATGATGTTGTAGACTGCCCCCTAGAAGGTTGAGTGGCTGAACATGTGAAAGCTTGAGAAGCTTTTGGATGATATGTGAATTTCCTCTCAACTTTGTTCAGCAATTTCCTCAATCAGCCACACCTTCTATTTATACTTGTAGGGAAGATATCCGTTGAAGGAGACATCTTCCATTTTGAATTTGAGCGTTGATCAACGGCATGAACCACACATTTAATATGATTTGACTAGTATTAAATGCGGTGGTTGGAGCTCGCAGCTTTCTATGACACGTCAGTCCACGTGGCGTCTTCGTATTGGCTCCGTGTCTGCAACTTTGACTCTCCTCTGGAACAGCTCTATTTATTCTTGCTTTGAGTCTTCGTTCCTCGTACTGCATCTATCCTTTCTTTAGATAGCAGGATACTTATGTTGTTTGTCGTTGGCGTTGTTGGTTGTCTGAGCAGTGAGCTTCGCGCTGTATCCTAGGTCTGCTTGCAGCTGTTTGTTCTTTACAGTGCTTGCTGTAACATAGACCTTCTTACAGTATCTTCTTACAGCGCTGCTGTATCTTACAGCAGTATCCCTGTAATCTTTTTCTTGCAGCGACTATGCATGCCATTTCTTCTTCCTTTGCTATAATGTTGCTATTGCTTTCTTGCAGCACCCAGCATGCTCAGCTTCCTTAGTAACCTCTGCTGCTGTAACCTGGAAAGATTCGATTGAGCTTGCAGCAGCAGCAACATCAACCTCCTCTCGAGGTATCTCTAGCTTCTTTACTGGTTACCTCAGCTTTTGCTCGATTATCCTCTAAGGGTTCTATCTCAACAGCCGCCCCTTCAGAGGTCTTCTTCTCATTCTCTTCCCAGGAAGTGTTGTCAGAACAACAGCCTCGCCTGAGGTCTTCTTCTCCTTCTCTCCCCAGGAAGTGTTGTCAGAACAACAGCCTCGCCTGAGGTCTTCAGTAGGGACCCTGTTCCCTTGGCCAGTCCTGTAACCTTGATAGTCTCTGCGAGAATGAGTTCTTGCAGCTATCGTTGGTTTCTTGCAGCAGTTTCTTGCTTTCTGAATTCTTCTTTCAGAACAGCTCTCTCAACTTGCTGACTTCTTCTTTCGCGATGTATCATATCTCCTTCTTCCTAAGGATACTTCTTCTAGCCTGCTGTACCCTACAGTAAGCTTTCCCTTAGAAGTGTTCTTACTTCTTCTAAGGTTGGTTTTCCTTGTATCTTGGAAAACCATTACATGATCTTTCCTAGATCATGCGATGTGGAAACTAGGTATCAATACCTTAAGCAAACTGTTCTTTTCTTCTTGAGTTAGTGTTTTGTCTTATCAAGATAACAACTGAAATATCCCAACAGATTATGACTGTACGATTCAATATCATCCAGGAAATGCAAATGTGGTAGCCGACGCACTCAGCAGAAAGGGAAAGGGATCTAAGGCAAGAATGATTACAATTCAAGACTCACTAATCGAAGATATGGCAAAGCTAAGCTTGGAAATAATCACACCACCAGAAAGCTTCCAGGCCACACTCTCAACACTGTTTCTGAAACCCAAACTTCGCGAACATATAATCGAAGCCCAAGAAATGGATGAGTTCCTAAAGAAGAAGAAAATTCGTATAGAGACTGGAAAATAAGAAGGATTTACCCTGACACCAGACGGAGCTTTAACTCTTAAAGGTAGACTATGCATACTAGAAAACGAAGAATTACGAAAGGAGATCCTAGAATAAGCTCATTGCTCGCCTCTATCAGCCATCCTAGAGGCACAAAGATGTACAAAGACTTGAAGAAAAACTTCTGGTGAAATAACATGAAGTCTACCATCGGATTGTTCGTAAAACAATGTTAACATGTCAATAAATGAAGACCGAACACCAACGACCAGCGAGACTTCTAACCCCATTGGAGATACCTGAATGGAAATGGGAACATGTCGCCATGGATTTTGTCGTGGATTGCCAAGAACTAATCGAGGAAACCACGTCATCTGCGTGTGACGACTAGGATTTAGCGAAGCATAATTTGATAACTAAATATCTAAACCTCTAATTATTTGATTTATTTTAGATGTGTTTCAGAAAACTTAATTATAAGCATGTTTTAATCTAAGTTCTATATTCTTGAAAATTTTTCATAAAAAGGAAAGTCGATAAAATAATTCGTAAGTGGGACAAAATGAACGAGAACGAAAACTCAAACAAAACGCCGAAAGAATAAATCAAATCGGAGTTCGAATGATATCTCAAATTAATTAATATCATAAGGATGTTTAATATAAAGTTTAAGATTAATGACATAATTAACCTAAAGTATAAATAGTACAATATCTTCCTAAGGTAAAAGCATATGTTAATTTTAACCTAAGGTAATTATGTTATAATCTGCTCCTCCTTCTCTCTAGTTTTCCGACGGCCGGCCGGCCAGAGTGCCGCCGACAACCCACTGTTGCCGGATTTTCTTTCCAACTGAAACATATCGAAACATATACCATCTTGAAGCTCTCACCAAGCCCGTTTCAACCCCAGGCTCAGAATTGCCATCCACCGCCGCATTCGCCGTTAATTAGACGGAGAAGTTTCTATTTTCTCTCTCTAAAAACCCATTACTTTCTCTCTCTTCGTTCTTAGCCATCCGGCCACCGATCGAGGTGATTCTTGAGCCTAGATTATAGTTTATGCCGAGCCTGTCTCGATTACGGGCACTGATCATCAATCGGTCGGCTAATTCTCCAGCATGCAACGGTCAAAGTTTCTGCAAAATTAATTTTCTCTCTCTTCTTCTCTCTTTCTCTCTCTTTGAACTCTCTCTCTCGATCTCTCTGCTCTTTCTCGTCTCTCTTCCGGTGATGGATGGTCAGGGCGGCGCATGCAACGCCGTTGTGTGAATGGGTGGCCGGCGCAAGGAGCGCTGGCAATGCATGTGTTTGATTGAGGGTGGTTGTGCATGGTTGAGCTTGGTTGTGTGGCTGTGTTTGGGTGGTGGTTAGATGGTGTTTGGGGCGGCGTTTCCGACGGCGTGTAACCGGAGGAGGCCGGTGCTCGATGCGTCGAAGTGTGATTGGCTCCGGGTGGTGGCCAGTGACACGGTGTCGCCGACGGTGGCTTACAATGGTGGTGGTGGTGTCGGGCAGTGGGTGGTTTAGGGGTGGGTTTGGTTTTGAGAATTTGATAAACTCTAAGGACCTTCTTGCAAAATCCAGAAAGTTCTATTTGGTCCCCCAACTTCTATTCTATACACTTTGGTCCTCAAAGTTCTGGAAATTATAATTCCACCCCCAGAACTTCTCTATTCTTTGATTTTCATCCCCAGACTTTCTGATTTTTACATTTCGACCCCTCCCAGATTCCAGAAACTTCATTTTAACCCCAAACCTTCTCTGTAATTACAGTTTTACCCCAAAACCCTAAAATGCTTCGTTTGGCTTCGTCTCTCATCCGTTTTAACCCGTTCTCGTCTCTAAAGCTTCCTTTTTGAATCCTTTATATTTTCAAACCTAGTCGGGTTATGTTCTATTTTCAGTTCATCGTTTAAACGCTTAATTAATCTAATAACCTAATAATTTACGTTGTGTGTTTGTAGGCCCAAACGCTCCGAACTCATCTCAGAATTAAAAAGGAAAAGAACGTGAAAGTCGCACCGCCCAGGCTGAGGTGGGGGTAAATTCTGAATTAACGTTTAACTTTACGTGTTGTACTGTATAGTAGCATGTTAGGGTTTTCAATAGGCTATGATATGATGATGAATGTTATATGATTTGTGATATGTGATTATGAGCATGAAATGTGATTGGCGATATCAGCATGCTAGTAAATATTGTACATGTCTTGTTTATGTGCCTTGATTACGTGCTGTGATATAAACGTGTTGTTGAGGAAAGGATAAGGATATGTGTTCATGATGCATGGTCTTTGAGAAGACAGGGATATGGAGGATTGGTGAAGTCCCCCTTACCAAATAATCACCAGGAATATGGAGGATTGGTGAAGTTCCCCTAACCAAATAATCACCCGATGGATAAGGTGGTGGGGTAAGGCGGGATATACCTGCGCCCACGTCATATATATGTTGTGCATTATACTTGTTGTGTTTAACTGCTTATCTGATTTAATGTTTTATGTTAGTTTATGAATTTATCTCCACGGGGTGTATTTATATGCACTCACCCCGCTTATGTGTTCGATATAGGTGATGGCTATAGAAGGAGGAGTTGAAGGGAGAGATGTACCCTATCTGTTAAAGATTTTGTTGTTACGATATTTTGTTAAACTGTTTTGGAACGACACACACTTACGCTTCTCTTTTGCTTAAACCTGTGTATTTATAATCTGCTGCTATAAGTCTTAAACTTTTATCGTCTTATATATATCTTCTTCGTTTCTCCTTCTTTTCTTTTTCTTCTTTCCTGCACGCCTGTCGTGGATACTCTGATAATTCAAAAATGTTTTTCTCAACTTTGTTAAAATTTTATAATAATTTATGGTTAAGTTTCGGGGCGTGATAGTTATGGTATCAGAGCAAGGTCCTCCCCTTTAGGACCCTGTTCGATTCTTTTATTTTATTTTCCGTATGTTTTGAAAATAGGGACAAGCACCTCTCTCTCTACACGACTCCTCTACCCTGAGATTGATGTTACGGGTATTGTTTGTTTGTATCGTATTGGTGTTTATGTTTATGTGACAATTGAGGATTTCTGTAGTTTATGTTCTATGCTTTCCTTTTAAGTTAGTAGCATATAGTCGAGTAGTTACGTTGTGACGACACAGATGGCAATGACAAAACTTACGGCTATTAAGAGCATAGGTGGACAGGTAATTCCAACTCAAGTTTGGATGGCGTTCTACGGAGCTAGAATGGAGCCAGGGGAGTCAATGGGTATGTTTTTAGCACGTTTGCTTACCCTCTGGAGGAGAACCCGTGGAGATATTTCTGAGACAAATGTCAGCGAGCACGTGATTGATATGCTACCAGGACAGTGGACCGAAGTTGCCCGCAGAGTACATCAGAACGAAGTAGTTTATGATATCCATACAAGACGACCGATTAATTCTTTCTCTCGCTTTATTAGTGCGTTACTGGACATATGGGTACGCGAGGGACAACCAACGATGCCTCCACCAGGACCCTTCGACCCTCCAAGCAGCGAGTAAGAGGAAGAACCCGAAGAAGATCCAGAGGAGGTGCCAAGCCCTCTACACCATCGTTTCAGGGGACCACCTCCACCGCCCCCAGCTGCTGGAGCCATGGGGATTGTAGTATAGCTGCTTCTAGTTTCCTTTCATTTCCCATCTTTTCTGTTCGAGACTTGTGAGACTATGTTTATGGTGTCATGATGTTTAGTTTTAGTTGTGTTGTGACACTTTTGATTTTGAATTCTGTTGTATGGTTCTGAGCTACTTCCATATCTAACTCTTATGATGTTATATATATTTATCTCATTCTACGACTCGCATATCTTCCGTTTCTTCATTTCTCTATGACATTTTCAGTTCTTTTCTTTTTCTACGATGAACATATGGAATTTATCGTACTCCTCGAAGACTTCTATTTGGTGCCTCGTGTGTGACGTTTATACCATGTTTCTTATTAGATATATAAGCCCCGTGGAGGACCCAAGAAGAGTCCAACATCCATGGCAGATCCACAATCGACGAACACGAACAACACCATGGAGGATCTCGTATCAGTATTGCGAGGTTTAGCTCAACACTTCCAAACAACTCAAGCGGCTCCAATGACATCTAACAAAAACGATACCAATCAAGTGGTGGAACAGTTCCGACATTTTAACCCTCCAATCTTCTTAGGAAAGGAAGGTTCGGCCGAAGCAGAGGAATGGCTGAGAGCATTAGATCGTCTATTCGGACATCTGTCGTGTACTGAAATACAGAAAGTTTCTTGTGCTGTTTTTCAACTGATAGAAGAAGCCAGTCACTGGTGGGAGTCACACGCCAGAACTTTGACATAGGAGCAAGTGGACGAGCTGACTTGGGAAAACTTTAAGGAGAGCGTTACTCAAGGATTCGTGCCGCAATCATACAGAGACCAAAAGGAAACCGAGTTCTTGCATCTACGACAGGGGACCTCACCTGTAGGAGAATATGAAAGAAGTTTTAACCAGTTGAGCAGATGTGCACCTCATCTAGTAGATTCGGATATCAAGAAAACTCGGCGGTTTGAGAGGGGCCTCCACCCCGAGATTAGCTTTATTCTTACCGGACAAGGCATAACATCATACTCAGTGGTGGTAGAACGAGCTCAGAAGATCTCCTCAAGACTACGGTTAGATACCGCACTTCCCAAAAAGGAAGAAACGAGACTCGGGAAACGAAAGTGGATGAGTCCCAATCGGAACTTTGCTCAGCACCGACCACAACCACCCAACAGTGCTCCTCTCTTTTAGAATCCTAATCCAAGAAATCCCTGTTATAGCTGTGGAAGGATATATGTAGGGCCTTGCATGAGGATGCCTCCAAATTGTTACAGATGTGGAAGACCAGGCCATATTGCGAGCTCTTACCCAAATTGTTTCAACTGTGGAGAACCGGGCCATAAAGCAAACTCCTACTCAAAGCCTAAACGAACAAATGCGGTACCAAGACCCAGATTTGGGACCGGACCAGCAAGAGCTTTCGCTCTCACCAGAACAGAAGCGGCTGAAGGACCGGAAACAATGACAGGTATGTTGTTAGTGTGTGGTGTGTCTGTTTTAATTTTGTTCAATACTGGAGCATCTCATTCATTTATATCTACCAAGTTCTTTGATCTGTTAAAGCATGAGAACAGTAGAATAGTCGCTGAAACCCTAGATGTTAGCATTCCCTCTGGAAAGGTGATAAAAACGAAACATTCATACCGAGATCTAGAGATCGCTTTCGGAAACAATGTCTTACTTGTCAATCTACATATGCTGGATATGAGAGATTTTGATGTCATCCTAGGAATGGATTGGTTAAAAAAAATCATGCGGTGATTAGATGTCGTGCAAAGGAGATTATCATACAAACCTCAGATGGTGAAGAATTCATGTTTGCCGGGACTCCAGTCGAAAACAACCCGAGAGTTATATCAGCAATGAAAACGGTCAAAATTCTCAAGAATGACGATTGTAAGGCGTGGATAGTGAATGTTATGAGTTCTGAACGAGAGACGAACCCTATTGAGAAAGTACCTATCGTAAGGGAGTACGTTGATGTTTTTCCAGATGACTTACTAGGCCATCCACCAAACCGTCAGATTGTTTTCGAGATCGACCTCATTCTAGGTGCAACTCCAATATCGAAGGCACCATACAGAATGGCACCAAAAGAACTACAAGAACTAAAGATCCAACTCCAAGAACTTTTAGACAAGGGTTTCATCCGTTCGAGCGTATCGCCTTGGGGAGCTCCGGTGTTGTTCGTGGAAAAGAATGATGGAAGTTTCCGGATGTGTATTGACTACAGGGAACTTAATAAACGAACCATCAAGAACAAATATCCTCTGCCTAGAATTGAAGATCTCTTCGATCAACTAAGGGGTACTAGTGTATTTTCAAAGATTTATCTCAGATCGGGATATCATCAAGTCAAAGTTAAGGAGACGGATGTACCGAAAACGGCTTTCAGAACAAGATACGGACACTATGAATTTGTGGTCATGTCTTTCGGACTTAGCAACGCACCCGCCGTCTTTATAGATTTGATAAATCGTGTTTTTCACCCTTATCTCGATCATTTTGTCATAGTCTTTATAGACGACATCCTGGTTTATTCTCGCGACAAACTTTAACATGAACAGCATCTCAGGATTGTATTGGAAACCTTGCGTCAGGAGGAACTCTACGCCAAAATTAAAACTAATGTGTAACTCTAAGTGTAACGATTTTTGAAAACTTATTGACCAAGTAAAGAGTTAATTGTACTCTAATCATCTTCTAAAGAGTTCATGTTACTTGATTAATCTTCTAACTAGATGTAAAACTAATATGTTACTCTAAGTGCAACGATTATTAAAAACTTATTGACCAAGTAAAGAGTTAATTGTATTAGAATCATCTTCTAATGAGTTAATGGTACTCGATTAATCTTCTAACTCAACACAAAACTAATCTATAACTCCTAGTGTAACGATTATTGAAAACTTGTTGACCAAGTAAAGAGTTTATTGTACTTGAATCATCTTCTAAAGAGTTAATTGTACTCGATTAATCTGCTAACTAAAGATAAAATTAATTTGTAACTCTAAGTGTAACGATTATTGAAAACTTATTGACCAAGTAAAGAGTTAATTGTAGTCGAATCATCTTCTAAAGAGTTAATGTGTGTGTGTGAGGGTTCTGCTACTGTTCACCGCCGGTTTCCGGCGAGGGGGTGGTCGGAAAAGGTTGCCGGCGATGGGAGGTCACCGGCCGGGGGTCCGGGAAGTGGGGTTTGGTTTTTGCGAATGTGACGTCGAAGGGTTTTGCGGTGAAGTTTCAGGTACTATTCATCACCGGAATCTAGTGAGGGATGGCCGGAGGTGGTAGCCGGTGGTTCAGGCTTTCCGGCGGACATGGTTGCGACGGTGATGGGCGGCGCCGCCACAGCAGGTGGCACCGGGAAGATGACTGGTCGAGTAGGGCGACGTCGGGAGGCTGCTGGGCGCGCTGGGCACACGGCGCCGTGAGACGCCGTGCGCACGGGTGCACACGGTCGTGCACGGCATGCACGGGCATGTGCGCGCTGGGTTAAACTACTAGACGATGGTGCACGGTCGTGTCGGGTGTGCACGGGCGTGCACTGGGCGTACGCACCGTGAGCGGACGACGGGAAGCGCGTGCGCGACGCCGAGAGACGGGTGTGCGCGTGATGCCATGTTTTCGATACGAATCCCGTTTTTTCTGCCGTACGTCAACATCGAGTCGTCGCCGATGAGATGTCATTGATCGAGGGTCGTGGGCCCGATCAAATTCAACCCTTGACCAAAATTACCAAAATACCCCTCAACCTTAAAACGTTCCGTTCGAGCTTGTTTCAACTCCAATCGAGCTCATTCTTTTTCCGTCGTGACCCAAATTTCATTCCATATCATCTCAGCCACTTAGACTGATCTATCCCTCTCGTTTCTTCAGCCCCAATCTTTAGATCTACCGACCCGTCTCGTCTTGATCGATCGTCTCTTATCCGATATCGTTTATAGTTTTAATTATACCTGTTAAGGAACTAAGAAACACTATAACTTATTTAGGCTACCTGTTGGGTTGAGCTCTGAGTTATCAGATCTTTGGTACTCGCTACTCACGTGGTAACCACCGAATAAGGTGGCGGTAAACTTTAAACCTTATGTTTATGTTATATCAAAATGAGTAGAAATAATGATGTATGATGCTCGAATGTGAATTTAAGCATGATGGAACGAGTCATATTTGCTATGTTATATGAACGCATGATGAATTTGCGACCTTCAGATGAAATGCCTTGTGAACTATATGTTGTGTTTAATTATTGTGATTATATGTTGTGTGTGGGGGTAACATCTAAACTCTATTTGTTTATTGTTTTTCATATTTGATATATGAACTGTTGAATCTTATTGTTGAACCCTATGTACTATGAATACTGTGTGTGTATAATTATTTTGGGGGAGGGAAGAGAGGGATTGGGTGGTCCATTAAAACACCGAATAGATAGGGATTGGGTGGTCCATTAAAAATACCGAATAGATAGAGATGGATTGGGTAGTCCGTAAAAATACCAAATAGATAGGGATGGATTGGGTAGTCCGTAAAAATACCGAATAGATAGAGATGGATTGGGCAGTCCGTAAAAATACCGAATAGTTAGAATGGGTTGGGTCGTCCGTTAAGGAAACGATTTCATGTTGTGCCATATATATGATGTGTTTATTTGCCAAACATATATATACGATTGATTTGTGTATCTGCTTAATAATATTAAAACTTGGAGATTATATCCACGAGTGTATTCAACGCACTTACCCCCCACCTGTACTCACACTACAGGAGATGAAGAAAGTTAAGATACGTAGAGAGGGTGGTGCCATATCAAACTTTCCCATTTTTATCTTCAAAACTTAATGTTCAACCGACGTTTTATTAAATTACACGGTTGTAAAATTAAAAAGCTCTTCTCATTTTCTTTATGGATACTGATGATGTTCCGCTGCTATGTTTTAAATGTTTTATTTCGGCTAGACGCCAAGGATTTGTATTTGTAAAATCACCTCCTATATTCTTCCAAAGGTTTCTGCTTTATATCATGTACGTCTTTTTCTCCTTCTTTCTTCACGCCCAAAGAGAAAACTCTAAATTTTTATGAAAGAAAACGGGGTGTGACAGTAAAGATTATTGAAAACTTGTTGACCAAGTAAAGAGTAAATTATACTCGAATTATCTTCTAAAGAGCAAATTGTACTTGAATCTTCTAATAAGTCAACAAAAAACTAATATGTAACTCTAAGTGTAACGATTATTGATAACTTGTTGACCAAGTATAGAGTTAATTGTACTCGAATAATCTTCTAAATAGTTAATTGTACACGATTAATCGTCCAACTCAACATAACTAATCTGTAAATCTAAGTGTAAAGATTATTGAAAACTTATTGACCAAGTAAAAAGTTAATGATACTCGAATCATCTTCTAAAGAGTTAATGGTACTTGATTAATCTTCTAACTCAACACAAATTTAATCAGTAACTCCAAGTGTAACGATTATTGATAACTTGTTGACCAAGTAAAGAGTTAATTGTACTGGAATAATATTCTAAAGAGTTAATTGTACTTGATTAATCATCTAACTCAACATAAAACTAATCTGTAACTCTAAGTATAATAATTATTGAAAACTTATTGACCAAGTAAAGAGTTAATTGTACTCGACTAATCTTCTAAAGATATAATGGTACTCGATTAATCTTCTAACTAAACATAAAACTAATCAGTAACTCTAAGTGTAAAGATTATTGAAAACTTGTTGACCAAGTAAAGAGTAAATTGTACTCGAATCATCTTCTAAATAGTAAATTGTACTCGAATCATCTTCTAAATAGCAAATTGTACTCGAATCATCTTCTAAATAGCAAATTGTACTCGAATCATCTTCTAACTCAACACAAAACTAATTCGTAACTCTAAGTGTAACAATTATTAAAAACTTGTTGACCAAGTAAAGAGTTAATTGTACTCGAATCATCTTCTAAAAAGTTAATAGTACTCGGTTAGTCTTCTAACTCAACACAAAACTAATCATTAATACCAAGTGTAAAGATTATTGAAAACTTGTTGACCAAGTAAAGAGTTAATTGTACTAGAATAATCTTCTAAAGAGTTAATTGTACTTGATTAATAGTCTAACTTAGTTATATGTTTAGTTAGAAGATTAATCGAGTAACATTAACTCTTTAGAAGATGATTAGAGTACAATTAACTCTTTACATGGTCAATAAGTTTTCAATAATCGTCACACTTAGAGTTATAGATTAGTTTTATGTTGAGTTGGAAGATGATTCGAGTACAATTTGCTCACTAGAAGATGATTCGAGTACAATTTACTCTTTACTTGGTCAACATGTTTTCAATAATCGTTATACTTAGAGTCACGGATTTGTTTTATGTTTACTTAGTAGATTAATCGAGTACCATTAAATCTTTAGCAGATTATTCAAGTAGAATTAACTCTTTACTTGGTCAATAAGTTTTCAATAATTATTACACTTGGAGTTATGGATTAGTTTTGTGTTGAGTTAGAAGATTAATCGAGTACCATCAACTCTTTAGAAGATGATTCGAGAACAATTAACTCTTTACTTGGTCAACAATTTATCAATAATCATTACACTTGGAGTTACGGATTAGTTTTGTGTTCAGTTAGAAGTTTAATCGAGTACCATTAAGTCTTTAAAAGATGATTCGAGTACAATTAACTCTTTACTTGGTCAATAAATTTTCAATAATCTTTACACTTAGATTTACGGATTAGTTTTATGTTGAGTAAGTAGATTAATCGAGTACAATTAATTCTTTAGAAGATGAGTCGAGTACAATTAACTCTTTACTTGGTCAACAAGTTATCAATAATCGTTACACTTTCAGTTACAGATTAGTTTTGTCTTAAGTTAGAACATTAATCGAGTACCATTAACACTTTAGAAGATGATTCGAGTACAATTAACTCTTTACTTGTTCAACAAGTTTTCGATAATCATTATATTTAAAGTTACAGATTAGTTTTATTTTGAGTTAGAAGATTAATCGAGTACAATTAACTCTTTAAAAGATGATTTGAGTACAATTAACTCTTTACTTAGTCAACATGTTTTGAATTATCATTACACTTAGAGTTACAGATTAGTTTTGTGTTGAGTTAGAAGATGATTCGAGTACAATTTACTCTTTAGAAGATGATTCGAGTACAATTTACTCTTTACTTGGTCAACAAGTTTTCAATAATTGTTACACTAAGAGTTACAGATTAGTTTTATATTTAGTTAGAAGATTAATCCAGTACCATTAAATATTTAGAAGATTATTCGAGTACAATTAACTCTTTACTTAGTCAATAAGTTTTCAATAATCGTTACACATAGAGTTACGAATTAGTTTTGTGTTGAGTCAGAAGATGATTCGAGTACAATTTGCTCTTTAAAAGATGATTCGAGTACAATTTACTCTTTACACGTCAACAAGTTTTCAATAATCGTTCACTTAGAGTTACAGATTAGTTTTATGTTTAGTTATAAGATTAATCGAATACCATTAAATCTTTAGAAGATAATTCGAATAGAATTAACTCTTTACTTGGTCAACAAGTTTTCAATAATTATTACACTTAAAGTTACGGATTAGTTTTATATTGAGTTAGATGATTAATCAAGTACAATTAACTCTTTAGAAGATTAGTTGAGTACAATTAACTCTTTACCTAGTCAACAAGTTATCAATAATCATTACACTTGAAGTTACGAATTAGTTTTGTGTTGAGTTAGAAGATTAATCGGGTACCATTAACTCTTTAGAAGATGATTCGAGTACAATTAAATCTTTACTTGGTCAATAAGTTTTCAATAATCTTTACACTTAGATTTACGGATAATTTTTTTTGTTGAGTAAGTAGATTTATCGAGTACAATTAACTCTTTAGAAGATAATTTGATAACAATTAATTCTTTACTTAGTCAACAAGTTTTCAGTAATCGTTACACTTGGTGTTAATGATTTATTTTGTGTTGAGTTAGAAGATTAATCGAGTACCATTAACTTTTTAGAAGATCATTCGAGTAGAATTAACTTTTTACTTGGTCAACAAGTTTTCAATAATCTTTACACTTGTTGTTAATTATTAGTTTTGTGTTGAGTTAGAAGATTAATCGAGTACCATTAACTTTTTAAAAGATGATTCGTGTACAATTAACTCTTTACTTGTTCAACAAGTTTTCGATAATCATTATATTTAAAGTTACAGATTAGTTTTATTTTGAGTTAGAAGATTAATTGAGTACAATTAACTCTTTAAAAGATGATTTGAGTACAATTAACTCTTTACTTAGTCAACATGTTTTGAATTATCATTACACTTAGAGTTACAGAATAGTTTTGTGTTGAGTTAGAAGATGATTCGAGTACAATTTGCTCTTTAGAAGATGATTCGAGTACAATTTACTCTTTACTTGGTCAACAAGTTTTCAATAATCGTTACACTAAGAGTTACAGATTAGTTTTATATTTAGTTAGAAGATTAATCCAGTACAATTAAATATTTAGAAGATTATTCGAGTACAATTAACTCTTTACTTAGTCAATAAGTTTTCAATAATCGTTACACATAGAGTTACGAATTAGTTTTGTGTTGAGTCAGAAGATGATTCGAGTACAATTTGCTCTTTAAAAGATGATTCGAGTACAATTTACTCTTTACACGTCAACAAGTTTTCAATAATCGTTCACTTAGAGTTACAGATTAGTTTTATGTTTAGTTATAAGATTAATCGAGTTCCATTAAATCTTTAGAAGATTATTCGAATAGAATTAACTCTTTACTTGGTCAACAAGTTTTCAATAATTATTACACTTAAAAATACGGATTAGTTTTATTTATATTGAGTTAGACGATTAATCAAGTACAATTAACTCTTTAGAAGATTAGTTGAGTACCATTAACTCTTTAGAAGATGATTCGAGTACAATTAAATCTTTACTTGGTCAATAAGTTTTCAGTAATCTTTACACTTAGATTTACGGATTATTTTTTTTGTTGAGTAAGTAGATTTATCGAGTACAATTAACTCTTTAGAAGATAATTTGATAACAATTAACTCTTTACTTAGTCAACAAGTTTTCAGTAATCGTTACACTTGGTGTTAATGATTTGTTTTGTGTTGAGTTAGAAGATTAATCGAGTACCATTAACTTTTTAGAAGATCATTCGAGTAGAATTAACTTTTTACTTGGTCAACAAGTTTTCAATAATCTTTACACTTAGAGTTACAAATTAGTTTTGTGTTGGGTAAGATGATTAATCGAGTACCATTAACTTTTTAGAAGATGATTCTAGTACATTTAACTCTTTACTTGGTCAACAAGTTTTCAATAATCGTTATACTTAGAGTTACGGATTAGTTTTAAGTTGTGTTAGAAGATGATCGGAGAACAATTTGCTCTTTAGAAGATGATTCGAGTACAATTTACTCTTTAATTGGTCAACAAGTTTTCAATAATCGTTACATTTAGAGATACGATTTAGTTTTATATTTAGTTAGAAGATTAATCGAGTACTCTGAAATCTTTAGAATATTATTCGAGTACAATTAACTTTTTACTTAGTCAACAAGTTTTCAATAATCATTACACTTAGAGTTACGGATTAGTTTTATGTTGAGTTGGACGATTAATCGAGTATCATTAACTCTTTGGAAGATGCTTTGATTATAATTAACTCTTTACTTTGTCAACATGTTTTCAATAATCGTTACACTTGGTGTTAATGATTAGTTTTGTGTTGAGTTAGAAGATTAATCGAGTATCATTAACTTTTTAGAAGATCATTCAACTACAATTAACTCTTTACTTGGTCAACAAGTTTTCAATAATCGTTACACTTATAGTTACAGATTAGTTTTATGGTGTGTTAGTAGATGATTGGAGAACAATTTGCTCTTTAGAAGATGATTCGAGTACAATTTACTCCTTAATTGGTTAACAAGTTTTCAATAATCGTTACATTTAGAGTTACAAATTAGTTTTATGTTTAGTTAGAAGATTAATCGAGTACTATGAAATCTTTAGAAGATTATTCGAGTACAATTAACTATTTACTTGGTCAACAAGTGTTCAATAATCATTACAATTAGAGTTACAGATTAGTATTATGTAGAGTTGGACGATTAATCGAGTACCATTAACTCTTTGGAAGATGATTTGATTACAATTAACTCTTCACTTGGTCAACATGTTTTCAATAATCTATACACTTGTTGTTAATTATTAGTTTTGTGTTGAGTTAGAAGATTAATCGAGTACCATTAAGTTTTTAGAAGATGATTCGTGTACAATTAACTCTTTACTTGTTCAACAAGTTTTCAATAATCATTACACTTGGAGTTATGGATTAGTTTTATGCTGAGTTGGATGATTAATCGAGTACAATTAACTCTTTAGAAGATTATTTGAGTACAATTAACTCTTTACTTGGTCAATAAGTTTTCAATAATCGTTACACTTAGAGTTACGGATTAGTTTTGTGTTGAGTTAGAAGATTAATCGAGTATTATTAACTTTTTAGAAGATGATTAGAGTAAAATAAACTCTTTACTTCGTCAACAAGTTTTCAATAATTGTTACACTTGAAGTTACGGATTAGTTTTGTGTTGAGTTAGAAGACTCGTACCATTAACTCTTTGGAACATGATTCGAATACAATTAACTCTTTACTTGGTTAATAAGTTTTCAATAATCTCTAAACATAGATTTATGGATTTGTTTTATATTTAGTAAGAAGATTAATCGAGTACAATTACCTCTTTAGAAGATAATTTGATAACAATTAACTCTTTACTTTGTCAACAAGTTTTCAATAATCGTTACACTTGGTGTTTATGATTTGTTTTGTGTTGAGTTAGAAGATTAATTGAGTTACATTATCTTTTTAGAAGATCAATCGAATACAATTAACTCTTTACTTGGTCAACAAGTTTTCAATAATCTTTACACTTAGAGTTACACATTAGTTTTGTGTTGAGTTAGAATATTAATTGAGTACCATTAACTTTTTAGAAGATGATTCGAGTACATTTAACTCTTTACTTGGTCAACAAGTTTTCAATAATCGTTACACTTAGAGTTACAAATTTGTTTTGTGTTGAGTTAGAAGATGATTCGAGTACAATTTGCTCTTTACAAGATGATTCGAGTACAATTTACTTTTTACTTGGTCAACAAATTTTCAATAATTGTTACTTAGAGTTACAGATTAGTTATAAGTTTAGTTAGAAGATTAATCGAGTACCATTAAATCTTTAGAAGATTATTCGAGTACAATTAACTCTTTACTTGGTCAATAAGTTTTCAATAATCGTTACACTTAGAGTTACGGATTAGTTTTGTGTTGAGTTAGAAGATGATTCGAGTACAATTTACTCTTTACTTGATTAACAAGTTTTCAATAATCGTTCACTTAGTGTTACAGATTAGTTTTATGTTTAGTTAGAAGATTAATCGAGTACCATTAAATCTTTAGAAGATTATTCGAGAAGAATTAACTCTTTACTTGGTCAACAAGTTTTTAATAATTATTACACTTAAAGTTACAGATTAGTTTTATGTTGAGTTAGACGATTAATCGAGTACAATTAACTCTTTAGAAGATTATTCGAGTACAATTAACTCTTTACTTGGTCAACAAGTTATCAATAATCATTACACTTGAAGTTACGGATTAGTTTTGTGTTGAGTTAGAAGATTAATCGAGTACCATTATCTCTTTAGAATATGATTCGAGTACAATTAACTCTTTACTTGGTCAGTATGTTTTCAGTAATCTTTACACTTAGATTTACGGATTAGTTTTATATTGAGTAAGAAGATTAATCGAGTACAATTAACTCTTTAGAAGATAATTTGATAACAATTAACTCTTTACTTGGTCAACAAGTTTTCAATAATCGTTACACTTGGTGTTAATGATTAGTTTTGTGTTGAGTTAGAAGATTAATCGAGTACCATTAACTTTTTAGAGGATCATTCTAGTATAATTAACTCTTTACTTGGTCAACCAGTTTTCAATAATATTTACACTTAGAGTTACGGATTAGTTTTGTATTGAGTTAGAAGATTAATCGAGTACCATTTAACTCTTTACTTGGTCAACAAGTTTTTAATAATCGTTACACTTAGAGTTACGTATTAGTTTTATGTTGTGTTATAAGATGATTGGAGAACAATTTGCTCTTTAGAAGATGATTCGAGTACAATTTACTCTTTAATTGGTCAACAAGTTTTCAATAATCATTACATTTAGAGTTACAGATTAGTTTTATGTTTAGTTAGAAGATTAATCGAGTACTATGAAATCTTTAGAAGATTATTCGAGTACAATTAACTCTTTACTTGGTCAACATGTTTTCAATAATCATTACACTTAGAGTTTCGGATTAGTTTTATGTTGAGTTGGACTATTAATCGAGTACCATTAACTCTTAGGAAGATGATTTGATTACAATTAACTCTTTACTTAGTCAACAAATTTTCTATAATCGTTACAGTTGGTGTTAATGATTAGTTTTGTGTTGAGTTAGAAAATTAATCGAGTACCATTAACTTTTTAGAAGATGATTTGTGTACAATTAACTCTTTACTTGGTGAACAAGTTTTCAATAATACTTACACTTATAGTTACAGATTAGTTTTATGTTGAGTTGGACGATTAATCGAGTACAATTAACTCTTTAGAAGATTATTCGAGTAAAATTAACTCTTTACTTGGTCAATAAGTTTTCAATAATCGTTACACTTAGAGTTACGGATTAGTTTTGTGTTGAGTTAGAAGATAATCGAGCACCATTAACTCTTTAGAAGATTATTCGAGTATAATTAACTCTTTACTTGGTCAACAAGTTTTCAATAATCGTTACACTTAGAGTTACGGATTAGTTTTGTGTTGACTGTTGAGTTAGAAGATTAATCGAGTACCATTAACTCTTTAGAAGATGATTCGAGTACAATTAACTCTTTACTTGGCCAATAAGTTTTCAGTAATCGTTACACTTAGAGTTACAGATTAGTTTTATGTTGAGTTAGAAGATTAATCGAGTACAATTAACTCTTTAGAAGATGATTTGAGTACAATTATCTATTTACTTGGTCAACTAGTTTTCAATAATTGTTACACTTGGAGTTAATGATTAGTTTTGTATTGAGTTAGAAGATTAATCGAGTACCATTAACTTTTTAGAAGATGATTTGAGTACAATTAACTCTTTACTTGGTCAACAAATTTTCAATAATCGTTACACTTAGAGTTACTGATTAGTTTTATGTTGAGTTAGAAGATTAATCTAGTACAATTAACTATTTAGATGATGATTCGAGTATAATTAACTCTTTACTTGGTCTACAAGTTTTCAATAATCGTTACACTTAGAATTACGGATTAGTTTTATGTTGAGTTAGAAGATAATTCGAGTACAATTAACTCTTTAGCAACTATTGCATCGATTGCAAAGGAGTTAAACTTGTTGACATCAGATGTTTTTTCTCCTTGTTATAATCTTGGAGGTGTCTATATTCTTCTTTTGGATGAGCTTGCTTGCAGAGCTGCTTGCAGCATTGCCTCATTATTTATCTTTTCTCCAAGGTTAGTCCTCTGTTCTTCTACAAACAGGACATCATTCCCTGTGTGTATAACCTCTGTAGCACTGATAAGGGTTATTTCGATATCACTTTCCCTAGCTGTTATCATCGGCTGATCAACAACAAATTTATCAAGGGGCTTCTTCCATTTTGAATTAGGTAGACCTTTTGTCTCCATCCTTTTTTGCTCCTTTCTATCTATCGAAGCCTCTTTGAGCTTCAATGATTTCCTAAAACTTCTGATCTATTATGGAGATAGCAGGTTGCAGCATCTGTAGAATATTTTTAGCCTTGGTCCATTCGAAAATGATCTTCGAAATGCATAGGAAATCCTTCCATTGTAATAGCTCCTCACCTTCAAACAATCTCATTGTCCTCCATAGGTGATACTTGCTCTCCAAATTTGCAAGAACTTCTTCTATAGAGAAGGCTAAGAGAACGTTTGTGGTTTCAATACAACAAACTAAGTGTCATTGGCCTTGTCTTATTACTATCTATATTGTTCCTGTTTGTAACACTCATTTCCATTTTTGGACAACCTAGTATACGTTTTTCAATTTTGATCTTGTATGTTTCAATTTTAGTCATGTATGTTTCAATTTTTTTTTCCAATTTCAATCTAATTTTGATTGGATGGCTGTCGGGAAATCTCACGTGGCATCGACGATTTTAGGAATTTCGATTAAAATTGGACTGAAATTGTTAAAAATTGAAACATATAGGACCAAAATTGAAAAATTTATTTGAAATTGGAAAAATTTGAAACATATAAGAGCTTGTCTAAAATGAAAATAGTCATATAAAAAATCAAAATTTCATAATAAAATATCATATCAACCTACCTTTTCACAATAAAATATTATATCAACCTACTTTTACAAAACAAAATATTACATTATACAACCTACCTTTTCTAACATTGATTTGACATCTATAATAAAATCATACTCCAATAAATTTTGAGACAAATATACATTTTTATTATTCACCTTTACTTCAAAATTCATTTCAATGATAGGATTTCAATAATCCCACATAATCCTAAGGGTATGTTTGGAAAGAAATTTACATGGCAAAATTTTGGACTTTAAAATCATAAAGTCGGTTTGTTTTTGTGTTTAAATTCGAATCACAAAATTCATGTTTAAATTTGATTATTACAATATATATAGTAATAATCGTGTCCGAATTTTATAATCCAAATTTAAATATAAAAATAAACATATATTAGAATTTTTAAATCCAAAAGTCTGCCAAGTGAATTTCCATCCAAACATGCCCTAAAGAATTAAGGGCAACACACACATTATTAACCAATATTACTAGTTACCATATATGTAGCAAAAAAATTCTCACTTTCGAATATCCTCCGAATTATCACATATCATATTTAGTAATGATTTAATATCTCAGTAATTAGGTTTTCAATATTCACGACCTAACCCAAATTCTTATAGACAACCACCTTAACGCTTTCCAACGGCCATTTGTAATGAAGAGATTAAATATTCATTTGATTGTGACGAGATCATACAGTCATTTGATCATCTCGTGTATCTATCCGAGTCCATGCAAGGTTTATTTTAAGAAAAAGATCTTTCAATCTCTATTCTGTCCACGAATTTTAAACTAAGATGATTTAAAAAAAATATGTAATTAAAATACAATGTAAGATTTTGATTTTAATGTGTTACAAAATAATTGAAAAATAAAAAATAAAATAATACTAATAAAAATATTATGAAATATTCATCTTAATGCAAAAACTTATGATGTATATTATTAAAAATGAATTGAAGATTTTATCTTAAAATAATGTAAAATATACATTATAAAAATCTGAAATAGACAAACATAAACACACTTGAACCTTTTTTCTTAAAAAATAATTTTCTGCACAATTTCGAGTTTTGACCTCGCCCTATTATTTCAATATTTAGGTGGTATTGTTTCAATATTTAGGTTGACCCGGTACTAATGCCCTATTTTGATTTGGGCTCCTACACAAATTCTCTCTCTCAAAACCCTGATTAGGTTTTTTTCTTCAGATCAAATTGGGGATTGTTTCGCGGTGGAGATGGAGCCGGAGACGGCGGCGCAAAATCAGGCCGCCGGCGGAGGAATTAGTCCGCCATTTTCAAGAAACCTAATCATCCCGTCACACTCAAGGTATATCCGGAATTATCATTCATTTTCTTTTTTTGATTATCTTTTCAACCCTGAATGCATGAATTGATTGGTGGAATATGAAGGGATACAATTGTCAGCCTTCTTTTATCTTCACGAACCTAGTTAGGGTTTTAAACGAAAGAATGAGTCCAACAGTCTATTGTTCAAGTTTTGTTGAAATTGTTGCTCATGATCTACTCGATCGCGCAGTTTCTTATTTTCATTAAGCGAGCAATAATCTTGTACAATAACATGGTTTGATTTACATCCCTATTCATGGTGAATAGATTTCTTAAATTGATTTATTGTTCTGGTTTTTCTGATTTGATTTTGGGGATAATTGATTACAAGGTTGTTAAACTTTCGTTGATCTTGTGTGACTGTAATATTTAGTTTGATTCTTTCATCTTGGAATATTTAATTTCTTGTAAGTGATGATCGAAAAAAAAAGGGAACTGTGAATTATTCATTAAAAATGTCACGCCCCAAAATCTTTCGTTAAAAATATCAGAGTTTTACCCGGGCGTGAAGATAGAAAAGCAAGGGACGCATAACACATACAGAAAGAATTAAGCAAGGGACAACAGAAGAGAGAGATAAGGGACGATAATAAACCATCTCACAACAACCTTCGGCCTCGGCCGATATCATTCGGTCTCTCACCGATAATATACATCATATACAGCGGAAGCTACACATCAGGATCTCCCATCCTCACAAGAACCCAAAGATATATACAGATCATAAACTGTTTGAAAACGTGTTCGGAAATGTTTTAGCTAGACCATTTATCAGAAAAACCAACAGCTAGCACTATCTCCCTCCATCTAGGGTTCACCAGCTTCCTCATCTCCTGTAGTGTGAGTACAGATTAAGGGGTGAGTGCGTTGAATACACTCAGTGGGGATAACATCCACCTCATAAGACTCCTGACAGAATTTAAATACCGAAAAGCTAACTTACAGTCACGTTGTCACAGCACAGATATATGCAAAGCAGATATTAGAAATTGCAAGGGACGTATAGGTGCGGGATTCCCCCGTCTTACCCTATATAACGGTATCTCACCGTTAGTGCATTTAAAGAGGCTCACGACACCTCCACTGAGTAGTAGAAAATAGCAGGGGACGAACAGAATGCATGATCGGAGGACCTCGGCCCTTTCACAGATATAATATGGCACAACAAGTATAAACACAGCACTTAGATTCCCAATCATATTTCACAAATAGGGAAAGCTGTAAACAGATCCAGAGTTAGAAATTACCCCCACCTCGTATAGTGGTTACCGCGTGAGTATCTAGGACGGAATGTCTGACAACTCAACACCTCAAGCTTAGTCCACAATAGCCTACAAATTTACGGTGTTTCTTAGGTCTTAAATACAGTATAGTCAAAGCTGTAAAGGGTCCCAGCGGAAAAACGTTTGTTAAGGACACGGCGGATCGAAAATACGGCATTACGTGCTCCGGGGCTCGCGGGTACCCGGCGTCGGGCGAAAGCCAACCCGACAGCTCGCGCATCACCCGGCAGCTGCCGAGTTTCCTCAGCCACCCGGTCCCCGTCGCCCGCGCACGCTGGATCCCCGGCGCTCGCACCCGCGCACACTCGGCACCCGGCGCACACCCGGCACCCGGCGCACACCCGGCACCCGGCCCGACGCACAACCCGGTGCGCACCCGACGCCCGACCCGACGCACAACCCGGCGGGCACCCGACGCCCGACCCGACGCACAACCCGGCGCGCACCCGACGCCCGACCCGACGCACAACCCGGCGCGCACCCGTCACCCGACACACCACCACCAGCACCACTGCCGGCGGCGGCGGCGGCGACGGCGGCGACGGCGACGGCGGCGGCGCTCCGGCGGCACTCCGGCGGCGGTGCTCCGGCGGCACTCCGGCGGCTGCGGAAAATAAAACGTAAAGGAAAAGAAAAGAAAGAGAACTTACGTGTTCACGTCGCGAGCGTCGCTCGGGTCGTCGGCTTTGAAAACGTATAAGTTTTGAAAATTATGAGCCCCTATTTATAGATTTTGGAATTTACCTTTTTACCGTTGAAAAGTTACTATTTACCAAAAATATCTTAATTTACCTTTCATTAAAATATTATTTTTATTTTTACCTTTTATCAAAATTTTACCCTTTCCTTCGTTAGTTGAACTACGGGTCTCCGATTAACCGCTAGTTTGTTTCTGTTTTCTCGTATTTCCGATACGAATCTCTTGGTAAAATCATATTCTAGGTTCCATGTCACGAAAAATATACCCATCTAAATCTAAAACCGGCGTTAGCCAAGTATCTGAAACGCACTTACTAAATTAAACAGTCAAAACATACGCACATAATTATTAAGTCGGGGTTCAAATACTTAATTATTCAATTATGCTCATTTTGATCCGGGGTGCTACATCCCTTACCCCTTAAAATAATTTCGTCCTCGAAATTGAGCACATACTTAGAAAGATAACAAACGTATACCTAGGATCGGTATGTCGGGGTACTTTCTCAAAATCTCGTCCTCCAACTCCCAGGTTGCCTCTTCCCTTCCGTGACGGCTCCACTGGACCTTCACTATAGCCATCTCTCGGTTCCTAAGTTGTCGTTTCTTTCTGTCCAAGATGGCTATCGGGACTTTCTCATATGTCAAATCCTTTTCCAGTTCGGTGCTTTCTCGATCGATTATATGATTTGGATCAAAAAAAATATATATCCATAGCATAGACACATGGAAGACATTGTGCACCCCAGCAAAGTCCGGTGGTAGAGCTAGTCGGTACGCGACCTCCCCAATTTGATCCAGGATTTCAAACGGTCCCACGTACCCTGGGTTTCAGTTTTCCCTTCTTTCCAAAACGGTGAACTCCTTTAGTGGGAGATACTTTGAGGAAAACTTTGTCCCCAATTTCAAATCTCAGCTCTCTTCGTCTCTTATCTGCATACGATTTCTGTCGATCTTGGGCCACTCGTATCCGGTCCCGAATCTTCTTTATTACTTCTACTGTTTGCTTCACCAGAAATTCGCCCTCAAGTCTCGGTACATCTTTGTACCTCCTGGGTGTGCAGCTATAGGTGTGCAATGCGCTTCTTTGAGTATTTCCTCTTTTAATTCCTCGTTCTTAGGCACGCACAACCTTCCTCTGAAGATTAGAGCTCCATCCATAGCCAAAGAAAAGTCTTCAGCTCTTCCCTTATCCATCAGAGCTTTCATCTTCTTTAGAAACTTATCCTTCTTCTGAGCCTCCACAATTCGGTCCCGCAGCGTGGGTGTTACAAATAACGCTGCCATTCAGGATTTAATATTGATCGGTGGCGAGAGTATCTCCAAATTAAGTTTCGACATCTCCTCGACTAGTTGGTGTTGATTGGTGATCATCGATGTTACTACTCATTTCCCTTTCCTGCTAAGGGCGTCAGCCACCACGTTCACCTTTCCGAGATGATGGTGGATTGTGATATCGTAATCTTTTACCAACTCTAGCCATTTCCTTTGTCTCATGTTGAGCTCCTTCTGTTCGAAGAAGTACTTCAGGCTTTTGTGGTCGGTGTAGATTGCACACTTCACGCCACAGAGATAATGTCTCCAGATCTTTAGGGCGTGTACCACTGCTACTAGTTCTAGATCATGAGTCGGATAATTCTGTTCGTGGACCTTCAGCTGGCGTGATGCATATGCCACCACTTTTCCTTCCTGCATCAGTACACACCCCAAACCTTCTTTGGATGCGTCGCTGTAAATTACGAACTCCTTGGATATATCTGGAACTACTAGGACTGGTGCTTCTGTCAGTCTTTTCTTTAGTTCCTGGAAACTACGCTTGCACCGCTCATTCCACTGAAACCTCACATCTTTTCTCGTCAAGCGTGTCATCAGAGTGGCGATCCTCGAGAACCCTTTTATGAATCTTCGGTAATATCTAGCTAGGCCAATGAAACTCCGAACTTCCTTTACATTCGTTGGAGTCTCCCAATTGCTGACAGTTGTCACTTTTTCAGGATCTACCTCGACCCCTTGCGCAGAAACGATGTGGCCCAGAAAGCCAACTTTGTCCGTCCAGAATTCGCACTTCTTAAATTTGGCATAAAGTTTTTCCTTCCTTAGTACTTCCAGTGCGATTCTAAGATGTTGTTCATGGTGCACTCTGTCGCACGAATAGATGAGAATATCATCAATAAACACTATGACAAAAAGGTCAAAATAAGGATGGAAGATGCGATTCATTAAATCCATGAAGACAGCCGGAGCATTACTCAACCCGAATGGCATTACTACAAACTCGTAGTGGCCATATCTCGTTCTGAATGCTGTCTTGGATATATCAGCATCTTTGACTTTCATCTGGTGATATCCCGATCTTAAGTCAATTTTTGAGAACACACTAGCACCTCTTAATTGATCGAAGAGATCTTCAATCCGAGGCAGTGGATACTTGTTCTTTATTGTTTTCTTGTTCAGCTCTCGGTAGTCAATACACATCCGGAGGCTACCATCCTTCTTCTTCACGAACAGTACCGGTGCTCCCCAGGGCGACACACTCGGTCCGATGAAGCCCTTATCTAACAGCTCCTGAAGCTGAACCTTCAATTCTTGCAATTCTTTCGGCGCCATCCGATAAGGAGCCTTTGACACTGGCGCTGATCCAGGGATGAGATCTATCTCGAAGGTTACTTGTCGATCTGGTGGAGGACCCGGTAAGTCCTCTGGAAACACATCTGTGAATTCTTTTATCACCGGTACCTCCTCGATAGCAATTGGTTTCTTCTCGGAGTTTATCATATTAACCAACCATGCTTCGCACTCTCCTTTACTGAGCATCTGGGTTGCTTTCATGGCCGAGACAATCCTTGAGTCGACCTTAACTCGTGTCCCGTGGAAGGTAAACTCCGGCTCTCCCGGTGCTTGGAAGGTTATCTCCCTTTCACGGCACTTGATTACCGCGTGGTTGGACTCTAGCCAGTCCATTCCCAAAATCACATCGAAATCTTTCATCTCCAGAGCGTGGAGATCTTCTTGAAGCGTCCTATCCTCGAAGGCAATCTTAAGACGACAGTACAAGTGTTTTGTCTTTACCGTCTTCCTCGAGGGGATACTAACTTCTAAAGTTTCAGCGACTATCCTACCGTCAACATGCTTCAACAGATCCATCGTCATATCAGCACTATAGATAAAGAAATTAAACAAGAAATGCGAGGAGAGAAGAAAACGTAGATTCCATCGATTAGCAAAAGTCGAACTGGTATCTTGTACGCATGAGCAAAAGATGGGCCGCTCGTACATTATACAAAAGGTTTACGGGCGCTACTCCAAGGTACGAGCTACTATCTAACTATTACATATATAAACTAAAAGTCCATCATCCTTAGTCTATCTCTTGGTAGTCTCTGAGCTAGGGAGGGCGGGCGAATGTTCGTGTCTGGCCTGCTTCTGACCTTGGCCTTTGTGTTGCGGCTGTTGAGCTTTTGAACCTCTGACAATTAGCCATAATATGTCCCGGTTCTCCACACCGGTAGCAATTTCGTGTATCTAGCGGTGAGTTTCGAGACCTCGGACAGTTAGTTGAGATGTGTCCTGGCCCTCTGCATCTGTAGCATCTCCGAATTCCCCCTGACCTTGGTCTCAATGTTGAAGCTGATGGATTTCTAAATTTCAAACAGTCTCTCACAACATGTCCAGGTTTTCCGCACCTGAAACATGAGTTCCCTAACTTGGGTGTAGAAAGAAGCGGAGCATTACTAGTCCGTGGGACCTTGTGCTGATTGAAGTCTTGACTTAGACCGGTCAACTTCCTCTTTCCTATCACTATTTCCGCTTTCTTGGATGGAGCCATGTCTAAGTGGTGGCGAGAAGCAATCTGTTTAGCTCTCTCAACCACTGCGGCATAAGGCATGTCACCCTGACTAGCCAGGACAGAGCTGATCTCCAAGTGAAGACCCTTTTCAAAGCATCTGACCCTTTTGGCATTCGTGTCTACCAGATGGGGCGCATACCTACTCAGTCGGTTAAATCTTTTCTCGTATTCTTCCACGGAAGCATTTCCCTGATGAATCTGTATAAACTCTGCTTCCTTTTGGTCACGGTATGACTGAGGTAGAAAATCTTGTCTAATCACTTCTTTAAAGACTCCCCAAGACATTGCACTCCTATGTTCGGGTGCCATAGTCCTTTCGTATAACTTCCACTAGTGGCTGGCTTCTCCAGTGAGTTGTAACACAGCACAGGAGATCTTCTGCTCTTCGGTGAATGCCAAAAGTCCAAAGAGTCGATCCAACGACTTTAGCCACTCGTCCGCTTTGATTGGTTCCCCTGTTCCATCGAAGGTCGGTGGATCGAAACGTCGGAACTGTACAAGGATTGGGCTCGCATCGTTTCCTAACAACGATGGAGATGCAGCTTGTGTGGTTTCGAAATATCGGGTCAAGCTTCTTAGTGCGGTCACCAAGTCTCCTCTCACGACATCCATATCGTTCTAAAGACGTCATACGAAAATTAACTCTTATAATCTACCCCTCGCAACTCAACAATGTATATAACAACAGACAATAACAAAAGATAACCAAACAACAGGTAACATAGCACCGACAACTTTATTCCATAGATCTTTTATAATCTCAATAAATTCTCCGTCATTCGTTTATAAACACTCCATGATCTCATTATGTAGGATAGCGTATATCCAGCCTGTATACGCCATTCACATGAATACATCATGAAACATGTCATCAACTTCTCCACATGGTCTTCATAGACCTCGAGTATTGACAGCGGTGCTACATATCGTAACCACGAACTGAGAAAACCCACTCATTGGTACACCCTGTTATAAACAAGGGCCCATGGTAGATTCAACTGTCTGTCACACGACATCAACTCCTGCGAACGGCCATACTCGCACACTAGCTCACGCTGCTGCAGTCAGCGGCTTTGTGACGGTGACTCAGTGCAGTGTGTCGAGTATAGTGACATCAAGAGGTTTTCAAAAGATCTTTTTATCGTGGAACAATATCAGTAACACCCTGTCAAACTTATACAGTTTATATCGTATAAAAATGAGAAATAAATAAACACTTCATCAAACCTTAACAGTTTATATCTTGCAAACCAAAGGACACATAAATAAACACTTTTCTGAAAAGCCGATCACATTTTGCAAACACACTTTCAAGATTACATTTTTCCCACTTTTCAACTCGCTCTAAAACCTTTTCCTCATTTCCAAATCACACTTTCCAAATCACGTTTTTCTCATTTTAAAACCAGTTCGAGCAAGTTCTCATCATTAGAACCGCTCTGATACCACCTGTCACGCCCCAAAATCTTTCGTTAAAAATATCAGAGTTTTA
Organism: Scutellaria galericulata; assembly: GCA_946896805.1. Lineage (NCBI taxonomy): Eukaryota > Viridiplantae > Streptophyta > Magnoliopsida > Lamiales > Lamiaceae > Scutellaria > Scutellaria galericulata. Next base: position 7,880,566 of record OX335794.1, read on the forward strand.
CCCGGGCGTGAAGATAGAAAAGCAAGGGACGCATAACACATACAGAAAGAATTAAGCAAGGGACAACAGAAGAGAGAGATAAGGGACGATAATAAACCATCTCACAACAACCTTCGGCCTCGGCCGATATCATTCGGTCTCTCACCGATAATATACATCATATACAGCGGAAGCTACACATCAGGATCTCCCATCCTCACAAGAACCCAAAGATATATACAGATCATAAACTGTTTGAAAACGTGTTCGGAAATGTTTTAGCTAGACCATTTATCAGAAAAACCAACAGCTAGCACTATCTCCCTCCATCTAGGGTTCACCGGCTTCCTCATCTCCTGTAGTGTGAGTACAGATTAAGGGGTGAGTGCGTTGAATACACTCAGTGGGGATAACATCCACCTCATAAGACTCCTGACAGAATTTAAATACCGAAAAGCTAACTTACAGTCACGTTGTCACAGCACAGATATATGCAAAGCAGATATTAGAAATTGCAAGGGACGTATAGGTGCGGGATTCCCCCGTCTTACCCTATATAACGGTATCTCACCGTTAGTGCATTTAAAGAGGCTCACGACACCTCCACTGAGTAGTAGAAAATAGCAGGGGACGAACAGAATGCATGATCGGAGGACCTCGGCCCTTTCACAGATATAATATGGCACAGCAAGTATAAACACAGCACTTAGATTCCCAATCATATTTCACAAATAGGGAAAGCTGTAAACAGATCCAGAGTTAGAAATTACCCCCACCTCGTATAGTGGTTACCGCGTGAGTAGCTAGGACGGAATGTCTGACAACTCAACACCTCAAGCTTAGTCCACAATAGCCTACAAATTTACGGTGTTTCTTAGGTCTTAAATACAGTATAGTTAAAGCTGTAAAGGGTCCCGGCGGAAAAACGTTTGTTAAGGACACGGCGGATCGAAAATACGGCATTACGTGCTCCGGGGCTCGCGGGTACCCGGCGTCGGGCGAAAGCCAACCCGACAGCTCGCGCATCACCCGGCAGCTGCCGAGTTTCCTCAGCCACCCGGTCCCCGTCGCCCGCGCACGCTGGATCCCCGGCGCTCGCACCCGCGCGCACTCGGCACCCGGCGCACACCCGGCACCCGGCGCACACCTGGCACCCGGCACCCGGCGCACACCCGGCACCCGGCCCGATGCACAACCCGGCGCGCACCCGACGCCCGACCCGACGCACAACCCGGCGCGCACCCGTCACCCGACACACCACCACCAGCACCACTGCCGGCGACGGCGGCGGCGGTGACGGCGGCGGCGCTCCGGCGGCACTCCGGCGGCGGTGCTCCGGCGGCACTCCGGCGGCGGCGGAAAATAAAACGTAAAGGAAAAGAAAAGAAAGAGAACTTACGTGTTCGCGTCGCGAGCGTCGCTCGGGTCGTCGGCTTTGAAAACGTATAAGTTTTGAAAATTATGAGCCCCTATTTATAGATTTTGGAATTTACCTTTTTACCGTTGAAAAGTTACTATTTACCAAAAATATCTTAATTTACCTTTCATTAAAATATTATTTTTATTTTTACCTTTTATCAAAATTTTACCCTTTCCTTCGTTAGTTGAACTACGGGTCTCCGATTAACCGCTAGTTTGTTTCTTTTTTCTCGTATTTCCGATACGAATCTCTTGGTAAAATCATATTCTAGGTTCCATGTCACGAAAAATATACCCATCTAAATCTAAAACCGGCGTTAGCCAAGTATCTGAAACGCACTTACTAAATTAAACAGTCAAAACATACGCACATAATTATTAAGTCGGGGTTCAAATACTTAATTATTCAATTATGCTCATTTTGATCCGGGGTGCTACAAAAAATTTCTCCATTTTCTGGGCTCAAAGACTTCATCAAGAAACTGTATTTTTCAAGTGCATCAATTTTAGGAGACTGCGCTGCTAATAGATAAACTACACCTAATTAGTCTTTTGTCCTTTCTCCTTCACTGATGCTCATTGGTGAAGTTGGGCTAAAATGAATTTTGTTTTCTGCTTTTGTTTTTTCTCATGAAGTTCTTTTCCTTTTAAATGTTTTCCTAAGTTTTCTCATACATCATGGTGTCTGATCATGTGTTATTAATAATTTTTTTTATATTTGGGTTTAGTGTAAATTGTATATTAAATAGTGTATTAGCCGATCTGGCATCTGAGTTCGTTGATTAGGGATATCTCCTAAATTCAACTCCGATTTTCGACTTGTGAATGAATCTTTGAAAGGTACGTATAGTGGATACTTTTGCCATCATATGAAATCTTATTCAAATTAATAGATTGTTGCTGTATTGGAAGCTGAGTACATTCATATTATCAGATTCTTTATCACTTATTAAGTATCTCAAGAGATTCTTTAAAAACTTGTCCCACTCTTAGTATCACTTTTCTGCAGCTTGAATAATCACTTTCTATCATTGTATTTCGATGTGGACTTGTTGATAATTATAAATGCTAGCTAATTTTTAGGAGACAGGAGCTTCTTATTTAATTAGGGGTTTTGTGTTTTTAGGTCAGAATGGTGAAGCCAAGGCATAAAAACCAGTGCTGATACTTCTGAACTGATATGCTGCTGACAAGTTTAGTGAGGAATCATCGGTGAAAGAGGTAAGAAAGATTTTGTGTCTAAACTGAGTATAGTTTTTGGTCCTTGTTTGTGGGTCAATGTATTGCACTTGAATTTTATGATGAGAAGAGTTGAAATAGTTGAGAAGCATGAAACTTGGTGTTCATATTTTCTGCTCCTGAAATTCATGCCAATGCAGTGGTAGTGATTGTTCTTTTTTATTGGTGTTGCCATTATTGCTCTGGTTGATGCTTTGCTTGAAGGAGTGGGCTCTGCGAGTCACAGAGCCTGCAAACCTGGGGCTGTTGACAAGCTGTGACAGGTCGCCGCCAGCGCCGTCGGCGGCGGCGGCGTGCTGGTGGTTGTGGCTGTTATGATGATGCCCCATTTCTTCTTATATACATCCTATGAATAGGTGAATCTATGTAGATTGTGGTGTGTTTGAGCAGAGATTGTTTTGTGATTGATGAGTGGATATTATGAGTAAAGAAACAGTAATTTTGTATCCAAATGAAAATTTGAGACTTTTGCCCTGGTCTATTTTCTCTCATCAGTAATCTTTCTCTCTAGAAAAGAAATAGGTATTCTATCAAAAAAAGGAGAAATAGGTAGGAAAGTAAATATGTAAACCAGACTTTAACGTGCTTTTGGTATACCTTTAATTATGGTTATCAATTTTTAAGGATTATGCAGTTGACTTTTTAATGCATTGTCTCATATAAAATAGGTACAATTAACTTACGCTTGGAATTAGAAAAATAAAATGAGCTGTAATGGGTTATATTTCTACACATTCGACAGAATTTTTTTTTTCATTTTTTTTAATTCTAAAAGCTAAATGGTGTTACTAATAGTCTCCTTGTCTTGAGAATTTTAATTGTTTATAGCTATAACTTAGAAGGCTTAAAAGTCAGAAGCTACAGTATTCGATCTTTCCCCACCCCTCATCCCAGACCCCTATCTTGCTGATATCACTCTGTTGTACTAGTGAAAAGTTTCTATTCTATATATTGAAATAATAGAAAGTTCCTTATTTTATCTTGATTTCCATCTTTTCAGATTATACAGGATGTTGAAGCATTATCTGACACATCAAATGAACATCCTTTAGCATTACTTGTTGAACAAACGAATAAGCTTTTGAGAAAAGATGCAACCATGTATTTACCAATACTAACCCTATGGCATCGAAATGCAAGTGCAGTTTCAGCATCTCTTATTCACAAGCTTTATGGTATCAAACTGGTAAGCCTGCATCTTGATATTTCTTCATCAATTTGAGTAATGTTGAAGTCTAACTATTCTAATTTCTTTAGAAACCATTCCTTGATAGCGCTGAATGTCTCACAGAGGATGTTGTATACGTGTTTCAGGCTGCTGATAATCTTGAGCAAATCTGTCATCACATCTACTTGTAAAGAGGGAACTGCAGAGGCTTACCTCAAGAAACTAAACTCTTACAAGGTGAGGTTCTCTTTTAAAAAATTTTCTAGATCAAATCCTTGCAAATGATCATATCAATTATAATTTTCTTCACTGTAGCTGAGTTACTTTTAAACTAAATTTCAGGGCTGATAAATATTATTAGGTAATATGTTGAAGAATTCAGAGTCCTATCGTGCTCAGAGTGAATAGCTGTGTAAAAAAACATATATATTCATATTGTATATATTTAGAAACTAGTTTAGACTAAGGGCTGATAAATATTATTAGGTAATATGATGAAGAATTGAGAGTCCTATTGTGCTAAGAGTGAATAGTTGTGATAATAATTAGTTTCTTCTTCAAAACTAAAAGATATACTGTGTGAAAATATATGTTTGTTTGTTTATACGTGTCCATGTGTTTCTACTTGTTTCCAATTTAAAATTGCATAGGAACAGTTTAAAGAAAATAAGCATCCAACCGCCGAGAACACACGCTGCTTCTCTTCTGCGTGATTCCAGTGGAAACCACTACCAATTCCACCAAATTACTGAAACACACCACAACCACCTGCTCAATTAGATTAAACAGTGATTACTACTTTGATTTGTCAATTTTCTTACTATCACGGTGGGTTACTAATTTCTTTTTCAAAATGGTTTTCAATTTCAGGATAGGGAATTTCAATTATTTCGGGTGGAGTTTGAAAGTCATCCCAACCCCACCAATTTGTTAAAGGAAGCAAGCTCTGCCGTCGAGATACCTAGAACGCACTAAATTGGGATGCTAATCCTTCTAACCCGCCTACACAATAGCTCACTCTTCAGGGATGTTTTCTCTTTCTTTTCTTTTACATCCTCCGTTTTGTGTGTTTTTTGTGTCTACATGGGGAACAATGTAGAGGATAGATGTTGGGGATCTAAGGTGTTTTTAAGGTTGTGTTTTTGGTTAAGTTTGAGCAAAATTTTCTAAATTTTGATGATTTTTGAGCTAATTGTGTGCTTATTCATCTTATTTTGCCAAAATTCATCGTTGCATTGTTGTGTTTAAGCATGATGACTTGATAGGAGACGAGTGTGATTGATTTCTTTGTTCTAAACAAGTGAAATGTCTCATCAACCTTGATCATGGATAGAATGAAAACATGCGAGATTCCTCATAAATAGCCTACTTGTGAGATTTTGAGCCTAAAGAGCAACACATCCATCATATATGCTCTTTTTGTTTGTTTGTGTGCGATCATGCATTATCTGTTCGTTCTAGAACTTGCTTTGTTATGCATTTCGAGACTACATTAATGGATTTGTGCATTTAAAATGATAAGGGCATTTAGGCTTAACCATTTTCTAGACCTTTCTTTGAAATTGCCTACCTTTACATTTTTTTTCCCTAGTTAGCCCCTTTGAGCTTGTAGCCTTTCATTTGTTTTAACACACATATGATGAGCTCGTATCCCTTCTTCTTCAATTTATCCATCATCTTGTTGAACCCTTCTCGTCAAGAAGTGTGAGAATTGAATGCATGTCAAGTTTGAATTGTAATAAAAGTTGAATGAAAAAGGATGGAAAAAAGGGGCTGGAGGTGAGAAAGTTCTTGTGGCAATGAGAAAAAAAAATTGAAAAAAAAGGGAAGAAAAAAAAATGAAGAAAAAAAAAAGAGAATAAAGAAAAAAAAAGAAAAAAAATATTGACACAATGAAGAAAGATGGAAAAAGTATAGAAGTTGTTTGATTTGCATGGAGCTTGATACCATTGTGTTGTTTGAGAGTTCCCAATTATGACAAAGGAAGAAAGTTGGTAGAAAAAGGTTTGGTGATAAATATTACAATGAAGTTGTTCAGAAGTTAGATTTGTGCATGAAATTCTCACATCTTTTTGGCATTGCTACACATATATTATCCTTTTATCCTACCCTTACCTAAGCCCCATTACAACCAAAGGAAAGACCCTTTGATTTTTTGCATGAATTCATATGTCTAGTAGTGGAGATTTGATATATTAGCAAGCCTATGGTAATGACATGTATGCATTGATTTAGAGTGAAAATTTGACCCTTTAAACACTTGAGAGTGTATTGAGAGTTATCTTATTCTCAAAAAAAAAAAAAAGAGTGATCCTTGGTGAGATGTGGGATTTTGCAATGTTGGATCTTATTGAAATGATTAAGTGTTGATGAGATATGAATTTTGTTGAAAATCAAGGGAATCATGATCATTTACTCTTTGAAGGTTGTCGACTTTTTCACTTCATTATATGATGAGTTTTGGGATATTTTTTAGAAGCAATTGATTGCCATATATCCAAATTTATCTATAACCAATAAAAATAAAAGTTAAAATTTGATTTTTTTTCTCTTAATATATGTAAATAACATTAAAAAATTTTAAACTTTATTTAGGTTTTGTCTATTTATTATCTTTATTTTCGTGTCAAGATATGTTGCGAGACCTGCCATGTTGGTCCTGGATAGCATTGTTTAGTGGGTTACCATAAGGATCTCTATTTTCAATTGAATCTGTCATTTGCTATTAGTTTGCAAACTTGAAGTTTGAGAGTTCTTACATCTAAATATAGGCTAAATTGGTCTGTTTTTGGCAGCATCACATGTTCCAGCGAGATTCAAGGGATAGGATTGTACTGTTCCTGTTCTTATGACCCTACTGTTAAAGTGTGGGACTTCGCTAGGTGCCAAGAGGAGCACTCATTATCTGGTAATCTCATCACTAAATATCGATTCTTTTAAGATACTTTTGGTCTTCATAGATCGAATCTTGACTCCTAAAATTATTGGTGATGTTGACTTTCCAATGAGAAGAAGCTGAAAGCTCCATTAAGCCATCTTAAGAAAGTAAATGTCATATAGTAATGAATGAAGTGAATCTACTTTGGAGAGGATACCTCCTGCGAAAGGAGCTAATATATCTGGTCATTCTGCAAAAAAGTTTAGAATGTTTTGACAGCTTTTGTGTCAGTTCATTGATTCTATCAATTCTTGATCTCTCTTGCAATGCAGAGCGATTTATTTAATATCTGAAACTGATTCATGCACAAAGAGTAGAGCTTGCATATACTTGTTCCCTGGAAAATGTCTGCTCCAGAATGACATTTTTTTAAAAATTGTTTAGATTTGAGACAACAACTTATCTTGATTTTATCTATTGTCCATGTGTCTATTTCTTTACATGATACCTTAATTCCCTTTTTCAAGTCAAAGACTAATCTATAGTTATAGATTGTTTTATTTATAGTACTTTCCTTTTTTTCAAGTCAAGGACTAATCTATAATTTTATTTATAGTCCTTTGCTTTTTTCATGTCAAGGACTAATCTATAGTATTTGATTGTTTTATTTACAGTTCATGCGATGGTATAGCTGATAATTCATTTCTAAGCGAGCATCTTTCAAATGCTTTATTAAATTATCAGTTAATCAAGCGTAAATGAAGTTGTGGATAAAAAATTTGAATAGATAAATGATATGAATATTTGATATGCCTCACAAAAAGTCTGTAGTTGATCGAAATACACATCTCTGTATTAAGGAAATCATTTGGCTGAGTTTGATTTACCATGCTATATATATTAGCAAAAGCCAAGAAAAAAAATGCTAAGGTCAGTGATACTCTTTTCAGTTCATTAAATTTCGCTTGCTGCTCATTTGATCATGATCTTAGGGAATGCTGGTGGCTGAAGTAGAAGCAGGCAAGCAGCATTGCGTGAAATCAACGCATGTATTGTTTTGTTTATGACTCGTTTTAATGTGTAAAGTTCAGTACTTTCTCATGAGCTTAGTAATGTTTGTTATTCATGCCCTGTGTACAGATATTTCCTGAAACTATGTTCTAGCTACTTTATTGTGTTATTTTATTTGATTTTTTTTTTATCTTCTTATAATGATGTGGTTAGGATATTAAAAAATTAAATCCTAATGTGAGAATCTTCCATGGTTTGTCCTAGTTGACTATCATCTAGATATGAGATCAAATAACCCAGTTCTAGCCATAATTTAAACAAATTTTCTATTCATTTATTATTAGCTCTCAGATAAGAATTCAGAGATTCAGATATGTAAATCAAGTTTTTCATAAGCAGTTTCCTGAGCATGATTATATTATTTAAAATTTGATGGACTTGCTGTCCTGATAGTATTACAAGGACTGTAGTTGACTTATCTGCTAACCTACATGGTTTCTTTACTCCATTGCGGATATTTATTATGTGCTTAATCTGTCAATCTGATCAGTATAAACATCACCTCTACATGGATAATGGGTGCATACTAACATAAAGTTTTTTTTTCTTCCTCTGAACTTAGGCAGGCCATGGTTGGGATGTAAAGTGTGTTGGCTGGCATCCTACCAAGTGATTATTGGTTTCCGGTCCGCGCTTTATTGTAACATGAATAGTGGAAAATTCCAAATGTATGGAATAACGTGATCGAGGAGTTGGGCTTACGATGGGCATCCGCACAATCAGTCTTAGACATTCTATTAATTAATGTGGCCGGCCCCATTAGTAAGAGAGGGAAGTTGATGTGGAAGATTATAGTACCTGTCGTCCTATGGTCTATTTAGATAGAATGAAATAAGAGAATTTTTTAGAATAGCAGTGAATTGGTAGAAGAGGTTTGGGATAGAGTTAAGTTAAGGGGCACTTTGGTTGTCATGTCATAAAAATTTTAAGGACTTTCATACGACGGATTTAGTTAGGAGCTGGGCTTACGCCTTATAATTGCTTTGTATATGTGAATTGGGGATTTCTCATCCCTTGTACTCTGTTTTAACTTAGTAATAAACAATGCATCTTTTACACCTTGAAATCCTAGAGTGACAATCAGGGAGAAGGTGACATTTCAGATATAGCTCACAAGATATTCTTTAATTGAATTGCAAGGGTATATTTTAGGAAACAAACAACATTACAAATCTCACTAATTAATTTACCTAGTTTAGCATTTGGCTGGATATTTTTGCACTATGCACCTGATATGCCTAAAAATCAGTGATATCACTGTAGATATTCTCCTTTCTGACAGAATTTAAGTTTATGATGTCAGACATTATGTAGATTTATGAAAGCCGTGGAGCATTTGTTTTATCACATTGATATATTGGAATCTGGATACCATTTAATGATTAGAATAATTGCAAGAGCATCGGATTTAGTTCTCCTTCAGTCATAACCCCTAGCCTTTTGTCTCTAGAAACTCGTATTTAATAGAATCTATGATCACCATTTTTCTGAAGGCATAAACAACCTAATTTCAGAGTTAGGTCTTTGGTGGGTTTGTCTCTCCATATGTGTATTTTTTATGTAGTCTTCTTTTTCTAATTTTGGTTTCACATTTTGTTTCAAATGTAACATCACATTTTCAACAGATGGGCATTGTATCCTCCAGGAAGAGTTCTTTTAGGGGTGAAAGTGCATGTAAACGAAGATGATGGTGATAATATTGAGACTCCAACATCTTTACAGGTATTGCTTTGTATAAAAGTTTGCAGTTTCTAATCCTCTTCATGGTTTACTTTTCCCCTCAATATTTTTTATACGTTCTCAATTGTGGCTCCATATCTTTTAGTGGTGGCTGGATTTCTATCCCCTCCTTGCCGAAAATGACAAGCCAATAGAGTGTACCCAGCTTCCTGGCGAGACGATATATGTTCCAAGTGGTTGGTGGCACTGTGTACTAAATTTGGAGACAACTATTGCTGTCACACAAAATTTTGTTGACTCCAAAAACTTTGAATTTGTGTGTTTGGACATGGCTCTTGGTTACCATCATAAAGGCTTCTGCCGTGTGGGGTTGCTTGCTCTCGATGACAGTGCCTTTAAGGATGTTGAAAAGAACACTGTGCATCCAAAATAGTTCTAGTCACTCTGACCTCACTAGAAAAGAGAAGAGGTGTAGCACCCCGGATCAAAATGAGCATAATTGAATAATTAAGTATTTGAACCCCGACTTAATAATTATGTGCGTATGTTTTGACTGTTTAATTTAGTACATGCGTTTCAGATACTTGGCTAACGCCAGTTTTAGATTTAGATGGATATATTTTTCGTGACATGGAACCTAGAATATGATTTTACCAAGAGATTCGTATCGGAAATACGAGAAAACAGAAACAAACTAGCGGTTAATCGGAGACCCGTAGTTCAACTAACGAAGGAAAGGGTAAAATTTTGATAAAAGGTAAAAAATAAAAATAATATTTTAATGAAAGGTAAATTGAGATATTTTTGGTAAATGGTAACTTTTCAACGGTAAAAAGGTAAATTCCAAAATCTATAAATAGGGGCTCATAACTTTCAAAACTTATACGTTTTCAAAGCCGACGACCCGAGCGACGCTCGCGACGCGAACACGTAAGTTCTCTTTCTTTTCTTTTCCTTTACGTTTTTATTTTCCGCCGCCGCCGGAGTGCCGCCGGAGCGCCGCCGCCGGAGCGCCGCCGGAGCGCCGCCGCCGCCGCCGTCGCCGCCGCCGCCGTCGCCGCCGCCGCCGTCGCCGCCGCCGGCCAGCAGTGGTGCTGGTGGTGGTGTGTCGGGTGACGGGTGCGCGCCGGGTTGTGCGTCGGGTCGGGCGTCGGGTGCGCGCCGGGTTGTGCGTCGGGTCGGGCGTCGGGTGCGCGCCGGGATGTGCGTCGGGTGCGCGTCGGGATGTGCGTCGGGTCGGGCGTCGGGTGCGCGCCGGGTTGTGCGTCGGGTCGGGCGTCGGGTGTGCGTCGGGATGTGCGTCGGGTCGGACGTCGGGTGCGCGTCGGGTGTGCGTCGGGTGCGCGTCGGGTGCGTGCCGAGTGCCGGGTGTGCGCCGGGTGCCGGGTGTGCGCCGGGTGCCGGGTGCCGGGTGTGCGCCGGGTGCCGGGTGTGCGCCGGGTGCCGGGTGCCGGGTGTGCGTCGGGTGCCGAGTGCGCGCGGGTGCGAGCGCCGGGGGTCCAGCGTGCGCGGGCGACGGGGACCGGGTGGCTGAGGAAACTCGGCAGCTGCCGGGTGATGCGCGAGCTGTCGGGTTGGCTTTCGCCCGACGCCGGGTACCCGCGAGCCCCGGAGCACGTAATGCCGTACTTTCGATCCGTCGTGTCTTTAATGAGCGTTCTTCCGCCGGAACCTTTTACAGCTTTATCTATATTGTATTTAGGACCTAAGAAACACCGTAAATTTGTAGGCTTTTGTGGACTAAGCTTGAGGTGTTGAGTTGTCAGACATTCTGTCCTAGCTACTCACGCGGTAACCACTATACGAGGTGGGGGTAATTTCTAACTCTGGATCTGTTTACAGCTTTCCCTATTTGTGAAATATGATTGGGAATCTAAGTGCTGTGTTTATACTTGCTGTGCCATATTATATCTGTGAAAGGGCCGAGGTCCTCCGATCATGCATTCTGTTCGTCCCCTGCTATTTTCTACTACTCAGTGGAGGTGTCGTGAGCCTCTTTAAATGCACTAACGGTGAGATACCGTTATATAGGGTAAGACGGGGGAATCCCGCACCTATACGTCCCTTGCAATTTCTAATATCTGCTTTGCATATATCTGTGCTGTGACAACGTGACTGTAAGTTAGCTTTTCGGTATTTAAATTCTGTCAAGAGTCTTATGAGGTGGATGTTATCCCCACTGAGTGTATTCAACGCACTCACCCCTTAATCTGTACTCACACTACAGGAGATGAGGAAGCTGGTGAACCCTAGACGGAGGGAGATAGTGCTAGCTGTTGGTATTTCTGTTAAAATGTCATAGTTTAAACATTTCCGAACACGTTTTCAAACAGTTTATGATCTGTATATATCTTTGGGTTCTTATGAGGATGGGAGATCCTGATGTGTAGCTTCTGCTGAGTATGATGTATATTATCGGTGAGAGACCGAATGATATCGGCCGAGGCCGAAGGTTGTTGTGAGATGGTTTATTATCGCCCCTTATCTCTTTCTTCTGTTGTCCCTTGCTTAACTCTTTCTGTATGTGTTATGCGTCCCTTGCTTTTCTATCTTCACGCCCGGGTAAAACTCTGATATTTTTAACGAAAGATTTTGGGGCGTGACAGGTGGTATCAGAGCGGTTCTAATGATGAGAACTTGCTCGAACTGGTTTTAAAATGAGAAAAACGTGATTTGGAAAGTGTGATTTGGAAATGAGGAAAAGGTTTTTAGAGCGAGTTTTAAAGTGGGAAAAATGTGATTTTGAAAGTGTGTTTGCAAAATGTGATCGGGTTTTCAGAAAAGTGTAAGATAGGCACTAGTCTCCCTCTATAGGTGACTCTCCCTAAACATAAGACTTACGGAATAAGAGTGTCTACTTGTTATGTGTCCTTTGGTTTGCAAGATATAAACTGTTAAGGTTTGATGAAGTGTTTATCTATTTGCATTTCTCATTTATACGATATAAACTGTATAAGTTTGACAGGGTGTTACTGATATTGTTCCACGATAAAAAGATCTTTTGAAAACCTCTTGATGTCACTATACTCGACACACTGCACTGAGTCACCGCCACAAAGCCGCTGACTGCAGCAGCGTGAGCTAGTGTGCGAGTATGACCATTCGCAGGAGTTGATGTCGTGTGACAGACAGTTGAATCTACCATGGGCCCTTGTTTATAACAGGGTGTACCAATGAGTGGGTTTTCTCAGTTCGTGGTTACGATATGTAGCACCGCTGTCAATACTCGAGGTCTATGAAGACCATGTGGAGAAGTTGATGACATGTTTCATGATGTATTCATGTGAATGGCGTATACAGGCTGGATATACGCTATCCTACATAATGAGATCATGGAGTGTTTATAAACGAATGACGGAGAATTTATTGAGATTATAAAAGATCTATGGAATAAAGTTGTCGGTGCTATGTTACCTGTTGTTTGGTTATCTTTTGTTATTGTCTGTTGTTATATACATTGTTGAGTTGCGAGGGGTAGATTATAAGAGTTAATTTTCGTATGACGTCTTTAGAACGACATGGATGCCGTGAGAGGAGACTTGGTGACCGCACTAAGAAGCTTGACCCGATATTTCGAAACCACACAAGCTGCATCTCCATCGTTGTTAGGAAACGATGCGAGCCCAATCCTTGTACAGTTCCGACGTTTTGATCCACCGACCTTCGATGGAACAGGGGAACCAATCAAAGCGGACGAGTGGCTAAAGTCGTTGGATCGACTCTTTGGACTTTTGGCATTCACCGAAGAGCAGAAGATCTCCTGTGCTGTGTTACAACTCACTGGAGGAGCCAGCCACTGGTGGAAGTTATACGAAAGGACTATGGCACCCGAACATAGGAGTGCAATGTCTTGGGGAGTCTTTAAAGAAGTGATTAGACAAGATTTTCTACCTCAGTCATACCGTGACCAAAAGGAAGCAGAGTTTATACAGATTCATCAGGGAAATGCTTCCGTGGAAGAGTACGAGAAAAGATTTAACCGACTGAGTAGGTATGCGCCCCATCTGGTAGACACGAATGCCAAAAGGGTCAGATGCTTTGAAAAGGGTCTTCACTTGGAGATCAGCTCTGTCCTGGCTAGTCAGGGTGACATGCCTTATGCCGCAGTGGTTGAGAGAGCTAAAGAGATTGCTTCTCGTCACCACTTAGGCATGGCTCCATCCAAGAAAGCGGAAATAGTGATAGGAAAGAGGAAATTGACCGGTCTAAGTCAAGACTTCGATCAGCACAAGGTCCCACGGACTAGTAATGCTCCGCTTCTTCCTACACCCAAGTTAGGGAACTCATGTTTCAGGTGCGAAAAACCTGGATATGTAGTGAAAGACTGTCTGAAATTTAGAAATCCATCAGCTTCAACATTGAGACCAAGGTCAGGGAGAATTCGGAGATGCTACAGATGCAGAGAGCCAGGACACATCTCAACTAACTGTCCGAGGTCTCAAAACTCACCGCTAGATACACGAAATTGCTACCGGTGTGGAGAACCGGGACATATTATGGCTAATTGTCAGAGGTTCAAAAGCTCAACAGCTGCAACACAAAGGCCAAGGTCAGAAGCAGGCCAAGCACGAACATTCGCCCGCCCTCCCTAGCTCAGAGACTACCAAGAGATAGACTAAGGATGATGGACTTTTAGTTTATATATGTAATAGTTAGATAGTAGCTCGTACTTTGGAGTAGCGCCCGTAAACCTTTTGTATAATGTACGAGCGGCCCATCTTTTGCTCATGCATACAAGATACCAGTTCGACTTTTGCTAATCGATGGAATCTACGTTTTCTTCTCTCTTCGCATATCGTGTTTAATTTTTTTATCTATAGTGCTGATATGACGATGGATCTGTTGAAGCATGTTGACGGTAGGATAGTCGCTGAAACTTTAGAAGTTAGTATCCCCTCGAGGAAGACGGTAAAGACAAAAAAAAAACTTGTACTGTTATCTTAAGATTGCCTTCGAGGATAGGACGCTTCAAGAAGATCTCCACGCTCTGGAGATGAAAGATTTCGATGTGATTTTGGGAATGGACTGGCTAGAGTCCAACCACGCGGTAATCAAGTGCCGTGAAAAGGAGATAACCTTCGAGATAGATCTCATCCCTGGATCAGCACCAGTGTCAAAGGCTCCTTATCGGATGGCGCCGAAAGAATTGCAGGAATTGAAGGTTCAGCTTCAGGAGCTGTTAGATAAGGGCTTCATCGGACCGAGTGTGTCGTCCTGGGGAGCACCGGTACTGTTCGTGAAGAAGATGGATGGTAGCCTCCGGATGTGTATTGACTACCGAGAGCTGAACAAGAAAACAATAAAGAACAAGTATCCACTGCCTCGGATTGAAGATCTCTTCGATCAATTAAGAGGTGCTAGTGTGTTCTCGAAAATTGACTTAAGATCGGGATATCACCAGATGAAAGTCAAAGATGCTGATATATCCAAGACAGCATTCAGAACGAGATATGGCCACTACGAGTTTGTAGTAATGCCATTCGGGTTGAGTAATGCTCCGGCTGTCTTCATGGATTTAATGAATCGCATCTTCCATCCTTATCTTGACCTTTTTGTCATAGTGTTCATTGATGATATTCTCATCTATTCGTGCGACAGAGCGCACCATGAACAACATCTTAGAATCGCACTGGAAGTACTAAGGAAAGAAAAACTTTATGCTAAATTTAAGAAGTGCGAATTCTGGATGGACAAAAATTGGCTTTCTGGGCCACATTGTTTCTGCGGAAGGGGTTGAGGTGGATCCTGAAAAAGTGGCAACTGTTAGCAATTGGGAGACTCCAACGAATGTAAAGGAAGTTCGGAGTTTCATCGGCCTAGCTGGATATTATCGAAGATTTATAGAAGGGTTCTCGAGGATCGCCACTCCGATGACACGCTTGACTAGAAAAGATGTGAGGTTTCAGTGGAATGAGCGGTGCGAGCGAAGTTTCCAAGAACTAAAGAAAAGACTGACAGAAGCACCAGTCTTAGTAGTTCCAGATATGTCCAAGGAATTCGTAATCTACAGCGACGCGTCCAAAGAAGGTTTGGGGTGTGTATTGATGCAGGAAGGAAAAGTGGTGGCATATGCATCACGCCAGCTGAAGGTCCACGAACAGATTTATCCGACTCATGATCTAGAACTAGCAGCAGTGGTACACGCCCTAAAGATCTGGAGACATTATCTCTATGGCGTGAAGTGTGCAATCTACACTGACCACAAAAGCCTGAAGTACTTCTTCGAACAGAAGGAGCTCAACATGAGACAAAGGAGATGGCTAGAGTTGGTGAAAGATTATGATATCACGATCCACTATCATCCCGGAAAGGCGAATGTGGTGGCTGACGCCCTTAGCAGGAAAGGGAAAGGAGTAGTGTCATCGATGATCACCAATCAACTCCAACTAGTCGAGGAGATGTCGAAACTTAATTTGGAGATACTCTCGCCACCGATCAATATTAAATCCTGAATGGCAGCGTTATTTGTAACACTCACGCTGCGGGACCGAATTGTGGAGGCTCAGAAGAAGGATAAGTTTCTAAAGAAGATGAAAGCTCTGATGGATAAGGGAAGAGCTGAAGACTTTTCTTTGGCTATGGATGGAGCTCTAATCTTCAGAGGAAGGTTGTGCGTGCCTAAGAACGAGGAATTAAAAGAGGAAATACTCAAATAAGCGCATTGCACACCTATAGCTGCACACCCAGGAGGTACAAAGATGTACCGAGACTTGAGGGCGAATTTCTGGTGGAGGAACATGAAGCGAGGTATAGGATTGTTCGTCAAGAAGTGTCTCATCTGCCAACAAGTGAAAGCAGAACATCAACGACCAGCTGGGATGCTAACTCCATTAGAGATACCGGAGTGGAAGTGGGAACATATAACCATGGACTTTGTGGTTGGTCTACCGACAACCAGACGGGGAAACCACGCCGTGTGGGTGATCGTGGACAGATTGACGAAATCCACCCATTTCTTGCCGATTAAGATGACTTTTGGACTAGATAGATTGGCACGGATATACCTGGAAGAGATAGTCCGACTACACGGTGTACCGGTTTCTATCACATCTGACAGGGATCCACGGTTCACTTCCCGATTCTGGCAGAGTCTGCAGAAGGAGTTAGGAACCAAGCTGTCTTTCAGTACAGCTTTTCACCCACAAACCGACGGACAATCAGAAAGAACCATACAGATCTTAGAGGATATGTTGCGGGCCTGTGTTCTAGATTTTCCCGGAAAACTGGGAAGATCATCTGTGTTTAGTAGAGTTCGCCTACAACAATAGCTATCAATCAACCATTGGTATGGCACCTTATGAGGCCCTCTACGGAAGGAAGTGTCGATCACCAATATGCTGGGACGAAGTTGGTGAAAAGAAAATTCTGGGACCCGAATTGGTGGAACAAACAGTAGAAGTAATAAAGAAGATTCGAGACCGAATACGAGTGGCCCAAGATCGACAAAAAATCGTATGCAGATAAGAGACGAAGAGAACTGAGGTTTGAAGTTGGGGACAAAGTTTTCCTCAAAGTGTCTCCCACTAAAGGAGTTCACCGTTTTGGAAAGAAGGGAAAACTGAAACCAAGGTACGTGGGACCGTTCGAAATCTTGAATCAAGTTGGGGAGGTCGCGTACCGACTAGCTCTACCACCGGACTTTGCTGGGGTGCACAATGTCTTCCATGTGTCTATGCTACGAAAATATATTTTTGATCCAAATCATATAATCAATCGAGAAGGCATCGAACTGGAGAAAGATCTGACATACGAGGAAGTCCCGATAGCCATCTTGGACAGAAAGAAACGACAACTTAGGAATCGAGAAATGGCTATAGTGAGGGTCCAGTGGAGCCGCCACGGAAGGGAAGAGGCAACCTGGGAGTTGGAGGACGAGATTTTGAGGAAGTACCCCGACATACCGATCCTAGGTATACGTTTGTTTGTCTTTCTAAGTGTGTGCTCAATTTCGAGGACGAAATTATTTTAAGGGGTAAGGGATGTAGCACCCCGGATCAAAATGAGCATAATTGAATAATTAAGTATTTGAACCCCGACTTAATAATTATGTGCGTATGTTTTGACTGTTTAATTTAGTACATGCGTTTCAGATACTTGGCTAACGCCAGTTTTAGATTTAGATGGATATATTTTTCGTGACATGGAACCTAGAATATGATTTTACCAAGAGATTCGTATCGGAAATACGAGAAAACAGAAACAAACTAGCGGTTAATCGGAGACCCGTAGTTCAACTAACGAAGGAAAGGGTAAAATTTTGATAAAAGGTAAAAAATAAAAATAATATTTTAATGAAAGGTAAATTGAGATATTTTTGGTAAATGGTAACTTTTCAACGGTAAAAAGGTAAATTCCAAAATCTATAAATAGGGGCTCATAACTTTCAAAACTTATACGTTTTCAAAGCCGACGACCCGAGCGACGCTCGCGACGCGAACACGTAAGTTCTCTTTCTTTTCTTTTCCTTTACGTTTTTATTTTCCGCCGCCGCCGGAGTGCCGCCGGAGCGCCGCCGCCGGAGCGCCGCCGGAGCGCCGCCGCCGCCGCCGCCGCCGTCGCCGCCGCCGCCGCCGCCGCCGCCGCCGCCGGCCAGCAGTGGTGGTGTGTCGGGTGACGGGTGCGCGCCGGGTTGTGCGTCGGGTCGGGCGTCGGGTGCGCGCCGGGTTGTGCGTCGGGTCGGGCGTCGGGTGCGCGCCGGGTTGTGCGTCGGGTCGGGCGTCGGGTGCGCGCCGGGATGTGCGTCGGGTGCGCGTCGGGATGTGCGTCGGGTCGGGCGTCGGGTGCGCGCCGGGTTGTGCGTCGGGTCGGGCGTCGGGTGTGCGTCGGGATGTGCGTCGGGTCGGACGTCGGGTGCGCGTCGGGTGTGCGTCGGGTGCGCGTCGGGTGCGTGCCGAGTGCCGGGTGTGCGCCGGGTGCCGGGTGTGCGCCGGGTGCCGGGTGCCGGGTGTGCGCCGGGTGCCGGGTGTGCGCCGGGTGCCGGGTGCCGGGTGTGCGTCGGGTGCCGAGTGCGCGCGGGTGCGAGCGCCGGGGGTCCAGCGTGCGCGGGCGACGGGGACCGGGTGGCTGAGGAAACTCGGCAGCTGCCGGGTGATGCGCGAGCTGTCGGGTTGGCTTTCGCCCGACGCCGGGTACCCGCGAGCCCCGGAGCACGTAATGCCGTACTTTCGATCCGTCGTGTCTTTAATGAGCGTTCTTCCGCCGGAACCTTTTACAGCTTTAATTATATTGTATTTAGGACCTAAGAAACACCGTAAATTTGTAGGCTTTTGTGGACTAAGCTTGAGGTGTTGAGTTGTCAGACATTCTGTCCTAGCTACTCACGCGGTAACCACTATACGAGGTGGGGGTAATTTCTAACTCTGGATCTGTTTACAGCTTTCCCTATTTGTGAA
The DNA here is from genome assembly GCA_946896805.1 of Scutellaria galericulata. NCBI lineage: Eukaryota > Viridiplantae > Streptophyta > Magnoliopsida > Lamiales > Lamiaceae > Scutellaria > Scutellaria galericulata. The sequence goes on from OX335794.1 coordinate 7,899,392, forward strand.
ATATGATTGGGAATCTAAGTGCTGTGTTTATACTTGCTGTGCCATATTATATCTGTGAAAGGGCCGAGGTCCTCCGATCATGCATTCTGTTCGTCCCCTGCTATTTTCTACTACTCAGTGGAGGTGTCGTGAGCCTCTTTAAATGCACTAACGGTGAGATACCGTTATATAGGGTAAGACGGGGGAATCCCGCACCTATACGTCCCTTGCAATTTCTAATATCTGCTTTGCATATATCTGTGCTGTGACAACGTGACTGTAAGTTAGCTTTTCGGTATTTAAATTCTGTCAAGAGTCTTATGAGGTGGATGTTATCCCCACTGAGTGTATTCAACGCACTCACCCCTTAATCTGTACTCACACTACAGGAGATGAGGAAGCTGGTGAACCCTAGACGGAGGGAGATAGTGCTAGCTGTTGGTATTTCTGTTAAAATGTCATAGTTTAAACATTTCCGAACACGTTTTCAAACAGTTTATGATCTGTATATATCTTTGGGTTCTTATGAGGATGGGAGATCCTGATGTGTAGCTTCCGCTGAGTATGATGTATATTATCGGTGAGAGACCGAATGATATCGGCCGAGGCCGAAGGTTGTTGTGAGATGGTTTATTATCGCCCCTTATCTCTTTCTTCTGTTGTCCCTTGCTTAACTCTTTCTGTATGTGTTATGCGTCCCTTGCTTTTCTATCTTCACGCCCGGGTAAAACTCTGATATTTTTAACGAAAGATTTTGGGGCGTGACAAGAGGGGAAGGGTATGTCACTCTGTAGAGGATGCAGGCTATGAGAATTGTAAGAATGTTATGTCTATAAGTGACAGGTTGGGTGATTTGTAATACTCATATGACATAAGTTTCTTAGCTATGTTTCTACATGATGAGAGGGATCACTATAGCTCTTTGTGGAGCTCTGGAAACTGCATAGGACAGCGAGAAATGCGAGATTGGTTATGGAAGCTCTGGGTTGGAAGGCCAGAACTTAGGGATCTATTATGGAAGGTATTACCTTTTCTCGCTCAGATATTTATTGTTAGAAGTTGAAGCATCCTTTTTGTAGAACTAATTGTGAAATAAATGCTACAACCTCATAGACTTTAGATTGGGCTCAAATCTTGGAGAGCTATTGTATTTGGTATGCGGGATTTATTGAATGATGGCATGCAGTGAAATAACCCAATGATTTCTAGTGGCTGATCATGATACTTTAGGCAGAAGAATATGATTGAAAGTTAAATCTGATTCTGTTTACTTACCCCATTAATTTTTAATCTAACATTTGCTTGACTGCAGTGCAATTTAGTGCATTGATTTCTTGGTTTTTGTCAATCTTGTTTCTTGTGAGCTCCTTAAGTTCTTGCATTTTTCATCAAGGATGTTTCTATACATCATTAGTAACACAACAGCTGGTGTTCATGTTGAAGATATTAAACATCTTACAAAGATTTTTAAGGAGCTTATAAGCTGTAGTGTTTGCCTGTTTGGTGAAGATTTTAAAAACAATAACATATTTTCTCATGTGCAAGGCTTCAATTCAAGGTAATTCGCCTGTTTGTGAGGATGTGTTGCAGATATTAAGAATTAATATGACACTCCTCTCTAGCAACTGTAGAGATAAGGTGGTCATTTAATAGTTTGATCTAGATTTTCTCGACTATATTGGAGATTTTAAGCTTTTATTTACTGTTTATGCTGTGTGAATCATCATTTCTTTCATGTAATTCATTTTCATCATGCCTCAGGGAGCCTGTCTTACGCTAAATGCTGGAAAATGGTATGAACGTGTGGGAGAACTTTGTGCCTTTCATGAATTTCCACCACCTCTGCATGAGGAGAAACTTCCTGTTGGTACAGGCAGTATCCTGTAAGTTTTATGCTAACAATCTTGCATCTATGGGGCATACAAAATAGCTGACTTTTACATTGTACTTGAGTCATTGCATGATCTCAATTTTCAAGTGACTGTCATTAGTTATATTCCTGGAACTATAAATTGATACTTAAAATTACTGTTTACATTTTCACCAATAAGCCTATTTTAACAATATTGCAATTGTCTGACATGAATAGTCATATAATTGTGTTTTCATATTTGATGGGTCAACTCTATGTTAACAGGTTTATCTTGTTAACGACCATGTGATAAAAAAAATTTGTTGGAGGGCTGGAAGCTTTCTCTTTTTGGTTTAGGAACTGAGGAATGATATTCATGGTCTTGTAGTGCAACTGTTAGTACTGCTTTCCTTCTCTCTTATCAACATCTTGAACCTTTTTTTCTTTTCAGCTTGAGTTCTACAATCTACTACATAAATTGAACTCCTCTTTGAAGAATTACATACCATAAGTATTGGTAAGTGGGTTTCTCCTTTTCGAAAATGGATCATATAGAGTTATGCCCTGGGATGGTAGAGGCATACCTAACATTATTGCCAGCAGCAATGCCATATCGATAAAGCATAAAGAAGTTGATTATCCATTTGGTATCTGGGGTAAAAAAGAATTTGAATATCAAAATGCTGGAAGGCCATTACATGCATCTGGAAATTGTGGTAAAAGTTCTTTATTGTGGCCATATATTGTAACAAAAAGATGCAGAGGGAAAATATTTGCTGAACTGCAAGTGGATTTCCGATTTTAGTATAATTTGGTGCTGTTATTAAGTATAGCTATGTGAAGGGCAGAAGCCAGTATGCATAACTTTTCCATTGTTCAAATTGCAGGAGAGATACACTCGCATCAGAAGATGCACTGAACTTAGCTTATTTTTTGGGTGAGCAGCTGCCTGCATAATCTTCACCTTTTGCCAGTGCCTCGTCCATCCACTAATGACTCAATTCCAATGGTCAGAGAATATGATATACAACCATTACTTGGTAATGGCCTCTCGAAAAATGTTACAGATAAGACTGACCATCCGCCTGAACTGAAATTGTTTATCAACATTCTGAACCGCAAAAGAAAGGATGTTTCGAGCTGTTTGGCTGAATGGTAAGGACGGTTTTATATTTTCAATGTGCTCGGTTCAGGGTTCCACTTGAGCCTTAAGAAAATGAAAATTCCAAATGTATGCGTATCAGTTCCACATCATTATGCTTTTTGAATGTGCTTTTCATAGGTGGGAAAGACAACCTTGTCAAACTCTGGGATGCCAAGTCAAGGGAGAGAGCTCTGTTCATTGTGAGTGATCTCCAAGTTATATGAAATAGACACATGTTTTCATTCATTGCTTGTGTGCAAGTTGAAAACAAGAGTGTCCTGCAATTGTTGTTGATGAATATCTGAGATACAGAATGCACATTGGGTACCTTCTCTGCAGGTATATTTATCTGTAAAGAACCACTTTTTGCGAAGATCGTCTGCATGGGTACTATTTTAATGTCAATATATTGTTGTATGTAGGAGTGTATGGATGTGTACTAGTTGGCAGTTGCATATATCTATGCATGCTTTAAAATTTTAAAATTAGCTACTAGTTTTTCTACCCTTTGACTTTTGCTTGTCATCTAATCTAGATTGTACATGTAATGTATGATACATTGGAGATTCTCTATTTTTTGCCCTTTCAAGTTCCCTTTTAGTTTTTCATTACTTATATTTAAAATGAGTGTTTGAGAGAGAACTTTGCATGATATATAAGTTTCAACATTTTTGTTCTCAAAGTTTTAGCAATCTGTATTTTACAAAAAAGAACAACAGTATTATGAGAATTGTGGATAATGCTTGAATAACACATTTTTACTACCTACATTTTCACTTCCAAAATTGTTGCAACTATTTTAATCATAACTGCAATGACATGTTAGTTTCTATTGTAAATTCTTGTTTGAAAATAGATGCAACATTTTCTTCAATAGAATTTTGTTTGTACTTTTCAAATTAAATTTGATAATTTTGATGAATGGTTGTGCTATAATTCTGTCTTCTATGAATATTCTGCCACCTATGTCAGTTTCAGGGCCTCTTCCTCCTCTGCCAGGCATCCATTTCTTCTGGCAGGCAAACAACAGCAGCCTTATCAACAAAATGCTCCATCAGTCCAACAGCAAATGGCAAACAACAACAGCCTTATCAACAAAATGCTCCATCAGTCCAACAGCAAATGTCCTCACTGCCATTGCAGCCACCAAATATGCCTCAGATGCCACCTCCTTCGCCCCCAACCCCAGCTACAACAACATAATACATCTGGTTTGTGCTTCTTCAATGCCAGGAACTATTTCCTTTTTCCATTTGCTTTAGTTAATTTCTGATGAGCATGTTGGACTTTGTTTTTGTGGCCTGTAAACTTAAGGTTTGATCCTCCCCCTGCTCTTTAGTTTAATTTGATTAGATGCACAGGATTGTGGTTGGTGTGATGTTGAGGTTTGTTAGGAATTTATTTCCAGCCCCTTGAACTATGTCTTTGTGCAGGTTTTACAGGGATGGTGATGTCACTGCTTCCCCCCAATGGGAAGGCTTTTGGGGGTGGCTTGGTGCATTCAAATTTGACAAGGGTATCCTTGTATAGGGTTACTTGCTTGCTTAATCTCTAAATTTGGTGCTTCTTGATTTTATGGAATTAAGCATGCTCTTCTGTCTTGGGGGTTCTTGTGATTTTCGTTTGGGCTTATTATTATTATTATAATTTTTGTTGTTGTTATTATTATTATTATTATTTGTATTATAATTATTTTATTATTTTTGTTATTCTTATATTGTTATCATTATTTTTATTATCAATATTTTTATCATCATCATCATTCTTAACATTATTATAGTTGCTATTATTATTGTTATTTATTATTTATTGTCATTCTCATTATATTATTAAAATTATTATGATCTTCATCATTGTCATTATTATTATCAACATTACTATGGTCGCTATTATCATCATCATTATTTATTATAAAATAAGAGTGCATATATTACTAGCATAAAAAATAGTATAAAATTATAATAATTATTATTATTATCAACATCATCATTATTAACATTACTATTGTTTTTAATATTATTATTATTACTATTATTATTATTATTGTCATTATTATCATCATCATTCTTAACATTATTCTTAACATTATTATAGTTGCTATTATTATTGTTATTTATTATTTATTATTGTCATTCTCATTATATTATTATTATTATTATGATCTTCATCATTGTCATTATTATTATTAACATTACTATGGTCGCTATTATTATCGTCATTATTATTATTTATTTATTTATATTTATTCATTCTTAATATTAGAAACTCAATAACTATTGTATAAAATAAGAGTGCATATATTACTAGCATAAAAAATAGTATAAACTTATTATAATAATTATTATTATCAACATCATCATTATTAACATTACTATTGTTTTTAATATTATCATTATTATTATTATTATTATTATTATTATTATTTATATTTAATTATTAGAAGTTCAATAATCATTGAATAAAATAAGAGTACATACATTACTAGCATAAGTATAAAATTAATAAAATTATTAATTAGAAGCTCAATAACCATTGTATAAAATAAGAGTACATATATTAGTAATATTACTAGCATAAAAAATAGTATAAAATTATTATTATTATTATTATTATTATCATTATTATTATTATTATTATTGTCATTATTATTATTATTATTATTATTATTGTCATTATTATTATTCTCATTATCACTATTAGTGTTGTTATTATTACTTTTTTTTTTATTGTTGTTCTTATTATTATTATCACTGAAATTATTTATTTATTCATTATTATTATTATTGTGAATATATAAATTATTATTAATATTATTGTCGTCATATAAGTACTATTAGTATCTTATTTTTTATTAAAAAATAGTATAAAATTATTATTATCATTGTTATTATTTACATTATTATGATCGCTATTATTATTATTATCATCATTATTATTATTTATTTATATTTATTTATTCTTAATAATTAAAATCTCAATAACCATTGTATAAAATAAGAGTACATATATTTACTAGCATAAAAAATAGTATAAAATTATTATTATTATTATTATTATCATTACTCTTGTTTTTATTATTATCATCATCATTATTATTTATTCATTCTTAATAATTAGAAACTCAATAACCATTGAATAAAATAAGAGTACATACATTACTAGCATATAAATTAGTATAAAATTATTATTATTATTATTATTGTCATTATTATTATTCTCATTATCATTATTACTGAAATCATTTATTCATTATTATCTTTGTCATTATTATTATTATTATTAGCATTATAATTATGATTAATTTATTTGACAGTAAAGTTGTAGTTCTAGTTTCATTTTTAATAATTAGAAGCTCAGTAACCATTAATTAAAAAGAGTATAGTTATCATTATCATTAACTACTAGTATAGTTTTTATTATTATTATTATTATTATTATTATTATTATTATAATTATCATTATATGTAATCATTTATTATTATTATTATTATTATCATTATAGAAATTGTTGTTGTAGTTATTATTATTATTATGATGATCATCATCATCGTCGTTGTCACATAAGCACTATTATTATATTAATTTTATCATTGTTATTATATTTATTATCATATTATCATCGCTATTATCATTATTATTATTAGCATTATCATTGTTGTTGTTGTTATTATTATTCGCACTATCATTATTATCATTATTATTGATTATTATTATCAAAATTATTATCATTATTATAATTATAATTATAATTATTATTATTGTCATTAATACTATTAACATTATTATCACTACTATTATTATTGTCATTATTTATTTGTTTATTTAATATTATTATTATTGTTATTTATTGTTGTCGTCATTATTACTATTATTATTATTGGTATCCATCATCATCATCATGTTCATCATTATTATTAATTTATTTGGTCGTAAAATTGTAGTTCTAGTTTCATTCTTATTACAAACAGTATAAAATTGTTGTCGTCGTCGTCATCATCCTCCTTGTTATTATAGTTGTTGTTAACATTATTATCATTGCTATTATTATTATCATTATTATTATTGTTATTTATTTTCGTCCTCATTATTATCATTGTTGATGTTGTTCTTATTATTATTATTCTTCTTATTTGGTATCATTATTATTATTATTATTAGCATTATCATTATCACTATCGTTAATTTAGTTGGCATTCTAGTTTCTTTATTAATAGAATTAAGTCAACATATAACTAATCTGTAACTTTAAGTGTAACGATTATTGAAAACTTGTTGAACAATTAAAGATTTAATTGTACTTGAATCATCTTTTAAAGAGTTAATTGTACTTGAATCATCTTTTAAAGAGTTAATTGTACTTGAGTATCGTCTAACTCAACATTAAAACTAATCTGTAACTCTAAGTGTAACGATTATTGAAAACTTGTTGACCAAGTAAAGAATTAATTGTACTCGAATCATCTTCTGAAGAGTTAATGGTACTCGACCAGTCTTCTAACTCAACATAAACTAATCCGTGACTCTAAGTTTAACGTTTATTGAATACTTGTTGACCAAGTAAAAAGTTAAATGTACTTGAATCATCTTCTAAAGTGTTCATAGTACTTGATTACTCTTCTAACTCAACGTAAAAGTAATCTGTAACTCTAAGTTTATCGATTATTGAAAATTTGTTGACCAACTAAAGAGTTAATTGTACTCGAATCAAATTCTAAAGACTTAATGGTACTCGATTAATCTTCTAACTCAACATATAACTAATCTGTAACTCTAAGTAACGATTAGTGAAAACTTCTTGAACAAGTAAAGTGTTAATTGTACTCGAATCATCTTCTAAAGAGATAATTCTACTCGATTAATCTTCTAACTTAACATAAAACTAATCCGTAACCCTGAGTGTAACGATTATTGAAAACTTGTTGACCAAGAAAAGTGATAATTCTACTCGAATCATCTTCTAAAGAGTTAATCGTAATCGATTAATCTTCAAACTCAACATAAAACTAATCTGTTTAACGATTATTGAAAACTTGTTGACCAAGTAAAGTGTAAAGTGTACTGGAATCATCTTATAACGAGATAATTGTACTCGATTCGTCTACCAACTCAACATAAAACTACTCTGTAACTCTAAGTGTAACGAATATTGAAAACTTTTTGACCAAGTAAAGTGTCAATTGTACTTGTAGCACTCCGGGTCAAAATGAGCATAATTGAATAATTAAATATTTGAACCCCGACTTAATAATTATGTGCGTATGTTTTGACTGTTTAATTTAGTACGTGCGTTTCAGATACTTGGTTAATGCCGGTTTTAGTTTTAGATGGGTATATTTTTCGTGACATGGAACCTAGAATACGATTTTACCAAGAGATTTGTATCGGAAATACGAGAAAATAGAAACAAACTAGAGGTCAATCGGAGACCCGTAGTTCAACGGACGAAGGAAATGGTAAAATTTTGATAAAGGGTAAAAATAAAAATAATATTTTAATGAAAGGTAAATTAAGATATTTTTGGTAAATGGTAACTTTTCAACGGTAAAAAGGTAATTCCAAAAATCTATAAATAGAAGCTCACAATTTTCAAAACTTATACGTTTTCAAAGCCGACGACCCGAGCGACGCTCGCGACGCGAACACGTAAGTTCTCTTTCTTTTCTTTTCTTTTACGTTTTTAATTTCCGCCGTCGCCGGAGCGCCGCCGCCGGACCACCACCGGAGCGCCGTCGGAGCGCCGCCGCCGGACCACCGTCTCCACCACCGGAGCCGCCGTGCCGCCGCCGCCGCCGTGGCCGGTGGCCGGAAAATATAACCTAGGCTCAGATTGTAGCCCTCGACGAGACGAGTCTAGGACAGCTTCCGGAATTCCAATCCGATGTCTCGTTCGCCGGGAAATGGCGAAAAACCGTCTCTAAAGCCCAAACCCTAGTTCATGACCACTTTTTCTCTCTCCCGTTTCTCTCTCGTTTCTCGGTGGTTTTGGTTCCTTTCTTTTTCTGGGGAAAGTTAAGGTGTTGGGGAAGGTTTTGGGTCGGTTTGGGGGTGGTGAACGGCGCCGGAAAGGTGCCGGCCGGAGTTGGAAAGGTTGGGGTTGGTTTTGTATGCGTGATGACGAAGGGTTTTCGCGGCTGTTTTTCCGGCACTGTTCATGCCGGAATCCGTCGAGGGATGGCCGTAGGTAGTAGCCGGCGGTGCGGGCTTTTTGGCGGAAAAGGTGGCCGGAGCACAGGGCGGCGCCACCGCAGCAGGTGGCGCTGGGAAGGGGGCTGCTGAGCAGCTGTTCCCAGGCGAGCTGGGCGCGCGGGCGCCGGGTGTCGGGAGCGAACGCGCGCGCGCGCGCGAGCGACGGGGGCGCGGTGCGCGCGCCGGGAGCCGCCTTGCGCGCCGTGTGCGCACCGGCAAGCGTTTCCACACGTCGTTCCGTTTCGGATGTTTTCATCGAGTCGTCGGGAGTCGGGGGTCCTGGTCAAAGTCAACCCTTGACCAAAATTACCAAAATACCCTTCGATATTAAAACGCTCCGTTCGAGCTCGATTCAACTCTGATCGAGCTCATTCTTTTTCCGTAGCGACCCTAATCCTTTCCTCTATCATATCAGTTGCTGAACTGATCTTTTCTCCCTTGTTTCTTCAACCTCAACTTCTCGATTTATCGATCCGTCTCCTCTCTATCGAACGACTCTTCTCTGCGGCTGTCTTTATACATTTTAAATATAAGTTTTAACGTATTAAGGATCTAAGAATCACCGTAACTTGTGTAGGCTATCGGTTGGATTGAGAATCGGGATCTTATAGGCTATCCATTGGGTTGGTATCAGTTGGAGTGGGAATCAAGATACCAAGTCTTTGATACCCGACTCACGTGGTAACCACCGAACAAGGTGGGGGTAACCTCTTAACCTTTATCTGTTTACAGTTTTCCCTATTTATGAGCATGATTGAGGATTACTAAATGTTGTGATTATTTGATGTAAGTGGGGGTAAACTCTAAACCCTAATAACTCTATGAAATGTGAAGTCATATGCTTTGAGATAAATGTGGAAATTATATGATGTGTGTGGGGGTAACTTCTAAACCTTAATGACTCTATGTCTTCTGTACTTAACGCATGATGATGATAACAAACATATGCATGTAAACTGGATGTTATTAGAATTCTATTGATCGTTATGAATTGGTTGAAGCTTATGTGCCTTGGGTTTTGTGCTGTGTTTGTATTCTGTGTTTATTTTACGATAGTGTGGTAGGGTTGGGCTCAGTGTCCAGTGGGCTCAGTGTCCATTGGGCTGCGTGTCCATTAGTGAGTCGTCGGGGTGTCCTTTAGGTTTCGTGTCCATTGGGCTGCGTGTCTAGTTTTGAGTCGACAGAGTGTCCTTTGGGCTTCGTGTCCATTGGGCTGCGAGTCTTTTTGTGAGTCATGGGTTGTGTGTCCGTTTATAAATCGAGTTATGTGTTTTTTATAATATGTGATGTGTTTAACTGCTGATTTGTTATATCTGTTTGATACGTGATCGGCTTAATAAATATTAAAACATGGAAAGTATCCCCACGAGTGTATTCAACGCACTCACCCCCCACCTGTACTCACACTACAGGAGAAGAAGAGAATCTTGACGCATAGAGAGAGGGGTGCCCTATCAGCTGAGTCCATCTTCCGGTTTTACCATTTTTAAAGATATGTTGCTCAATTGTAAAAGAAAACTGTATTTCTCCTTCTTTGTAAAAGATCCTGATGTTTTTCCGCTGCATATGGTTTCAAACATTCTCTTATCGGTGGTAACCGATGTTTTAAGTGTACCGCTTCTTATCCTCTTTTGTTTCTTTCTATTTTATATCATGTACGCCTCTTTCCCCTTTCTCTCTTAACGCCCAAAGAGGAAAAACTCTGATATTTTTAACGAAAGATTTTGGGGCGTTACAGTACTCGAATCATCTTCTAAAGAGTTAATCGTAATCGATTAATCTTCAAACTCAACATATAACTAATCTGTAAGTATAAGTACAACAATTATTGAAAACTTGTTAACCAAGTAAAGTGTTAATTGTACTCGAATCATCTTCTAAAGAGATAATTTTACTCGATTCGTCTTCCAACTCAACATAAAACTAATCCATAACTCTAAGTGTAACGAATATTGAAAACTTGTTGACCAAGTAAAGAGTTAATTGTACTCGAATCATCTTCTAAAGACTTAATGGTACTCGATTAATCTTCTAACTCAACATATAACTAATCTGTAACTCTAAGTGTAACGATTATTGAAAACTTGTTGACCAACTAAAGAGTTAATTGTACTCGAATCATCTTCTGAAGAGTTAATCGTAATCGATTAATCTTCAATCTCAACATATAACTAATCTATAACTCTAAGTATAACGATTATTGAAAACTTGTTGACCAAGTAAAATATTAATTGAACTCGAATCATCTTCTAAAGAAATAATTGTACTCGATTAATCTTCTGACTCAACATAAAACTAATCCGCAACCCTGAGTGTAACGATTATTGAAAACTTGTTGACCAAGCAAAGTGTTAATTGTACTAGAATCATCTTCTGAAGAATTACCAGTAATAGTATAATCTTCAAACTCAATATATAACTAATCTGTAACTCTAAGTGTAATGAATATTGAAAACTTGTTGACTCAGTAAAGAGTTAATCGTAATCGAATCATCTTCTAAGAGTTAATGGTACTTGATTACTCTTCTAACTCGACATAAAATTAATCTGTAACTCTAAGTTTACCGATTATTGAAAACTTATTGATCAAGTAAAGAGTTAATTGTACTCGAATCATATTCTAAAGAGTTAATGGTACTCTATTAATCTTCTAACTCAACATATAAGTAATCCGTAAATCAAAGTGTAATGTTTATTGAAAACTAATTGACCAGCTAAATTGTTAATTGTACTCGAATCATGTTCTAAAGAATTAATTGTACTCGATTAATCTTCTAACTAAACATAAAACTAATCCGTAACTCTAAGTGTAACGATTATTGAAAACTTGTTGACCAGGTAAAAAGTTTAATAATGTACTAGAATCATCTTCTAAAGTGTTCGTGGTACTTGATTACTCTTCTAACTCAACGTAAAAGTAATCTGTAACTCTAAGTTTACCGATTATTGAAAACTTGTTGACCAAGTAAAGTGTTAATTGTACTCGAATCATATTCTAAAGAGTCAATGGTACTCGATTAATCTTCTAACTCAACATATAACTAATCCGTAACTCTAAGTGTAAAGATTATTGAAAACTTAATGACCAAGTAAAGTGTTAATTTTACTCAAATCATCCTCTAAAGAGATAATTCTACTCGAGTAATCTTCTAACTTAACATAAAACTAATCCGTAACCCTGAGTGTAACGATTATTGAAAACTCGTTGACCAAGTAAAGAGTTAATTGTACTCGAATCATATTCTGAAGACTTAATGGTACTCGGTTAATCTTCTAATTCAACATATAACTAATTCGTAACTCTAAGTGCAATGAATATTGAAAACTTGTTGACCAAGTAAAAGAGTTAATTGAACTCGAATCATCTTCTAAAGAGTTAATGGTACTTTATTAGTCTTCTAACTCAACATATAACTAATCATTAACTCTAAGTGTAATGATTATTGAAAACTTGTTGACCAAGTAAAGAGTTAATTGTATTCGAATCATCTTCTAAAGAGTTAATCGTAATCGATTAATCTTCAAACTCAACATATAACTAATCTGTAACTTTAAGTTTAACGATTATTGAAAACTTGTTGAACAATTAAAGATTTAATTGTACTTGAATCATCTTTTAAAGAGTTAATTGTACTTGAGTATCTTCTAACTCAACATTAAAACTAATCTGTAACTCTAAGTGTAACGATTTTTGAAAACTTGTTGACCAAGTAAAGAGTTAATTGTACTCGAATCATCTTCTAAAGAGTTAATGGTACTCGACCAGTCTTCTAACTCAACATAAACTAATCCGTAACTCTAAGTTTAACGTTTATTGAATACTTGTTGACAAAGTAAAAAGTTAAATGTACTTGAATCATCTTCTAAAGTGTTCATAGTACTTGATTACTCTTCTAACTCAACGTAAAAGTAATCTGTAACTCTAAGTTTATAATTTATTGAAAATTTGTTGACCAACTAAAGAGTTAATTGTACTCGAATCAAATTCTAAAGACTTAATGGTACTCGATTAATCTTCTAACTCAACATATAACTAATCTGTAACTCTAAGAGTAACGATTATTGAAAACTTCTTGAACAAGTAAAGTGTTAATTGTACTCGAATCATCTTCTAAAGAGATAATTCTACTCGATTAATCTTCTAACTTAACATAAAACTAATCTGTAACCCTGAGTGTAACGATTATTGAAAACTTGTTGACCAAGTAAAGTGATAATTCTACTCGAATCATCTTCTAAAGAGTTAATCGTAATCGATTAATCTTCAAACTCAACATAAAACTAATCTGTTTAATGATTATTGAAAACTTGTTGACCAAGTGAAGTGTTAAGTGTACTCGAATCATCTTATAACGAGATAATTGTACTCGATTCGTCAACCAACTCAACATAAAACTAATCTGTAACTCTAAGTGTAACGAATATTGAAAACTTTTTGACCAAGTAAAGTGTTAATTGTACTCGAATCATCTTCTAAAGAGTTAATCGTAATCGATTAATCTTCAAACTCAACATATAACTAATCTGTAAGTCTAAGTACAACAATTAGTGAAAACTTGTTAATCAAGTAAAGTGTTAATTGTACTCGAATCATCTTCTATCGAGATAATTTTACTCGATTCGTCTTCCAACTCAACATAAAACTAATCCATAACTCTAAGTGTAACGAATATTGAAAACTTGTTGACCAAGTAAAGAGTTAATTGTACTCGAATCATCTTCTAAAGACTTAATGGTACTCGATTAATCTTCTAACTCAACATATAACTAATCTGTAACTCTAAGTGTAACGATTATTGAAAACTTGTTGACCAACTAAAGAGTTAATTGTACTCGAATCATCTTCTGAAGAGTTAATCGTAATCGATTAATCTTCAATCTCAACATATAACTAATCTATAACTCTAAGTATAACGATTATTGAAAACTTGTTGACCAAGTAAAATATTAATTGTACTCGTATCATCTTCTAAAGAAATAATTGTACTCGATTAATCTTCTGACTCAACATAAAACTAATCCGCAACCCTGAGTGTAACGATTTTTGAAAACTTGTTGACCAAGCAAAGTGTTAATTGTTCTAGAATCATCTTCTGAAGAATTAACTGTAATCGTATAATCTTCAAACTCAAGATATAACTAATCTGTAACTCTAAGTGTAATGAATATTGAAAACGTGTTGACTCAATAAAGAGTTAATTGTAATCGAATCATCTTCTAAGAGTTAATGGTACTTGATTACTCTTCTAACTCGACATAAAATTAATCTGTAACTCTAAGTTTACCGATTATTGAAAACTTATTGACCAAGTAAAGAGTTAATTGTACTCGAATCATATTCTAAAGAGTTAATGGTACTCTATTAATATTCTAAATCAACAATAAGTAATCCGTAAATCAAAGTGTAACGTTTATTGAAAACTAATTGACCAGTTAAATTGTTAATTGTACTCGAATCATGTTCTAAAGAATTAATTGTACTCGATTAATCTTCTAACTAAATATAAAACTAATCCGTAACTCTAAGTGTAACGATTATTGAAAACGTGTTGACCAGGTAAAAAGTATAATAATGTACAAGAATCATCTTCTAAAGTGTTCGTGGTACTTGATTACTCTTCTAACAAAACGTAAAAGTAATCTGTAACTCTAAGTTTACCGATTATTGAAAACTTGTTGACCAAGTAAAGAGTTAATTATACTCGAATCATCTTCTATACTCGATTAATCTTCTAACTCAACATATAACTAATCTGTAACTCTAAGTGTAACGATTATTGAACACTTGTTGACCAACTAAAGAGTTAATTGTACTCGAATTATCTTCTGAAGAGTTAATCGTAATCGATTAATCTTCAATCTCAACATATAACTAATCTATAACTCTAAGTATAACGATTATTGAAAACTTGTTGACCAAGTAAAATATTAATTGTACTCGTATCATCTTCTAAAGAAATAATTGTACTCGATTAATCTTCTGACTCAACATAAAACTAATCCGCAACCCTGAGTGTAACGATTATTGAAAACTTGTTGACCAAGCAAAGTGTTAATTGTTCTAGAATCATCTTCTGAAGAATTAACTGTAATCGTATAATCTTCAAACTCAAGATATAACTAATCTGTAACTCTAAGTGTAATGAATATTGAAAACGTGTTGACTCAATAAAGAGTTAATTGTAATCGAATCATCTTCTAAGAGTTAATGGTACTTGATTACTCTTCTAACTCGACATAAAATTAATCTGTAACTCTAAGTTTACCGATTATTGAAAACTTATTAACCAAGTAAAGAGTTAATTGTACTCGAATCATATTCTAAAGAGTTAATGGTACTCTATTAATATTCTAAATCAACAATAAGTAATCCGTAAATCAAAGTGTAACGTTTATTGAAAACTAATTGACCAGTTAAATTGTTAATTGTACTCGAATCATGTTCTAAAGAATTAATTGTACTCGATTAATCTTCTAACTAAATATAAAACTAATCCGTAACTCTAAGTGTAACGATTATTGAAAACGTGTTGACCAGGTAAAAAGTTTAATAATGTACAAGAATCATCTTCTAAAGTGTTCGTGGTACTTGATTACTCTTCTAACAAAACGTAAAAGTAATCTGTAACTCTAAATTTACCGATTATTGAAAACTTGTTGACCAAGTAAAGAGTTAATTATACTCGAATCATCTTCTATACTCGATTAATCTTCTAACTCAACATATAACTAATCTGTAACTCTAAGTGTAACGATTATTGAAAACTTGTTGACCAACTAAAGAGTTAATTGTACTCGAATCATCTTCTGAAGAGTTAATCGTAATCGATTAATCTTCAATCTCAACATATAACTAATCTATAACTCTAAGTATAACGATTATTGAAAACTTGTTGACCAAGTAAAATATTAATTGTACTCGTATCATCTTCTAAAGAAATAATTGTACTCGATTAATCTTCTGACTCAACATAAAACTAATCCGCAACCCTGAGTGTAACGATTATTGAAAACTTGTTGACCAAGCAAAGTGTTAATTGTTCTAGAATCATCTTCTGAAGAATTAACTGTAATCGTATAATCTTCAAACTCAAGATATAACTAATCTGTAACTCTAAGTGTAATGAATATTGAAAACGTGTTGACTCAATAAAGAGTTAATTGTAATCGAATCATCTTCTAAGAGTTAATGGTACTTGATTACTCTTCTAACTCGACATAAAATTAATCTGTAACTCTAAGTTTACCGATTATTGAAAACTTATTGACCAAGTAAAGAGTTAATTGTACTCGAATCATATTCTAAAGAGTTAATGGTACTCTATTAATATTCTAAATCAACAATAAGTAATCCGTAAATCAAAGTGTAACGTTTATTGAAAACTAATTGACCAGTTAAATTGTTAATTGTACTCGAATCATGTTCTAAAGAATTAATTGTACTCGATTAATCTTCTAACTAAATATAAAACTAATCCGTAACTCTAAGTGTAACGATTATTGAAAACGTGTTGACCAGGTAAAAAGTTTAATAATGTACAAGAATCATCTTCTAAAGTGTTCGTGGTACTTGATTACTCTTCTAACAAAACGTAAAAGTAATCTGTAACACTAAGTTTACCGATTATTGAAAACTTGTTGACCAAGTAAAGAGTTAATTATACTCGAATCATCTTCTATACTCGATTAATCTTCTAACTCAACATATAACTAATCTGTAACTCTAAGTGTAACGATTATTGAACACTTGTTGACCAACTAAAGAGTTAATTGTACTCGAATCATCTTCTGAAGAGTTAATCGTAATCGATTAATCTTCAATCTCAACATATAACTAATCTATAACTCTAAGTATAACGATTATTGAAAACTTGTTGACCAAGTAAAATATTAATTGTACTCGTATCATCTTCTAAAGAAATAATTGTACTCGATTAATCTTCTGACTCAACATAAAACTAATCCGCAACCCTGAGTGTAACGATTATTGAAAACTTGTTGACCAAGCAAAGTGTTAATTGTTCTAGAATCATCTTCTGAAGAATTAACTGTAATCGTATAATCTTCAAACTCAAGATATAACTAATCTGTAACTCTAAGTGTAATGAATATTGAAAACGTGTTGACTCAATAAAGAGTTAATTGTAATCGAATCATCTTCTAAGAGTTAATGGTACTTGATTACTCTTCTAACTCGACATAAAATTAATCTGTAACTCTAAGTTTACCGATTATTGAAAACTTATTGACCAAGTAAAGAGTTAATTGTACTCGAATCATATTCTAAAGAGTTAATGGTACTCTATTAATATTCTAAATCAACAATAAGTAATCCGTAAATCAAAGTGTAACGTTTATTGAAAACTAATTGACCAGTTAAATTGTTAATTGTACTCGAATCATGTTCTAAAGAATTAATTGTACTCGATTAATCTTCTAACTAAATATAAAACTAATCCGTAACTCTAAGTGTAACGATTATTGAAAACGTGTTGACCAGGTAAAAAGTTTAATAATGTACAAGAATCATCTTCTAAAGTGTTCGTGGTACTTGATTACTCTTCTAACAAAACGTAAAAGTAATCTGTAACACTAAGTTTACCGATTATTGAAAACTTGTTGACCAAGTAAAGAGTTAATTATACTCGAATCATCTTCTATACTCGATTAATCTTCTAACTCAACATATAACTAATCTGTAACTCTAAGTGTAACGATTATTGAACACTTGTTGACCAACTAAAGAGTTAATTGTACTCGAATCATCTTCTGAAGAGTTAATCGTAATCGATTAATCTTCAATCTCAACATATAACTAATCTATAACTCTAAGTATAACGATTATTGAAAACTTGTTGACCAAGTAAAATATTAATTGTACTCGTATCATCTTCTAAAGAAATAATTGTACTCGATTAATCTTCTGACTCAACATAAAACTAATCCGCAACCCTGAGTGTAACGATTATTGAAAACTTGTTGACCAAGCAAAGTGTTAATTGTTCTAGAATCATCTTCTGAAGAATTAACTGTAATCGTATAATCTTCAAACTCAAGATATAACTAATCTGTAACTCTAAGTGTAATGAATATTGAAAACGTGTTGACTCAATAAAGAGTTAATTGTAATCGAATCATCTTCTAAGAGTTAATGGTACTTGATTACTCTTCTAACTCGACATAAAATTAATCTGTAACTCTAAGTTTACCGATTATTGAAAACTTATTGACCAAGTAAAGAGTTAATTGTACTCGAATCATATTCTAAAGAGTTAATGGTACTCTATTAATATTCTAAATCAACAATAAGTAATCCGTAAATCAAAGTGTAACGTTTATTGAAAACTAATTGACCAGTTAAATTGTTAATTGTACTCGAATCATGTTCTAAAGAATTAATTGTACTCGATTAATCTTCTAACTAAACATAAAACTAATCCGTAACTCTAAGTGTAACGATTATTGAAAACTTGTTGACCAACTAAAGAGTTAATTGTACTCGAATCATCTTCTGAAGAGTTAATCGTAATCCGGTACTGTACGTTTTCAAAGCCGACGACCCGAGCGACGCTCGCGACGCGAACACGTAAGTTCTCTTTCTTTTCTTTTCCTTTACGTTTTTATTTTCCGCCGACGCCGGAGTGCCGCCGGAGCACCGCCGCCGGAGTGCCGCCGGAGCGCCGCCGCCGCCGCCGCCGTCGCCGCCGTCGCCGCCGTCGCCGCCGCCGTCGCCGCCGTCGCCGCCGCCGTCGCCGCCGCCGCCGCCGCCGCCGGCCAGCAGTGGTGCTGGTGGTGGTGTGTCGGGTGACGGGTGCGCGCCGGGTTGTGCGTCGGGTCGGGCGTCGGGTGCGCGCCGGGATGTGCGTCGGGTGCGCGCCGGGTCGTGCGTCGGGTCGGGCGTCGGGTGCGCGCCGGGTGCCGGGTGTGCGCCGTGCGCCGGGTGCCAGGTGTGCGCCGGGTGCCGGGTGTGCGCCGGGTGCCGAGTGCGCCGGGTGCCGAGTGCGCGCGGGTGTGAGCGCCGGGGATCCAGCGTGCGCGGGCGACGGGGACCGGGTGGCTGAGGAAACTCGGCAGCTGCCGGGTGATGCGCGAGCTGTCGGGTTGGCTTTCGCCCGACGCCGGGTACCTGCGAGCCCCGGAGCACGTTACGCCGTATTTTCGATCCGTCGTGTCTTTAACGAGCGTTCTTCCGCCGGAACCTTTTACAGCTTTAATTATATTGTATTTAGGACCTAAGAAACACCGTAATTTGTAGGCTATTGTGGACTAAGCTTGAGGTGTTGAGTTGTCAGACATTCCGTCCTAGCTACTCACGTGGTAACCACTATACGAGGTGGGGGTAATTTCTAACTCTGGATCTGTTTACAGCTTTCCCTATTTGTGAAATATGATTGGGAATCTAAGTGCTGTGTTTATACTTGCTTTGCCATATTATATCTGTGAAAGGGCCGAGGTCCTCCGATCATGCATTCTGTTCGTCCCCTGCTATTTTCTACTACTCAGTGGAGGTGTCGTGAGCCTCTTGAAATGCACTAACGGTGAGATACCGTTATATAGGGTAAGACGGGGGAATCCCGCACCTATACGTCCCTTGCAATTTCTAATATCTGCTTTGCATATATCTGTGCTGTGACAACGTGACTGTAAGTTAGCTTTTCGGTATTTAAATTCTGTCAAGAGTCTTATGAGGTGGATGTTATCCCCACTGAGTGTATTCAACGCACTCACCCCTTAATCTGTACTCACACTACAGGAGATGAGGAAGCTGGTGAACCCTAGACGGAGGGAGATAGTGCTAGCTGTTGGTTTTTCTGATAAATGGTCTAGTTAAAACATTTCCGAACACGTTTTCAAACAGTTTATGATCTGTATATATCTTTGGGTTCTTGTGAGGATGGGAGATCCTGATGTGTAGCTTCCGCTGTATATGATGTATATTATCGGTGAGAGACCGAATGATATCGGCCGAGGCCGAAGGTTGTTGTGAAATGGTTTATTATCGTCCCTTTTCTCTCTCTTCTGTTGTCCCTTGCTTAACTCTTTCTGTATGTGTTATGCGTCCCTTGCTTTTCTATCTTCACGCCCGGGTAAAACTCTGATATTTTTAACGAAAGATTTTGGGGCGTGACACCATCACTCTAAGTGTAACGATTGTTGAAAACTTGTTGACCAAGTAAAGAGTTAATTGTACACGAATTATCTTCTAAAGAGTTAATTGTTCTCGAATAATCTTCTAAAGAGTTAATCTACTCTATTAAACATTTAACTCAACATAAACTAATTCATAAGTCTAAGAGTAACGATTATTGAAAACTTGGTGACCAAGTAAAGAGTTATTTGTACTCGAATCATCTTCTAAAGAGTTAATTGTACTTGATTAATCTTATAACTCAACATAAAACTAATCCTTAACTCTAAGTATAACGATAATTGAAATCTTGTTGATCAAGTAAAGAGTTAATTGTACTTGAATCATCTTCTAAAGAGTTAATGTACTCAATTAATCTTCTAGCTCAACATAAAACTAATCCGTCACTCTAAGTATAACGATTATTGAAAACTTGTTGACCAAGTAAAGAGTTAATTGTACTCGAATCATCTTCTAAAGAGTTAATTGTACTCGAATCATCTTTTGAAGAGTTAATGTTCTCGATTAAACTTTTAATTCAACATAAACTAATTCGTAACTCTAAGTGTAACGATTATTGAAAATTTGTTGACCAAGTAAAGAGTTATTTATATACGAATCATCTTCGAAATAGTTATTATACTCGATTAATCTTCCAATTCAACATAAAACTAATTCGCAACTCTAAGTGTAATGATTATCGAAAACTTGTTTACTAAGTAATGTCTTAATTGTTCTAGAATAATCTTATAAAGATTTAACTATACTTGATTAATCTTTTAACTCAACATAAAACTAATCCTTAACTCTAAGTGTAACAATAATTGAAATCTTGTTGATCAAGTAAAGAGTTAATTGTATTTGAATCATCTTCTATAGAGTTAATGTACTCGATTAATCTTCTAACTCAACATAAAACTAATCCGTCACTCTAAGTGTAACGATTATGGAAAACTTGTTGACCAAATAAAGAGTTAATTGTACTCAAATCATCTTCTAGAGAGTTAATTGTACTCGAACCATCTTTTGTAGAATTAATGTACTCGATTAAAATTTTACCTCAATATAAACTAATTCTTTACTCTAAGTGTAAGTGTAATAATTATTGAAAACTTGTTGACCAAGTAATGTCTTAATTGTACTCGAATCATCTTCTAAAGAGGTAATTGTACTCGATTAATCGTCTTACTCAACATAATACTAATTTGTAACTTTAAGTGTAACGATTATTGAAAACTTGTTGACCAAGTAAAGATTTAATTGTACTCGAATCATCTTCTAAAGAATTAATGAACTGATTAATCTTCTAACTCAACATAAAACTAATCCATCACTCTAAGTGTAACGATTGTTGAAAACTTGTTGACCAAGTAAAGAGTTAATTGTACACGAATTATCTTCTAAAGAGTTAATTGTACTCGAATAATCTTCTAAAGATTTAATGTACTCTATTAAACTTTTAACTCAACATAAACTAATTCGTAACTCTAAGTGTAACGATTATTGAAAACTTGGTGACCAAGTAAAGAGTTAATTGTACTCGAATCATCTTCTAAAGAGTTAATGTACTCGATTTATCTTCCAACTCCACATAAAACTAAATCGTATCTCTAAGTGTAATAATTATTGAAAACTTTTGACCAAGTAATGTCATAATTGTACTCGAATCATCTTCTAAATTGTTAATGTACTCGATTAATCTTCCAACTCAACATATAACTAATTCGTAACTCTAAGTGTAATAATTATTGAAAACTTTTGACAAAGTAATGTCCTAATTGTACTCGAATCATCTTCTAAATAGTTAATTGTACTCGATTAATCGTCTAACTCAACAGAAAACTTATTTGTAATTTTAAGTGTAACGATTATTGAAAACTTGTTGACCAAGTAAATATTTAATTGTACACGAATCATCTTCTAAAGAGTTAATGTACTCGATTAATCTTCTAAGTCAACATAAAACTAATCCGTCACTCTAAGTGTAACGATTATTGAATACTTGTTGACCAAGTAAAGAGTTAATTGTACTCGAATCATCTTCTAAAGAGTTAATGTACTTGATTAATCTTCCAACTCAAAATAAAACTAATTCGCAACTCTAAGTGTAATGATTATCGAAAACTTGTTGACTAAGTAATGTCTTAATTGTACTAGAATAATTTTATAAAGAGTTAATTGTACTCGATTAATCTTATAACTCAACATAAAATTAATCCTTAACTCTAAGTGTAACGATAATTGAAATCTTTTTGATCAAGTAAAGAGTTAATTGTACATGAATCATCTTCAAAATAGTTAATGTACTCGGTTAATCTTCTAACTCAACATAAAACTAATCCGTCACTCTAAGTGTAACTATTATTGAAAACTTGTTGACCAAGTAAATAGTTAATTGTACTCGAATCATCTTCTAAAGAGTTAATTGTACTCGAATCATCTTCTATAGAATTAATGTACTCGATTAAAATTTTAACTCAATATAAACTAATTTGTTACTCTAAGTGTAAGTGTAATAATTATTGGGAACTTGTTAACCAAGTAATGTCTGAATTGTACTTGAATCATCTTCTAAAGAGTTAATTGTGCTCGATTAATCGTCTAACTCAACATAAAACTAATTTGTAACTTTAAGTGTAACGATTATTGAAAACTTGTTGACCAAGTAAAGATTTAATTGTACTCGAATAATCTTCTAAAGAGTTAATGTACTGATTAATCTTCTTACTCAACATAAAACTAATCCGTCACTCTAAGTGTAACGATTGTTGAAAACTTGTTGACCAAGTAAAGAGTTAATTGTACACGAATTATCTTCTAAAGAGTTAATTGTACTCGAATAATCTTCTAAAGAGTTAATCTACTCTATTAAACATTTAACTCAACATAAACTAATTCGTAAGTCTAAGAGTAACGATTATTGAAAACTTGGTGACCAAGTAAAGAGTTATTTGTACTCGAATCATCTTCTAAAGAGTTAATTGTACTTGATTAATCTTGTAACTCAATATAAAACTAATCCTTAACTCTAAGTATAACGATAATTGAAATCTTGTTGATCAAGTAAAGAGTTAATTGTACTTGAATCATCTTCTAAAGAGTTAATGTACTCAATTAATCTTCTAGCTCAACATAAAACTAATCCGTCACTCTAAGTGTAACGATTGTTGAAAACTTGTTGACCAAGTAAAAAGTTAATTGTACACGAATTATCTTCTAAAGAGTTAATTGTACTCGAATAATCTTCTAAAGATTTAATGTACTCTATTAAACTTTTAACTCAACATAAACTAATTCGTAACTCTAAGTGTAACGATTATTGAAAACTTGGTGACCAAGTAAAGAGTTATTTGTACTCGAATCATCTTCTAAAGAGTTAATTATACTTGATTAATCTTATAACTCAACATAAAACTAATCCTTAACTCTAAGTATAATGATAATTGAAATCTTGTTGATCAAGTAAAGAGTTAATTGTACTTGAATCATCTTCTAAAGAGTTAATGTACTCAATTAATCTTCTAGCTCAACATAAAACTAATACGTCACTCTAAGTATAACGGATATTGAAAACTTGTTGACCAAGAAAAAGTTAATTGTACTCGAATCATCTTCTAAAGAGTTAATTGTACTCGAATCATCTTCTGAAGAGTTAATGTTCTCGATTAAACTTTTAATTCAACATAAACTAATTCGTAACTCTAAGTGTAACGATTATTGAAAATTTGTTGACCAAGTAACGATTTAATTATGTACGAATCATCTTCGAAATAGTTTATATACTCGATTAATCTTCCAATTCAACATAAAACTAATTCGTAACTCTAAGTGTAATGATTATCGAAAACTTGTTTACTAAGTAATGTCTTAATTGTTCTAGAATAATCTTATAAAGATTTAACTATACTTGATTAATCTTTTAACTCAACATAAAACTAATCCTTAACTCTAAGTGTAACAATAATTGAAATCTTGTTGATCAAGTAAAGAGTTAATTGTACTTGAATCATCTTCTATAGAGTTAATGTACTCAATTAATCTTCTAACTCAACATAAAACTAATCCGTCACTCTAAGTGTAACGATTATGGAAAACTTGTTGACCAAATATAGAGTTAATTGTACTCGAATCATCTTCTAGAGAGTTAATTGTACTCGAATCATCTTCTGTAGAATTAATGTACTCGATTAAAATTTTAACTCAATATAAACTAATTCGTTACTCTAAGTGTAAGTGTATAATTATTGAAAACTTGTTGACCAAGTAATGTCTTAATTGAACTCGAATCATCTTCTAAAGAGTTAATTGTACTCGATTAATCGTGTAACTCAACATAATACTAATTTGTAACTTTAAGTGTAACGATTGTTGAAAACTTGTTGACCAAGTAAAGAGTTAATTGTACTCGAATCATCTTATAAAGAGTTAATGTACTGATTAATCTTCTAACTCAACATAAAACTAATCCATCACTCAAAGTGTAACGATTGTTGAAAACTTGGTGACCAAGTAAAGAGTTATTTGTACTCGAATCATCTTCTAAAGAGTTAATTGTACGTGATTAATCTTATAACTCAACATAAAACTAATCCTTAACTCTAAGTATAACGATAATTGAAATCATGTTGATCAAGTAAAGAGTTAATTGTACTTGAATCATCTTCTAAAGAGTTAATGTACTCAATTAATCTTCTAACTCAACATAAAACTAATCCATCACTCAAAGTGTAACGATTGTTGAAAACTTGTTGACCAAGTAAAGAGTTAATTGTACACGAATTATCTTCTAAAGAGTTAATCGTACTCGAATAATCTTCTAAAGAGTTAATGTACTCTATTATCTTCTATTATACTTGGAGTTACGGATTAGTTTTGTGTTGAGTTAGAAGATTAATCGAGTACCATTAGCTCTTTAGAAGATGATTCGAGTACGATTAACTCTTTACTTGATCAACAAGTTTTCAATAATCGTTACACTTGGAGTTAAAGATTAGTTTTATGTTGAGTTAGAAGATGAATCGAGTACCATTAGCTCTTTAGAAGATTATTCGAGAACAATTAACTCTTTACTTGATCAACAAGTTTTCACTAATCGTTACAATTGGAGTTAAAGATTAGTTTTATGTTGAGTTAGAAGATGAATCGAGTACCATTAACTCTTTAGAAGATGATTCAAGTACAATTAACTGTTTACTTGGTCAACAAGTTTTCAATAATCATTACACTTAAGTGTTACAGATTAGTTTTATGTTTAGTAAGAAGATTAATTGAGTACGAGTAACTCTTTCGAAGATGATTCGAGTAAAATTAACTCTTTACTCAATCAACAAGTTTTCAATACTCGTTATACTTGGAGTTACGGATTAGTTTTGTGTTGAGTTAGAATATAAATCGAGTACCATTAGCTCTTTAGAAGATGATTCGAGTACTATTAACTCTTTACTTGATCAACAAGTTTTCAATAATCGTTACACTTGGAGTTAAAGATTAGTTTTATGTTGAGTTAGAAGATGAATCGAGTACCATTAGCTCTTTAGAAGATGATTCGAGTACAATTAACTCTTTACTTGCTCAAAAAGTTTTCAATAACCGTTACACTTAAGAGTTACAGATTAGTTATATGTTTAGTAAGAAGAATATTTGAGTACGAGTAACTCTTTCGAAGATGATTCGAGTAAAATTAACTCTTTACTTGATCAACAAGTTTTCAATACTCGTTATACTTGGAGTTACGGATTAGTTTTGTGTTGAGTTAGAATGTTAATCGAGTACCATTAACTCTTTAGAAGATGATTCTAGTACAATTAACTCTTTACTTGATCAACAAGTTTTCACTAATCGTTACACTTGGAGTTAAAGATTAGTTTTATGTTGAGTTAGAAGATGAATCGAGTACCATTAACTCTTTAGAAGATGATTCAAGTACAATTAACTGTTTACTTGGTCAACAAGTTTTCAATAATCATTACACTTAAGTGTTACAGATTAGTTTTATATTTAGTAAGAAGATTAATTGAGTACCAGTAACTCTTTAGAAGATGATTCTAGTAAAATTAACTCTTTACTCAATGAACAAGTTATCAATAATCGTTATACTTGGTGTTACGGATTAGTTTTGTGTTGAGTTAGAAGATTAATCGAGTACCATTAGCTCTTTAGAAGATGATTCTAGTACAATTAACTCTTTACTTGATCAACAAGTTTTCAATAATCGTTACACTTGGTGTTAAAGATTAGTTTTATGTTGAGTTAAAAGATTAATCGAGTACCATTAACTCTTTAGAAGATGATTCGAGTACAATTAACTCTTTACTTGCTCAACAAGTTTTCAATAACCGTTACACTTAAGAGTTACAGATTAGTTATATGTTTAGTAAGAAGAATATTTGAGTACGAGTAACTCTTTCGAAGATGATTCGAGTAAAATTAACTCTTTACTTGATCAACAAGTTTTCAATACTCGTTATACTTGGAGTTACGGATTAGTTTTGTGTTGAGTTAGAATGTTAATCGAGTACCATTAGCTCTTAAGAAGATGATTCTAGTACTATTAACTCTTTACTTGATCAACAAGTTTTCAATAATCGTTACACTTCGAGTTAAAGATTAGTTTTATGTTGAGTTAGAAAATGAATCGAGTACCATTACCTCTTTAGAAGATGATTCAAGTATAATTTACTATTTACTTGGTCAACAAGTTTTCAATAATCGTTACGCTTAAGAGTTACAGATTAGTTTTATGTTTAGTAAGAAGATTAATTGAGTACCAGTGACTCTTTCGATGATGATTTGAGTAAAATTAACACTTTAGTTGATCAACAAGTTTTCAATACTCGTTATACTTGGAGTTACGGATTAGTTTTGTGTTGAGTTAGATTATTAATCGAGTACCATTAGCTCTTTAGAAGATGATTTGAGTACAATTAACTCTTTACTTGATCAACAAGTTTTCCCTAATCGTTACACTTAGAGTTAAAGATTAGTTTTATTTTGAGTTAGAAGATGAATCGAGTACCATTAACTCTTTAGAAGATGATTCAAGTACAATTAACTGTTTACTTGGTCAACAAGTTTTCAATAATCATTACACTTAAGAGTTACAGATTAGTTTTATGTTTAGTAAGAAGATAGATTGAGTACCAGTAACTCTTTAAAAGATGAATCTAATAAAATTAACTCTTTACTTGATCAACAAGTTATCAATAATCGTTATACTTGGTGTTACGGATTAGTTTTGTGTTGAGTTAGAAGATTAATCGAGTACCATTAGCTCTTTAGAAGATGATTCGAGTACAATTAACTCTTTACTTGATCAACATGTTTTCAATAATCGTTACACTCGGTGTTAAAGATTAGTTTTATGTTGAGTTTGAAGATTAATCGAGTACCATTAACTCTTTTGAAGATGATTCGAGTACAATTAAATCTTTACTTGATTAACAAGTTTTCGAAAATCGTTACACTTAAGAGTTACAGACTAGTTTTATGTTGAGTAAGAAGATTAATTTAGTACCAGTAACTCTTTCGAAGATGATTCGAGTAAAACTAACTCTTTACTTGATCAACAACTTTTCAATAGTCCTTATACTTGGAGTTACGGATTATTTTTGTGTTTAGTTAGAAGATTAATCGAGTACCATTAGCTCTTTAGAAGATGATTCGAGTACAATTAACTCTTTACTTGATCAACAAGTTTTCAATAATCGTTACACTTGGAGTTAATGATTAGTTTTATGTTGAGTTAGAAGATAATCGAGTACCATTAACTCTTTAGAAAATGATTCAAGTACAATTAACTCTTTACTTGGTCAACAAGTTTTCAATAATCGTTACACTCAAGAGTTACAGATTAGTTTTGTGTTTAGTAAGAAGATTAATTGAGTACCAGTAACTCTTCAGAAGAAGATTCTAATAAAATTAACTCTTTACTTGATCAACAAGTTATCAATAATCGTTATACATGCTATTACGGATTAGTTTTGTGTTGAGTTAGAAGATTAATCGAGTACCATGAGCTCTTTAGAAGAAGATTCGAGTACAATTAACTCTTTACTTGATCAACAAGTTTTCAATAATTGTTACACTTGGAGTTAAAGATTAATTTTATATTGAGTTAGAAGATTAATCGAGTACCATTAACTCTTTAGAAGATGATTCGAGTACAATTAACTCTTTACTTGATCAACAAGTTTTCAATAACCGTTACACTTAAGAGTTACAGATTAGTTTTATGTTTAGTAAGAAAATTAATTGAGTACCAGTTACTCTTTCGAAGATGATTCGAGTAAAATTAACTCTGTACTTGATCAACAAGTTTTCAATACTCGTTATACTTGGAGTTAAAGATAAATTTTATGTTGAGTTAGAAGATTTATCGAGTACCATTAACTCTTTAGAAGATGATTCGAGTACAATTAACTCATTACTTGATCAACAAGTTTTCAATAATCGTTACACTTAAGAGTTACAGACTAGTTTTATGTTGAGTAAGAAGATAAATTGAGTACCAGTAACTCTTTCGAAGATGATTCGAGTAAACCTAACTCTTTACTTAATCAACAAGTTTTCAATACTCCTTATACATGGAGTTACGGATTAGTTTTGTGTTGAGTTAGAAGATTAATCGAGTACCATTAGCTCTTTAGAAGATGACTCGAGTACAGTTAACTCTTTACTTCATCAACAAGCTTTCAATAATCGTTACACTTGGAGTTAAAGATTAGTTTTATGTTGAGTTAGAAGATGAATCGAGTACCATTAACTCTTTAGAAGATAATTCAAGTACAATTAACTCTTTACTTGGTCAACAAGTTTTCAATAATCGTTACACTTGGAGTTACGGATTAGTTTTGTGTTGAGTTAGAAGATCAATCGAGTACCATTGGCTCTTTAGAAGATGATTCGAGTACAATTAACTCTTTACTTGATCAACAAGTTTTCAATAATCGTTACACTTAGAGTTAAAGATTAGTTTTATGTTGAGTTAGAAGATTAATTGAGTACCATTAACTTTTTAGAAGATTATTCAATTACAATTAACTCTTTACTTCGTCAACAAGTTTTCAATAATCGTTACACTTAAGAGTTACAGATTAGTTTTATGTTTAGTAAGAAGATTAATTGAGTACCAGTAACTCTTTCGAAGATGATTCGAGTAAAATTAACTCTTTACTTGATCAACAAGTTTTCAATACTCGTTATACTTGGAGTTACGGATTAGTTTTGTGTTGAGTTAGAAGATTAATCGAGTACCATTAGCTCTTTAGAAGATGATTCGAGTACAATTAACTCTTTACTTGATCAACAAGTTTTCAATAATCGTTATACTTGGAGTTAAAGATTAGTTTTATATTGAGTTAGAAGATTAATCGAGTACCATTAACTCTTTAGAAGATGATTCGAGTACAATTAACTCTTTACTTGATCAACAAGTTTTCAATAACCGTTACACTTAAGAGTTACAGATTAGCTTTATGTTTAGTAAGAAAATTAATTGAGTACTAGTAACTCTTTAGAAGATGATTCTAATAAATTTAACTCTTTACTTGATCATCAAGTTTTCAATACTCGTTATACTTGGAGTTAAAGATTAGTTTTATGTTGAGTTAGAAGATTTATCGAGTACCATTAACTCTTTAGAAGATGATTGGAGTACAATTAGCTCATTACTTAATCAACAAGTTTTCAATAATCGTTACACTTAAGAGTTACAGACTAGTTTTATGTTGAGTAAGAAGATAAATTGAGTACCAGTAACTCTTTCGAAGATGATTCGAGTAAAACCTAACTCTTTACTTAATCAACAAGTTTTCAATACTCCTTATACATGGAGTAACGGATTAGTTTTGTGTTGAGTTAGAAGATTAATCGAGTACCATTAGCTCTTTAGAAGATGATTCGAGTACAATTAACTCTTTACTTGATCAACAAGTTTTCAATAATCGTTACACTTGGAGTTAAAGATTAGTTTTATATTGAGTTAGAAGATTAATCGAGTACCATTAACTCTTTAGAAGATGATTCGAGTACAATTAACTCTTTACTTGATCAACAAGTTTTCAATAACCGTTACACTTAAGAGTTACAGATTAGCTTTATGTTTAGTAAGAAAATTAATTGAGTACCAGTAACTCTTTAGAAGATGATTCTAATAAATTTAACTCTTTACTTGATCATCAAGTTTTCAATACTCGTTATACTTGGAGTTAAAGATTAGTTTTATGTTGAGTTAGAAGATTTATCGAGTACCATTAACTCTTTAGAAGATGATTGGAGTACAATTAGCTCATTACTTAATCAACAAGTTTTCAATAATCGTTACACTTAAGAGTTACAGACTAGTTTTATGTTGAGTAAGAAGATAAATTGAGTACCAGTAACTCTTTCGAAGATGATTCGAGTAAAACTAACTCTTTACTTGATCAACAAGTTTTCAATACTCCTTATACTTGGAGTTACGGATTAGTTTTGTGTTGAGTTAGAAGATTAATCGAGTACCATTAGCTCTTTAGAAGATGACTCGAGTACAATTAACTCTTTACTTGATCAACAAGTTTTCAATAATCGTTATACTTGGAGTTAAAGATTAGTTTTATGTTGAGTTAGAAGATAAATCGACTACCATTAACTCTTTAGAAGATGATTCAAGTACAATTAACTGTTTACTTGGTCAACAAGTTTTCAATAATCATTACACTTAAGAGTTACAGATTAGTTTTATGTTTAGTAAGAAGTTAATTGAGTATCAGTAACTCTTTAGAAGATGATTCTAATAAAATTAACTCTTTACTTGATGAACAAGTTATCAATAATAGTTATACTTGGTGTTACGGATTAGTTTTGTGTTGAGTTAGAAGATTAATCGAGTACCATTAGCTCTTTAGAAGATGATTCGAGTACAATTAACTCTTTACTTGATCAACAAGTTTTTAATAACCGTTACACTTAAGAGTTACAGATTAGTTTTATGTTTAGTAAGAAGATTAATTGAGTACCAGTAACTCTTTCGAAGATGATTCGAGTAAAACTAACTCTTTACTTGATCAACAAGTTTTCAATACTCGTAATACTTGGAGTTACGGATTAGTTTTGTGTTGAGTTAGAAGATTAATCGAGTACCATTAGCTCTTTAGAAGATGATTCGAGTACTATTAACTCTTTACTTGATCAACAATTTTTCAATAATCGTTACACTTGGAGTTAAAGATTAGTTTTATGTTGAGTTAGAAGATGAATCGAGTACCATTAACTCTTTAGAAGATGATTCAAGTACAATTAACTATTTACTTTGTCAACAAGTTTTCAATAATCGTTACGCTTAAGAGTTACAGATTAGTTTTATGTTTAGTAAGAAGATTAATTGAGTACCAGTAACTCTTTCGAAGATGATTTAAGTAAAATTAACACTTTAGTTGATCAACAAGTTTTCAATACTCGTTATACTTGGAGTTACGGATTAATTTTGTGTTGAGTTAGATGATTAATCGAGTACCATTAGCTCTTTAGAAGATGATTTGAGTACAATTAACTCTTTACTTGATCAACAAGTTTTCCCTAATCGTTACACTTGGAGTTAAAGATTAGTTTTATGTTGAGTTAGAAGATGAATCGAGTACCATTAACTCTTTAGAAGATGATTCAAGTACATTTAACTGTTTACATGGTCAACAAGTTTTCAATAATCATTACACTTAAGAGTTACAGATTAGTTTTATGTTTAGTAAGAAGATTAATTGAGTACCAGTAACTCTTTAGAACATGAATCTAATAAAGTTAACTCTTTACTTGATCAACAAGTTATCAATAATCGTTATACTTGGTGTTACGGATTAGTTTTGTGTTGAGTTAGAAGATTAATCGAGTACCACTAGCTCTTTTGAAGATGATTCGAGTACAATTAACTCTTTACTTGATCAACATGTTTTCAATAATCGTTACACTCGGTGTTGAAGATAAGTTTTATGTTGAGTTAGAAGATTAATCGAGTACCATTAACTCTTTTGAAGATGATTCGAGTACAATTAAATCTTTACTTGATTAACAAGTTTTCAATAATCGTTACACTAAAGAGTTACAGACTAGTTTTATGTTGAGTAAGAAGATTAATTGAGTACCAGTAACTCTTTCGAAGATGATTCGAGTAAAACTAACTCTTTACTTGATCAACAACTTTTCAATACTCCTTATACTTGGAGTTACGGATTAGTTTTGTGTTGAGTTAGAAGATTAATTGAGTACCATTAGCTCTTTAGAAGATGATTCGAGTACAATTAACTCTTTACTTGATCAACAAGTTTTCAATAATCGTTACACTTGGAGTTAAAGATTAGTTTTATGTTGAGTTAGAAGATAATCAAGTACCATTAACTCTTTAGAAGATGATTCAAGTACAATTAACATTTTACTTGGTCAACAAGTTTTCAATAATCGTTACACTCAAGAGTTACAGATTAGTTTTGTGTTTAGTAAGAAGATTAATTGAGTACCAGTAACTCTTTAGAAGATGATTCTAATAAAATTAACTCTTTACTTGATCAACAAGTTATCAATAATCGTTATACTTGGTATTACGGATTAGTTTTGTGTTGAGTTAGAAGATTAATCGAGTACCATGAGCTCTTTAGAAGAAGATTCGAGTACAATTAACTCTTTACTTGATCAACAAGTTTTCAATAATCGTTACACTTGGAGTTAAAGATTAGTTTTATATTGAGTTAGAAGATTAATCGAGTACCATTAACTCTTTAGAAGATTATTCGAGTACAATTAACTCTTTACTTGATCAACAAGTTTTCAATAACCGTTACACTTAAGAGTTACAGATTAGCTTTATGTTTAGTAAGAAAATTAATTGAGTACCAGTAACTCTTTAGAAGATGATTCTAATAAATTTAACTCTTTACTTGATCAACAAGTTTTCAATACTCGTTATACTTGGAGTTAAAGATTAGTTTTATATTGAGTTAGAAGATTTATCGAGTACCATTAACTCTTTAGAAGATGATTGGAGTACAATTAGCTCATTACTTAATCAACAAGTTTTCAATAATCGTTACACTTAAGAGTTACAGACTAGTTTTATGTTGAGTAAGAAGATAAATTGAGTACCAGTAACTCTTTCGAAGATGATTCGAGTAAAACTAACTCTTTACTTGATCAACAAGTTTTCAATACTCCTTATACTTGGAGTTACGGATTAGTTTTGTGTTGAGTTAGAAGATTAATCGAGTACCATTAGCTCTTTAGAAGATGACTCGAGTACAATTAACTCTTTACTTGATCAACAAGCTTTCAATAATCGTTACACTTGGAGTTAAAGATTAGTTTTATGTTGAGTTAGAAGATGAATCGAGTACCATTAACTCTTTAAAAGATGATTCAAGTACAATTAACTCTTTACTTGGTCAACAAGTTTTCAATAATCGTTACACTTGGAGTTACGGATTAGTTTTGTGTTGAGTTAGAAGATCAATCGAGTACCATTGGCTCTTTAGAAGATGATTCGAGTACAATTAACTCTTTACTTGATCAACAAGTTTTCAATAATCGTTACACTTGGAGTTAAAGTTTAGTTTTATGTTGAGCTAGAAGATTAATCGAGTACCATTAACTCTTTAGAAGATGATTCAATTACAATTAACTTTTTACTTGGTCAACAAGTGTTCAATAATCGTTACACTTAAGAGTTACATATTAGTTTTATGTTTAGTAAGAAGATTAATTGAGTACCAGTAACTCTTTCGAAGATGATTCGAGTAAAATTAACTCTTTACTTGATCAACAAGTTTTCAATACTCGTTATACTTGGAGTTACGGATTAGTTTTGTGTTGAGTTAGAAGATTAATCGAGTACCATTAGCTCTTTAGAAGATGATTCGAGTACAATTAACTCTTTACTTGATCAACAAGTTTTCAATAATCGTTACACTTGGACTTGAAGATTAGTTTTATGTTGAGTTAGAAGATGAATCGAATACCATCTTTACTTGGTACTCGATTCATCTTTACTTGGTACTCGATTCATCTTTACTGAACTCGAGTACCAAGTTTTCAAACCTGAAGTCTGTAGCCTGGACTCGTCCCGTCTCTTGATGAAGTGTCTCGTAACTGGTGATCCACTCAGTAGGGACCAGCTTCTTGAGATCACTCCTGCTTATCTGCCTCGGGATCTGGATGATGGTCGGAACCTCTGAACCTGATTCAGCAAGAACCATGAGAGCATCTTTTATACCTTGATTTTTTAAGGTCAAGGGCATGGTTCTGCAGACGGTAGACGATCTGGTGGTGCAGCGTTCCCATAACGGAGTTTGGGATTTGTTCAGCTCCAGAGATTTGTAACTGTACTTTAAACGCTTCTGCTAGAGAGGTATCTTGTAAAGATAAAGTAAAGTTGGGAAAGAACATGATTACCACACTTCCAGCGTTGAGCATAGATAGTACAGTTCCCACAACTGCGTGTTCATACTTGAGGAACCTGGTGTCAAGAAGTGCGAGCCTAGCTGTGATGGGAAGGCCTCGCCTACCATGATAGGATAACACCAGTCTCACAGCTCTGAGGTGGAGGTGAGTATAGCCATCTCTCTTCCACGTTTCAATATATACAGGAAGGATAGAGAGAGTAACGTACTACTCACGAGATGTGGCTGGAAGGCCACAGTGATCCATCTTGGATGATTGGACATATTCCTTCGTAGGTGGATTTCGTGAGGATATGAGAGACCGGATGCTTTTGGTCAAGCTTCCGTACTTACGGTATATGTTATATGGGCTAACAAGAGGGGGTACAATTTGTTCAACAACAGCATCAGGAGGTATAGTGGAATATTCTACAAGGTTTTCAATTTTACTGGTAGTATACCTAGGCAGCGAAACAGATGAGGATTGGGACAGGATCTGGGACATTATGGTGTTCTGGGTAATCATGAGCCTGGAGAGAGCCTCCCCACTCACTGCTCATACAGACACACAACTCACAAAGTGTAGCAATTATTGATAATTTGTTGACCAAGTAAAGAGTTAATTTTACTCGAATCATCTTCTAAAGAGTTAATGATACTCGATTAATCTTCTAACTCAACATAAAACTAATCTTTAACTCCAAGTGTAACGATTATTGAAAACTTGTTGATCAAGTAAAGAGTTAATTGTACTCGAATCATCTTCTAAAGAGCTAATGGTACTCGATTAATCTTCTAACTCAACACAAAACTAATCCGTAACTCCAAGTATAACGAGTATTGAAAACTTGTTGATCAAGTAAAGAGTTAATTGTACTCGAATCATCTTTTAAAGAGCTAATGGTACTCGATTAATCTTCTAATTCAACACAAAACTAATCCGTAACTCCAAGTATAACGATTATTGAAAACTTGTTGATCAAGTAAAGAGTTAATAGTACTCGAATCATCTTCTAAAGAGTTAATAGTACTCGGTTAATCTTCTAACTCAACATAAAACTAATCTTTAACACCAAGTGTAACGATTATTGAAAACTTGTTGATCAAATAAAGAGTTAATTGTACTCGAATCATCTTCTAAAGAGTTAATGATACTCGATTAATCTTCTAACTCAACACAAAACTAATCCGTAACTCCAAGTATAACGAGTATTGAAAACTTGTTGATCAAGTAAAGAGTTAGTTTTACTCGAATCATCTTCTAAAGAGCTAATGGTACTCGATTAATCTTCTTACTAAACATAAAACTAATCTGTAACTCTTAAGTGTAACGATTATTTAAAACTTGTTGACCAAGTAAAGAGTTAATTGTATTTGAATCATCTTCTAAAGAGTTAATGGTACTCGATTCATCTTCTAACTCAACATAAAACTAATCTTTTAAGTCCAAGTGTAACGATTATTGAAAACTTGTTGATCAAGTAAAGAGTTAATTGTACTCAAATCATCTTCTAAGGAGCTAATGGTACTCGATTCATCTTCTAACTCAACACAAAACTAATCCGTAACTCCAAGTATAACGAGTATTGAAAAGTTGTTGATCAAGTAAAGAGTTAATTTTACTCGAATCATCCTCGAAATAGTTACTGGTACTCAATTATTCTTCTTACTAAACATAAAACTAATCTGTAACTCTTAAGTGTAACGATTATTGAGAACTTGTTGACCAAGTAAAGAGTTAATTGTACTTGAATCATCTTCTAAAGAGTTAATGGTACTCGATTCATCTTCTAACTCAACATAAAACTAATCTTTAACACCAAGTGTAACAATTATTGAAAACTTGTTGATCAAGTAAAGAGTTAATTGTACTCGAATCATCTTCTAAAAAGCCAATGGTACTCGATTAATCTTCTAACTCAACAAAAAACTAATCCGTAACTCCAAGTATAACGAGTATTGAAAACTTATTGATCAAGTAAAGAGTTAATTTTACTCGAATCATCCTCGAAATAGTTACTGGTACTCAATTAATCTTCTTACTAAACATAAAACTAATCTGTAACTCTTAAGTGTAACGATTATTGAAAACTTGTTGACCAAGTAAACAGTTAATTGTACTTGAATCATCTTCTAAAGAGTTAAAGGTACTCGATTCATCTTTCTACTCAACATAAAACTAATCTTTAACTCCAAGTGAAACGATTATTGAAAACTTGTTGATCAAGTAAAGAGTTAATTGTACTCGAATCATCTTCTAAAGAGTTACTGGTACTCAATTAATCTTCCAACTAAACATAAAACTAATCTGTAACTCTTATGTGTAACGATTATTGAAAACTTGTTGACTAAGTAAAGAGTTAATTGTACTTGAATCATCTTCTAAATAGTTAATGGTACTCGATTAATCTTTTAACTCAACACAAAACTAATTTGTCACTCCAAGTGTAACGATTATTGAAAACTTGTTGACCAAGTAAAGAGTTAATTGTATTCGAATCATCTTCTAAATACTTAATGGTACTCGATTAATCTTTTAACTCACCACAAAACTAATTTGTCACTCCCAGTGTAACGATTATTGAAAACTTGTTGACCAAGTAAAGAGTTAATTGTACTCGAATCATCTTCTAAATAGTTAATGGTACTCGATTAATCTTTTAACTCAACACAAAACTAATCTGTCACTCCAAGTGTAACGATTATTGAAAACTTGTTGACCAAGAAAAGAGTTTATTGTGCTCGAACCATCTTCTGAAGTGCTAATGGTACTCGTTCAATCTTCTAATCTTCTATTAAATTATTTTTAATTAATTAGATATAGATAAAAATTTCATAAATTGAAAAATACAAATAAAAATAATTTTATAAAAGAGATATGATGTTTTTACTTGTCGTCTTATATAAAACCAAAACAATATAATATAAGAGTTCCAAAAATATTTTGCAAGGATAAAAAATTAAGAAAAATAGGTAAAATAATAAAAAAAATTTATTTAATTTAGATATGCCGCCTAGGCCCCGCCTAGGCATCCTAGGCGCTAAGCGCCAGTCAAGCGCCCGACTAGCGCCTAGCGAATTTTAGAACGCTGACTCGATTAATCTTCTAACTCAACACAAAACTAATCTGTAACTCCAAGTGTAACGATTATTGAAAACTTGTTAACCAAGTAAAGCGTTAATTGCACTCGAATCATCTTCTAAAGAGTTAATTGTACACGATTAATCTTCTAACTCAACACAAAACTAATCTGTAACTCCAAGTGTAACGATTAGTGAAAACTTCTTGACCAAGTAAAGAGCTAATTGTTCTAGAATCATCTTCTAAAGAGTTAATTGAACTCAATTAAATCTTCTAACTCAACACAAAACTAATCAGTAACTCTTAAATGTAACAATTATTGAAAATATGTTGACCAAGTAAATAGCTAATTGTACTCGAATTATCTTTTAAATAGTTAATGGTACTCGATTAATCATCTAACTCAACATAAAACTAATCTTTAACTCCAAGTGTAATGATTATTAATAACATTTTGACCAAGTAAATAGTTAATTGTACTCGAATCATCTTCTAAATAGTTAATAGTACTCGATTAATCTTTTAACTCAACACAAAACTAATCTGTCACTCCAAGTGTAACGATTATTGAAAACTTGTTGATCAAGTAAAGAGTTAATTGTACTCGAATCATCTTCTAAAGAGCTAATGGTACTCTACTAATCTTCTAACTCAACACAAAACTAATCCGTAATTCCAAGTATAACGAGTATTGAAAACTTGTTGATCAAGTAAAGAGTTAATTTTACTCGAATCATCCTCGAAAGAGTTACTGGTACTCAATTAATCTACTTACTAAACATAAAACTAATCTGTAACTCTTATGTGTAACGATTATTGAAAACTTGTTGACCAAGTAAACAGTTAATTGTACTTGAATCATCTTCTAAATAGTTAATGGTACTCGATTAATCTTTTAACTCAACACAAAACTAATTTGTCACTCAAAGTGTAACGATTATTGAAAACTTGTTGACCAAGTAAAGAGTTAATTGTATTCGAATCATCTTCTAAATACTTAATGGTACTCGATTAATCTTTTAACTCACCACAAAACTAATTTGTCACTCCCAGTGTAACGATTATTGAAAACTTGTTGACCAAGTAAAGAGTTAATTGTACTCGAATCATCTTCTAAATAGTTAATGGTACTCGATTAATCTTTTAACTCAACACAAAACTAATCTGTCACTCCAAGTGTAACGATTATTGAAAACTTGTTGACCAAGAAAAGAGTTTATTGTGCTCGAACTATCTTCTGAAGTGCTAATGGTACTCGTTCAATCTTCTAATCTTCTATCAAATTATTATTAATTAATTAGATATAGATAAAAATTTCATAAATTGAAAAATACAAATAAAAATAATTTTATAAAAGAGATATGATGTTTTTACTTGTCGTCTTATATAAAACCAAAAAAATATAATATAAGAGTTCCAAAAATATTTTGTAAGGATAAAAAATTAAGAAAAATAGGTAAAATAATAAAAAAAATTATTTAATTTAGATATGCCGCCTAGGCATCCTAGGCGCTAGGCGCCAGTCAAGCGCCCGACTAGCGCCTAGCGAATTTTAGAACGCTGACTCGATTAATCTTCTAACTCAACACAAAACTAATCCGTAACTCCAAGTGTAACGATTATTGAAAACTTGTTGACCAAGTAAAGCGTTAATTGCACTCGAATCATCTTCTAAAGAGTTAATTGTACTCGATTAATCTTCTAACTCAACACAAAACTAATCTGTAACTCCAAGTGTAACGATTAGTGAAAACTTCTTGACCAAGTAAAGAGCTAATTGTTCTAGAATCATCTTCTAAAGAGTTAATTGAACTCAATTAATCTTCTAACTCAACACAAAACTAATCAGTAACTCTTAAATGTAACAATTATTGAAAATATGTTGACCAAGTAAATAGCTAATTGGACTCGAATTATCTTTTAAATAGTTAATGGTACTCGATTAATCATCTAACTCAACATAAAACTAATCTTTAACTCCAATTGTAACGATTATTAATAACATTTTGACCAAGTAAATAGTTAATTGTACTCGAATCATCTTCTAAATAGTTAATAGTACTCGATTAATCTTTTAACTCAACACAAAACTAATCTGTCACTCCAAGTGTAACGATTATTGAAAACTTGTTGATCAAGTAAAGAGTTAATTGTACTCGAATCATCTTCTAAAGAGCTAATGGTACTCTACTAATCTTCTAACTCAACACAAAACTAATCCGTAATTCCAAGTATAACGAGTATTGAAAAGTTGTTGATCAAGTAAAGAGTTAATTTTACTCGAATCATCCTCGAAAGAGTTACTGGTACTCAATTAATCTACTTACTAAACATAAAACTAATCTGTAACTCTTATGTGTAACGATTATTGAAAACTTGTTGACCAAGTAAACAGTTAATTGTACTTGAATCATCTTCTAAATAGTTAATGGTACTCGATTAATCTTTTAACTCAACACAAAACTAATTTGTCACTCCAAGTGTAACGATTATTGAAAACTTGTTGACCAAGTAAAGAGTTAATTGTATTCGAATCATCTTCTAAATACTTAATGGTACTCGATTAATCTTTTAACTCACCACAAAACTAATTTGTCACTCCCAGTGTAACGATTATTGAAAACTTGTTGACCAAGTAAAGAGTTAATTGTACTCAAATCATCTTCTAAATAGATAATGGTACTCGATTAATCTTTTAACTCAACACAAAACTAATTTGTCACTCCAAGTGTAACGATTATTGAAAACTTGTTGACCAAGAAAAGAGTTTATTGTGCTCGAACCATCTTCTGAAGTGCTAATGGTACTCGTTCAATCTTCTAATCTTCTATCAAATTATTATTAATTAATTAGATATAGATAAAAATTTCATAAATTGAAAAATACAAATAAAAATAATTTTATAAAAGAGATATGATGTTTTTACTTGTCATCTTATATAAAACCAAAACAATATAATATAAGAGTTCCAAAAATATTTTGTAAGGATAAAAAATTAAGAAAAATAGGTAAAATAATAAAAAAATTTATTTAATTTAGATATGCCGCCTAGGCATCCTAGGCGCTAGGCGCCAGTCAAGCGCCCGACTAGCGCCTAGCGAATTTTAGAACACTGACTCGATTAATCTTCTAACTCAACACAAAACTAATCCGTAACTCCAAGTGTAACGATTATTGAAAACTTGTTGACCAAGTAAAGCGTTAATTGCACTCGAATCATCTTCTAAAGAGTTAATTGTACTCGATTAATCTTCTAACTCAACACAAAACTAATCTGTAACTCCAAGTGTAACGATTAGTGAAAACTTCTTGACCAAGTAAAGAGCTAATTGTTCTAGAATCATCTTCTAAAGAGTTAATTGAACTCAATTAATCTTCTAACTCAACACAAAACTAATCAGTAACTCTTAAATGTAACAATTATTGAAAATATGTTGACCAAGTAAATAGCTAATTGTACTCGAATTATCTTTTAAATAGTTAATGGTACTCGATTAATCATCTAACTCAACATAAAACTAATCT
The DNA here is from genome assembly GCA_946896805.1 of Scutellaria galericulata. NCBI lineage: Eukaryota > Viridiplantae > Streptophyta > Magnoliopsida > Lamiales > Lamiaceae > Scutellaria > Scutellaria galericulata. Next base: position 7,940,684 of record OX335794.1, read on the forward strand.
TTAACTCCAAGTGTAACGATTATTAATAACATTTTGACCAAGTAAATAGTTAATTGTACTCGAATCATCTTCTAAATAGTTAATAGTACTCGATTAATCTTTTAACTCAACACAAAACTAATCTGTCACTCCAAGTGTAACGATTATTGAAAACTTGTTGATTTTGACTCATTCTATTTTTAAAACTAAGTTGTACGTTTATTTGTCCTGATTAATAATTAACTACATATCAAACTTCTACTCAAAAAATTAAAATAAATAAATAAATAGTATGCATGTAAAAAAAATTCTTTTTTCACACAAAACTTGACATTAACAAAATAAATTTCCATTTTGAGTAAGAGAGTTCAGTTAAAATCACACTTTATTACTAAACACTTATTCAATATAATTATAAAATTAAGATAAGCCTAGTGAAGGATTAAACCGTACATTGAAGTTTTAAGATTTTATGCATGGGTAGTTTAAAGACAACACTAAATAAGTAATCAATCTCATTTCGGATTTAAACCAAAAATTATTGCTAATGGTTAAAAAAATAAATCAAAATAACTTAAATTAAAGAAAAAAAAACATACATTGTATGTGTGTGCTAAAGGCACACCTAATCACCTAATATCCTGACATCTAAGAAATACAACCAAACAACAGAAACAGAAGAGAAGGCTGTAAGACATTGCCCTAAACTAAACACCAAAAATGAAGATTAATTAATTAATCTATCTAAACTAAAAACTGCATGCTATGTTAAATCAGAGCTACTTCTTCAAAGATGAATTCTCAGAGCCAAGTTGTTCAACAAATTTCTGCGGAAGAAGACAGTTTTCAGTAGAGTAGAGCTTTTCTTTAATCAATGGAGACTGGAGAAGAAGGTGGAGTTCTTCTGAACTTGGCAATGGCGCTTCCTACGAAAACACAATAGTTACACCTCTTAAGTTGAAATCAAAAATGGGGTAAACAGAGTTGAGTGGAGATGCAATTGCAAGATAGAGTAGAAGATGATAAAATGGGGTAAGTAGAGTTGCAAAATAGATAAAAGTCTCAGCAGATTAAAATCTCAGTAGAGGATGACAAAATGGAGTAAGCAGAGATTAAAATGATGAAATAGAGTAAGTAGAGTTGAGTGGAGATGCAATTGCAAGACAAATGAAAGTCTCAGTAAATTAAAATTAAAATTAGAGAGTGCAAAGTAGTAGTAGAAGATGACAAAATTGCAAGACAAATGAAAGTCTCAGTAAATTAAAATTAAAATTAGAGAGTGCAAAGTAGTAGTAGAAGATGACAAAATGGAATGGAGAAAACAGAGTGAAGAGTGCAATTTCAAGGTAGATGAGTTGAGTGGAGATGCAATTGCAAGACAAATGAAAGTCTCAGTAGATTAAACTTAAAATTAGAGAGTGCAAAGTAGTAGTAGAGGATAACAAAATGGAATAAGAGAAACAGAGTGGAGTGCAATTTCAAGATAGATGAAAGTCCAAGTAGATTAAAATTAAAATTGAATTAGAATGCAAAGTAGTAGTTGAGAATGACAAAATAGAATGGAGAAAGCAGAGTAGATTAAAATTAAAATTGAATTAGAATGCAAAGTAGTAGTAGAGAATGACAAAATAGAATGGAGAAAGCAGAGTTCAGGTGGAACTGCAATTTCAAGATCGATGAAAATTCCCAGTAGACAGAGACGGAGCTAGGGGGGGACTAGCAGCGGCCGCCGCCCCCCTCAAATTTTCTGACCGAACTACCTATATATACGTATATAATGTAATTGTAGTTAAAAATACGGATTTCGCCCCCCTCGAATTTCAAAGTTTTGATAAATATCCCAAAAAAAATATTTCGCCCTCCTCGTTACCAAATCCTGACTCCGTCCCTGCCAGTAGAGAGTACAAAGTAGTAGTATAGAAGACAAAATGGAAAAATTGTTTTTTTCCCCAAAAAAAAAAAAAAGCTTCTCTATGTTCCACAAATTTTCCTTACTAAAATGATGACTAGTTAGTAATATTAAAATTTGACAAAAACTTTTATGCACTTGGTGTATTTATAACATCCCAAAGTAAATACTTAAGATAATGTATTAATTTGCTTGTGTCTAAGGATTTTAATTGATTGCCATCTCACCACTCCCTCTTCTCTATGGTTAACACCTCATTTTCAGTTTACTCCACCTAAGAATTGGACACCTCACCTATATTAATTGCTAAACACCTCACCCATGCATTATTTGACACCTAACATTCCCTCCCTTCACAAGATGGTGACAACACGTCAAGGCTAATGGTGACTCCTCATTTCAAGTCTTGAAAGGAAAAGGAAAATCGAGCAAAAGAAAAGGGCAACAAGCATCTCTCTATCTCTCTCTCTCACCACCGTCACTTACCACCATCTTGCCGTTGGCAAACCGTTAATTTTCCAGCGAGAAGTTTGGACCAAAAGGTAGAACTCGACGAGTCCGTCATGAGTACAGGCTCGGTTCAGCCTCCGGCACTGCTGCCGCGGCGTATGGGCGGCTTAAAGCGGTGGCAACGGGTGCCAGGAGTGTCGAATACTACGCGCAGGCAGCGCTCTACATGTCGTTTGAGGTACTTACGAGGATGGGATCGAAAAACTGTTTTTATGGCATAAACTAGAATGTATGGGGAAGGTCTCCACCAAGTTTGGTGGTCATCCGAGGTCAGAGGAGGAATTTTGCGAAGTCGGGGCTGCAAATCTGCATCCGAACTGGAAATAATTGTGGAGCAGAAGGTCTTAACGAAATAGAGTCCTAAAACTGTTCATATGGGGTGTTTTTCAAAGTGTTGAGAGCATTCCTACCAAGTTTCATCTTAAGGCGAGTCCGTTTAAGGGGCATACGATGTGATGGGGCCAAGAGTGGTAGTGTAATGGCGGCAAGATTACGTAAGTTTGCAAGGGTTTTCTTTCCAATTGGCAAGGGCTTTCTTTCTAATGTGCAAGAGGTTTATTTGCAAAATTAGTTGCTTTGCAAGATGGGTTGATTTTGCAATATTAATTCTACTTTGCAAGACTTGTTTGCCTTGCAAGATTAATGTTCTTTGCAAGCTAAATTATTTTCTTCTTCGCAAGTTGCAAGTTTAGTGTTCGTTGTAAGCTTAATTATTTTCTTTGCGAGATCGCAAGTTTAATGTTCCTTGCAAGCTTAATTATTTAATTTGCAAGTTTAACTTCTCTTTGCTACTTTGCAAGTTTAATTTTACAGGCTTAATGTCTTCTTTGCAAGTTTGCAAGTTAATTTTGCAAGCTTAGGTTCTCCTTTGCAAAGTTTATTTCTTCCTTGCAAGTTTAATTCTACTTGCAAGTTTTATATTTTTCCTTGCAAGTTTAAGCTTTCTTTGCAAGTTCATTTAAGTGTGCAAGAGGTTCTCTTTGCCACAAAAGTCGAACTATCAAATGCTATATTTAGAATTCTCATTTTTCTTTTCCTTAATAAGCCATCATCTATTGCTAACGTTTGTTTTTCCAAATGATACGCGCTATCTTTCCTTACATTCAAAGGTCCTCTCTACGGACCTTTTTCCATCGACCCTTGTTTAAGAATGCTTTCAATTCGAGTCCCAAGTGAAGTTATAAATAGACTCGTTTAGTCGCTGAGACGAGAATGGTGTATCATGTAGGAAGTTCAAGTGCAGGACGCGGTTAGGCACGCGTAGCGCCTAGAAGCTCTCCGAGACGTTATTCAGCAGAGGTGGGGTAATTTCTGTATTTCCACGTTTAAGTTTCTAAGTGAGTTTGAGGTGGGGTAAATTCTTACGAGTTACGTGTTTATGAAAGATGGGTTTCCTTACGTGCAATTACTATGTGATTTCTGATTTAATTATGAAAGTTTAAATGTGTGGTATTTAAATGTGTAAAAATGGCGGCTAAGTTCCGCAAGACGTATTTGGCGGCTAAGTTCCGCAAGACGTATTTGGCGGCACGTTCCGCAACACATAAAAATGGCGGCTAAGTTCCGTAAGGCATATTTGGCGGTAAGTTCCGCAAGACGTAAAAATGGTGGCTAAGTTCCACAAGACGTATTTGGCGGCTAGTTTCCGCAAGACGTAAAAATGGCGGCTAAGTTCCGCAAGACATAAAATGACGGCTAAGTCCTGCAAGACATGCTTTTCAAAGGCAGTTCAAACCCACATTTATGTGCAAAAGAATTATGTGCCCATGCTTTCTTCAATGTATTGACTGCTCACGAATTCCCCCCCCCCCATTGAGTGCCTTCATACACTCACCTCATCATGTTAAAAAAAAATTTCAGCTTGAGGAATCTTTGAGCGACGTGCGCGAGCGGTGGATGCTGGTAGTCAGGTTTTTAAAAGAATGCGGGAAAATCACATTTTATTTCATGTATTTTAGAAATGTTCCTGATTTTAATTGTCTTAATTATCTTGAAAAGGTGAATTTTGTACGTAATGCCTTAGTCAAAAATTTCCTTTATTAAAAAGAAAAGGGTGTTACAGTATTGACTCTAGATCCATGCACCCGGGTCGACCCAGCCCAGCACGTGCCCACACGCGCCACCATGTCGTGTACAAAATTCACCCAAACATGCTCTTAGGTGTCGTACATTTATGTTATGTTAGCTATACATTTTAGTAGTGTTAGTCATACATTTTAGTTATGCTAGTTATACCTTTTGTAATGTTAGTTGTACCTTAACATTTTGTTTGGATAGATGTATTAACCTTTTCATTATTCCTTTTTAGTGTTGTTAGTCATACCTTTATATATTATATAAATGTATGACTATGTTGATACAAATGTATAAGTAATATCACATAAATATATGAGTAAAATATATAAAGGTATGACTATGTTGATATAAAGGTATAACTAATATCACATAAAGGTAAACATGTACAAATTGTGGCGAAATTAGGATTTTATTAGAGTTAAAAGTATTTAATAAATGTATGATATTTGGACATAAATGTATGACTAATATATCATAAAGATATGTCTAATATAACATAAATGTATGTCTAACATAACATAAAGGTCATGACAAAAAAAAGTATGCGGATCCGGGTCGATCCAGACCCGAATCTCACCCGCGTGCATGTGTGCATCAGGTACACAAGAGTGCAACTCTTAAAATTTATGTTATAGAATATATTTTTGGTAGGTTTAAAAAAAAGTTTGAAATTTCTCAATATTTTTCTGATATTTATAAAGAATTTCTAAAAAATTTGTCATTATTGATATCAACTGAGGAAATAACGATAAATTCTATTTTTTTTAGTTTCCCTGATATTCACTCAAATGATTGAAATTACAAAAAACCAACATAATTTTACGTTACTACAAAACAACACCATAAATCGTATCACCCTAAATTATTAATAGATACAAATGAAATGAAGAAAAAAATGAAATCATGTTACGATTTAATAAGTTTTCTAATTTCATGTAATATTTTCCTTAACAATAAATAAGTATCCTTATTCATTAAGTGAAATATTATTAGAACCCGTGCATCGTATGACGGGTGGGCTAGTAAGTAGTAATACTTTAAAATATACAATGCGAGCATACTTGTGAATATAATCTTCTTAACTATGTTGATTGTAAATTTTATGTTCATCCATATTGACCAATTTATTTGACTGTAACAAGGTGCTACATTTCACGAAATGGAATAAGTAAAACCTATTTATATGATAATTTGTCAAGTACAAAAGGAGCTGGAATTAAAAAAAAAAAAGAATTAACAAGTTTCGTATAACATGCAAGGTCACTATTTACTCCTTAGACTATGTTCATCAGTGACATCAATTCAACTCAACCTTCTAACAGAATATTCATTTCTCTCTAATCCACATATACAACCCACAACTCAACTCAATTCCAACTGTTTTATCCTTTATTGGTGACACCAAACCAACCCAACCCAACCCAATAATATTTTCTCATTATTTAATAATTATATATTATTTTGGGAGTCTTTTTTATTATATTTAAAAGACGTAAGAACTAGATGAAAAAATATTTAATATATTAATTCTGCAATTATTATAAAGAAATTGTTTGACCATACACTTAAAACAACATACTAACACATAACTAAATCAAAATTACAATAATTGGAATATGAAATTGAAGAAAAAAAAATCAAGCTAATTTTCTTAATAAAAATTATTTTCAATATCAATAATTTAAATTATATCCAAAAAAAAAAATTCACCATCACCAATCAAATGGTGATGTGTCACAAGTGGATAAAAAGAGGATGAAGTTGCAACATTGTGACATTGGTTACCAATGTCGTGACATCATCCAATTTTTATATTTTTTTATAACTTAAATTCGTTCAATTAGGCTGAAATTGCCCGTAAAACGCACATGAGGTCTAAATTTCGGGCTTTTTGGATATTTGTACAGATGGACATCTTTTTTGAATGAAATGGTGGCTTATATGGATTAAATAAAATTAAAAGAATTGCAAAACCAATAAAAAGAAAAAAAAATCATCAATTTATATCAAAACAATCCCCTCATCGAACCCAATCCAAACCTCTCAATTTTAAAATTCATATTTGAATCAACCTTCAATTTCTAGAAATTTTTTTTTAATGAAAATCACTTCATTCAAGAAGCTGCAACCCTATGAAAGCTTCTATTTCTTCAGGGTATGCATCACGAATGGAGGTCGGATTCGTGTTGGTGAATGGGGATGGACACTGGTGTTCGGAGATGGAGGCGACACAATTGTTGCTTAGTGCGAGTAGATCGATGGTGTTGCAGCAGATCTGGATTAGATGACCGACAAGCATGTGACAGAGAAGAAGAGAACAATGATGGGGAGGTTGCGAGATTCGGCGCGATTTGGTGAAGGTGGAGACTGGAGAAACTATGAAGACGATGAAGCCATTCCAAACAGCTAGCATCATGATGAGGAAGAAGTGTAAAATTAACATAAATGTAAGGAATTCAATTTAAACTATTATTTTTATTTTTATTACCTTGAAAGTCATCGCATTGAACAAAGAGATCTTTATTTCAGATGCACATAATGAGAGAGGACCATGCAAGTCAATTCAACTTCAAAAAATTCCCACCTTTATTCAATGTGGCAATATCTTTAACACTTTTTTTTTTCTTTATTCTCTTTTTTTTTCAACATCTTTTTTTTATTTACCACAATGACTTTTTCATCTCTATTAAATCTTTAACTTGTCAGGGGATCGTTTCACTGACCTGCGTACAACAAGTACAACTAAGCAAAGGTTACATATACATATATATTTATATATAGGGAAGGGTGTACATATTTTTGGTAATAATAAAACTAGTATAATAACCTTGATGCAATACAATCACACTTTGAATATTTGTATAAATAAACGAAACTTGTCAGGGTTGGGAAAACAGAAGATTATGCAAGAAAATTGACAATCAGCATATCCATATTATATATTATTAACAAAAAATATATATATATATCTTCTTACCATCTCTTTCATTCGGAGTTGTTGATGACCAATGAGAACAACTTGATGTCCTTGGATGCCTGTAATCTATACCATCAACCCAGATTGATAAATTCAAATCATTTGTTATGCAGATCTAAAAGCTCAACATTGATTGACAAAGAAGTAGGAGACATTACCTGATCTATAGAGTAACAACTTCATGATGATAATTTAATAAATCATTCCCTTCTAGATCATATATATTCTTGTCCCCATTGGATTCATCAGTCCCTTCCTCATCTTTAAGAAAGAAGCTAGGCACCAGTATAGGCGGCATGCCTTTTTTACTATCTAATAAAGCTGCTAAAAAATTTCGATCCTATAAAGCCAATTCAAACAGCTAACATCTTGACGAGGAAGAAGTGTAGAATTACCATAAGCATAAGGAGTTCAATTTATACAATTATTTTTATTTTTATTACCTTAAAAGTCAGCGCATAGATATTTACTTCAAATGTACATATTGAGAGAGGACCATGCAAGTCAATTCAACTTCTAAAAATTCCCACCTTTATTCAATGTGGCAATATTTTTCACACTTTTTTTTATTCTCTATTTTTTTCAACATCTTCTTTTCCTTTTTTCTTCTTCTTTTTTTTTTTCATTGCCACAATGATTTTTCATCTCTATTCCATCTTTAACTGTCAAGGGATCGTTTCACTAACCTGCGTACAACAAGTACAACTAAGCAAAGGTTGAGGTATACATATATATTTATATATAGGCAATAACCTTGATGCAATACAATCAGACTATGAATATTTGTATAAATAAACGAAACTTGTCAGGGTTGGGAAAACAGAAGATTATGCAAGAGAATTGACAATCAACATATCCATATTATATATTATTAAATATATATATATATATATATATATATATATATATATATTCTCACCATCTCTTTCATTCGGAGTCGTCGATGACCAATGAGAACAACTTGATCTCCTTGGATGCTTGTAATCTATACCATCAACCCAGATTGATAAATTCAAATCATCTGTTATGCAGATCTAAAAGCTCAACATTGATTGACAAAAGAAGTAGAAGACATTACCTGTTCTATATATACAGTACCAACTTCATGAAGATAATTTAATAAATATTTCCCTTTCAGATCATATATATTCTTGTCACCATCTGAACCATCAGTCCCTTCCTCATCTTTAAGAAAGAAGTCACCAATATAGGCGGCATGCCTTTTTTACTCTCTACTAAAGCTGCTAAAAATTTTCGATCGTATAAAGTCAATCCAAATAGCCTAACATCATGACGAGGAAGAAGTGTAGAATTAACATAAGCATAAGGAATTCAATTTATACAATTATTTTTATTTTTATTACCTTGAAAGTCATCGCAATGAACAAAGAGATCTCTACTTCAGATGCACATAAATGAGAGAGGACCATACAAGTCAAATCAACTTCTAAAATTCCCACCTTTATTCAATTTGGCATTATTTTTAATAGTTTTTTTTCTTTATTATCTTTTTCTTTCTTGATTCTCTTTTTTTTATTCAACATCTTTTTTTCTTTTTTTTTTCTTCATTTTTTTCATTGCCACAATGACTTTTCATTTCTATTCCATCTTAAACTAGCAGGGAATCGTTTCACTAACCTGCATGCAACAAGTACAACTAAATAAAGTTTGCAGTATACATCTATTACACTATATAAGTATGGATGTTTCGTCCATTTTTTATAATGCCAATTTTAACCCTCCTACATAATTAAATCAAATCAAATTAAATTAGAGTCCAAATTATTAAACTCTTTATTAAGGATAGTAACGTAATTCAATATATATTTTATTTTTTTATTTCATTATAAAAGGCAAGAGTCTTTTACATTTCAAACTCTTCTTGAAAAAATTACATGTTTTGATTATTTTGTTTATAATCTAGAACAGTTTGAATCTTAGACTAAAATTATATTATATATTATAAGCATATATAAAAAAACTTATAAATTTCATATTTTAATTAAAGTATGTTATTATAAGAAATTATGGTCTTATGTTTTTTTTTTTCAAAATCTTATTTAATTTAATAGAGTCCATCCAAATCACAATTATAAATAACATAATTAGACTAAAATTAGTCTTATATGAATATATATTTAAAGAGCTTTTCAATAATATACTATAATCATATTCAAACTCTTCTTGAAAAAAGTACATGTTTTGATTATTTTGCTTTTATAATCTAGAACATTTTGAATCTTAGACTAAAATTAGTCTTATATTAAGATATATTTAAAGAGTTTTTCAATGATATATTTTAAGCTTATATAAAAAAAATATTACTCCCTCCATCCCGCAAAACTATGCACACTAATTTGGGCACAGTTTTTAAGAAAAAAAGAATATTTGTTTTATGATTGAGAGTATAAGGGTCAATTATGTGAGAAAAGGATAAAAAGTAATAAAGTGTTGAGAGAGAAAAAGAAATGGCATTGTGTGTAAATAAGTGTGTATTGGGAGGTTAATAATTGTGATAAAATTTGCCATTTTTGGGTGTGCAAAGTATTTGGGGACATATTAAAAAGGAAAGTGTGCAGAGTTTTAAGGGACAGATGGAGTATAAATTTAATATTTTAATTAAAGTATGTTATTATTAGAAAGTATGTTCTTATGTTCTTATGCTTTTTTCAAAATCTTATTTAATTTAACAGTAAACTACTTTTTTCGCCCATTATGTTTGCCGTTTCACAGTTTTGCCTTTTTTGAATTCGAGCTTGCATTTTAGGACATTATTTTTTAAAATTTCGCAATTACTGTCCAATTTCGGCCCGAATCGATTAATTGGGCTGAAATCACATGTTTTTTGCACGTGACCGATGATTTCGGGCTGAAATTGCTTACATGGCTTCTAATTTGTTGACGTGGATTTCCTTCGATATTTTTTTTCACAAGTATACTTTATAGTGGGATCGAAGAGAGAGAGGGAGGAGAGAGAGAGGGAAAGCCAAGAGTTTGATCGGTCGTTGCCGGCGGAGATGATGTCCGATCGACGATTCGAGCCCGGATTCATGACGGGCTCGGTGAGAACTTCAAGATAGGCACAAGAATCGCTCCGATCGGTGGCCGGATGGCCTGAATTTGAAGAGAGAGAGAGAGAGAAACGGGTTTTAGAGAGAGAAACGACCGCAACTTCTCCGGCCGATTGCTGGCGGAGGCGGCGTCGGATGGCTGATCCGAGCCCGGATTCATGACGGGCTCGGCGAGAACTTCAAGATAGGCACAAGAATCGCTCCGATCGGTGGCCGGATGGCCTGAATTTGAAGAGAGAGATAAACGGGTTTTAGAGAAAGAAATGATTTTTTTTCTTTTTTTTAATTAATTTTGAATTAGGTAGTGGGGTGTCACGCCCCAAAATCTTTCGTTAAAAATATCAGAGTTTTACCCGGGCGTGAAGATAGAAAAGCAAGGGACGCATAACACATACAGAAAGAGTTAAGCAAGGGACAACAGAAGAAAGAGATAAGGGGCGATAATAAACCATCTCACAACAACCTTCGGCCTCGGCCGATATCATTCGGTCTCTCACCGATAATATACATCATACTCAGCGGAAGCTACACATCAGGATCTCCCATCCTCATAAGAACCCAAAGATATATACAGATCATAAACTGTTTGAAAACGTGTTCGGAAATGTTTAAACTATGACATTTTAACAGAAATACCAACAGCTAGCACTATCTCCCTCCGTCTAGGGTTCACCAGCTTCCTCATCTCCTGTAGTGTGAGTACAGATTAAGGGGTGAGTGCGTTGAATACACTCAGTGGGGATAACATCCACCTCATAAGACTCTTGACAGAATTTAAATACCGAAAAGCTAACTTACAGTCACGTTGTCACAGCACAGATATATGCAAAGCAGATATTAGAAATTGCAAGGGACGTATAGGTGCGGGATTCCCCCGTCTTACCCTATATAACGGTATCTCACCGTTAGTGCATTTAAAGAGGCTCACGACACCTCCACTGAGTAGTAGAAAATAGCAGGGGACGAACAGAATGCATGATCGGAGGACCTCGGCCCTTTCACAGATATAATATGGCACAGCAAGTATAAACACAGCACTTAGATTCCCAATCATATTTCACAAATAGGGAAAGCTGTAAACAGATCCAGAGTTAGAAATTACCCCCACCTCGTATAGTGGTTACCGCGTGAGTAGCTAGGACAGAATGTCTGACAACTCAACACCTCAAGCTTAGTCCACAAAAGCCTACAAATTTACGGTGTTTCTTAGGTCCTAAATACAATATAATTAAAGCTGTAAAAGGTTCCGGCGGAAGAACGCTCATTAAAGACACGACGGATCGAAAGTACGGCATTACGTGCTCCGGGGCTCGCGGGTACCCGGCGTCGGGCGAAAGCCAACCCGACAGCTCGCGCATCACCCGGCAGCTGCCGAGTTTCCTCAGCCACCCGGTCCCCGTCGCCCGCGCACGCTGGACCCCCGGCGCTCGCACCCGCGCGCACTCGGCACCCGACGCACACCCGGCACCCGGCACCCGGCGCACACCCGGCACCCGGCGCACACCCGGCACCCGGCACCCGGCGCACACCCGGCACCCGGCGCACACCCGGCACTCGGCACGCACCCGACGCGCACCCGACGCACACCCGACGCGCACCCGACGTCCGACCCGACGCACATCCCGACGCACACCCGACGCCCGACCCGACGCACAACCCGGCGCGCACCCGACGCCCGACCCGACGCACATCCCGACGCGCACCCGACGCACATCCCGGCGCGCACCCGACGCCCGACCCGACGCACAACCCGGCGCGCACCCGACGCCCGACCCGACGCACAACCCGGCGCGCACCCGTCACCCGACACACCACCACCAGCACCACTGCTGGCCGGCGGCGGCGACGGCGGCGGCGGCGGCGCTCCGGCGGCGGCGCTCCGGCGGCACTCCGGCGGCGGCGGAAAATAAAAACGTAAAGGAAAAGAAAAGAAAGAGAACTTACGTGTTCGCGTCGCGAGCGTCGCTCGGGTCGTCGGCTTTGAAAACGTATAAGTTTTGAAAGTTATGAGCCCCTATTTATAGATTTTGGAATTTACCTTTTTACCGTTGAAAAGTTACCATTTACCAAAAATATCTCAATTTACCTTTCATTAAAATATTATTTTTATTTTTTACCTTTTATCAAAATTTTACCCTTTCCTTCGTTAGTTGAACTACGGGTCTCCGATTAACCGCTAGTTTGTTTCTGTTTTCTCGTATTTCCGATACGAATCTCTTGGTAAAATCATATTCTAGGTTCCATGTCACGAAAAATATATCCATCTAAATCTAAAACTGGCGTTAGCCAAGTATCTGAAACGCATGTACTAAATTAAACAGTCAAAACATACGCACATAATTATTAAGTCGGGGTTCAAATACTTAATTATTCAATTATGCTCATTTTGATCCGGGGTGCTACATCCCTTACCCCTTAAAATAATTTCGTCCTCGAAATTGAGCACACACTTAGAAAGACAAACAAACGTATACCTAGGATCGGTATGTCGGGGTACTTCCTCAAAATCTCGTCCTCCAACTCCCAGGTTGCCTCTTCCCTTCCGTGGCGGCTCCACTGGACCCTCACTATAGCCATTTCTCGATTCCTAAGTTGTCGTTTCTTTCTGTCCAAGATGGCTATCGGGACTTCCTCGTATGTCAGATCTTTCTCCAGTTCGATGCCTTCTCGATTGATTATATGATTTGGATCAAAAATATATTTTCGTAGCATAGACACATGGAAGACATTGTGCACCCCAGCAAAGTCCGGTGGTAGAGCTAGTCGGTACGCGACCTCCCCAACTTGATTCAAGATTTCGAACGGTCCCACGTACCTTGGTTTCAGTTTTCCCTTCTTTCCAAAACGGTGAACTCCTTTAGTGGGAGACACTTTGAGGAAAACTTTGTCCCCAACTTCAAACCTCAGTTCTCTTCGTCTCTTATCTGCATACAATTTTTTGTCGATCTTGGGCCACTCGTATTCGGTCTCGAATCTTCTTTATTACTTCTACTGTTTGTTCCACCAATTCGGGTCCCAGAATTTTCTTTTCACCAACTTCGTCCCAGCATATTGGTGATCGACACTTCCTTCCGTAGAGGGCCTCATAAGGTGCCATACCAATGGTTGATTGATAGCTATTGTTGTAGGCGAACTCTACTAAACACAGATGATCTTCCCAGTTTCCGGGAAAATCTAGAACACAGGCCCGCAACATATCCTCTAAGATCTGTATGGTTCTTTCTGATTGTCCGTCGGTTTGTGGGTGAAAAGCTGTACTGAAAGACAGCTTGGTTCCTAACTCCTTCTGCAGACTCTGCCAGAATCGGGAAGTGAACCGTGGATCCCTGTCAGATGTGATAGAAACCGGTACACCGTGTAGTCGGACTATCTCTTCCAGGTATATCCGTGCCAATCTATCTAGTCCAAAAGTCATCTTAATCGGCAAGAAATGGGTGGATTTCGTCAATCTGTCCACGATCACCCACACGGCGTGGTTTCCCCGTCTGGTTGTCGGTAGACCAACCACAAAGTCCATGGTTATATGTTCCCACTTCCACTCCGGTATCTCTAATGGAGTTAGCATCCCAGCTGGTCGTTGATGTTCTGCTTTCACTTGTTGGCAGATGAGACACTTCTTGACGAACAATCCTATACCTCGCTTCATGTTCCTCCACCAGAAATTCGCCCTCAAGTCTCGGTACATCTTTGTACCTCCTGGGTGTGCAGCTATAGGTGTGCAATGCGCTTATTTGAGTATTTCCTCTTTTAATTCCTCGTTCTTAGGCACGCACAACCTTCCTCTGAAGATTAGAGCTCCATCCATAGCCAAAGAAAAGTATTCAGCTCTTCCCTTATCCATCAGAGCTTTCATCTTCTTTAGAAACTTATCCTTCTTCTGAGCCTCCACAATTCGGTCCCGCAGCGTGAGTGTTACAAATAACGCTGCCATTCAGGATTTAATATTGATCGGTGGCGAGAGTATCTCCAAATTAAGTTTCGACATCTCCTCGACTAGTTGGAGTTGATTGGTGATCATCGATGACACTACTCCTTTCCCTTTCCTGCTAAGGGCGTCAGCCACCACATTCGCCTTTCCGGGATGATAGTGGATCGTGATATCATAATCTTTCACCAACTCTAGCCATCTCCTTTGTCTCATGTTGAGCTCCTTCTGTTCGAAGAAGTACTTCAGGCTTTTGTGGTCAGTGTAGATTGCACACTTCACGCCATAGAGATAATGTCTCCAGATCTTTAGGGCGTGTACCACTGCTGCTAGTTCTAGATCATGAGTCGGATAAATCTGTTCGTGGACCTTCAGCTGGCGTGATGCATATGCCACCACTTTTCCTTCCTGCATCAATACACACCCCAAACCTTCTTTGGACGCGTCGCTGTAGATTACGAATTCCTTGGACATATCTGGAACTACTAAGACTGGTGCTTCTGTCAGTCTTTTCTTTAGTTCTTGGAAACTTCGCTCGCACCGCTCATTCCACTGAAACCTCACATCTTTTCTAGTCAAGCGTGTCATCGGAGTGGCGATCCTTGAGAACCCTTCTATAAATCTTCGACAATATCCAGCTAGGCCGATGAAACTCCGAACTTCCTTTACATTCGTTGGAGTCTCCCAATTGCTAACAGTTGCCACTTTTTCAGGATCCACCTCAACCCCTTCCGCAGAAACAATGTGGCCCAGAAAGCCAATTTTGTCCATCCAGAATTCGCACTTCTTAAATTTAGCATAAAGTTTTTCTTTCCTTAGTACTTCCAGTGCGATTCTAAGATGTTGTTCATGGTGCGCTCTGTCGCACGAATAGATGAGAATATCATCAATGAACACTATGACAAAAAGGTCAAGATAAGGATGGAAGATGCGATTCATTAAATCCATGAAGACAGCCGGAGCATTACTCAACCCGAATGGCATTACTACAAACTCGTAGTGGCCATATCTCGTTCTGAATGCTGTCTTGGATATATCAGCATCTTTGACTTTCATCTGGTGATATCCCGATCTTAAGTCAATTTTCGAGAACACACTAGCACCTCTTAATTGATCGAAGAGATCTTCAATCCGAGGCAGTGGATACTTGTTCTTTATTGTTTTCTTGTTCAGCTCTCGGTAGTCAATACACATCCGGAGGCTACCATCCTTCTTCTTCACGAACAGTACCGGTGCTCCCCAGGACGACACACTCGGTCCGATGAAGCCCTTATCTAACAGCTCCTGAAGCTGAACCTTCAATTCCTGCAATTCTTTCGGCGCCATCCGATAAGGAGCCTTTGACACTGGTGCTGATCCAGGGATGAGATCTATCTCGAAGGTTATCTCCTTTTCACGGCACTTGATTACCGCGTGGTTGGACTCTAGCCAGTCCATTCCCAAAATCACATCGAAATCTTTCATCTCCAGAGCGTGGAGATCTTCTTGAAGCGTCCTATCCTCGAAGGCAATCTTAAGATAACAGTACAAGTTTTTTTTTGTCTTTACCGTCTTCCTCGAGGGGATACTAACTTCTAAAGTTTCAGCGACTATCCTACCGTCAACATGCTTCAACAGATCCATCGTCATATCAGCACTATAGATAAAAAAATTAAACACGATATGCGAAGAGAGAAGAAAACGTAGATTCCATCGATTAGCAAAAGTCGAACTGGTATCTTGTATGCATGAGCAAAAGATGGGCCGCTCGTACATTATACAAAAGGTTTACGGGCGCTACTCCAAAGTACGAGCTACTATCTAACTATTACATATATAAACTAAAAGTCCATCATCCTTAGTCTATCTCTTGGTAGTCTCTGAGCTAGGGAGGGCGGGCGAATGTTCGTGCTTGGCCTGCTTCTGACCTTGGCCTTTGTGTTGCAGCTGTTGAGCTTTTGAACCTCTGACAATTAGCCATAATATGTCCCGGTTCTCCACACCGGTAGCAATTTCGTGTATCTAGCGGTGAGTTTTGAGACCTCGGACAGTTAGTTGAGATGTGTCCTGGCTCTCTGCATCTGTAGCATCTCCGAATTCTCCCTGACCTTGGTCTCAATGTTGAAGCTGATGGATTTCTAAATTTCAGACAGTCTTTCACTACATGTCCAGGTTTTTCGCACCTGAAACATGAGTTCCCTAACTTGGGTGTAGGAAGAAGCGGAGCATTACTAGTCCGTGGGACCTTGTGCTGATCGAAGTCTTGACTTAGACCGGTCAATTTCCTCTTTCCTATCACTATTTCCGCTTTCTTGGATGGAGCCATGCCTAAGTGGTGACGAGAAGCAATCTCTTTAGCTCTCTCAACCACTGCGGCATAAGGCATGTCACCCTGACTAGCCAGGACAGAGCTGATCTCCAAGTGAAGACCCTTTTCAAAGCATCTGACCCTTTTGGCATTCATGTCTACCAGATGGGGCGCATACCTACTCAGTCGGTTAAATCTTTTCTCGTACTCTTCCACGGAAGCATTTCCCTGATGAATCTGTATAAACTCTGCTTCCTTTTGGTCACGGTATGACTGAGGTAGAAAATCTTGTCTAATCACTTCTTTAAAGACTCCCCAAGACATTGCACTCCTATGTTCGGGTGCCATAGTCCTTTCGTATAACTTCCACCAGTGGCTGGCTCCTCCAGTGAGTTGTAACACAGCACAGGAGATCTTCTGCTCTTCGGTGAATGCCAAAAGTCCAAAGAGTCGATCCAACGACTTTAGCCACTCGTCCGCTTTGATTGGTTCCCCTGTTCCATCGAAGGTCGGTGGATCAAAACGTCGGAACTGTACAAGGATTGGGCTCGCATCGTTTCCTAACAACGATGGAGATGCAGCTTGTGTGGTTTCGAAATATCGGGTCAAGCTTCTTAGTGCGGTCACCAAGTCTCCTCTCACGGCATCCATGTCGTTCTAAAGACGTCATACGAAAATTAACTCTTATAATCTACCCCTCGCAACTCAACAATGTATATAACAACAGACAATAACAAAAGATAACCAAACAACAGGTAACATAGCACCGACAACTTTATTCCATAGATCTTTTATAATCTCAATAAATTCTCCGTCATTCGTTTATAAACACTCCATGATCTCATTATGTAGGATAGCGTATATCCAGCCTGTATACGCCATTCACATGAATACATCATGAAACATGTCATCAACTTCTCCACATGGTCTTCATAGACCTCGAGTATTGACAGCGGTGCTACATATCGTAACCACGAACTGAGAAAACCCACTCATTGGTACACCCTGTTATAAACAAGGGCCCATGGTAGATTCAACTGTCTGTCACACGACATCAACTCCTGCGAATGGTCATACTCGCACACTAGCTCACGCTGCTGCAGTCAGCGGCTTTGTGGCGGTGACTCAGTGCAGTGTGTCGAGTATAGTGACATCAAGAGGTTTTCAAAAGATCTTTTTATCGTGGAACAATATCAGTAACACCCTGTCAAACTTATACAGTTTATATCGTATAAATGAGAAATGCAAATAGATAAACACTTCATCAAACCTTAACAGTTTATATCTTGCAAACCAAAGGACACATAACAAGTAGACACTCTTATTCCGTAAGTCTTATGTTTAGGGAGAGTCACCTATAGAGGGAGACTAGTGCCTATCTTACACTTTTCTGAAAACCCGATCACATTTTGCAAACACACTTTCAAAATCACATTTTTCCCACTTTAAAACTCGCTCTAAAAACCTTTTCCTCATTTCCAAATCACACTTTCCAAATCACGTTTTTCTCATTTTAAAACCAGTTCGAGCAAGTTCTCATCATTAGAACCGCTCTGATACCACCTGTCACGCCCCAAAATCTTTCGTTAAAAATATCAGAGTTTTACCCGGGCGTGAAGATAGAAAAGCAAGGGACGCATAACACATACAGAAAGAGTTAAGCAAGGGACAACAGAAGAAAGAGATAAGGGGCGATAATAAACCATCTCACAACAACCTTCGGCCTCGGCCGATATCATTCGGTCTCTCACCGATAATATACATCATACTCAGCGGAAGCTACACATCAGGATCTCCCATCCTCATAAGAACCCAAAGATATATACAGATCATAAACTGTTTGAAAACGTGTTCGGAAATGTTTAAACTATGACATTTTAACAGAAATACCAACAGCTAGCACTATCTCCCTCCGTCTAGGGTTCACCAGCTTCCTCATCTCCTGTAGTGTGAGTACAGATTAAGGGGTGAGTGCGTTGAATACACTCAGTGGGGATAACATCCACCTCATAAGACTCTTGACAGAATTTAAATACCGAAAAGCTAACTTACAGTCACGTTGTCACAGCACAGATATATGCAAAGCAGATATTAGAAATTGCAAGGGACGTATAGGTGCGGGATTCCCCCGTCTTACCCTATATAACGGTATCTCACCGTTAGTGCATTTAAAGAGGCTCACGACACCTCCACTGAGTAGTAGAAAATAGCAGGGGACGAACAGAATGCATGATCGGAGGACCTCGGCCCTTTCACAGATATAATATGGCACAGCAAGTATAAACACAGCACTTAGATTCCCAATCATATTTCACAAATAGGGAAAGCTGTAAACAGATCCAGAGTTAGAAATTACCCCCACCTCGTATAGTGGTTACCGCGTGAGTAGCTAGGACAGAATGTCTGACAACTCAACACCTCAAGCTTAGTCCACAAAAGCCTACAAATTTACGGTGTTTCTTAGGTCCTAAATACAATATAATTAAAGCTGTAAAAGGTTCCGGCGGAAGAACGCTCATTAAAGACACGACGGATCGAAAGTACGGCATTACGTGCTCCGGGGCTCGCGGGTACCCGGCGTCGGGCGAAAGCCAACCCGACAGCTCGCGCATCACCCGGCAGCTGCCGAGTTTCCTCAGCCACCCGGTCCCCGTCGCCCGCGCACGCTGGACCCCCGGCGCTCGCACCCGCGCGCACTCGGCACCCGACGCACACCCGGCACCCGGCACCCGGCGCACACCCGGCACCCGGCACCCGGCGCACACCCGGCACCCGGCGCACACCCGGCACTCGGCACGCACCCGACGCGCACCCGACGCACACCCGACGCGCACCTGACGTCCGACCCGACGCACATCCCGACGCACACCCGACGCCCGACCCGACGCACAACCCGGCGCGCACCCGACGCCCGACCCGACGCACATCCCGACGCGCACCCGACGCACATCCCGGCGCGCACCCGACGCCCGACCCGACGCACAACCCGGCGCGCACCCGACGCCCGACCCGACGCACAACCCGGCGCGCACCCGTCACCCGACACACCACCACCAGCACCACTGCTGGCCGGCGGCGGCGACGGCGGCGGCGGCGGCGGCGGCGACGGCGGCGGCGGCGGCGGCGGCGGCGCTCCGGCGGCGCTCCGGCGGCGGCGCTCCGGCGGCACTCCGGCGGCGGCGGAAAATAAAAACGTAAAGGAAAAGAAAAGAAAGAGAACTTACGTGTTCGCGTCGCGAGCGTCGCTCGGGTCGTCGGCTTTGAAAACGTATAAGTTTTGAAAGTTATGAGCCCCTATTTATAGATTTTGGAATTTACCTTTTTACCGTTGAAAAGTTACCATTTACCAAAAATATCTCAATTTACCTTTCATTAAAATATTATTTTTATTTTTTACCTTTTATCAAAATTTTACCCTTTCCTTCGTTAGTTGAACTACGGGTCTCCGATTAACCGCTAGTTTGTTTCTGTTTTCTCGTATTTCCGATACGAATCTCTTGGTAAAATCATATTCTAGGTTCCATGTCACGAAAAATATATCCATCTAAATCTAAAACTGGCGTTAGCCAAGTATCTGAAACGCATGTACTAAATTAAACAGTCAAAACATACGCACATAATTATTAAGTCGGGGTTCAAATACTTAATTATTCAATTATGCTCATTTTGATCCGGGGTGCTACATGGGGCCCACTTAAAATACACATGTCGACTGGCAATTAATTGCAAAATTCCACGTCAGATAATCACTCGCCACCTCATCAAATTAAGCCCGAAAAACGTGTAATTTCAGCCCAAATAAACAATTCGGGCTGAAATTGGGCAATAATTGCTAATTTTGAAAACATAAAATCCTACATTGCCATTGATAAAAAACAAAGTTCTAAATTGTCAGTCCCGTAAAACAGAAAGTCCTAAATTGCAAGCTCGAAATCAAAAAGGGCAAAACTGCGAAACGGCAAACATAATGGGCGAAAAAAGTAGTTTACTCTTAATTTAATAGAGTCCATCCAAATCACAATTGTAAATAACATAATTAGACTAAAATTAGTCTTAAATTAATATATATTTAAAGAGCTTTTCAATGATATATTATAAACATATATAATAAAAATTATATTATAAATTTAATATTTTTATCAAAGTACGTTATTATTAGAAATTATGTTCTCATGTATTTTTTTTTTCAAAATCTTATTCAATTTAACAGAGTCCATCAAAATCACAATTGTAAATAACATAATTCCTAATTTAATATGTAAAAAAAAAGGAAATAATTTATGGCAAGTATGGATGTTCCGTCCATTTTTCATAATGTCAATCTTAACCCTCCTACATAATTAATTCAAATCAAATTAAATTAGAGTCTTAATTAAAGAAAACTCTTTATTAAGGATAGTAACATAATGCAATATATATTTTATTTTATTTCTTTGATTATAAAAGGCAAGAGTCCTTTACATTTCAAACTCTTCTTGAAAAGATTACATGTTTTGATTATTTTTGTTTTATAATCTAAAATTTTTTGAATCTTAGACTAAACTTAGTCTTATATTAATATATATATTTAAAGAGCTTTTCAATGATATATTATAAGCATATATAAAATAAATTAATTTAATATTTTTTTTCCTATTTGATTATATAAAACAAGAGTCCTTTACATTTCAAACTCTTCTTGAAAAAATTACATGTTTTGATTAATTTTCTTTTATAATCTTGAACATTTTGAATCTTAAACTAAAATTAGTCTTATATTAATATGTATTTAAAGAGCTTTTCAATGATATGTTATAAGTATATTTACAAAAAAATATACTATAAATTTAATTTTTTTTATTAAAGTATGTTATTATTAGAAATTATGTTCTTGCGTTGTTTTTTTTTCTGATAATAAAAGGCAAAAGTCTTTTACATTTCAAACTCTTCTTGAATTTTTTTTACATGTTTTGATAGTTTTGCTTTTATAATCTAGAACATTTTAAATCTTAGACTAAAATTAATCTTATATTAATATATATTTAAAGAGCTTTTCAATGATATATAAGCATATATAAAAAATTATATTATAAATTTAAAATTTTTATTAAAGTATGTTATTATTAAAAATTATGTTTTAATGTATTTTTTTTCAAAATCTTATTTAATTTAATAGAGTCCATCCAACTCACAATTGTATATAATATAATTCCTAATTTAATAAGTAAAAAAAAAGAAGGAAATAAATTATGACAAGTATGAATGTTTCGTACATTTTTCATAATACCATTTTTAACCATCCTACATAATTAAATCAAATCAAATCAAATCAAATTAGAGTCCTAATTAAAGAAAACTCTTTATTAAGGAAAATAACGTAATTCAATATTTATTTTATTTTTTTATTTGATTATAAAAGGTAAGAGTCCTTTACATTTCAAACTCTTCTTGAAAAAATTACATGTTTTGATTATTTTGCTTTTTATAATCTAGAACATTTTGAATCTTAAACTAAAATTAGTCTTATATTAATATATATTTAAAGAGCTTTTCAATGATATATTATAAGCATATATCGTGGAATTTATTTCTGATAAGCATATGTTATAAGCATATAATAATATATATTAAAGAGTTTTTCAATGATTTGGAGTTTTAAATCATGGACTCTAGTTACAGAATTTTACCAGCAAGAGCACGAGCAGATTACAAAGAGCATATTACGATTATTCCATCATCATCGACGATAGTGGTTTGTCTTCAAATTTGTTTCATGCTTATAATTACTATTACCAAATAAAGAAATACACACATAGAGCAATCAATACTCACTTCACCATTGAATTATTTCTTGGCCTTCATCTTTTATCACTATCGTCTTTTGTTTATTCATAGTAGTTGTGTGAACATGTTGCGATTTTGATCGAATTTTATTTCTCTTTTACAGTCTTTTTTTTCTTTTACAGTCATTATTTTAATTTTAGGTCAGTTGCAACAAGCTGGCATAATACTTCTTTAAGGTCTTTATAAATGTAATTTGTGTTCTACTGTCTATAGTTTCATGCATATATGGAATATTTTACATTTTTTATTTTAGGGTGTGAATCTTCTCTACCATGTTGGATTCTTACAATTGCCAACTGCATTTTTCATAATACCAATTTCAACCCTCCTACATAATTAAATCAAATAAAATTAAATTAGAGTCCTAATTAAAGAAAACTCTTTATTAAGGATAGTAATGCAATTCAATATTTATTTTATTTTTTTATTTGATAATAAAAGGTAAGAGTCCTTTATATTTCAAACTCTTCTTGAAAAAATTACATGTTTTGATTATTTTATTTTTATAATCTAGAACATTTTGAATCTTAGACTAAAATTAGTCTTATAATAATATATATTTAAAGAGCTTTTCAATGATTTATTATAAGCATATATCATGGGATTTATTTCTGATAAGCATATATTATCAACATATAATAATATATATATTTAAAGAGTTTTTCAATAATTTGGAGTTTTAAATCATGGACTCTGGTGACGGAATTTTACTAGCAAGAGCACGAGCTAATTACAAAGAGCACATACGATTATTCCATCATCATCGACGATACACCGGATCATTTATTTAATTTTTTTAACTATTTTATTTTTTTAAAACATTTTCATAATATTATCATTAAACACGTTTACTAGTTCTGGTGAGATCATACCTACACTAATGCACCGTATCATTATTTTTTTTTAAATATTTTAATTTTTTAAAAATATTTTCATAATATTATCGTTAAACGTGTTTACTAGTTTTGGTGATCATACCGGCACTAATGCAACAGATCATTTTTTTTAATTTTTTTAAAATATTTTACTTTTTTTAAAACATTTTCATAATATTATCACTAAAAGCGTTTATTAGTTCTGGTGGGATCATACCACCATAATGCAACAGATCATGTATTTAATTTTTTTTTAAACATTTTAATTTTCTTAAAATATTTTCATAATATTATCATTAAACGCGTTACTAGTTCTAGTGCAATCAAACCAGCACTAATGCACCCGATCATTTATTTAAAAAAATATTAAAATTTAATTTTTTAAAAACATTTTTATAATATTATCATTAAACAAATTTACTAGTTCTGGTGCGATCATACCAGCACTAATGCACCGTATCATTTATTTAATTTTTTTTAAATATTATAATTTTTTAAAAACATTTTAATAATATTGTCATTAACGCGTTTACTAGTTCTGGTGCGATCATACTAGCACTAATGCACCGTATCATTTATTAAACTTTTTTTTAAATATTTTAATTTTTTTAAAACACTTT
Organism: Scutellaria galericulata; assembly: GCA_946896805.1. Lineage (NCBI taxonomy): Eukaryota > Viridiplantae > Streptophyta > Magnoliopsida > Lamiales > Lamiaceae > Scutellaria > Scutellaria galericulata. Next base: position 7,964,736 of record OX335794.1, read on the forward strand.
CATAATATTATCAATAAACGCGTTTACTAGTTCTGGTGCGTTCATACCTGCACTAATGCACCGTATCATTTATTTAATTTTTTTTAAATATTTTAATTTTTTTAAAACACTTTCATAATATTATCAATAAACGTGTTTACTAGTTCTTGTGCGATCATACTAACACTAATGCACCGTATCATTTATTTAATTTTTTTTAAAACACTTTCATAATATTATCAATAAATGCGTTTAATAGTTCTGGTGTGATCATACTTGCACTAATGCACCGTATCATTTATTTAATTTTTTTCAATATTTTAATTTTTTTCAAACACTTTCATAATATTATCAACAGACACGTTTACTAGTTCTGGTGCGATCATACTTGCACTAATGCATCGTATCCTTTATTTAATTTTTTTAAATGTTTTAATTTTTTTTAAAACACTTTCATAATATTATCAATAAACGCGTTTACTAGTTCTAGTGCGATCATACCAGCACTAATGCATCGGATCATTTATTTAATTTTTTAAAAATATTTTCATAATATTATTATAAACGCGTTTACTAGTTCTGGTGCGATCATACTAACATTAACGTAACTGATCATTTTTTTAATTTTTTTTCAATATTTTAATTTTTTTTAAAACATTTTCATAATTTTATCATTAAAAGCGTTTACTAGTTCTGTTGTGATCATACCAGCACTAATACACCAGATCAATTATTTAATTTTTGTAAATATTTTAATTTTTTTAAAACATTTTCATAATATTATCATTAAACACGTTTACTAGTTCTGATGCGATCATACCTGCACTAATGCACTAGATCAATTATTTAATTTTTTTATAACATTTTCCTAATATTATCATTAAACACGTTTACTAGTTTTGGTGCGATCATACCTGCACTAATGCACCTAATCATTTTTTTAATTATTTTTAAATATTTTAATTTTTTTAAACTATTTTAATAATATTATCATTTTAATGCGTTTACTAGTTCTGGTGCGATCATAACAACACTAATGCACCAGATCAATTATTTAATTTTTTTTTCAAATTTTAATTTTCTAAAAACATTTTCATAATATTATCATTAAATGCGTTTACTAGTTCTAGTGCGATAATACCAGCTTTAATGCACTAGTTTATTTTTTTAATTATTTTTAAATATTTTAGTTTTTTAAAACATTTTCATAATATTATCATTAAAAAACATTTTCATAATATTATCATTAAACGAGTTTACTGATTCTAGTGCGATCATAACAGCACTAATTAACCAGATCAATTATTTAATTTCTTTTAAATATTTTAATTTTTTGAAAATATTTTCATAATATTGTCATTATACGCGTTTACTAGTTCTGGTGCGATCATACCAGCACTAATGCACCGTATAATTTATTTAATTTTTTTAAAACACTTTCATAATATTATCAATAAACGCATTTACTAGTTTTGATGCGATCATACCTGCACTAATGCAGTAGATCATTTATTTAATTTTTTTGAAATATTTTAATTTTTTTAAAACATTTTCATAATATTATCGTTAAACGCATTTACTAGTTCTGGTGCGATCATACAAGCACTAATACACCGGATCATTTATTTAATTTTTTTAAATATTTTAATTTTTTTTAATAATATTATCATTAAACGTGTTTACTAGTTCTGGTGCGATCATACCTGCACTAACGCACCAGATCATTTTTTTAAATATTTTTTAATATTTTAATTTTTTAAAAATATTTTCATAATATTATCATTAAACACGTTTACTAATTCTAGTGCGATCAGAATAAAACATTTTCATAATATTATTGATAAACACATTTACTAGTTCTGGTGTGATAATACTAGCACTGATGCACTATATCATTTATTTAACTTTTTTTAAAATATTTTAATTTTTTTAAAACACTTTCATAATATTATCAATAAACGCGTTTACTAGTTCTGGTGCGATCATACATGCACTAATGCATCGTATCATTTATTTAATTTTTTTTAAATATTTTATTTTTTTTAAAACACTTTCATAATATTATCAATAAACGCGTTTACTAGTTTTGGTGCGATCAGACCTGCACTATGCATCGTATCATTTATTTAATTTTTTAAATATTTTAATTTTTTTAAAACACATTCATAATATTATCAATAAATGCGTTTACTAGTTCTGGTGCGATCAAACTAGCACTAATGCACCGTATCATTTATTTATCTTTTTTTAAATATTTTAATTTTTTAAAAACACTTTCATAATATTATCAATAAACGCGTTTACTAGTTGTGGTGCGATCATACCTGCATTAATGCACCGGGTTATTTATTTAATTTTTTAAAAATATTTTAATTTTTATAAAACATTTTAATAATATTATTGTTAAACGCGTTTACTAGTTCTGGTGCGATCATACTAACATTAATACAATAGATCATTTTTTTATTTTTTTCAATATTTTAATTTTTTAAAAACATTTTTATAATTTTATCATTAAAGGCGTTTACTAGTTCTGTTGCGATCATACCAACACTAATACACTTGATCAATTATTTAATTTTTTCAAATATTTTAATTTTTTTAAAACATTTTGATACTATTATCATTAAACACTTTTACTAGTTCTGGTGCGATCATACCTGCACTAATGCACTAGATCATTTTTTAATTATTTTTAAATATTTTAATATTTTAAAAATATTTTCATAATATTATCATTAAACGCGTTTACTAGTTCTGGTGCGATCATGTAACGCCCCGTTTCTTTTACGTTATTATAGAATATCAGAGTTTAATAAATCTTTTGTTTGGACGTCCAGAAACTCGATAAAACATGCATTTCCAAGGTAATTTAAACTTGCAAATAAAGATGAGTGAGTTCAAACATCTCTGTTTTATAAAACGTGAATCATACACAGCAGAAGAAAATATTTTTTCTTTTCTTTATAATCATATAGCTAAAACTGTACAGCTTTGCAAACTAAGTTTTTCCTAAAAAGGTTTCAAGAGTACTTTCTATACAATTAAATAATATAACACCTCTTTCAAATCCAGTAAAGCTCTTTCGTAATCTTTAGAACATCGGCTACTAGCATCCACCGCTTGCACACCACGCTCAAGGTTTCTTTAAGCTGAAAACATTTTTGACATAAAGGGGTGAGTGCATGAAGACACTCAGTGGGGTGGGACTTGTGAGCAGTTAAAACATGACAAGAAACATAGACATATAATTCATCAAGCACATGGTTGCGGTCTGAGCCGCCTTGGAAAACATTGCGGTTCTGAGCTGCCGTGAAAGCATTTTTGTCTTGCAGAACTTGCCGCGAAATACGTCTTGCGGAACTTAGCCGCCATTTTATGTCTTGCGGAACTTGCCGCGAAATACGTCTTGCGGAACTTAGCCGCCATTTTATGTCTTGCGAAACTTGCCGCCAAATACATCTTGCGGAACTTAGCCGCCATTTTACGTCTTGCGGAACTTAGCCGCCATTTTTACATATTTAACCAACATAAACACATCACTCAATAGCACATAAATGCAGTTTTGAGGCCACCTTTGAAAATACGGTTTTGAGCCACTGTGAAAACATTTTTGTGGTTCTTTAGCCACTTGCAAACATGTGGTTCATTAGCCACTTGGGTGCGGTTCTTTAGCCGCTTTGATGTGGTTCATTTGCCACTTTGGGGTGGTTCATTAGCCACTTGCAAACATGTGGTTCATTAGGCACTTGCAAACATGTCATCAATACAAACACGTTCATTCACTTTGCAAATAATGCACCTTCGTTTGCACTTTGTGGTAAAGCATAAAATGCAATATTCATAGAATAATCATATACATTCCACGCAAACATATAATTTCCTTTCAATAACCACGTGTTCCACGTAAGCACATAACTTTACTTCAATAACCACCTACATTTCACATAGGCACATAATTTCACATCAAACTCACTTGGAACTCAAGACATAACAGTCAACATTCAGAAAGAAAGAAGCATTGCACATGAATTAGGGGTTTAATCAATACCCCTCTCGGGTCTTTAAGCCCAGCGTATTCCGGATCCTTTAAGTCCGACGTATTTCAGAGTCTTTAAGTCCGACGTATTTAGACCTCAATAACCTCAACATTCAAATCAATGAACCTCAATATTCTTACATTACCATCGCAACCTCATTTGCTTTGTAATTAACACACATTTGTTCTCGTCACGTATTAATGCATATAATGCAACGTTCACAGAGTAATCATATACGTTCACGTAGGCATATAACTTCACGTTAACTCACAAGGAAACATAAACATGGAAGCAATTAATTTACCCCCACCTTGTTCGGTGGTAACCCTCGTGAAGCTCGACTCTTTAAATCCTAGGTCCTTTCCTTCACCTCAATAAGTAGTCTCTTGGAAGAACTACTATGTTTCGAAGAATTAACGGGGTCCTTCGTCTGCGTTTCCAACAAGATATATATATATATATATATAAACATGTCTTAGCGGCTTAAAGAGACTATTCATCTCTAACTAGAACCTTGGATTGAGAACATTCTTAGACAGGATTCGATGGCATAAGTCTATAAAATTAAACTTGCGAGGATGAATTAAACTTGTAAGGCAATAAATTAAGTTTGCAAAGAATATTAATCTTGCAAGGGAAACTAATCTTGCAAAGTAAACTCATCTTGTATAAGTAACTAATCTTGCAAAATAACCCTCTCTTGCAAGGTAATTAATCTTGAAAAATAAACCCCTTGCACATTAAAAAGAAAACCCTTACCAATTGGAAGGAAAACCGACATTTTTAATTTATCGTCGTCTCGCAACATTTTAGTCGTCGTTGCGTATCTTCCTCGTCTGAGCTCGGAATTGTGATCCAGAAAGCCCGTAGTGAAGTTCTCGGTCTGAATATTAACTCCATGAAATCTCAAGCCCATCCGATTTTCGATCGTCTGGGAATTGCCCTTGCAATAGGCTGAAAATTGACCGTTGTATACTGCACTGCCACTTTGTGCCCCGATGCATCTTAGGCCCCTCAAACGGACACGCCTTAAGGTGAAACTTGGTAGGATTTCTCTCGACACATAGAAGAATATCCCATACGAACAGTTTTAGGAAACTATTTTGTTAAGACCTTCTGCTCCGCGACTATTTCCGGTTCGGGTGCAGAAACGCAGCCCCAACTTCATAAAATTATTCCTCGATCGTCCGACCTCGGATGGCCACCAAACTTGGTGGAGACCTTCCCTATACACCCTAGTATTTGCCATAAAAACAAGTTTCCGGTCCCATCCTTGTAATTGCCTGAAACGGCTTATCGAACGCTGCCTGCGCGTAGTCTTCGGCGCAGGCCCGATCACCCAAAATCTGCTGCGACCAGCCCCTTTCCGTTGCTGCTACCACCAACTCCAGCAACCCGCGTTACCGGCGACTCACACCCGACTGACCACCAGACTTCCACCTATCCAGACGACCCACAACCCCAAACATAACTACACTACAACTCAGCCAAAAACAGCACGAAGGGCGCCCATCGGTCAGCCCCAGCACAGACTCGGCGCGTGCACCAGCATTCCTGGCGCTCGCCTGCACGCCACCCAACACCCGCTGCAGCTCCCGGCAGCGGTTGAAAGCATACACACAAAAACAGCAACCCAAACACACACAACTAACACCCTATCACACCTAACACAACAAGCCTATCACCCTGAAACAGCAGCCCAAACACCCAGGAAACAGACCCCAAAACCCAGAAACAGACTACTAGCACGCCCCGGCGCCCACCTACGTGCACACCAACACCCCTGGTATAACACCCCAAATAAATTAGCTAAGGTGTAATGTTATATATATATAAATATATATGTTGCTAATTAATTAACTATGTATCAGAATTAACTAATTAAGCTTAAGAATTAATTAATTAAGATTATATGTTGCTAATTAATTAATTAAGCTAAGAATTTATCTAATTAAGTGATAATTTTAATTAAGCTAAGAATTAACTAATTAAGTGACAATCTTACTTAAGCTAAGAATTAATTAACTAAGCCTAAGTAATTGATTAAGTAAAGTATAATGATATATATATATATATAAGTATCTAATTAATTAGTTGGATAAGATCAAGTTAATTGTGCAGTAATTCGTTAAGTAAGTTTAAGTAATTAATTAGTTAGGAATAGCAAGTAAGTAATTAAGAAGTGAAAAGCATGACATGCCATTTATTTCTTATGTCTCGCCACCACCTGCTTCTTTTTCCTTTGTGGCAAGACACCTAGTATGCTAACCATTTTAAGTGTGAAAGGGAATGGGAGGGAGTTGATGTTGCTCCGATCCAAAGCTCCGGTTCTTCAACCCAAAAAATTGAAATCTTGAACCTTGATGTTGCTCCGATTCGATTCTCCCACTTCCCGATCCAAAAACTGATGATCTTGAACACGAAGACCTGCAAAATAAACACCGGGAGAGGTTCCCGGCGATGGGACTCCGACGCTCAAGTCAGAAAAAGGAAGAGGATATTTTTGCAAGTGTACGTGTGTGTATTTTGAATTTAAGTGTGCATAAGGAAAAAATAAAGAATGAACACAAGAGGTATATATAGACTCCCTGGGATACGAGTTGGTTGAGATTCATCCCACAAAATATGGGATATGGACTAACAGATCCACTGGAATAGCGGTTAGTTAGGTTCAAAGTCTGTTCGTCGCTTTCCCTGTTAATCAGTTAACTGTTCTGACTCCGAACTAAATCAGTTCCTCTTTCGTTAGTTCGATCATAGGGCTGTAAATCAGTTCGTTTAGCTTTGCCGCGTATTAGTTTATCATCGTCTTACAACTTATTTAGTTTGTCATCGTACTTCCCAACTGCATTGACTTGCGCCTCCTTAGTTCGATCTGAAGGCGGCCGAACAGCTTGTTTCTCCATACTTCAGCGGCCTTGACTTTTGGTCTCAGTTCGGCTTCTAAGACAAGGACTCGGTTTGACTTGGTTTGACTAGGTTCGGTAGAAGAGAAAGACTCGGTTCGACTTAGTTCGATCATATCAAGTACTCCCCCCATTCGAAGTGCGTGTTTACACGCACTATCGCAGTTCGCTAGCTTATTAGCCGAATACTTAACGTGCCTTCCCAAGACGAAACGTCTCTTCAGCCGCTTCTGTCCCATCTTTGCGACACGTGGCCAGATAGGATTCCCGCCCAGCGCCTTTTTGTCTTCCACCGTTGGATTCGTCGCATCTAACGGCTGGAAGTTCGTGACTTTTCACCTTTCCCCCCAAAAACCGATAAAATCTCTCTATATATATGCCCTTCATTAGGTTAAAAAACCTTTACGCCACAAATCACTGTAGCTTATCTTCTTCCATCAAGGGTTTTCTCCTCCGATCTAGGTTTCTTCGATTGTTCCAGGTACCCATCTTCTCCTCTTCCCTTATCATTATTTTTCAAATGGCCACCTCCAGTTCAGTGGTTGAAATTCCTAAGAAGTCTAGACGAAAGACCGTAGATACAGTATTTTCTTCCACAAAAACCACCCAAACCCATCTAACCTTGCTAAGCTCCCTTTCGGTGGGCGGTTATTCTGTGACAATTCCTAGCCCAGAAGACCGACCCTATCGAGCTCCCATCGGTCATCAGACGTGGTTTCTTAAACATGTCACCCTGGGCTTAGTTCCCCCTGTTCATCCCTTCTTTTTAGAAATCGGTTCGGGTTTTGGAGTATGTCCGAACCAATTACACCCGAATTCTATTAGTTATATAGTATCATTTTATATGATATGTAAATGGATGGGGGTCGAACCTACTTTTGACCGATTTCGATCTTGCTTCGTTTTAAAAAACGTGAATCCTTTCCGTTTCTATTTGAGCCCTCGCAGGGGGGAAAGGCGAGCTACATTTCTATCTCCTGGGGACGAAAAGGTCAGTTCTTGGGAGAAATACTATTTTTTCATTCGCGGACCAGCGAACCAACCCTTCTATTCTCTTCCCTGGGTCCAAACCTCTACTCAATCTGATCCTCCTCCAACCCCTGATTACCAAATCTCCGTTTTGAATAAGTTTTTCGATAAGGGGTGGTTCGATATTGTCCAACTAAGTTCTTGTGAATCGTTGCTGGCATTCTGGGGGTTCTACCCGAACAACCACGTTCCTTCCCGATTCAATCTAGGTCGTTCTTTTTAATTCCTATCATTCATCATGCTAATACAAACTGCTTGGATGCATAGTGGCTTACCCATGCTTTCTTTTTGCAGATAGAAAAATGAATCGATTCTTCAGCTTCGCAGACGAGGTCCTTGAGGAGGAGAGGACTCCTTACTCGCCTTCCCAGCATTGCGTGAACACTGACTTGGCTGCGACCTTCAAACAAGCGGAGGAAACTCGCTTCGCCGAGCTAGCCCAGAGGACTCCAGGCTCAACTGATCATGTGATGCAAGAGGAGGGTGTTCTCCCCGAGAGATTAGAGTTTGCTTTGCAGATTACGCTGCCAACTGCTGAAGTTCCCTCTAGTTCGATTCCGCCTCCCACTCGTCCGTCTGAACTTGTTGATCTGAGCGAGGAGATCGCAGGGGAGGTGGCGGAGGCTACGCCTTCCCTACAGAGAAAGAAAAGGGGGTCCACTAGCTCGCGGAAGTCCGCAGACAAGAAGCAGAAAATAGTCGAGGGGCCCCTAGTTAGTTCGGAGGTCTCTAGGGATGTTGCCGTTCAGAAGGAGAAAGCAGCAGAGGTTGAGGAGAATGCTGAGGCAAGAGACATAAGGTTAAATCTTGCTCGTTTGGCGAACGCGAGGAAGTTTTTTGAAGGGTTAAGCAAGAGAGCTCTTCGCTGAAAGGACAAAACTTTGGAATACCGCCATGTAGCGGAAGAGAAGGAAGATGAGAAGAAGGCGTTGGAAAGCGACCTAGTGATCCATTCTGATCAGACGAACAAGTTGTCCGCTCAATTGGAGCAGTGCCAGGTTGAGCTTGCAATGGCTCGGTCAGAGGTATCCAAAAGGGATGAATTGCTGATGGAGAAGGAAAAGTTTGCTACCGAAAAACAAAAAGAGCTCCTTGCCGTGGAAGCGGAGGTTCGGAAACTGAATGAGGATTTAGAGCTGGAGCAGAGTGCGCGGATTCAGTTCGTGGAGAATTCGAGGATGGAGGGATTCCGAGTTGGAATTACAGAAGGCTTCCATCAATTCGTGCAAAGCTCGGAGATGGAGCTAATAGTTGAAGAGTTTCGCGAGCTCTTTAGTCGTTTGTGGAATTCCGTCCTTTTCCTCTCCAAGGCTGCTCCCATGGCCGAAGCCTATTTTAAGGAAGGTGTTCGACTGTGCCAAGAGGAGGTGAAGGAAATCCAGCCCGAGTCCCAGCTCCGATTCCGTCTTCCTTTGCTTGGTAAAAAACTACAGCAATCCTTCCCGATTCCTCCCGGTTGGCAAGGGGATCCGAACGAAGATGTTGATGCCAAATGGTGGGAGGGATTTCTTCAGCAAGCCATTTCAGAGGTTCTTCCAAGTGCCAGTTCGACTATTCAACTTGAGGAAGATACTTCGAATCTTATGGTGGATCTTCCTGATGAGATGTTCGATCCTTCTGCACCACCGACCTCCGCTGCCGACCCTTCTTCCAAGAAACCATCTGATGATACTTTGTAAATTTTTTTTTATATCTAGAACTATTCTGTATCTTCTACGATCAATCTATCGAATTTCCTATTACAATTTTTTCCATTCCCATTACAAGTTATTCACATCATCAAAACTTTATTAATAAGCGAATGAACCGCAAGATATGCAGGTATTAGTTCGGATGATCAGCACTTTTCCAAGTAATGTTTAAATCCGCTTGGTCGGTATGCTTCGAGGGGGTGTTAGTTCATTTAATCAGAACATTACGAGGGAATGTGTTGGTTCAGAACATTCCGAGGGAATGTGTTAGTTCGCTTGATCAGGACACTCCGAGGGAGTGTTTACATTCCAAGGGAATGTTGCAGTTCGCTTAATCAGGACACTCCGAGGGAGTGTTTACATTCCGAGGGAATGTTGCAGTTCGCTTAATTAGGACACTCCGAGGGAGTGTTTACATTCCGAGGGAATGTTGCAGTTCGCTTAATCAGGACACTCCGAGGGAGTTTACATTCCGAGGGAATGTTGCAGTTCGCTTAATCAGGACACTCCGAGGGAGTGTTTACATTTCGAGGGAATGTTGAAGTTCGCTTAATCATCAAGCATAATAGTAGTATGAAATAAAGCAGAAAAACCACAACGATATAACGTGGTTCGGTCAAATCGACCTACGTCCACGGAGTAAATGTTTCTTATTTCATAAAGTAGCAGAAATTTTTAAAAAGTAATAAACAACCTATATAAAGATGATACTTCAAGCGTAGAACTTCTTCAAATGACTCACATGCCAAGGTCTGGGCAACCTTTTACCATCTTCATCCGTCAGTTCGTAAGATCCTCTCGAAAGAATCTTGGAAACAATATACGGCCCTTCCCAAGTAGCATCCAACTTTCCGATTTCGACCAGGGCGTCTGATTGTCTTAACACCATATCTCCTACTTGGAATTCCCTTTTCCGAACTCTTTTATGAAACGCTGCTTGAATGCGTCTTTTATAGAGTTCGTGTCGAACTCGGGCTTCGTTCCTCAGCTCGTCCAAAAACATCAAATCCGTTCTAATCAACTCCTCGTTTTCTTGTGGTTCGAAATTGGTGATCCGCAAAGCTTCTCCTTGAATTTCTATTGGAACTACTGCTTCCATCCCAAACGCCAAGCTGAAAGGACTCTCTCCCGTCGTCGACCTAGCCGTTGTTCGATAAGCCCACAACACTGATGGTAGTTCATCTACCCAGTTCGACTTCTCAGATTCGAGCCGCTTTTTGAGTCCATCCACTATGATTCAGTTTACTACCTCGACTTGGCCATTTGCTTGTGGATGTGCAACTGCGGTAAACACTTGCACAATTTTCATCTCTTCGCACCATCCCGTAATTTTCTTTCCTCGAAACTGAGCTCCGTTGTCTGACACCAAAACTCTTGGCAAACCAAATTTGCAACAAATATTCTTCCAAACGAAGTGGATCATGTCAGCTTCTGTAATTTTGACTAAAGGTTCGGCTTCGACCCACTTAGTGAAGTAATCTATTGCTACTACCAAAAATTGTTTGCTTCCCCTGGTCTTCACAAACGGCCCAACTATGTCGATTCCCCATCTAGCGAAGGGACAAGGCGAACAAGTAGTTAGCATATCTGCGGCTGGCGTGTGGATCCGCCATCCATGTTTCTGATAAGATTCACACTTTCTGACAAGCTCCTCAACATCATTCTTCACCGTGGGCCAATAAAAACCAGCTCGTACCACCTTCCGAGCTAAAGCTCTCGCTCCAGAATGTTCGGCACATCCTCCTTCATGAGCTTCTTTTAACACCTTAATCCCTTCTTCTTGAGATAAACATCTTGCATCTGTTGGTAAAAAGGTTTTCCTGTATAATAATCCGTCAATAACATAGTAGAAACGAACTTGCCTTTTTAACCTTTCTAACTCCTTCGCTGTTCCTTCCCTTTTGCCCTCCAAAAAATGCAAAAAAGGAGTTCTCCAATCGGGCTCTGCCTCGTCAATATTCATAACTTCACTTTCTCTCCCAACGCCCATCACAGTTATACTTCTCTGCGAACAGTCTCGCAACGAACTGCCTATCTTTGATAGAAAATCCGTCTTTTCATTTTCACTTCTGGGGATCTGTTCAATTTGAAGCTTTTCAAATCTGTTCTCCATATCTTTGATTTTGTCCACGTAGGAAATCATCCTCTCTTCTTTGACTTCACACTCATTTCGGAGTTGTTGTGTTACCAACTGTGAATCTGATTTCACTGTTAAGTGGCGCGCTCCAGCCTGTTCGGCTATCTTCAAACCCTACAAAAAGGCTTCATATTCTACTTCATTGTTAGATGCTTTGAACAAGAATTTTACGGCAAACTGTGATTCATCCTTTTCTGGACTAATCAGCAATATTCCAGCTCCGGCTCCTCGATGAGATGAGGATCCATCTACAAACAACTCCCACTCCTTCTTTTCTTGTGCTCTGGTTGTTTCTTGGATGAAGTCCGCCAAGGCCTGACCTTTGATAGCTGTTCGAGGTTTGTACTTGATGTCAAATTGACCCAGTTCGATGACCCATTTGACCAATCTCCCTGATGCCTCAGGCTTTCCCAGAATGGTGCTCAACGGATGATCTGTTCGCACTGTTATCGCATAACTCAAAAAGTATGGCCGTAATCTCCTGGCAGCAGTAACCAAAGCATAGGCCACCTTTTCGATCTCAGTATATCACACTTCGGTGCCTTGAAGAACTTTACTGACGAAGTAGACAGGGAACTGGTCCTTTCCTTCTTCTCGCACAAGAACGTTAACAGATTCTTCGCCAATCGCCAAGTATACCAGCAGCGCTCCTCCTTGAATCGGCTGCTTCAACAACGGAAGTGAAGAAAAGAACACTTTTAAATCGTCAAAAGCCTTCTGACATTGTTCGTTCCATCCGAACTGACTACTCTTTCTAAGGACTTTGAAGAAAGGCAATCCCTTATCCGCCAACCTTGATATAAACCTGCTTAGAGCAACAACTCGACCAGTTAGAACCTGTACCTCTTTTATGGTTCGTGGAGGAGCCATATCTTGGATAGCTCGAATCTTGCTTGGATTAACTTCAATTCCCCTCTCAGTAACCATATATCCCAGAAATTTCCCTGCTTTTACTCCGAACGAGCACTTTGATGGATTCAACCGCATCCTATGTCTTCGAATAGTTGTCATTGTTTCTCTCAAGTCTGCCGCATGAGTGTTCGCCTGAATACTTTTCACAAACATGTCATCCACGTAAGCTTCCATATTACGACCTAACTGGTGCTTGAACATCTTATCCACCATCCTCTGGTAAGTAGCTCCCGCATTCTTTAATCCAAACAACATCACAGTGTAACAATAGGTACCTGACGAAGTGATGAAAGAAACTTTGGGCTTATCTTTCGGATGTAACAGGATTTGATGATACCCTTGTGCAGCATCTATCATGCTGAGCAGTTCGCAACCGGCAGTTGAGTCCACCAATTTATCGATTCGAGGGAGTGGGTAATGATCCTTTGGAGAAGCTTTGTTCAGATCTCGGAAATCAATACACATTCGCCATTTGTTTCTAGGTTTAGGCACCAACACCACATTAGCCAGCCACTGAGGGTATTGGATCTTCTCAATATGCCCTATCTCCAACAACTTTTGAACTTCTCTTTCTATTATCTCGTTTTGCTCATCACCAAAGTGCCTCAACTTCTGCTTGATTGGTCGAACCTCGGGCTTAGTATCCAACTAATGAACTGCTATATCCGGGTTTATACCCTTCATATCTTCCGACTTCCATGCGAACAAATCCACATTCTCTTTCAATACCTGCACAATCTCACTACGGTTTGGTTCGGCCAAATGACTGCCAATGCGAACTACATGTCCCGGTTGTTCTGAAATCAACTCAATGCTCATCAATTCCCCTTCTTCAAACTCCGCTGTGTTCGCCTCTCGTCCTTTCTTTCGACTCTGATCTCTTTCTCTATCAATCTCAGTTTTCTGTTCGGCCTTCCGTTTTTGGGATTCGGACTGGCGAACAGCAGCAACGTAACAGCACCGAGCTGTCTGCTGATTGCCATGGACTACTCCCACTCCCACAGTTCGTCCTTCCTCATTTTCCACTGGGAATTTCATCATCAAATGAGCAGGTGAGATAACAACTGCATAAGTACTCAACGAAGGACGCCCTAAAATCACGTTGTACTGCGAAGGTGCGTCTACCAATAGGAAAGTTATTGTCTTATTTTGCCTCCATTCCCTTTCTCCCAAAACCATGGGTAACTGGACCTTGCCAAACACTGTCACGGCTTCTCCAGAAAACCCATAAAGAGAAGTCTCCATCGACTTCACTTCGACTGTCGATCTCATCTTTCGAAAACAATCCATAAACATGATGTCCACCGAACTTCCGGTATCAACGAATATCCTTTCGACGTTAAAACCCCCAATCTCAACCGCAATCACCATAGCATCAAACTGCGGACTCTGGAGAGCTACTTTATCTTGAGTCCCAAACTGCACTACTACTTCGTCGAAAATTGTTTGAACCTCATCGCCTTTCTGTCGAACTGAATTCAATCTCGCCTTGCGAGCTCTGTTTGAGTCTCCATCCGTTGGTCCTCCTATGATCATGTGTATAGTGGGCTTTTCCTCCCTCTCAGGCCTGTTTCGCGGTGGAAGCGGCGGAGGGGGAGGTAGTTCAGGATGCTGTTGTCCCCTTTCTCTTCTAGGCTCCTCCCGAGCATTCCTCTGCTCTATGTTATCTTGTTGGCGAGGGCGAACATACTGAGCAAGCCTGTTTTCCCGAACTAATCTCTCTAGTTCGTCTTTGAGGTGCATGCATTCATCAGTACCGTGTCCATATTCGTTATGAAACTGACAAAGCTTGCCATTCCCGAAGATGGATGGCTTTTTGGGAGTCGGGCTCCAGGTCGCCGGCCATTTCAGTTGGGGCAGATTCCAGATCTCCATCAATACTTGTCCGGGAGAAATATTTAGGGGGGTATATTGGTCATACCTCCTACCAACTTTGTTATCTCGCAACGGCGGGGGCGCGAACCTCGCTCGAGATTCTCCCATCTCCTTCCTCCTTGTAGACTTCTGTTCCTGTGACTTATTAGCTCGGCTAGAGCTCTCACCCTTCTTAATCCGAACTGCCTCTTCCAGGTTGATGTACTTGGTGGATCTTTACAATAAATCATCAAAATTCTTCGGCATCTTCTTAACCAGAGAAGTATGAAGATCGCCCTCTTTCAAACCCTGTATGAAGGCATTGACTATTAAGTCATCTGAAGCCTTAGGAGCTTCCCGGGCTGCATCTGTAAACCTTCCAACATACTCTCTCAACATCTCATCCCCTTTCTGTTTTATCCCGAACAGAGTTTGAGTAGATCGCCGCTGTCTTCTAGCACTGACGAACTGGTGTAAGAATAACTCTAATAATTGTTCGAAGTCATGAATAGTTCCATCAGTCAGTTGGCTGAACCAGGTCTGGGCAGCCTTGGTGAGGGTAGTGGCAAACACCCTGCACTTGATGTCATCTAAATACCGGTGTAAGAGAGTGGTATTTTCAAATCGACACAAGTATCCCACGGATCAGTAGTACCATCGTAATCAAAATTCACCAGTCGAAAAGATGCCGGTAGTTCGTCTTCCATTACTTCCTCCGAAAAGGGATTCCCCCTTGAGCCTCTCGGAACTCGTCAGATATTACGCTGGACTTCCTTCAATTCTCTTTTCAGCTCATCAACCATTTCCGATAATTCATCATGGCCTCGTTTCTACCCCCGAGAGTGATGAAACTGACTTTCCCACTCATCCGTTCGTGACCTATAATCACTGGCCTCTTTCTCTTGCTGAGTATCCACATTATCCTGCTGTGACTCAACTCTTTGTTTCCCTATAGCCTTCTGGACAGCTGCTTCAATCAAATCCGCCAGTTCCTCCGGCATCAAAGTGATAGTACGAGGGGGATCCACCGGGGTAGGGCTCCGGTCACCCTCTCGATTTTCAGGTCTTCTGGATGAATCGCCGACTTCCATCATTCTTTTTTATCCTCTGGTATTCACCATGCTTGTTATCTCAACGCCTAAAAAACTCAGATTGATTCCCACAGACGGCGCCAATTGATGTTGCTCCGATCCAAAGCTCCGGTTCTTCAACCCAAAAACTCGAAATCTTGAACCTTGATGTTGCTCCGATTCGATTCTCCTACTTCCCGATCCAAAAACTGATGATCTTGAACACGAAGACCTAAAAAATAAATACCGGGAGGGGTTCCCGGCGATAGGACTCTGACGCTCAAGTCAGAAAAAGGAAGAGGATATTTTTGCAAGTGTACGTGTGTGTATTTTGAATTTAAGTGCGCATAAGGAAAAAATAAAGAATGAACACAAGAGGTATATATAGACTCCCTAGGATACGAGTTGGTTGAGATTCATCCCACAAAATATGGGATATGGACTAACAGATCCGCTGGAATAGCGGTTAGTTAGGTTCAAAGTCTGTTCGTCGTTTTCCCTGTTAATCAGTTCGCTATTCTGACTCCGAACTAAATCAGTTCCTCTTTTGTTAGTTCGATCATAGGGTTGTAAATCAGTTCGTTTAGCTTTGCCGCGTATCAGTTTATCATCGTCTTACAACTTATTTAGTTTGTCACCGTACTTCCCAACTGCATTAACTTGCGCCTCCTTAGTTCGATCTGAAGGCGGCCGAACAGCTTGTTTCTCCATACTTCAGCGACCTTGACTTTTGGTCTCAGTTCGGCTTCTAAGACAAGGACTCGGTTTGACTAGGTTCAGTAGAAGAGAAAGACTCGGTTCGACTTAGTTCGACCATATCAGGAGTAATAAAAGACAGGAAAAGCTTTCAGCAACCTTACGCTCCAAAAAAAACTGACTTCCTCTTCTCCTTTCCATTGCAAGGTTTTTCTCTCTCCCGTTTCTCCCTCTCCACTTCTCGTCTCCAGCCTTTTTCTCTATTTCTCTATTTGCTCCAGCTGCTGCGGCCCTGCCCTTGCTGCCTTTCTACCTGTGTAGGTGTGTGAGTGAAGTTTTGTGTGAGATATGGGCCACCATTATATGTTAAGTGGTTGGGCCGATTTCTTTATATCTTGGCAGCCCAAGTGCTAGACTCACTTGCTCAGGGCCCAGACCCATCTCCTTAAGTTGGGGGCTTTTAATCTGAGCCCTTCTTTTTGAATCCACGGATCTCGACTCTTGATCTGTTTATATATATATATATTGCTGCTCCCCCTCTCTCCACTCAAACCCTAAATCCTCTCTCTCTCTCATCTGTGGCGCCTCATCCTTCCTCTCTCTCCTCTGATCTTCGTACATCCATGAACCTCTGGTTGTCCTTGAGCCCGACGGTCCTTCTCGACCTCGGGCTGTCCTTTTCTGGTTATTTGGTCGGTTTTCACCATTTATTTTCTATCCTTGGGTTTGGGTAGGGAGAGAAAGCGATGAGCCTCACCCTATATAAGAGCTTATGCTTGTTTCTGAGATTGAGAGAGAGAAATAGGGTTCTTGGGAGTTCTCTGTGATTTCCTAGTGCTATGAGGCAGATAAACATGTGTTGATGATCTGTCTCTTCCTTGTTTGGGAGGGTGTGAGCTTTCTTCTTGGGGGGTTCAAGATCTGGGCTTGGCTTGAGGGTCCTTTGGTGCTACTGCCTGATTTCGTGGTGTTCTTGTGGTTGTGGACTAAGTGGAGACTGAACCAAGAGTGCTCTCTGAGTTGGCTCTCAACTCGTTCTTCTAATTCATGTGTTGAATCAACCTGGTGCTATCTCTCCTTGTTATTTACTACTTTATGTATTTAAGATTTCCTAGCAAATATGTATCTAGCTATATCTCTTGTAATACTTGTGCTAGACGTTGCTATGTATCTGGACTGACGCCCAACATTTTGGCTGCCGCCGGGGGTGGCAGCAGGTACTGGGCAGCACCGGGAGTGCTGGGTGCCAGGGACGACGCTGTTGGGCGCGACGGGAGCGTTGGGGCACGCTGCAGGAGGGCGTCGGGTATGCTGGTGCACGCGGGGTGCTGCAGGCGCATGCCGAGTCTGCGCTGGGGCTGGCCGATGGGCGCCCTTCATGCTGTTTTTGGCTGAATTGTAGTGTAGTTATGTGTGGGGTTGTGGGTCGTCTGGATAGGTGGAAGTCTGGTGGTCAGTCGGGTGTGATTCGTTGGCGACCCGGGTCACCGGAGTCGGTGGTGGCAATAACGGAAAGGGGCTGGTCGCAGCAGATTTGGGGTGATCGGGCCTGCGCCGAAGACTGCGCACAGGCAACATTCGACACGCCGATTCAGGCACTTTTGAGGATGGGACCAAAAAAATATTTTATGGCATATAATACGGTGTATGGGGAAGGTCTCCACCAAGTTTGGTGGCCATCCAAAGTCGGACGACCGATGAATAATTTTCGAAGTCGGGGCTGCATTTTTGCACCCGAACTGGAAATAATCACGGAGCAGGTCTTACAGAAGGAGTTTCCTAAAACTGTTCGTATGGGATGTTCTTTAGTGTATTGGGAGCATTCCTACCAAATTTCACCTTAAGGCGAGTCCGTTTGAGGGGCCTAAGATGCATTGAGGCAGAGAGTGGCAGTGCAGTGCACAATGGTGAATTTCAACCTATTGCAAGGGCAATTTCTAGATGATCGAATATCGGATGGGCTTGAGATTTCACAGCGTTAATATTCACACCGAGAGCTTTATTACAGGATTTAAAGAATCGGGCTTCACGAGGGTTACCACCGAACAAGGTGGGGGTAATTTCTATATTTCCATGTTTAAGTTTCTAAGTGAGTTTGAGGTGGGGGTAATTTCTATATTTCCATGTTTAAGTTTCTAAGTGAGTATGAGGTGGGGGTAATTTCTGTATTTCCACGTTTAAGTTTTTAAGTGAGTTTGAGGTGGGGGTAATTTCTATATTTCCATGTTTAAGTTTCTAAGTGAGTATGAGGTGGTGGTAAATTCTTATAAATTACATGTTGTGAACAATGTGTGCTGTTACGTGCAAATATTGTATGTCTCTAATTATAACGTGAATGTTTAAACGTGATATCCAAAGTGAAATGTGTTATGCTTCATAAATGATGAAATGTGGTGAAGGATATGGGGAAATTCTTGCTTTCCCATTTATGTGATCAGGTGCTATAACGTGAGATAGTTGACCGATGTGAGATGAATATGTTTAATTTGTAAATGTGGCATTATGTGCCTGTTATATGACAAAAGTGAATATGCAATGTTTGCAAGATGAAAAGGAATTATGATGAAAATAATATGTTAGCATGGGGGCTTAGATCCCCACTAACATTATGAAAAGAATATGTTAGCATGGTGTCTCAGATCCACACTAACATTGTGAAAAGAATATGTTAGCATGGTGGCTCAGTACCACACTAACATTATGAAAATGATATGTTTGCACGGTGGCTTAGAACCACAATAATGTTCATGGCGGCTCAGAACCGCAATACGGTGGCTCTGAACCATAATAATGTTCATGGTGGCTTAGAACCACAAAAATGTTTTCATGACGGCTCAGAACCACAATGTTTTCCAAGGCGGTTCAGACCCGCAATTATGTACTTGATGAATTATATGTCTAGTAGCTGGACGCCCAAATGAAAAATTTATTAAACTCTGATATTCTACAGTAATGTAAAAGAAACGGGGCGTTACAGGTGGTATCAGAGCGGGTCTATGAATCTGTAGACTCGCTAAAATATTTTGTTTTTAAAAAAGTGTTTTGTCCCAACATAAATTTTTATTAGCTACGGTCATTCACTTGTACCCTACCACTCTGGCTTCAAAAAGGTACGTATTGCTAAGATGTGTAACTGTTTTATGACCTTGAATCTAAGCGATAAATGGATTCGTATGCAAAATTTTCTTGTTTGGTTACTTTAATGGAGTATGATCTGGTTGTTGTCTGATGTCACTGTTATTGACACACTGCTTATTAGACGCCGCCACTGAGCCGCTGACTGCAGCAGCATGAGCTCGTGTGCGTAGATGGTCGTTCGCAGGAGTTGGTGCAGTGCTATGTGATAGATTATATTATGTTATACTATCTGTGAGCTTTATATGGATTGGTGAACACTGTCACTAGCCACTATGTGTTGGGTGAGTTAGTGTGAATGTTTTGCCAAGTCGTTGGGTTACATAGGGATGAGACTACCATGGGCCCTTGTCTATGACAAGATGAGCCAGTGTGTGTGTTCTCCCAAGTACACGAGTGTGATACGTAAAGCCACGACTAATACTTGAGGTCTATGGGGACCATGTGTGGATGTTTGTAATATATTTCATGATGTTTTAATGCTTGAGGTCTATGGTGACCATGTGTGGAGGATTGTAATATGTTTCATGATGTTTTGCTTATGATGTACTTTTATGGTGGGTATATGCAAGTTGGGTATATGTTACCCTACATGACAATATTATGCTGTGATGATAAATGAATGATAGAGAAATCTATTGAGGTTATTAATTGATTTATGGAATAATGTTATTGGTTGAGTATAATGTTTCTCGAGTGTTCTAATACCACATAAACATTAATGTAAGATATAGTTTTCATAAAAGGTGATGATAACTAGAATAACATAGTTGTTCAAGATGGACTTCACATGTTTTGAACTTTAGGAATAGAGTGATGCTAGAAATCTCACGATGGATAAAATTCCTAGGCCTACGTTCATGATAACGGTACACTCTGGAATTTTAACTGATTAAGCATGGATTGGATGACCTCGGAGGAAAAATGATGATTGTTGTTGTGCGAGACTAAATCGAATTCAAGACATGATACCCTAACTTTTCTCTTGGATGTGAGTCGGATATTTCGTTCTAGATTCTATTCCTTGTACCTTCTTTTAACTCAACATGAAGAACACTTGAGGATTACGTAGGGTACCTTACGAAAATAAAAATTATATGAAAATTTTAAAAAGTACGAGTTCTGGCTGGATAGAGTCGCTTTTCTCGGGCACATAGTTTTTTTCAGTGGAATCGAGGTACATCTAGCAAAAGTGAAGGCGCCAACCAACGTAAATGAAGTACAAAGTTTTTTTGGGTCTAGCTAGGTACTATAAAAGATTCATTAAGGAGAATTTAAAGATTACCACCCAAGGAAGGCGAACGTGGTCGCCAAAACTCTTAGTCGAAAGAGTAGAGGCGAGGTAGCTAGCCTGCCTACCAGTCAGTACCAACTGATAAAAGAAATGTACGAGCTACATCTGGAAGTGGTTACGCCTCCGAGCAATATTAAGGCTCGAATCGCGGCTCTACTGATCAAGCCCACGCTTAGAGAACAGATAGTCAAAGCTCGGAAGAAAGACAAATTCTTGCAGAGGATAAAGGCACGTACGAAGAAAGGAATTGTAGAGGAATCAGACCGTTTGAAGTTCTCGAACGAATTTGCAATGTAGCTTATAGATTAGCCCTGTAGCCGAACTTCGCAGGAATCCAATAATGTTTTCCACGTGTCCATGCTACGTATTTGACTCAAACCACGTCATCGATCAACAAGATATCAGACTCGAGTAAGACTTGACATACGAGGAAGATTCCAGTGGTCATCCTAGACAAAAGAGTTCATGAATTAAGGAATCGATAAGTTTTTTTAGTCAAAGTCTTTTGGAGCCATCATGACATCAAGGAGGTGACTTGGGGAAAAGAAGAAAAGATTTTTGGCGAAATACCAGATCTGCCGTATTACGGTACGTAACCAAATTTTGAAGACGAAATTTCTTTGAAGGAGGGAAGGATATAACACCCCAAATAAATTAGCTAAGGTGTAATGTTATATATATATATATAAATATATATGTTGCTAATTAATTAACTATGTATCAGAATTAACTATTTAAGCTTAAGAATTAATTAATTAAGATTATATGTTGCTAACTAATTAATTAAACTAAGAATTTATCTAATTAAGTGATAATTTTAATTAAGTTAAGAATTAACTAATTAAGTGACAATCTTACTTAAGTTAAGAATTAATTAACTAAGCCTAAGTAATTGATTAAGTATAATGATATATATATATATGTGTGTGTACAAGTATCTAATTAATTAGTTGGATAAAATCAAGTTAATTGTGCAGTAATTAGTTAAGTTTAAGTAATTAATTAGTTAGGAATAACAAGTAAGTAATTAAGAAGTGAAAAGCATGACATGCCATTTATTTCTTATGTCTCGCCACCACCTGCTTCTTTTTCCTTTATGGCAAGACACCTAGTATGCTAACCATTTTAAGTGTGAAAGGGAATGGGAGGGAGTAATAAAAGACAAGAAAAACTTTCAGCAACCTTAGGCTCAAAAAAAAAAAACTGACTTCCTCTTCTCCTTTCCATTGCAAGGTTTTTCTCTCTCCCGTTTCTCCCTCTCCACTTCTCGTCTCCAGCCTTTTTCTTTCTTTCTCTGTTTGCTCCAGCTGCTGCGGCCCTGCCCTTGCTGCCTTTCTACCTGTGTAGGTGTGTGTGTGAAGTTTTGGTTGCCGCCGGGGGCGGCAGCAGGTGCTGGGCAGCACCGGGAGTGCTGGGCGCCGGGGACGGGGCTGCTGGGCGCGAAGGGAGCGCTGGGGGCGCTGGGGCGCGCTGCAGGTGGGCGTCGGGTATGCTGGTGCGCGTGGGGTGCTGCAGGCGCGTGCCGAGTCTGCATTGGGGCTGACCGATGGGTGCCCTTCGTGCTGTTTTTGAGGGGCCTAAGATGCATTGAGGCACAGAGTGGTAGTGCAATGCGCAATGGTGAATTTCAGCCTATTGCAAGGGTAATTTCTAGATGATCGAATATCGGATGGGCTTGAGATTTCACGGCGTTAATATTCACACCGAGAGCTTCATTATGGGCTTTCGGGATCATAAATCGGAGCTCAGACGAGGAAGATACGCGATGACGATTTTCTTTCTAATGGGCAATGAATTTTAATTTGCAAGATTTATTTATTGTGCAAGATTAGTTTACTTCGCAAGATTACTTTGCCTTGCAAGTTTAATTTTTACCCTTGCAAGTTTAATTCTTTCCTTGTACGAAATGTAGACGAAGGACCACACTAGTTTCCTGAAACGTATTAGTTTTTCCAAGAGACCACTTGATTGAGGTGAAGGAACGAACTTAGAATTTAAAGAATTGGGCTTCACGAGGGTTACCACCGAACAAGGTGGGGGTAATTTCTATATTTCCATGTTTAAGTTTTTAAATGAGTTTGAGGTGGGGGTAATTTCTATATTTCCATGTTTAAGTTTCTAAGTGAGTATGAGGTGGGGGTAATTTCTGTATTTCCACGTTTAAGTTTTTAAGTGAGTTTGAGGTGGGGGTAATTTCTATATTTCTATGTTTAAGTTTCTAAGTGAGTATGAGGTGGTGGTAAATTCTTATAAATTACATGTTGTGAACAATGTGCGCTCTTACGTGCAAATATTGTATGTCCCTAATTATAACGTGAATGTTTAAACGTGATATGCAAAGTGAAATGTGTTATGCTTCATAAATGATGAAATGTGGTGAAGGTTATGGGGAAATTCTTGCTTTCCCATTTATGTGATCAGGTGCTATAACGTGAGATAGTTGACCGATGTGAGATGAATATGTTTAATTTGTAAATGTGGCATTATGTGCTTGTTACGTGACAAAAGTGAATGTGCAATGTTTGCAAGATGAAAGGAATTATGATGAAAAGAATATGTTAGCATGGTGGCTCAGATCCCCACTAACATTATGAAAAGAATATGTTAGCATGGTGGCTCAGATCCACACTAACATTGTGAAAAGAATATGTAAGCATGGTGGCTCAGTACCACACTAACATTATGAAAAGGATATGTTTGCACGGTGGCTCAGAACCACAATAATGTTCATGATGGCTCAGAACCGCAATATGGTGGCTCAAAACCATAATAATGTTCATGGTGGCTTAGAACCACAAAAATGTTTTCACGACGGCTCAGAACCGCAAAGTTTTCCAAGGCGGTTCAGACCCGCAATTATGTGCTTGATGAATTATATGTCTATGTTTCCTGTTATATTTTAACTGCCCACAAGTCCCACCCCACTGAGTGTCTTTATACACTCATCCCTTTTTATGTTAAATTGTTTTCAGCTTAAGGAATCATTGAGCGTGGTGTGCAAGTGGTGGATGCTAGTAGCCGATGTTTTAAAGATTACAAAAGAGTTTTATTGGATTTGAAAGTGGTGTTATATTATTTAATTGTATAGAAAGTACTCTTGAAACCTTTTTGGGAAAAACTTAGTTTGCAAAGCTGTACAGTTTTAGCTGTATGATTATAAAGAAAAAAAAATATTTTCTTCCACTGTGTATGATTCACGTTTTATAAAACAGAAATGTTTGAATTCACTATCTTTAATTGCAAGTTTAAATTATCTTGGAAAGGCATATTTTATCAAGTAGCTGGACGCCCAAACGAAAAATTTATTAAACTCTGATATTCTACAGTAACGTAAAAGAAACGGGGTGTTACACCCGACGCCCATCTGTGTGCACACCAGCGCCCCCAGCGCCGACCTGCGCGCGACCAGACACCTGTCACCGCCTCCGGCGGCGGCCGACAGCCCACATGACGGCGCACCCTGCACCGGCAACTCACGGCGGCAGCAACAACAAAATCAGCGCAACAACAGTAACATAATGAGGAAGGGAGAGAGAGAGAGACCGATGGAGAGAGAGATGGAGAAAAAGGAAGTCTGTGTGTATCAGCGTATTGTGCTCCTCTCTTGCTTCCCTTCTTTTTTTATTATCCTTCCATTTCCCTTTTCACACCCAAAACCAGTTTAACAAATTGGTGTCATCTAATTGAGAGATAGAGAGAAAACAGATGGCGTGGGAAAAAGAAAGTGAATCAGCATATGACATATAATTTTTCTTAATTTATCAAATATTATGCTTAACTAATAAATTACTTAGGTTTATTAATTAATGCTTATACCTAGTTAATTAATTAGATATACATATACATATATTATACCTTAAATAATTAATTGGGGTGTTATATCCTTCCCTCCTTCAAAGAAATTTCATCCTCGAAATTTGGATACGTATCGTAATACGGCAAATCTGGGTGTTTCGCCAAAATCTTAATGTCGTGATGGCTCCTAAGGACCTTGACTAGAATGACATCTTGATTTTCTCTATTTGTAGATTCTCTATCCAGGATGGCCACTGGAATTTCCTCGTATGTCAAGTCTTACTCGAGTCCATTATCTTATTGATCGATGACGTGGCTTGAGTCAAATAAGTAGCATGGACACGTGGAAAACGTTATGGATTCCTGCGAAGTTCGGCTACAGGGCTAATATATAAGCTACTTCACAAACCCGTTCGAGAACTTCAAATGATCTGATATATCTTGGTTTCAGCTTCCCTCTTTTTCCGAAGTGATAACTCCTTTCGTGGGCGATACCTTCAAAAATACTTTATCTCCCACTTCCACTCAGGTATTTCTAGTAGCATGAGCATTCCTGCCGGCCATTGATGATCTGCTTTTACCTGTTGGCATACCAAGCACTTCTTGTCGAACTGTCCAATTCTTCCCTTCATATTCCTCCACTAAAAGTCTCATTCACATTTCTATGCATCCTTGTACCTCCAGGATGTGTTGTGTATGGCATTTTATGCGCTTCTTCCAGTATTCCTCTTCTTAGCGTGTCATCCTTTGATACGCAGAGTCTTCTCTCAAAACTTAGGGCACCATCTATTGATATTACCAACCCTTCTACAATTCCTTTCTTCGTACGTGCCTTTATCCTCTACAAGAATTTGTCTTTCTTCCGAGCTTTGACTATCTGCTCTCTAAGCGTGGGCTTGATCAGTAGAGCCGCCATTCGAGCCTTAATATTGCTCAGAGGTGTAACCACCTCCAGATGTAGCTTGTACATTTCCTTTGTCAGTTGGCACTGACTGGTAAGCATGCTAGCTACCTCACATCTGCTCTTTCTATTAAAAGCTTTGGCGACCACGTTTGCCTTCCCTGGGTGGTAATCTTTGAAATCCCCTCAATGAATCTCTTATAGTACCCAGCCAGACCCAGAAAACTTCGTACTTTATTTAAGTTGGTTGGTGTCTTTACTTTTGCTGGATCTACCTCAATTCCCCTAAAAGAAACTATGTACCCGAGAAAAACAACTCTATCCAGCCAGAACTCGTAATTTTTTTTTAAATTTTTTGTATAACTTTTATTTTCGCAAGGTACCCTATGTAATCCTCAAGTGTTCTTCATGTTGGGTCAAAAGAAGGTGTAAGGAATAGAATTTGGAACGAAGTATCCGATTCACATCCAAGAGAAAAGTTAGAATAGCATGTCTTGAATTCGATTTAGTCTCGCACAACAACAATCATCGTTTTTCATCTAAGGCCATCCAATTTGTGTTTAATCAATTAAAATTTCAAAGTGTATCGTTATCATGAACGTAGGCCTAGAGATTTTATCCATCGTGAGATTTCTAGCATCACTCTATTCTTGAAGTTCAAAACATGTGAAGTCCATCCTGAGCAGTTATGTTATTCTAGCTATCATCACCTTTTTTGAAAGCTCTAACTTGCATTAGTGTCCATGTGATATTAGAATACTCAAGAAACATTATACTCAACCAATAACATTATTCCATAAATCAATTAATAACCTCAATAGATTTCTCTGTCATTCGTTTATCATAATAGCATAATATTGTCATGTAGGATAACATATACCCAACTTGCATATACCCACCATAAAAGTACATCATAAGCAAAACATCATGAAACATATTACAATCCTCCACACATGGTCACCATGGACCTCAAGCATTAAAACATCATGAAACATATTACAAACATCCACACATGGTCCCCATAGACTTCAAGTATTAGTCGTGGCTTAATGTATCACACCTGTGTACTTGGGAGAATACACACACTGGCTCATCTTGTCATAGACAAGGGCCCATGGTAGTCTCATCCCTATGTAACCCAACGACTTGGCAAAACATACACACTAACTCACCCAACACATAGTGGCTAGCGACAGTGTTCACCAATCCATATAAAGCTCACGGATAGTATAACATAATATAATCTATCACATAGCACTGCACCAACTCCTGCGAACGACCATCTATGCACACGAGCTCATGCTGCTGCAATCAGCGGCTCAGTGGCAGCGTCCAATAAGCAGTGTGTCGATAACAGTGACATCAGACAACAACCAGATTAGATTCCATTAAAGCGATTTTACAAGAAAAACATTGACAAACACATTTTATAGCCAAAAAGCTCATACTTTTGTGAAAAGTTATATCAACACAATTCCGTAGCCATAACAATATGCAAAAGTCCTAGATAATCGCATCTACATATTTTTGTAACATAACGTTGAGATTTGTAAAAATCTATAAGATTCCCACTCCCACATAGATCCATAGTCATAAATCAGTACACATCTTAACATTGCATACCTCAGTGAAGCCGGAGTGGTAGGGTAGAAGCGAATGCCAGTAGCTAATAGAAATTTATGTTGGGACAAAACACTTTTAGAAACAAAATATTTCAGCGAGTCTACAGAATCATAGACCTGCTCTGATACAACCTGTAACGTCCCGTTTCTTTTACGTTATTATAGAATATCAGGGTTTGATAAATTTTTTGTTTGGGCGTCCAGAAACTCGATAAAACATGCATTTCCAAGGTAATTTAAACTTGCAAATAAAGATAAGTGAGTTCAAACATCTCTGTTTTATAAAACGTGAATCATACACAGCGGAAGAAAATATTTTTTCTTTTCTTTATAATCATACAGCTAAAACTATACAGCTTTGCAAACTAAGTTTTTCCCAAAAAGGTTTCAAGAGTACTTTCTAAACAATTAAATAATATAACACCTCTTTCAAATCCAGTAAAACTCTTTCGTAATCTTTAGAACATCGGCTACCAACATCCACCACTTGCACACCACGCTCAAGGTTTCCTTGAGCTGAAAACATTTTTGACATAAAGGGATGAGTGCATGAAGACACTCAGTGGGGTGGGACTTGTGAACAATTAAAACATAACAGGAAACATAGACATATAATTCATCAAGCACATGGTTGCGGTCTGAGCCGCCTTGGAAAACTTTGCGGTTCTGAGCTGTCGAGAAAGCATTTTTATCTTGCGGAACTTGTCGCCAAATACGTCTTGTGGAACTTAGCCGCCATTTTACGTCTTGCGGAACTTGCCGCCAAATACATCTTGCGGAACTTAGTCGCCATTTTTACATATTAAACCAACATAAACACATCACTCAATAGCACATAAATGCGGTTTTGAGGCCGCCTTTGAAAATACGGTTCTGAGCCGTCGTGAAAACATTTTTGTGGTTCTTTAACCACTTGCAAACATGTAGTTCATTAGCCACTTGGGTGCGGTTCTTTAGCCGCTTTGATGTGGTTCATTTGCCATTTTGATGTGGTTCATTAGGCACTTGCAAACATGTGGTTCATTAGGCACTTGCAAACATGTCATCAATACAAACACGTTCATTCACTTTGCAAATAATGCACCTTCGTTTGCACTTTGTGGTAAAGCATAAAATGCAATCTTCATAGAATAATCATATACATTCCATGCAAACATATAATTTCCTTTCAATAACCACGTGTTCCACGTAAGCACATAACTTTACTTCAATAACCACCTATATTTCACATAGGCACATAATTTCACATCAAACTCACTTGGAACTCAAGACATAACAGTCAACATTCAGAAACAAAGAAGCATTGCACATGAATTAGGGGTTTAATCAATACCTCTCTCGGGTCTTTAAGCCCAACGTATTTCGGATCCTTTAAGTCCAGCGTATTTCAGAGTCTTTAAGTCCGACGTATTTAGACCTCAATAACCTCAACATTCAAATCAATGAACCTCAATATTCTTACATTACCATCGCAACCTCATTTGCTTTGTAATTAACACACATTTGTTCTCGTCACGTATTAATGCATATAATGCAACATTCACAGAGTAATCATATACGTTTCACGTAGGCATATAACTGCACGTTAACTCACAAGGAAACATAAACATGGAAGCAATTAATTTACCCCCACCTTGTTCGGTGGTAACCCTCGTGAAGCTCGACTCTTTAAATCCTAGGTCCTTTCCTTCACCTCAATAAGTAGTCTCTTGGAAGAACTACTATGTTTCGAAGAATTAACGGGGTCCTTCGTCTGCGTTTCCAACAAGATATATATATATATATATATATATAAAAACATGTCTTAGCGGCTTAAAGAGACTATTCATCTCTAACTAGAACCTTGGATTGAGAACATTCTTAGACAGGATTCGATGGCATAAGTCTGTAAAATTAAACTTGCGAGGATGAATTAAACTTGCAAGACAATAAATTAAGTTTGCAAAGAATATTAATCTTGCAAGGGAAACTAATCTTGCAAAGTAAACTCATCTTGTATAAGTAACTAATCTTGTAAAATAACCCTCTCTTGCAAGGTAATTCATCTTGAAAAATAAACCCCTTGCACATTAAAAAGAAAACCCTTACCAGTTGGAAGGAAAACCGACATTTTTAATTTATCGTCGTCTCGCAACATTTTAGTCGTCGTTGCGTATCTTCCTCGTCTGAGCTCGGAATTGTGATCCAGAAAGCCCGTAGTGAAGTTCTCGGTCTGAATATTAACTCCATGAAATCTCAAGCCCATCCGATTTTCGATCGTCTGGAAATTGCCCTTGCAATAGGCTGAAAATTGACCGTTGTATACTGCACTACCACTCTGTGCCCCGATGCATCTTAGGACCCTCAAACGGACTCGCCTTAAGGTGAAACTTGGTAGGATTGCTCTCGACACATTGAAGAATATCCCATACGAACAGTTTTAGGAAAATATTTCGTTAAGACCTTCTGCTCCGCGACTATTTCCGGTTCGGGTGCAGAAATGCAGCCCCGACTTCGTAAAATTATTCCTCGGTCGTCCGACCTCGGATGGCCACCAAACTTGGTGGAGACCTTCCCTATACACCCTAGTATATGCCATTAAAACAAGTTTCCGGTCCCATCCTCGTAAGTGCCTGAAACGGCGTGTCGAACGCTGCCTGCGTGCAGTCTTCCGTTGCTGCTACCACCGACTCCGGCGACTCACACCGAACTGACCAACAGACTTCCACCTATCCAGACGACCCACAACCCCACACATAACTACACTACAACTCAGCCAAAAACAGCACGAAGGGTGCCCATCGGTCAGCCCCAGCGCAGACTCGGGGCGTGCACCAGCGCTCCCGGCGCACTCGTAGACTTCTCCCGGCGCTCGCCTGCGCGCCACCCAACACCCGCTGCAGCTCCCGGCAGCGGTCGAAAGCATACACACAAAAACAGCAACCCAAACACACACAATTAACACCCTAATCACACCTAACACAGCAAGCCTATCACCCTGAAACAGCAGCCCAAACACCCAGGAAACAGACCCCAAAACCCAGAAACAGACTACTGGCATGCCTTGGCACCGTCCCCGGCGCCCACCTACGTGCACACCAGCGCCCCCGGCGCCCATCTGTGCGCACACAAGCGCCTATCTGACATATAATTTTTCTTAATTTATCAAATATTATGCTTAACTAATAAATTACATAGGTTTATTAATTAATGCTTATACCTAGTTAATTAATTAGATATACATATACATATATTATACCTTAAATAATTAATTGGGGTGTTATAGATCATAACAGCACTAATGCACCGGATCAATTATTTAATTTTTTTTTAAAAATTTAATTTTCTAAAAACATTTTCATAATATTATCATTAAATGCGTTTACTAGTTCTGGTGCGATCATACAGGCACTAATGCACCGGATTATTTTTTTAATTATTTTTAAATATTTTAGTTTTTTTAAAACAATTTCATAATATTATAATTAAACGAGTTTACTGGTTCTGGTGCGATCATAACAAGCACAAATGCACCGGATCAATTATTTAATTTATTTTAAATATTTTAATTTTTTAAAAACATTTTTATAATATTGTCATTAAATGCGTTTACTAGTTCGGGTGCGATCATACCAGAACTAATGCACCGTATCATTTATTTATTTATTTTTAAATATTTTAATTTTTTTAAAACACTTTCATAATATTATCAATAAACGTGTTTACTAGTTTTGGTGTGATCATACCTACATTAATACACCAGATCATTTATTTAATTTTTTTTGAAATATTCTAATTTTTTTAAAACATTTTCATAATATTATCGTTAAACGCATTCACTAGTTCTGGAGCGATCATACTAGCACTAATGCAAGAAATCATTTTTTTAATTTTTTTAAAATATTTTCATAATTTTATCAATAAACGCGTTTACTAGTTTTGTTGCGATCATACCAGCACTAACACACCAGATCATTTATTTAATTTTTTTAAAACACTTTCATAATATTATCAGTAAACGCGTTTACTAGTTTTGATGCGATCATACCTGCACTAATGCACCTAATCATTTTTTTAAATATTTTTGAATATTTTAATTTTTTAAAAATATTTTCATAATATTATTATTAAACGCGTTTACTAGTTCTGGTGCGATCATAATAAAACATTTTCATAATATTATCGTTAAACGCGTTTACTAGCACTAATGCACCGTATCATTAATTTAACTTTTTTTTAAATTTTTTTCAAACATTTTCATAATATTATCAATAAACGCGTTTACTAGTTCTAGTACGATAATACCTACACTAATGCACCAGATCATTTATTTAATTTTTTTAATACATTTTCATAATATTATTGTTAAACACGTTAACAGTTCTGGTGCGATCATGCTAACATTAATGCAACGGATCATTTATTTAATTTTTTTAAATATTTTAATTTTTTTAAAACATTTTCATAATATTGTCATTAAATGCGTTTACTAGTTCGCGTGCGATCAAACCAGCACTAATGCACCGTATCATTTATTTAATTTTTTTTAAATATTTTAATTTTTTTAAAACACTTTCATAAAATTATCAATAAACGTGTTTACTAGTTTTTGTGCGATCATACCTGCACTAATACACCGGATCATTTATTTAATTTTTTCTAGAGTATTTTAATTTTTTTAAAACATTTTCATAATATTATTATTAAACGCGTTCACTAGTTCTGGAGCGATCATACTAGCACTAATGCAACATATCATTTTTTTAATTTTTTTTTGAATATATTAATTTTTTTAAAACATTTTCATAATTTTATCATTAAACGCGTTTACTATTTCTGTTGTGATCATACCAATACTAATATACCAGATCATTTATTTAATTTTTTTCAATATTTTAAGTTTTTTAAAACATTTTCATAATATTATCATTAAACGTGTTTACTAGTTCTAGTACGATCATACCTGCACTAATGCACCAAATCATTTTTTTAAATATTTTTGAATATTTTAATTTTTTAAAAATATTTTCATAATATTATTATTAAATGCGTTTACTAGTTCTGGTGCGATCATAATAAAACATTTTCATAATTTTATCGTTAAACGCATTTACTAGTTCTGGAACGATCATACTAGCACTAATGCACCGTATCATTTATTTAACTTTTTTTGAAATATTTTAATTTTTTTAAAACACTTTCATAATATTATCAATAAACGTGTTTACTAGTTTTGGTATGATCATACCTACACTAAAGCAACGGATCATTTATTTAAATTTTTTTTAATATTTTAATTTTTTTAAAACATTTTCATAATATTATTGTTAAACGAGTTTACTAATTCTGGTGTGATCATACTAACATTAATGCAACAGATCATTTATTTAATTTTTTTAAAATATTTTAATTTTTTTAAAACATTTTCATAATATTATTGTTAAACGCGTTTACTAGTTCTGGTGCGGTCATACTAACATTAATGCAACGGATTATTTTTTAATTTTTTTAAAATATTTTAATTTTTTTAAAATAATTTTATAATATTATCATAAAACACGTTTACTAGTTCTGGTGCGATCATACCTGCACTAATGCACCGGTTCATTTTTGTAATTATTTTTAAATATTTTAATTTTTTAAAAATGTTTTCATAATATTATCATTAAACGCGTTTACTAGTTCCGGAGCGATCATAACAGCACTAATGCACCGGATCAATTATTTAATTTTTTTTTTAAATTTTAATTTTCTAAAACCATTTTCATAATATTATCATTAAAGGCGTTTACTAGTTCTGGTGCGATCATACCAGCACTAATGCACCAGATTGTTTTTTTAATTATTTTTAAATATTTTAGTTTTTTTGAAACATTATCATAATATTATCATTAAACGAGTTTACTGGTTCAGGTGCGATCATAACAACACTACTACACCGGATCAATTATTTAATTTATTTTAAATATTTTAATTTTTTAAAAACATTTTGATAATATTGTCATTAAACGCGTTTACTAGTTCTGGTGCGATCATACCAGCTCTAATGCACCGTATCATTTATTTAATTATTTTTAAATATTTTGATTTTTTTAAAACACTTTCATAATATTATCAATAAACGCGTTTACTAGTTTTGATGCGATCATACCTGCACTAATGCACCGAATCATTTATTTAATTTTTTTTGAATATTTTATTTTTAAAAAAATATTTTCATAATATTATTATTAAACGTGTTTACAGTTCTGGTGCGATCATAATAAAACATTTTCATAATTTTATCGTTAAACGTGTTTACTAGATCTGGTGCGATTATACTAGCACTAATGCAACGTATCATTTATTTAATTTTTTTTAAATATTTTAACTTTTTTAAAACATTTTCATAATATTATCATTAAACGTGTTTACTAGTTCTGGTGTGATTATACTTGCACTAATGCACCGGATCATTTTTTTAAATATTTTTTGAATATTTTAATTTTTAAAAATATTTTTCATAATATTATCATTAAACGCGTGTACTAGTTCTGGTGTAATCATAATAAAACATTTTCATAATATTATCGTTAAATGCGTTTACTAGTTCAGGTGCGATCATACTAGCACTAATGCACCGTATCATTTATTTAACTTTTTTAAAATATTTTAATTTTTTTAAAACACTTTGATAATATTATCAATAAATGCGTTTACTAGTTCTGGTGCGATCATAACAACACTAATGCACCAGATCTATAACACCCCAAATAAATTAGCTTAATGTGTAATGTTATATATATATATATAAATATATATGTTGCTAATTAATTAACTATGTATTAGAATTAACTAATTAAGCTTAAGAATTAATTAATTAAGATTAATTGTTGTTAATTAATTAATTAAGTTAAGAATTTATTTAACTAAGTGATAATCTTAATTAAGCTAAGAATTAATTAATTAAGCTTAAGTAAGTAATTAATTAAGGTTTAATGTCTTAATTGTGGTTATTAAATAATAAAGCATAAGTATATAATTTCAAGCCATGAAATGGCTAGTCATCATTGTTTTTCCAAGCCTCACGCCACCTTACCCTCTTCCCTCCCCAAAACATGACACACATCTACATAACTAGTTTAGGTGTGAACTAAAGAAATAGAAAGGAAAAAGGGAAAGAAAGCAAGCAAGAAAAAAAAGAGCAGTACATAGTTTTCCACTTCCCACAGCTCTCTCCCCATCGGTCTCTCTCCTTCTCTCTCTCTCTCTCTGCCCTGCTACTGCCCTGTTGTCGTCTTGCTGCTGTGTTGCTGCTGTAGCACCCCGGATCAAAATGAGCATAATTGAATAATTAAGTATTTGAACCCCGACTTAATAATTATGTGCGTATGTTTTGACTGTTTAATTTAGTACATGCGTTTCAGATACTTGGCTAACGCCAGTTTTAGATTTAGATGGATATATGTTTCGTGACATGGAACCTAGAATATGATTTTACCAAGAGATTCGTATCGGAAATACGAGAAAACAGAAACAAACTAGCGGTTAATCGGAGACCCGTAGTTCAACTAACGAAGGAAAGGGTAAAATTTTGATAAAAGGTAAAAATAAAAATAATATTTTAATGAAAGGTAAATTGAGATATTTTTGGTAAATAGTAACTTTTCAACGGTAAAAAGGTAAATTCCAAAATCTATAAATAGGGGCTCATAACTTTCAAAACTTATACGTTTTCAAAGCCGACGACCCGAGCGACGCTCGCGACGCGAACACGTAAGTTCTCTTTCTTTTCTTTTCCTTTACGTTTTTATTTTCCGCCGACGCCGGAGTGCCGCCGGAGCACCGCCGCCGGAGCACCGCCGGAGCGCCGCCGCCGGAGCGCCGCCGCCGCCGCCGCCGCCGGCCAGCAGTGGTGCTGGTGGTGGTGTGTCGGGTGAAGGGTGCGCGCCGGGTTGTGCGTCGGGTCGGGCGTCGGGTGCGCGCCGGGATGTGCGTCGGGTGCGCGCCGGGTCGTGCGTCGGGTCGGGCGTCGGGTGCGCGCCGGGTTGTGCGTCGGGTCGGGCGTCGGGTGTGCGCCGGGATGTGCGTCGGGTCGGGCGTCGGGTGCGCGCCGGGTCGGGCGTCGGGTGCGCGCCGGGTGGTGCGTCGGGTCGGGCGTCGGGTGCGCGCCGGGATGTGCGTCGGGTGCGCGTCGGGTGCGCGCCGGGTGCCGGGTGTGCGCCGTGCGCCGGGTGCCAGGTGTGCGCCGGGTGCCGGGTGTGCGCCGGGTGCCGAGTGCGCCGGGTGCCGAGTGCGCGCGGGTGTGAGCGCCGGGGATCCAGCGTGCGCGGGCGACGGGGACCGGGTGGCTGAGGAAACTCGGCAGCTGCCGGGTGATGCGCGAGCTGTCGGGTTGGCTTTCGCCCGACGCCGGGTACCCGCGAGCCCCGGAGCACGTTACGCCGTATTTTCGATCCGTCGTGTCTTTAACGAGCGTTCTTCCGCCGGAACCTTTTACAGCTTTAATTATATTGTATTTAAGACCTAAGAAACACCGTAATTTGTAGGCTTTTGTGGACTAAGCTTGAGGTGTTGAGTTGTCAGACTTTCCGTCCTAGCTACTCACGCGGTAACCACTATACGAGGTGGGGGTAATTTCTAACTCTTAAACTGTTTACAGCTTTCCCTACTTATGAAATATGATTGGGAATCTAAGTGCTGTGTTTATACTTGCTGTGCCATATTATAACTGTGAAAGGACCGAGGTCCTCCGATCATGCATTCTGTTCGTCCCCTGCTATTTTCTACTACTCTGTGGAGGTGTCGTGAGCCTCTTGAAATGCACTAACGGTGAGATACCGTTATACAGGGTAAGACGGGGGAATCCCGCACCTATACGTCCCTTGCCATTTCTAATATCTGCTTTGCATATATCTGTGCTGTGACAACGTGACTGTAAGTTAGCTTTTCGGTATTTATATTTCTGTCTGGAGTCTTATGAGGTGGATGTTATCTCCACTGAGTGTATTCAACGCACTCACCCCTTAATCTGTACTCACACTACAGGAGATGAGGAAGCTGGTGAACCCTAGACGGAGGGGGATAGTGCTAGCTGTCGGTATTTCTGTTAAAATGTCTTAGTTTAAACTTTTCCAAACACGTTTACAAACAGTTAATGATCTGTATATATTTTTGGGTACTTGTGAGGATAGGAGATCCTGATGTTTAGCTTCCGCTGTATATGATGTATATTATCGGTGTGAGACCGAATGATATCGGCCGAGGCCGAAGGTGGTTGTGAGATGGGTTCTTGTCGTCCCTTATCTCTTTCTTCTGTTGTCCCTTGCTTAATTCTTTCTGTATGCGTTATGCGTCCCTTGCTTTTCTATCTTCACGCCCGGGAAAAACTCTGATATTTTTAACGAAAGATTTTGGGGCGTGACAGGTGGTATCAGAGCGGTTCTAATGATGAGAACTTGCTCGAACTGGTTTTAAAATGAGGGAAACGTGATTTGGAAAGTGTGATTTGGAAGTGAGAGAAAGGTTTTTAAAGCAAGTTTTAAAGGGGGGAAAATGTGATTTTGAAAGTGTGTTTGCAAAAATGTAATCGGATTTTCCGAAAAGGGTAAGATAGGCACTAGTCTCCCTCTATAGGTGACCCTCCTTGGTATGTGATTTATGGAATTAGCATGACTGCTTGTTCTGTGTTATTTTGTCCTACACTGTTTGATTTTGGGGGAAACGTCTCAGGCATGGATATATGATGTTAGAAACTTGTGTAAAATAATTGACAGATGAATAGGATTTACCGAGCGGGTAGAGGAAGAGGGAGAGCGCCTGTGATAGAGACGAGGCAGGAGCCGGAAGAGGATCCGGAGGAAGAGCCGGAGGAGGATCCGGAGGAGGAGTCGGAGGAGGATCCCCAGGAGATCGATGTAGAGGAGGATGACCCTCAGGATGGGCCAGCACCACCGTTACCTCCTGCTGATGTAGATTAGATGTATTAGAGGACATGTTTATGTATATATTATGATACTCGAGATACAGTATACTATGTGTAAACGATAGGATAGTTCTTGCTCCATAGATAGTGTACATACACCCTTTTGTGATGGTGTAGTACTATCCTTATTTTGTATTATGTATATATGTACATACATCATTTTGCTCATCCTACGGTGTTATGATATGCTTCATGTCGAGAAAAGTGTTGTCTGATCTATGTATAATATTATGGTATTAGTCATAATGGCTTATACGTATTTACTTATCATACCAGAAGCATGTCGAGAGGCAGACCAAGGAAGGAACAGCCGCAACCACCAGTTAACCCACTTGAGCGGGAAGAGAACGCCAACGACAACGATCTGTTAACTGTGCTACGAGGATTGGCACAACATTTTGGGACCAATCGGGCCGTCCCTCAGACAGCTAGGGTTGACCCGAATCTGATATATGAACAGTTCAGACGGTTTAATCCACCGACGTTCGACGGACGAGGAGAACCGATTGTGGCAGAGGAGTGGCTACGATCGCTGGACCGACTGTTCGAACATCTCACCTGCTCTACGGGACAGATGGTTAGCTGTGCTATCTTCCAGCTAACGGATGAGGCGAGTCATTGGTGGGACTCGTACGCACGGACTCTTCTGCCAGTACAGAAGGAACAAATGACTTGGGAGGAATTCAAAGAGATTGTCACTCATCACTTTATTCCTCAGTCATATGGGGACCAGAAGGAGACGGAGTTTCTTCGTCTCAAGCAAGGGAGCATGACTGTAGGGGACTATGAACGACAGTTCAATCATTTGAGCCGTTATGCCCCTCATCTAGTTGATACTGATCAGAAGAAGGCTCGAAGGTTCGAGAAGGGCCTTCGCTCAGAGATTAGCTCGATACTCGCCGGGCAAGGAACGCTAACTTATGCCAGTGTCCTCGAAAGGGCCCAGGAGATCGCTTCGCGGATGGGATTGGATGCAGTGCCCTTCAGAAAAACGTTTCATGTTCCTGCCAAGAGA
The DNA here is from genome assembly GCA_946896805.1 of Scutellaria galericulata. Taxonomy (NCBI): domain Eukaryota; kingdom Viridiplantae; phylum Streptophyta; class Magnoliopsida; order Lamiales; family Lamiaceae; genus Scutellaria; species Scutellaria galericulata. Next base: position 8,002,755 of record OX335794.1, read on the forward strand.
AAGTGGACTGGCCCAAGCCAGAGCGTTGTCCCTAATAAGTTTCCCAGAGCAAGTAACGCTCCGCTTCTCCCCAATCCCCGACCCGGAAATCCGTGCCCGAAGTGTAGAAGGGTGCACACGGGACCGTGTCAGTCTGAGACAAGGAGTTGCTACAATTGCGGGGCGCCAGGGCACATTGCGGCGAATTGCTGGAAGGCAAAGAACGCGCCGGCTACAGGACCGAATTCAAGGCCAGTAGCGGGTAGGGCGAGAGCTTACGCTTTGACTCGCCCGGAGGCCGCCGAGGGGTCAGAGACGATGGCAGGTATGTTAACAGTATCTGATATACCCGCTTTCATCTTATTTGATACTGGAGCGACACACTCTTTCATATCTGTCGACTTCTGTAAATTGCTGAAGCATGATGACGGTAGGATAGTCGCTCAAACTTTAGTAGTTAGTATCCCCTCAGGGAAGACGGTAAAGACAAAACACTTGTACCGTCGTCTTAAGATTGCCTTCGAGGATAAGACGCTTCAAGCAGATCTCCATGCTCTGGAGATGAAAGATTTCGATGTGATTTTGGGAATGGACTGGCTAGAGTCCAACCACGCGGTAATCAAGTGCCGTGAAAGGGAGATAACCTTCCAAGCACCGGGAGAGCCGGAGTTTACCTTCCACGGGGCACAAGTTAAGGTCGATTCAAGGATTGTCTCGGCCATGAAAGCAACCCGGATGCTCAGTAAAGGAAAGTGCGAAGCATGGTTGGTTAATATGATAAACTCCGAGAAGAAACCAATTGCTATCGAGGAGGTACCGGTGATAAAAGAATTCACAGACGTGTTCCCAGAGGACTTACCGGGTCCTCCACCAGATCGACAAGTAACCTTCAAGATAGATCTCATCCCTGGATCAGCACCAGTGTCAAAGGCTCCGTATCGGATGGCGCCGAAAGAATTGCAAGAATTGAAGGTTCAGCTTCAGGAGCTGTTAGATAAGGGCTTCATCAGACCGAGTGTGTCACCTTGGGGAGCACCGGTACTGTTCATAAAGAAGAAGGATGGTAGCTTCCGGATGTGTATTGACTACCGAGAGCTGAATAAGAAAACAATAAAGAACAAGTATCCACTGCCTCGGATTGAAGATCTCTTCGATCAATTAAGAGGTGCTAGTGTGTTCTCGAAAATTGACTTAAGATCGGGATATCACCAGATGAAAGTCAAGGATGCTGATATATCCAAGACAGCATTCAGAACGAGATATGGCCACTACGAGTTTGTAGTAATGCCATTCGGGTTGAGTAATGCTCCGGCTGTCTTCATGGATTTAATGAATCGCATCTTCCATCCTTATCTTGACCTTTTTGTCATAGTGTTCATTGATGATATTCTCATCTATTCATGCGACAGAGCGCACCATGAACAACATCTTAGAATCGCACTGGAAGTACTAAGGAAAGAAAAACTTTATGCTAAATTTAAGAAGTGCGAATTCTGGATGGACAAAATTGGCTTTCTGGGCCACATTGTTTCTGCGGAAGGGGTTGAGGTGGATCCTGAAAAAGTGGCAACTGTTAGCAATTGGGAGACTCCAACGAATGTAAAGGAAGTTCGGAGTTTCATCGGCCTAGCTGGATATTATCGAAGATTTATAGAAGGGTTCTCGAGGATCGCCACTCCGATGACACGCTTGACTAGAAAGGATGTGAGGTTTCAGTGGAATGAGCGGTGCGAGCGAAGTTTCCAGGAACTAAAGAAAAGACTGACAGAAGCACCAGTCTTAGTAGTTCCAGATATGTCCAAGGAATTCGTAATCTACAGCGACGCGTCCAAAGAAGGTTTGGGGTGTGTATTGATGCAGGAAGGAAAAGTGGTGGCATATGCATCACGCCAGCTGAAGGTCCACGAACAGATTTATCCGACTCATGATCTAGAACTAGCAGCAGTGGTACACGCCCTAAAGATCTGGAGACATTATCTCTATGGCGTGAAGTGTGCAATCTACACTGACCACAAAAGCCTGAAGTACTTCTTCGAACAGAAGGAGCTCAACATGAGACAAAGGAGATGGCTAGAGTTGGTGAAAGATTATGATATCACGATCCACTATCATCCCGGAAAGGCGAATGTGGTGGCTGACGCCCTTAGCAGGAAAGGGAAAGGAGTAGTGTCATCGATGATCACCAATCAACTCCAACTAGTCGAGGAGATGTCGAAACTTAATTTGGAGATACTCTCGCCACCGATCAGTATTGAATCCCGAATGGCAGCGTTATTTGTAACACCCACGCTGCGGGACCGAATTGTGGAGGCTCAGAAGAAGGATAAGTTTCTAAAGAAGATGAAAGCTCTGATGGATAAGGGAAGAGCTGAAGACTTTTCTTTAACTACGGATGGAGCTCTAATCTTCAGAGGAAGGCTGTGCGTACCTAAAAACGAGGAATTAAAAGAGGAAATACTCAAAGAAGCGCATTGCACACCTATAGCTGCACACCCAGGAGGTACAAAGATGTACCGAGACTTGAGGGCGAATTTCTGGTGGAGGAACATGAAGCGAGGTATAGGATTGTTCGTCAAGAAGTGTCTCGTCTGCCAACAAGTGAAAGCAGAACATCAACGACCAGCTGGGATGCTAACTCCATTAGAGATACCGGAGTGGAAATGGGAACATATAACCATGGACTTTGTGGTTGGTCTACCGACAACCAGACGGGGAAACCACGCCGTGTGGGTGATCGTGGACAGATTGACGAAATCCGCCCATTTCTTGCCGATCAAGATGACTTTTGGACTAGACAGATTGGCACGGATATACCTGGAAGAGATAGTCCGACTACACGGTGTACCGATTTCTATCACATCTGACAGGGATCCACGGTTCACTTCCCGATTCTGGCAGAGTCTGCAGAAGGAGTTAGGAACCAAGCTGTCTTTCAGTACAGCTTTTCACCCACAAACCGACGGACAATCAGAAAGAACCATACAGATCTTAGAGGATATGTTGCGGGCCTGTGTTCTAGATTTTCCCGGAAACTGGGAAGATCATCTGTGTTTAGTAGAGTTCGCCTACAACAATAGCTATCAATCAACCATTGGTATGGCACCTTATGAGGCCCTCTACGGAAGGAAGTGTCGATCACCAATATGCTGGGACGAAGTTGGTGAAAAGAAAATTCTGGGACCCGAATTGGTGGAACAAACAGTAGAAGTAATAAAGAAGATTCGAGACCGAATACGAGTGGCTCAAGATCGACAAAAATCGTATGCAGATAAGAGACGAAGAGAACTGAGGTTTGAAGTTGGGGACAAAGTTTTCCTCAAAGTGTCTCCCACTAAAGGAGTTCACCGTTTTGGAAAGAAGGGAAAACTGAAACCAAGGTACGTGGGACCGTTCGAAATCTTGAATCAAGTTGGGGAGGTCGCGTACCGACTAGCTCTACCACCGGACTTTGCTGGGGTGCACAATGTCTTCCATGTGTCTATGCTACGGAAATATATTTTTGATCCAAATCATATAATCAATCGAGAAGGCATCGAACTGGAGAAGGATCTGACATATGAGGAAGTCCCGATAGCCATCTTGGACAGAAAGAAACGACAACTTAGGAACCGAGAGATGGCTATAGTGAAGGTCCAGTGGAGCCGCCACGGAAGGGAAGAGGCAACCTGGGAGCTGGAGGACGAGATTTTGAGGAAGTACCCCGACATACCAATCCTAGGTATACGTTTGTTTGTCTTTCTAAGTATGTGCTCAATTTCGAGGACGAAATTATTTTAAGGGGTAAGGGATGTAGCACCCCGGATCAAAATGAGCATAATTGAATAATTAAGTATTTGAACCCCGACTTAATAATTATGTGCGTATGTTTTGACTGTTTAATTTAGTACATGCGTTTCAGATACTTGGCTAACGCCAGTTTTAGATTTAGATGGATATATGTTTCGTGACATGGAACCTAGAATATGATTTTACCAAGAGATTCGTATCGGAAATACGAGAAAACAGAAACAAACTAGCGGTTAATCGGAGACCCGTAGTTCAACTAACGAAGGAAAGGGTAAAATTTTGATAAAAGGTAAAAATAAAAATAATATTTTAATGAAAGGTAAATTGAGATATTTTTGGTAAATAGTAACTTTTCAACGGTAAAAAGGTAAATTCCAAAATCTATAAATAGGGGCTCATAACTTTCAAAACTTATACGTTTTCAAAGCCGACGACCCGAGCGACGCTCGCGACGCGAACACGTAAGTTCTCTTTCTTTTCTTTTCCTTTACGTTTTTATTTTCCGCCGACGCCGGAGTGCCGCCGGAGCACCGCCGCCGGAGCACCGCCGGAGCGCCGCCGCCGGAGCGCCGCCGCCGCCGCCGCCGCCGCCGTCGCCGCCGCCGCCGCCGTCGCCGCCGCCGTCGCCGCCGCCGCCGCCGCCGCCGCCGGCCAGCAGTGGTGCTGGTGGTGGTGTGTCGGGTGAAGGGTGCGCGCCGGGTTGTGCGTCGGGTCGGGCGTCGGGTGCGCGCCGGGATGTGCGTCGGGTGCGCGCCGGGTCGTGCGTCGGGTCGGGCGTCGGGTGCGCGCCGGGTTGTGCGTCGGGTCGGGCGTCGGGTGTGCGCCGGGATGTGCGTCGGGTCGGGCGTCGGGTGCGCGCCGGGTCGGGCGTCGGGTGCGCGCCGGGTGGTGCGTCGGGTCGGGCGTCGGGTGCGCGCCGGGATGTGCGTCGGGTGCGCGTCGGGTGCGCGCCGGGTGCCGGGTGTGCGCCGTGCGCCGGGTGCCAGGTGTGCGCCGGGTGCCGGGTGTGCGCCGGGTGCCGAGTGCGCCGGGTGCCGAGTGCGCGCGGGTGTGAGCGCCGGGGATCCAGCGTGCGCGGGCGACGGGGACCGGGTGGCTGAGGAAACTCGGCAGCTGCCGGGTGATGCGCGAGCTGTCGGGTTGGCTTTCGCCCGACGCCGGGTACCCGCGAGCCCCGGAGCACGTTACGCCGTATTTTCGATCCGTCGTGTCTTTAACGAGCGTTCTTCCGCCGGAACCTTTTACAGCTTTAATTATATTGTATTTAAGACCTAAGAAACACCGTAATTTGTAGGCTTTTGTGGACTAAGCTTGAGGTGTTGAGTTGTCAGACTTTCCGTCCTAGCTACTCACGCGGTAACCACTATACGAGGTGGGGGTAATTTCTAACTCTTAAACTGTTTACAGCTTTCCCTACTTATGAAATATGATTGGGAATCTAAGTGCTGTGTTTATACTTGCTGTGCCATATTATAACTGTGAAAGGACCGAGGTCCTCCGATCATGCATTCTGTTCGTCCCCTGCTATTTTCTACTACTCTGTGGAGGTGTCGTGAGCCTCTTGAAATGCACTAACGGTGAGATACCGTTATACAGGGTAAGACGGGGGAATCCCGCACCTATACGTCCCTTGCCATTTCTAATATCTGCTTTGCATATATCTGTGCTGTGACAACGTGACTGTAAGTTAGCTTTTCGGTATTTATATTTCTGTCTGGAGTCTTATGAGGTGGATGTTATCTCCACTGAGTGTATTCAACGCACTCACCCCTTAATCTGTACTCACACTACAGGAGATGAGGAAGCTGGTGAACCCTAGACGGAGGGGGATAGTGCTAGCTGTCGGTATTTCTGTTAAAATGTCTTAGTTTAAACTTTTCCAAACACGTTTACAAACAGTTAATGATCTGTATATATTTTTGGGTACTTGTGAGGATAGGAGATCCTGATGTTTAGCTTCCGCTGTATATGATGTATATTATCGGTGTGAGACCGAATGATATCGGCCGAGGCCGAAGGTGGTTGTGAGATGGGTTCTTGTCGTCCCTTATCTCTTTCTTCTGTTGTCCCTTGCTTAATTCTTTCTGTATGCGTTATGCGTCCCTTGCTTTTCTATCTTCACGCCCGGGAAAAACTCTGATATTTTTAACGAAAGATTTTGGGGCGTGACAGCTGCCCTGCTGTTCTATGTGTCTAAGTATGCTGCTGCTGTGGGTAAGAAAAATTCTGCTGCTGTTGTGTGTATTTCTCTGCTGTTCGAGAGCTTTCTTAGACTTTTAGAAGTTGAATTAGACTAAACCCTTTTACCAACATCAAGTTCATTGAGTCAAGATTATGTGGGTAACATTTCAGAAGATTTGGAGTTAAATTCGATTTACTATGAATTTTCTAAGAAAATGCGATTTTCTGACCAAACGTGAGCTGTTTTCGGGTCTGATTGGAACCTTCTCCTGAGTTGTAAACTTCACCTGTGTGTACGATATTTTACCAGATTATAGTAAAATATTTTAAGGACATGTAGAAATTTACCATGAAACTTTACGAGTATTATACGATTTACTACAAATTTTACAAATCAGCCTGTGTTTTCCTGTGCGTTTGGTCTGTTTTTCTGGGCGTTTGAGCTGCTGTTTCCGGGCGTTTGGCCTGCTGTTTTAGGTGTGTTTAGGGTGATAATTGTGTGTGTTTTGCGTGTTGGTTGATGGGTGAGCCGCCGGCGACAGGGGTCGCCGGCAGCGGTGGCGGCGACGACTGGAAACGAGCTAGAAACGGGCAGATTTTGGGGCGATGGAAAGGGGGTTTTCTTTTTATGTTTGTAGGAGTTATTTTTAAGTTTAGCATTGCATGCAAATTACATTTCAAATTCAATTCTTTTAGCTTGGCAAAGATTATTATATACTCTGCAAGTTGATTTTAGCTTTGCAAATTAACTTTGCAAATTGAGTCTTAACTTTGCAAATTGAGCTTTTACTTTGCAAACTGAGTTTCAACCTTGCAAATTGAATTTCTACTTTGCAAATTAAATGTAACTTTGCATGATTGAATTATTTTACAAAATTGATTTAATTTCGCAAGAATGAGTTATTTTGCAAGACTAATTTATTTTTGCCAAGTAAGTTTAGTTTCGAAAGATTTAGTTATTTTTACAAGATTTGTTTATTTTGCAAAGTTGATTCATTTAGCAAGATTTAATTTTTGTTCTTGCAAATTTATTTTTCCTTTGTTATAAGTCTTAACTTACACAAAAACCCATTTTTCCAAGTAATATGAGTCATCTTCCTTTATATTCAAAGTTCTTATCTATAGACCCCGATTATCGACCTTAGTTAGGAATATCATAACTCATGTTTTAATTTAAGTTATGAATAGTCTCTTTAAGCTGCTAGAATAAGTTTATATCCTCATATTTTGTAGGAAACGCAAGCGAAGAATCCAATATTTTTTCTTGAACCATAGCAGTTACTAGAGACACCACTTATCCGAGGTGGGGGTAAACTCTTATTAATTACATGTTGTGAATAATGTGCGCTCTTACGTGCAATTGTTGTATGTCTTCAATTATAACGTGAAAGTTTAAACGTGAAGTGCAAAGTGAATTATTTATACTTCATGAATGATGAATTATGGTTACGGCTATGGGGAAATTCTTGCTTTCCCATTTATGTGATCAAGTGTTATAACGTGAAGATGTTGGTTGATGTGAGAGGTGTATATGACAATTTGTAAACGTGGCGTTATGTGCTTATTACGTGCCAAAAGTGAATGTGAAATATTTGCAAAATGAAAGAAATTATTATGTGAATGTTATGTATGCTCGATGATGATGAAGTCATGGCAATATCATGATGATGATGATGAAGTCATGACAATATCATGATGATGAAGATGAAGTCATGATAATGTCATGATGATGATGATGATGATGATATGATGATGAATTAATAAAAATGTTTTCACGGCGGCTCAGAACCGCAAAGTTTTCCAAGGCGGCTCAGACCCGCAACTATGTGCTTGATGAGTTATATGTCTATGGTTCATGTTATGTTTTAACTGCTTACAAATCCCACCCCACTGAGTGCCTTCATACACTCACCCATTTTTATGTTAAAATGCTTTCAACTTAAGGAATCATTGAGCGTGGTGTGCAAGTGGTGGATGCTGGTAGCCGATGTTATAAAGATTACGAAAGAGTTTTACTGGAAGTGAAAGAGCAATATTATTTAATTTTATAGAAAGTGCTCTTAAAACCTTTTTGGGAAAAACTTAGTTTGCAAAGTTGTACAGTTTAGTTGTACAATTATTAAGAAAAAAAATTATATTCCTCTTCCACTATATATGATTCACGTTTTATAAAATAGAAATGTTCGAATTCACTTAAAGGCATGTTTTTCGAGTATTTGGAGGCCCAAACAAAAAAATTATTAAATTATGATGTTCTACAGTAACGTAAAAGAAACGGGGCGTGACAGGATCAATTATTTAATTTATTTTAAATATTTTAATTTTTTAAAAATATTTTCATAATATTGTCATTAAACGTGTTTACTAGTTCTGGTGCGATCATACCAACACTAATGCACCGTATCATTTATTTAATTTTTTTTAAATATTTTAAAATTTTAAAACACTTTCATAATATTATCAATAAACACGTTTACTAGTTTTAGTGCGATCATACATGCACTAATACACCGGATCATTTATTTAATTTTTTTGAAATATTTTAATTTTTTTAAAACATTTTTATAATATTATCGTTAAATGCGTTTACTAGCTCTAGTGCAATCATAATAGCACTAATAGCATAATATTATCATTAAACGTGTTTACTAGTTCTAGTGTGATTATACCTGCTCTAATGCACCGGATCATTTTTTTAATTATTTTTAAATATTTTAATTTTTTAAAAATATTTTCATAATATTATCATTAAACGTGTTTACTAGTTCTGGTGCGATCATGACAGCACTAATGCACCAGATCAATTATTTAAATTTTTTTTTAAATTTTAATTTTCTAAAAACATTTTCATAATATTATCATTAAATGTGTTTACTAGTTCTAGTGCGATCATACCAACACTAATGCACCAAATTATTTTTTTAATTATTTTTAAATATTTTAGTTTTTTTAAAACATTTTCATAATATTATCATTAAACGAGTTTACTGGTTCAGGTGCGATCATAACAACACTAATGCACCGGATCAATTATTTAATTTATTTTAAATATTTTAATTTTTTAAAAACATTTTCATAATATTGTCATTAAACGCGTTTACTAGTTCTGGTGCGATCATACCAACACTAATGCCCGATATCATTTATTTAATTTTTTTAAAACACTTTCATAATATTAATAAATGCGTTTACTAGTTTTGATGCGATCATACCTGCACTAATGCACCTGATCATTTATTTAATTTTTTTGAAATATTTTTGTAACGCCCCGTTCTTGTAAATTACTGTAGAATTTTAGAGTTTAATAAATTTTTCGTTTGGGCGTCCAGTTACTCGATAAAACATGCATTTCCAAGATAATTTAAACTTGCAATTAAAGATAAGTGAATTTGAACATTTCTATTTTATAAAACGTGAATCATATACAGCGGAAGAGGAATATATATATTTTTTTCTTCTTAATAATTGTACAGCTAAACTGTACAACTTTGCAAACTAAGTTTTCCCAAAAGATTTCAAGATCATTTTCTATACAAATAATTAATATGACACCTCTTTCCCTTCCAATAAAACTCTTTCGCAATCTTTAGAACATCGGCTACTAGCATCCACCACTTGCACACCACCCTCAAGGACTTCCATAAACTAAAACATTTTAACATAAAAAGGGGTGAGTGTATGAAGACACTCAGTGGGGTGGGACTTGTGAGCAGTTAAAACATAATAGGAAACATAGACATATAATTCATCAAGCACATGGTTGCGGTCTGAGCCGCCTTGGAAACTTTACGGTTCTAAGCTGTCGTGAAAACATTTTTGTCTTGCGGAGCTTGCCGCCAAATACGTCTTGCGGAACTTAGCCGTCATTTTTACATATTTAACAAATATAAACACATCACTCAATAGCACATAAATGCGGTTTTGAGGCCACCTTTGAAAATATGGTTCTGAGCCGCCGTGGAAAACATTTTGTGGTTCTGAGCCACCGTAGAGTTAATGTGGTTCTTAGCCACCGTAGAGTTAGTGTGGAACTGAGCCACCATGGAGTTAGTGTGGAACTAAACCACCATGGAGTTAGTGTGGAACTGAGCCACCATGGAGTTATATCATACACATAACAATTTCTTTCATCTTGCAAACATTTCACACTCACTTTTGTCACGCAACAGGCACATAATGCCACGTTTACAAATCATTCAAATTCAGCTCACATCAACCAACCTCTTCACGTTATAGCACTTGGTCACATAATTGGGAAAGCAAGAATTTCCCCATAACTTTCACCACATTTCATCATTCATGAAGCATACCACCTTTTACTTTGCATATCACTTTTAAACTTTCACATTATAATTAGAGACATACAATAATTGCACATAAGAGCGCACATTGTTCACAACATGTAACTTATAAGAATTTATCCCCACCTCATACTCACTGAGAATCTTAAACATGGAAATATAGAAATTACCCCCACCTTGTTCGGTGGTAATCCTCGTGAAGCTCGACTCCTTAAATCCTAGGTTCTTTCCTTCGCCTCACTCAAGTAGTCTCTTGGAAAAACTACTACGTTTCGAAGAATTAATAGGGTCCTTCGTCTGCGTTTCATACAAGTGATGGAGAACCATCCATACAAAACCATGTACACAAGAGGGACCCTTTGATCGTGCAAGAAGGTCCAATTACAAGAGCTAGAGCTAAGAAGCTAAAAGAGGCTTTGATGATCCTTGTTGTAGAAATTAAAGAAAATATTCATGAAGAGTCCAAGGAAGACCCGATATTGAATAGTATTGGATTGGAGATCACTTAGCATGTACTTCAACAACAGACATTAATGTATAGATAAATTAGTCAAATCTACTTTTTGATAAAGTAGTAGTCAAATCATGCTTTTTGCCTACTTAGGTGTTAAGCATTTTTGACTACTTAGGGGTTAAGCTTTAATGTCCTTGTTAGCATATAAATAGTTGTATGGGTCACTTGTAAAATGACACCTTTGATAAAAACGAAATTGAAGCTCTTAGCTTGTGTTTATTGAATTATCTCTTTGTGAGGTTTTCGATTATTCAAGAACTTATCAAGATCATCGAGCAAGATCTTGTGGCGTTCAACATACCGAGGTTCTTGGCTGATTATATAGCCAACGGGTCGAGGTTCTTTCGCTCTAAGTAAGATCAAACCAGATTCGATTTGGGAAGATCCGCTGCTTATCTTAATACGTTGGGTTCTTAGATCTTCATATCTAATGGGTCCTTCGTCGTATCCACATCAGTTTTTTGTATCAAAGCCATCTGGTATTTATCTGATTTGCTTTATCTTTCATTTCTTGTGGTATTGATCTGATTTGCTTTATCTTTCGTTTCTTGCTTACGTAAAAAAAACTCCAAGTTCCTTATCATTTTTTTAATCTTTTCATTGCTGTCCTCATAACAAGGAAGTGTTCGTAAAAAAAACGAAAATTCTGTTTGCACATCTACACAATAGTTCCTTGTTTCCTTCATCTATAGGACTAAGGGATTTTCAACGTTGCTGGAAAATTGCTTAACCTGATTTGTTCTTGATTTGAGTGGTAAAAGGCTAGAGTGGTGAGTTCTTTAGAGGGGAGGTAAAAGCCCATGAGTGAAACACGAGTGTTTTGTGAGGTATATCTTTGAGTGATATACGAGTGTTTTGTGAGACATCATGGATGACCATTCTACGAATCAAGGAGATGCTTTCAACCTTCAAGCTATGCAACAACAATTTGCTAGGATGGGAAATATTCTTGAGAGCATGGCTGAACGATTGGACAGATTGGAGCAACCAACCACTCGAGAGCGTGGGATTAATAATCCAATTCAAAGGAGGCAACATGAAGAGTGGGAATCGGAGGAAGAAGAGGAAGGTGTTGGGGCTGTTCACCAAGTTCATAGACGAAGAGGAAGGAGAAGACAAAATGATGAAGTTGATTGTGACTTGGGAAGCATCAAGATGAACATACCTAATTTCCATGGAAGAAGTGATCCGGAGACTTACTTGGAGTGGGAAAAAAAGGTAGATCTGATTTTTGATTGTCATAATTACTCCGAGGAGAAGAAGGTAAGGCTTGCTGCAATTGAGTTCACCGACTATGCTATAGTTTGGTGGGATCAATTCATTACAAATCGAAGGAGATATGGAGAGAGGCCTATTGCTACTTGGGCTGAAATGAAATCCATCATGCGTAAGAGGTTTGTACCCTCTCATTATTTTCGTGAGTTGTGTCAAAAGCTTCAATCTATGAATCAAGGCAACAAATCTGTTGATGAGTACTACAAGGAGATGGAGATTGCCATGATTAGAGCAAACATAGAGGAAGATCGAGAGGCTACCATGGCACGTTTCTTGAATGGGCTGAATAGGGAGATTGCCAATGTTGTGGAGCTTCAACACTACGTGGAGCTCGAGGACATGGTACATACAGCCATGAAGGTGGAGAAGCAACTTAAGAAGAAGGGTTCTTTCCAAATGAGTTCTACACCCAATTTTCAGTTTTCAAGCAAAGCCAAGGAAGCTGCATCTAAAGCAAATGATGGGGCAACTTCAAGGTCTCAACATGAGATGCCCAAGACCAGATTCACTGAGGCTGAAAAAGGGAAATGTAATATCTCAACTTTTTCACGAACTAGAGATATTAAGTGTTTTCGTTGTCAAGGTCGTGGACATATTGCATCTGATTGTCCAAACAAAAGGGTGATGGTTTTGAGAGACAATGGTGAGATCGAATCTGAAAGTGAGAAAGAATAAAGTGATGATGAGCAACTTGAGGAGACGGTACCCGAAAGAGGAGAACTTTTGGTGGTGATGAGAGCTCTAAACATGCAAGCAAAGATTGATGAGGCTGAACAACAAAGAGAGAACATCTTCCATACAAGATGTTTAGTTAACGGTAAGGTATGCATGTTGATCATTGATGGTGGGAGTTGTGCTAATGTGGCAAGTGCTGAAATGGTGGGGAAACTTAACATAGTTACTTCAAAACACCCTCATCCTTACAAGCTGCAATGGCTTAATGAATGTGGAGAAATTCGGGTAACTAAGCAAGTTTTGGTTTCATTCTCTATAGGAAACTATAAAGATGAAATTATGTGTGATGTGGTGTCGATGCATGCTAGTCATATACTCTTGGGCAGACCATGGCAATTTGATCGAAGAGTGAACTATGATGGTTATCTTAATCGATATACGCTGAAACATCGAAACAAAACCATCATGCTTGTACCTTTAACTCCACAACAGGTTCATGAAGATCAACTCAATTTGTCTCAAGCAAGGAGAGCTAGTGAGATTGAGAGAAAAAAAGATGAGAATGAGAGACAAAAACCAAGAGAAAAAAAGAGTGGAGATAAAAACAAGAAGGCTGATGTGAGTGTTTCTGAGGGAGAAAAAAAATTGGATGGAAATAAGGACTCAAAAAGAGTGAATTTCTATGCAAGAGGGAGTGAAATAAAGAGAGCCTTAGTAGAGAAAAAAATTGTGTTAGTGTTGATACACAATACACTAACGAACTAACTTCTTCTTTGCCAAGTTCTTTTGTGACTCTTTTACAGGAGTATGAAGATATCTTTCCAAAGGAAGAACCAAATGGTTTACCACCTTTGAGAGGCATCGAACATCAAATTGAATTTATTCTGGGTGTGACACTTCCAAATAGACCAGCTTATAGAGCGAATCCGGAGGAAACAAAAGAGATCCAAAGACAAGTAGAGGAGCTGATGGCTAAGGGCAAGGTTCGAGAAAGCATGAGTCCTTGTGCGGTATCGGTCATTATTGTACCAAAGAAAGCTAAAAGAGGCCTTGATGATCCTTGTTGTAGAAATTAAAGAAAATATTCATGGAGAGTCCAAGGAAGGCCCGATATTGAATAGTATTGGATTGGAGATCACTTAGCACGTACTTCAACAACAGACATTAATCTATAGATAAAATAGTCAATCATGCTTTTTGACTACTTAGGTGTTAAGCATTTTTGACTAAATGTCCTTGTTAGCCTATAAATAGTTGTATGGGTCACTTGTAAAATGACACCTTTGATAAAAACGAAATTGAAGCTCTTAGCTTGTGTTTATTGAATTCTCTCTTTGTGAGGTTTTCGATTATTCAAGAACTTATCAAGATCATCGAGCAAGATCTTGTGGCGTTCAACATACCGAGATTCTTGGCTGATTATATAGCCAACGGGTCGAGGTTCTTTCGCTCTAAGTAAGATCAAACCAGATTCGATTTGGGAAGATCCGCTTCTTATCTTAATACGTTTGGTCTTAGATCTTCATATCTAATGGGTCCTTCGTCCTATCCACATCAACAAGGAAAGAATCAAACTTGCAAGGCAAACTAATCTTGCAAAGTAAACTAATCTTGCAAAGTAAACTAATCTTGCAAAATAAATAAATCTTGCAAAGTGAAATCCCTTGCCCACTAGAAAGGAAATTGCCGTCGCGTATCTTCCTCGTCCGAGCTCCGATTTATGATCCTGAAAGCTCGTAATGAAGCTCTCGGTGTGAATATTAACTTCGTGAAATCTCAAGCCCATCCGATATTCGATCGTCTGGGAATTGCCCTTGTAATAGGCTGAAAATTACCGTTGCACACTGCACTGCCACTCTGTGCCCCGATGCATCTTAGGCCCCTCAAACGGACTCGCCTTAATGTGAAATTTGGTAGGAATGCTCCCAACACATTGAAGAATATCCCATATGAACAGTTTTAGGAAAATCTTTCGTTAAGACCTTCTGCTCCGCGACTATTACCGGTTCGGGTGCAGAAACGCAGCCCCGGCTTCGTAAAATTATTCATCGGTCGTCCGACCTCAGATGGCCACCAAACTTGGTGGAGACCTTCCCCATACACCCTATAATTAGCCATAAAAACAGTTTTTTGATCCCATCCTCTAAAGTGCCTGAAACGGCGTGTCGAACGCTGCCTGCGCGCAGTCTTCGGCGCAGGCCCGATCACCCAAAATCTGCTGCGACCAGCCCCTTTCCGTGGCTGCTACCACTGACTCCGGCGACCCGCGTCGCCGGCGACTCACACCCGACTGACCACCAGACTCCCACCTACCTAGACGACCCACAAACGCACACACAGCTACACCACAACGCAGCCAAAAACAGCACGAAAGGCGCCCATCGGCCAGCCCCAGTGCAGACTCGGCGCACCTCCAACACCCGCTGCAGCTCCCGGCAACGGTCGACAGCTCACCTGTCGGCGCACCCGGCGCCGGCAACCCTCGGCAGCAGCAGCACCGCGGGAGGACAGCAGCGAACAACAGCAGCAAAGGGGGAGAGAGAGAGAGTGTGTGTCGCTACACCGGCGGCGACGGCGATCGAGAGAACCGATGTACCTGCCGAAGCTTATACGAACTCCAGCGGCGGTGATGACAGCTCTAGAGTGAGATGAAGAAATGGCACAGTGAAAGAGAGAAGAGGTCGTGAGGGAGAGATTAAGAGAGAGATGGGGAGAAGTTGTGTATGTGCGTGTACTTCTCTTGCTTTTCCCCCTTTATTTTCCTTTCCCACTTGAACCAGTTCAGCAAGGATGTGTCATGCTCTTTTTTTTTTTTTTTTTTTTTCTCTTTGAGAGTGGGTGGCGTGGGTAGGCAGGTGGCGAGAGGCTTGTGATGAATAAGCATTCCATGCTTTTTGCTTAATCCATTTCTTGTTTTATTTTTTTATTTTTCTTTTTTTCTTATTTTGTTTAATTTTTTGCTTTAACAAATAATCATACAAATATATATATATATATATATATATATATATATATAATTACTTAGTTTCTCAACTACTTATGCATAATTAATTTGATCACCAAATTAATACTTTACCTCTTAATTAATTTAGATTATGATATAAAAATATCCTAGTTAATCCTTACTTAAGATTAATTAATTTATTCTTGGTTTAATTAAGATTATCACTTAGTTAAATAAATTCTTAGCTTAATTAATTAATTAGCAACATATAATCTTAACTAATTTATTCTTAGGCTTAATTAATTAATTCTTATACATGGTTAATTAATTAGTAATATATATATATATATATACTTAACATTACACACTAGCTAATAAGTTTGGGGTGTTATAATTTTAATTTTTTAAAAACATTTTCATAATATTATCGTTAAACGCGTTTACTAGTTCCGGTGCGATCATACTAGTACTAATGCAACAAAATGTATTAGTGTAACTTTATAGTCAAGATAGACTAATACCAAATTACACTACAACCGTTCCAATGGTTTGTCCAAATCCATCTTGGTTGTGAGCTACAATTTATAATCTATAAGGAACTGATAGCATGATCTTCTGTGTGGCACCACACACCATGTTATCTACAATATAGACTAATCTGGACAATAGCATTAACATATATAAAATGCAAACATTTGATCATAATGAATCTCATATCATAAAGATGTTCATACAAAAGCTAGGCTTTATCTACAATATAGACTAATGTGGACAATAGCATTAACATATATAAAATGCAAACATTTGATCATAATGAATCTCATATCATAAAGATGTTCATACAAAAGCTAGGCTTATAGTATCCATCCTAACACCTAGTGCTGTAAGCAGTAACTGACTGGTGCTGTAAATTCAAGTAACTTGCAGAACAGTAAAGTTTTAAACATATTTTGAAAATCGACCAAGGTTCATTCAACCCCCCCTCTGAACCTCAGACACCATTTGGGACCAACACAACCTATTGATGAAGATTAGATTAAAAGGATAAGACTCAATATTAATGTCGACTATTGATGAGGAGGATGTGGAAATACTCAATGGTATATTATTTTCACCTCAAATCAACCCCAAAGTGTAATTAACGAGACCTTAAATATAATTCATTGAATTTCTTGGAGAAATCTAGATGCTTAAAGGCGTGAACAATGATAAATTTTGTTATTGAGGTACATTTTGTTTTAGAATGAGAACCTGAAGTGAGTACAATGTATGTTCCAAGTTTTTCGATATAATCTTTTTATTATTTGTTTGTCTCTTACAAATTGGTATGTTCCAAGTTTTCTTGTATAATTTTTATTATATTTTGTTTGTTCTGACAAGTTGGTATGTTAATTGTTTATTGGTATGGTTAATTTTATTTATTATACCTAACAATTTTTAAGTATTGAGTCATTTTTTATATATTTTCTTTAATATTGAGTTTCATCTTTTTAATCTAATCTTCATCAATAGGTTAATTAATAACAATGAAAAAATAACTACATAAAAAATTAACTTTATAAAATAATGATCACTGAAAAAAAGAAGTAAAGAAATAAATATATATATCAACTATTAGTATTAATAAAAATAAAATAATTAACTAAATAAAAAATTAACATTGTAAGAAATGAACTTACAAAAATAAAAGTAAAGAAATAAATATCATTAATAACAATAATATAAATAACTAAATCAAAATTAATATTGATAAAGAAAAGGAATTGAAATAAATCAAAGTAAAAAAGAAACCTACGTACAAACTGTTAGTATTAATAACAATAAAACAAATAACTAAATAAAAAATTAATTGAAAATAAATAAATAAATAAATAGGTGTTAATGTAGAAAATAAGTTTGAAGCAAGTGTTTGCAATTGCAAGAAACTCCCAATAAGAGAAATAATCTTTATATATAGTAAAAAAAAATGGTAAATATGTTATTTTAAAGCAAAAAAGTGAAAACAAAAAAACAAAAAAATGCACGAAGAGAGCGTGCATAACACTTCTGTTAACATTAACGGAATTGGAGATTTTGGGGTGCGGATAGTCCCACCCTAAAAAAATTAGGAAGTTTTTGTAGTGTGCATGCAGTGGAAGGGGAAAGAAATAATGTGTGGGCCCCACATTAATACATTAATAAAATATGGTATCCTTAAAAAAATGTGTGGTGCATCTAGCACACACCAAAACAAAAAGGAAAAAATTGGCAGTTTTTGTAGTGTGCATGCAGTGGAAGGGGAAAGATTGGGGGTTGTTGGCGTGTAGTGGGTGGGGGAGGGTTGGAAGAAGTGGGGTGAGGTTAGGACTTAGGAGTCTAGGCTAGGAGCAGGTGATTTTTTCACCTTTATATATTACATAAAGGTCAGAATATTTGTTCATAAATGTGACACAATATAACATAAATGTCACATTAATATCACATAAAGGTATACAGTACAAATTGTGTTGAATATCTTCATTTTATTTTTTAAGTTACAGTACATAAAAGTCATGATATTTGTACATAAAGGTCACACTAATACAACATAAATGTAACAATTTGAAGCAAAAAAAAAAATTAAAATTGAAAACACACGAATCCGGGTCAAAACTAGATCGACCCGGATTGCCTGTGCACCAAGTGCACACAAGACCAACTCTAAATTTTTTAATTTCTTGAGGAATGTAATTATAACACCCCAAATTAATTAACTAATTAAGATTACATGTTGCTAATTAATTAATTAAGCTAAGAATTTAATTAATTAAGTGACAACCTTACTTAAGCTAGTAATTAATTAATCTTAAGTAAGGATTATATAACACCCAAATTAAATTAAGTAAAGTATAATGATATATATATATATATATATATATATATATATGTAAAATTGTATATTTATTTGCTAAAGCAATCATCAAACAACATTAAGAGAAGAAAAATGGCATGAAAAGGCTAGTCATCACCATCCCCTGCCACCCGCCACCATCTCACTCTCTCTCCCCAAAGTTTGACACATACCTATCCTACTCTATGACTCACCTTGGCTAAAGTAGGAAAAGAAAGAGTCAACCCTCTCCCTCCCCACCTTTCACTCTCTACGTCTCTATGACTATTACTCTCTCTCTCGCTCAATCTCTCGCTCCCCTCTCCTTCTCCCTCACTGCCGACCATCACCTTCATCGCCGGAGTTCGAAGTTATTCCGGCAAGTACCTCGGTTCCTCCGACTCCCTTATCTTTCTCTTTCTCTCTCCCTCTCCCTCTCGTCCTCCACCTTCGCCGCCCCTGTTTTGCCTCCATTCTCGTGTTGCTAGCGCAAGGCTACGCTGGTGAGGGAAGTGGGTGTGTGCCGCCGCTTACAGAACCGACACCGGGGAGGGCGCCGGGCAGTGTGTGTGTTTGAGGTGTGTGAGTGTGTGTAGTACAGTGGATGTGTTTGTGTGTTGGGATAGGTTGAGATGGGATGGTGTTATGTGTAGGTAGGTTGGTGAGGGTGAGAGAATCGCCAACAGTGACAGAGGGACGGTGTGAGGGGGGGAAGTGGGCGATGAGTTCTGGGTGGAATTGGGGGTGCGACGGGAGCACTGCGGGGGTGACGGGAGGCTGCTGGGCGCGACGGGAACGCGCCGGGTCTGTTCTGGGGCTGGTCAGCAGCCACCCTTTGCGCTGTGTTTGCTTGAGTTGTAGAGCTGCTGTGTGTGTTTGGGTGGGTTGTCTTGGTAGAGGGTAGTGTGGTGGTCTGTCGGAGGTGAGTCGCCGGCGACGCGGGTCGCCGGAGTCGGTGGTAGCAGCCACAGAAAAGGGCTGGTCGCAGCAGATTTCTGCGCCGAAGACTGCGCACAGGCAGCGCTCGACATGCCATTTCAGGCACTTTCGATGATGGGACCAAAAACCTGTTTTTATGGAAAATACTAGAGTGTACGAGGAAGGTCTCCACCAAGTTTGGCGGCCATCCGAGATCGGACGGCCGAGGAATAATTTTAGGAAGTCGGGGCTGCGTTTCTGCACTCGAATCGGAAATAGTTGCGGAGCTGAGGGTCTTAACGAAGGAGTTTCCTAAAACTGTTCGTATGAGGTGTTCTTTAGTGTGTTGAAAATAATCCTACCAAGTTTCACCTTAAGGCGAGTCCGTTTGAGGGGCCTAAGATGCATCGGGGTACAGAGTGACAGTGCAGTGTGAAATGGTGAATTCAGCCTTTTGCAAGGGCAATTCCCAGACGATCGAAAGTTGGATGGACTTGAGATTTCACAGAGTTAAATTTCACACCGAGAGCTTCATTACAGACTTTCTGGATCATAAATCGGAGCTCGGACGAGGAAGATAAGTAACGACGATTTTCTTCCAGTTGACAAGGGATTTTACATTTTGCAATTTACTTTGCAAGATAGTTTAATTTGCAAGATTAGTTTGTCTTGCAAGTTTGATTCTTTCCTTGTAGGAAACGCAGACGAAGGATCCGTTAATTCACCGGAACGTAGTAGTTTTTCCAAGAGACCACTTGATTGAGGTGAAGGAACGAACTAAGAATTTAAAGAGTCGAGCTTTACGAGGGTTACCACCGAACAATGTGGAGGTAATTTCTATACTTCCATATTTAAGATTCTAAGTGAGTTTGAAGTGAAGTTATATGTCTACGTGAAATGTATGTGGTTATTAAAGTATAGATATATGCCTACGTAAAACATATATGATTTTTATTGAAGATTGCATTTTATGTTTTACTACGAGTTACAACGACAGTGTGCTATTTGCAAAGTGAATGAGTGGAATTATGATGGAATGTGGTGAAGGTTATGGGGAAAATTCTTGCTTTCCCATTTATGTGACCAAGTGCTATAACGTGAAGATGTTGGTTGATATGAGTTGGGTATGATTAAATTGTAAAAGTGGCATTATGTGCCTGATATGTGACAAAAGTGAATGAAATGGTTGCAAGATGGGTGAAATTGTGATGTGTTTGCAAAGTGGCTCAGTTCCACACTAACTCTACGGTGGTTAAGAACCACATTAACACCACGGTGGCTAAGAACCACATTAACTCTACGGTGGCTAAGAACCACAAAATGTTTTCCACGGCGGCTAAGAACCGTATTTTCAAAGGGTGGCTAAGAACCACATTAACTCCACGGTGGCTAAGAACCACATTAACTCTACGGTGGCTAAGAACCACAAAATGTTTTCCACAGCGGCTAAGAACCGTATTTTTCCAAAAGGCGGCCTCAAAATTGCATTTATGTGCTATTGAGTGATGTGTTTATGTTTGTTAAATATGTAAAAATGGCGGCTAAGTTCCGCAAGATGTATTTGGCGGCAAGTTCCGCGTGACGTAAAATGTTTTCATGGCGGCTCAGAACCGCAAAGTTTTCCAAGGCGGCTCAGACCCGCAACTATGTACTTGATGAATTATATGTCTATATTACCTGTTATGTTTTAAATGCTCACAAGTCCCACCCCACTGAGTGTCTTCATACACTCACCCCTCTTTATATTAAAAATGTTTTCAGCTTAAGGAATTCTGGAGTAGGGTGTGCAAGTGGTGGATGCCGGTAGCCGATACTCTAAGAATTGTGAAAGAGGTGTCGTATTATTTTGTTGTAAGGAAAACGATCTTGAAACATTTTGGAAAATCTAGTTGCAAAGCTGTACAGTTTTAGCTGTATGGATATAAAGAAAAAAAAAATGTATTGTTCTTCCGCTGTATATGATTCACGTTTTATAAAACATGGATGTTCAAATTGACTTATCCTTATTTGTAAGTTTTAATTTACCTTGGAAATGCATGTTTTAACGAGTATCTGGACGTCCAAACGAAAAATTTATCAAACTCTGATATTTTACGGTTATTTACAAGAACTGGGCGTTACAGTAATGCCAATATAATGACGAACATTCCATGAATTTGTTAAATGTAAAAAAATCGTGTGAAAATAGTATGAAAAAATACAAAACCGATCAGTTTCTTTCGGTCCTGATTGGCCGAACACATAGAAGAGTGTTCGATTACCTTAACCGAACATGTAGCAGCACGTTTGGCCATCATAGTCAAACATGTAGAAGTATGTTCGGTCATGAAGGCGAATGGAACTAATAGAGTTTGACCTAAAGATAAAATTAATATTATTTTTTTTTATTTTTTTTTTAACTAAAAAATATATCAATCGGGCGTGTGCTTAGCAAATCAGGGAGTGTCTTTAGTCCTACTCATGCCCTTGTGAAAATAATGGCGCCTTTTCGTTTCCGACATCAGTTGTCTAGGGTTTTGAATTGAGAAAAGAAAGTTTCTTTTTCCACCATACTTCAATTGTACATTCGAATACTCGTTCAATCCTCTTCCATCGAATGAAAATATTGGAAATAGCTTGAATTGAAATTCAAAGCTTATAATCGCGAACAATCACGGAAAATGGCGTTTTCATTCACTCCTCAACAGCAGCAGCAGCAGCCACAACAACCTTCATTCGTAACTCCGTTTCAACAATCCTCTCCCTTCCAACCCCAGCAGCCACAGCAGCAGCAATCACCATTCCAATTGCAACCCCAGCAGCCACAGCAGCAGCAACCGCAACCCCAACCTCAACCTCAATCGCAGCCGCAGCTTTATCTTTTTACGAACGATAAAGTTCCCGCTACTTACAGCACCAAATGGGCTGATCTTCATCCTGATTCGCAGAAAGTCCTGCTTCTAATAGAGTAAGTTTCCTTTACTTTAGCTTTTCAGTTGGACATTTTTTGTTTTCCTCTCTTTTTTTAATTGTGAGTCAATGACGATTTGAAGTTTTTTGTTGACGTAGGGAGAGAATGTTGGAGTACAGGGATGAAAGCCAGCGATTGGATCAGTGTAGCAGGCTTTATGATTCATCGGTTTCTAACAATGGGTTTGAGCTAGATGCAAGCTTTATTATTCAGGTTTGTAGCATTTCTCAACTTCGATATCTAATTTAAGAGTGTAATATAAATGTAAGTATTTGTCGATCTTATTGTTATTCGTTATGTTCTAAATTTTTTCTTTTTTCTTTTTCTTTATATTTTTTTGGGGGGGGGGGGGGATGGGGTTTTGGTGCATTAGTTAAAAATGGTAGTGTATCTGAAATTTTCTTGTTAATGTTCTGGCGGTTTTTTATTTTTGAGATCTATCATCTAAAACAAAAAGTTTAACTTGATACCTATTTGATACTCTATGATGTGTGTGTTTTGGGCGATGAATTTGATTCATTTTGAAGATGATTAATTTTCCCTTTATTGTCACATTGTGTAATGCAAGAATTTTGACTCATTTATGAGATAGTTACAATCGCCAATTTCTGTGAAACTTATGTAATGACTGTTTTTGCATGTTATGAGTATTTATTGCTTACTTTTGCAGGAACTTGGTGGAGTTAGTATAGCTATGGAAAGACAGAAGGCAACTTTACAAGAGCTAATGACTGTTGTGAAAGATATGCTGCGAAATACAGAAGTTGCTGTTCGATCATTTATGATGTTAAGACCACGGTTTCTTCATCAAAATAAAACTCCTGCAGCAGGGGCCACTGCATCTTCCCAACCTTCAGGTTCAACTGTTGCTCAAACATCTAGCAGTCAAGCTGCAGGAAACTCTATGGTTCCAGTCCTTGATTTCTACAGCGGACTACCAAAGAAGCCATCTCCATTTTTGCAACAAACTATTGCCAGATTTGAGAAGTATCTCTCTGAGTGTCGTCAGTGGGTTGAAGAGTTAGAACAGTTGCTTCTCTTGGACTCTGAGAAACACTCTTTCAACTCAAGATCTTCGCTGTTGCAATCTCTGCCTAAAGTCTTGGGAAACGTACATGATTTCTTTGTGCATGTTGCAGCAAAGGTAATGAGGAGGTTAACTCTACTTTCTTGCTGCATTTGAAAGTCTTAAGCCACTGTTCCTCCTGTCACAGCTTTTATGGTTCTTGTCTTGATTAAAACTACAGCAGTTGAACTTCTCATCATGTGGTTTCATATGAGATTGACTTTGATATCCCTTAATAAATGGATAACATTGTTGCGTCAACCTTGAATTTAATTTGCTTCAGCCTCTTATGTCTTATCTTTGTTTCTTGTTCACCTAGAATTATTGGAACATATCCATACCATTGATATCATTGTGTACTTGAAAGTTCCAGACTAGATAAGATCGCACAGAAATCCATTTGCCTGTTTCAAACCAAAAATCTAAATGTATTTTTAGCTGCTCTGTTGATGAGATTAATATGTCAAATTATGTTTTTCAAATGCAGTTTATGAGTTTTAGCACTGCCAAAGAGGATTCATATACATGTTCTTCACTTTTATTTCAGAGTCTCCTTTTTTTAATTTTTTTCCTTTCATGTGAATTTATATAATCACATTTACCAATCTATTTTATAAAGTTCACTTGCTAGGTCTCTTTTTCAATAAATTTGAAGTTAAGGTTTCCCCTTTTTTAGCATGTTCATATTTTTCACTCTTATCATATTAATGCTAGATAATCACAAGTAAATATCTTTGAAGATCGAAATTTTGGTATGATTATGCTTTGCTCTATTTTTCTACTAAATTTTTTCCTTAAATGATGGGTTTTAATATGACTTTATTTTTGCTTGAACTGCTGCTTTGTTGGCATGGTGTGCTGCCATTGATTTGCTTCAACTAATTACTGTGCAGGTGGAAAGCATTCATCAGTACATCGAATCCATGAAAACAGCATATCTTGCTGACCAACAGCGCAGAGGAGATGAGAATGATCCATTTCTAGAGGCTGACAGGAGGGAA
This sequence comes from Scutellaria galericulata, assembly GCA_946896805.1. NCBI lineage: Eukaryota > Viridiplantae > Streptophyta > Magnoliopsida > Lamiales > Lamiaceae > Scutellaria > Scutellaria galericulata. The sequence continues at coordinate 8,027,193 of OX335794.1, forward strand.
ACAGCAAAACAGGAGGCTGCAGCTCGAAGGGTTCACCCAACCATCCATTTACCTACAGTTTCACAACCAACGGGTGAGACTACTGGACCTGTTCCCATTTCAGGGGCAATTGGAGCATCAACTTCAACAAACCCATATTCTACTGTATTGGCATCTAGTGGAACTGGATCCTCCCTGTTTTCTACTCCGGCTGCTACTGCTGCTGCTGCATCAACTCCTTCTCTGTTCTCTACCCCCACCACTACTGCTCCATTCTCATCTTTTCTAGGAACTGGTGCTACTCCCCAGTCATCACCTTTTAGTTCTGCTTCAACGTCCGCTTTTGCTATTTCCACTCCATTGTTTAGTTCAACCCCTGCTTCTGGAGTCTCTACCTTTTCAACACCTTTTGCTACAGGTAAGTTATCTTACCACATCAGCTTTCTAACTTGGTTTCTGAGATTTTTATTAACACCAAAACTGAAAAGGAAAAAAAAAAAACTTGTATCCTCTTGAATTATGTTTTAACTGCAAAAGACTTGTTATATTCCTGCCCTGTATCCATGTAGCAACCTTGATAGTACTGTTATAAATGGAATGCTTTAGTATTGGTCAGCCAACATATATTATTAAACTGAGCATTATTGTCTGCAAAGTCTGAGTTTATATATTCTGATGCAATTCTACGAGTCTTGTAACTCAGATTCTCCAGAAACCTCAGATACAAAAGCTATATGCTCAAGACTCAAAAGTCACTTCAATATATCCAATCAGATTGTAATGCCGTATGAAACTGGTTTATTCTTGTCATGCTTTTATTTTCATAAAATGTTCTCAGTGAACCTTCTTTGTTTTGTAATAGGAGCTGCAACTGGTTCAGGAGCAAGCTTTGGAACTGCATCAGTAAGTAAATTTGACTTATTCAAACAAGCATTTCTTTTTTCAGGGAAAAAAGAAAATGTATCCTCTTTTCATCAATAATGCATAAATAAATAATTATGTTTATATATTACATATATTTTTCCATCAAAAACAGAGCACTGGCTGCATGCTAATCTATATTTGTGTTTTAGGGGGTAAAAGTGATCAGTTTTAATCAAACAAGTTGATATCAACTTTGGTTTGGATCAATTATCGAATTTCATATAATGCCTTAGCTTGATTTGCTTGTTAACTAGTCTAGTTAAACAGTCATTAACTGTGTCTTGTATAACTTGAGCTTGAGATATTGATAGTTGTATACACTTGAGTGGAGCTTGGGCCAAACTTCAAATTCATCGAATGACAGTTTGTGCTTTTCTTTGTTATTTGTATCCATGTGGTTGCTTGAGAGATTTTAAACATGGTTTTTCCCTATCTCTCCTGCAGAAGGCAAGAGCAAAAAGTCGCACTGGACGTCGCTAAGGCATCATCACTGTTGCTAATCAGTTTTCTATTCAATCCGCTCATATTGTGTCGCTGGCTGCAAGTGTGATTACTGTGATATTGAATGGTTATTTGGCAACTTCTTTACTTCTAGGGTTTCTACTTTTTTCCTAGCCAAAGTACAGATATTCTAACAATGTCGTCAAAATTCTAGTTTCTCGGGTTCTTTCAATTCTACTATTCTCATTCATATCAACTAATGATCATCCATTGAATCCAAAATTTCACCTTAAAACTCATGGATGAAACTCATACACTTTGTGAAGAGTCATTTGAGTGTAACTAAATACATGTCTAAGCATTTACCTAAGTTTGTAGTTATTGTCAGACAGGAATTGATCTATCAGTTGAAAGAATAAAATACTTTGATTCACTATCACTGTAGGTAGATGTTCAAATGGAAGTTATTGATTCATTAGCTTAGCGAATCTGCGAATCACCCTTCTATCTTGTACTTGTTTATTTATTGAATATTGTGTAGTTACTTTGTCAATTTGACCGTACAAGTAATCTTGCTAGAGTCGTCGTACTACAATAGCCATATACCACGAACCATATAATTTTTTGGTGCGGTTATCCGCACCCCAAGAATTATTAAACACACTCCATTTCTAGTGTTACTGCATACTTCATTAGAGTTGTCAAAATGCATACTTCAAAATGCGGTTACTGCATACTTCATTAGTGTTACTGCACACCCCATCAGGCCCGTCCCACATTGCCAAATCGGAGGGTTGGGTTGGGTAAAGTATTTATAGGCCCGTGAAAAAGTTGGCCTAAGTGGGTTTGGCCCACGGTGGGTTGGCCCGTCTTTATTTTATTATATATTTTTAATTTTTTTTAAATATGTTTTTATTAAAACTATAGATAAGAAATGAATAACAATGATGAAAAATATTATCTAGTACAAGTAATGATAAAATATTGATGAGTCATTTATATATAAAAATGAAGAAAATTTAGTGAAAAACTACTTCCAAAAATTTATTTTCATATGTAATTGAATGCATATATATATTGTTAGTGTTATATTTTAACACTAATTAGTTTTGCCTTTTCTTTGGTATTTTATTACCATATTTAATTTTAATATATTTTGATATTTGATAGTATATTTTTATACTATAAGATATTTAATATATTTGCTTGATTTGGTTGTTGAGTTTATTTGGGTTTGTTATCCAAGAGTATGGACAAGTCAAAGAAGTATGAAGAGTATTGAACAAGCCAAAAGTGTGAAGAGTATGAGAGAAGCCAAAGAAGAGTGAAGAGTATGGAACAAGTCATGGAAGATGGATAAAGATCTTGGACCAAGTTGCACCACTAGCAAGAGTCAAAAAAATAGCACAATCCAGGCTGCAGATCGGGAGAACACCAAGACTGATCCAAGAGAAAAATATAGAGTGTTCCAAGTGAGATACAAAGACAGTTTTCAGAGCAATTGAATGTTGGAACATTAGTGACAACATTCTGTTTGATAGAGTTTTTTCTTCATTAGATTTTAGTTGAATTGCTTTGTAAACCCTATAGAGGGTTTTAACATTCTTTGAGAGTTGGGAGATTATCTTAGAGTGTTTGGTTTCGTTTCAAAGAGATTCTTTCAAAAGATCTCTTTGTGAGTGTTTTTGTAATTACTCTTGTAGTAATATATCCTTTGCCCTGCTGGCGTTCCACAAGTATTTTTATATACTTGTGGATAAATCTTTCTGTCCTTGTTCGTTTATTTATTCCGCTGCAAATTCTGATTATTCTAAGTGTATGAATGTTTTGGTAAATGTTGTGACATCTGGAACAACATTATCAATCTGTTCATTTTGTTTTTAAGTATTGAAGGAGTTTCTGACCCACCAATCCTTTCATATATATATATATATATATATATCTTAGTAAATGTATATATAAGCTACATATATACTATTTTTCCTTTGAAAAAAAAAAAATTCGGTGGGTTGGCCCGCCGAACCCGCGGTCCACTAGTGGGTTGGGTTGTGTTGAGATTTTGAGGCCAGCCATTAAGAAAGCCCGCCCCGCCCTGCCTCGCCAAATGGTTGGTTATGGTAGATTGTGGGCTGGCCCACCCCACCGGCCCGTATTGATAGCTCTATCTATCATATCCAAACACTATGCAGGCTATCCGTGTTTCTAACATATTTTATCATATAAACTTTAAATTTGATGGTTTTTCCGTATGAGTTTTTAAATTTATAAAAAAAGGTGTAAAATAACGTAATATTTTTAACCCTAATTTCTAATGGTCATGCACTCTTACGCATGCAACTTAGAAGCCTATAAATTGAAGGTAAAATGTTGATCGAATTAAGCGATATATTCTCTATATTAATAAATAACATCATCTGCTACTCAGCTCAGCCCGAATCTCACTACTTTGCAGATGCAATTGCTCACCTGAGGAGAGAATACATGTAAAATACTGCGGATCTCAATCCAGCTAAGACCTGGGTGGTCTTTTTCCACCATCGATATTGTCTTCTCTCCTCGTGTTCAAAACATCATCCCATCTCGCCACTACAGGATATAGTTTAGTAAGCAGCATGCTCGCTGCGCCATCTTCTGTATTAGTGCTTATAATATGTTCTGCAGCATAGGTTGTGCAGGTTGACATTTTTCCACCAATACACAATGGTTACAAGCAGCTAGAAGAGACAGACACGTGACTTCAGCACTGTTGCTTGTTTTCAAACATCAAACAATGGATCATTTCCCCTTGTCTTAGAGTCACAAGGTCAGCACATGCAGGCTCTGGCGGACCTACATTGGGGCCAAGGGGCACTGGCCCCCTGAAATTTTGAATAAAAGGTAAGGCTATTTTGGTAATTTTACACTTTAATTAAAAAAAAATTATACCCATATCAAGCTTCCAGGCTTCCAACGAGAGAACTTCCAGTCCAGCAGTGAGCATGCTTAGTTTTTCCCCAAATTATTTCCACTCCATCCAACAAAAACCTTAATAATTGTTTTTGGATATTCTTGGTTTATTTTACAATTCTACTCCATCTAATCTTAAGGTAATAGGTTATATTTATATATTATTGATTTTTTTTTTCTTTATGTTTTGATTTATTGTATCTTAAATTAGATGTGATTTAGTGATTAATTGAAAATGATTGATGAATGATTTAACATTTTATTTACCAATTTTTATTATCTATACTTGAAGTTATGGAATGGAGATGAGCAAACTTATATTTGTTGAATGGACAAACTTATACTATTTTTTTAAAATCCTATTTTGATTCACTAAATTATTGAACTTTTTATTTATTATCTAATAATTGTTCAATTTTTATACATAATGATTGTTTAGTAGCATATATTGAAAAAGATGTGTTTAGAAATGTTAGCAATGATGTAATGCATCGATTTCAAAACATGAAAAATAGAAGATAAATGTTGTAATTCATGTATTTTTTTTATATTTTTACATTCTTATTTATATTTATATTTTTACATTGATGTTTTAATGTTTTAATTATTAATTTTTGAATATTACCGTATTGAATTATGATCATGTGTTGGGCTCCTGAGTCAAAATCCTAGGTCCGCCAGCTAAGACACTACTACTAATCTAGCATGCCCAGCAATCATGTCCATCCAAAGGAGTGATTTCCCATAATTATTCATCGGGTTTCAGAGGAGATACTCGCCTAAGGTGAACAAACATCTTCATTGCCTTGACTCCATCTTTGTTCTCTGAATATCTACCTATCATTGAGTTCCAAGAAACCAAATAAGGATTCTCAATTCTCAGAAACACAGCAAATGTAGCCTATACATGTGCCCGATTGAAGAACTTGTGCATGAATATATCACAATCTTGTAATTTAGCACAACCATTCTGTAGCGCCCCGGATCAAAAATGAAGAATAATTGAGTAATTAAATATTAAACCTTTAAATTTAAATATTATTATGTGCGTTAATTCTTGATTGTTTAACTAATTACGTGTGTTTCAGATACGTGTCTAACGCATGTTTTAGATGGAATAATAATTTAGTCACAGAACATAGAATATAATTTTACCATAAGATACGTAACGGAAAAACAAGAAAAAAAGAAACGAACTAGAGATCAATCGGAGACTCATAGCTCGATATAACACCCCAAATTAATTAACTATGTATAAGAATTAATTAATTAAGTGATAATCTTAATTAAGCTCATAATTAACTAATTAAGTGACAATCTTACTTAAGCTAAAAATTAATTAACTAAACCTAAGTGATTAGTTAATTAAGTATAGTATTTAATTGATTAAGAAATAATCCATGAGATGGCTAGTCATCTCCCACTTCCTGCAGCTGCCACCTAGCCCACTCCCTCTCTCCACCAAAATTAGACAACACTCCATGGTGACTCCTCTTTTATTTTGCAAGCTGGAAAGAGAAAGTTAATATATTTGTTCCATATCTCTCTCTCCACACGACATTAAGACACACACTTAGTTTAGTATAGGTTTCACACTGTAAGTGGGAAGGAAAAGCAAAAGTAACGCATAACCCTCCATCTCTCTTTTTCAAGCCCTCTCACGGCTTCTCCTCTCTTTTTCTCGTGCTCTCTCTCTCTCCCCTGCTCCCTTCGTCGTTTGGCTGCTGTGTGCGCGCCGGGAGAAGTCTGCGAGTGCGACGGGAGCGCTGCTGGGCGCTGGGGCGCGCCGGGGACGACACCAGGTCTGTTCTGAGGCTGATCGACAGGCACCTTTCATGTTGTGTTTGGTTGAGTTATAGCGTAGCTGGGTGTGTGTTTTTGGGTCGTCTGAGTAGGCTGTAGTCTGGTGATCAGTAGGGTGTGAGTCGCCGCCGACGCGGGTCGCTGGAGTCGGTGGTAGCAGCCACGGAAAAGGGCTGGTCGCAGCAGATTTCTACGCCGAAGACTGCGCGCAGGCAGCGCTCGACAAGCCATTTCAGGCACTTTCGATGAAGGGATCGAAAAACTGTTTTTATGGCATATACTAGGGTGCATGTGAAATGTCTCCACCAAGTTTGGTGGCCATCCGAGGTCGGACGACTGAGGAATAATTTTAGGAAGTCGGGGCTGCGTTTCTGCACCGAAACCGGAAGTAGTCGCGGAGCAGAAGGTTTTAATGAAAGAGTTTCTTAAAACTGTTCGTATGGGGTATTCTTCAATGTGTTGAGAGCAATCCTACCAAGTTTCACCTTAAGGCGAGTCCGTTTGAGGGGTCTAAGATGCATCGGGGCATAGAGTGGCGGTGTAGTGTGTAATGGTGAATTTCAGTCTATTGCAAGGGCAATTTCTAGACGATCGAATATCGGATGGGCTTGAGATTTCACGGAGGTAATATGCACACCGAGAGCTTTATCACGGGATTTCTGGATCATAAATCGGAGCTCAGACGAGGAAGATAAGCAACGACAATTTTCTTCCGGTTGGCAAGGGATTTTACATTTGCAATTTACTTTGCAAGATAGTTTAATTTGCAAGATTAGTTTGCCTTGCAAGTTTGATTCTTTCCTTGTAGGAAACGTAGACGAATGACCACACTAGTTCCCTGAAACGTAGTAGTTTTTCCAAGAGACTACTTGATTGAGGTGAAGGAACGAACTAAGGATTTAAGGAGTCGAGCTTCACGAAGGTTACCACTGAACAAGGTGGGGGTAATTTCAAACTCTTTATGTGTTTACTGTTTTCCCTACTTTGACGCATGTATTTTGAAATACTAAATGTTGTGATTATATGCTATGAAGAATGTGTCATACCTTATACTATGAAGGGACTATGGTCCCCATAAAAGTAAATTGACACCAGCGGTATGAGGAACGCTTTTATTACGGAGGGAGTGGTGATCCGTAAATTACACCAACGGCATGAGGAACCGCTTTTATTAGGGTAAGACGGTGGAAGAGCCGCACCTAAAGGATGGGTTACAAGTTATGTGCTATGCATTTTATGTGCTGCGACTATGTGCCGATTGTTATGTCTTATGAGTTATATATATATATATATATGTCACATGTTATAAGATGCGGAGTTTATTACCACGAGTGTATTCAACGCACTCACCCCCCATCTGTACTCACACTACAGGAAATTACGAGAGTCAAGATGTGTAGAGGTTGGTGTCATATTAAGTCTTCTCCCTTGTTTTCTTCATCAAAACTGGTCGGAATAATGTTTTATATAAATTCATGTTTGTAATGTATGTCGCCATTTTCTATAAATGGATCCTGATGTATTTTCCGCTGCAAATGTTAAAGTTGTATTTATTCGGCTAGATGCCGAGGGTTTGTGTTTGTAAAATCTTCTTCTACCTCTTCCATAGTTTTTTGTTTTATTTCATGCACGTCTTTTCCTCTTCTTTCGTCACGCCCACAAGGAAAACTTTGATAATTTTACGAAAAGAAAACGGGGCGTGATTTCCCATGCCCAGCTAAGACATGTCCAGCAATCATGTCCATCCAAAGGAGTGATTTCCCATAATTATTCATCGGGTTTCAGAGGAGATACTCGCCTAAGGTGAACAAACATCTTCATTGCCTTGACTCCATCTTTGTTCTCTGAATATCTACCTATCATTGAGTTCCAAGAAACCAAATAAGGATTCTCAATTCTCAGAAACACAGCAAATGTAGCCTATACATGTGCCCGATTGAAGAACTTGTGCATGAATATATCACAATCTTGTAACTTAGCACAACCATTCAACACCAGAGAGTATGTGAATTGAGTTGGATTAACCCCATCACTAAACATACTTTGAAAAAGTTCAAGACTTTTCAATATTCTGCCATTCTTCAGATAACCAGAAATGATCGAGTTCAATGTTATGGCATCATTAACCCTTATTTGGGAAAACACTTTCTTAGCATAATCCACATTCCGACAATTAGAATACATCTCAAGTAACATTATCCAAGAATCCAATTTTCACACAGTAACAACCATGTCTTCAAGCCCAGCCGCCTCCTGCAAAAGATTCGTAATGGTTAACCCATTCGGTGCGAGATCTGATGTGGTCGAACTGTGGCGAACCGGATTTTCTCAGAGCTCAGGTCAAGACTGAACCGTTAGTGCGAACAGCGTAAGTAGAAGTGAACAGAAAGCGTGTTACAATAAGCGAACTATATTGTGACATGGTTTAAGACGAACTGTTCTCTCCTCGGTAAGAGCTCGCAGCTAGTATCTTACTGAAGTACCAGATTATTTGATTTTGAACTGAGATAGCGAACTGGTCTCGGTTGAATGAAGCGAACTGATATAAATGCATATCACTGCCCATCATGTGGACCACTAAGCCACTTCCCACGTTCCCACCTTTTTCGGATAACACCAACTGCTAATTTCAGGAAGTATATATATTCATTATGTTCCTTTCTCTATTTTCTTAAGCACACTTTATATTCAAACATACTTACAACATTCAATTTACTGACTTGAGCGTCAGAGTCCCTTCGCCGGGAAAAACCCCCCGGTGTTTTACGTTTTTGCAGGTTATTTCATCGGAGAAGAAGTTGATTTGATTTCGGACAAATCAATTGGCGCCGTCTGTGGGAAAGAGAGAACTTGAGCAAGACGTTGAGAATAACCAAAGATGGTGAATACCAGAGGATCACGAAGAAGACTAGAAGTGGGAGAAACATCAAAGAGACATGACGACGAGGAAAGTGGTCAGAATTCTGCACCAAAAAACCCTCCTGGTATTGTGATTTTGACACATGAGCAATTGGAGAATATGATGGAGGTTGTTGTTCAGAAAGCTTTAAATAGACAGAAGGTCAAATCACAGCAAGGTAACACTGATATGCATGTCAGAAAGGAATTGGATGATGACAAATCTCGTACGGATGAGCAGGAAAGTCAGTTCAATCATCCTCGTGGCCAGAAGCGAGAGCATGTACAATTGTCTGAGCAGATGGATGATTTAAGAAAGGAGTTGTGAGAAGTTCAAAAAACTGTTCGACGAGTTCCGAAAAGGACAAAGGGAAATCCTTTCTCTGAAGAAGTTATGGAGGACGATTTGCCAGCTTCATTTCGGCCAGTTAACTTTGACTATGATGGCACTACAGATCCCTGGGATCACTTGTGCAGATTTGAGAATACTGCCCTTTTGCATCGATATTCTGAGGGTATCAAGTGTAGGGTGTTCGCTACTACTCTTACCAAGGCGGCTCAAACTTGGTTTAGTCAATTGCGTGATGGAATGATACATGACTTTGGGCAATTATCTGAACTTTTCTTGCATCAGTTCGCTAGTTCGAGAAGGCAGAGACGGTCCAATCAGACCTTGTTTGGGGTGAAGCAGAGAGGAGACGAGACGATAAGAAGTTACGTTAAGCGATTTACGGCCGCGACATTAGAAGCCCCTAATGCTTCAGACGACCTGATTGTTAGTGCCTTTATCCAAGGTTTGAAGGAGGGAGATCTTCATACCTCTTTGGTGAAGAAAACCCCTGTGAATTTTGATGATTTGTTGCAGCGATCTACAAAGTATACTAATTTGGAAGAAGCAGTTCGGATCAAGAAGGGCGAGGGTTCCAGTCGGATGGTTAGATCGCAAGACCATGAGGTTGCGAGGAAGACAGAAGTTGTAGATCCTCGAACAAGATTTACACCTCCGCCGTTGCGAGAAAGTAGGACAGGGAGGAGATATGATCAGTATACTCCCTTGACCATGGCTCCAGGTCAAGTATTGATGGAAATATGGGATTTGCCCCAATTAAAATGGCCTGCTACTTGGAGTACCAATCCAAAGAAGCCGCCCACTTTTGGTAATGGAAAACTTTGCAGGTTTCACAATGAATATGGGCATGGAACTGATGAATGCCTACATTTACGTGATGAGTTGGAGAGATTGATAAGGGAGAACAGGTTAGCTCGATTTGTTCGACGAGCTCAACCGAACCAGGAACAGAGGAACCACAGAGAGGAATTTAGAAGAGAGAGAAGGCCAGAACGGCAAGAGTTACCTCCACCACCGCCTCTTCCTCCTCGGAATCGACCTGAACGAGAAGAAAGGCCTACCATTCACATGATCATAGGGGGGCTAACAGATGGAGACTCCAACAGAGCGATTGAGTTCGGAGCTCGAGATCGGGTGGCTATTCAGAGTCCCCAATTTGATGCGATGGTGATTGTCGCTGAGATAGGAGGTTTCAATGTTGAGCGGGTGTTCGTGGATACTGGAAGTTCGGTTGACATCATGTTCATGGATTGTTTTAAGAAGATGAGGTCGACAGTCGAGGTAAAATCTGTGGAAACCTCACTTTATGGTTTTGCAGGTGAAGCAGTTACGGTCTATGGGAAAGTTCAACTGCCTATGGTCTTGGGAGATGAAGAATGGAGGCAGAATAAGACCATAACCTTCTTGCTGGTGGATGCCCCCTCACAATATAACGTAATTTTGGGTCGTCCCTCATTAAGCACTTATGCAGCTGTCATTTCTCCTGCACATCTGATGATGAAGTTCCCCGTGGAGGATGAAGAGGGACGTGCAGTTGGAGTTGGAGTGGCTCATGGCGATCAATAGATTGCCCGACGATGTTATGTTGCTGCAGTTCGCCATTCCGAAGGTCGGAAATGCAGTGGCGAACAAAGAGATGATATGGATCGAGGTCGAGATAAAAGTCAAAAGACAGGAGACGAGCCAAATACAGCTGAGTTCGAGGAAGGAGAAATGATGAGTATCGAATTGATACCCGAACAACCTGGACATGTAGTTCGTCTCGGAAGTCGGTTACAGGGGCAGATTAGAGGGGAGATGGTGAAGGTGCTAAAGGAGAATGTGGATCTATTTGCATGGAAGTCAGAGGACATGAAAGGTATAGATCCAGAATTGGCAGTTCATAGGTTGAACATCAAGCCTGATGTTGGACCAATTAAGCAAAAACTGAGGCACTTCGGTGATCAACAGAACGAGGTCATTGAAGGGGAAGTAAAGAAGCTGCTGGAGATAGGGCATATTGAGAGGATTCAGTATCCTCGCTGGTTGGCTAACGTGGTGCTAGTGCCGAAGCCCGGAAATAAATGGCGAATGTGTATTGACTTCAGGGATTTGAATAAAGCCTGTCCCAAAGATCATTATCCTTTACCTCGAATTGATAAGTTGGTGGACTCCACTGCTGGATGCGAACTACTTAGTATGATGGATGCAGCTCAGGGATATCACCAAATCTTGTTGCATCCAGAGGACAAGCCCAATGTGGCCTTCATCACCTCTTCAGGTACATATTGCTATACAGTAATGCCATTTGGATTGAAAAACGCAGGAGCTACTTATCAGAGAATGGTAGATGAAGCATTCAAAAGCCAATTGGGGCGAAATATGGAAGCTTATGTGGATGATATGCTGGTAAAGAGCAAACAAGCAAGCACACACGCCGAAGATCTAAAGGAAACCATGATGACTATTCGGAAACATGGGATGCGTTTGAATCCAGCAAAATGTTCATTTGGTGTCAAGGCAGGAAAATTTTTGGGTTATATGGTCACTGAACGAGGAATAGAAGTTAATCCCAACAAGATACGAGCTATACAGGAGATGTCACCTCCTCGAACAATAAAAGAAGTACAAATGCTGACTGGTCGCATCGTGGCCTTGAGCAGGTTCATATCCAAGTTGGCAGATAAAGGATTACCTTTCTTCAAGATATTGAGGAAAAATGGGCAGTTCGGATGGGATGCGAAATGCCAAAGTGCCTTTGAAGATTTGAAGGAATTTCTATCATCGCTTCCTTTGTTGAAACAGCCAGTTAAGGGAAGTAAATTGATAGCATATTTGGCGGTCGGAAAGGAATCAGTTAGTTCAGTATTGGTTCGAGAAGAAGGAAGAGATCAGTTCCCAGTATATTTTGTTAGTAGAGTTTTACATGGAGCAGAAGTTCGGTATACCGAAGTAGAAAAAGTAGCCTATGCTTTGGTTACTATGGCGAGGAGATTGAGGCCATACTTCTTGGGATATGAGGTAATAGTGCGAACAGATCATCCTTTGAGTGTAGTTCTGGGAAAACCTGAGGCGTCTGGAAGATTGATCAAGTGGGCTGTGGAGTTGGGGCAGTTTGATATCAGGTACGAACCTCATACAGCTATTAAAGGGCAAGCCCTAGCGGACTTTATTCAATAAACAACTAGAATACAAGAAAAGGCAGAATGGGAGCTGTATGTTGATGGATCATCATCTCGTCAAGGAGCGGGAGCTGGAATATTGTTGATCAGCCCCCAGAAGGATGAGTTGGAGTTCGCTTTAAAATTTCAATTTCGAGCATCTAACAATGAGGTTGAATACGAAGCTTTTTTACAGGGATTGAGAATAGCTGAGCAAGTTGGAGCTCGTAGCGTAATCGTTAAATCTGATTCGTAGCTGGTAACACAGCAACTTCAGAATCAGTGTGAAGTTAAAGAGAAGCGCATGATTTCTTATGTTCAAAAGGTGAAAGATATGGAGAAAAAATTTGAAAAGCTCCAGATTGAGCAGATTCCTCGAAGTGAAAATCAGAAAGCAGATTTTCTGGTGAAGATAGGAAGCTCGTTAAAAGATTGTTCGAGAAGGAGTATTACCGTTATGGGAGTAGGAAAGGAGAAGGAGGTAATGAGTATTGACGAGGTAGAGTCCGACTGGCGAACTCCTTTACTAAAGTTTCTTGAAGGAAAAAAGGAAGGAACAGTGAAAGAACTGGAGAAATTGGAGAAACAAATGCGATTCTATTATGTTATTGAAAGAATTTTATATAGAAAAACTTTTTTACCAACAGATGCGAGATGTCTATCTCAAGACGAAGGGATAAAAGTTCTAAAAGAGGCACACGAAGGGGGATGTGCCGAACACACAGGAGCAAGGGCATTAGCTCGGAAAGTTGGACGAGCTGGGTTCTATTGGCCCACAATGAAAAAAGATGCTGAAGAATTAGTTCGGAAATGTGAGGCATGCCAAAAACATGGATGGCGAATTCATGTGCCAGCCACAGATATGCTTACTGTATGTTCGCCTTGCCCGTTTGCTAGATGGGGAATCGATATAGTTGGGCCATTTGTCAAAACAAGGGGAAGTAAGCAGTTCCTGGTGGTAGCCGTTGATTATTTCACTAAGTGGGTAGAAGCGGAACCCTTGGTTAAAATTACGGAAAATGATATGATTCATTTCATATGGAAAAACATTTGTTGTCAGTTCGGCTTACCAAGGATTTTAGTGTCGGATAACGGAGCTCAGTTTCGGGGAAAAAAGATCACAGAATGGTGTGAAGAAATGAACATATTGCAAATTTTCACGCCTGTAGCTCACCCCCAGGTGAATGGTCAAGTGGAGGTTGTTAATCGTATCCTTGTGGACGGAATAAAGAAACGGCTTGAGTTTGAAAAATCCAATTGGGTTGACGAACTTCCATCTGTGTTATGGGCGTATCGAACTACTTCTAGAACGATTACTGGAGAGACACCTTTCAGTCTGGCGTTCGGAATGGAGGTAGTAGTTCCTGCGGAAATTCAAGGAGAAGCCTTGAGAATTACTAATTTCGAACCCCAGGAGAACGATGAGTTGATTCGAACCGATCTATTGTTTTTGGACGAAATCAGAGACGAAGCTAGAGTTCGTCATGAGCTTTATAAGAGACGGGTCCAGGCCGCTTTTAATAAAAAGATCCGGAAGAGGGAATTTCAAGTTGGCGATATGGTATTAAGGCAATCCGATGCCTTAGTAGAGATTGGGAAATTGGATGCCATTTGGGAAGGACCTTACACAATTTCGAACGTTTTGCCTGGTGGATCATATGAATTAACAGATCGGAATGGCAAGGTGCTACCAAGGCCATGGCATATAGCCCATTTGAAGAAATTTTACACATGAAATTGTTCTTGTATGTGATTTTTTCTTTTTTTTTTATTCTTGTTATTATTCCATAATAAGTATTTGTCCTCACCGTGGATGTAGGTCGAATTGACCGAACCACGTTAAAATCCGGTGTCTACGTTTTGTTGATTTCATATGATTAAGCGAATTGAAGAGTTCCCTCGGAACTTATGATTAAGCAAATTGAAGAGTTCCCTCGGAACTAATGATTAAGCGAATTGAAGAGTTCCCTCGGAACTTATGATTAAGCGAATTGAAGAGTTCCCTCGGAACTTATGATTAAATAAATCGAAGTTTCCTCGGAACTAATGATTAAGCGAATTGAAGAGTTCCCTCGGAACTTATGATTAAGCGAATTGAAGAGTTCCCTCGGAACTTATGATCAAGCAAATTGAAGAGTTCCCTCGGAACTTATGATTAAATAAATCGAAGTTCCCTCGAAACTAATGATTAAGCGAATTGAAGAGTTCCCTCGGAACTTATGATTAAGCGAATTGAAGAGTTCCCTCGGAACTTATGATCAAGCAAATTGAAGAGTTCCCTCGGAACTTATGGTTAAATAAATCGAAGTTCCCTCGGAACTAATGATTAAGCGAATTGAAGAGTTCCCTCGGAACTTATGATCAAGCAAATTGAAGAGTTCCCTCGGAACATATGATTAAATAAATCGAAGTTCCCTCAGAACTTATGATCAGGCGAATTGAAGAGTTCCCTTAGAACTTTCAAAAATCGAACATCATCAAGTAAATATAAAGAAGCGACATTGAAATATGTAGCATAGAATTATGAGATTTTTCTTACAAGGATGAGTCAAAACTATGTCAAATACCAATTACATATGTTCTAACTACATTATCAAGGATCTAAGGGATTAACAGAGGGAGCTGGTTCGGAGTTTGGCTCAATGACCGAAAGAGATAGGGGAGGAGCGAACATTTCTTCAGGCAGATCCATAGCGGAACCAGGTGCAGCTGAAAGAATAGGAGGAGGTGGTGTCGAACTGGTACTTGGAAGAAATTTTGGGTTCATCACTTCATGTATGGCTTCTTCCAAATATCCGACCACCATTCATCATCCACCCCTTCACTCAGATTCCCTTTCCAGCCTGGAGGGAAGGGGAAGGATTTTAAGACTTTCTGGCCCAGAGCGAGAAGGTTGAAATGGACTTCAGAGTCAGGCGAAGTCTCTTTCAATTCTTCTTGACACAAGCGAACCCCTTCTTTGAAATATGCTTCGGCCATGGGGGCGGCTTTGGAAAGAAAGAGGACCGAGTTCCACAAGTGATGGACGAATCTCTCGCGAAACCCCTCCACTATAAGTCCCAGTTCTGGACTTCGAACAAATTGATGAAAGCCCTCATTCCTTTTGGCCTCACCAAATTCGGCTCGGGAATTATTTTCTCGCTCAAATTTCGCATTCCAGAATATCGCATCTGCCTCCGCTGCTTTCAAAGCTTTTTGTCTCTCCACTGCTTCCCTTTCCTTAGTGAGCAATAACTCATCTTTCCTCACCAATTCAGATCGTGTATACCCCAGTTGAAGTTCGCTCTCGTCCAACATGGCAGATAAAGTCTCGGCTTTGCCGGCATTAGCATGCACATCTGCAATTAAAGTTGTCTTCTCCTCCTCCATTTCCTTCAGCTGATCGCGCTGCTTCCGAATTTGACTTCGGCGGCGTAACGCTGTCTTGCCGAAGTTCTTCAGATAATTCACCAACTTCTCACCTCGAGTTATATTTAGGGTTAAATCCCTCTCTTCGGCATCCAGTTCCTGTATAGCTTTCCCCGCGGAAGCTTCCGGAAGGTTTTCTGTTTCAGTTGGGCGCTCCTCTGTAATGTGGCGTTTTTTGCTGGGAGCCCTATTCGAACTGGAAGAACCTCTTTTCTTCTTCAGAGAGATAACTGCGGCCCCTGGAGTTCCCTCATCTGCCCCTTCAGATAGCTCGATGGGTTTGGTCGCTTGAGGAGTGGGTTTGGTTTTTGTCAAAGGAAGGGTTGCAGAGATGTTGACAGGGGGAATAGGAAAAGCGGAACTCTGAAGAAGGTCGCTCCCTCCTTGTTGAACGATCTCCTCAGTGGGTTTTGGAGTTCGCTTGGACAACTCAACGAGTCGTTTTTCTTCAGCAGTTCGGAACTCTGAAGCTCGCTCCTTGTCCACAGCATGTTCGGCGGGGATGATAGGGGTTCGATCCCCTTCAGCAACCTCACTGGCGAAATTGAAAAACATGGCCATGGTGCTATCTGTAGGAAAAAGAGATCAATCAAGGTACTACTCCAGTATATATATATATATATATATAAAATAAATAGGAAAAGAAGAAATTTTTACAGATCTCTCTTTAACCTAGATTAAATCGGGAAGGAATCTGGCTGTTCGGATAAAACCCCCAGAAAGCAAGTAGAGATTCACACGAGCTCAACTGTACAATGTCGAACCACCCCTTCAGGAATATAGAATTCAAGAGCCTAATTTGGGAATCTCCCGGAGAAGCGGAACTTGTGTGAATGGGATGATCAACCCAGGGAGGTAAGTTAAAAGGCCGGCTCGCTGGAGCATGAATAAAAAGATAAAATTTTTCCCAATGAGGGATTTTCTCATCTCCAGGGGACAAAAATTGAGCTCGTCTATCCCCGCTACGAGGACTTAGATAAAATCGATAAGGATTAGTTCGTTTTAACATAAAACAAGACTGAAATCTGTCAGCAGTGGGTTCGACACCCATCCATTTACACACCATATAGAAAGAGACTATGTAGCTAATTGAGTTGGGATGGAGTTGGTTCGGACAGATCCCGAAGGCCGAGCTAATAGTGTGGAAAAAAGGATGAACAGAAGGGACTAGCCCCAGAGATATGTGCTTTAGAAACCAGGTTTGGCAATCATCTGGGGCCCGATGAGGTCGCTCTTCCGAGTTGGGAATAATTACTGAATACCCATCTACTAAAAACGAACTCAATAAAATGACATGGGTTTGAGTAGCTTTGGTCGCCGAAAAAACGGTATCTACGGTTTTTTTGCGAGATATTTTTGGAGGATCGGAAGGATTTTGGCGGCCAGAGGAGGAAGATCTAGGGTTTGAGGGTTTCGAAAAAGGGCGTATAGGAAGTTGAGTGAATTCCTCTTCTGATTCACTTTCGTCCCTCAAATGGGTTAAAGAGGTAGAGGATGCCATTGAAAATGAAAAGAAGAAGAAAGGAAGATGGTACCTGGTTTGTTCGAGGAGTCCTAGAGATTGAAGAAGAAAAGCCCTTTCTAGTATGTGATTGTACAGTAATTTTGCAAAAGGGTTTTTTGGAGAAGAGAAGGTAATATATATAGGAAGAAGACGACCCTTGAATTTGGGGGGGAAAAATTGAAAAGTCCCGAATTCTCGGCCTTCGGATATGAAGTGATCTAACGGTGGATGTGAAAAGGCGCTTAGGGAAATGTGCCGATGGACACGTGACAGACGATTGAGAAGACATCTTGCTTCTAGAAGGATCATTTGATGTTCGGCGTAAGTGATGCCAACTAGCGCCTGTAAACATGCACTTCCAAAGGGGGGGAGTACCTGATGTGGTCGAACTGTGGCGAATCGGATTTTCTCAGAGCTCAGGTCAAGACTGAACCGTTAGTGCGAACAGCGTAAGTAGAAGCGAACAGAAAGCGTGTTACAATAAGCGAACTATATTGTGACATGGTTTAAGACGAACTGTTCTCTCCTCGGTAAGAGCTCGCAGCTAGTATCTTACTGAAGTACCAGATTATTTGATTTCGAACTGAGATAGCGAACTGGTCTCGGTTGAATGAAGCGAACTGATTTAAATGCATATCACTGCCCATCATGTGGACCACTAAGCCACTTCCCACGTTCCCACCTTTTTCGGATAACACCAACTGCTAATTTCAGGAAGTATATATATTCATTATGTTCCTTTCTCTATTTTCTTAAGCACACTTTATATTCAAACATACTTACAACATTCAATTTACTGACTTGAGCGTCGGAGTCCCTTCGCCGGGAAACCCCCCCGGTATTTTACGTTTTTGCAGGTTATTTCATCGGAGAAGAAGTTGATTTGATTGCGGACAAATCTGAGATCAAACAGATGAAATGCCAAATGTGAATATGCGGAAATTAGAGTGTTGTAAGAGACGATGTTTCTTGTCGAACAGGAGCTGAGAGTCGACGCTTTACCCACAACATGGAGAGAATGTTGTTGTGTATGAATAAGAAAGAGCGCATGGAGTCGACATGCTTCGCGGTTGTGGCAGTGCATCTTTTATGCAATGGCGGCCCTGGGGCGGTGCAGGTGGTGCCGCCGCACAGGGCCTCGTTCCGGCGAGGGCCCCGGAATTAATATATATATATATATATATAACATATATAAACTCTAACGTTGGCTAATTTGATATAAAGTAGAGCGCATATGAGTTGGTAGCCATATGGTTTCACCTTTACAAAGGTCCTATGTTCGAATTCTGCTGTTGTCGTTTTTTGACACAGATTTTTTCCATATTTATTTACTTTTCTTTCTTCTTCCTCAAGTTTTCACTTATAACTTTTTAATAGATTTGTTTTTTGATACAAATTTTTTCCATATTTATTTACTTTTCTTTGTTCTTCCTCAAGTTTTCACTTATAACTTTTTATATCTTCAATTCATTCTTACTCATCCTATGTATGTTCGTAACTATCCCGGTGACCGTTGCATCAACAGAAAGAAGTTTTTCTAAATTGAAGCTGTTGAAATCTTATTTGAGATCAACTATGACTCAATCAAGATTGAATACATTGTCTTTGATTTCAATTGAGAGCGAGTTTTTGGAGACACTTAACTATGAAAAATTGATTGATGGCTTTGTTGATAAAACTGCAAGAAGATCAATTTTTCATAGCTAATGGTTTAGTTAGTTTATTTATTTTTATTTTCTCTAAATATTGAGTTATACTTTTTATTGTTTTGTTTTGATGAGTTTCTGGACAATTATAACATACTATGACTCAATCAAGATTGAATGCATTGTCTTTAATTTCAATTGAGAGCGAGTTTTTGGAGACACTTAACTATGAAAAATTGATTGATGACTTTGCTGATAAAACTGCAAGAAGATCAATTTTTCATAGCTAATGGTTTAGTTAGTTTATTCATTTTTATTTTCTCTAAATATTGAGTTATACTTTTTATTGTTTTGAGTTGATGAGTTTCAGGACAATTATAACATATTTCATAATTATACATGTCATTTTATTTGTATAAATATGAAACTATCTCTATATTAATAAATACACTGCTTTTTATTTTTTATATAAAATACGAAGGGCCTAACAATTTTTTTACATCGGACCCCTAATATCACAGGACCGGCTCTGCTTTTATGTGCGGTGCTGGTGGCATAAAACCTCGGTAGCTGCTCTTGTTAACTACTGAAAATCGTAATTTGTTCAAGAGATTTTTTGAATTAAAAAAAAATTCACAACTTTAATTCATTATTGCAATTTAGAGGATAATTGTGCTCTTGAACAATACAAGATATTATGATAAAAATGTGTTGCAATCACAACTTTTTTTAATTTCAATATTAAAGGCTTAATCTCCAGAAAATATAATAATGACTCGAATTGCAATGATGAATGATAGTAAAATTATTTTTTTAACCAAATTCAAGAACTTAAGATTAAATTGCTAGTTTCAAATATGTGGTGAATTTAAAATTAAAATCAATGTTTATGTGGTAAATAATTGTCAATTTTCATAACACCATCACAAAATTTATTATATATATATATTGTAAGTATATCATTTTGTTGAGATTTTAAATTAAATATACCGTCATTTTTAAAATTTTTTGGCAATAAGAATGTGCAATGTCGATATATCCATAGATATTTCGGTAGAATTAAGGTTGCGATATGTGTTGTGATATCGATATTTTCATCCTTGTATATGACTTGTTACAAATTGAGTTTTGCCTTATGCACTTTTTCATATATAAACTTTGTTTTATATAGATTATTAGATTTAAAATCTATTTTGTTACTTTTAAAAAACTTATTTGATTTAATTAATATGTGTCAGTATACTTTTTTAATATTACATTTTTGTTTGTATTTTTTTATTTCTACATTTAACTTAAATCTATAGTAAATTTCTCAAAACACTTGCCATGTTTCACACAAATATTTAATTGAAATAAAACTAATTCAAACCAAAAAAATATACATTTCAAATTTTATTTTTTTATAAGTAATATGTGTATCAAGTTATATTTAGTGTTTGATGAAAGATCATAATAATCAAGTACAACACCTTAAAATTGCTTTTGGTGCAACTAGTCAACTAACCAATCAAATTGCACTATTTTGCTTACTTTAGAATTATAAATAAATGCAATGAAATTCATAAATTAGAAGTGTAATCAAGTTAATTTAGTAATGTCATTTTAGAGATATTATACATTTAGTGTATCTATAACTGTTTTCAGCACATCCATCTTCTCTCCACTGTAAAACAAAAAGCACTTAAAAGAGTATATTAGACTGGAGTAGAAATGCCATAAAAATTTCATGCATAGATGTGATGAAGTCATCATGACTAATTAGATCATAAAAGAGACTTATTTGAGAATCCAACATATTTCATAGTAGTATGCTTAGAAATATAGTTCTAATACTTATGAATGCATTTCAATGTAAAATGCACGTGATTAGAGAATTGGGCTTTTTACGAATCCAGAAACAGAGGACCGTAGGGTCTTATTCTAATATCATGGACTCACAACAAAGATGATACTCACTTGTTGCAGACTTGAGGGGGATAGTGAGCATAATTAATTGCTATCTGAAGTAGACAGTTGGAAACTTGAGGGGGCTTAGTGAGCATCGCCATGTGATCAACATTCTCTATTTCCATCACCTGGTCCACTACTCCAACATTTTTTATTTGCCAACGCTGGAAATCTTCTGGAATGGCCTTGTCCTCTCTGCACACTATATACACCTTCTTCACCGACCCGAAACCTTGTTTTGTGAATGGACTCTTCTTTGACAAATCTTCAATAAATAGAGAGCTTGGCCTTAGCAACATCTTTGCTAATGCAACATCCTGCCCAAAACCATGCACGATTATATATATTTACATTCAAATCTTCAAGATCATGAGCAAGAGGGAGCCACAAACATATAAATTTAGAGGTCTTACAATCATATTCATCAATATAATTAAATCCACAAACAATTAATTTGATCTGATCAATAAAAAGGTGAGCGAAGCTCACACACTTGACTTGAATTTAGGACCTCAAGTTCCAATTATCTCCTTCAACATTAAGTTAAGATTTCATTGATATAATATATATTTTTACACAATTATTTATGTGTATCAGACGCACATATCCTAAATCCGTGCAACTGGGTTGACTCGATCCGGGGGTGCATTTCACGCACCCCACGTGTGCCTCACACGTCCACACACACGCCCACACACCCAAACCCTAGCCTAAACACTAGTTTCACAGTTATATTGGCCTAATCTTTTAATTTAGCGAAAACCTTTTAGTTTAGCGAACCTAACATTTTAGTTATGTTCACATAACCTTTTACGTGGTATGACAAACCTATAATATCTTTCAAAATCTTTGTGTTGTAATTATATAACCTTTATGCATAATAATTTTAACTTTTTCGTTATAATAATATTCTTATATTATTCTTTAAGTACATAAATGTTATGATATTTGTACATAAAAATTATACTAGTATAACATAAAGATTATATTATTATAACATAAAAGTTTCAGCTATACATGAATTTTTATAGTGAAAAAAGTTATTAATTGAAAAGTTATGAAATCTATACATAAATGTTATACTATTACAACATAAAAGTTATGACATAAAAAAAAAAAAGGTTCCGGATCCGGGCCGGACCCGACCCGACCTATGTGCGCCCAATTGTATGGATCATGATCCATACACTTGGTGCATACAAATACTAATATTTTTAATCATATAATCATACATACTTTTTTAATATTATTACAAGTTTTTTAATATATTGTCTTCTAAACAATGAAAAACTTTATTCATCTATCATAATAATGATTTTTAATTTTGAATCAAAGAAATTTAGAGTTTTATTGAAAATTAATTCTTCCAAATATGAAAATTGTTGATTGATTGATTAATAATTCACCCAAAAAAATTAATTAATTTTTCTTTTTGTTGTCAAAGTACAATGCTTTTTTGGTCAATTGATTGCAGATATAACTATTATAACCAATCCAAAAAGTTCTCACTATATACCTCCATTTATTCATAAAATTTATCAAAAAGTAAAACAAATACTCTTAAGCATTATTTTTTTTTTAATTTCCCATAAGCATTGCATAAATTGGAATTAAAAATAAACTTAATTTGACTTTTGAAAATAACTCTTACAAAAAAAAAAAAAAATTAAATGTACTAGAGGAGGAATTATTTACCCAAATGTACTAGAATTTAGTGCCAACTAACTCTTTTATAATTGAGTTTATCATATTAATTTATAGTTCATTCATAGTTAATATAAACTGATTTACTTTTAAACGTTTTTCAATGTAGGATCATGGTGGTTAGTTATATAATTATATATTATAAGATTCATAAACATTATATAATATTGAATTCAGTTTTTTTATTTGTTATATTCTAATTTTATTTGTCGCAAATTTTAAAATAAATTGAGAAACGCAGCAATATATTTTTTTAAATGTAATTTAAAGTGCATTGTTGTCCATTAAAAGGAATCAGAAGGGTATATATACAAGTTACATCAAAATTTGGCTTCTTATTTCTTAGCACTTTAGGTATTGTTTGAAATTTTATTAATGTGCTATGATTTAATATTTATAAACAAAAGTATAGAGGTCCAATTGAAAACAAAAACAAATAAAAAAGATAAAAATGTGTTGTTCTTGAAATTAACGAACCTCGGGTGAAGATAGTTGATAAAGTTTGGAGGAGACGAAGTTGGGGCCGAAGAACATTGAAGTTAGACTCTCATGTGGGCCGCCATAGGGTAAGAACTCTGTGTCCAACCACTCTTCTGCTGGAGTTCTTTCATTGTACTTCAAATAAATTTAAAAAAAAAAAATCAAGTTATATATAATATTAAAATATACTTATGATCAATAAATAATATTTTTATACATAAATGTACCTGTAGAATAATAATTATAACTGGGTCCTATTTTTGTTGACCAAAAGAAATGTACCTGTAGAATAATAATTATAACTGGGTCCTATTTTTGTTGACCAAAAGATATAAAAATGATATATAAATAGGATCAATCAATCTTCACGGTTGGAAAAAGGTTGCTTATTTTTATTAAGAAGCATTTTTATTATATAAAATAAAAACAAAATCTATTATTCATACAAATTCTTAATATAATTTGGGAGGGGTTTATGTGAATATGTAAAGTTCTGAATTTTGTTGAATGAATAGTACAAATGCAATTAAGTTTTAAGTTAATACATAAAAATTTGATGGAGGTAATACTCTATAGTGACTATGCGTTGTTTAATTGTTATTGGATGATATAACTATACATGTATCATATAAGTAGGTTATTACTTATTATAGGTGTAGGTATAATAATTATATGAGATTGTAATTTCAACTTTCAAGATCTAATTTCTTAATCTAAATAACAGTCCTATTTATTGAGATCGCAACCAAACGTAAATAGATGTGATGACGAAGCATTGATAGCCCAGTGGTAAAAGATGTCTACTACCTAAACATAGGTTTTGGGTTTGAGTTGCTACGAAAGATATGGGTGAAATCTGTTTATCCTCCTTATTTAAAGGGGAAAAAAAAGTAAACAGATGTAATCTGTTGGGTCACGTTTTGCTATGGATGTACATCAATCAAATAGCACATACACATAGATAACCGAGTACATCAAACTCATTCATAGTTCGATAAACTCAAAGAGGTGAAATTTAAAAGAGACTAAATGAATCGTCATGGAAGGCATAAGTGTTGTAACACCATCATCATCAAGGTAGTGTTCGGCTATGATGAGGAAGATGTTTTGAAAGAGGAATTGGTGAAAGAAATTTTTTATTAGGTCGTTGTTGCTTTGGTTTTCAAATGATCGAAATTTTCTATTTATCATATATTTTATTTTTTATTTTATAATAATCATTATATACAACATGTATAAAATGATATCACCTCAATGAACACGTATAATCACATGTAATAAATGCAAATTTATGTAATGAAGATTCTAACCAAAAATTTTGCATCTCAAACCTTAACTTCCGTCTACCGATGAAGGGAGCGGGGATTGACTTTTCGAAATTAGAGCATTTCTATAAAAGGGGTATAGAATTGCAGAGTGGATCATCTGTATAAAGATTGACACATATTTTGACCATATTTAGTAATTGAGTAATATAAAGATTGGAAAGAGGTGTGTTAAGTACTAGTGATGGCAATATATATAATTACATGAAATAAAATCTTGTTCTCCATAAATCAAATTAATTTTTTCGCAAATTATATATGATTTTTGGATTGTAAATTGTGAATAGGGTCAATTGATCTCATTCACATAACTAAATTTTGTAAGACAATTTTATAAAAATTATACTTATAAAAAATAAAATCAATTTGGGCAAAAACTTTTGTGCACAAGGTGCACGGATCCAAATCAGTGCAAAACAATACTATTATATTATATGAAGTAATACTGTTATATTATATATAGTTTTAACAGTATTACTTCATATAATATAACAGTATTACTTCATATAATAAAACAGTATTGTTGTGCACAGGAATGTCACTCAATCATTTGATAAGTCATTTGAAATACGTAATTACTGTCACCGGCCAGATTAATCTAGCTTCTGGTAAATACGAAAGAGAGATCGAATTCATAGCGGTCCTTCTTTATTATTTTTTTGTTTTTAATTCTAAAGTCTTAAGGTTCATAAATTGTATGTAAATTACATTTATAAATACGAAATTGAGAATTCATGGCGGTCCTTCAATTGATATTCAAATGTGTTGCCACTTATTTATTGAGCAATTATCTTGACCTATTGTTTAGAATTAATTCAACCATTCAATCATTAACAATGGATAAGGCCGGGTTTGAACTACTAGGCCCCGTTCCAAAAGCTTTAACATTTTTTTATCTTATTAATTAAAATAATGAATAACGAAAGGGGTTAGGTGGAATATATTGTGGATATATTAATAATATAAGTTAAGTCATAAAAGATGGTAATAGAACAATGCAAAATTAGTCTCTTCTCTTTTTGGCGTGTAATGAAATTAGTCTTCCATTTTTTAAAGTGGCAATTAGTCACAATCATTTTAAATGATCGCATATTTAATTTGTCCCAAATTTAATCAAAATTTTAGGGGAGGTTTTGATGATTGATCTCTCCTATTCATGTTTGGACAAGGATTTTTAAAATCCTACCATACTCTATTTCGTATATTTTTTCTATAATTTCTAATAAAAACATATATTTTTTTTTATTTTTACTATAAATCCCAACACATAATATTTACTTTTTACACAATTCCCAATATAATAATAACATTTTAATTATAATCCTACCCTACAAAATCTCAAAATCTATACTCACAAAACCCTCCCATTTCCCAAATCCAAATTTACAAAAATCACCTTAGGTTGAAAACAAACGTAACCTTATAAAACATTAGCGAGACATAACACCACACGAGCGACAACTAGTAATTGTGTTAATGTCAAATCAAATTCAGTAAGCCCTCAAAATTGATCTGATGATCAAAATTACACATCTGAATTGAGATCTGACATCATTATCACAATAATTTAAAATTATTAGTTTGGACTAGTTTTATGACTTGTAAAGAAAATTGACTAGTTTTAAGACATGATTTCAATATTTAGGAGACTAAATTTGCATATTTCCTTGACATAGCTGGTATGTTTACCTGGTCAAGCACGTAGGAGGGTGCATGAGTAGAATCAGGCATGAAAGCAGCGAGGAAAACAGCAACATGAATCTTGTTAGGGTACATCTCCATTGCAAGGGCAATATTCAATCCACCAAGACTGTGTCCCACCAGAATCACCTTCTCCTCCGCCGGAACCGAGGCCATCAGCTCCAGTAGCGGCTGCGTGTAGGCGGCAAGACTGCGCAGCTCCGGCAGAGTTCTGCGGTCGATTCCAGAGGCAGCCAAGTCGAGGGCCGTCACGCGGTGGCCCGCCGCCTCCAACAACGGCTTCACCTTGTACCAGCACCATGCTCCGTGGCAGGCGCCATGGACTAGAATAATATGCACCATGCCTTAATCCACTCTCTAATATTTTTGTATTTTGTCTTATGCGGAAAATGTAATGCTGCATTTATAGAGAATGGTCCAAGAGAGAATAGTAGTACTGCCTTTATAGAGTAGTATATAGTATACTATTAGTCTTAAGACTATTCTTCATTCATTGTAGGGAATATAAAGAGTACAAGAATTAAAAACAAGAATGCATTTTCAGACAACAATGTGTTTTGTTTTGAGATCCTGTGATGCCTAATTTGGCAGTGTAGTTACATTTTTAAGATACTTGCAGAAAAAAATAGTTGAGATAAATTTCATTAATTACAATAATTTTCTTTGAAATTTAATCAATAATTAGTTGAGATTATAAATATGTATAATTACAAATTGTCAGTCGAACTATGATGCATTTTGGACTGAATGTCTTTTTTTTTTTTATTTTTTTTTATCAATTTCCAAAAATTTAATTATATTTGCAACTAAAGTAAAAGTCCCGGTTTAGTATGTAATTTGTTTCAATAAGTTTTTGTACAGTTTAAATATTTACGTATAATATGTATGATTAGTTGGAGTAAAATATGTGTTTTACATTATTTTATATAAATATTATCATAATTAACTATCATCTGAACATTTTCTTCAATTAGAAATCATTAATATTTAAAAAAATTGGATACATCTAATTCATTACTACTGAATTTCACATTTATCTTATTGTTATTTTTAGGGTTAATTGATGGGTTTGTGTTAAAATAAAAGAAGTGTTTGTCTCACATCGGATTTGTGAACAAAGTGGGAGGGACCCTTAAGGTTTAAGGGCCCCGGTGCCTTTGTCACAAGTGCCACAATCAATACACTTTAGTCTAGTATTTGATTCTAGTCAAATTTCTTCCTTGTTTTCTCTTGTAAAGAGTGTTCTAAGAAAAGTATTCTAGGCTTGTAAGAGTATTGAGAGACAAAGAGTGGAATATTGTGTGATTGTAAGAATTTTTCACATAGTGATATTCTCTCTTGGTCGTGGTTTTTTCTCCGGTTTTGGAGTTTTCCACGTAAATTCTTGTGTTGTGGATAGGGGTGATCATACAAACCGATAAACCGCACCAACCGGCCGCACCACACCACACCAAACCGTTTTAGCTAAAAAATTTAAAAATCCGCAATTAAAAAAATTATTTAAAATTGCACCGCATATATGGTTTGGTTATAGTTTTTGATTGATATCGGACCGCACCAAACCGCCTTTAATTATGTATATAAATATATATATATATATGTATATTATAGACTTGCAATAATAAATTTTATATTTTAATTCTATTGTTATTGTATAGGATATTTAATTTGTTTTTTAAGCTTATATTAATTTGTTTGTGTCTATATTTTAATATCTGCAATGGTCATCAACTATTTCACAATTTTTTTTTTGTCTTTTATTAATATTAAACTAAAAAATATATATTCTTACTTTTAGGTTATATCATTTTAATACATATGATTTAGAAGTGTTTGATTCTAATTATTAAAAACCAAACAATCAATTCATAATTAAATAGCCTCATATGAGCATTTGAAATCATATTTTATGAAGTCAACAATTATTATTCAATTAGTAGTTTACTTCTAAATTTTTTAATTAATTAATTTATCATATAATATAATTTTGAAGGTATCTATTTTAAATTTTGATAAAACTATATATATATATATATATATATATATATATAACATAATAATATAATTTTAAAACATGTAAACTATCATAGGACATTAAAGTTATTTTTGATATGAAACAAATTAAGTTAAAAACCGCAAAAACCACACCAAACCGAACCAAACCGCATAACACCGCATATTCAATTTTTGTATGAAAACTGCAGTTTTAAATTTACTTATAAATCAAACCGCACATAACAATGTGGTTTGAAATAAAGGAAAAAACCGCTAAAACCGCACCATGATCACCCCTAGTTGTGGATTGTTGTTTCATTTCTTTCTTTCATTTCTCGTTTGCTTCTTTTTCCTTAGAAAGTAAAGGGATTGGTGTCTTTTCCCAACAAATTGCCGATAAAATCACAATATTTTTTTAAATTACAATTTTAACCTAATCATTCAATATTTGTAAAAAAAATTGTAAAGAGAGTTTATGGTTAATGTCTACTTAATTGCATTTCATATATTTATATTCTTTTTTTTATGTAACAAAATAAATAAAACAACATCACATACACAACAATAATAATCATTAATTAATATCAAAACTAAATATTTAACCTATAATCTGCATTAACTATTTGAATCTTATACTCATAATCGTTTTCAATTTAAATATATATGTTCTCATTTATATTTAATTAAGTGAACCAATATATCATTTTCTTATAAAGTATTTAAAAAAATAGATCCTCTCTTTCCCATTGCATTTTGAGTTTAAAATTATGTACATATATTTTTTTTATAAAAACATTTTAAAGTTTTTAAAGCACCTGTTGAAATCATTTTAAGCATATTTTCCTGTTTTTTGTTTTTTATCTTATTTTGATTCTACCATTCATTTTCTCTCTAATGCACTTATTTATTGTTCTATATAATGTAATGTACTTACTCACCATTTTAAAATTATCATTTTTTTGGTTCATATTCATCCGTATCATCCATCACTCTATTTTATAAAATATAACATGTTCTATAACAATGCTATTGATTGTTGATAAGGCTAATGGTTAATAATGTTGACCGTGTATTTTTAGTATATATTCTTTGATTGTATTTCTGTATTTTTCTCCCATTAATTGTGGGATATCTGTTGTATCGTTTGTAATCTCTCTTTATTAATAGTTGTTTACCCATCACCACGTATTATTGGTGATTTCCAAACTCTCTCTCTTGCACCCCAAATCTTCTCATATGGTATCAGCTATACGATCCTAAACCCTATTCTTTCTTCTACACGGACACCGTCTTCCACATATCATCATCATCATCGGACTCGTCCCCTACATCGTGCTCGTCACCAGACTGGTCTTCTCTGCTGTCGCAGCTCCTAGCTTCTCTCGGCTTCCGTGAGTTTCTATCTATCTATTCCCACACCCTAATTTGGTTCAATGGCTGCTCCCACAAACGATCCCCTCTCTATGACGACGATGATCAACATGGTTGCTGCTATCAAACTGAATGCCACGAATTATCTCCCTTGGCACCGTCAAATCATGCATATGGCGGGGTGCTTCAACTTAATGGGCTTTCTGGACGGATCCACAGTTGCGCCGTCGCCTACCATCACATCTGAGGCCGATGTTGAATCGGTCAACCCTGCATACACAGATTGGAAGATGAAGGACAGGAAACTTCTAAGCGTGTTGTATACCTCTCTTTCCGAAGATGCGGCTTCGGAGGTTATTGATTCGTCCGCCTCGCGAGACACGTGGGTAACCCTTGAGGGTGTGTTCTCGTTAGTATCGCGCCAGCATTAACTCCGGGAAAAACTCCTTTCTCTTCGCTGGGGTGATTCTTCTGTAGAAGATTATGGTAAGAAGTTCAAGCTCTTATGTGATCAATTGAATGCTATTGGTCGTCCGGTGGAGGAATCCGGTAAGAGTCATTGGTTTTTGCGTGGATTGGGTGTTCAATTTGCTGGTTTCGCGGAGACTCGCATGGCTTTCTCTCCTGTTCCCACCTTCTGGGACTTATTGCATCAGGCAAAGCAATACGATCTCATGCTCCGAGCCATGGAGGGCTCCATGCCTCAGGTGGTATTCATGGCTGATCGAGGGTCTTCATCGAATCGCGACTCCTCTCATGGTCGTTGGCAATTAGTGATAGCTCCCATTCTTCGGGTCACAATGATGGACGTGGGCACTCACATGACCGTGGCTCTACTTTTGGACGTGGCCAGCATTCGAACTCTCGTGGTTCTTCTTCGGGAAATCAGAGTGGTGGTAGAGGTTCGAACAACGAGGGGCGCAGACCTTATATTCCTCGCTGTCAAATCTATCGTGGGGAGCATTATGCAGACAAATGTCCCCAATTTCTAAATGCTCGTCAGGCTATTTCCTCGGCAAACTTGGCTCAGGCATTCACATCATCTTGCAATGTTTCAGACTCTACTCCCGATTAGTATCTTGATTCGGGTGCTTCTGCTCATATGACTAATCAGTCTACCACACTGGATTCTTACGAGCCTTATTCTGGTAACGGTTCTGTCATTGTTGGTAATGGCAATGTTTTAAATATCTTGCATATTGGTTCTCGTAAATTGTCAGTAGATGTTCAGTTATTGGATGTTTTGGTGGTGCCTCATATCACCAAAAATCTTTTATCCATCAGTAAATTAACCTCTGATTTTCCTGTTGATGTCATATTTTCTGATAAGTTCTTTACGATTCAGAACTGGGTGACAAAGAAAACTCTGGCTCAGGGAAGGTGTGATAAAGGCCTTTACTTACTTGATAAGGGGGTTCCGACCTTGGTGGCAGCAGTCTGGAACAAAGTATTGAAAGCTAGTTTTGATTTGTGGCATTTACGCCTAGGACATGTTCCATTTTCCATTATTTCGTTATTAAATAAACTTGGTCATTTATCTGTTACTTCAGTTTTACCAAGTCCTAGTGTTTGCTCTTCTTGCCAGTTAGCAAAGAACAAGAAACTTTCATTTTAGTTGAATGAAAAACGCGCCGACAATGTTCTTGATTTAATACATTGTGATTTATGGGGTCCTGTACCTGTTACCACTTCTGATGGCTTTTGTTATTACGTTGTTTTTGTGGATGATTTCTCTCATTTTTCATGGATTTATCCGTTATGTGCTAAGAATGAGTTTTATGATGTACTGGTTCGTTTTCATGCCTTTGTCTGCACTTAATTTTCCCGTAAAATCAAGATTTTTCAGAGCGATGGTGGAACTGAATTTGTGAACTCGAAAGTACATGATTTTATGAACTTGAATGGAATTCATCATAGGCTTTCTTGTCCCTACACGCCTCAGCAAAATGGTAGGGCTGAACGTAAGCACCGTCATATATCTGAAACTGGATTATCTATGTTATTTCATGCTCATGCTCCTGCATCTCTTTGGTTCGATGCTTTTGCTACTGTTGTTTTTTTTAATTAACAAGCTGCCTCACTTCTGCATGATATTTCTCCTTTTCAGCTTCTATTTGGCTATGTTCCGAATTATGCCAACTTTAAACCTTTTGGGTGTCGTGTGTTTCCTTATCTTCGAGATTATGCTGCTAATAAATTGGAACCCCACAGTCGTCCTTGTATCTTCTTGGGTTACAACAACATCTACAAGGGTTTCCATTGTTATGATCCCGACTCATCTAGAGTCTTCACCACTCGCCATGCCCAATTTGACGAACAGTGTTTTCCATTCTCTCGGACTCCGACCACAACTCCAATTTTAGATTTGGACCTCTCTACTTTTTTGGATGCTACGGACTGCCCCTTGCCAGCTACTACTCAGCCCAATCTTCAACCCAGCCGGCCTGTTTCAGCGTCCATGCGTGCCCTTTCTCCTGTCATTACGCCTATGTGATCGTCCCGGACGATCCAGCCGAGTTCCAACCCATTTCACCGCATGCTCCAGCCCAGGACTAGCATCCTATTGTGCCTGGTCCAGGCCCCGCCGAGGCCCCTCTACCAATCTTGGCTCATGTCGCAGCCCCAGTTATTACCGCACCACCTCCCGGGCCTCATCCTATGATCATCAGGGCACGAGCTGGCATCTTTAAGCCTCGTTACCCTGTTGACTTGACGACCACTGCCCTACTATCTGCACTTGTTGCCACTTCTGAGCCTCATGGTTTCAAGTCTGCTGCAAAGCATCCCGAGTGGCTTGCCGCTATGCAAGATGAAATTGACGCCCTTCGTTTGAACAACACTTGGATTTTGGTGCCACGCCCCTCTGGTAAAAACATCGTTGGTTCGAAATGGGTTTTTCATACGAAGTTTCATGCTGATGGCTCTATTGAGCGTCATAAAGCTTGTCTCGTTGCTCAAGGCTTTACACAGATTCCCGGCACTGACTTCCATCATACTTTCAGTCTGGTTGTTAAGGCTGCTACCGTCCGGATTATCTTATCTCTCTCTGTTCAGCACAGTTGGCCTCTTCATCAGCTTGATGTCAAGAATGCATTTCTTCACGGCGTTCTTGACAAACCCATATTTATGGCTCAGCCTCCTGGTTTTGTTGATCTACGGTTTCCTGATCATGTTTGTAAGCTGAAGAAGGCTATATATGATCTTCGTCAAGCCCCTCTTGCTTGGTTCCAGAGGTTCATCACGTTTTTATCGAGCCTTGGCTTTCTTTAGAGTCGTTGTGACTCTTCTCTCTTTCATTTCCACAAAGGTACCTCTATCATTTATTTGTTACTGTATGTGGATGACATTACAATTACAGGTAATGACCCTTCTCTGCTGCAAAGTTTTTTCTCTCGTACACATCGTGAATTTGCCATTAAGGACCTTGGTCGTCTTAATTACTTTCTTGGGCTTGAAGTCTCGTATACTTCCAATGGTCTATTTGTTGGGTAGGTGAAGTATGCACATGACATACTTGAACGTGCTGAGTTGTTGGATGCTAAGCCCGTTTCCACTCTTTTGGCGGCAGGAGAGTCCCTTCTTAGTGAAGGCTCTCTGTTTCGTGATCCTACTTTATACAGGTCTCTTGTTGGAGCTCTCCAATATTTGACTATTACTCGTCCGGATCTTTCCTATGCAGTCAACTCGATCAGTCAATTTCTTCACTCGCCTACGGATGATCATTTTTTGACCGTGAAGAGGATTCTTCGCTATGTCAAGAGTACTATGCACTATGGCCTTTCTTTCAAAAGGAATTCTGATTTTTCCATCTTGGGTTATTCAGATGCTGACTGGGCTCGTTGTATTGAGACCCGTCATTCCACATATGGGTACTCTATCTTCCTTGAGGGAAATCTCGTTTCTTGGAGTGCCAAGAAACAACCCACTGTTGCCCATTCCAGTTGTGAGTCTGAATATCGTGCTATGGCTAATGCAGCAGCAGAATTGGTTTGCGTCACGAATTTGCTTCATGAGATTCGATCTCTTCCATCTTCTAGGCCTATTCTCTTGTGTAACAATAAGAGCGTTATCCTTCTGAGTCAGAATCCGGTGGCACACAAGAGGGCCAAGCATATTGATCTTGATTATCACTTTGTTCATGAGCTCGTCTCCTCGGGTAAGCTAGCCACTCATTTTGTTCCATCTAACCTCCAGCTAGCTGACATCTTTACGAAGAGTTTACCACGTGCGACCTTCGAGTTTTTATGTTCCAAGCTTTGCGTTTGTCTTCATCCCACGCAGCGCTTGACGGAGGATGATAAGGCTAATGGTTAATAATGTTGACCGTGTATTTTTAGTATATATTCTTTGATTGTATTTCTGTATTTTTCTCCCATTAATTGTGGGATATCTGTTGTATCTTTTATAATCTCTCTTTATTAATAGTTGTTTACCCATCACCACGTATTATTGGTGATTTCCAAACTCTCTCATGCACCCCAAATCTTCTCATAATTGTGAATCATTAAATAAGGATTCCTGGCTTAATTTGGATGTAAGGAAAGGAATATATGAGTTTGTTGCTAGGTATTTGATCTATTGTGTATAAAATATTTCTTTCAATTTCAAATATATTTGACCAAAAAATTCTTTTTAAAATAATCCAATTGAACACGATCTAAAACGCCCTTGATTTGAACGTAAAATTTTGACTCAATTTGATGTAGATCTTTTACTGGTTTCGATCATTACGTAAATCAATGTGCTAATACTCTTAGAAAAAGAAGGATGAATTTCAATGTCACATTGAGTGATGATGAATCTGATGAAGAAAAGAATGACCCAAATGCAGACTGTAAACCGTTATCTATGTTCTAGAAGAGAAAATCGAAAGCAAATTGATCCACATGGTATTGCTCGAGGTGTTTCCTGACTTGTTGTAACACCTAGCAGGTATGTGTCTTGAAATATTTGAATATAAATTGTTTTACTAATGTTTTTAATGCTGGAGCAGATGATGCAATATATGCAAACTTAGATAATGGGAAAAAATTGACATTTGAAAGCATGACAATGATATATGAGGAATTGTTTTAGCAATGGCTTAACCTTTGCAAAGTCAATGCAAATCTTACTAAAGAAAATGATAAGCAATAGTGTTTTATTGCACGGTTGGAGGTTCTTCTCGCAAAGTATGATAAGGATCTTTGTCAAGTAAGGTCTGAACTTAATATTTTAATTCCACATTTCAAGAAACTCAACACAAGGACCTCTAAACTTAATGATATATTATCTTTGGGTAAGTCAAATAAGGTTGACATTAGATATAATAGTACCATTGTGTCTGGTCTTTCAAGCATAATTGAAGATTGCGAAACACTTACTTTTGTTAAAGAAGAAGTAAAAGTGCAAACATCTTCAAAACCTTCTAACAATTTGGTCTTAATCAATCTACATATCAAAAGCAAATCATAAAATGTTTGTTTTTGTTTGCCATCACTATTTCATTTTTGGACATATTTCACAATTAAATGTGTCAAGTGTAGTTTGAGACGACCGATAAATTCAGAAGCCATCCTCGTACAATCAACTTACAAGTTGGTAACTTCGAATCTCTATTATGTGTGGAAAATTTAATTATTCAGTTATGTATGAAAAATCTACGGCTTGAAGCATCGTAGCTATAACCGGTATGAAGCTTCTATACCGGGTGACAACCATAAGGGTGATAATGTCTGGTCTATGAAAGCAAGGTCTAGTGGGGCATCTCTCACGTTCCTTTATTTTATAGCATGGTCCAAGATGAGCGTGCCCAAAGGATATGTAGTATGTGCTTAATAGTTTAATTACCTCAGTGTACTAAACAATAAAGTTATCCCACTATGATTCCTCTTGTTGGTCCCAAGTGGTTAGAGGTTCAGAAGGGGGGGTGAATAAGCCTCTATCAAATTTTGTGTTTTAAATCTTTTCTGTAAATAGGTTGCTAGATTCTAAAGAGAATGCAACAACACTCTTGATTCAGTAAGCTGACAGAATGCTTGTTCAGCTTACTATCTCGATTTTCACAATATGCAGCGGAAACTTAAGATAGAGTTTCTTTTTAAAAAACAGTTTTCTTTTCACAAGTATGATTTTCACATATACTTTTAGCAGTATGAGTAAGATATATAAAGAGATGCGATTATGCAACAAGTATAGAAAGTGATAAACACATAAGGGTTTATAGTGGTTCGAAGGTGGTGTAATCATTCTACATCAACTCTTCTCCTTTACACAAGAGGAACTCCACTAGGTCAGATTGATTTACAAGTCTCAACTTTACAATCGTCTTCCAAATGAGTCAAACCTAATTGAATCAATGAGATTTCTAGGCTACTCACAAACAGGGTACAAATACTCACTCAGAGTATAAAGCCTTACACAAAGATTAAACACTTAGTGAGGATCTAAATCCTTCCCACTAAGGACACCAACTAAAATAACCTAGTACACAACAAATGGTTAAAACTACATGGTCTTCAACCGTGTTTTCGAAGTCAGCCTTAAGAACTTGTGAGCTCGAAATCTTGGGCTTGACTGCTTCTGAAGGTTGAGTGACTAAACTGTAAGCAAACTTGTGTTTTGCTTGAGAATGTGATCACTTAGAAAATTATCAGTAAGTTCAGTAGTCTGCTTGGTCACCTTCACCTTTTATTTATACTTGTAAGAATATGCCCGTTGAAGAGAGGCATAGACCTTGTAGAAATTCAAATGTTGATCTTCATGATCTTCGTATTTAATGCGTCTTGAGAAATTGGGAAATAGGGCATATCCTACTTTATTCCGCATTAATAGCGCCACTCCTCGACAACAATGCTTTTGTAGGTCTGCGGTCCAGATGACATCACCTCATTAGTTAGGTGCTAACTTTCATCTACCGGTTACTTTGATAATGCAGAAACCTCGTACTGCATTAATTAGTTCCTCACACTGCAATAAATAAGTTGAAACAAACTTACAGCTTTATGCAAGGGTTGCAATAGCCGCTTACTATTCTGCACCAGCTTTTTGATCTGCGTTTGCTTACTGATTCCAGAACAACTTCCTGTTCCTGAATCCTGCTTGCTGATTCCTGCGGAAAGCCTCCAGTTCTCCTTACTAATATCTATATGCTGCTTACTGATTCTGCCTATTCCTTCTGCTTACTGATTCTCCTTATTGAAAATTAGCATTCGATACTTCTTCACACCCAAAATCCTGCTAACATCGGTAACCTCCAACT
Source organism: Scutellaria galericulata (assembly GCA_946896805.1). Classification (NCBI taxonomy): domain Eukaryota; kingdom Viridiplantae; phylum Streptophyta; class Magnoliopsida; order Lamiales; family Lamiaceae; genus Scutellaria; species Scutellaria galericulata. The sequence continues at coordinate 8,063,994 of OX335794.1, forward strand.
TTCTAATTTTTACAGCTTTACAAAATACAGTTTAGAAAGTTAACTTTACAAAACTAAGTTCCACTTAAAAAATGTGAAAAATGGGGTACTCTAACTTCCTATACAAAGCTATTTGTCTCATCAAAATCTTATCAGAAATATCCCAACAATTTCCCCCTTTTTGATGATGACAAAACCCATTACAAAGCAGCATATACAGATGTACATAATTACAACTATTTTGTACAAGTAAAGTACAATGTGAGCTATCTTAAAAAATAACTTAGCTCATCAACTTCATATATAAAATAAAGGAATAAAAGAATAAATAAATTATTTACATGAAGTGCTTACTCAAACCATCTTCTGAGAAACTGCAGTAAGCATCACTTCCTCAGGTGTCTTAACGGTCTTTTCCTTTTATAGAGTCATGTCCAACAACGGTTTCAGATTGCTTAGCAACATGTTCATACTTCACTCCCTTCCACCAATTCGACATTGACTCTTGATAGGTTTCTTCCAACTTCTTCTTTTTAGGAATTTGAATCCATGAAGCCAGTAGTCCTGATAGAACGGAATCTGCTCTGCTTTCTTCATCCTTTTCAATAAGGATTTTTGAATATCGAACTCTCCATTTCTCGTCAATTTCTTATACTTTATCAAGGCCTCAAGACATGTTGGATAATTCACAAAGAAATCATATTGACATAAATGTCTGAAATACCTCAAGTATTCAGTTCTCTTGAAAAGCGTGATTTCTTCATATGTTAGATTTCTATTCTTTGGCAGTATTTCTGATTGAACATTGCAAATTCCCATGCCATGTTTACCTTTTCAGGTTTCTGATCTAGCAAGATATTGACTTCAACAGAGACTTTATCTTGAGGTGGGAAGGCTGATTTCTCCCTTGTCCTCTTCTCTTCAGCTTCTTTCAATTCTCTCCACCTGTTCTCATCAAGCCTTTTACCTACAACAATACCCATGAATGGTTTAGCATGAACATTCTTACCTATTTGTTGCAATCTCTATCTGTCTCGCTGTGTCTGCTGTCTTGAACTCCTCTGTCGAGTTGTTGCAGCTGAAACTACAGCTTCTTGCTGAACGGCTGTGCTGCTTACTACATGGGATACAACATCCCCAACACCTGCATCTCCTTCATCTTCATCATCCATTCTTTTATTTGGTTGGATGCTCTGACCATGTCCAGAGTCAGAGCGCTTTCGCTTTCTGCTGATAACCAATGGAAGGTTATCATCTTCATAATCATCCTTATCCAACTCTTTGACAGTATCCTCCACTGTAGCATCCAGCATGGGATTTGCTTGCTGCTTGCTTTCCCTATTTTTGGCATCATCAATTTGATCAATACCTGGGGTAGCTGAGTTAGTGGGCACATATTGAGGAAAGGCCTAATGTAAGATGGCTCACATCTCGCCAATAAACAGCTCTAGATTGGAAATCCTGTCGTTTATGTTTTGAACAACACGAGCTTGTGTTGTGGCATTTTCTTGCAGTGAGTTGAGTATCTTGTTCTGTGCAACCTGATTGCTCCTCATCTCATCAACTGAGCTTTTGATATCTTCCATTGTTTTATCTCTAGCATCAGATGTAACTTGCTGTGCATGCGCTACCTTCTTACGCTCACGATACTGAGTGTTCCACTCATCATTCATCCTTCGCTGTATCCTGAAAGGGAGTTCAGAAAACTCCTTCCTCAATTCTGCTATAGATGATGAGTGTACTTGTTATCTTATATTGATGTCTGTTGCCATATTCATCTCATGACTCTGCATGGCTAGGATAAGGCCTTAGATGTCATCCATAATCCCTTGAAGAGATTGTTCTTGAGAGTTAGAAAGAGTCTCAACCCTAGCTATAGTTGGTCCTGCTTCCTGATGAGTATAGAGGACTATAGCCTGACTCTGGTCAAAATCTTGTTGTTGAGCATCACCAGCTTCCTGCTTGTATCTCCTTCTCCTTTCTTTAGCAGTTTCCTTCACCTTGAATGGTTCTTTGTAAGGAGTATTGTCATCTTATGGATCCTCATCATCATCACTCGATGAGTCATCTCCATCATCAGGGTTTGGTGGTGCAGGAGGAGCAACAATAATTTCTTTGTCTCCCTGAGGCACTTCCTTCATCTCAATATTCCCTTCTTTATCCTCCGCCAGTATTATCTCAACAGCATCTACGCCAGAGGTCTTCTTGGGAGAAGCTGTCTCAACAACATTCTCATCAGCAACAATAACAACAACAATATAAGCAACATCAGCAACCTCACTTGCTCCAGTTATTTTGGTGGCAGTACCCAGAAGATCTAGGTTTAGAGCATTTAGATATGTTCGCTCAATCAATTGTTGTAACTCCACCAAGTAGAAATCTTCCTCTAATTTTTCAGTTCTAGAGTGAGCTAGTTGGAAGATTCCTTCAGCAAGTTCTGTCAAGATGGATGCTTCATCAACTTCTGCATCCTGTTCATCAGTATTCTGTACTACTACAGTAGCCAGTACAGGGAGTCCTACCTCAGCAACTTCCTCCACTGTTGTTTCACCAGCATATTCCTGATTGAGATCGTTTAGGACTCATTAGATCTTAGACGATGGTTCCCCCTTAGATGATAGAACACGATAAACAACGGAACTTGTGTAATCAACCAACTGTTGCTCATCGGTCTCCATCACATCCAAACTTACAATTGGGGTCAGTGCTGCTATGCCCTTGAAGGTTGGTGAATCATGTGCTTCAGCACAACACTACTTTTTTCTCCTGGTTGCAGCATTTTGGGGGGGGTGGTTGCCTGAAGGATTTTGCTCTGTTTACTTTAATCCCCAGCTGCAGTATTCTCTTGTTAGCTTTCTCAGGATCGAGGGTAGCTAACTGAGCTTCAGCAAGCTTCAATTTTGTCGGGTCCTAACAGTCTCAGTTACGGGGATCATTAATGTGTTGTCTTCCCCGGACTTCATCGACTGCTCGCTCTCTGTCTTCTCAAAGGTAGACTTACCTTTAGATTGCTTGTCCTCCTTATGCTTTTCCTGTATTTCAATGATCTTAGCAACCATTTTATCAAGGCTAAGTGTTAATGAAATCTTCTTGGAGTAGAGGGAGAAGACTTTCAGTATCTCCAGTAAAGCTGATAGTCCAAGTGAGAACAATGTCCTCAACTGTCACCCAGTCTTCCCATGCAAGTAAGTCTCTTACTCTAGAGAATCACATCCATATTTAGTAATCATAGACAGTGGCAAATCTCCTCCATATCGATTCAACAATTTTTGTGATGGCATCCGGTGCTACATCTGAATCGATATCATCGATGGAGCTCTCAACTTTATTCAATGTTTCAATCTCCTTGAGAGCATCCCTCGGTCCCATTGAAACTCTTCATCTTCTTATCTGGCTTCGAGGCTTGCTTATACGGTTCCCATTGTCTTCTCTTACCTGCATTAACTTCTTCTTTTTCTGCTCTCTCTCATACAGCAGTACAAGATGTTTTAATTTAGGTTCAGGTTCTAGGGCCAAAACCTTTTCATCTTTCTGAACAACATCCTGTTCAGCAACCTGTTCTACAGGCTGATTAGCATTCTGAGCTTCTTAATCAATAACCTGTTCTACATCATTGCTTTCAGGATTAACATCCTGAACATCAGCTACCTGATCTCCATCAAGTCTCTAATCAGGGATTGGATATGCTGGGACTAACATATCATCATCAGAATCTCCCAGAGCATCATTTATAGTTGTTTTTTGGCAACTATCACTATTTTCATCATCAGAATCTCCAGAACAATAACTTTAGGAGATTTTACCACATTGCGCCCCGCTTGTGCTTGCTCGTGGGCTTCCTCCTCAACCACATTGGGATTCTGAGCCATCCTCTTAGTAGCCTTAGCATAAGAATTTGGCTTCAACTTCACGTTCTCTAATGGGTTCTTCTTCAATGGAGCTCTCTTGAGAGCCTCCATAACAAGCTTCCTGGCGGGCTTATCATTATCATCATTATTATCATCCTCATCGCCAGATAAAGCCGAGTCAGCAACTCCTCGTGCTGCAACATCTGAGTCACTTTCTGCAGTCCTGCGTTTTGCAGCAACCTTTTTCTTCTTTGGTTGCTGGGCCTTCTCCTCACCCTTCTTCTTGGTGTACCCTTTCTTCACTCCTAGGAACCGCCAGGACCGATTGACACTGGTCTCTCTAGTGGGATGTCTTTCTTGCAGAGGATGGAGGAGATGACAATTCCAAAGTTTCTCCTGATTGTCTTTTTGGAGACCTCTTCCCAAATCCTCTGAAAGAGGAATAGTGCCTAGTTGATTGTTTCTTCTTGAACAATCGCAATCATTAACCGCATCCAAAGATCGGTTGTAACACCCCGTTCCCAATTTAATTGGAAATAGGTCATCACCCTTTACATACTTAGAAAATAAAGAAATTATAATGATTTTATAACATACAGCGGAAGACTTAAAAGCGAAGACACGAGAGTTTTAATTTTTTTTTCTTTTTAAATATTACATATATATGTAATTATACATCGACTATTAAACAAGTCTAGTCGTGTCTTACCCACATTTCTAGGTAAAATGTTTGAACCATTGACCAACATGAATTTACACAACAAAACATATATAAGATAAGTCTAGACCCATCGTTTCATATAATATACATGATTAAGACTACATACTGTTTTTAAAGAAAAAGAACTTAGTTCTAACATATTTATTTAATGCAACGGAGAGAAGTCAGTCCAGCCTCTACTCGTCCACGTCATCATCCAGTGAGCCTGAAAGTATAAAACGGTAATATCATGAGACACCTCCGGAGAGGGATCCCAGTGGGATAACCTTACTATCTAATATATCGAAGCAATTAAATCGTTAAGCAAGTACTACATGTCATAATCATAAAGGAATGTGGGAATCGCTCGCCCACTAAACCTCGCATGGACCAGTCATTTAAGCAGGGTCGTTTTCATGGACCAGGCATTTAAGCAGGGTCGCTTTCATAGACCAGGCATTTAAGCCCTTAAGGTCGTCGCCCAGTATGGAAGTTACATACTGGTTATAGCTACGGACTTCAGTCGTAAATTTTCATACATAACTTCTCAATTCAATTAACAACACATAGTAGAGAGTAGAAGTTACCCACTTGTACGTCGATAGATTGTGCAAGGATTGCTTCTGGATTCGCCGACCGTCTCGACTGCACTCGACACACTTAACTGATTAGCCTCTTATATCGTATAACAGAATCTTTTGTATTTTATATTAGGTTACTTTAACCTAAAATGTAATCATTCCTATAACTTAATTGTTAAGCATTTAAACTAGCAATTTTAGACTTAAAATGACATATAAAGATGTAATAATTTTAATAATTCATACATAATTCCTAAAACCCCAACATTATTCATATAATCACATATTAGTATCAATTATCATATTCTAAAAATTCACAATTTTCCACAGTGTATATAAATAAATAAATAAAAAATAGAATCCTAAACAAGATTTTCACTTGAATTTTAGCTCAAAACCAGACTTCAATAGAAAATTCACCATAAATCGCATAAGGTTCCAAAAAATGTATACTAAATTTCTACACGTACATAAGAACTGATTCTAAAATATAGTAAAAGATCATACATAAATTCGAAGGATACAGTTCACTAAAATTATTTGATTTAGACCTAAAAAACGGGGCGAAAACTGTCTGAACAGCTTATCTTAGAAAAATCATAGAAAATCGGGTTTAACTCCGAGTCTTCTGAAATTTAACATGCATATTCTACACTTCATATACTAGACTATGGTAAAAGGGTTTAGCCTAATTCAATTTCTACAACACACAGAAAATTCTCGAGTTGCAGAGAAATATACACACAGCAGCAGCTTACTTACAGCAGCAGCAGGTAAAAAAAACGTACAGCAGTAACATACTTACGTATAGCAGTAGCAAAACACAGCACCAACAAGATAACTGGGCAGTAGCAGAGCAGAGAGAAAGAGAGAGTGAAAGAGAGAGAGAATCGAGCGAGGGAGAGAGACGTGAGCGATAGAGGTGTAGGAAAAGAAAAGAAACTGTGTGTGAATTATTGTGTTGCACCCTTTCATTTATTACTTCCCCCCCCTTTTCACACGCAAACCAGCTTATTTGATGTGTCATGTGCATGGAAAAATTAAGAAGCAGGTGGTGGCGAGACACCAGGAATAAAATGGCATGTCATGCTTTTCCTTTCTTTATTACTTAATTGCTATTCCTAACTAATCAATTATTTAATTTACCTAGTTACTAATTAATTATACATATGTACATATACATATATCTATATATGTAAATATATATATCTTGACACTTTAATTAAATAAATTCTTAATTTAATTAAGATTATCACTTAGTTAAATCTTAGCTTAATTAAGATTATCCCCTAATTAATTGCTTCTTAGTTTAATTAAAATTATCACTTAAAATCACATATATAGATCATACGTAAAATTACATTAAATAAAGCATTATCGACACAAATGAATAAGCTTAGCATAAAAGCCTAATATCATTTTATTCAATTAAATTTAATTAACATCTTATCCTTTTACTTTCATCCATGTTTGTCGAGTGAGTTGAGATCAAGTTCGGTTTCCTGCGTGAGCAATCCTGCAAAAACCCTTAAAATCTCGAAAGAAATATATATCATAAAATCTTTGAAAATTATCAAGCACAACGTAATATTCATAAATCATAACTTTAAATAATATAAGAGTTTGCACTTAAATCATTTATACTTGAATGATAAAAGAGATTTTATAAAATATGTAATGCAGGGTGATTTCTTGAAATGGGGTGTTACATCGGTGCTCTTGTAAAAACTCCACATCTGCCCTCAATGGTGTAGGGGCAGATGTCATGCAGAAACTCAAATTCAGGCTTGAGCTTATTCTTCTCAAAATTCCTTGTCACCGTCTCCTTAATTGAATCCTGTTTGAACAGGTTCCAACTTTCCTCCAAATAATCTGAACCATAGGTTTCTAGGTCAAAGAACTTCATACCTTTGTCGGAGATGTCGAAGGTCTCAGCAATGTCTCTGGTCGTCAGGGTGTACCAAACTTCACCATCAGCATCCATCTTAAAGATGATCGTTTCCGAGCTCTTATCAGCTCGACATATACGTAGAACTTCTCTACAAACTGGACAGAGAACCCATTGTAGGTTGTGGTAAGGAGCCCAGAAACCTTGCTCTTGCACACATGATTCCAAACCTCAGAGATGAGATCCCCGTCAAACGGTGACTCAACCCCTAGCAACACGTCATTGTTCAGTAGTCTTCCTATCAATACCTTGGTCTCTCTTGCAACAACCATTGAAATTTTTTGAAAGATCTGTAAAGCTTAGAGAGAGAATAGAGAGTTCTTGAATGTAAACAGTCAGTTAGCAAATCTCCAAAATGATTAATATGTAGAGTAGAGAAGATAGATGGAGGTTTTGATCAGTTATATATTCAAACATGTGTTTAAATTAGATCAACGGTCCAGATCAAATGACATAAGAGAGAGGCGCACGATCTGACGGTTGAGATAAAAAGGTAAATTCATTATATCGTGAATTAGTCGTGTTAGAGGATAAACCATACCCTTTCAACTTCTCTGAAAAAGCAGTTTTGCATTTAATACAGACGCCAAGTTGTCGTTTAGAATAATTAGTGATAAAGTTATTATTCCTAATACAAGGTTATAGAGCTTCTTAAATGTTGTCTCTAATAAATGTTGTTTTCTGTCTGCAGTAACCTATTCTAGTAACCTGTTGCAGTAACCCATACTCTGTTTGCTGTATCCTGAAGTAGAATACTGATTATGAACACTGTTCAGTTGTATCCTAGAATACTGAATATCCTGATGTTGAAAACTGAAATACTACTTAATATTCCCCTTTATTGATAGAATTCATCTTCTCTTAGAATTCAAATCTTCATGATCCCAAGCTCATTCATTAGCATAGAAAACTTTGATTCACAAAGAGGTTTTGTGAATATATCTGCTAGCTGTATATCAGTATGCATTTTCTCAAGCACAATGTCATTTTTCTCCACATGATATTTTATAAAATGATGTCTGACATCAATGTGCTTTGTCCTCTAGTGAAAGACATGATTGTGTATAATAGCAATGACACTAGTATTATCACATAGAATGAGAGTCTCTCTTTCTGTTATCCCATAATCCTTTAGTTGTTGTTGTATCCAGAGGATTTGAGCACAACAACTTCTTGCAGCTACATACTATGCTTCAGCAGTCGACATTGCTATGGATGTTTACTTCTTGCAGAACCAAGCAACCAACCTTTCTCATAGGAATTGACAAGAACTACTGGTACTCTTCCTGTCAATCTTACATCGTGCATAGTCTGAATCTGAGTATCCCTTGAGACTGAATCCTTCTTCCTTCGGATACCATAATCCAACATCTTGAGTACCCTTCAGATACTTGATAATCCTTTTCACTGCTACAAGATGTGACTCATTCGGTACTGTTTAGAATTTGCGCATACTCTAACTGCAAACACTATATCCAGCCTGTTTGTTGTAAGATATAATAGGGATCCAATAAACCTTCTGTACTTCGTAATCTCTATATTCTTTCCACTTTCATCCTTGTCAAGACCGATAGATGTGGTCATCTCTGCTGCTTCCTGGCAATTGTGCCTACAAATAAATCAAGTAGATTTAAGTATCCATACAAGTATGGGTTCTGGGGGTTAGTTCTCTTTGGGACCCACACCTGCTTAATTATAATTGGTTTACCATTAGCCTTGGTGGTTCTTTTTCTGTAAGTACTCTTTGGAAGATACTATTTGTGATGTGTGTGTGCTGGAGATTTCCAGGTGTTACCTTTCCTGTTTGAGGAAGGTACTCCATTATACCTTTCCAGAGTATGAACTCTTTTGGACTTAAGAAAGTATGCTTTGGTATAGTAGGGGTAGAAGTTTTGCTATGACCTGGAAGACTGCTGCATTCTTCTCCTACTTCCAGCATACTGATTATGCTGCTTTCTGAGAGTTCTTGTAGACTTACTGTTTGTTGTTTGCAGCATGGGCTTCTTTCTCTTATCTACTGTACTAGCTTTGTTCAAACTTCCATTGATTGGAAGGAACTCCTGAGCATAGGATACTCGAGCTTGAACAAACTTTCCAGCATTGCATGTGCTTGCTGCTTTCTGAGATCTTACAGCACAATATTCGAGACCATTTCCTCTATAGGCATTTTGGGTCACCAGGATGCATTTTTGTGCTTTCCTAGCCAATTTTCTATACACATCAATTGTGTTTTGAAGGCTAGTTTTCTCAATTTCTAGCTTAGTGACTAGCAATTTGAACTTAGAGACCTCAACTCGGAGATTATTGCATTCTGTACTATAGTACTCAAGGTCATAAACCTTTTCCTCCAGTATAGTACGCTCACTCTTGAGCTTTTGGTTTTCCTCTTTTAGTTTTTCATGAGCTGAATTTATCTGCTCAAAGTCACTCATGATCTGTTTAAAGGATTGGATCATCTTCAGCCTTCAGTACTTGAAACTTCAAGAGATTGAGAAGTTACCTCAACATCTTTTTCATCTTCACAGTCCTTGGTCATGAGGCATAGTAGAGCTTCCCTATCGGAGGTAGAGCTGTCGCTATCGGTCTCGGATGAGCAATCATCCTTGACTTCTTTCTTGGAGCTGCTTGCTGCTTTTAGAGCTCCAGCTTCACTCAGAAGAGCCCTGAGTTTTTGCTTATCATCATTCCTCATTTTCTTTCTCTACTTCCTTTCATCCACAGTATACTTATGTACTTGAGGGTAAGGGCAGTTTCTGGCGAAGTGTCCAGGTTTTCTGCAATTATAGCACAAGTCAGAGAAGTCAGTATTTGATTATGATGTTAGTCTTACCTGAGGGCTTATGTTTGAGGTTTGAGGCTTCTTTCTGAAGTCATTTCCTCTCTTGTTTGTTTTTAGGAATTTCTTGAACTTCTTGAGGAGGAACGTCATTTCTTCCTTAGCATCTTCAGCAACCTCTTCTTTAATCTTTTCTTTCTACTTATTGTTGCTTGCAGTAGCTGTATCCTTGGTTCTTGCTGTAAGTGCTATTACTTTGACACTCTATTCCTCGACCTCTTTTCTCCTTCGATCAATATCAAATTCGAACGCTTTAAGATTTAAGAATAGATCAAAAGTACTCATCGCATTGAGGTCCAGTGAGGCTCTCATTGCGGTTTCCTTACTTTCCCATTCCAAGGGTAGCGCTCTCAACACTTTTTTGTTCTTCTCCTTTTGGGTATAGAATTTCCCAAGGGATTCAAGCTTGCTAACAATTGCTGTGAATGACACTTCAAGTTCTTCCAATGACTCCAGGTTTCATGGTGAACTGCTCGTACAGTTGTGTAGTCTTTGACACTATTATCTTTGGCAAGTTCATTGCCCTCACATATTAACTCCACCTTGTCCCAAATTTCTTTAACTGTTTTACAGTTTTTCACCTTGCTGAATGTTCCTGTATCCAGCATGAGAAATAATGCGTTCTTAGCCACATTATCTAGGTTGGCTCTTTTTCTTTCATCAAGTGTATACTCATATCTAGCCTTGACTATGAATTCAGCTGGTGGAGGCGCTCTTCTGTAATCTAGTGCTCATGCATGCTTAGCAGGTTGAGGTCTCCTCTGAGGCCTCTCAGCATCTTTGTCGTCGCACCTTCGACTTCTCCAGCTGCTGCAGCTTCTGCCTCAGCTCGCGCTTGCTCACCGAGCTCTCTACCAAGGATAGGGTTTATCTTCGTGATATGGATGGCCCATTTGTGATCATGTACCATATTTCATCATGCATGGCCGATAAATGAGCCTCCATGTATATCCATCAATCATCATATTCCTCTATGGAAAACAATGGGAGTTTGTGGTGAGAGAAATCCATGCTTATGCTAAAACTATGAATTTTGGTCTTGAAAAAGAAAACAGTTTAACCAGCAGAAAAAAAAGTGGATTTGGCTAGGTTACCAGTCAAATTGATTTTTAACCCAACTTGCTCCGATACCACTTGTTGGTCCCAAGTAGTCAGAGGTTCAGAAGGAGGTATGAATGAACCTCTATCAAATTTTGCGTTTGAAATATTTTCTATAAATAGGTTGCTGGATTCTAAAGAGAATGCAGCAACACTTTCAATTCAATAAGCTGACAGAATGCTTGTTCAGGTTACTGTCTTGGTTTTTACAGTATGCAGCGGAAACTTAAGATAGAGTTTGTTTTTGAAAAATAGTTATCTTTTCACAAGTATGATTTTCACATAATACCTTTAGCAGTATGAGCAAGATATATAAAGAGATATGTGATTATGCAGCAAGTATGGAAAACGATAAACACACAAGGCTTTATAGTGGTTCGAAGGTGGTGTAATCCTTCTACGTCAACTATTCTCCTTTACACAAGAGGAACTCCACTAGGTCAGATTGATTTACAAGTCTCAACTTTACAATCATCTTCCAAATGAGTCAAACCTACTTGAATCAATGAGATTTCTAGGCTACTCCCACACAAGGTACAAATACTCACTTAGAGTACAAAGCCTTATACAAAGACTAAACATTTAGTGAGGATCTAAATCCTTCCCACTAAAGAAACTAACTAAAACAACCTAGCACATAACAAATGGTTAAAAGTATATGGTTTTCAACTTTGCTTTCGAAGTCAGCCTTAAGAGCTTGTGATCTCGAAATCTTAGGCTTGACTGCTTCTGAAGGTTAAGTGACTGAACTGTAAGCAAACTTGTGTTTTGCTTGAGAATGTGATCGCTTAGAAAATTATCAGTAAGTTCAATAGTCTGCTTGGTCACCTTCACCTTTTATTTATACTTGTAAGAATATGCCCGTTGAAGAGAGGTATAGACCTTGTAGAAATTCAAATGTAGATCTTCATGATCTTCGCATTTAATGCACCTTGAAAAATTAGGAAATAGGGCATGTCCTACTCTGATCCGCATTAATGGTGCCACTCCTCAGCAACAGTGTTTTTGAAGGTCAGCAGTCCAGATGACATCACCTCATTGGTTATGTGCTAACTTCTATCTACCAGTAGCGGAGCCTTGTAACGAGGGCTTGTAATCCGAGTAGAGGCATTAAGGGTGATTGAACGTTGGGCCGAGATAAAAAATAAACTTCCACGTACCGGTAACTTTGACAATGTAGAAACCTCGTACTGCATTCATTACTTCCTCGCATTACAATAAATAAGTTGAAACAAACTTATAGCTTTTTGGAAGGGTTGCAGTAGCTGCTTACTGTTCTGTGCCAGCTTTCTGATCTGCGTTTGCTTACTGATTCCAAAACAGCTTCCTGTTCCTGAATCCTGTTTGCTGATTCCTACGAAAAGCCTCAAGTTCTCCTTACTGATATCTATATGTTGCTTACTGATTCAGCTTGTTGATTTTGCCTAGTCCTTCTGCTTACTGATTCACCTTGCTGAAAATCAGCATCCGATACTTCTTCACATCAAGAATTTGCTAACATCAGTAACCTCCAACTTTTTTATTTTTACAACTTTACGAAATACATTTCATAAAAGTAACTTTGCAAAACTAAGTTCCACTTAAACAATGTGGGAAAATTGGGTACTCTAACTTCCTATACAAAACTATTTGTCTCATCAAAATCTTATCAGAAATATCCCAACACCTCTCAAGAGGTGCTGCTTTTAATATTTTCAGGCTCGACAGATGATGACGTGAGGTTGGGCAGACTTCTCACTACACATTTAGAGTTTTAGAATAATATTCCTTTTTTGAGAACATATTATGTTTAACTATGTAATGCATGATAAATAATGGGCCCAGTTTTATATTTTCTTATAATATATTTGTATTGTTGTGTTAATTCATGTAGGTGTATTTGAACATTTTGTTAGGATGTATATTATAAGCCTAGCTTTTGTATGAACATCTATTTTGACATGAGAATCATTTTGGTCAAATGTTTGCATTTTATATTTGTTATATATGTTAATGCAATTGTCCAGATTAATCTTTATTGTAGATAACATGGTGTATGGTGCCACACAGAAGATCATGCTATCGGTTCCTTATAAATTATAAATAGTAGCTCACAACCAAGATGGATTTAGACGAACCATTGGAACGGTTGTAGTGTAATTCGATATTAGTCTGTCTTGACTATAAAGTTACAGTAGTACATTTTGTGTGTATTAAGCAGGACCATTTGAGGTTATTTGACTTGTACTGACTATATAAAAGAACAAAACCTCTGTTATTATGGATGTGTGTCCTTTTAATCTGTATATAATAATGGGCACATGTACTCAGTGTTTGTTTCTTTAATTTACCAATGGGTGAGATTTATTCATAAATCAATAAGCTCGGTGAATTAGGAGATAGTACTGTTTATATGGTGTGTTGTTGATTATAAAAGGAATTTGTATCCTAATTATTTAGGATGATGATGTCCCCCTAAAGAGCTCATAAGAATTATAAACCTTGCAGGTAGATTTAGTCCGGCATGATAATAAAGTTGAGTGGTACTACTCTTGGAATTAGATGTAAATTAATTAAGTTGTCAGTAACTTATTTAATTTACGGACATTCAATGTCTTAAACACGGTGAGATAAACATACTCATAATAAGAAGGAGCCCATATTTTAATCTGGGATTAGGGCGGTAGTTCAATTTTAACTTCTTAGTGGACCGAGTTATAATTGATGGACTTGAGTGGGGTGTTCGGGCTGAACACAGGACGCCTAAGCCCATCAGGAGGCCTAACCCCGATTCCTCCTCTAGGTCCCTGTTGTAGCCTATATATAACCCAAAAATATCAGCTGGCCTCAAGTACGATCAATCTCACACGTATGTTAAAATAGAATCACAAGAAACAGAAATGAGTCGAGACTGCTGAGATTCTTTAGAGGATCGTCACCCACACGACATCCAAAGAGAGGGCTAGAAATACAACAGAAGATCGAGAGGTCTGATTCCTGTTCGTCTTCATCAATCTTCGAGAAAGGTATGACATTTCTTCTACTGCGCGTTGTCATATTGTTTATGGACCCCTATTTTGATTGCATAGGGCCGGTGATCCGACGGTTCCAACATATTTTACCTCTAAATTATGTTATGTTTTGATATAAATTCTTGTGGGTAAAGCACGAGTTAGACATAATTATGTTTTGATATATATGTAGTTATGTTATGTTATTAAACAAAAAAAATAGCACTCATGTCTTCATTTTAGTCTTCTGTTATATATTAGAAGGTAATTATAATTTCTTTAGCTTCTAAGTAAATAAGGGTTGACGACCTATTTCCAATTTATGGGTATTGGGGCGCAATAGGGTCAGATGTATCCCAAATCTAACAACTCTTGTAATTGAATCTTCAATTCTTATAGCTCATTTGGTGCCATCCTATAAGGTACTCTTGATATTGATGTTGTTCCAGGAACCAGATCTATAACAAACTCCACTTGTTGGTCAGGAGGGATTCTGAGAAGCTCTTACGAAAATACATCAGCAAATTCACATACTATTAGCACCGTCTATTATTGTATGTTCAGCAACCTCGATCTATACCCAAAACATTAACTCGATTCCCTGGACAACTCCGTTTCTTAAACATCTTTATTGTCTTTATTGCTGGTATGACACGCAACATGGAAAAATATCTTACTCCATAATACGCTCTCTCTATCTCAAGGGAAGTCCAAAGTCACAACTCTCTCTCGACATTTTATGTTTACTTTATATTTAGATTTTCAGTTCATGCTTAGTATAACATCGAAGTCTTTTATATCCCTACGTATAAGTTAGCTTCTAGATTCTTTCCACTGAAATTGATATCTACTCTCTTAACCATCAAGCTAGTCACTAGGTTTTCCAGAGGGTAAACTAATTCAAGCGGTTCACTGACTTAAACTTTTTACTCGTGATAATATCACAAAACTTGGAATAAATAAAAGAGTGTGTGGCTCTAGTGTCAAAAAACATTTAAGAAGAGACATTACATATTGTTAACATAACTGGCATAGTATCTAGCTCCTGATCAGTATCTCCTTTGACCATAGCAAACATTTGTGATCTCCCTCCAGATGTATGTCTTGTCTTCTATCTAGAGGTCTATCATTTCCTATAGATCCACCATGTGCCAATCCAGGACAATCATAAGATAAATCTAATTATGATAATATAACACTTCCCTTGACCAATCAAACATTTGCATTTACGAAGTTTTCCACAAGTACAACAGGGTGGCTTATTAGTTGTTGCATTCATTTGTATTATCTGATTATTTAACGAGTTGCCTCAGTCTCTTGTTTGTCCTTCTTGTTTCGGGTTTATATTCTAATTGGGTCCTCATTTTCTCCTTTCTGATCCCTTAGGCTTTCTTTGATAACCTCCTTCCATATTCATACTCGCAGCAATCACTTGAGCTCTTACCACTATTTATGAGTAATCAACATTCAAATGTGCAGATAGTATACTACAGATATTAGGCCTCAACCCCTTGATGAACCTCTATGCCTTTTTCTATATAGTGTCAATTAGATATGTAGCAAACCTTCTTTCGTATTCAGTTACTATTAGTACATCTTGTTTAAGACCCAGAAATTCATTCTCCATCTGATTACAGTAAACCTAGGGGTATTACTTGTCCATCATTATCTTCTTAAAACAGGCCCATTAAATGTATCTTCAGTTCCTCTTCAACCTCATTCTCGAGATACTCTTCATGTTATTCTTCTACTTCTCTTCTTCGGGATCCTCCTTAGGCTTCTCTTTTTCAGGCTCCTCCTCTTCAGGCTCTTCTTTGGGATCCTCTGCAGGCTCTTACTTCTCCAGTGGTGCTACGTCATTATTGGGACCTTCATTCCCTTGTTTTTCACTTTATCTTGCCTACAATAGATAAAGCTCGCCTGATATTACATCCTAAATTAATCTCTAGCTAGTATTTGGTTAGGCTTTAATTTTTTTTGCCTATCTATTTATTCTATTTCTTAAAATATGTATTAAGGACTTATAGATATATTCATACATTTGTAGATTTTTAGCCCAAATCATAAAAAAATAGGATATATATATATTTTTTCCTTCATAGCTCATTTCAATTCAAGAAATAAGTTAGGCCCAATGAGTGAGCTCAATAGGCTTATGAAGTACGTGAGCAATCCTACTCATCTCTCCTACCCTAAGATGATTACACCTCGTCCACATAAGAGAGTATATATTCATTTCACTTTCCAAAAGGTGAGAGAGAAACAAGGTTGTAAAAGGTAAAATAATTTGGAATGTAATTGAACACTCTTTCTCCCTTTCTCTTTATCCTCTTTGCCACCGACTACCATCGATTCATCCACCACCATCATGGCCGAGTGTTCAAACCAAATATTAGAACTCTTCGTGTAGCGCCCCGGACAAAAAATGAGCATAATTGAATGATTAAATATTTAACACATGATTTAATAAGTATGTGTGTTTATTTTGATTGTTTAATTTATTATGTGCATTTCAGATACGTGTTTAATGCACGTTTTAGATGGATAATTTTCTTGGACATGGTATATAGAATATTTTTATACCATTAGATGCGTATTGAGAAGACGAGAAGATAGAAATGAATTAAAGGTCAATCAGAGACCCGTAGCTCAAGTTACGACGAAAAGGGCAAAACACGAAGTTTCGGAAAAGCCGGAAGATATTTATAATGAATAGTAACGGAGATTTTTACGTGAATAGTAACTTGGACTTTTCAACCGATGAACAGTAGATTGGATATTTTGGTGAATAGTTTTTTCGGAAATTCTATAAATAGGGGCTTTCCCAATTCATTTTTTATTGTTTTTCTGAACAAGCCGAAATCGCCGAAAACAAGTAAGTCTCTCTCTTTTTGGTTTTCTGACTCCGGCGCGCCGCCGCTAGCGGTGGCTGGAAAATCTGAAAGTTGTCGGTTTCAGACAATTTTCACACACGACGTAGGTCTCGTCGAGACGAGTCTAGGACATCTTCCGGAATTCAATTCCGATTTCTCATTCGTCGGAAAACGGCGAAAACCAGCCTCTTAAACCCTAACCCTCACTTTGCACCACCTTCTCTCTCTCCTCTGTTTTCTTTCTCTCTCTACCTCATTTTGCCAGAACAGTGGCCGAGGAAGCTACCTGGATATGAGAGGGAGTTGTTGGGGTGGTGGTGCCGCCGTGGGTGGCGACGCCTGACCTGTGGTTCCGGTGGCTGGGGGTGGTGGCCGGCGGCAGGTGGCCACCGGCCAAGGCTGTGGGCTGGGGGTGTGCTTACGCGAGTGTGTGTGTGCATGAGCGTGATTGTTTGTTGCTGTGTGTGTGTGTTGGGTGGCTGGGAATGGTCGCGGCGACGGGAGGTCGCCGGCCGGGGGTCTGGGAAGGGTCACCGGCGACTGGAAGTCGCCAGCCGGAGCTGGAAAGGTAGGGTGTGAGTTTTGAATACGTGAAGTCGAAGGATTTTACGGTGAAGTTTCGGGTACTATTCATTGTCGGAATCCGGTGAAGGATGGCCGGAGGAGGTAGCCGGCGGTGCAAGCTTTCCGGCGGACCAGGTGGTGGTCGGAGCTGAGCGGCGCTGCCGTAGCAGGTGGCCGCCGGAGTTCTTAGGTGAGCTGGGCGCAGGTGGCGCGCGCTGGGCGCACAGGGCGCGCGCTGGACGCGCAGGTGGCACGCCAACTGCCAAGACCGCCGAGTCTGGCCGGGTGCTATGCACGTAGTTGCCAAAGCCGCCAAGACTGTTGCGCGTGCTGCCGAGAAACGCCGAGCGCTGGTGCGCGAGCGTTATAGCTTTAATTATACATATTAAGGATCTAAAATATATTGTAAACTTGTGTAGGCTACCTTTTGATTGAGCTTTGAATTAACCGACCTTTGATACTCGCTACTCGAGCTCTGAGCTATCGGGTCTTTGGTACTCGCTACTCACGTGGTAACCACCGAACAAGGTGGGGGTACATTCTAAACCTTTATCTGTTTACAGTTTTCCCTATGTGATATATGAATTGTTGAGCTCTATGTGCTGTGTTTATATTTTGTGTTTATTTTACGATAGTGTGGTAGGTTTGGGCGGAGTGTCCAGTAGGCTGTGTGTCCATTAGTGAGTCGACGGAGTGTCCTTTGGGCTTAGTGTCCATTGGGCTGCGTGTCCAGTAGTGAGTCGACGGAGTGTCCTTTGGGCTTAGTGTCCATTGGGCTGCGAGTCCTTTTGGTGAGTCATGGGTTGTGTGTCCGTTAATAAACTGACGTATGTGTTGCGTATTTATGTGATGTGGCTAATTGCTGAGTTATCTTTATATGTTTAATAACATGTTAAAACATGGATTTTTCTCCCACGAGTGTATTCAACGCACTCAGCCCCACCTGTACTCACACTACAGGAGATGAAGAAAGTCAAGATGCGTAGAGAGGGCGGTGCCATATCAAGCTTTCCCATTTATATCTTCAAAACTTAATGCTCAATCAACGTTTTATTAAATTATACGTTTGTAAAATTAAACAGCTCTTCTTCTTTGTTAAGGATCCTAATGTATTTTCCGCTGCTATTGTAAAATGTTTTATTCGGCTAGACGCCAAGGATTTATATATGTAAAAATCGTCTCATCTCTTCCAAAGGATTTCTGTTTTATTTCATGCACGTGTTTTTCCCCTTTCTTTCTTCACGCCCAAAGAGAAAACTCTGATAAATTTTTATGAAAGAAAACGGGGCGTGACACTTCGAGCCTGTCATGGGTACAGTCTCGGAACAGACAACCGCTATCGCGTCTATCATATATGGGCAGCGAAAGGGTGCGACCCTTTTCCATCATTCTATATCTCTGTCTCGGTTGTCTCTCTCACTCATCGTTATCGTTGTTTAGCCTCTATTGTCATAGAGATGGGGGCTTCGTCTTGATTTGGCCGGTGTGGTGGTGGCGCCAACAGGTTTATGTGGGTTGGGTGTGTCGTGTTTGGATTTATGTATGCGATGTATTCGTGTATGTATTTTGGATTAGTGTGTGGTATGTGTTGATTGATATTACTAGGTCGGGAGATCGTCGGCAACGTATTGTCTCTAGCCGAGGAGAGCAGATGATGATATTTATGGGGAGTGGCAGTTTTGGACTAAGGATTAGACCAAATTTATTATGAAAAATTACATAAAATCAAAGGGTTAAATTTGCAAACCCTAGAATTTCTCCTAATTTCCGTAGACTCTATGAAACTCTATGTAAATCCCTAATTTTTAAGAAATGATAAAAAAGGACCTAAACTAATGTGTGATATTTCAATGAAGTCCTAGAGCTAAAATTGAAATTCTGAAAATTGTGGATTTGATCTTATGCCCAAATTTAATTTCTCATTTACTTCAATTAAACGCTAAAGTAAGATTGATTCTATAATTTAACCCTTTGGTCAAAGTCAACATTCAAAAAATGTGCAATTTTGTCACTTTTCCCAAATTGAACCCAAATCCCTACTTTCAAGTTCGAATTGACCATATAAACCCTCTTTACAAAATTGAACCTTATAGAGCAATGTCTCTAGTTCTTAATTCTCCTTGTTGATCGACTTTTCGATCAAACTTATTCTTTTAAATGTTTCGTTTTACAAATGAAAGAGTTTTTTCTCCTCCTGCACCTCAAACATCGATTGTTAACCATCCTTAAACGCTTATTTACTAGAGAGCTTTAATTTAAGAATTTATTTTGATTTATGAATAGTTCAACTAGATGCTAAGACGTATTTTTGTACCCTGTAGGGACCACCGAAGAGGCATCACTCTAAGTTCACATACTACGTAGTAGCTTCTTGACATCTGATAAAGATGGGGGTAATTTCTTATATTTATGTGCTTATGAACTATGTGCCCTTTTAAATGCACAATTAATGTGCTTATGAACTATATGCCCTTTTGAATGTGTGATTATTGATACATGTTATTGAGCTTTAGTAAGATTGACTACTTATATGCTTGCATACACGAAATTAGATATAAATGTATTAATGTGAATTTCTAAATGCAAATGTTGTTAATGTAGGAAGATGATTGATTATCTTGTTAATCAATTAAAACTACATGATTATTTGAGAATTTTTATTGAGTTTTTGTGTAACGAGTTTTCATTACTAATGAGTTGTCGTGACCAATGTTATGTTGAGTTAAAAATCCATAACGAGTTTCCATGACTAACGAATTTCAGTAACCAATGTTATGTTGGAAATTCCTTCTGCATAACCCTTTACATCCTTCCACATCGTAGTAGGGTGTTAATGTGTGTTCACATACTATGTCCACGTTCATATTTATATTCCTTATACATTTTCACGTTAACCTCAATGGGTCAGTTAGACATTGACCTTTTACTTAGCATTAACAAATCTACATAACAACTATCTCATACATGAAAAGTATAACACCCAAGATAATTAACTAAGGTGTAATGATATATATATATATATATAGATTGCATATTAATTAACTATGTATAAGTAATTGATTAATTAAGTACAAGAAATTAAATAATTAAATAACAATTAAAGTGAAAGACAAGTCATCACCAGCGTGCCACCCGCCCCCTCCTCTAAGTCTCTCTCTCTCTTCTCACCAAAATTAAACAACACATCTTCTGTGACTCATCCTTGTCAAGTGGAGAAAAAGAAAAGGGAGATTCTTCATTCTTCTCCATCTCTCTCGATTCTCTCTCTCTCTCTCTCTCTCTCTCTCTCTCTCTCTCTTTCTCTCTACATCTCTCTCGGCAATCTCACCATTTTCCCCTCTCTCTCCTTTTGCCCTACAGGCTACTGCGTATGGAGTTTGGATGCCGCCGAGGGAGGTAGCAGGTGTTGGGCGGGCATCAGGGAGCGCGTACGGGCTAGCGCCGGGAGCCTGCTACCCTATTGCCCTGCTGCTGCTGGGTATATGTTGTGTGTATGTTGTGTGTGTGTGTTTTTCTCCTGCTATTTGCATTTGTTTGCTATTGTGTGTGAGTATGATTTTCACTGGTTGTGTGAGAGAGTGAGGGCTGGTGTTTTGGGGTTGTCGACGCGACGGGGAGAGCAAGGGGTGGCAGCGGGTGCCAGAAGTGCCAAAGACTGCGCGCAAGAAGTGCTTGACATGTCGTTTGAGGCACTTACAAGGGTCGGACCGGAAAACTGTTATTATGGAAAATAATAGAGAGTATGGGGAAGGTCTCCACCAAGTTTTGTAGCCATCCGAGGTCGGAGGACCGAGGAGCAATTTTGCAAAGTCGAAGCTGCATTTCTGCATCCGAACTGGAAATAGTGGCGGAGCAAAAGGTCTAAACAAAAGTATTTCAAAGAACTATTCATATGGGGTGTTCTTCAATGAGTTGGGAACATTTCCACCAAGTATCACCTTGAGATGAGTCCGTTTAAGGGGTATACGGCATGCCGAGGCCAAGAGTGGCAGTGCAGTTGCGACAAGTTTAATTAAGTAAGGGGTTTATTTTGCAAGATTAGTTTCCCTTGCAAGATTAATTTTCTTTGCAAGCTAAGTTATCTTCTTTGTAAGTTTGCAAGTTCAATGTTCTTTGCAAAGCTAAATTATCTGTTTTGCAAGTTTAATTATCTTCTTTGCAAGTTTGCAAGTTTAATGTTTCCTTGTAAATTTAATTCTTCTTTGCAAGGCTAATTTTTCCTTGCAAGCTTAAGCTTTCTTTCTTTGCCACAAAAGTCGAACCTTCGAATGCTATATTTAGAACTCTCATTTTTCCGATTGATACGGGTCATCTTCCTTTACATTCAAAAGCTCTTTCTATAGACCTATGCCATCGAACCCTATTTATGAATATTTTCAATTTAAGTTCTAATCCGAGTTATAGATAATATTATTAGTCGCTAAGACAAGTTCTATATATCTTATAGGAAACGCATATGAATGACCTCGTTAATTCCCTAAAACGTAGCAGTTTTCCCAAGATACCACTTGCTTGAGGTGGAAGAACAAACTTAGGATTTAGAGAATATAGCTTCACGAGGGTTACCACCGAACGAGGTGGGGGTAATTTTCTTGTATCACGTTTAAGTTCCAAGTGAGTTAACGTGAAGTTATGTGCCTACGTGGAACGTATGTGATTATTCTATAAAGGTGGCATTATATGTTTTACTACGAAGTGCAAACGAATGTGTGTTATTTGCAAAGTGAATGAATGTGTTTATATCGATGAAATATTTTCAAGTGGCTAAAGAACCACAAAAGAAGAGGTTAAAGAACCGCACTAAAGTGGCTAAAGAACCACATGTTTCCAAGTCGATGAAGAACCAAATCAAGACGGCTAAAGAATCGCATCAAAGTGGCTAAAGAACCACATCAAAGCGGCTAAAGAACTGCATCAAAGCGGCTAAAGAACCACATCAAAGTGGCTAAAGAACCGCACCAAAGTGGCTAAAGAACCACATGTTTTCAAGTGGCTAAAGAACCATAAAAGCGGCTAAAGAATCGCATATTTTCAAGTGGCTAAAGAAACACAAAAAGAAGCAGCTAAAGAACCGCAACACGGTGGCTCAGAACTACAAAAATGTTTTCACGGCGGCTAAGAACTGTATTTTTCATGGCGGCTCAGAACCGCAAATATGTGATTGATGAATTATATGTCTATGTTTACTTTATATTTTAACTGCTCACAAGTCCCACCCCTCAGAGTATCCTTATGCACTCACCCCCTTAAATGATTTTATTTTATAGGTTGCAGCCGCTTGGATAAGAAGTGAAAGAGGTGTCTTATTATTTTGGTTGTATAGAAGATGATCTTGAAATCTTTTGGGAAAGTAGTTTGCAAAGCTGTACAGTTTTAGTTATGTAATTATAAAGTAAAATATTTTTCTTCCGCTGTATACGATTCACGTTTTATAAAAAAAGGGATGTTCGAACTGATCTACCTTTATTTGCAAATTTTAAATTACCTGTGGAAATACATGTTCTATTGAGTTGCTGGACCCCCAAATGAAAATTTATTGAACTCTGATATTGTACAATAACATAAAAAGGGGAGTGACAAAAAGATCTTACGTCATTCGCTTAATACTAAAGCACGAGTTCTTTCTAACTAATAGGACATGCATACATGAATCTTGCAAAAAATAATTCTTCATCATCTTTCTTTTCTTTCTCATGATAATTGATTACTTTGAAGAAAAGATTGAAATTTCATTGTAAAACATACCACAATGAACTTAGCGCGACATAATTGGACGATAGTAGCTAGTTACTAACTCATTTTAAATCAATTGACTTTAACATTTTAATTTGTAAATAAATTTAATTTTCACTACAAGAATTTTGGGATTTAACAACGGTTTTTATCCGTTGTTAAATCCAGTTTTTTAGCATTGTCGTATCCAGCGTTGCAAAAAAAAAATTCGCTATTTAACAACGGTTTAAAAGCGTTGTCTTCTCTAGATACGACAATGCTTTTAAACCGTTGCACAAAAGTGTTGTCTTTATTTAAATTAACTATTAAATAGGACGCTAACGTCACCAAAGCACTGACACGTCACAATAGTGCTTACGTCATCAGGACACGTCATCATAGGATGATGACACGGCAGCATGACATGTCATCATACATGGCTGACATCAATGATGACATCATTATAACCAATATTGCGCGTTGTCTGGGAATCGAACCGAGGTGCCAAAGTGGTCCTCAAACTACTAGACCTCTAGTGCATTATGTAATAATATTCTACTTGCATTTCTTTTATTTCAATTTTTGATATTTTTCAATTTTCTATTATCATATATGTTTTGTTAATTTTTATTATTTGTATTTTTAATATATTTTAAAAGGTTAACAATATATATATATATATGGAAGATTAATGACTAATTAACATAAGATAACATAAGATAACATCATAGAATAATTACACTTTTCAAATTTAATTTAATTAAAAAACAATTAATATTATTACATATTTTTTGTTAATTTTTATTATTTGTATTTTTATTATATTTTCAAAGGTTAAAAATATATATAATTGGAAGAGTAATGACTAATTAACATAAGATAATATAAGATAACATCATAAAATAATTAAACTTTTCAAATTTAATTTAATTAAAAATCAATTAATATTATTACATATTTTCATTTTAATTTTTATTATTTGTATTTTTAATATATTTTAAAAGATGAACAATATGTATATATATGTATATATATAATTGGAAGATTAATGACTAATTAACATAAGATAATATAATTAGATAACATTATAAAATAATTATACTTTTCAAATTTAATTTAAAAAACAATTAATATTATCACATATTTTTTGTTAATTTTTAATATTTGTGTTTTTAATATATTTTAAATGGTTAACAATATATGACGGTCCCTGGTGTTCAGAGGTTCAGAGGGGGTGAATGAACCTCTGTCGATTTTCTAGATTTTGCAAACTCTTTCTTCTAAACTTTTTTGTTATAACAGGTTCCTGACCTAGGGACAGCAACCTGTCTCGAATCAGTAACCTGGCCTGAGACTTAATCAGGTTCCTGACCCGATATCAGAATGTTACGCAGCGGAATAAATTTGATAGAGTTCTTTTCGGAAAACCAATTCTTTTTAATCATGATCTTAGGAAGTCTTTTCTCAAAATGCTTATGATGTATGCAACAGTTAAAGATATGCAGTAAGTAAAGTGCAGCATACAATCAAAGGATATAAACACATTTTGCTTATAGTGGTTCGAAGGTGGTGTAAGTCTTCTACATCCACTCTACTCCTACTCAAGGAGGAACTTCGTTAGGTCAGTTCGATTTACAAGCCTCGCTCTACAAACCTCTTCCCTAACAAGCTACGCCTACTAGAGTCCCTGACTCCAGTCGAAGGCCACAGACCACAAAGGGCAAGTAATCTATCTCTATAGATTACACACTTAGCAAGGATCTAATCCTCTCAACTAAGGTACACCATTAAAACAACCTAGCGCACAACACAATGGTTAAAGGAAAATAAACAGTTCTTCAACTGGTGCGGAGCAGTCTTGATCTTTGTAGTCCTCGAACTGATGTATGCTGCTCCTAGAAGCTTTGGAATATATCTGATTTTCCTCTCGACTCTGTTCAACACTTTTCTTCAATTAGCCACGCCTTGAGAATATATCCGTCGGAGAAAAGTATCCGTTGAAGGAAGATACTTCCCCGTTTTGAACGTAAAGCTTAGATCTCCCAAGATCTTCTCTGTGGTCGCATTAAATGCTTCTGAGTAGTTCCTGACAAGTGCATTTAATGCGCCAATAATTTGCTTCTGACCTCTTCTGACATTCCTGCTGTCCTGTCAAGTCGGTATGGGTCCAAAGTTGAAGTCCATGCAGTTGCTGTTTGATGTCAGTTGTTTTTCTTCTTCTCCCTGCTGCATGTTCTTCCTGATGCTGCTTCCTGTTGTCCTCAGCTTGCTGCTTCTCTTTTAGCTTGCTGGTTTCTTTGATATGTTGTCAGCTCTATGTTTGTAGCTTCTCTGTCCTTGTAGACTGCTGACCAGCTTTCTGTTTCCTTTGTTGACAGCTTTCTGTTTGGAGACTTTATTTTCTTTGTCGCTCTTTCAGCTTGCTGTCAGTTCCTTGCAGCATCCTATCTACCTTTTATCAGCTCTGCTGTTTCATACAGCTTGCTGACTCTTAGAGAATGTCTTCTTAATTCTTCTAAGGTTGGTTTTCCTTAACATTTGGAAAACCATTACATGATCTCATCTTAGCATCCTGATCATGTAATACGTGGAAACTTACTTCAACAAACTTATGTTTTCTTATTATTCAACCTGTTCTGTCTTATTAAGTTAACTCTAGAAATATCCCAACAATATATATATATATATAAATATATATATATATATATATTATTGGAAGATTAATGACTAATTAATATGTTTAGTAATGTTTAATCTAATTTTATTTTAAGACAATTATAAAATATACTAGTGCATATTTTTAATATATTTTATAAAAATACTATTTTTTAAAATTATGAGTTTTTTCATATAAGATAATATTAATGCAAATAATATAAGATAACATTACAAGTTAATTAATTTTTTTAAATTTAATTGAATTAAAAAACAATTAATTTATAATTAACACAACATATAAAAAAAGCGTTGCACAATGGGTTATCTATTGGCGAAAAGTACTATGAGAAGACAACGCAAAAAAGCATTGTAGCACCCCGGACCAAAAATCAAGCATAATTGAATAATTAAATAATTAAACCCTTAATTGAATTATTATGTGCGTTAATTTTGAATGTTTAATTTAATTACGTGCGTTTCAAATACGTGTTTAACGCCAGTTTTACATGGATATAATTTCTAGACATGGAACATATAACATTTTTATACCATTAGATGCATAACGGAAAAATGAGAAGATAGAAACGAACTAGAGGTCAATCGGAGACCCGTAGCTCAAATGACGAAGAGAATGGCAAAATACGAAGTTTCGAAAAAATGAAGGCTGGAATCTTGATGAACAATAAAAAGAATATTATCATGAATAGTGACACAAGATATTATCGATGAATAGTAACTTTTCAAAATCTATAAATAGGGGCTCATTCGATTCATTATTCATCATTTTTCCGAACGAGCCGAAAGCGACGAAAACACGTAAGTCTCTCCTCCCTTCTCTTCTCTATTTTCTGTCTTCGGCGGGTTGCTAGCGCCGCCACCGCCGCCGGTGGCCGGAAAATTTTCAAAGTCATCGGTTTCAGCCAATTTTCGCACACAACGTAGGCCTCGTCGAGACGAGTGTAGGAAAGCTTCCGGAATTCCAATCTGATGTCTCGTTCGCCGGGAAACGGCAAAAAACCATCTCCAAACCCTAAACCCTAGTTTATCACCCTTTGTCTCTCCTCTAACTTCTCTCTCTCTCTCTCTCTCTTTTTCTCGCCGGAGCAGGCTGCCGGAGGTGTTGGGAAGCCGCTGGAAGGGCAGTGCCGCCGTGGGTGGCGGCACCGGAGCTGAAACGGGTGGTGGAAAGGTGGTTGTTGCAAGGTGTTTTGTGTGTTTTATTGAAGTTTGGGGGTTGTTTTGGGGGTACTGTTCATGACGGAATCCGGCGAAGGGTGGCCGGAGGTGGTGGTCACCGGCGGACCAAGTGGCGGCGGCATCGGGCACCACCACTGCAGCCGGAAGCTGTTGGAAGATGGCTGGAAAGCTGCTGTGTGTTGGGCGCGCCGGGAGGCTGCTGGGCGCACTGGGCACACGGCGCCGGGAGACACTGGGAGACGCCGGGCACACGGGCGCCCGTGGTCGTGCACGACGTGCGCGGGCGTGCGCGCGCCGGGTTGAGCTACTGGACTTTGGCGCACGGGTGTGCGCTGGGCGCGCGCGCCAGGAGTGGGCGACGGGTACTGGGCGCGCGCGCGTAGTGTGCGCACCGAGAGCGTGCGATGGGAAGCGCGCGCGCGACGCCGGGAGACGGGTACGTGCGCGTCACCGTGTTTGTGATTCGAGATATGTTTTTTTTCCATCGTACGTTATCATCGAGTCGTCGCCGATGTGATGTTGTCAATCGGGAGTCGTGGGTCCCAGTCAAAGTCAACCCTTTGACCAAAATTACCATTTACCCCTAAATCTTAAAACGCTCTGTTCGAGCTCGTTTCAACTCCGATTGAGCTCATTCTTTTTCCGTTGCAACCCAAATCTCACCCTCTTTCTGATCAGCCTATTGAACTGAATTTCCACCCTAGTTTTATGAGTCTCAATCTTTAGATCTCTCAATTCGTCGCATCTTTAGCGTTCATTCTTTCTCCGCATTCATTTATACCTTTAATTTTACTTATTAAGGATCTAAGAAACACCATAACTTGTGTAGGATATCAGTTGGATTGAGCTTTGAGATACTGGATCTTTGATACTTGCTACTCACATGGTAACCACGGATCGAGGTGGGGGTAACTTCTAATCCTTAATAATAACTTTATGTTTTCTGTATTAACGCTATGAATTATGAACTTATGTGATTTGAGATATATACTGTGATTATATGTTGCGAATACTGTATTCATTCTATCATATTGTGAGAAGACGAGAGTCCACATTCATGGAAAGAGTCAAAGAGTTTACTTTCACATTACGGGATAACTAGGGTCCGTACTGTCATGGACTTTGTGTCCATTAGTGAATCATGGACTTTGTGTCCATTGGGCTTAGTGTCCACTAGTGAGTCATGGGTTCGTGTCCATTAGGTTGTGTGTCCATTAGTGAGTCAGGGGTTGGGTGTCCATTAATGAACCGAATTCTGTGACATGCATTATTTATGATTGTTTTGTGTGACTGATTAATAATTGTTTGAATATTGAAAGTATCCATACAAGTGTGTTCAATGCACTCACCTCCACCTGTACTCACACTACAGGAAATGAAGAGAGTCAAGATGCGTAGAGAGGATTGTGCCATATCAAGTCTTCTCATTTGGCTTCTTTTTCAAAACTTGTTGAAACAATGTTTTATATAATTTGACGATTGTAAAAGTATATCGTCCTTTTTGTAGATGTATCCTGATGTTTTTCTGCTACTATGTTAAATGTTTTATTTCGGCTAGACGCCGATGATTTGTATACGTAAAATCATCTGTTATCTTTTCCAAAGATTTCTGTTTTATTTCATGCACGTCTTTTCCCTTTCTTTCTTCACGCCCACAAAGAAAACTCTGATAATTTTTATGAAAGAAAACGGGGCGTGACAAGCATTGCTTAAAAGGGTTGTCTATTTTTTAAAAAATACGCTATTTGACAACTCTTTGAAAAAAGCGTTGCACAAAAGCATTGTCTATTTATAAAAAAATACGCTATTTAACAACCCTATGAAAAAAGCATTGTCTTTTCCAAAAAAAGTGTTGTCTTTGGTCGAATTCTTTGAACAAAGACAATGCTTTTCGAAAAAAGGATTGTAAATTTCGAAAAGACTACACAAATTCATAAAAAAAGTTGTCGTTGGGGGTTGTTGTCTCCTATTTTTCTTGTAGTGTTTAACATAAAAATTATATTTTTAGCGAGTCTAGAGAAACGTTTACCCGTTTTGATACCATCTTGATTTTCAAAAAACTTTATAAGTAACATTTTTTACGATACTTTTTTATAAATATGCAGTAGAAATAAAAATTGTGATTTCTCATAAAAGTCCAAAACAATATAAATATATGCAAAATCATGAGTGTGTTTGGAAAAGACGAATAATATTCTAAATAACACTAGGAAAACACTAGCTCAATGGAGAGATGCTTGTAAAAATTAAAGATGATAAGTGTCGTTTTTCACGTATTTTTACGTATGTTTATGTATTGATTTGAATATTTTTAGACACATTTTTATGGTGATTTATGATATTATATTGTATAAGTTGCATTTGACGG
Organism: Scutellaria galericulata; assembly: GCA_946896805.1. NCBI lineage: Eukaryota > Viridiplantae > Streptophyta > Magnoliopsida > Lamiales > Lamiaceae > Scutellaria > Scutellaria galericulata. Next base: position 8,093,346 of record OX335794.1, read on the forward strand.
GTTTGTGCTTAGTTTAATGATTTTAATGAGAAAAGTGCAAGTTTCAAGTGTAATTATTGATCAAGGAAGAAAGAATAGAAATATGAGATCGCGTGGAAGAGTTGGTGGCGCACGGTCTGGTCGTGCCATACAGCACGGCCGTGCGCCAGTATGCAGTGAGTGTTCTATGTGGGGCACGATCGTGTCCCACAACACAGTCAGCTTCGTAAAAATGCCAGTAACCTTTTGGTAGGACATGGTCGACCGTGCCGTGTAGCACGACCTTGCTCGGGTAAATACTCAATATAAATACTCAACATGAAGAGAAGTCAAGAAGGAGGAGAGAAATTTAGAGAGAAGAGAGATTCATAGAGAAAAACACGATAGTTTGAGAAACATCGAGAGGATTTGAAGAACAATTCAAGAGATCGAGGAATTGCGAGATTGTCTAATAGAGTTTTTAATCTTTTCTTCCCTTGTTGAATCTTAGTAGATATGATATTTTCAATCTTGTCTATGAGTTTGTTTATGATCATGTCTAGCTAATTTTCTAGGGTTTCTAGGGCTTGTTAGTAATTTGATTCGAATCTAGATGGATCTTTAATTTCAATTCAAAGCTCATGATCGTTTATCCTATTTGTGTGTTTATGAGTTGATTGCTTGTTTGGTTATGTGGCCAGTAATTGAGCATGTTTTAGTAATTAGATCAAAATTCGGGATATGTGATTTAATTATGGAAGAATAAACACATGACACGTAAAAAGACTTAGATCGGGAGATTAAGGAATTTATGTGATGGGAAATCAATCCTAGGTACTTTTGGGAGTTGTTATGTTTCAATCAGATTGAGTAGGGATACCTCTAGTGGCATAATAATCAATCGGTTAACTGACTCGGGAGAGCTGTTAATTCGACATACGTGATTGCTCATATATGATGATTGATTAATGAACTGGAATTGGTTAAAGTGATGTTTTGATGAGAATTAGATGAAAGCATGTCCTAGAACCTATCTTACACATCTGTTATTCTTGAGTGAATCTATCTGCGTAGTTACCTTTCTATTGAATTAATCTGCAATCGGTGTGATTTGATTTTCCTAGATAAAACTGAAAACTGAATTTGAGTAGTTAGTTAGTTCCTAGATAGCCAGTCTCTGTGGGATCGACCTTGCTCACAACGTCTACACCCTACACCGTACAGTTGCGGGAGTAGCTAAAAGAAATTAGTGAACAAGTTTTTGGCGTCGTTGCTGGGGTCTGGAGTTTAGGAATAATTAATATTCGAATTTCATTTTTATTTTTAGTGTAGGATTTATTTTTTTATTTTTCTAATTTATTGAGAATATCTGATACTTGTCTTTTAGGTGTTTTCAGATTGTGCTTGAACACTCGCTCTAAAAAGGTGAACTTGATTTAGAGATTGAAGCAACTTGCAGACGTAGTAAAACACGAAGGCAACTATTCGCTCAAACTCAAATGGTTAAAGATAATCCAGTTGAGCAAGTACTAAACAATTGAGAAGGAGTGAACCAAGCACCACCAGTTGGTGCTCAAAGCGCCATCAGAGACTATTTTCAACCAAAACAAAATGGAAAGGGGGTTGTGCGACCACCTATTCAACGAAATAATTTTGAGTTGAAGCCGAGTCTGATCAGTATGGTTCAGCAGAATCAGTTTGGGGGTAGCCATTTGGATGACCCCAATGCGCATCTGGCGCAATTCCTTGAAGTATGTGATACGATCAAGTTGAATGGTGTTTCTGATGATGTCATAAGATTTCGATTGGTTTCTATCTCTTTATGAGATAAAGCAAAGCTGTGGTTCAACTCACTCCCTCTAAGCTCAATTACTACGTGGGATGGATTAAGTAGTAAGTTTCTATTTAAGTACTTTCCACCAAGTAAGACGTTGAAGTTGAAGAGTGAGATTACACAGTTCAAGCAATTTGATGGGCAGTCCTTGGGCGAAGCTTGGGAAAGATTCAGAGATATGTTAAGGAGATGTCCTCAGCATGGATTCCCTGAAGATCAACAGGTCTGTTTCTTCTACAATGGACTGTTTGGATCAACAAGAGCTATGATAGATGCAGCGGTAGGAGGAGCGTTGTTAGCAAAAACTCCAGAAGATGCAATATACATTTTGGAGGAAATGGCAACCGACAGCTACCAATGGTCGTCTAAAAGAAACACGTATAGGAAAGTGGTGGAGATTCAAAGTCAAGATCAATTATCCGTTTTATCCTCACAAATCTCTCACAAATCAAGTATCTGCGCTAGCAAAGGTTCAAACTCAAAATGTAGGAAGTATAGAGAGTCGAGGATGTGATTTCACCCAATAAGGGGAAGTAGAAGATGTCAATTATATAAATGGACAAAATTACAACAACCAAAACTTCCGAAATAGGGGTATGTATCAGTATAAACACAGAGAGGCGAATCATAAAATTTTTTCTTACGCAAACAATAAGAATGTTCTGCAACCGCCTCTGGGTTTTCTGTTACGAATGGAGTTATCGATGAACTAAAAAAGCCGGCACTAGAAGATCTAGTAGGTGCATTTTTGAATGAATCACGAGATAGATTTGCAAGGATTGAAGAAAAACTTGATGCACGGATGAAAGCCTTGGAGTTACAAGTAGGGTAGATGGCCGAATACATTGGGAATCAACATAAAAAGGGTCAATATCCAAGCACCACAGAAAAGAATCCAATGGAGCACTGTATGGCAATTCAATTGAGAAGTGGAACGGAATACGAGGGGCCAAGCATGCCGGTGGCGTAGGAAGATGAAAACGAGATGAAAGAGGAAGAAGAAGTGGTGGAGAAAAAGGAAGATGAAGTCGAACAAAAAGAGGCTGAGAAGCAAAAATCAAATTCTAAACCTTCACTTCGATAAATTTCTTCTCTTCATTTTCCTCAACGTTTTCAAAAGAAAAATTTAGATGCTCAATTCGGTAAGTTTCTAGAAATTTTTAAGAAAATTCACATTAACATTCCTTTTGCAGATGCTTTGGAACAAATGCCAAACTATGCTAAATTTTTTAAGGATGTAATGTCAAAGAAGAGAAGAATAGCGGATTTTGAAAGAGTGAATCTTACAGAGGAGTGCAATGCAATCTTGCAACAAAAGCTGCCATAAAAGCTTAAGGACCCGGGAAGTTTCACAATTCCTTGTGAAATTGGAGGTTCAATTTTTGATAAGGCTTTGTGTGACGTTGGGGCAAGTATGAATTTGATGCCGCTATCCATCTTTGAGAAGCTTGGTTTTGGTGACGCGAAGCCTTCCAACATCACATTGTAATTAGCGGATAAATCAATAACGTACCCCAAGGGAATCATTGAGGATGTGCTCGTATAGGTTGGTTGATTCATCTTCCCAGTGGATTTTGTGGTTCTCGACATGGAGAAAGATCATGATGTGCCCCTAATTTTAGGAATACCATTCTTAGCCACGGGATGTGCATTGATTGACGTACAACAAGGGGAGCTTACTTTGAGAGTAAATGATGAACATATCTCATTCAACATTTACAAAGACATGAGATTCCATGATGAAAATAAGAATTGCAGCTTTGTTGATGTAGTGGGTGCCTGTGTAGAGGATAGAGAAATACCAATGAAGATGTATCACAGAAATGTGAGGAAACGGCAAGACGAAAGTCGAATCGAAAAAGAGAAAACCGGGCACAATCGTGTCGTGGCGCACGGTCAGACCGTGCCCGATAGAGAAGAGGTTCTGGATAATGGGGCACGACCGTGCTGTACAGCACGGTCGACCGTGCCCAACCGTCTAATGGAATTTGATGTGGAGATTGAGGAAAAATTTCCACCATAAAAGGTACGTTTTCATCTTGTCTGGCTGAAGACGTTAAATTTTGCGCTGCTTGGGTGGCAACCCAATTAGCCAGTTCATTCCAAGTTTTGAGTCTTCTTTGGAATTGTCGACTTTAAGTTTGGGGGCATGGTTTGCATCACATGAGTAGTTGCATCATAGGTTTATTGCTTTAGCATATTTATTGTTTTATTTTTGAATGATAGATGATCTTGTGATTAGGAGATATGAAGTGAATTCTTGGGTTGCAAGAAACATGAATTGAGTAAAATGAATGTAGGGATATATTTCTTGATTGAAGTTGAAAGTTTATTCTGAATTTTTTGGTGAATATATTTGAGCATGCAATGATTTTGTAGTTTTGAGGAGTATGAAAATAAGCATGTGAGATTTGAGCCTTGACTTGATATTACACCAAGTCTTATTTTCTTGATTGTGTGGTTATCGATTGTCTTTTATACATCTAGAACTTGCTATGGTATCTCTTTCGAGACTACAAGTACGTGTGAATTTTTGAAAATGATATAAGGCCATTTTTGCTCTGATTAGTCACTTAGCCAGATAATTTCTCAGCAAATTCGATATATTTCCTTAGTTAGCCTTGTTGAGCCTTTAAGCCTTATTTTTTTCGTAGCCAAATAATTGGGTAAATTACCAAACCATTTATTTTGAGCCTACCTACATATGATTTTGAAGCTCAATTGGGAAGTATATGTGAAGTTGGAGAAAGAATTTGTTGGAGGATATGAAGAAAAAATGATGAAAGAAAAAAAAAAGAAAAAAAGAGAGAGACCAAGTGTGAAAATGAAAGAAAAGAAAATATATACTTGGGTTGAAGAGGTGATTGTAGGAAGGAAATTTTTTGCATGAGTTGTGCCTATTTTGATATGTTTTAGATATTTAGTTGAGTTGTGCCTTTTCTGGAACTCAATTGAATAATTATTTTTTAGTTGAGTTGTGCCTTTTCTGGAACTCAATTGAATAATTATTATTTTTGACATATCTCTGGAACTCATGTTTTGGGAGAAGTGGTCATTTGAAAAGACCTCATGAAGATAGGAAAGTTTGTGATTTGAGTTGAAATGTGTGGAGGAGCTTCAAATATTTATTTGAGTAGTCACTTTTATCCCAAATTTTTCCTACCCTATCCAAAAGAGCCTCATTACATCCAAATAAAGTCCTTTTTGATTCTTAATATTCACATTTACAAACGTAGTGGAGAAGTGAGACGATTTGCAAGCTTATGGTAGGTTTTACTCGATTTATCATTTTGAACGTATACATGTCCTATTTTTAAACACTTTTGAGCGTGAGTGATACATTGTTACCTTGTGAGATTCATTACTCCTTGAAAGTACATGGTTATGAATTGTTTGAATTATTTATTAGAAGTTTGGATGAATTTTTCATATCAATTAGGTGTATATGATCTATAGTTTGTGATACTTTAATTCATGTTTTGTGTTTCTCTAGTTGCGTGCTTAGTCTTCTTTAGGATTGTTAGTTGAGTAGTTGATGTTACTCGAGGACGAGCAATAGTTTAAGTTTGGGGGATTTGATAAGTGTCATTTTTCAGGTATTTTTGCGTATGTTTATGTATTCATTTGAATATGTTTAGATACGTTTTTATGGTGATTTATGATATTATATTGTACAAGTTGCATTTCACGGGTTTGTGCTTAGTTTCATGATTTTAATGAGAAAAGTGTAAATTTCAAGTGTAATTGATGACCAAGGAAGGAAGAATAGAAATACGAGATCGTGTGGAAGAGTTGGTGGTGCACGGTCTGGTCGTGCCATACAACATGACCGTGCGCCAGTATAGAGTGAGTGCTCGATGATGGGGCACGACCGTGCCCCACAGCACGGTCAGCTCCATGAAAACGCCAGTGACCTCTTGGTAGGGCATGGTCGACCGTGCAGTGTAGCACGACCGTGCCTGGGTGAACAGGAATTCGAAGAGTTCTGGTTTTCTTGGAGTGTTTTCAACTCTTACTTCACTTGGAAGATTCCCAACACAATATAAATACTCAATAAGAAGGAAAGAAATTAAAAAAGGACAAAAATTAGAGAGAGGTTCACAGAGAAAAACACGATAGTCTGAGAAGCAACGAGAGGATTCGAAGAAGAATTCAAGAGATCGAGGAATCCCGAGATCATCGTCTAATAGAGTTTTTAATATTTTCTTCCTTTGTTGAATTGTAGTAGATATGATATTTTCGATCTTGTCTATGAGTTTGTTTATCATTATGTCTAGTTAATTTCCTAAGGTTTCTAGGGCTTGTTAGTAATTTGATTCGAATCGAGATGGATCTTTAATTTCAATTCAAAGTTCATGATCGTTTATCCTATTTGTGTGTTTATGAGTTGATTGCTTGTTTGGTTATGTGGCCAGTAATTGAGCATGTTTTAGTAATTAGATCAAAATTTGGGAGATGAGATTTAATTATGGAAGAATAAACACATGACACATAAAAAGACTTAGATCGGGAGATTAAGGAATTTATTTGATGGGAAATCAATCCTAGGTACTTTTGGGAGTTGTTATGTTTCAATCAGATTGAGTAGGGATACCTCTGGTGGCATAATAATCAACCGGTTAACTGACTCGGGAGAGCTGTTAATTCGATATATGTGATTGCTTATATAGGATAATTGATTAATGAACTTGAATTGGTTAAAGTGATGTTTTGATGAGAATTAGATTAAAGCATGTCCTAGAACCTATCTTAGATATCTGTTAGTCTTGAGTGAATTTATCTACATATTTACTTTGATATTGAATTAGTCTGCAATCGATGTGATTTAATTTTCCTAGATAAAACTAAAAACTGAATTTAAGTAGTTAGTGTAGCGCCCGGACCAAAAACGAAGCATAATTGATTAATTAAATATTAAACCCTTAATTGAATTATTATGTGCGTTAATTTTGAATGTTTAGTTTAATTACGTGCGTTTTAGATACGTGTTTAACACCGATTTTAGAGGGATATAATTTCTAGACATGGAACATAGAATATTTTTATATTATTAGATGCGTAATGGAATAACGAAAAGATAGAAATGAACTAGAGGTCAATCGGAGACCTGTAGCTCAAATGCCGAAGATAAGGGTAAAATACGATATTTCGGAAAAACGTAGGGTGGAATCTTGATGAACAATAAAAAGAATATTCCGATGAATAGTAACCCAAGATATTGTGGGTGAATAGTAAATTTTCAAAATCTATAAATAGGGGCTCATTCGATTCATTTTTCATCATTTCTCTAAACGAGCCTAAAACGACGAAAACACGTAAGTCTCCTCCCTTCTCTTCTCTGTGGTGGCCAGAAAATTTAAAAGTTATCGGTTTTGGCCGATTTTTGCGCACAATGTAGGTCTCGTCGAGATGAGTCTAGGATAGTTTCCAGAATTCCAATCCGATGTCTCGTTCGCCGGGAAACGGTGAAAAACCGTCTCCAAACCCTAAACCCTAGTTTATCACCATTTCTTTCTCCTCTGATTTCTCTCTCTCTCTCTTTCTCATCGGGGTAGGCACCGAAGAGGTTGCCAGAGGTGTGGGGAAGCCGCTGGAGAGGCGGTGCCGCCGTGGGTGGCGGCGCCAGAGCTAAACCGGGTGGTGGAAAGGTGGTGGTTGCAAGGTGTTTTGTGTGTTTTATTGAAGTTTGGGGGCTGTTTTGGGGTACTGTTCATGCCGGAATCCGGCGAAGGGTGGCCGGAGGTGGTGGTCGCCGGGGTAGGGTTGCCGGCGGACCAGGTGGCGGCGGTGCTGGGCGGTGCCGCCGTAGTTGGCGGCTGCTGGATATTGGTTGAAAGTCAGGCGCGTAGGGCGCAGGGCGCGCACGCCGGGAGGGCACTGGGCGGGCGACGCCGGGAGACACCGGGTGCGCGGTTGTGCGCAGACGCGCGTCTAGACGCTGGCCCACGGGCGTGCGCAGCGTGCACAAGCGACGGGTAGACGCGCGTGCGCACGACGCCGAGTCCGTGGTGCGAATCTCATTTTTTCAGTCATACGTTATCATCGAGTCGTCGGCAATGTGATGTCATTGATCGGGAATCGGGGGTCCAGTCAAAGTCAACTTTTTGACAAAAATTACCAAAATACCCCTCAATCTTAAAACGCTCCGTTCGAGCTCGTTTTAACTCCAATTGAGCTCATTCTTTTTCCGTTGCGACCCAAATCTTACCTTCTTTCATATCAGCCTATTGGACTGAACTTCCACCCTCATTTCTTCAACCTCAATCTTTAGATCTTCCGCTCCGTCTCATCTTTATTGATCGTATCTTCTCCGAGATCATTTATATCTTTAATTATACATATTTAGGATCTATGAAATGTTATAACTTGTGTAGGCTATCAGTTGGAAGGAGCTTGAGATACTTAATCTTCGATACTTGCTACTCACGTGGTAACCACCGAATAAGGTGAGGGTAACTTCTAATCCCTAATAATAACTTTATGTTTTCTGTATTTAACGCATGATAATGATAATGATCGCATGCATGTAAACTTGACGTTAGATGAATTGTTGAATCCTATGTGTGATGGGGTAATCTCTAAACCTCTATGTGTCTATTGTTTTCTGTATGTGACTGTTGAAACTTATATACTGTGATTATATGTTGCGAATATTGTATTCATTATACAATATTGTGAGAGGACGAAAGTCCACATTCATGAGAAGAGTCAAAGAGTTTACTTTCACATTACGGGGTAACTAGGGTCCATACTGTCATGGACTTTATGTCCATTGGGCTTTGTGTCCATTAGTGAGTCATGATGTTTTTCCTGATGTATTTCCGCTGCTATGTTAAATGTTTTATTTCGGCTAAACGCCGAGGATTTGTATACGTAAAATCGTCTACTATCTTTTCCAAAGATTTTTGTTTTATATCATGCACGTCTTTTTCCCCTTCTTTCTTCACGCTCGTAAAGAAAACTCTGATAAATTTTAAGAAAGAAAACGAGGCATGATAGTTAGTTAGTTCCTAGATAGCCAGTCTCTCTAGGATCGACCTTGGTCATCACTTCTACACTCTACACCGTACACTTGCGGGAGTAACTAAAAGAAATTAGTGAAAAAGTTTTTGGCATCGTTGATGGGGACTGGAGTTTAGGAATAATTAATATTCGAATTTTGTTTTTATTTTTATTCTAGGATTTACTTTTAATATTTTTTATTTTTCTAATTTTTTTAGAATCTCTGATACTTGTCTTTTTGGTGTTTTTAGATTGTGCATGAACACTCGCTCTAAAAAGACGAACTTGATTGCACTTGATTTAGAGATTGAAGCAACTTGTAGACGTAGTAAAACACGAAGGCAACTGTTCGCTCACACTCAAATGGATGAAGATAATCCAATAGAGCAAGCACTAAACAATCAAGAAGGAGTGGCCCAAGCACCACCATCTGGTGCTCAGAGAGCCATCAGAGACTATTTTTTAACCAAAACAAAATGGAAGAGGGGTTGTGCGACCACCTATTCAACTAAATAATTTTGAGTTGAAGTCGGGTTTGATTAGTATGGTTCAGCAGAATCAGTTTGGGGGTAGCCATTTAGATGACCCCAATGTGCATCTGGCGCAGTTTCTTGAAGTATGTGATACAATCAAGTTGAATGGTGTTTCTAATGATGCCATAAGACTTCGATTGTTTTCTTTCTCCTTACGAGATAAAGTAAAGTTGTGGTTCAACTCAGTCCCTCCAGGCTCGATTACTACGTGGGATGGATTAAGTAGTAAGTTTCTATTTAAGTACTTCCCATCAAGTAAGACGCTGAAGCTGAAAAGTGAGATTACACAGTTCAAACAATTTGATTGGGAGTCCTTGGGTGAAGCTTGGGAAAGATTCAGAGAGATGATAAGGAGATGTCCTCAGCATGGATTTCCTAAAGATCAACAAGTCTGTTTCTTCTACAATGGATTGTTTGGATCAACGAGAGCTATGATAGATGCATCGGCAGGAGGAGCTTTGTAAGCCCAAAGTTCGGAGGATGAGATCTATATTTTGGAGGAAATGGCAACAAACAGCTACCAATGGTCGTCTGTAAGAAACACATATAGGAAAATGACGGAGTTTCAAAGTCAAGACCAATTATCTGCTTTATCCTCACAAATAGCAGCTCTCACAAATCAAGTATCTACATTGGCAAAGGTTCAAACTCAAAACGTAGGAAGTGTAAGGAGTCGAGGATGTGATTTCACCCAACAAGAGGAAGTAGAAGACATCAACTATATAAATGGGCAAAATTACAACAACCAAAGCTTTCAAAATTGGGGTATGTATCAGTATAAACACAGAGGGGCGAATCATGAAAATTTCTCTTATTCAAATAATAAGAATGTTCGGTAACCCTCTCCAAGCTTTTCTACTACGAATGGAGTGATCGATGAACCAATGAAGCCGGCACTAGAAGATCTTTTAGGTGCATTTGTGAATGAATCACGAGATAGGAATACAAAGATATAAGAAAGATTTGATGCACAGATGAAAGCTTTGGAGTTACAAGTAGGGCAGATAGCCGAATACATAGGAAATCAACATAAGAAGGGTCAATATCCAAGCACCACATAAAAGAATCCAAGAGAGCAGTGTTTGGTAATTCAATTTGAGAAGTGGAACGGAATACGAGGGGCCAAGCATGCTGGTGGGGGAGGAAGATGAAATGGAGATGAAAGAGAAAGAAGAAGTGGTAGGGCTGAGAAGCTAAAATCAAATTCTAAACCTTCACTTCAGTTTTCAATTTCTTCTCTTCCTTTTCGTCAACGGTTTCAAAAGAAAAAGCTAGATGCTCAATTCTCTAAATTTCTGGAAAATTTTAAGAAAATTCACATTAACATTCCTTTTGCACATGCTTTGGAACAAATGCCAAACTATGCTAAATTCTTGAAGGATGTAATGTCAAAGAAGAGAAGAATATCGGATTTTGAAAGAGTGAATCTTACGGAGGAGTGCAACGTAATCTTGCAACAAAAGCTGCCACAAAAGCTTAAGGACCCGGGGAGTTTCACAATTCCTTGCGAAATTGGAGGATCAATTTTTAATAAGGCTTTATGTGACCTTGGGGCAAGTATAAATTTGATGCCACTATCCATCTTCAAGAAGCTTGGTCTTGGTGACATGGAGCCTTCCACCATCTCATTGCAATTAGCGGATAGATCAATAACTTACCCCAAGGGAGTCATTGAGGATGTGCTCGTAAAGGTTGATCAATTTATCTTTCCGGTGGATTTTATGGTTCTCGACATAAAGGAAGATCATGATGTGCCCTTGATTTTAGGAAGACCATTCTTAACCACAGGATGGGCATTGATTGACGTACAAAAATGGGAGCTTACTTTGAGAGTAAACGATGAACATACCACATTCAACATTTACAAAGACATGAAATTCCATGATGAAAGGGAGAACTGTAGTTTTGTTGATGTAGTAGGTGCATGTGGAGAGGATCGAGAAATACCGATAAAGATGTACCACATAAAGATAAGAAAACGGCAAGACAAAAGTCGAATCGAAGAGGAGAAGACCGAGCATGACCGTGCTGTAGCGCACGGTCTGCCCGTGCCCGGTAGAGAAATAGTTCTGGATAATGGGGCACGACCGTGCTGTACAGCACGGTCGACCGTGCCCGACCGTCTGATGGAATTCGATGTGGAGATCAAGGAAAATTTTCCACTATAAAAGGTATGTTTTCATCTCGTCTGGTTGAAGACATTAAACTTAGCGCTGTCTAGGAGGCAACCCAATTAGCCATTCTTACCAAGTTTTTGAGTCTTTTTTGGAATTGTCGACTTTAAGTTTGGGGGATGGTTTGCATCACATGAGTAGTTGCATAATAGGTTTATTGTTTTAGCATATTTATTGTTTTTCTTTTAGGATGATAGATGATCTTGTGATGAGGAGATATGAAGTGAATTCTTGAGTTATAAGAAACATGAATTGAGTAAAATGAATGTAGAGATATATTTATTGATTGAAGTTGAAAGTTTATTCTGAATTTTTTGGTGAATATATTTGAGCATGCAATGATTTTGTAGTTTTGAGGAGTATGAAAATAAGCATGTGAGATTTGAGCCTTGAATTGATATTACACCAAGTCTTATTTTCTTGATTGTGTGGTTAGCGATTGTCTTGTATATACCTCTAGAACTAGCTTTGGTATCTCATTCGAGACTACAAGTACGTGTGCATGTTTTGAAAATGATATAAGGCCATCTTTACTCTGATTTGTCACTTAGCCAAATAATTTCACACCAAATTCGATATATTTCCTTAGTTAGCCTTGTTGAGCCTTTAAGCCTTATTTTTTTAGTAGTCAAATAATTGGGTAAATTACCAATCCTTTTATTTTGAGCCTACCTACATTTGATTTTGAAGCTCAATTGGAAAGTATATGTGGAGTCAGAGTAAGAATTTGGTGGAGGATATCAAGGAAAAATGATGAAAGAAAGAAACAAAGAGAGAGAGAGAGATCAAGCCTGAAAATGAAAGAAAAGAAGATATATACTTGGGTTAAAGAGGTGATTGTTGGAAGGAAAATTTTTGCATGAGTTGTGCCTATTTTGATATGTTTTAGATATTTAGTTGAGTTGTGCCTTTTCTGGAACTCAATTGAATAATTATTTTTGACATATTGCTAGAACTCATGCTTTGGGAGAAGTGGTCATTTGAAGAGATCTCATGAAGATAGAAAAATTAATGATTTGAGTTGAGATTTGTGGAGGAGCTTCAAATATTTATTGAGTAGTCACTTTTATCCCAAATTTTTCCTACCTTGTCCAAAGAGCATCATTGCATCCAAATAAAGTCCTTTTTGATTCTTAATATTCACATGTACAAACGTGGTGGAGAAGTGAGACGATTTGCAAGCTTATGGTAGGTTTTACTTGATTTATCGATTTGAGCGTATACACGTCCTATTGGCAGGGCACGGTCGACCGTGCCGTGTAGCACGACCGTGCCCAGGTGAACAGGAATTCGAAGAGTTTTGATTTTCTTGGAGTGTTTTCACCTCTTACTTTATGATAAGTGGTGTTTTTCACGTATTTTTGCATATGTTTATGTATTCATTTGAATATGTTTAGATACGTTTTTATGGTGATTTATGATATTATATTGTATAAGTGCATTTGACGGGTTTGTGCTTAGTTTCATGATTTTAATGGGAAAAGTGCAAGTTTCAAGTGTAATTGATGACCAAAGAAGGAAAAATAGAAATACGAGATCGCATGGAAGAGTTAGTAGCGCACGGTCTAGTCATGCCATGCAGCACGACCATGTGCCAGTATGCAGTGAGTGCTCGATGGTGGGACACGACCGTGCCCTACAACACGGTCAGCTCCAGGAAAACGCCAATGACCTCTTGGTCGGGCACGGTCGACCGTGCCGTACAACACGACCGTGCCCGGGTGATTAGGAATTCAAAGAGTTTTGGTTTTCTTAGAGTGCTTTCACCTCTTACATCACTTGGAAGATTCCCAACACAATATAAATACTCAACAAGAAGGAAAGAAATTAAAAAAGGACAAAAATTAGAGAGAGAGAGATTCATAGAGAAAAACACGATAGTCTGAGAAGCATCGAGAGGATTTGAAGAAGAATTCAAGAGATCGAGGAATCGCGAGATCATCATCTAATAGAGTTTTTAATATTTTCTTCCTTTGTTGAATCGTAGTAGAAATGATATTTTCGATCTTGTCTATGAGTTTGTTTATCATCATGTCTAGCTAATTTTCAAGGGTTTCTAGGGCTTGTTAGTAATTTGATTCGAATTTAGATGGATCTTTAATTTCAATTCAAAGTTCATGATCGTTTATCCTATTTGTGTGTTTATGAGTTGATTGCTTGTTTGGTTATGCCAGTAATTGAGCAAGTTTTAGAAATTAGATCAAAATTCGGGAGATGAGATTTAATTATGGAATAATAAACACATGACACATAAAAAGACTTAGATCAGGAGTTAAGGAATTTATGTGATGGGAAATCAATCCTAGGTACTTTTGGGAGTTGTTATGTTTCAATCAGATTGAGTAGGGATATCTCTTGTGGCATAATAATCAACCAGTTAACTGACTCGGGAGAGCTATTAATTCGACATACGTGATTGCTCATATAGGATGATTGATTAATGAACTTGAATTGGTTAAAGTGATGTTTTGATGAGAATTAGATGAAAGCATGTCATATAACCTATCTTAGACATCTGTTATTCTTGAGTGAATTTATTTGCGTAGTTACTTTTCTATTGAATTAATCTGTAATCGGTGTGATTTGATTTTCCTAGATAAAATTGAAAACTGAATTTGAGTAGTTAGTTAGTTCCTAGATAGCCAGTCTCTGTGGGATCGACCTTGCTCACCACGTCTACACCATACACCGTACACTTGCGGGAGTAGTTAAAAGAAATTAGTGAACAAAAGACACCATGCAAAATTAATTTCATTCTTAACCTTACTAACTAGCTAGTAGATAGGTTAATTTTTAGTCGAACCCATGAAATGTGATGAATTAATTGTGCTTATGTGTCAAATTCAACGAAATAGAAAAATATCAAAGAGGATTTAAGATTTAATTAAAATGTATTACTAAACCAATGAAACAAACTAGGAAGCAAAATAAACAACAAGAAATCAATAGATAAAGGTACTCATGTTATCAGTTCAGTTATCACACTCAGCATCATCTATCCTTTAATTAGTGTAATATCCATCTTTTAGTTTATCTTGAAAATACTATCCATAGCCTAACAACAAACTATGTTAAATTGAATTTTCTTTTAAGTTTAGTTAGATTAAGATATGATTGCTAAATAACCGTATTTAATAGAATTAACCTAAAAAAAGCTCTCTAGATTTAATTTGTTAAATACATTAATTATCAAGACGAGAGGGTAAATTAGAATTTGAATATATAAGTATGATTTGATAATTCTACGTTTATGCTACCCTAGAGATGCATGACCTCTAATTCACTACTTACGAAAATTAAACCATAACAATTAGGATTTATGTATGATTTAAAATTCTAGCAATTTATTAAATACTTAGCCTATGTGATTAATCCAAATCAAACATCAATAATTGAAATCAAGTCAATCAAAGAGCATAAACAATTCCAATGAAAACATCAAGAGGGAATTATGAAATTAATTAGAACATAAATAAATACATGGGTTCAAACATCTCATCTAATTGGAACATCAAGTTTAGCCTTGCATCCTTGAAGTCAAAACAAAGAAAATTCAAGAAGTATTCATGAGAAAACAATAAACATAAGTAAATAAACGCTCCGTCCTTCATCTTTCACATGATTCTTGACTTGTACAACACTAAAAAATATGAAGATTATGGTTGGAGGTGTGTACTCTCTCTTCATAAGTCTTGAAAATTGGCCAAAACCCTTTTTTTGAGCCCAAATATGCTTCAAATTCTCGCTAGGCATGGTAATGGATAGATGGGCCAACACTTGGCCTGCTAGTGCCCTTCATAGACCTTAGCTTCAAAATTGGCCCAATCATGTTTTATTTTGAGTCCATCCAGCGTGTAACATCCCGATTTTCTAAAATTTTTATAAGTAACCGTTATGATGATTTTTTTAAATATGTAGCGGAAATAAAATATTTCGATTTCTCATAAAAGTCTAAACCAACTTATATGCAAAATTATGAATGCGTTTGAAAAGACAAGACTAATATTCTAAATAATGTTTTCATCAGAAGAGACTTAACAAAAGACAATAAGTCATACTAGCTCGAAATAAGTGGAAAAATAACCAAACATCCATGAATTAAATAATTTGAATTGAAAATCAACTTTGGACAATAGCCACTATACATTCACTCCACTTCATGTTCAAGCATTTATTCCAAAATGTTAGATTATATATACATGGTGAGCAAAACACAAGTTCAGTGGGGATATAGTTGTCAAAATTAAAGGCAACATGTAAAAGTAAGATAAACATTATAACATGCATAAAATATTTTTCTCGTCTTAGGATTGTCAATCAATAGCACGGCGAGCAAACTCGATGGCCTACTTATGACCTATGAATCTTTAATGGTCCCTAACTAGTTCTGAAAGTGGATGATAAATCCGAAGGCCTACTCAAAATCCATGGTCCTTTGATAACCCCTGACTAAAATTAAAGTCTCATGCATAGATTATAAATTATAACACATTTTCATAAAAGCATTTTCCTCATAACATGTTGCATCAATTCATCAATCACTTCAAACAAAGCATTTATTAAAAATAAACACATAAAAAAAATTTACACCTTAAAAATTGAAAGCCTTGAGTGAAATGAATGTGAATGTAAATTAATTCTCGTGAATCATACTTCCTCTTCATGTAGTCATACAAAATGAAATAACAGTTCTTAAAATCTATTTGCTATTCGGAAATCTCTAATAATTATTTTAAACAAAATTAAAGCTCTAAAAGGGATTAAAATAAAGATTGGATTGTTCTAATTTATACAAAATTTTTGGGGTCAAATTGAAAATATTATGAAGTTGGGATATTTAATGGGATCAAAACAGTAAAAAATAAAGTTGGGTGAAATAGGAGAAAATTGTCTCTCTCCTCTAGTTCTCACCACGTCACCCTCTCTCTCACCTCACCAACTCCAAACTGAATCATTTGTACCAAAATTTCTGTCTCATTTATATACCATATTAAAAAGACGTAATTTTAATATTAAAAAAATTTATAATTTATAATCATTTATAATTTGAAAATCAATATAACATGTTTTAAAATGTGTTACATGAATATTTGGTACAAGTCATCTAATTTGCACCAACTCCCATTCTCTCTCTCTTCCTCCACCTTCACGTGCAATACTCATTTTCTATTATTATTATTATTATTATTATTATTATTGTTATTATTGTTTTCATTTTGCTTCTTCCTATTTTCCATATCTCCATGCGCTCTCTCTCTCTTCTTTCCCCCTTTCTTTCTATTAGTTAATTTATTTAATAATTTTACTTTTGTTTTCATTCATTTCCTTTCGCATTCGTCCCCTTTCAGCCCCTCTTTCTTCTTCTTTCTTTATTATTTTTATCATTATCTTATTATATATTATTTGTTATTCTTCCATCTCCCTCTCGTCAGCTTCCTCCTTTCTCTTTCTTTTTTCTTTGTTTTCCTCTCCACTGTATTACCACCCTTGTTTGTCTTTCT
This sequence comes from Scutellaria galericulata, assembly GCA_946896805.1. Lineage (NCBI taxonomy): Eukaryota > Viridiplantae > Streptophyta > Magnoliopsida > Lamiales > Lamiaceae > Scutellaria > Scutellaria galericulata. The sequence continues at coordinate 8,110,348 of OX335794.1, forward strand.
TCATAATCTATCCCTAATCTACACATTGATTCTTCCTTAAATGTTAATAAATAAAAAATTTCTCCTACTCCTTAACTTCTCTCGACTGCTTATTCATATAATCACGTTTTCAATTAATATTATCATTATATTCTTATATCTTATTCAACAGTAAATGCTCTTTCATCAAGAATAATAAGAAGGTGACAAAGATAAATGATGGGACAGGAGGGTCACAATTAAAGATTTTACATGGTTTCAACAATTAGGAATTTTCTTCCCTGAAGTAATTGATTCCAAACTTAAAATCTAATTCAATATCATAACATATTCAAAAATTCAAGAATTCTAACCTAAGAATGACATTGAAAAGAATAACTAAGAGCACTTACAATGCTAAAAAAAAGGGTTATAGTTAGTGAACTATAACTATATCCCCATTGGAACATTTTGATAGTTATAATTAGGTAACTGGAGTTACTGTTGGGTTCACACTTGTGAACCAGAAAAAAAAAATTAAGCATGTGATTATTATATTTTCTTTTTTTTTTCACTTTATTTTATTAATTCTTTATTACTGTTCATTTGGAATTTGCATGTATTAGTTTTTCTTTTTAATTTTTTTAACGTCTTCTTTTTTTCAATTTTTAAGATAAATCATTTTTTTTTTCAATTTTCATATTAGTTCAATTTTAAATATATATTTAATTAAATTCGAGAAAAAATATAAAAGTATATCAAATTAAAATAGAGTCGTTTAAGGCCATTGCCAAAATAGAGCGGTTTATGACTATTGCCAAAATAGAGCCGTTATGGCCGTTGCCAAAATAGAGTCGTTTATGGCTATTAATAAACAACTCTATTTTTTTCTTTATATACACCAAGTCATGACGCATTTTTTCCACCTACAAAATTATTTTTCAAATTTTTTGTTGGGTAGTCTTGATTGCATGCATTAGGAACTGTCCAGTTGCTTGGAAAAGTCAAATTTCAAGAGGCCATGGAGCTCCAACAATTGTACTTGAAGCGGTCGCATCGTAGAACTTGTGGATATGCCATGTCTTTTTTGGGGTCGCAGGTTCTCGCAACGACATCAACGTCTTGTATGAATCAACTTTGTTCAACCATGTTTTACTTGGGGAAGGACCAACAATGAATTATAGTGTGAATGACATGCACTATAATCATGGATACTATCTTACAGATGAAATCTATTCCTGAATGGTCGAATTTCGTCAAGGCTTTTCCATGTCCACAAGATCCAAAGAGACGATTATTTAAGGAAAGACAAGAAGCTGCAAGGAAGGAGGTCGAACGAGCATTTGGAGTGTTGCTAGCACGATGGGTTATTGTCAGGGGACCTGCTCGTTTTTTCTATAGGAAAAATTGAAGTTAATAATGTTATCATGTATTATTTTGAACAACATGATTGTCGAAGATGATGGATAAATGATTTCTCATTGGAATTCCGATGAAGTTGATGAGCCCGCATAACCAACACTAGGAGGTACACGAGATTTTGCAAATTATCAACAAATTAATTCAGAACTACGTTCCAACACGGTTCATCACCAACTCAGTGCGGATTTAGTTAAGCATATTTGGGCACGTACCAATGAAGACATGCATTAATTTGTTATCTATTTTATGAGAGAAATTTGTGTTAGTCAATATTTCCAATCAATCGTCTTTAAATTCTTGTTCAGTCTGATTTACTACTTCATTAAGTTTTTGTTTAATTTGATGTACTATTTGATTAAATTTATAACAATTGTTTACAACTATATCTTTTATGAGAGGCAAAATAAATTCATTTTTAATAATTCTTCCAAATATTAACAAAAAAATTAATAATATTTCATTAACAATATAATGGAAAAATATAAAATTTAAAAAATTGATATTTATATTATTCACAATTATGTAAATAAAAAATTATTTTAGATAAAAATTCTCAAATTAAATATAAGTCTATTTGGATAAAATATGTGATTTGATTGTTGATATCTAAATAGTGTTTAACCAATGATATGATTGAAAAAGTTATAAACTGTAAGTTATAGTTAAAGAAATAATGGGTAGATGGAGAAGAGAGTGTTAACTATAACTGTGAATTTTTGTATTTGTAAGTGCCCTTGAGAGAAGAGAGAAAAATACGCAGCTTTTCTAAGCGTGTTAGTGATTCCTAGACCCCTAACATAGTATTTTATATAATGAGGATTTAAAAGCACACAACCTAAAGAGATGTAATGGGTCTCCTAACCTTATGGACTCACATTTAAGATGAAAGTCTAGGATTGGGCTCATAATCCTAATTAAGGTCCATTGTGATAAATAAAATTCTAGCTTCTATTAGGCAAACTACTAATAATGTCAATAATAATACTTAAAGAAAACTATCAAATTTTAAGGGATCCTACAAAGCGGCCCACGTACACATTTATTGGTCCAAAAACACTCCAAAATCTCTTAATTATTATGAAAATAATATTTAAAATAATTTCAAATTAAAAAACACGAATAAGAAGAAAAACGATGTGCAATGCATGAAACATCCATAAATGTCTGTTTAACCATTAAAATTGCATACATATTTCCTATATCACATTGTACAACACTTTCCATCTCAGTATTTTTTGGAATTTTCTATTCTAAGGTTGGAAATCATATTCGTTCAGAGAGTTTTTGTGTATGTGTCATCCAAGTTGTCAAATTGATATATGCGAGAGATGTAAGTTTTCGATGGAGGGAAGTTAGAGAAGAATAAGATTGATGGGGAGTTTTCTTTACCTTATTCTTTTTATAGAAATGTCAAATGTGTATTACATTTTACCTGGAATTCTTGTCCATGAGGACCAAACACAAGTATAAACTTGTGTTTGATATTTGTTTGTTCTATTAGTATATCTCCGCTGGATATTTTTCTGAAGTGTTGTACAGAGTGTTCCAACACTTTGTACAATATTTTTCTATTTCAAACACTATTTTATTCCTTTAAATTTTTAAACTAAAAAGGAGACCGTCAAACCCTTTCAAAAAAATTTTAGAAATAACAATATTTTACTCTTTTTTGATTGAAGAACTAATAAATATACACGAATCATATTGCACAACCCTAATAGAACCAAGGCAAAATTTAGTTTGAGATCAAGTATCATTTTCAACAAATATCTTTAATTAATTAATTTATTTATTGAGCTGATCTTGAATTATTTATAGGTCTTATACCAAATTATATAAATATAATTAAATTTTGGTGCTCTGTAACGTTTAAATCCGCGTTTAACGATTAATTTAAGTAAAAAAACAAGAAAAATCTTCGTGTTTAATTTTACAATCATGTTCGTCAATTATTTTGTACTTCGCCTAAGTTTCTTCACAATTATTTTTTGACTTCTCTCTTTTGGAAATTTAGTCTTGAGGGTTTGTGATGGTGAATTCTCTAGCGGTTTTTATTTTATTTTGAGTTTATTACATAAATTGCCCGGTAATTTAGGTGGTCTGGCAATTTCGTACATTAATATTTCGGACTAGCAATTTAGGATTTTATCTTTCTAGGTTTTGCGAATTTTGACCAATTTGAATCTGAATTGCTCAACTGGGCCAAAATTGCACGTGAATCATATGTGAGTCCTTAATTTCGGGATTTTCGGGTTCAATTTTGCCAAATTTCGCCTGTGTAACATTTTAATACAAATGGCATTTATGTTGGGATTAAATTTATGCCTCATTGCATCACATAAGATTAAACTAGTAGTACACCCGTGCGATGCGCGGTTTGTTATATAAAATCTAATAATGTTTAATGTTTGTTGGTCCCAAGTGGTGTCCGAGGTTCAGAGGGGGGTAAATGAACCTTGGTCGATTTTGAAAATCTGTTTAAAACAAACCGTTTTGCAAGTTACTTGAACTTGCAGTGCCAGTCAGTTACTGCTTACAGCACTAGGATGCAATGCTGCACGCTATAATTTAGAGTTTTATACGCAGCGGAAAAATAAAGGTTTTAAGACACAAGACTGGTTTTCTCAAATATGATCCTTTTCAAAACGTTTTATGCTTATGACAGAGATAGATATAAAAGATAAAGCGCAGATAAGAAAGTGATGAAACACTTATGGCTTATAGTGGTTTGAAGGTGGTGTAACCCTTCTACGTCCACTCTACTGCTACCTCGAGCAGGAACTTCGTTAAGCAAGATTGATTTACAGGACACTCCTACCAATCTATCAACTTACAAAGTTAAACACCTACTAGAGTCCGACGTCCACACAACAATTGCAAACTCTAAAGGCAAACCCACACAGGGAAGCTGCCTAAACTTAGACAACTATACAAACAGCAAGGATCTCTCCTATCAACTGTTCGAAACCTAAAACAACCTAAGCACACAACAACAAGGCTAAAAAGTATATCGATTTGTTCTTCAACTCCTGCGATGAAGTGAGCTTCTGAATCCTCCAAAGGATTTTTCAGCTTTGAACTTGCTTCACTTCACAGAGGTTGAGTGACTGAAACTGAGAGTAGGCTTGAAATATAACTTGAATGCTTGAGAACTTTTGCACAAATGTTTTCAATTCATCAGTTGTTCAGTAGTCAGCTTCAGGGTTACTCATCCTCTATTTATACTTGTAAAGAAGATATCCGTTGAAGGAGATATCTCTCATTTTGAATTTAAGAGTACTTAATCAAAGACATGACTTGCATTTAATGCGACTTGACATTTCTTTCTGAAGCATTTAATACAATTTGACATATCTTTATGGAGCATTTAATGTGGTGGTAGCGGCTTGCGGCTTTCTGCGGCGTGTCAGTCCACGTGGCGTCTTGGCATTGGCTCCGTGTCTGCAACTTTGATCTTCTCTGGACTAACAAACGACAATATGCTCTCTTCTCTCTCCTCAACTCACGGCTTTCACCTTGGAGCTTTTGGGGATGCTTTTTCCGGCCTTTTTCACCGATCAAACTCATCATGTTTTGGTGGTTTGTGTTCGTCTTGTTAAGGATTTTTATCCCCCGGTTAGTTTTTCTTGTTTCGTCTTTTCTTTCCTATCTTTTGTTTTTCTTTTGGTTCGTGTTTTTTCTTTCTTTTCTTTGGTGTCTTGCATGCTTTCTTTGTTTGGTGTCGTGTCTTGCATGCTTTCTTTTTTTCTGTTTTGTGTGTGTTCTTACCTTGTTGGCTTCGTCTTTCCGTTCATCTTGGGTCGTTAGCTTCTTGCCCTTGTTTCTTGCTCTCTTTGTTGTTTTCATGGAAGATGAAGTGCTTTTTGACTTATTAAAATCCAAGCTCTCGAATCCTACCTTCACATCGAAAATTCGTGCGTGTTTTGAGACGATCCTAGATGAGTCTCCGATGCCTCTTGCCGATCCTTCCAAGTCTAGTGTTGTTGAGAAAAACGCCATGGATGAAGCTTTCAATGGTGATGAAGATGGACACCTCTCTCTCACTTCCAACATGCAACCTCCCCCTATTTTAACATGCAACCCTTTGCATGATTTGATATCACCACACACGTCTCCCTTAGCCCTACACTCATCATTAGGAGCCACTAACTTTGACTTACACCACATGCATGCTAAACCTCTCTCCTCTTCCCAACACCTCGTTTCCACCGATCCTTCTCTCACCTCACCATGCAAATTTTCCCTTGTCTCTCTCCCTAGAGACGAGAATGTTGACTTTCAAAGTATGGTGGATGAGCCTCTCTCCTCACCTACATTAAATGAGTTCACACTCCCTCTTTCGATTGCTTCACATCCCACCGCTCTTAACCCTCTCTCTCATCATCATATTGCTACCCGCTTACACGCACACCAGGCTTTTGGTTGCATGGCCACTAACTCTCTTCCCTCTAACAATGACGCCATACCTCATGTGGACACAACATCACACAAATATGTTGACTTGTCCATTTGTGGGCCACCTCATCACGCCTTTAAAGATTCGATGGCCCAAAACCAATCTCAATTGGGCTCGGATCAGTTTTTTAATTCTACAACCCAATCTCCTAAGAAGCCAAGTGTTGCTCACGACATTTCTCCTTCTTTGGCCCAATCGGATCAGTTTTTTAATTCTATAGCCCAATCTCCTAAGAAGCCAAGTGTTGCTCACGACATTTCTCATTCTTTGGCCCAATCGGACAATTTGTTAGTCAACTCTCCTCTTCCATCGGCCTATATCTCTGCCCGTTCTATAGATGGCTTTGGATCGGTCCAAAATCATACTAACTCGGCCCATAACCTTCTTGTGTCGGGAGATAATTCCCTGCCGGCAGCTGCTCTCGGCAATTCGGCTAACACCAACAATTCTTCGGATTTTCATAATCTTTATTCGTCACATACCCCTAAGAAAGTTTCCTTTGCTGAGGCTGTGCATGGGAAAGCACGTGTCGCGTCTGATCGACCCCCACCCTCACGTCAGAGGTTCATCTCTGAGGCAGAGCTCCAGACTCGGTTTGGGACTCTGAGTGAGCACGAGAGAGACCCCGTGATCTCCATCTCCCGTCCGGAGGTGGATCGTATGGTGGCTCCCTTCCAGTTTACTCTTGTGGAGAAGTTCTCGAGGGAGATTCCCCATGCTCAGGTTGTTTCTCGGTTTCTCATGGATCTCAAGCTGGTTGGAGGGTTCAAGCTGCATAAGCTGAACCGTCAGCACATCCTGATTCGGTTTGAGCAGGAGGTTGATTTCTCTACGTTATGGACGAATGCGACCAGGCAGATTGAGGCACATGTGATGAGGGTTTTCAAGTGGACCCCCGATTTTGATCTGACGAAGGAGTCCTTGATTGTACCAGTTTGGATGAGTATCCCCACTCCTCCAGCGCACTTTGTTTGCAGAGAGATGCTGGTTTCGATAGGCCAGGCTATTGGTCGCCCGATACAGTTTGATAATTTGACGGCTAGCCAGTCGAAGTTTATAAAGGTTCGGATGTGTGTAGAGATTGACCTGCTGCAGCCTCGAGTTCAGCGTGTGTTTGTTCAGGATGGACAGGTTAGGTATGAGTTGAAGGTGCACTATGAGTTCATTCCATATTTCTGCACGGGTTGTTCTTTGGTAGGACATACCCTCGACAGGTGTTTTCGGAGTGGGAATGCTCCTCGACCTCCGCCTCGGAAGAGGCCAGCTCCCATCCCCAAGGAGTCTAAGGTACCTGCTCCATCGGATACGTGGGCTCGGAAGGAGGGGAGGAGAGTGGTTCGTGAGGTTGGAGAGCCCTCCGGGGCCCGCCAGGATGATGCTTCTGATATCGATAAGCTCTCGCTCGTTGTTTTTTCTGCTAGGGTGGACCATTTTGATGATGAAGAGGATGACCTGCTGGATGAGCAGATCCTGGGTTTGAACTGATTCGGTGTTTTGATTGATGAAGGGGAGCCTCTAGATATGCAGATGGCTATGGAAGCCGTGGAGTCTCAGCTGAGTGGTCATGGGATGTCACGGGACCTTGAGACTTCTGATGATGTCCCCTACGTCCAGCTGTCCCCTACACTTGTGAGTTTTGTCCCCACTTCTCTCTCGGAGGTGAAGACAGATGATGGTTTTGATGAGGAGTGCTCGGATTACTGCGGCTGGCAGGCCTCTGGATCTATGATGTCTCATTTTTTGGTGTGGAATGCAAGGGGTGTCGGGAACCCACCCACTCAGACACACTTACGTTTTCTTTGCCGGTAGCACCGGCTTCAGCTGCTTGTGATTTTGGAGCTGATGGTGGATTTGGATGTATCATTTTTCTATCGTCGGTTGGGTTTTTCTTCTCCTTTGGTGAACCGAAATAACAAGATTTGGATTCTTTTTTCAGATGTTTTTCAGATCGCTACAGTTCAAGATTTGGATTAGTTGCTTCAGGTTCAAGTTTCTTCTGGGTTGTTTTCTCGAACTTTTGTTTTGTCTGCTGTTTATGCAAAGTGTTCTAGGATGGAGAGGAGGGAGCTCTGGGATGCTCTTCGAGGTATTGCAGAAACGGTTGGGGATACTCCTTGGCTTGTGGGGGCGATTTCAACTGTATTCTGCATGATCATGAGAGGATTGGTGGTTTGTCGGATCGCCGGTTGGATATGGAGGAGTTTGGTGATATGATTGCTGATTGTGGGTTAGCTGATGCTGGTTTCAGTGGTTCACAGTTTACTTGGCAGATGGGTGATCTGCAGGAGCGGTTGGATAGGATGTTATATTCTGATCGATGGTTGGACCTATTTCCTATGACGGAGGTTCTGCATCTTTCGAGGACTTGGTCGGACTATGCTCCTATGTTGATTTCGGTCTCTACTCAGTTGGAGCGTGTGCCGTCATCATTTCGGTTTCAGAGTATGTGGGTTCGTCATGCTGATTTTCGTCGAACTGTGGCTCAGGTTTGGGATTTTCCGTGTCGTGAGGTGGGGATGCTCAGACTTCAGACCAAGTTACGTCGGATTAAACAACGACTCAAGTAGTGGAATTAGAATGTCTTTGGTGACATTTTCAAGAAGAAGGGTCAGGCTGAGCAGGTGGTTTTGGATGCTGAGAAGGCTCATGATGAGGCTCCGACAGAGTTGTCTCGGATGGCTTTGAGAAAGGCTACCGCAGAGCTAACTCTATTGCTTCAAATTGAGGAGGATTTTTGGAGATAGAAGTCGACTTGTCGTTGGGCTGCTGAAGGGGAGAGGAATACTCATTTTTTTCACTCTCTGGTCAAGAGGAGGAGGTGTGCTAATTGTATTCATTCTATCACCCAGGATGGTACGGTTCTTACATCCCCTCAGGAGATCCGGGATTCCACCAGTGTGTTCTTTCAGCAGCTCTTTTGGGATGAGGGCTTGGAGCTGAGCCAGGTGGATCCGATGTTTTGCCCTCCATCCCAGTTGAATTTTGTGCTGGCTTTTGAGAAGCCAAGTCGCGAGGAGATCAGATAGGCTGTTTTTAGCATTTCCAGAGATAATGTTTCGGGTCCAGATGGTTTCTCGACTCTGTTTTTTCAGCATTGTTGGGAGATTGTGGGATCCGATGTGTGTGAGGCTGTTTGGGACTTCTTTGATGGTCGTCAGATGCCTGCTTCTTTCACTGCTACTACGATTGTTCCCATACCGAAGGTTGCATCACCGTCTGCTTGGAGTCAGTTTTGGCCGATTTGTCTGTGCAATGTGATGAATAAGATCATCTTGAAGATCATCACCTGTAGGTTGTCTTCTTTTGTGCCAGAGTTGCTTGCTTCTTCTCAGAGTGGGTTTGTCAGAGGGCTGTTGATCAGCGATAATATTCTGCTAGCTCAGGAGATGGTTCATGAGATTGGGACTCAGGGAAGACATCCAAATCTGATTCTGAAGCTGGATATGGCGAAGGCTTATGATTGGGTTTAGTGGAGGTTTCTCTTCAGGGTGTTAGAGTTGAGGGGGTTTCCGCCAGCCTTGGTTAACCTGATTCGCAGGTGTGTCAGTTTTTGTCGGTTCTCTGTTTTGGTGAATGGGCAGCTTTCTGGCTATTTCCAGTCTTCCTGTGGTCTTCGGCAGGGGGACCCTCTTTCTCCTACTTTGTTTGTTTTAGCGGCTGATTATCTGTCTCGGGGGTTGGATGCTCTGTTTGATAGATATCCGACGATGCAGTACGACACTAGAGGAGGGTTCTCAGTCTCTCATCTGGCCTATGCATATGATATCATGATCTTCACTTCTGCTTATACTTGGGGTCTCCGGCATTTGAGAGAATTTTTAGAGGAGTACCGTCACATTTCGGGTCAGATCGTGAGTGCATCGAAGAGTACCTTTGTGGTGGGTTTGAGGTGTTCGGAGGTAGTTGTGGGCCGTATCGGTAGGATTCTGGGTTTTCAGAGACAGCTGCTTCCGATTATTTATCTGGTTGCCCCCTTGTATAAGGGGAATATGAGGGGGTCTTTGTTTCACCCTTTGGTGGCTCGGATCACGGATAGGGTTGCAGGTTGGGCTCGGACTTCTCTTTATTTTGGGGGTCGTCTGGCGCTGATTCGGAGCACTCTGACTTCGATGGCTCTTCATTTGGTTCAGGTGGTTCAGCCTCCAAAGTATATGATTCAGAGGATTGAGCAGTGTCTTGCGAGATTCTTCTGGGGTTCGTACAGAGATCAGAGGCATACTCATTGGGTCTCATGGGAGACGGTGCATCGGACGACGGCTGAGGGTGGGTTGGGCTTACGACGTCTTTCAGATGTGGTTCAGTCATTTTCACATAAGCTGTGGTTTGGGTTCCGGGAGCAGGGCTCTCTTTGGGCTCGCTTTCTTCTACAGAAGTATTGTCGGTTTCAGTTTTCGGGTAGTGTTGGTGTGTCTCCTCATGCTAGCTCGGTTTGGAAGAGGATGTGTTCTGTTCGCCTTGCTGTTCAATCTCAAATTTTCTGAAGATTGGGTTCTGGGGAGGTCAGCTTTTGGCATGATCAGTGGATGGAGGATGGTCCGCTGGCTAATTCCGTGGATGTTTCCAGGCATGTTGGTGCGTTGGTTAAGTGGTTCTGGAGTGATAGTGCTTGGGACAGAGAGAAGCTTCTTCGGGTGGTCTCCCCCGCGATGGTGGATCGGGTTTGCTCGATCCCCATCCGTGCTTTCTCTTTTGATCTTATTTGGTGGAAGAGCTCTTCCGATGGGAAGTTCTTTTTTACGTCGGTTTGGGCGTCGATCAGACCTCAGCTCCCCCTTGTCCTTCCCTTAGCATGGTTTGGTCCCATTGTCTTACCCCTACCATTTCTATATTCCTCTGGTGGCTTGTCCTGAATCGTCTCTCGATTGATCGTAAGCTCCAGTCTCGTGGCATTTTCTTAGTCTCGAAGTGTCTTTGTTGTCCTAATCTTTCTATTCTGAGTCAGTCCTCTTTTGAGTCTTCTGATATCGAGTCCATTGAGTATATCTTCTACTCGAGCCGCACTGCTAGGAGAGTGTGGGAGCACTTCTATGAGTTATTTGGTTTGACACCTCCACACACTGTGCACACACCTCATATTCTGCATTACTGGAGGCATTTTCCCTCTGGTAGGCACTCACATCGCACACACATCACGACTGTGATCCCTTGCCAGATTTTGTGGTTCATTTGGACTGCTAGAAATGATGGCAAGCACCGACGGTTACCAGTTCGGGGAGACTCGATTATCTTTCGAGTGATGAGGCAGGTTCAGGTTCTATACCACTGCAGGCTTCTCAGTTTGGAGAGTTGGGGGGGTGTCCTTCATGTGGCCACTTCTCTGGGCCTTTACTATCGTTCCAGGCCCCCTCGGTCTCCTTTTCCTCCGATTGTTTGGCGCCCACCTGCCTTGGGTTGGGTGAAGCTGAACACTGATGGGGCCTATAGGACGGCATCTTTGGTGTCAGGGATTGGTGGAGTCATACGGGATCATACTGGCAAGATGATATTTGCTTTTCATGATAGAGGTTCGGTAGTTGGGAGTTTGGCAGCGGAGTTGGAGGTGCTTTACAGAGGTATTTTTCATGTCAAACGACTTGGGTTTGATCGAGTGTGGATTGAGCTGGACGCTGCTTCTGTGGTTCAGTTCATTTCACATCCGGATGCAGGGCATTGGAGTCTACAGGGCTATCTCACACCCATCCGGAACATTATTGCTCTGATGGAGTTCCGGGCGTCGCATATACATCGGGAAGGGAATTCTGTCGCAGATTTCCTGGCTAACTTAGGGTGTCAGACTGAGTTAGCTGGGTCCTTTTCCCCGGATGTGTTTCCTCGTAGGGTCCAGGTGTTGGCTAGATTTGATCAGATGGGATGGCCGTTGTTTCGAGTGGATCGAGGAGATGCTTATATTTGATGCACCCATTTTTCTTCTGGATACGGTTTGGTGTTTGCTTTTCCTGCCTCCTATCGGCAGTTGATTTCGGCCATCTGTTTCAGCTTTTTTGCTCTGGATATGGATTTTTATTTTATTTAGTGTTTGCTTTTTCAGCCACCTGTCGGCAGATGATTTCGGCCATCTGTTTCGGTCTTTTTTGCTCGTTTCGCTTATATGTTTTCTCTGTTCATGTACTATTTGATGTTTGGTTTCTATGCACAGGTTGAGGGTCTGCCTAAACCCCTCACCCCATAGGGTGTTTCTTAAAAAAAAAAACTTTGATCTTTTCTGAATGGCTCTTTTTATTCTTTCTTGGATCTTCGTCCCTCGTACTGCATTTATCTTCCCTCGGATTATAGGATACTTCTTCAGTTTATCATTGGCGCTGTAAGTTGATTGGAGTGGTAAGATTCGCGCTGTATCCTAGGTCTGCTTGCAACTGTTTATCTTTTACTGTGTTGCTGTAGCTTGGACCTTCTTGCAGTATCTTCGTACAGTACTGCTGTATCTTCTTTTGCAGTATTCCTGTAACTTTTTCTTGCAACGATGTTGCATGCCGTTTTTACTTACTTTGCTGTAATGCAGTAACTGCCTTCTTGCAGTGTTTCTGTATCTAGTTTCTTGCAACAACTTCGTTCTGAAGTCTTTAATACAACATTGTATGCATGTGTACTTCCATCTTTCCATAACAAGACTCAATTCTAGTCTATGTTTTCACTTAAACATTGTGAAAAATGGGGTACTCAAACTTCCTATTACATTCTTGGTTTGTCTCATCAAAATCTAATCATTGAGATCCCAACAATTTCCCCCTTTTTGATGATGACAAAACCATTACTTTATTTCGTTCATGAAGAAGGATTTTATATTGCATTATCTCATTTTTCAATAGGATTACACATGATAAGCTTTGATAAATAAACGATAATCCTGGATTACATATACAAATTATTGCTGAAACAGGGACCTTCTTATAGACGTTCCATCTGGTCTACTTTCAGCAATCCTTCCTTCTTGCTCTGCTCTTTCTCTTGATCCTTTCCACCAGTCTCGAATGGACTCATGATAGCATTCTTCAAGTATCTCCTTAATCTTTGGGATCTGAATCCATCTCAGCCAAAAATCCTCATAGTAGGGCACTATATGACCTTGCTTCACTTGGTCTATGTAGTGATTCTGGATTTCAAGCTCTCCAGCCCTAGTAAGCTCTTCATATCTTCTCAATGTAGTTTGGCAGGTTTTAAATCTACTGAATTTGCCATTTCTACACAGAAATCTGAAGTATCTGAGATACTCGGATCTCTTGTACAACGTGATTGCTTCAAAAGATGGATTCCTCTATGTAGGCAACTTGATTGCCCTGAAGATGTTCAAGCTCCAGGCCATGTTTTCTCCATCGGGCCTTTGATCCTTCAACACTGAAACTTCAGCAGATATGTTGTCCATGTCGAGACGTGGAATTTCTTGAGGGGGATATTGGTAGAGGTCTTTGTCAAAGATTCTTCTCTCACCAATCACTCCAAGCCTTTGCATCCAGGCATATTATTCATTTTCAGCTCTGGCTCTCTCCACCCTTTAAGCAGCCATTTTCTAGTTGTAATGCCTTTCATCCTCGGCTCTGCTCACCTTCTTTCTTGAGTCATATTGCTGGCTTTCTTTCCCTCTCTTTGTGTAATGAGAGGAGGGAGGTGCTGCATCTTTGCTTGCAGCACTGCTATATGCAGCACCTGCTGCTGATCTGCTTGCAGCAGCTGCACCACCAGCTTCTCCTTCATCATCTTTTCTCCATCTTTTTGGAGAAGGAGCGTCAACAGTAGCAGATGATCCAGACCACTTCCTCCTCCTACTTAGAGGCTGGTCATCTTCTTCTTCCTCACCTTCATTATCCCAAGAGCTCCTGTATCTGTCTGGAAACTCTTCCCCCTTTTTGGCATCATCAAAAGCCGAGGGCAGAGTAGGGGCACTTGGAACCACTTTAGACCGTGGTTTATTCAAAGGTGATGGGGCCTCCTTAGAACCTTGGGTATACTGGGGAAATGCATTCATCAGAATTGTCTCTAGGTTCCTTAATCGATCGTCGATGGTTCTGGATCATCTGGATTGATCGGCTACGTGGTCCAGAAGTGTTTCAAGCACCATGGAGTGAGTTTGCAGCCTTTCCGATGTTGTTTCTGCATGACGCTTGCAGAGTTTGACTTCAACTCGGGTGATTACAGCTTCTTTCTTCAGTTCTCCCTCCATTCTAACCCTGTCCATGTACAGCCTGTGAGCATTGTCATTTAGCGTATGCTTGATCATCCCAGGCAGTGCTTCAATATTTTTCTTGAAGCTGGTCATGGTTTCAGCGTGGAACTTGGCGTTGGCCATCATGTTGTTCTGCATGTTAGACTGGTGATCCTTAAGAGCATGAAACAGGTGTCTAACTGCAGCAACTATCCTGTCAATCGATTCATCAGGGGTAAGGCCTACATTCCACCTTTGAGAGGCAGCAGCCGATGCAGTATAAGCAACTAAAGATCTTAAGGGCTGTGCTGCATCCTGCGTTGAGGCCTCTAGTTCAGCTCTTCCATCCTCACACTCATGAGGCTTGATAAGGGACTTGGGCAGCCTGAGGTGGGATTTTCTTCTTCATCGGATGATGCTACCACTTTACCAATGTTTCCATATTTGGCTCTGTTGCGGTCAGCCATCCTCTGTTGGAATTCAGCATACTCGACTTTCTTAGTAACCTCTGCTGCTGTAACCTGGGAAGGTTCTTTTAAGCGTGCAGTAGCAGCAGCATCAACCTCCTCATGAGGTATCTTTAGCTGTATAGTGGTTACCTCGGCTTCTCCTCGAACATTCTCTAAGGGTACTGTCTCAACAGCCGCCCCTTCAGAGGTCTTCTCATCCTCAGAGAGTGTTGTCTGAAGAAAAGCCTCGCCTGAGGTCTTCAGCAAGGACCCCGTCTCCTCGGCCGGTCCTGTATCCTTGACAGTCTCTGCTGCAAGAATGGGTTCTTGCAGCTCTTGTTGGTTTCTTGCAGCTTCCACTGCATGCAGCACTGAAAGCTCGATTGCTGCAAGAATCTCAGCCTCCACCCTTCCTGTTTCTTCTGCAGCTTCTGATAGGGTGGCTGCTTGCTGTACTGCTGTCTCTTCCAGTACAGGGAGTACCGCCTCTGTGACTTCCTCTGCGGTTGCGTCATTGGCATTCTCAGCAATGTTAGAGATAACATCTCTGATGATGGTAGTCGGTTCCCTCTGAGTGTTTGCATCAGCATCAGGAATGGTGTGCACCGGGGAATCGCCATAATCCACCAGTTGAGGCTCCTCCTCCGGAGAAGCGTAACAATATTGGAGAGGCCTTCAACCATTTGTTCAAATGTAAGGGAGTCTGAGTTGTGACGACTTGTGGTTCCTTCTCCCTGCATCTTCCTAGGAGTGTGCTGTATCCTTGTCTCTTTGACACTTGCTTGCAGCGCCTGTTGCAGCATGGCTTCCTCAGCCTGCTCCACTCCTAAGGTGTTGATTTTCTCTTGCGCAAATGCAGCATCATCGCCCCTTCTTACAGCCTCTGCATCCGGGGCTAGGAAGATATGAGCATCTTCCATTGTTGCTTTCATTGGCAGCTCTACAGAGTGGGATTCTGCATAAGCTTTACCCTTTCATTTATCCAGTGTTCCCTGAGTGCTTCTTGATTGATCTTGCACTTTTGCTGCATACTCAGGTTGCAGGAGCACCAGAATATCATCTGAGTTGGCCCACTCCAGGACTGCTTGCTCCACAGAAAAGAAATCCTTCCATTGCATCAAGATTTCCCTCTTGGACAGTCTCATCTTCCTCCAGAGATTGTACTGCTGCTCCATATCTCTAGCAGCTGGGAAGGTTGGATCGAGCACAGACTGAATAACTTCAGGGTCGCGCGAAGAGGCTAAATCAACAGCCCATTGTGTGCAAGCTTCTTCATCTGGTTGAATCTTTTGCAGATGTGACTCATCCACAACAGTATCTACTGACAAACTTGCAGTAGATAGTTGGGAATTAGCAGCTGCAACAGCCTTCTTCTTGCTGCCTAGGGCCTTTTTGGCCAGGGGTACGTCATCATCTGAGGACGAGGACTCAGGTTCAGGATCTGTCCTCCTTGGTGTCCCCTTGATGACGGGAAGAGGATTTTCATCATCATCATCATCATCTTCACCCCCGCTGCCTGTCACTTCATCTTGCAGTGCCAGGGTTGCATTCTTTTTGTCTTTAGTTTTCTTCTGTGCAACCCCAGCAACAGCTGTCTTTGGTTGGGTCTTATCTTTCTTTTTTTCTCCAAGATACTTCCCAACATGAATGGGGATGGGAGCTACAAATTAAAGGCCTAGTTTACAGAGTAGAGAGCAAATGGTGATTCCATAGCTTTTCCTTGGTGTGCTTTTCTCTGCTTCCTCCCATACTCTCTTCAAGATGAACCTTACCCAGTTCACCTTTTCTTCGGCCATGATGGCAGATATGATCCGGAACCGGAGATCTATGCATTTGTAATAACTCCATATCTTGCCTTCAATGGTATACGCACAGATATCATAGAGCAACTCAAACTTCGATTTGAAGAGTTTCTTAGGGGTGCTTATCTTGATCTCTGCCCCTGCATCTTTAACTCTAAAGAGATCCCACATCTCTTGAGCGTTGTTTTCCCCATACGTCACAAACTGACTAGGGGTCAGGCCTTTGGAGGATATGTTGAAGGTGGTGACTATGTCTCTGGCGGTTAGAGACTTTTCTTCATCATCTGCATTCATTTGGAATAGGATGCAATTCCTCTCCTCACAGGTCCTGGCAAAGGCATAGAACCTTTGTACTGATTCTATAGAGAATCCAGTGTAGAAGGTGGTTAACAACCCTAGAATCTGGGTCCGTTCAAGCGTGTCAAAAATCCGACGAATGACGGAGTTGTCGTACAATCCAGAGGCATAAACATGCTCTTGGTTGATCAAACGACCTTCCAAGACTATGGTTTGTCAAGCCGCCATGGATAAAGATTTGAGAGAGATTTGAGATTTTTGGTACTTAGGGATTTTTGCGAAGGGGGAAAATTTTTCTTTGTGATGAAGACGATATTAATTTGAAAAGGGAAGTTTATGGGGTTATGGAAAATATCAAGGGACGTGTAGTAAGATCGACGGTTGAAATTAAATGGATGGAAATGATCTTACGGTCCTTAGAAAAAGATGGAGGGGTCAAATCGTAAATAATCATGACTTGCGCAGACATGGGCTCTGACCGTACCTCTTCGTCTTTTGACAGCGCAGACTTGCATTAAATGCTGAAGTACATGCGATTTGCCGCCAAATTTATTGTCCTTTTAAGGTTGCAGCACCCTGGGTACGAGGTTGCAGAGTATTAAATACTCTTTGAAATAAATGTTGTAACCCAGCGCTGCTTACTCTCCCATTTTCTTGCTTGTACTGTAAGAATGAAAGATGCAGCGCTGTTTGAACCCAGCGCTATATGCAGACGCAGCTTACAGCACTTTACTTGCAGCTTCTTGCAAGCATGCAGATATTCCCCCTGGGCTTCTCCTTTTTTTCACTCATAATTTCAGAATTCCCAGCTCGTTTCTAAGCATAGAAAACCTCGATTCACTTATCGATTTAGTGAATATATCTGCAAGCTGGAGATCTGTATGAATTTTCTCAAGCACGACATCTTTCTTTTCCACGTGATCTCTAATAAAGTGATGTCGTATATCGATATGCTTTGTTCTTGAGTGAAATACAGGATTATTGGTAATTGCAATTGCACTTGTATTATCACAGAGAATTGGAGTTTCTTTTTCTTCAATCCCATAATCTCTTAGTTGTTGTATCCAGAGAATTTGCGCACAGCAACTTCCTGCTGCAACATATTCTGCTTCTGCTGTAGATGTTTGCTTCCTGCAGAACCATGAAACAAGTCTATTTCCTAGAAATTGACAAGTCCCACTGGTGCTCTTTCTGTCAATCTTGCAGCCTGCATAATCTGAGTCAGTATCCTTTGAGCTTGAATCCTCCTTCCTTGGGATACTATAGGCCTACTTCCTGAGTTCCTTTCAGATACTTGATAATCCTTTTGACAGCTAAAAGATGTGACTCCTTTGGTGCTGCTTGGAATCTTGCACAGACTCTAACTGCAAACATGATGTCTGGCCTGCTTGCCGTAAAATACAACAAAGATCCTATGACTCGTCTGTATTTTGTGATATCTACATCTTTGCCACCTTTATCTTTATCAAGGCTTATGGATGTAGACATAGGAACAGATGTTGCTAACCCTTTTTCCATGCCAAACTTCTTGATAAGTTCTTTTGTGTATTTGACCTGGCTGATGAAGGTTCATGCAACTAGCTGCTTTACTTGCAATCCTAGAAAGAAACTTAATTCTCCCATCATACTCATCTCGAATTTTGATTGCATCAGATTGGAGAACTTCTCACATAACTCTTTGTTGGAGGATCCGAAGATGATATCATCCACATATATTTGTACAAGAAGTATACTATCTCCATTTTTAAGCAGATAGAGAGATAAGGTGTCATACCAAGCTCTTAGTGTTTGCTTGAGTCCATAAAAGGCTTTGTGTAACCTAAACACCTTCTCTTCTACTTGATCTTCAAAACTTGGAGGTTGCTCTACATACACTTCCTCTGTAAGAATACCATTAAGGAATGCACTCTTCACATCCATTTGATATACTTTAAAATTCATGTGAGCTGCATTTGTCAGAAAAATCCTTATAGCTTCCAGCCTTGCTACTGGAGCAAAAGTTTCATCAAAATCAATTTCTTCTTCCTGGCAATATCCTTTAGCAACTAATCTTACTTTGTTCCTCACAACGAGTCCAGATTCGTCTAGCTTGTTCTTGAAGACCCATTTTGTTCCAATAACTCATTGATGAGTTGGTCTTGCAACTGTTTGCCAAACTTGATTTCTTTCAAATCTATTTAACTCTTCCTACATGGCTTGTACCCAGTTGATATCTTGTAGGGCTTCTTCAACATTTTGAGGTTCTGTTTGAGATATGAAGCATGAAAACATTGCTTCATGAGGAATGAACCTTCTTGTCCTTACTCCTATGAATGGATCTCCAATGATGAGATCCCTAGGATGATTTCTCAGCCATGCCCTGTCAGGCTAAAAAACATGCACAGGTCTAGGTTGCTCCTCATGTTGCTGTAGGATTGGAGGTTCTGCTTGTCACGCCCCAAAATCTTTTCATAAATATCAGAGTTTTCCATTGGGCATGAAGAAAGAAAGGGGAAAAAGACATGCATGAAATAAAACAGAAATCCTTTGAGAGAGATGGAAAACAATTTTACAAATACAAATCCTCGACGTCTAGCCAAAATAAAAAATTTAACATAGCAGCGGAAAATACATCAGGATCCATAAAGAAAAAGAGAGGAGTTGTTTAACTTTTACAAACGTGAAATTATTAAAATAACGTTTCCACGAGCTTTGAAAAAGAGACCAAAGGACAAGACTTGATACGACACCATCCTCTCTACGCATCTTGACTTTCTTCATCTCCTGTAGTGTGAGTACAGGTGGGGGGTGAGTGTGTTGAATACACTCGTGGTGAATACTTTCTTAGTTTAAGCAGTCACACAAATCAAACATATATATGACATAGCACATAATTCGATTCTTTAATGGACACCTAACTCATGACTCACCAATTACCACATAGCCTAATGAGTACAAAGCCCATGACTCACCAAGGTACACACCAAACAACCTAATGAGCACATAGCCCATGACTCACTAGTGAACACATCACATAGCCTGATGAGCACAAAGCCCATGACATGACACACTAGTGGACGCACCACACAGCCTGATGAGCACAAAGCCCACGACCCTCTAGTGGACACAATGTCCGATGAGCAAATAACCCATCGCATGACACACAACCTAAGGACACACTAAACAAAAGCATATAACCACAACACGAAAGGTTTAACAGCTCATATATCAAATATGGAAAACAGTAAACACATAGAGGTTTAGAAATTACCCCCACAGATCACAACATATATAAGTTCATAAGCATTTGTTCACTCATCATCATAGTATGTTAAATACAGAAACGTAGAGTTATTAGCGTTCAGAAGTTACCCCCACCTTGTTCGGTGGTTACCACGTGAGTAGCAAGTACCAAAGGTCAAGTATCACAAGATCCTTCCAACGGATAGCCTACATAAGTCACGGTGTTTCTTAGATCCTTAATAAACATAATTAAAGCTATAAAAACTCTAGGTGAAAGAAATGATTGTAAAAGCCGCGCCGGATCGAGAGACCTAAAGATTGAGGTCAAAGAAACAAGAGAGGATGATCAGTTTTAAAGGCTAAGATGATAAAGGATTGAATTTGGGTCACGACAGCAAAAGAATGAGCTCGATCGGAATTGAAACTAGCTCGAACGGAGCATTTTAAGGTTTAGGGGTAAAATGGTAATTTTGGTCAAGGGTTGATTTTGACCGGGCCCATGACCCTCGGTCAACAACATATCATCGGAGACGACTCGATGTTGACGTACGGTGAAAGAAATGAGGTTCGAAACAAAAACACGGCATCACGTGCACGTCGGCACCCGACGGGCGCGTACGGGCGCGCACAGCACCCGACGCCCACGGTAGCTGCCGAGTTTTCTCGGCAGCTCGGTAGCTGCGCCCCCAGCGCGCGCGTGGGTTTCCCGGCGTCGTGCCCAATGCCTGCGCCAACCAACCAACTTCCAGCCGCCACCTACTGCGGCGGCGCCGCCCAACGTAGCCGCCACCTGGTCCACCGGAGAGCCTACACCACCGGCTACCTCCTCCGGCCATCCCTTGTCGGATTCCGACGGTGAATAGTACCTGAAAATCCACCGCAAAACCCTTCGACATCACACTTATACAAAACCAAACCCCACCCATTCCAACTCCGGCCGGCGACTTCCAGTCACCGGCAACCACTCCCCCAGCCCCAGATCACCAGCCGGTGACTCCCAATCACCGGCAACCCTTCAATTCCGGCCACCATCACAACAGCAAACATACACACATACACGCATGCTTACACACACATACACACTCAAACCACAACTTGGCCGGCGGCCACCAGCCACCGGCCACCACCACCAGGCCTCGCCGGTGCATCACCAGCGCCGGCTCACTGCTCCCACACGGCGGCGCCACCAGCGCCGCCCTCCCCAGCTCATAACACACGCACGCACAAAGCACACACCGAAACACACACACACACCGAAAGCTCCGGCGCCGCCACCCACGGTGGCGCCACCACCCCGGCAGCTCCCCCTCACACCCAGGTAGCTTCGCCGTCCACTGCTCCGGCAAGAGAAGGTAGAGAGAGAAAGAAAAATGAAGAGAGAGAAAGGGTGGTGCAAGGGTTAGGGTTAGGGTTAGGGTTTCAAGGCTGTTTTTTGCCGTTTTCCAGCTAACGGTAAATCGGAATTGAATTCCGGAAGATGTCCTAAACTCATCTCGACGAGAGCTACATCGTGTGTGAAAATCGTCTAAAATTGACAACTTTCAGATTTTCCAGCCACCACCGGCGGCAGCGCGCCGGAGGTAGAAAAGAGATGAGAGAGGGAGAGGAGGGAGGAGAGAGAACTTAGGTGTGTTCGTCACTTTTTGGCTCGTTCGGCTCGTTCAGAAAAATGATGAAAAATGAATGGGGAGAGCCTCTATTTATAGAATTCCCAGAAGTCACTATTCATCAAAATATCTGAAACACGGTTCATCGGTTGAAAAGTTCAAGTTACTATTCATCAGAAATATCTCGTATATTCTACTCTTCGCATACGTCTCGTATACGTCGTATTCTTTGTTTTCACTGTTTTCTTCGTTACTTGAGCTACGAGTCTCCGATTGACCTCTAATTCGTTTCTATCTTCTCGTTTTTCAAATATGCATCGCGTGGTAAATTAATACCCTATGTTTCACGACTATATTATTCTTCCATCTAAAACATGCTTTAAACACGTATCTGAAACGCACGTATTAAATTAAACAGTCAAAATAAACGCACATACTTATTAAATTATAGGTTTAAATATTTAATTAATCAATTATGCTCGTTTTGATGCGGGGCGCTACACTGCTGTTGTAAGATCATCTGCTACATCCTGAGGTGTAACTTCTTCTTCTTTGTCTTCTCCTGTATGTAGAACTCCTTCAACATATGGAACATCACTTTCTTTCCTTGGAGATGTATCCTCAACAGGTTCTTCTAGCTTCTTTGTGTCACAATGTGGTTCATCAAACACCACATGGATTGATTCTTCAACCAATAAGGTTCTCTTGTTAAAGATTCTATAGGCTATACTTACAGCAGAGTATCCTAAGAATACTCATTCATCTGCTTTTGCATCAAAAGTTTTTAAATGCTCATTTCTATTGTTGAGGATATAGCACCTGCATCCAAAGATATGCAGATGTGAGACATTTGGTGTATATCCATTCCAGACTTCATAAGGGGTTTTGTCTAAATCCTTGTTGATTAGACATTTATTCTGTGTATAACATGTAGTGTTGGTTGCTTCAGCCCAAAATCTCTTGGGTATCTCTGTCTCAGCTATCATTGTCCTTGCTGCTTCCTTGAGGGTTCTATTACTCCTTTCAGCTACACCATTCTATTGAGGTGTTCTTGCAGCAGAGTATTCATGACGAATACCATTGTCAGAACAGAATTTCTTAATGAATTTGTTTGTGAACTTAGTTCCTCTGTCTGATCTGATCTTCACAATGCTCAAGCTCTTTTCATTGTGAATCTTTTTCATTAGGTCAGGTAGCTTGCTTTGTGTTTCTGATTTCTTAGCAAGAAATATGGTCCATGTGTATCTGGAGTAGTCATCTACTACCACAAGTGAGTACTTCTTCCCGCTTATGCTTATTGGTTCTACTAGTCCAAAAAGGTCCATATGTAGAAGGTCTAGAATCCTGTGAGACGACTTTAGCAACTTGTCCTTGAATGAGCTTTTCACTTGCTTTCCCTTCTAACAAGCTCCACATATATTTTCCTTTTTGTATGCCACATCCGGTAATCCTCTTACAAGACCTTTTCTTGCTAGCTTGTTGATTGTCTTGAAGTTCAGGTGGCTTAATCTCTTGTGCCATAGCTAGCTCAGCTCTACTAGACTTTTCACAATGAAACATGTTGGATGAATAGAAGAGTTCCAGTCTACAAGATATATGTTTCCTCTTCTTATTCCCGTAAGCTTGATTTCATTTGATGTACTATCCTTGATTAAGCACTTATTGAGGTTGAATTCCACTATGCATCCTTTGTCACAAAATTGACTGATGCTCAGAAGATTGTATCTGAGGCCTTTCACATAGGATACATCTTTGATCTTTATGTTTCATTTGACTAAGCATCCACTTCCTTTTGTCTTTCATTTGGAATCATCTCGAAAGATGACCTTTGGTCCTTTGCATTCTTGGAATTCTTTCAGAACTTCTTTACTGTCTGTCATGTGCCTTGAGCAGCCATTGTCTATGTACCATACATCGCTGCTATAACCTGGCACTGAAACCTGCAACAAACTCAAGTAGATTTAGGTACCCATTTCTGTACGGGTCCTTTGGGGTTAGTTACTTTGGGAACCCATACTTTCTTAACAGTCAATATTCTACTGTAAGATTTGTTGGTTCTCTAAATGTATGCAATTTTATTTTTAAACTGCTTAAAAGTTGTGTGTGCTTAAAAGTTGTAGCACCCTGGATCAAAATGAGCATAATTGAATAATTAAGTATTTGAACCCCGACTTAATAATTATGTGCGTATGTTTTGACTGTTTAATTTAGTACATGCGTTTCAGATACTTAGCTAATGCCAGTTTTAGATTTAGATGGATATATTTTTCGTGACATGGAACCTAGAATATGATTTTACCAAGAGATTCGTATGGGAAATACGAGAAAACAGAAACAAACTAGCGGTTAATCGGAGACCCGTAGTTCAACTAACGAAGGAAAGGGTAAAATTTTGATAAAAGGTAAAAATAAAAATAATATTTTAATGAAAGGTAAATTGAGATATTTTTGGTAACTAGTAACTTTTCAACGGTAAAAAGGTAAATTCCAAAATCTATAAATAGGGGCTCATAACTTTCAAAACTTATACGTTCTCAAAGCCGACGATCCGAGCGACGCTCGCGACGCGAACACGTAAGTTCTCTTTCTTTTCTTTTTCTTTACGTTTTTAGTTTCCGCCGCCGCCGGAGCGCCGCCGCCGCCGCCGCCGCCGGAGCGCCGCCGCCGCCGCCGCCGCCGTCGCCGCCGCCGTCGCCGCCGCCGTCGCCGCCGCCGGCCAGCAGTGATGCTGGTGGTGGTGTGTCGGGTGACGGGTGCGCGCCAGGTTGTGCGTCGGGTCGGGCGTCGGGTGCGCGCCGGGTTGGGCGTCGGGTCGGGCGTCGGGTGCGCGCCGGGTTGTGCGTCGGGTCGGGCGTTGGGTGCGCGTCGGGTGCGCGCCGGGTTGGGCGTCGGGTCGGGCGTCGGGTGCGCGCCGGGATGTGCGTCGGGTGCGCGTCGGGTGCGTGCCGAGTGCCGGGTGTGCGCCGGGTGCCGGGTGTGCGCCGGGTGCCGGGTGCCAGGTGTGCGCCGGGTGCCGAGTGCGCGCGGGTGCGAGCGCCGGGGGTCCAGCGTGCGCGGGCGACGGGGACCGGGTGGCTGAGGAAACTCGGCAGCTGCCGGGTGATGCGCGAGCTGTCGGGTTGGCTTTCGCCCAACGCCGGGTACCCGCGAGCCCCGGAGCACGTAATGCCGTACTTTCGATCCGTCGTGTCTTTAACGAGCGTTCTCCCGCCGGAACCTTTTACAGCTTTAATTATATTGTATTTAAGACCTAAGAAACACCGTAATTTGTAGGCTACTGTGGACTAAGCTTGAGGTGTTGAGTTGTCAGACGTTCTGTCCTAGCTACTCACGCGGTAACCACTATACGAGGTGGGGGTAATTTCTAACTCTTATTCTGTTTACAGCTTTCCCTATTTATGAAATATGATTGGGAATCTAAGTGTTGTGTTTATACTTGCTGTGCCATATTATATCTGTGAAAGGACCGAGGTCCTCCGATCATGCATTCTGTTCGTCCCCTGCTATTTTCTACTACTCTGTGGAGGTGTCGTGAGCCTCTTGAAATGCACTAACGGTGAGATACCGTTATATAGGGTAAGACGGGGGAATCCCGCACCTATACGTCCCTTGACATTTCTAATATCTGCTTTGCATATATCTGTACTGTGACAACGTGACTGTAAGTTAGCTTTTCGGTATTTATATTTCTGTCTGGAGTCTTATGAGGTGGATGTTATCTCTACTGAGTGTATTCAACGCACTCACCCCTTAATCTGTACTCACACTACAGGAGATGAGGAAGCTGGTGAACCCTAGACGGAGGGGGATAGTGCTAGCTGTCGGTATTTCTGTTAAAATGTCTTAGTTTAAACTTTTCCGAACACGTTTTCAAACAGTTTATGATCTGTATATATCTTTGGGTTCTTATGAGGATGGGAGATCCTGATGTGTAGCTTCCGCTGAATATGAAGTATATTATCGGTGAGAGACCGAATGATATCGGCCGAGGCCGAAGGTTGTTGTGAGATGGTTTATTATCGCCCCTTATCTCTTTCTTCTGTTGTCCCTTGCTTAACTCTTTCTGTATGTGTTATGCGTCCCTTGCTTTTCTATCTTCACGCCCGGGTAAAACTCTGATATTTTTAACGAAAGATTTTGGGGCGTGACAGGTGGTATCAGAGCGGTTCTAATGATGAGAACTTGCTCGAACTGGTTTTAAAATGAGAAAAACGTGATTTGGAAAGTGTGATTTGGAAATGAGGAAAAGGTTTTTAGAGCGAGTTTTAAAGTGGGAAAAATGTGATTTTGAAAGTGTGTTTGCAAAATGTGATCGGGTTTCCAGAAAAGTGTAAGATAGGCACTAGTCTCCCTCTATAGGTGACTCTCCCTGAACATAAGACTTACGGAATAAGAGTGTCTACTTGTTATGTGTCCTTTGGTTTGCAAGATATAAACTGTTAAGGTTTGATGAAGTGTTTATCTATTTGCATTTCTCATTTATACGATATAAACTGTATAATTTTGACAGGGTGTTACTGATATTGTTCCACGATAAAAAGATCTTTTGAAAACCTCTTGATGTCACTATACTCGACACACTGCACTGAGTCACCGCCACAAAGCCGCTGACTGCAGCAGCGTGAGCTAGTGTGCGAGTATGGCCGTTCGCAGGAGTTGATGTCGTGTGACAGACAGTTGAATCTACCATGGGCCCTTGTTTATAACAGGGTGTACCAATGAGTGGGTTTTCTCAGTTCGTGGTTACGATATGTAGCACCGCTGTCAATACTCGAGGTCTATGAAGACCATGTGGAGAAGTTGATGACATGTTTCATGATGTATTCATGTGAATGGCGTATACAGGCTGGATATACGCTATCCTACATAATGAGATCATGGAGTGTTTATAAACGAATGACGGAGAATTTATTGAGATTATAAAAGATCTATGGAATAAAGTTGTCGGTGCTATGTTACCTGTTGTTTGGTTATCTTTTGTTATTGTCTGTTGTTATATACATTGTTGAGTTGCGAGGGGTAGATTATAAGAGTTAATTTTCGTATGACGTCTTTAGAACGATATGGATGCCGTGAGAGGAGACTTGGTGACCGCACTAAGAAGCTTGACCTAATATTTCGAAACCACACAAGGTGCATCTCCATCGTTGTTAGGAAACGATGCGAGCCCAATCCTTGTACAGTTCCGATGTTTCGATCCACCGACCTTCGATGGAACAGGGGAACCAATCAAAGCGGACGAGTGGCTAAAGTCGTTGGATCGACTCTTTGGACTTTTGGCATTCACCAAAGAGCAGAAGATCTCCTGTGCTGTGTTACAACTCACTGGAGAAGCCAGCCACTGGTGGAAGTTATACGAAAGGACTATGGCACCCGAACATAGGAGTGCAATGTCTTGGGGAGTCTTTAAAGAAGTGATTAGACAAGATTTTCTACCTCAGTCATACCGTGACCAAAAGGAAGCAGAGTTTATACAGATTCATCAGGGAAATGCTTCCGTGGAAGAGTACGAGAAAAGATTTAACCGACTGAGTAGGTATGCGCCCCATCTGGTAGACACGAATGCCAAAAGGGTCAGATGCTTTAAAAAGGGTCTTCACTTGGAGATCAGCTCTGTCCTGGCTAGTCAGGGTGACATGCCTTATGCCGCAGTGGTTGAGAGAGCTAAAGAGATTGCTTCTCGTCACCACTTAGACATGGCTCCATCCAAGAAAGCGGAAATAGTGATAGGAAAGAGGAAATTGACCGGTCTAAGTCAAGACTTCGATCAGCACAAGGTCACACGGGCTAGTAATGCTCCGCTTCTTTCTACACCCAAGTTAGGGAACTCATGTTTCAGGTGCGAAAAACCTGGACATGTTGTGAGAGACTGTCTGAAATTTAGAAATCCATCAGCTTCAACATTGAGACCAAGGTCAGGGGGAATTCGGAGATGCTACAGATGCAGAGAGCCAGGACACATCTCAACTAACTGTCCGAGGTCTCGAAACTCACCGCTAGATACACGAAGTTGCTACCGGTGTGGAGAACCGGGACATATTATGGCTAATTGTCAGAGGTTCAAAAGCTCAACAGCTGCAACACAAAGGCCAAGGTCAGAAGCAGGCCAGACACGAACATTCGCCCGCCCTCCCTAGCTCAGAGACTACCAAGAGATAGACTAAGGATGATGGACTTTTAGTTTATATATGTAATAGTTAGATAGTAGCTCGTACCTTGGAGTAGCGCCCGTAAACCTTTTGTATAATGTACGAGCGGCCCATCTTTTGCTCATGCATACAAGATACCAGTTCGACTTTTGCTAATCGATGGAATCTACGTTTTCTTCTCTCCTCGCATTTCTTGTTTAATTTCTTTATCTATAGTGCTGATATGACGATGGATCCGTTGAAGCATGTTGACGGTAGGATAGTCGCTGAAACTTTAGAAGTTAGTATCCCCTCGAGGAAGACGGTAAAGACAAAACACTTGTACCGTCGTCTTAAGATTGCCTTCGAGGATAAGACGCTTCAAGCAGATCTCCACGCTCTGGAGATGAAAGATTTCGATGTGATTTTGGGAATGGACTGGCTAGAGTCCAACCACGCGGTAATCAAGTGCCGTGAGAGGGAGATAACCTTCCAAGCACCGGGAGAGCCGGAGTTTACCTTCCACGGGACACGAGTCAAGGTCGACTCAAGGATTGTCTCGGCCATGAAAGCAACCCAGATGCTCAGTAAAGGAGAGTGCGAAGCATGGTTGGTTAATATGATAAACTCCGAGAAGAAACCAATTGCTATCGAGGAGGTACCGGTGATAAAAGAATTCACAGATGTGTTTCCAGAGGACTTACCGGGTCCTCCACCAGATCGACAAGTAACGTTTGGGATAGATCTCATCCCTGGATCAGCACCAGTGTCAAAGGCTCCTTATCGGATGGCGCCGAAAGAATTGCAGGAATTGAAGGTTCAGCTTCAGGAGCTGTTAGATAAGGGCTTCATCGGACCGAGTGTGTCGCCCTGGGGAGCACCGGTACTGTTCGTGAAGAAGAAGGATGGTAGCCTCCGGATGTGTATTGACTACCGAGAGCTGAATAAGAAAACAATAAAGAACAAGTATCCACTGCCTCGGATTGAAGATCTCTTCGATCAATTAAGAAGTGCTAGTGTGTTCTCGAAAATTGACTTAAGATCGGGATATCACCAGATGAAAGTCAAAGATGCTGATATATCCAAGACAGCATTCAGAACGAGATATGGCCACTACGAGTTTGTAGTAATGCCATTCGGGTTGAGTAATGCTCCGGCTGTCTTCATGGATTTAATGAATCGCATCTTCCATCCTTATCTTGACCTTTTTGTCATAGTGTTCATTGATGATATTCTCATCTATTCGTGCGACAGAGCGCACCATGAACAACATCTTAGAATCGCACTGGAAGTACTAAGGAAAGAAAAACCTTATGCTAAATTTAAGAAGTGCGAATTCTGGATGGACAAAATTGGCTTTCTGGGCCACATCGTTTCTGCGGAAGGGGTTGAGGTGGATCCTGAAAAAGTGGCAACTGTTAGCAATTGGGAGACTCCAACGAATGTAAAGGAAGTTCGGAGTTTCATCGGCCTAGCTGGATATTATCGAAGATTTATAGAAGGGTTCTCGAGGATCGCCACTCCGATGACACGCTTGACCAGAAAAGATGTGAGGTTTCAGTGGAATGAGCGGTGCGAGCGAAGTTTCCAGGAACTAAAGAAAAGACTGACAGAAGCACCAGTCTTAGTAGTTCCAGATATGTCCAAGGAATTCGTAATCTACAGCGACGCGTCCAAAGAAGGTTTGGGGTGTGTATTGATGCAGGAAGGAAAAGTGGTGGCATATGCATCACGCCAGCTGAAGGTCCACGAACGGATTTATCCGACTCATGATCTAGAACTAGCAGCAGTGGTACACGCCCTAAAGATCTGGAGACATTATCTCTATGGCGTGAAGTGTGCAATCTACACTGACCACAAAAGCCTGAAGTACTTCTTCGAATAGAAGGAGCTCAACATGAGACAAAGGAGATGGCTAGAGTTGGTGAAAGATTATGATATCACGATCCACTATCATCCCGGAAAGGCGAATGTGGTGGCTGACGCCCTTAGCAGGAAAGGGAAAGGAGTAGTGTCATCGATGATCACCAATCAACTCCAACTAGTCGAGGAGATGTCGAAACTTAATTTGGAGATACTCTCGCCACCGATCAATATTAAATCCTGAATGGCAACGTTATTTGTAACACCCACGCTGCGGGACCGAATTGTGGAGGCTCAGAAGAAGGATAAGTTTCTAAAGAAGATGAAAGCTCTGATGGATAAGGGAAGAGCTGAAGACTTTTCTTTGGCTATGGATGAAGCTCTAATCTTCAGAGGAAAGCTGTGTGTGCCTAAGAACGAGGAATTAAAAGAGGAAATACTCAAAGAAGCGCATTGCACACCTATAGCTGCACACCCAGGAGGTACAAAGATGTACCGAGACTTGAGGGCGAATTTCTGGTGAAGCAAACAGTAGAAGTAATAAAGAAGATTCGGGACCGGATACGAGTGGCCCAAGATCGACAGAAATCGTATGCAGATAAGAGACGAAGAGAGCTGAGATTTGAAGTTGGGGACAAAGTTTTCCTCAAAGTATCTCCCACTAAAGGAGTTCACCGTTTTGGAAAGAAGGGAAAACTGAAACCAAGGTACGTGGGACCGTTCGAAATCTTGGATCAAGTTGGGGAGGTCGCGTACCGACTAGCTCTACCACCAGACTTTGCTGGGGTGCACAATGTTTTCCATGTGTCTATGCTACGGAAATATATTTTTGATCCAAATCATATAATCGATCGTGAAAGCACCGAACTGGAAAAGGATTTGACATATGAGAAAGTCCCGATAGCCATCTTGGACAGAAAGAAACGACAACTTAGGAACCGAGAGATGGCTATAGTGAAGGTCCAGTGGAGCCGCCACGGAAGGGAAGAAGCAACCTGGGAGTTGGAGGACGAGATTTTGAGGAAGTACCCCGACATACCGATCCTAGGTATAAGTTGGTTTGTCTTTCTAAGTATGTGCTCAATTTCGAGGACGAAATTATTTTAAGGGGTAAGGGATGTAGCACCCCGGATCAAAATGAGCATAATTGAATAATTAAGTATTTGAACCCCGACTTAATAATTATGTGCGTATGTTTTGACTGTTTAATTTAGTACATGCGTTTCAGATACTTGGCTAACGCCAGTTTTAGATTTAGATGGATATATTTTTCGTGACATGGAACCTAGAATATGATTTTACCAAGAGATTCGTATGGGAAATACGAGAAAACAGAAACAAACTAGCGGTTAATCGGAGACCCGTAGTTCAACTAACGAAGGAAAGGGTAAAATTTTGATAAAAGGTAAAAATAAAAATAATATTTTAATGAAAGGTAAATTGAGATATTTTTGGTAAATAGTAACTTTTCAACGGTAAAAAGGTAAATTCCAAAATCTATAAATAGGGGCTCATAACTTTCAAAACTTATACGTTCTCAAAGCCGACGACCCGAGCGACGCTCGCGACGCGAACACGTAAGTTCTCTTTCTTTTCTTTTTCTTTACGTTTTTAGTTTCCGCCGCCGCCGGAGCACCGCCGGAGCGCCGCCGCCGTCGCCGTCGCCGCCGCCGCCGCCGTCGCCGTCGCCGCCGCCGCCGTCGCCGTCGCCGCCGCCGCCGTCGCCGCCGTCGCCGCCGCCGCCGCCGTCGCCGCCGCCGCCGCCGGCCAGCAGTGGTGCTGGTGGTGGTGTGTCGGGTGACGGGTGCGCGCCGGGTTGTGCGTCGGGTCGGGCGTCGGGTGCGCGTCAGGTTGTGCGTCGGGTCGGGCGTCGGGTGCGCGTCGGGTGCGCGCCGGGTTGGGCGTCGGGTCGGGCGTCGGGTGCGCGCCGTGCGCGCCGGGTCGGGCGTCGGGTCGGGCGTCGGGTGCACGCCGGGTTGGGCGTCGGGTCGGGCGTCGGGTGCGCGCCGGGATGTGCGTCGGGTGCGCGTCGGGTGCGTGCCGAGTGCCGGGTGTGCGCCGGGTGCCGGGTGCCAGGTGTGCGCCGGGTGCCGGGTGTGCGCCGGGTGCCGAGTGCGCGCGGGTGCGAGCGCCGGGGGTCCAGCGTGCGCGGGCGACGGGGACCGGGTGGCTGAGGAAACTCGGCAGCTGCCGGGTGATGCGCGAGCTGTCGGGTTGGCTTTCGCCCGACGCCGGGTACCTGCGAGCCCCGGAGCACGTAATGCCGTACTTTCGATCCGTCGTGTCTTTAACGAGCGTTCTCCCGCCGGAACCTTTTACAGCTTTAATTATATTGTATTTAAGACCTAAGAAACACCGTAATTTGTAGGCTACTGTGGACTAAGCTTGAGGTGTTGAGTTGTCAGACGTTCTGTCCTAGCTACTCACGCGGTAACCACTATACGAGGTGGGGGTAATTTCTAACTCTTATTCTGCTTACAGCTTTCCCTATTTATGAAATATGATTGGGAATCTAAGTGCTGTGTTTATACTTGCTGTGCCATATTATATCTGTGAAAGGACCGAGGTCCTCCGATCATGCATTCTGTTCGTCCCCTGCTATTTTCTACTACTCTGTGGAGGTGTCGTGAGCCTCTTGAAATGCACTAACGGTGAGATACCGTTATATAGGGTAAGACGGGGGAATCCCGCACCTATACGTCCCTTGTCATTTCTAATATCTGCTTTGCATATATCTGTGCTGTGACAACGTGACTGTAAGTTAGCTTTTCGGTATTTATATTTCTGTCTGGAGTCTTATGAGGTGGATGTTATCTCCACTGAGTGTATTCAACGCACTCACCCCTCAATCTGTACTCACACTACAGGAGATGAGGAAGCTGGTGAACCCTAGACGGAGGGGGATAGTGCTAGCTGTCGGTATTTCTGTTAAAATGTCTTAGTTTAAACTTTTCCGAACACGTTTTCAAACAGTTTATGATCTGTATATATCTTTGGGTTCTTATGAGGATGGGAGATCCTGATGTGTAGCTTCCGCTGAATATGATGTATATTATCGGTGAGAGACCGAATGATATCGGCCGAGGCCGAAGGTTGTTGTGAGATGGTTTATTATCGCCCCTTATCTCTTTCTTCTGTTGTCCCTTGCTTAACTCTTTCTGTATGTGTTATGCGTCCCTTGCTTTTCTATCTTCACGCCCGGGTAAAACTCTGATATTTTTAACGAAAGATTTTGGGGCGTGACATGAGTGCAGTAACCTATGCCCGATTTTTCAAATGGGTTTCTGCTTTGACTTATGCATTCCCTTGCGTCCTTAGCTGATTTGCTAAATGTTCTGATCGTGGACTGCAAGTTCTCCTTCTCAGTTTCTAGCTTAGTGACCAGCAGACTTAGCCTTGAGACCTCCTTTTGTAGCTTACTGCACCTTGAGTTATCAGACTCACATGCAGCGAGCATTCTAGCAATATCAATATTTTTGCTTTTAAGGATCTCATTATCAATCCTTAGATTTTTATTCTCAACTTTTAGCTCCTCATGAGTTGAGTTAGTCTGCTCGAAATCACTCATGATCCTCTTTAGAGAGTGGACCATGTTCAGCTTCTCTTTTTCCGGTATAGACAACAGTTGGTAGGTTACCTCTTCTTCATCATTGTCCTCGTAGTTGTTTGCCATTAGACATATCAGTGCTTCTTCATCAGAAGATGAGGTTTCAGTGTCGCTGTCAGAGCTCAAATAGTTGGGTGGCGTTGGAGATCTTATTATATTTAGTGAGCTCTGTCCCCCCACATATTTGTTCCAACTTTTCCCAAATTTCCTTGGACGTTCTGTAGGTTTTGACTTTGCCGAATGTGCCTTTATCCAAGGTGATGAATAGAGCATTCTTGGCCACATTGTCTAGGTTGGCTCTCTTTCTGTCTTCATTGTTCCATTCTTGTCTTGGTTTGACCAGGAAGTTAGGCGGTGGCTGTGCTCCATCTTCCATCTCTCTACCGAGCATGAGGTTCATCTTCATAGGGATGATTGATCCTTCGGTGATGACTGTCCACATCTCATCATTCATCGCTGAAAGTTGTGTCTATATTCTTATTTTCCAATCGTCATATTCCTCTATGGAAAACATGGGTAACTTGTGACTAGAGGAATCCATGATATGCTGTAAGAATTAGATTTTTAGGGTGTAGAGAAAACAGCGAGACAAAGGTGGATCTGGGTTGGTGACTAGACAAGTTGGCTTTTAACCCAACTCGCTCTGATACCACTTATTAGTCCCAAGTGGTATCCGAGGTATAGAGGGGGGGTGAATGAACCTTGGTCGATTTTGAAAATCTGTTCAAAACAAACCGTTCTGCAAGTTACTTGAACTTGCAGCGCCAGTCAGTTACTACTTATAGCACTAGGATGCAGTGCTGCACGCTGTAACTTAGAGTTTCATACGCAGCGGAAAAATAAAGGTTTTAAGACACAAGGCTGGTTTTCTCAAATATGATCCTTTTCAAAACATTTTATGCTTATGACAGAGATAGATATAAAAGATAAAACGCAGATAAGAAAGCGATGAAACACTTATGGCTTATAGTGGTTCGAAGGTGGTGTAACCCTTCAACGTCCACTCTACTCCTATCTCGAGCAGGAACTTCGTTAAGCAAGATTGATTTACAGGACACGATCCTAACAATCTATCAACTTACAAAGTTAAACACCTACTAGAGTCCAGCGTCCACACATCAACTACAAACTCTAAAGGTAAACCCACACAGGATTTCACATTCCCACACAGGGAAGCTGCCTAAACTTAGACAACTATACAAACAACAAGGATCTCTCCTATCAACTGTTCGACACCTAAAACAACCTAAGCACACAACAACAAGGTTAAAAAGTATATTGATTTGTTCTTCAACTGGTGCGATGAAGTGAGCTTCTGAATCCTCCAAAGGATTTTTCAGCTTTGAACTTACTTCACTTCACAGCGGTTGAGTGACTAAAACTGAGAGTAGGCTTGAAATATAACTTGAATGCTTGAGAACTTTTGCACAAATGTTTTCAATTCATCAGTTGTTTAGTAGTCAGCTTCAGGGTTACTCATCCTCTATTTATACTTGTAGAGAAGATATCCGTTGAATGAGATATCTCTCATTTTGAATTTAAGAGTACTTGATCAAAGGCATGGCTTGCATTTAATGCGACTTGACATTTCTTTCTGAAGCATTTAATACGACTTGACTTATCTTTATGGAGCATTTAATGTGGTGGTAACGGCTTGCGGCTTTCTGCGGCGCGTTAGTCCACGTGGCGTCTTGACATTGGCTCCGTGTCTGCAACTTTGATCTTCTCTGGAAATGCTCTTTTTATTCTTGCTTGGATCTTCGTTCCTCATACTGCATTTATCTTCCCTCAGATTACAGGATACTTCTTCAGTTTGTCATTGGCGTTGTAAGCTGATTAGAGTGGTAAGTTTCGCGCTGTATCCTAGGTCTGCTTGCAGCTGTTTGTCTTTTATTGCGCTTCTGTAGCTTAGACCTTCTTGTAGTATCTTCGTACAGTACTGCTATATCTTCTTTTGCAGTATTCCTGTAACTTTTTCTTGCAGCGATGTTGCATGCCGTTTTTACTTACTTTGCTATAATGCAGTAACTGCCTTCTTGTAGTGTTTCTGTATCTACTTTCTTGCCGCAGCTTCGTTCTGAAGTCTTTAATACAACATTGTATGCATGTGTACTTTCCATCTTTCCACAACAAGACTCAATTCTAGTCTATGTTTTCACTTAAACATTATGAAAATGGGGTACTCAAATTTCTTATTACATTCTTGGTTTGTCTCATCAAAATCTAATCATTGAGATCCCAACAATGTTAACAACATAATGTAATGATATATAATTTAAATGTAAAATATATATTGCTTTTAATATCTATATTAATAAAAATGTTAATATTGCAACTTTAAAATTATATTATTTTAAATAATTGTATTTGATAAAATTAGAAATTTTAAATGCAAACAATTTTGAAACTCAATATTTTAAATTTGATATAATTATATATGCAATGTAAATAATAGATTATGAATTTTAAAATAGATATGAATTTGATATAACATGCATTAAAAATGAAATTTAAATGAAATTACGAATATAATTAATTTATAAATATAACACAATACAATATAAAACAATAAAATCTGAATAATAAAATAATAAACATAACCTCAATATTCAAAAATTAAATTTGAAAATAAATTTGAACACAATATATAATGATAATAATAATAATAGTTTTGTGTTTGTTAGTTTTAATTTCTGAATAATTAAGAAGTGATTTATTATAATTACTAATATGTTTTGTTCATATTTTTTCCCGAATTGCCCCATCTATCCTCCTGAGTTCCAACTTCTTTCTAATAGCAGCTTGCTTGGCAGGGGCGGCCGGACAGGGGCCGCGATTGCGTTGTCTTGAATGCATGAACCATCTCATAGACCAGTCTCCTTACCGTGGAAGGATGAGACAGCGAGGCTGGTTTTTCTTTCATCCAATCCACAACAAATCGAATGAAACCTGGCCATGCTCGAAGTCGTTACCTTAACCGCAAGGGGGGATGCTGAAGGCAGGGCTAGTGACTGGATTGAAGTCGTAACAAGGTAGCCGTACTGGAAGGTGCGGCTGGATCACCTCCTTTTCGGGGAGAGCTAATGCTTGTTGGGTATTTTGGTTTGCCACTACTTCACACCTAAAATAAAAAGAAGGGAGCTGCGTCTGAGTTAAACTTGGAGATGGAAGTCTTCTTTCGTTTCTCGACGGTGAAGTAAGACCAAACTCATGAGCTTATTATCCTAGGTCGGAACAAGTGGATAATGAACAACGAAACTTTACGACAGCTTTTTCGATCCTTGTAAGAAGGGTAATATTTTAGAATTATGTTTATAATTTTTAAATAATTTTGTGTATTTTTTTTAGATGGATTTGTTCAAAAAAAATTAAATTTATTCCAAAATTTAATTAAAATTGTTGGGAATTTTCCCAGCATCTTGCCTTTGGTTGGAGGTTAAATTGGCACGAGGCGCGGCTCTGCCAGGTTCGAATCCGTGAGCGTAAAGCTACATAAGTATAAGGCATTAAAGTTGCGCCCTATGCCCATTGGATATCCTTTTGGTGTAGTGGTAAGCGCTTGATGGTCCTAACACTTGGTATCAGAGCATGTCACGGGTTCAAATCCCCTTGGGAGCACTTTGCAGTGGGAGCTGTCAGGGCCTTGGAACTGAGGATAGAAATGCGCAGTGCAGGTTACTAGAGTGGCCGGGACCTGAGATAGGTGAACGGACCTGGAACAAAAATGTTGGCGTAGTAGAGGATGGCGCGGAGGCTTAACGATGCCAAGTCACGATGACATCGAGGTGTGGCAAGAAGGCATGACGATGCTGAGTCATGGAGATGTCGGGCTGCAGTAGCTGAGTTTAGAGAATTGAGTGAAGAAGCCATTAGTTGCAGTAGTAGTAAGCTGAGAAGAAACCTGTGGTTGCTGAAGCAGTAAGCTATGAAGATACCGGAGGTTGCATTAGCAGCAAGAAAGCTGTGAAGAAACCTGTTACATTCAAGGTTACTAGAGTGGAGAGGCTGGCAGGTGTTGGGGGGGATTGTTGGGAATTTTCCCAGCATCCTGCCTTGGGTCGGAGCTTAAATTGGCGCGAGGCACGGCTCTGCCGGGTTTGAATCCGTGAGTGCAGAGCTACATAAGTATAAGTATCCTAGGTCATGTGTTTTTTTACCTGTCAAAAAGGGTCTAAAACAGGTAAAAAAACACGTGACCCGGCCGGGTCTGGACAACCCAGAATGGTCGGAAAGTTGAGCATCATTCTGAGTAAGAAAACAATCAACCTGGCTGGGTCACGGGCGACTAGGAACGGGTCAAACCTACTAACTTTGTTGCTCTTTCAACTCATGCGCTGGGACTCAACCTCACCCGGATTCTAACTTCCAGCCTTATTTTAACCTATTTACTCTTCAAATTTGACCTTGGTTTCTTCATGAAAGTTGTAGCTCTTGAAGTTAGCTATCCAATGCCACTTATTTCAATCCAATATAAATTCCATACACCAAATTATGCCTAAAATACTAAAATCCTATTATGACGAAAATCAGGACATTTTTGTGCAACTCCCACCTTCTTGTAATTTCTTGCTTTCTTGGAGCCAGAATGGGGAAAAATGTCTAACATGAAAATTGTAGATCTTCTTCTTTATTTTCAACCAAGATAAGAATCATTGAATTTGGACTTTTAGGAGATATCTTTTTTCTCCCAAAACTGCACATTTTCGCCTTCGTATCTCAACTCCAACTTGGCTTTTCAACCAATTGAGCTTTTACTTTGGGCTAAAATCTATCAAATTCCTCTCAAATCAAGCAAATATATGAAATCTTAAAACTATAATAAAATTTATATAAAATATCACGAATGTGTTATTTTTAACATAAAATGATATGAAATTGAGCCCTTAAATGCATAAAATAACGCAAATTATCAGTTACAGTATTGATACCCAATGTTTCAAAAAATTACACATTGGGTACCTTTCGTTAAATTTCCATCCAAACGTAACGAAATCAAACCAACCCTAATTTTTTCCGTGAAAATCAGTCATTTTCCCCTTTTTATTTTGATAAAAACAATTGTGTCCTCATTTTTTCAATCGTCTTCAATCCTCTTCAAAATTTCAATAAATATTCACCGATTCTCGCATCACAGAAACCGTTGATGATAATATTGATGAAGAAACCCTATCCCAAAGAGTTTGGGTTAAAATGAAAAAGTTATGGCAGGTGGTGGGCCCAGAAATCTTCAACTGTATCACATCATACTCGATGTTCGCCATCAACCAAGCCTTCGCAGGCCACTTAGGTGATCTGGAGTGGCCGCCATGTCCGTCACCATTGACATTATCCTCGGCTGCAACAATGACCTCCTAATGTGTGTTGTTGTTGCCTCTCTTGATCTTCACGACGTTGTTCCTGCAGCTGCTGGGTCTGCCGACTGGCATAGCGGAGCTGTTGGGGTGGTGGTGCTCTGCTTTATTCCGCTGCATTTCAGTTTTGCCTTAGTGTTTTTGTTGCAGAGGTTTCTACAGAGCCAACTGAAGAACAAAATGATGGCCTGGGCCAATCTGATGGTGTTTGTAATCCCTGCTCAGCTGGTTGTGTGTGTACAAGATGCAACTGCGATTGATCGGCACCATCATGACGCTGAATATCTCGATTGAAGAAATTAAAGAAATTAGGGCACAATGGTTTTTTTCAAAATGAAAGGGGAAAAATGACTGATTGTCGTAGAAAAAAATTAGGGTTTGTTAGATTCCATCAAGTTTGGACGGAAACTTGACAGAAGGTACCCAATGTGTAATTTTTTGAAACATTGGGTACCAATACCGTAACTCGCAAAAACAGGGGTACCCAAAGTGAAATCAAGGTATACTTTGGGTACCAAATATGTTATTTATCCTAAGAAATATTATGTCCACACATTGTAGTTACAGATTGTAGCACCTCGGACAAAAAATGAAGCATAATTGATTAATTAAATATTAAACCCTTAATTGAATTATTATGTGTGTTAATTTTGAATGTTTAATTTAATTACGTGAGTTTCAGATATGTGTTTAATACCGGTTTTAGATGGATATAATTTCTAGACATGGAACCTAGAAGATTTTATACCATTAGATGCGTAATGGAAAAATGAGAAGATAGAAATGAACTAGAGGTCAATCGGAGACCCGTAGCTCAAACGACGACAAAAAGGGCCAAACCCGAAGTTTCGGAAAAACCGGAAGATATTTACGTGAATAATAACTTGGAATTTTCAACCGATGAATAGTGTGTCGGATATTTTTTATGAATAGTGTTTTCGGGAATTCTATAAATAGAGGCTTAGTCGATTCATTTTTCATCGTTTCTCCGAACAAGCAGAACGCGATGAAATCACGTAAGTCTCTCTTCTCCCTCCTCTCTCTCTCTTTCCGGTTTTCTACCTCCGGCGCACCGTCGCCGGAGTTTGCCGAAAAATTCCAACTTCATCGGTTTCGGCCGATTTTTGCACACAACGTAGGCCTCGTCGAGACGAGTCTAGGACAACTTCCGCAATTCAATTCCGATTTTCCATTCACCGGAAAACAGTGAAAAACGGGCTCCAAACCCTAAACCATCGCTTTGCACCACCTTCTCTCTCTCCTCTGATTTCTTTCTCTCTCTACCTCCTTTTGCCGGAGCGGTGGCCGATGAAGCTACCTGAGCGTGAGGGGGAGCGGTCGAGGTGACGGTGCCGCCGTAGGGGGTGGTGCCGGCTGGAACAGTGAGTATATATATGTATCGTGCATGTGTGTGTGTTATGAAAGTGTGTTAGTGTGTGTGTGCTTGTGTGATCTGATTGGGGGCAGCACAGGTGGCGCAGCCAGTGAGCCGGCACCGGTGATGCACCGGTGAGGTCAGGTGGTGGTGGTCGATGGCTGGTGGCCACCGGCCAGGTTATGTTTTGGTGTGTAAGCTTATGCGTGTGTGTGTGTTGTTGCTGCTGGTGTTGGTGGCTGAGTTTGGATGGTCGCCAGCAATAGGAAGTCACCGGCCGGTGTTTCTAGGAGTGAAGGGGTGGTCATCGGCGACTGGAAGTCGTCGGCCAAGATGAGATGATGTGTGTGTATTTTTCTCATACGTGTGTGTATGGTTGTATGTGTGTATGCGTGGCTGCTGGGTGGTTGCCAGCGACGGGAAGTCGCCGGTCAGTGTGCTAGGAGGTCCGGGGAACGGTCGGCGGCAATTGGAAGTCACCGGCCGGAGCTGGAAAGGTTGGGTGTGAGTTTTGGGTACGTGTGTGTCGAAGGGTTTTGCGGTGAAGTTTCGGGTACTGTTCACTGCCAGATTCCGGTGATATATGGCCGGAGGTGGTAGCCGGTGATGCCGGAGGACAAGGTGGCGGTGGCGCAGGATGGCGCCGGGAAGGTGGCTGGTCGAGCAGGGTGACGCCGGGAGCGTTGGGCGCCGAGCTACCGAGAAAGCTCGGCAGCTGCCGAGACGGGTGCCGATGCTGCCGAGAAAACTCGGTAGCTGCCGAGAGAAGCTGACCCACTGCCGAGAAAACTCGGCAGCCGTCGAGACCTGCCGAAACGCGCGTGCTGGGCGCACGAGGCTGCCGAGACCGCTGAGTTTTTCACCCGATGCCGGGTGCCGTGCACACGCGCGCACCACGTCGGGTGACGGGTGCGCACGCGATGCCGTGTTTTCG
Source organism: Scutellaria galericulata (assembly GCA_946896805.1). NCBI lineage: Eukaryota > Viridiplantae > Streptophyta > Magnoliopsida > Lamiales > Lamiaceae > Scutellaria > Scutellaria galericulata. The sequence continues at coordinate 8,150,956 of OX335794.1, forward strand.
ATCCGAACCCTGTTTTTTCCACCGTACATCATCATCGAGTCGTCACCGATGAGATGTCGTTGACCGAGGGTCGTGGGCCCTGTCAAAGTCAACCCTTCGACTAAAATTACCAAAATGCCCCTCAATCTTGAAACGCTTCGTTTGAGCTTGTTTCAACTCCGATCGAGCTTATTCTTTTTCCGTCGTGACCCAAATTCTATTCTATATCATCTCAGCCATATGGACTGATTATCCATCCTTGTTTCTTCAACTCCAATCTTTAGATCTCTCGATCCGTCGCGTATTTAACGATCGTTTTTCTGCCGGGATCTTGTATAACTTTAATTATACATTATTAAGGATCTAGGAAACGTCATAACATGTGTATGCTATCAGTTGGAAGGGGCTTGTGATACTTGATCTTTGATACTCGCTACTCACTTGGTAACCACCGAACAAGGAGGGGGTAAACTCTAAATCTTACATTTATGTTATATCAAAATGAGTGGAAATGATGATGTATGATGCTCGAATATGAATTTAAGAACGATGGAATGAATCATATTTGCTATGTTATATGACCACATGATGAATTTACGACCTTCAGATGAAATCGTTGTGAACTATATGTTGTGTTTAATTACAGTGATTATATGTTGTGAATACTGTATTCATTATATCATATTGTGAGAGAACGAAAGTCTACGTTCATGAGAAGAGTTAAAGAGTTTACTTCCACGTTACGAGGTATCTAGGGTCCGTATTGTTATGGACTTTGTGTCAATTGGGCTGTGTGTCCATAAATTAGGGATGGGTTGTGTGTCCATTGGTGAGTCATGGGCTGAGTGTCCATTGGGTTGTGTGTCCATTAGGGGGTCTTGGGCTGAGTGTTCATTGGGCTGCGTGTCCATTTGTGAGTCCCGTGTTGTATGTCCGTTAATGAACTGAATTCTGTGCCATACATTATTTATGATTGTTTTGTGTGACTGCTTAACAATTGATTGAATATGGAAAATATCCCCACGAGTATATTCAACGCACTCACCCCCCACTTGTACTCACATCACAGGAAATGAAGAGAGTCAAGATGCGTAGAGAGGATGGTGTCATATCAAGTCTTCTCCTTTGATTTCTTTTTCAAAATTTGTTGAAACGTTGTTTTAATAATTCACGTTTGTAAAAGATAAACTCTTCTCATTTTCTTTATGGATCCTGATGATGTTCCATTGTTATGTTGTAAACGTTTTTATCTCGGCTAGACGCTAATGATTTGTGTTTGTAAAATCATCTCTCATTTCTTCCAAAGGATTTCTGTTTTATTTCATGCACGTCTTTTTCCCCTTCTTTCTTCACGCCCGCAAAGAAAACTCTGATATTTTAATGAAAAGAAAACGGGGCGTGACACAAATAAATTTCTACATACCTTGTCTCCCAAAATGATTATTTAGAAACCTCTTTATCTCTTGTGCCAACACAACTTATACAAAATTATAAGAAAAATATTTTTTTTAGTAGACCAATTACAATAATATTTTGATTAGGTAATTTTAAGAGAATCTAAAAACTTCTCATTTTAAGATTAGACACTTCAAACAAGAAGTGAATTAATACACTTATAAAAATAATCATTATGAAACAAGTGTATATATATATAATCAAGTATATATTAATTTCTTTTATTTTTCTTTCTTCTTCTCAACTCATGTTATGTAATATCTATTACCATATATCATAAATGAATAATTAATTTCAATTATTGAACATGATTAGCAAAACCAATTCTATTAACTTCATGAATAAATGTTAAATGAATATATTCTAAATAACACAAATATATCCAAACATTAATTTTATCAACTAAAGTTATTTTATTAAGGGTAAATTATAGTTTTGGTACTTAAAATATACCCTGATTTCAATTTGGGTAACCCCTATTTTCGTGAGTTACGAAATTGGTACCCAATGTTTAAAAAATTACACATTTGGTACCTTTTGTCAAGTTTCCGTCCAAATTTAACGGAACCCTAATTTTTTTTACAGCAAAACTTCTATCATTTTTCCCTTTTCATTCTGCAAACACGAACTTTGCCCTAATTTCTTGAACTACTTTTCAATCTTCAAGAAAATTATCCGTACTTTTATGTAATTCGCACTTTCATTTAACCCTCGCAATCTGAAGCCTATACCGAAACACACTCCAATGCCGACATAGGAACTCATTCCGATCATTAGCAACAACAACAACGTTACACAAAAAATAGAAACTATCCATAAAACAAGGAGAATACATAACTCTGGAGAAGGGAAATGGCAAAAGGGTAATCTGTTGAGCAATACCACAACAATTTACAGACGATCCTCCGTCAGTAAATGAGGATCGGAATGACCAATCGACATGGGATTCTAAAGCTTCACAAACGACGATTAACATATTGAGATTCTTCTCAATGGCAAGAATGATGATCGTGAGGTTTGAGAAACGGGAATGATCTTTCTTAACACCAACACGATGACAAGCTTTGCATCACATCGAAATCTCAATCCCCATAATCGCCGCCAAAATCACTGTTTGAATTATGACTAAATAATTCACATATTTTCCCTTTAATTCAACCAAAAATAAAAATGAGATAAACTACAATCGAAATTCTATTAACAAACGCTTTTCTCATTGCGAGGGTTAAATAATATTGAAGATTGAAGAGTAGTTCAATAAATTAGGACAAGGTTCCTATTTGCAGAATGAAATGAGGAAAAAGATAGTAATTTTGCCTCCAAAAAACTAGGGTTCTGTCAAGTTTGGACAGAAACTTGACGGAACGTAATCACTGTGTAATTTTTTTAAACATTGGGTACCAATTCTATAACTCGTGAAAACAGGAGTACCCAAAGTGAAATTGGGATATACTTTGGGTACCAAAAATGTAATTTACCTTTTTATTAGTATATAAATTAATTCAAGGCATAACCAATTAACCATATATTTTCATCCAATAGTGAATCTAAACTAACTAAATTGAATTTCTCCAATCATAACATCATTGGGCTTTGTAAAGAAATAGAAGATTAAATGTTTCATGAATTATAGAAATACAACATCTTTAATAAATATTTTTATATCTTTTGAAATTTATTTAGCATGTAAATTAAGATTGTTACAATATATAAGACTAGAAATGATGAGCTAAAGCTTACCAACTTACTCACAACAATAGCAAATCAAAACTAATTTTCTTACCAAATTGTATTTTTCCTATTTTATGTGCCTTTTAAATAAATGTCCAATTAATAAAATTCTGATTCATTTGAAACTCTATAAAATAACCCTACAAAGAAAACATTAAATAAATAGAATAGTTGGTTTTAAACTTTTCTTAACACTACAAAAAACATACAATTTACTTATAGAAATTTCAGTCGCTATATTAGGATATTTTGTCGGTGAAGAAATTATCGATGGAAGTTCCGTCGTAATTTTGCTCATCGGTAACGATTTCACAATGCAAAAAGTGGTCCGTTGGTGACTTCCCGATGCCTTTTCCAATGAAATAAATGTGGAAATTCTACAGAAAAAAGGTGGGAATCCTATGAAAAATCTATTAATTTGCCTACAAATATGTTTCATTTCGTCGGCATCATTCTGTCGTTAAATATCTAAAAATAATTATAAAGAACAATTGAATATATTTTTTCAATGGATTTATAGTTCGTACGTTATTTTAAATAATTTTAAAAAAAATAAAAAATTATGTTTTATGATTTATTTATTGATTTTTTAATGAAAATATTATATTAATATTATATTTTGAATAATATAATATTTAATATATATGTATATATGAATAAATAAAAATCATTTAAGTAATAAATATGTTGAAACAAATTAACATTTGCTTAATACAACTAAGCATATTAAAAATAACACATTATTTCAATCATCACTACTATAATGAGATGCATTTTCAACTTTGTCATTTGGTAGGTTATCATTCGACAAATCTTCATCTTCGTTTTTGTCATCAACATCTTCATTATCATTAATTATTTCTTTGAATCCCCCATTTGTATTGGCCAAATTATGTGCAAGGTTATCAATATGAATGAAAGCATGGGTCTGAAACTCATCTTCTTGAAATGGTGGTTATCAATAAAGAAGTCCATGTATTCCTTTATTACCGGCACATTCTCGATGGAATTTGTTCCTAGTTCGAGATTCACCATGTTGACCAACCAAGCTTCGCATTTTCCTTTGCTAAGCATCTTGGTTACTTTCATGACGGATACAATCCCTTGGTCGATTCTAACTCGTGTTCCTTGAAAGGTGAACTCTGGTTCTCTAAGTGTTTGAAAGATGATCTCTCTTGCATGACATTTGATCACCGCATGATTTGACTCAAGCCAGTCCATCCCTAGGATTATATCAAAATATTTCAAGTGAAGTAAGAGGTGAAAATACTCCAAGAAAACCAAACCTCTACGAATTCATATTCACTCAGGCACGGTCGTGCTGTATGACACGATCGCCCGTGCCCTGCTAAGAGGTTACTGATGTTTGCATAGCGTTGACCATGCTCTGGGGCATGGTTGTGCCCCACCATCGAGCACTCTCTGTATAATGGCGACGGTCGTGTTGTATGGCACGACCAGACCGTACGTCGCGATCTCGTATTTCAACTCCTATTCTTCCTCATTTTTAATTACACTTTAAACTTGCACTTTTCTCATCGAAATCCTTCATCTCCAGCGTGTGAAGATCAGTTAAAAGGATTCTATTCTCAAAGGTGATCCTTAGATTACGGCAAAAGTGTTTCATCTCTAATATCTTTCCTGATAGAATACTAACTTCTAGAGTTTCAGTGACTACCCTAACGTTCTCATGCTTCACCAAATCCGGTGTCATAACAACACTATAGGTATAGAAAATAAGCATGAATCGCAAGGAGAGAAGTAAACGTGGATTCCATCGAATAGCAAAAGACAAACTCGTATCATATATGTATAATCAAAAGATGGGTAGCTCATACATTATACAAAAGGGTCATGTACATTACTACAAGGTAAGAACCATTACATATCTATCAATATATATAATACTAAAAGTTCATTGTCCATAACCTATCTCTCGGTAGCCTCTGAGCGAGTGAGTAAAAGCTTGAGTCTGGCCTATTCCTGGCTTTGGCCTCTGTGTTGCAGCTGTTGGGTTTTCAAACTTATGATAGTGAAACGCGATATGTCCAGGCTCTCCACACCTGTAACAGTTCTGAGTCTTACTTATTTGTAACCTTGGCTTCTTCGTCATTGTTGTGTTTCTGAACTTCTGACATTTGGCTACAATATGTCCTAGTTCTTTGCACCTAAAGTAAACCTTGGTCCGTAGAAGACATGGTCCTGTATGAGCCTTTCCACACTTGGCACACCTATTTTCCGGCTTAGGAATAGGGATGAGTGGAACACTATTGGTCCTTGGGTGCTTGTTCTGATTGAAGTTCTTACTCGGACCAGTCCATTTCCTTTTTCCGAACATCCCTACGATCTTCTCGTGCGGTGCGACAACCGAGTGTAGATGAAAGCAACTTTCTGGGCTCTTTCAACGACTTCAGCATACGCATGGTCCTCTGACCCGCAATGATGGAATTGATCTCTAGGCGAAGGCCTCTTTCGAAACGTTGGGCCTTCTTAGTATCAATGTCCACCAGATAAGGTGCATCCCTACTCAACTGATTGAATTTTCTCTTGTACTCTTCTACGGAGGCAATTCTTTAATGAATATGTAGGAAATCTGCTTCTTTTCGGTCAATGTATGACTGGGGTATGAAATTCTGTCTAACTACCTCTTTGAAAATTCCCCAAGACATAAACCTCTTATGTTTTGGTGACATAGTCCTTTGGTATGACTCCCACCAATAGCTAGCCTCTACGGTGATTTGAAACACGGCATAGGAGATCTTCTGTGCATGATAGATGTCCAAAGAATTGATCCAACGACCTTAGCCATTCTTCAGCCTCGACCGGTTCTCCTTTTTCTTTGAAGATCGATGCATTGAAATGTCGGAATTGCTCAATGATTCGGTTCGCATCATTCATTGACGACGGTGGTGGCATAACTTGTACGGTCTCGTGATGTCGAGTCAAACCTTTAGTACGGATATCAAGTCTCCCCTCGCGGTCCACATTGTTTTCAGATGGATTCTCCATTGACGGTTGGTCTCTACGTGGTCGACCTCGCGGCATATCGTTCTAAAGGCAACATACAAAAATTTACTCTTATAATCTTCCCCACGTAACCCAACAATATACATAACAATAGATAAAAAAATAACAGTTAGTATGACACCGATTAACATTATTCCAAAAATCAATTATAACCTCAATAGGTTTCTCAATCATTCATTTTATAAACATAGCATAATATTATCATGTAGGATAGTGTATACCAACTTGTATATACTAACCACAAAAGTACATCATGAGTAAACATCATGAAACACATCATTGACAACCACACATGGTCTTCATAAACCTCAACTATTATATGTAACTTTACGTATCACACCCACGAGCTCACACTGTTGTAAACAAAGATTCATGGTAGTCTCAACTCTCTGTAACACTACATCAACTCTTGCGAACGGCCATTCTCGCACACGAGCTCACGTTGTGTAGCGCCCAGGACAAAAACGAAGCATAATTAGTTAATTAAATAATTAAATTATTTTATTATGTGTGTTAACCCTTGACTGTTTAATTTAATAACATGCGTTTTAGATAATTGATAAATGCATGTTTTAGATGGAAGTATAATTTAGTCGTGAAACATAGATTATAATTTTTTTACCATAAGATGCGTAATGAAAAAATGAGAAGATAGAAATGAATTAGAGGTCAATCGGAGACTTGTAGCTCAAATGGCGAAGAAAATGGCGAAATACGAAGATTCGGAAAAATGAAAGATATTTTCGGTGAATAGTGAATCCAAGATATTTTGGTGAATAGTGACCCAAGATTTTTATGATGAATAGTGTTTTCAGAAGTCTATATATAGGGGCATTTTTAATTCAAAAATCAACATTTTCCAAATGAGGTAAAAACTGGGAAAATCGTAAGTCTCTCTCCTCTCTCTTCTCTCTCTCCTCTGTTTTCTGGTCTCCGGCATGCCGCCGCCGGTGCCGAAAAATCATTTTTCTTGGTTTCGGTGGATTTTCACATAGAACGCAGGTCTCGTCGAAACGAGACTAGGATAGGTCTCAGATTTCAATTCTGATGTCTCCTTCACCGGAAAATGGTAAAACATTGCCAGAAAAACCCTAAACCCCTTTCCAGCCACCCTTTCTCTCTCATATGTTCTCTCTATCTCTCTTCTTTTGCCGGAGTGGTGGCCGACCTTCCCGGGGTGTTGGGCTGTTAGTTGGGGGTGGTGTTGCCGTCGCCCAGAGCTGGAAGTAGGCTGGAAAAGGTGGTGGTGCAAGTTGTTGTGTGTGTGTGTTGATGTTTGGGGGCTTTTTTGGAGGGGGTACTGTTCACGCCGGAGCTGGTGGTGGCCGAAGCAGGTGGTGGCTGGAGCTAGGGTCGCCGGTGAGTCGGGTGGGGACGGCGCCGCCGCAGCTGGAGACTGCTGGAAATTGGTTAGAAATCAGGCGTGCTGGGGCGCGGGAGTGCACACGTGGGTGTGCGCACGCAGGCGTGGTCGTGCATGGGACGGCGTGGTCGTGCACGCGTCTGGACGATAGCGCGCGGGCGTGCACACGCCGGGAGCTGTTGTGCGCGCCGTGTGTGCGCCGACGAGTATTTTCATGCGTCGTGTCATATCGTATGTTTTCGTTGAGTCGTCGATGACGAAATGTCGTTGATCGGGAGTCGGGGGTCCCGATCAAAGTCAACCCTTTACCAAAATTACCAAAATGCCCCTCAATCTTCAAACGCTCCGTTTGAGCTTGTTTCAACTTGAGCTCATTCATTTTCCATTGCGACCCAAATCTTTTCCTCTTTCTTACCAGTTTGTTGAACTGAACTTCCACCCTTATTTCTTCATCCTCAATCTTTATATCTTCCAGTCCGTCTCGTCTTTATCGATCTTTTCTTCTCCGAGATCATCTATACCTTTAGTTATAAGTGTTTAAACGTGTTAAGGATCTAAGAAACATTGTAACTTATGTAGGCTATCAGTCGAAACCTGCTTTGTGATACTTGATACTTGTTACTTGACAACTCACGTTGTAATCACCGAACAAGGTGGGGGTAATTTCTAAATCTTTATATGTTTACAGTTTTCCCTATTGATGCATAATTTGTGGAATACTAAATGCTATGATTATATGCTATGATTATGTGTAATATTTATACTTTGAAAGGACAAGGGTCAACATTCATTTTTTGTGGGACTTATGGTCCGTGAAAGACTTGTCTCTCTCTTCTACTATCAAAGGTTTGGTGGTTCTGTAAATGCACCAACGGTATATGAGACCGTTTTGTAGGGGTAAGATGAGAAATACCCGTACCTGAGATTTGTAGGGGTAAGTCCGGAAATACTCGCACCTGAGTTTAGGTTACGAGAAACGTGTTACGCATTTTACGTGCTGTGACTAAGTGCCGATTTGGTGTTTTCTGTTTCATTTATCTGTCGAATGTTATAAGATACGGAGTTTATCCCCACGAGTGTATTCCACGCACTCACCCCTATCTGTAATCACACTATAGGAAAATACGAGAGTCAAGATGCATAGAGAGGATGGTGTCGTATCAAGATTTCTCTTTTTGCTTTCTTAAACTTAATGTTCAAATGATGTTTTTATATAATTTCACATTTTGTAAAAATTATATCGTCATTTTCTGTAGATGGATCCTGATGCATTTTCCGTTGCTATGTTAAATGTTTTATTTCGGCTAGATGCCAAGGATTTTTTATATGTAAAATCATATGTTATCTGTTTCCAAAGGTTTCTGTTTTATATCATGTACGTCTATTTACTTTTCTTTCTTCACGCCCAAAAAGGAAACTCTGATATTTTTAAAGTGTGAAAAATAGGGCGTGACACACTGCTGCAGTCAGCGGCTTTGTGGCGGTGGCTCAAAGTAGTATGTCGATTATAGTGACATCAAGAGGCAACAAGACATCATTCACCATTTTATTAAATTCGATGATTAGAGAGAGAAACGTATAGAGAGTCGTGCTTATCCGTTTCTTTTGAAAAAAAATCACGTTTAAAACACATTTTCGAACTCGTTTATCTCTTTATAAAATAAATTTGAGCAAGTTTAAAAATGGTAGAATGTTGCTCTGATACCATATTATCACGCCCTATTTTTTTACTTAAAAATATCAGAGTTTTCCTTGCGGGCGTGCAAGAAGAAACGGAAAAGATGTTTATAGTAAAGAAGAATGAGATAAGAGACAATCAGAAACGTTACATATGAAACTTCGGATATAACTGAATCTTACAGTTTAAAATTTCAAGTAGTGAAAATAAACTATTACAGGATCCATCATCAGAAAAGAATGATATACTTTTTTTACAAAACGTGAAATTAAATAAAACATTGTTTCAACATTAAGTTTAAAGAAGCAAAATGAGGAAATTTGATAGGACACCACTCTCTCTATACGTCTTGATTCTCATCACTTCCTATAATGTGAATACATATGGGGGTGAGTGTGTTGAATACACTCATGGGGATACTTTTCATGCTTTAACAGTTATTAAGTAGTTATAACAAATCAAACATATATAAGTTCAGCAAATAGACACAAAATATAGAATGCAAAGCACATAAATTAGATCCTTAACAGACACACAGTTCCATAGAGCTCATATCTACAGCAAAGGTGGGTACTCCCCATTGACCTCAAGTGCGGGTACTCCCCGACTTATTTTACAGGCCTCTTGTTACCCCGTAATATGAAAGTAGACCTTCGTCCATTCAGCATGAATGTGGACCTTTGTCTCTTCATATGAATGTGGACTTTCATCCTTTCACATCATCATTGAACAACTTGATCAGAGATTCACAGCCATTGTGAGTGAGCTTGAATCTTTGGGAAGAACATACACCCAAAAGGAGAAAAACATGAAGGTTCTACGAGCCTTACCCTACAAGTGGCACAACAAGGAGACCGCAATGAGAGTGTCATTAAATATCAATGCGATGAGTACCTTCGATCTCTTCTCTGATCTAAAATCCTTCGAATATGACATTGAAAGAAGAAGAAAAGAGATAGAAAGAATGACGCAAAGATTGCAGCACTTGTTGCAAATAACCAGGTTGCTATCAGCACGAGCAACAGCAAGCTGAAGAGTAAACAGGAGGAAGTATCTACTGAGGATGCAAAAGAAGAGATGACACTCCTACTAAGGAAGTTCAGAAAATTTATAAAGAACAATCACAAAGGGAACAACTTCAGAAGGATGCCACAATCATCAGAAAGAAGTCCTTAGATTAAAACACATCAACAAGCTAACACAGGATCCACAGACCTGTGTTACAATTGCAGAAGAACTTATCACTTCATCAGAAACTGTCCCTACCCACAAGTACAAAAGTATTCTGAGGAAGAAAGGAAGTAAATAGGCAATAAGAGAAGAGATGACAAGCAAAAACTTAGGGCACTTCTCTCTGAAAATGAAGCACTCAAGGCAGCAAGCACCTCCAACACTGTAGACAGGGATGATCTCTCATCAGAAAGCACTTACAGTTCCTCATCTGATGAAGAAGGACTTATTTACCTCATGGCCAAGGACTGCAAGGACGATGAAGAAGATGAGGTAACTTCACAGACTCTTGATACTTCAAGTTCTGAAAAGCTTAGCATGATCAGTCCTTTAGACAGATCATGAGTGACTTTGAGTAGATAAATTCAGCTCATGAAGAACTTAAAGAGAAACACCGTCAGCTCAAGAGTGAGCAGATTGTACTGAAGGAACAGGTTACTGACCTAGAGTACTTCAGTACACAATGCAACAATCTCTGAGCTGAGGTCTCTAAGTTTAAACTGCTAGTCACTAAGCTAGAAACTGAAAAAACTGAGTTGCAAGACACAATTAATGTGTATAGCAAATCAGCAATGAAAGCACATGAATATTTTCAAAGAACCCAAATCACCAGTTCTGGAAATAGTCTAGGATAATGTGCTAGTACTTCTCAGAATGAAACCGGCTCATCCGAGGCTGGAAAGTTTGTTCAAGCTCGAGTTCTGTTTGCTCAAGAGCTTACTCAAATGAATGAAAGCTTGAACAAAACAAGTATTCTGGATAAGGGGAAGAAATTCCTTCAGCATGAAGAAGATGGTAAGCCTGCAAAGAATCTCAGAAAGGAGTATAATCAATATGCTGTCAGTAAGAGGAGAAAACAGCAGTCTTCCAAGCTAGATCAAGAGCTTCATTCTCTGAGAACCAAGACATTCATGTCTAGGTTCCAACAGGTTTACACTCAGGAAAGGTATAAGGGAATACCTTTCACAAACAAAAAATGTAGGACCTGGAAACAACAAGCTCATAAACAATACCCTGCCCAGAATACTTATAGAATGAGAACCAACATAGACATAGCCTATGGTAAATTAATTACCATAAGACAGGTGTGGGTTCCAAAAGACACTAACCCCCCAGGACCTGTACTTGTATGGGTACCTAAAACCTTTTGATCTACTTGCAGGTACAGTTGCCAGGAAGCAGCAGTGATGAATGGTACATTGATAGTGGCTGCTCTAGACATATGACTGGTACCAAAGCTAGATTGAAAGACTTCCAACCATGCAAAGACCCTAAAGTTGTGTTTGGTGATAACTCCAAATGATGCACCAAGGGAACAAGAAGCTTAATCAAGGGCAATGCAAGCATCAGAGACGTTTCATATGTCAAAGGACTAAAGTATAACCTCCTGAGTATCAATCAATTTTGTGACAAAGGATTTTCAGTAGAGTTCAATCTCAACAAGTGTCTGATTAGAGACATCAAAACAAATGAGTTTAAGCTTACTGGAACCAGGAGAGGCAACATCTACCTTGCTGATTGGAACTCAACATTATAACCAACTTGTTTCATAGCAAAGAGCACTCTAGTGCTAAGTTGGTTATAGCATAAGAGGATGAGTCACCTAAACTTCAAGACAATCAACAAGCTAGCAATGAAGAAACTGGTCAGAGGACTACCTGATGTTGCTTATAAGAAAGAAAGTGTTTGTGGATCCTGTCAGAAAAGAAAGCAAATAAGAAGCTCATTCAAAGACAAAGTTCAAAGAACCTCGAATAGGATACTGGACCTTCTTCATATGGATCTATTTGGACTAGTGGAGCCTGTTAGTGTGAGTGGGAAGAAGTATTCCCTTGTAATAGTGGATGACTACTCAAGATTCACTTAGACCATCTTCTTGGCCGAGAAATCTGAAACTCAAGTCAGGCTTCCAGGATTCATGAAGAGAGTGCAAAATGAGAAAATCTTAAGCATCATAAAAATAAGATCTGATAGAGAAACTGAGTTCACAAACAATTTATTGAGAAATACTGTCTAGAGAATAGAATCTGTCATGAGTACTCTGTAGCAAGAACTCCACAACAGAATGGTGTTGCAAAAAGAAAAAATAGGACTCTAAAAGAAGCTGCCCGAACGATGATTGCTGATGCCGGAATACCTAAGAGATTTTGGGCTGAAGCAACCAATACATCATGTTATACGCAGAACAGATGTCTGATCAACAAAGACCATGACAAGACCCCCTACAAAGTCTGGTATGGGAAAACACCCAACATCTCATACTTTCACATCTTTGGATGTAGGTGCTACATTCTAAGCAATGGAAAGGAATACTTAAAGACCTTTGATGAGAAATCTGATGAAGGAATATTCTTGGGATACTCCTCAATAAGCAAAGCTTTCAGGTTCTTCAACAACAGAAGCTTGGTTGTTGAGGAATCAGTTCATGTGGTGTTTGATGAACTACACTGTAATACAGCTGATCTGGAGAAACTAAGAAAAGATGTATCCAAAATGAAGATCAAAGATCAAATAGTAAGGTACATTGATGGAGTTCCAGTACCTGCTGAAGGAGTTACAACAAGTAGCTCACAGCTTACTGCACCAGGAAATGCAGTAACACTGGATACTAATCAGCAAGATAACAGGAATCAGCAGATAAATAGTGATCTAAAACAAGATGTTGCTGAACGACAGACCACTGTTCAGCAACCCACTTTCACCTTTGAATTTGACAGAACATGGCTTAGGGATCACCCAAGAGAACTTGTGATTGGAGACATCAACGAAGGAGTAAGAACAATAAGATAAGGACCTCAAGAATCACTGTTCACATGTTTCATTTCACAAGACGAGCCTAAAAATGTTGAAGAAGCCATTGAAGACAGTAACTGGATTCAGGCCATGCAAGAAGAGCTGAATGGTTTTGAGAGGAATCAAGTATGGAATTTAGTTCCAAGGCCTAACCATCAAGGAGTTATCGGAACCAAGTGGGTGTTTAAAAACAAGCTAGACAAATCTGGTTCTGTAGTCAGAAACAAGACAAGATTGGTAGCAAAAGGACACTGCCAGCAAGAAGTAGTAGATTTTGATGAGACCTTTGCCCCTGTTACATGACTTGAAGCAATAAGGATTTTCTGGCCTATGCTGCTCACAAAAACTTCAAAGTATACCAGATGGATGTGAAGAGTACATTCTTGAATGGACTCCTATCAGAAGAAGTTTATGTGGAACAACCACCCGGTTTTGAATAACAAGTAGAAGATAGAGTATTCAGATTGAAGAAAGCTCTGTATGGGTTGAAACAAGAACCTAGAGCTTGGTATGACACACTATCCCTATACCTCTTGGATAATGGATTTTAGAAAGGGACAGTGGATAAGACTCTCTTCAGAATACTGGATAGAGACAGCATACTGCTTGTACAGATCTATGTTGATGACATCATTTTTGGATCAACAGACAAACAACTCTATACTAAGTTCTCTTCACTCATGAAAAGAAAGTTTTAAATGAGTATGATGGAAGAACTAAGTTTCTTCCTTGGTCTACAAGTGATAAAGATGTTTGGTATGGAAAGTGGATCATCAGTAAGTATACCTACGACCACATCTATCAGCATGGATAAAGATGAAGATGGAAAACATGTGGAAGTTACCAAGTACAGAAGACTTATCGGATCCCTACTATATCTCACAGCATGCAGACCAGACATAGTATTTGTAGTTGGAGTGTGTGCAATATTTCAAACAGCTCCTAAAGACTTGTAACAGTAAAAAGAATTATCAAATATCTAAAAGGCACTCAAGATGTTGGTTTATGGTATCCTAATGAAGGAGAATTCGACCTCAAATGATACTCAGATTCTGATTTTGCAGGTTACAAGATAGACAGAAAAAGTACAAGTGGAACCTGTCAGTTTCTTGGACAGAGACTTTGTCACACCCCGTTTTCTTTTGTTAAAATATCAGAGTTTTCTTTGCGGGCGTGAAGAAAGAAAAGGAAAAGACGTGCATGAAATAAAATAGAAATCTTTGGAAACAGATAAGAGACGATTTTATATATACAAATCCTCGGTGTCTAGCCGAAATAAAACGTTTTACAATAGCAGTGGAAAATTATTAGGATCCATAAAGAAAAGGAGAAGAGTTTATCTTTTACAAACGTAAATTATTAAAACAACGTTTCAACAAGCTTTGGAAAAGAAACCGAAAGAGAAGATTTGATATGACAACATCCTCTCTACGCATCTTGACTTTCTTCATCTCCTGTAGTGTGAGTACATGTGGGGGTGAGTGCGTTGAATACACTCGTGGGAATACTTTGCATATTCAAATAATTATTAAGCAGTCACACAAAAGAATCATATTTAATACATAACACATAATTATGTTCATTAATGGACTCCCAACCCATGACTCACCAATGGACACACAGTCTAATGGACACAAAGCCCATGACTCGCTAATGGACACAAAACCCAATGGACACAAAGCCCATCACAGGACACAGCCTAATGGAAACGAAGCCCATGACTCGCTAGTGGACACAAAGCCCAATGGACATAGAGCCCATCACACGACACACAGCCTAATGGACACGAAGCCCCATGGACACAAAGCCCATGACTCTACAAACCCTAGTTACTCCTGCGAAAGTAAACCCTTCGACTCTTCCCATGAATGTGGACTTTCGACCTTTCATCATGATGCATGCATAAACACAATAATCACAACACACAACCCAAGGCACATAAGGTTCAACCAATTCATAGCGATCAATAGCATTCTAATAATATCCAGTTTACATACATACATTCGTTATCATCGTCATGCGCTAAATACAGAAAATATAGAGTTATTAGGGTTTAGAAGTTACCCCCCCTTGTTCGGTGGTTACCACGTGAGTAGCGAGTACCAAAGGTCAAGTATTACCACACTCAATCCAACTGATAGCCTACACAGGTTATAATGTTTCTTAGATCCGTAATAATGTATAAATAAAGTTATAGATGTTCCCGGCGAAAGTACGATCGTTTGAGATGAGACGGATCGAGAGATCTAAAGATTGGGGCTGAAGAAATGAGAGAGGACAGATCAGTCTAAGTGGTTGAGATGATAGGGAATGAAATTTGGGTCACGACGTAAAAAGAATGAGCTCAATTGGAGTTGAAACGAGCTCGAACGGAGCATTTTAAGATTGAGGGGTATTTTAGTAATTTTGGTCAAAGGGTTGACTTTGACCGGGTCCATGACCCTCGGTCAACGACATCTCGTCAGCGACGACTCGATGTTGACGTACGACAGAAAAAACGAGGTTCGGATCGAAAACACGGTGTTGCGTGCGCGTTGTCACCCGACGGAGGGCGCGCGGCATCTCAGCAGCTGCCGAGTTTTCTCGGCAGCGTTGGGTGCGTGGCTCGGCGAGGGTCGAGTTTTCTCGGCAGGTATCGACCCGGTGCGGACGAGGGTCGAGTTTTCTCGGCAGCGTCGTGCCCAGGCTACCGGCGTCGTCCTGCTCGACCAGGCCTCTTCCCGGCGCCGTCACCCTCCGCCGCCACCTCATCCATCGGATACCTCGCACCGCCGGCTACCACCTCCGGCCATCCCTCGTCAGATTCCGGCGGTGAATAGTACCCAACTCCTCGCCGCAAAAACCTTCGATACCCTGTTTTTCTAACCCAACCCCAACTTTCAAAACTCCGGCCGGCGACTTCCAGTCGCCGGCGACCACTCCCAACCCCTCCGTTGGTGACCCCCCGTCGCCGGCCACCTTTCCCGACCAGCCCAACACCCTTATACATACATATACACTCACGTTCATACATACACACACGCATAAACACACACACACCATCGGCTTTGCTTGGCCGGTGACTTCTAGTCGCCGGCCACCCACCGGACCACCTCGCTGGTGCATCACCAGCGCCGTCCATCACTTCCCATATGGCGGCGCCACCCGACGCCGCCCACAACAGCAGCATCTCACACACACACTAACACACTCTCAAAACACACACACATGCACGTATACATACATATACACACTGTCCATCTCCGGCGCCGCCACCCATGGCGGCGCAGGCCCTCCAGCGACGCCCCTCACCTCCAGTGGTCCTCCGGCAGCAGCTTCGGTGAGGTGGAGAGAGAAAAACAGAGGAGAGAGAATGGTTGGTACAAGGTTAGGGTTTAAGAGACTGTTTTTCGCCGTTTTCCGGTGAACGGTAAGTCGGAATTGAATTCCGAAAGATCGGCCGAAATCGAGAATGTTGGAATTTTCCGGCTCCGGCGGTGGCGCGCCGAAGACAGAAAAGAGAGGAGAGAAAGAGAGGAGGGAGGAGAGAGAACTTACATGTTTTCATCGCGTTCGGCTCGCTCGGGAAAACGGTAAATATTCGAATCGAAGAGCCTCTATTTATGGAAATGGAAAAACACTATTCACATAGGGTAGGATCACTGTTCATAGGGTAGGGTTACTGTTCATGATAAGGCTTGGTTACTATTCATCGGTTGAAAAGTCTCCGTTACTATTCACGTAAATATCTTTCGGTTTTCCAAAACTTCGGGTTTTGCCCTTTTCACCGCCATTTGAGCTACGGGTCTCCGATTGACCTCTAACTAGTGTCTATCTTCTCGTTTTTTTCCGCTACGCATCTAATGGTGTAAAAATCTTTTAGGTTTCATGTCTAGAAATTATATCCATTTAAAACCAGCATTTAACACGTATTTGAAACGCACGTAATTAAATTAAACAATCAAGATTAGCGCATATAATTATTAAATTATAGGTTTAAATATTTAATTAATCCATTATGCTTCGTTTTTTGTTCGGGGCGCTATAGACCTGTCTCTTGGTTCTGCAGGAAGCAAACATCTATTGCAACGTCAACAGCTAAAGCTAAATATGTAGCTGCAGGAAGCTGTTGTGCACAAATTTTATGGATACAACAACTAAAGGATTATGGCATAACAGAAAAGGAAACTCCCATCCTGTGTGACAACACCAGTGCAATCGCCATCACTCACAATCCTGTTTTCCACTCAAGAACGAAGCACGTTGATGTGAGCATCACTTCATCAGAGATCATGTAGAAAAGAAGGACATTACACTGAAGAAAGTACATACAGACTTTCAGCTAGCTGACATCTTCACAAAACCTTTGTGTGAATCAAGATTTTCTATGCTGAGAATGGAGCTTGGGATCATCAAGCTCTAATGAGTAAAGAAATATAAACTTCCTAAGTAAGAGGGAACCCTTCTAAAGTCCAATACTCACTTAGTATTTCACGGGTTAAAATAATCAGGATACTATAACAGGATACTGACTCTGGTATGAACAGAATCCTCAACCAGTATTCAACTTCAAACTTTGTCAAGCTATAGCAGGTTACTGAATCAAGTCATTGAAGGAGGTTGCTGAAGATAGCATTTATTGATCAAACATTTATATAACTTACAACCTCGTATCGTCAATAATAACCTTAAACAATGATTTAGGGTGACAATTTGGCAATAGCATTAAATGCAAAAATTACCTTTTCAAAAGAGAGAGAAAAGTGAGATACAAACCCTGACACAATCCCAGTCTGTTTACAATTTTGCCCTTCTATCACTCAAATCTCAACCATTAATAAGAACCGTCCCTTGAAATTCTCAATCTTATTCGTTGAACGGTTTTGAATCTAGAGACGTATCAAAACCACCAAAACCTTTGAATCACTCCACATTCACATCATTCTCACACACCCTTCTCTCAAAACATTCTCTCTCTGCATATCAAATCTCTGACCCTCGTTCAACCTTTTTCTGGAACATCAATGGCTCAACCCAGAGAAACCAAGGTCATCGAAGGAAGACTTGTGAATCCTTTCACATTGTTGGGAGACGAATCCCCATATGAACACAAGGAACTTCTAACTAGAGTATGGGATCACATCATCAACAGCCAACTTGATGGGATTTTTACCACAACGTATACAGGATTCTCTGTCCTATCTATTGAAAAATTCTATACCTTCGCAACACGATCGAAGGATGAGAAGACCATCTCATTCAAAATGAATGAAGATGATGAGAAACTTCATAAATTAACTGCTGAAGATATTGCGAACGCCTTCAAAATCTCCAACTTATGAATGACAATTTATGACCTAGCATCCAATGGGTCAGAATATCTGGAAGAAAGTTGGAATCAGTTCAAACTGGACTCTGTGAAGGAGGTCTCTACAGGCAATTTTTGAAAGAAAAAGCTTAAGCCAACATATAAGCTTCTTTATGACTTACTTGTTCATACTTTGGAAGGAAGGTATGGAAGCTTTGAAAAATGCACAACCCTAAGATTTAGGATGATGATTGATGTGGTTCGTGAAGTAAAAGTGAATTGGGCAGGGATTGTATTTTAGTGAATTTGGGAAGAAGCTATCAAAAATTCATTAGGAAGAGGTTTTGTAATTGTTATCTCCTTAGTCCTGTGTTTTAAAAACATCCATCTGGAGAGAAGTGTTGCCTATACACTAGGTTGTTATCTTGGTGTGAAGAAAGCTGGAGCGAAGAAAGATGTTGCCCAACCTGCAAAGAAAAAGTCCAATGAGGTTGCTCATTCGAAAAAAAAGAAAATGGAAGGAGACTGCTCAAATCTCCAAGAACAATAAACTATTTTCAACCCTCAGACTGCAGGATTCAGATCCTGAAGAAGAATTCATTGTTCCATCTGACACTTTGGTCATCACAACAACAGAAGAAACTGTTCCTGATGAGGCTGCAATTCTTGATGAAGAACCCTCCCTAACACTTCCACATCAGGATCCTCCATATGAACACATTGAGCAAATTGCTCTTCAGATAACTCAGGTTCCTGATGATAATGCAGCAGCAGAAACCTCTGGAGGACAGGAC
This sequence comes from Scutellaria galericulata, assembly GCA_946896805.1. Lineage (NCBI taxonomy): Eukaryota > Viridiplantae > Streptophyta > Magnoliopsida > Lamiales > Lamiaceae > Scutellaria > Scutellaria galericulata. The sequence goes on from OX335794.1 coordinate 8,170,293, forward strand.
GAACAGGATGCTGACCCAGCAATAACAACTTAACATGCAAATTCTGATGATGTTGGAGAAATCACTAGCGCTGAGGTACCTGCTACCAGAAAATGAAAAAGAATGGTCAGGTGGAAAGAGATTGACATTCTTAATAAAGTAAAGCACTCCATCGAATCAATCGGTGCTGATAATGCAGCAGAAATACTAGCCGTCACCAAGGACTAAATCTTCAAAAGATTTTTTCAAACATATGAAGAATAGAGGGAAATGAGGTTGAGACCTGTAAGAAAGCTCGCTGAGTGGGACGACTGGTTTAAAGTGGAAGAGATCATCTTACCCTTTTGAAACTTCGGGGATCAGGAAGATAATCGTCTAGGACTACTACCCTTCTTTAAGCTAGGATTTATGGTCAGACATACTGATGATTTTGTCAATCTCATTGACGAAAGACAGAATAAACTATACTTCTACTGGTCAGACAAACAGGAAGGGACAAAAATGATGAGAGAACAGTCAACGACAACAGAGGCAAAAAACACACTGATGAGCCTCAACACTGAAACTGTTAGGATCTCATCTGAGGTGGAGCTAGCAAGAGCTTAGTTAGCTACATGTTCGGTAGAGGAAGCTGACAGAAGAATGCTGCAATAAGGAATTGAAGCAAGTAGAGCCCAATAATTCCTACCCCCAAGAGAGCTACAACATGGGGAATCCAGCTCAAGAGCTGCTGGAACTAAATCTCCAACATACATAGATATCACGGATCTTTTCCAGATCACTAACCTTGATACTATGGATCTAGATGAACAGTTGTTGGATTACTCTGTCACACCACCATTCAGCGGTGAACCTATTGAGATAGCAACAACTCCCATCATCCAAGAAGTCTGTCAAACTGTTCAAACTGAGATAGCCGATGAAGTAGTCTTGGAGGAAGTTACAGAGATAGGACTCCCTGTGCTAGCTGAAGTAGCAATACAGATAGCTGATAAAAACCCTCAGACTGAAACAGAAAAGAATGAAGTAACTGAGGGGGAAACTGCTGGAAGGGAAAGTGGAAATGAATGAGAAGTTGCTGGCAGAGAAGCAACTAGTGAAGCACCAGTTGCTGAAGCAATCACTGACATTGTACACAACTCTGAAGTCAGTCAGATTGTTGATGACGCAATTGATGAGGTTGCTGAGGCGACTACAACTGCACCTGTTGAAGTTGCTGAGAAGGAAACAGTTGGAGAAGGGATACATACGATGGTCGTATCCCATGAAGCAACCATTATCACTGAACAAGTTGCTGGGGAAAGTCAGGCACAATGAGCAAGTTGTTGATCCCGGGGTTACTGTTAAGACATTTTTTATTGAAAATATACAAGGGACAACTGAGAAGAATGATGAGTTGTCTTCAAAAGGTAAAAAACCTACTACAACTTCTGGTCCACTGCCAAGTTATAATGGCAATGATTCATCTAGTAGCAACGATGATGAATCCAACACTATTCCACTTAAGGAACCTAGAAAGGCTCCACTTACTCAAGAGGAGATGATGCGATATCTTACTGCCAAAATGCAGAGACAATATAGCAGGATGAGGAAGAAGCCAGAAGATATGCGAGTCAAGCCCTAGTCGTAACTACCTCTAATGATCATTGACCAATGGTTAGAATTGAGACTCCAATTGACTCTCAAGAGCTAACACTCAAAAGTGTGATGAATGTCTTTTAGGAACTTGTAAGAGCTCTTGATACACATATGGCTAGTCAGGTGTTTATTGAGGAAAGGCAATTTACTTCTTCTTTAGATGAATTAAGGAAGACAATTGAAGAGCTTGCTGGTGAAATAAACGACAAGCTAAATAATGAATTCAACAATCAGACTAAATCCAGAGTTGCGTTTGAAGGCAGACAAAAGAATATAATCTCCGCCCTGTAGACCGATATGAAGGAAATAAAGGACACTCAGACTACCCATGGACTTGTCCTGAATGATCTCAAAGAAAGCTCCTCCTCCCAGAGCAAAGATATTGCGGAACTCAAAGATGGGTACAAGACCCTGGGAATGCTGGTAGAAGAGATGTAGTATATTATGGGAAAGGTCTATCCTGCTGAAGCTGCTGAAGCCGCCACCCAATAGAGCTTATGTTTTGATGATGCCAAAAAGGGGGAAGGAAAGTGAAAAAGGTAGAAGATACAGAAACAAAAGCAATTGGAGCCTAATGCTGCTTTGGTTGAAACAACAAGGGAACTTAATGAATAAGAGGAAGAGGATCAGGTACCATTGACCAGATTAAGCAAAATGAAGAGATCTGATTCTGGACATGGTCAGGATGCTGATCCGAAAAAGAGGAGAAGAGATGATGATGGAGAAGGTGGTGCAGGTACTGGGAATGCTGGCTCTCAACCAGCAGGCAGTACTGCAATAACTCAGGTTGCTGCTACTTCAACAAGACAAAGAACACAAAGACAACAGACTGAAGGAGATAGAAGAAAAATATAGGGAAAACAACAACAGGATGCTATACATGGAGCTTCTGCTGATTAAAGAGAATTTGAATCTAACTGGATTTCAAGGCTAGGAGTTATTGGCAATGGAGTCTACAATACTGAGAAACACTACTACCCAAATCAGGAAGCTCCTAATTTTGCTGGTGACAAAGTTCTAGCTCAGGTTTCTGTTCTACTTGATCAGAAACCAGAAGATATCATTAACCCTATCTTCTGGGGCATGGAAATCTTTGACAAGTTCACTCTCTACCCCAAGATAAGAATCCGAAGTTTGAGGAGATTTGCAACTTTAAAAGATCAGCTTACATGAGATACTTCAGGGATCTATGCAAGGCTGGTTACTTCAAGAACTATCTCTCATGCGAAAAAGCACTGAAAGAGTATCAGTATCTAGTAAGGGAATGGAAGTTACCTTGGCAAGAAACCCTGATAGGAAGAGTCAAGAGAGGGGAACAACTCTTCTACTATGAAGACTTCTGGCTAAGATGGATTCAGATTCCTAACATAGCCAATCAATTGGAGAAGTCTTATCAGGATTCTATCTCGAACTGGTGGAGAGGAATGAAGTATGAAGAAACGGCAAAATAGCATCAGCGAAGGAGCTCAGAACATGATCAGATTCAAAGGAAGTTGTTTTGAGAAGCCAAGAATATGGAGAAAGCATGTTTACAGATCTTCCTTGAAATAACATTCCTTGTAAAAGAATTTTTAGATTCTATACCTTGGATTTTGTTATACAGTAAGCTATTTCATCACCTTGTAAACATGATTTTTCTTTTAAGAAGATACCTGATCTTATTGCTTAATTCTTTTTCTATATGGGTTTTGTCATCATCAAAAAGGGGGAAATTGTTGGGAAAATTATTTGTAGGTTTTGATGAGACAACGTAACTTTGGATAGAAAGTTATAGTATCCATTTTCCACTTTTTATAAGTGGAACATAGACCAATAAGCGTATCTTCATGTAATTAATAATAGGTCTTTGTAAAAATAAAATTAAATGTTTTAAACAAAATGTCAAGAAACACTTCGTGTTCAAAGAAGAATCAAGCAATCAGAAGATCAGGAAGTTGCATTGAAAACTGAAGAACTATCTAACAAAGGAAGCTCATCAATTCAGGATGCTGACAATCAGATGACAAGGCAAGAAAGCTACTCTGGAACAGAAAGTTGTGTTATACCAGAAAGCCGACATCTAAGATTCACAAGCTCTGAAGAACAAAGCAGCAAGCTGACAGCGTCCATTTAAATGCATTTATCACTACAAAGAATGTATATTAAATGCAGTACGAGGAAGGTTACTGGTAAAGGACCCGTTAGACAGAAGTTCGAGCCAAGCCAATTAGAAAATGCCACCTGGACCTACGACTCTGTAAAAGATCTGCAACCAGGGAGTGGCGCCATTAATGTGGATAATAATAGGACATGCCCTATACTCTCAAGTTGTCAATTGCATTAATTGCAAAGATTTGGAAGATCATATTTGAACCGAAATAGGAACAATGCCTCTCTTCAACAAGCATTTTCCAAAGATCTATAAATAAAAGGATGGAGTGACCATGAAGACTACTGAAGCTTCGAAATATTCACAACAAAATCTCTCAAGTTCTTCATACTCCAAGCTCTTATTAAGCTCAGTCACTCAACCTTCGAGAATCATTCAATCCATCAAGCGTTCAAGCTATCAAGTTCAAGATTGACTTCATCACAACAGTTGAAGAAACCCTTTTATCTTTTAACCATTGTGTTGTGTGCGCTAGGTTGTTTATGGTGTAACTTAATTGAGAGGATTATATCCTTGCTAAGTGTGTAGTCTAGAAGTAGGCTACTTACCCTTTGTGGGAGTGTACCCTTTGTGGGTTGTGGCCTTGAACTAGAGTCTGGGATTCTAGTAGACGTAGTTTGTTAGGAAGAGGTTTGTAAAGCGAGACTTGTAAATCGAACTGACCTAACAAAGTTCCTCCTTGAGAAGGAGTAGAGTGGACGTAGAAGACTTACATCACCTTTGAACAACTATAAATCATGTGTGTTTATCTTCTTTCATTTACTTACTACATTACACTTACCTTGCCATACTTATCTTGCAGTACTCATCATTAGCATCCTGCATAAAAGACTTTAAAAAGAGCATGCTTGTAAAAGAAAATTGTTTTCCAAAAAGAACTCTATCAAGTTTATTCCATTGCGTACTGTGAAACCAGGTCAGGAACCTGATCAAGCATATTGCCAGGTTACTGATCTGAGTCAGGTTGTTGCACTCTTTCTTGAGTCAGGAACCTGTCTTTTAGAAAAGATTTTAGAGTTTGCAAAATCGATAGAGGTTCATTCACCCCCCCTCTGAACCTCTGACCACTTGGGACCAACAAAAAATCTCGTCAAAATCAATTGTTTCTTCCTAACAATATCATTTGGCAACTAATCTTGTTTTCTTTTTTACAACAAGTCCAGAGTTATCTAATTTAACTTGTTCTTCAACACCAATTTTGTTCCAATCACTCCTTAATGATCAGGTCTTGGAACCAGCTTCTATACTTGATTTCTCTCAAATCCATTTAGTTTTTCTTGCATAGCTTGAATCTAGTTATTGTCCTTTAGTGCTTCTTCAACACACTTAGGTTATATTTGAGAGATAAAATGGGTAAACATAGCTTCATGAGGTCTTGATATTCTTGTTCTTACTCCAGCATATGGATATCCTATGATGAGTTCTTTTAGATCATTTCTGAACCATGTCCTATCTGATTCAAACTCATGTTAGGGTTGATGATCTGTTTCATGTTGTATTCTCTCTAGTTGCTATATTTGTTAGGTTTCTACGTCATAACCTGAACTGTTGTATCTTTGAGTTCAGGTTCTTCTGAATCAACTTCTGCATGCATAGGAATATGCATTCCTTCAATGTATGGAATGATGTTATCTTTTATCTTTAACTGTGACATATCTTCCTTTAGCTTTTTAATAACAGTTGTATCATATCGTGGTTCATCAAATACTACATGTATTAATTCTTCAACCACCAAAATTTTTTGGTTGAAATTTTTGAAGGCTTTGCTTACTAATAAGTATTTCAAAAATACTCCATCTGATTTGGCATCAAAGGATCTTCAAATGCTCTTTTTCATTTTTTAGAATATAACATATGCATCCAAAGATGTATAGATAGGATATGTTTGGTGTAAAACCATACCAAACTTCATAGGGAGTTTTTTCATGATCTTTGTTGATAAGGTATCTGTTTTAGGTATAACATGTTATATTGGTTGTCTGAGCCCAAAATCTTTTAGGAATGACGGCTTCTGTAATCATTGTTTTTACTTCTTTTTTGGGGTCATATTCCTTCTTTTAGCAAGTCCATTATATTGGAGAGTTCTTATTGTTGAATACTCATGACATATTCAATTCTCTGAGTAGTAATTCTCTATGAACTTGTTTGTGAACTATGTTCCTCTGTCAGATCTAATCTTCACAATGCTTAGGCTCTTTTCATTCTGTAACCTTTTCATAAAATCAGGCAGCCTATCCTGAATTACCGGCTTCTTAGCTAAGATGATTGTCCATGTAAATCTTGAATAATCATCCATAACTACAAAAGAGTACTTTTTGCCACTCACACTACTATATAGGTTCCACTAGTCCAAAAAGATCAATGTGAAGAAGATCTAGAATTATGTGAGATGACTTTAGGACTTTGACCCTGAATGAGCTTCTGACTTGCTTTCCTTTCTAGCATGCTCCACATACACTCTCCTTCTTGAAAGTCAAGTTTAGGAGTCCTCTCACTAGACTTTTTTCTTGCCAACTTGTTGATGTATTTGAAGTTTAGGAGGCTCATTCTCTTGTATCATTTCCAACTCAACTCTGGTGAACTTTTAACACTAAAGCATGTTGGCTGCACTATTAAACTCCAATATGCTATGTAGATGTTTCCTCTTCTTGTTCCTATAAGCTTCACCTTATTGATCTAGTTATCCTTGATTAAGCATTTGTTTAGGTTAAATTCCATGAAGTACCATCTATCAAAGAACTAACTGATACCCAGAAGGTTGTACTTCAATCATTTCACATAGGATACTTCACTGATGTATGAATTTCCTCTAACTAAACTTTTTATACCCTTGGGCTTTCTCTTGAATGATCTTCAAATACCACCTCAGAACCTTTACATGGTTGAAAGTCTTTCAAGGCTTTCTTGTTGTCAATCATGTGTCTTGAGCAACCACTATTAATGTATTATCCTTCACTGCTGCTTCCTGACAACTATTCCTCATCATTGTCTTCCCTCTCACAGTCCTTGGCCATCAAGAAAATTAATGCTTCTTCATCTGATGTTGAACTGTCACTGTCACTCTCAGAAGATTTTTACTCTTTTGTTTCTTCCTTGGAAGAGCTTGTAGATTTGGTAGCTTCAATTTCTCCAAAAAGAGCTATAGGCTTTTGTTTCTCCTATTTTCTCTTTTCCATTGTTTGGTTCCTTTGTTCTTCAGGGTATTTGTGATCACTGAGACAAGGATAGTTTCTAGTATAGTAGCCTTGTTTTTATGCAATTATAACATAAATAAGAGCAAATTGTACTTGAGTGTGAGTTGGTAGATACATGTGGGGTTGGAGGCTTCCTTTTTAAGTTTTTCCTCTTTTATTGTTCTTCATGAACTTCTTGAATTTCTTCAGAAGTAGTGCCATATCTTCTTTTACATCCCCTACATGCAGCTCAATCTGTCTATTGTTGCTTGCAACTGCTGCATTCCTGGAGGATCCTGTAGTGAGTGTTGTAACTTTGATACTTGTCTTATCAAGTTCTTTCTTTCAAATATTGATGTCGAATTCGCATACTTTGAGGTTAGAAAACAAGTCAAAGGTACTCATGGTCATTAGATCTATGGACACTCTCATGGTTGTGGTCTTGCTATCCCATTATGCAGGTAGAGCTCTTAGCACTTTCATGTTTTTCTCCTTTTAAGTGTAGTGCTTCCCTAGAGCTTCTAACTTGTTTACAATGTGTGATACCCGAGTTTCTTAAGAACTTCATGCAGTGTATGCATCTTTTATTATTTATGTGTTAATTGTGATCTTGCATAGTTATAATCTGCTTTTAGATAAAATTATTTATACCCTCTTACATAATTAACGTTGAGAAAACCTTGTCATAATTAGTTGGGACTTTAATGATGTTTGAGTACATATTGTAAATTATTTGAATCATAATTCTATAAATTAAGTATAAATGATGAAAGGAAAATAATTATAAAATTTATTATACACATGTATACCATGTAAATATAATATATATAATATCACAAAAACTTATGTGCACCAGTTGCACAAAAGTGAAAATTCGTGCAATCCATACAGTTATGTTATAAATGTAGTACCTTTATGTACAAATATTCGTACCTTTTAAAATGAACATGCATAAAGGTATTACATTTATAACATAAAGGTACTACATTTATAACATAAAAGTATAGATTGCACAGTGCAACTGGTGCACAGAAGTGTTACTCATATAATATATATACAATATAAAGACTAGTCGTGTAGTACATTTATAGAAGATGTTGATATCATTAGTTGGTATATAATATATATACATATATATGCATAATATATATATGATATAATATATTATAACATATACAAGCTTAATGTATGATAGAAGTTTGCATGACATTAATAAAAATAATAATATAATAATAATGTGATAAGTGATTTACAAATGAGTTCGAAACCAACTAATTTAATATAATATTATTGTAATAATAATATTCATATAACATTGTAATAAAGAGAAAGATTCGAATTGAAGCCATTAAGAGGCGGTGGGTTTGACTATATATGCATTTTACATTTCTGCTCTTGGGGAAGAAAATACAGAGCACCACCTAAATATATACGGTATATGCTCACGTCTAGCAATTATATCCTAACTATTAGATTTAATATCAAGAAAGTTTGAGAGGTGATTAGAAGTTGATACATGCAGAATCTTCGGAATTTCAGGCAAGTGGAAATTTATTTTAACTACAAAGCATAAAATAGTATGTTGTGAATTATTGGTGTTAATTGATGGTACATGTATACTAAATATTTTATGAGACTTGATTTGTTGTTCAGTTGCTATCGTAAAATAAATGAACATGTGAGTTCGATGATTGTTATGAAATGAATTTGATAGTTGAATGGTTATTGTGGAATAAAGTTATGGGTCTTAATAATGATGTGTTTTGACAACAAAGGGATGAAATTGGTGCTGTGTGTGCAAGGTGGGTGTTGTGTGCACAAATTTGGTGTTGTGTGCGTAAGAATTGTGTTGTGTGCACAAAATAATTTAGAAATGAACTAGTTGAGTGTTTGAGTGGGAAAATAGAGATGAAATAGGTGATTCGAGAAGTGGATTCAGGAGAAGAAGTTGTAAAGAATCATACTATCATACCTAATTTCTACTTACTGAGATTTATCTCATATAATTTATACTTTGTAGGTAACCATGATGACGTGTAACGTGATATACATTTTGGGCAAGCTATGGACCTCCTGTAGGGTTTTGAGCACTCATGTACATAGATGATGACCTGTTGGGTATGATGCTATTTTTGATTTTAGATATTAAGTCTCGTTTGGACATGTTCTATATTATATAATATGATACGTGCTAATGGGTTAACATGAAAAATTGTTTGTGAGTTGCTGATTTGTTGAAACTTCTTCTATATGATTGTGAACAGAGTAGCTTTGGGTATGAGATAACATTAAGTTAAAAAAATGTAATAATAAATAACAGGATTTTAGATTGTGTTATATTTAAAATTCACTTTATGTGCGATTGAGTAAGTGTGGGCGTGACATAATGGATGTAAACCTTAAGTCCAACTATTTTAATAATTCATCAAGCTTCATCTCAAATAGCTTAAACAAGTGTATTGCAGTGGATATTTTGTTATTCTTGGTGAGTTCTATGCCTTCACATATCTGCTCCAACTTATCCCAAATCTCTTTTGCAGTTTTGCATGTCTTCACTTTGTTGAATGTTTTTTTATCCATAATGATGAACAAGACATTCTTGACCACGTTGTCCAGGTTAGCTCTTTATTGTCCTCCATTGTATACTCATGTTGAGCCTTGATAAGATAATCTACAGGTCGAGTGCTCCTATAATCTAGCTTTTGTGCTCTAAGCCTAGTAGGAGGTGCGGGTACTGCAGAAAGTCTTAAAGGCTAACCTAGATAGGATCATTGTAACTCACATAGAGTTATTGCCAAACACTTGAAAATACACACTCCTAAGCACACAAACTAGGGTAAAAGTATATAAGGGTTTTCTTCAACTGGTGCTGGAAGTAACCTTTGAGATTTCAGAATCTTGATAGAATATTGAATGCTTCTTAAGGTTAAGTGGCTGAAACTTGTAGCTTTAAGAACACTTAGAACTTTTAAGATTTTTCTTGCTCGAGGTTAGAGAGTTGTAGTTTCATTAATTATTTTAGTCCACTCTTTCTCTATTTATAGGTGAAGGATTATGTCTGTTGAAGGAATGCACAATCCTTGAATTTGAATCATCTTCTTAGCTGTGGAGCTCGCATTAATTGCCTCTTAAGGCTTGACATTAAATTGTTCTTCTCTTGCATTACATATTATTAAATATAGTTATACTAAGTTATTTATATAGTCTATTAGGTAATGTGTCTACTTCTTACCGGTTCTCTGTACTGCAACAATCAGCTTGTTGCTACTAGCTAGTTTTTAACTCATTGAAATGATAATCCTCGGACTATTGTTGATCTTCTGCATATATAATTGTTATTAGAACCTTAGAAATTTATTCTTCTTACCTTTTCAATCTTCGAGAATGTAGCACATGGTTTCTACAACCTTGTTTCATGCAGTAATACAACATAGTGTTCCTCTGTTGTATCTTACTGCTTACAACTCTTCTGTGTTGTATCTTCTTCTTGCTTACAATAGTTGTTATCTTACTTCTCTTGCAACAATTCCTCACTTGATATTTCAGCCAATGTATCTAAATTTCCTCAATTCTTCAACCTATTCTATAAACTCAAATGCTAGTCTAATTTCACTTAAACAATGTGAAAAATGAGGTACTTTACTTTCTTTTTACACTTGTGTTTTGTCTCATCAAAATGTAAACAATAATTTACTAACAATGTCTTTAATGTGTAGCACCTATTTCTTTTCACGTGATAATTCTTCTAGAGGTGAAACTGATTCTGATTCGAGGGTGAATCGTTTCGAGGATGGAAAAAATGGTGGAGATGAAACTGCAATGTTATTTCTTGATAAGATTGATTGTTTATCAATTCATAAAGCCCAAACCCGTAACTCATATTAATTATGTTTATGTTGATTTAAGAGTTTTGCGTATTTTTTAGGTATTCTTTTGCAATAATGTTGGAAACTCTAGTTAGTATAAATAGTTTTTCCTCATATTGTGAGAGGCTGAAATTTTGATTTAATAATATTATAGTTTTACTCCCTTCAACAAAGGCACTATTCCTGGTACACGTAGTATCATTGGAGCCATCTTCACTATTCTTGATCTTGTTTCTTCATTGTTAAAAGCTCGCTGCAACATAAATTAGTAAAAAATATTACCCAACAACACATTTACATTGTCTCAAATCCACAAGCATTTTGGATTAAAAAATTCATTATTACTTCATTAAATTTTAAAACATGTCAATAAAATAATGTAGATAATACTATTGATAAGGATTTCAATACATGAACAATGTTAAAACTTTTAGAAAATTTAGCAAATAACGAGAGTTTTGGAGAAGATGAGCAAGAGCTTTTTTTCATTACTAATATTTCACCCACGCAATGCGTGGGATATTATTTAGGGTTAATTACAGAAAATATCACAAACTTAGAGTTTAGTTTCAATTACAACATGAACTTTTGACTATAATGCCAAAAACATCCAATTTAACACATGTTTCAATTCAGATAAATTTTGACTTTTCGGGCTCCAATTTCTGATGTGGAGCCCGAAATATAAAATTGAAACACAATCATCATCCTAGTCATCAACCCACAAAAGATTAAAAAAAATTAAAAAGAAAAGAAATAGAAGAAAAAAATAATTTTTTTTTTACAACAGCTCGATAATTTCCTCATTCTCCATCTTCTTCTTCTTCCTCTTCCTCCCCCTTCTTGTCACCACTGACCATCCTCCTCTCATTATTATTTTTATTCTCTCATCTCATCGTCGCCACCCTTTCCCCCCTCTCACATTCGTCATCTTTCAAAATCAAATTGTTGGGTCCCAAGTGGTGGTTAGAGGTTCAGAGGGGGTGAATGAATCTCTGTCGATTTTGATAAAATCTTTTCAAAACTCATTTTACGAATTGGTTCCTGATTCCAAAGAGAAACAGCAACCCGACTCGAGTCAGTAACCCGACACAATGTTGATCAGGTTCTTGTCTCGAATCACAGTACGCAGCGGATTAAACTAAGATAGTGTTTCCTATTTTGCAAACACGTTTTCTTTTTGGAATATGATTTTAGCAAAGTATTTTTGACCAGGATGCTTATGACAGATGCAACAAGATAGATATGCAATGAACACAACATGCAGTCAAAGCAAATAAACACTTATGGCTTATAGTGGTTCGAAGGTGGTGTAATCATTCTACGTCCACTCTACTCCTTCACTGAGGAGGAACTTCGGTAGATCAGTTTGATTTACAAGTCTCGAGTCTACAAACCTCTTCCTAACAAGCTATACTTACAGAATCCTAGATTTTTAGGTTACAACCCACACAGGGTAAATAGCCTATACAAGACTATACACTTAGTAAGGATATAATCCTATCAACTAAGTTACACCAAACACAACCTAGCGCATACAACATAAATGGTTAAAAGTATAAAAAGTTCTTCAACTGGTGTGGAGCAATCTTGATCTATGAAGTCCTATGACTGTTGCATGTTGCTCCTTGAAGGTTGTGTGGCTTGAACAGGCATGAGCTTTTAGGAGCTCTGGAGTATTTCTGATTTTCCTCTCATCACTGTTCAACGCCTGCTTCAGTCAGCCACACCTTCAATTTATAGATCTTGAGAATATATCCGTTGGAAATGTATCCGTTGAAGGTGAACACTTTCCCGTTCTGAATTGAAGCTTCTGTTCTCCAAGATCTTCTTCTGTGTTCGCATTAAATGCTTTTGAGATATTCTTGACATGTGCATTTAATGCGCCCACAATCTTTGACTTTTATGCAACTGTTAGCTAGTCTGGTTGCCAGATAGCTTCCTTCCCGTTTGAGTTGCATGGTCTTTTTCGTACTGCATGGGTAGGAGTAGCACTTGTCTTTCTACAAGAGATCCATTGGCTGCTTCCTACTTCCTCTGTAGATTGTTGTAGCTCGCTCTTCCTTGCTTGCTTCAGGATGTTGTTCTATTCCGCTTTTTGTTCGCTGCCAGGATTCTGTTTCCTTCTCTTCAGCTTTCTGTCCTGCGTCAGCTTTCTATTTTAGCATCCTGTTTCTGCTACGGCATCTTGCTGTTTCTTCCATGTTTGCTGCTCTTAGAAGATAACTTCCTGTTTCTTCTAAGGTTGGTTTTCCTTAAGATTTGGAAAACCATTACATGATCTCAACTATTTATCTGATCATGTAATTCGTGGAAACTTACTCTAGCAAACTATATTTTCTTATTAGCAACCTATTCTGTCATATTAAGATAACCTCAGAAATTTCCCAACACAAACCTTAAAATTAAAATCCAAATTTTGAAAGTTGATATGAAAATTGAAGAGTTCAAAACAGATGAAAATTATAAATCAAAACATTTTTTGAAAGCTTATATATTGGAGAGCAACATTTTTAAATCAATTTGTGAAACCATATGCAAAAACGAGAATCAATAAATGAGTTTTATATTGGACTCCTGAACGTATTTCAATTGATTTAACTAAAAAAATTAATAATTTTATGTAAATTGACATGGGTATGTGTTTAGTTTTGAGTAAAGGATCGTTTTGGTACCAATTTTGTGTATTTTGGTTGAGAAATGAAAAAAAATCAAATTTTGAAAGCTTGATGACCAACAATGGAGTTTTCTGGCTGAGATGGGTAGAGGGTAAAAGATGTTTTGGTGGATTTAATGGTTGTTTTGCTGAAAATTTTGAAGGGGAAATGATTTGGGGTTTATTGAAATTCATTTTGTAAAGTTTGGTAAAAGATGGAAAAAAATTGGAATTTTTTGACGGTGGTCTGATGACGGCGAAGTGGCAGCGTTGGCTAGAAGAGATGCAACAATTAAATTTTATTTTTCAATTTATTTTTATTTTTTGCTTTTCAATTTTTTTTCTTTTTTAATTCCACGTGAGCTGAAGATTGGACTTCAATTTTACATCTCGAATTCCACATCAGTAATTGGAGCCCGAAAACCCCAAACATGTCACGAATAGAAACAATAGTTAAATTAAACATTTTTTATGTTACAGTTAAAAGTTCATGTTACAATTGAAACTAGACCCTAAGTTTGTGATTTTTTATGTAATTAACTCTATTATTTATTATGGTAGTATATACAATTAATATTAAGATAATGAAATTGCATAAATTAAAAGATTATAACATGTAGAATATACAAATGTAGCTTTTTAGTTTTACTTCATAATTTTAGAAGATCGTTATATGAAGTTGAGTTTTGATGAATTTACAAATGTAGCTTTCATATGTCATGCGTTACAATGATTGTCATAATTTTAGTTAGATTTTTTATCAAATGTTTGTTTATAAATTTTTCTTAAATAATATAAAAATATTATATTATTTATTTATATAAATAAATAAAATATTTATTTATTTATTTATTGTCATTTTATTTTGCATAGTGAAATTTGAAGTATAATATTTTATTTAGAATACACATTTTTTAACAATAATATTTTAGTTTGCTATTATAGCAGAAACTACTACAAATAAGTTTAAATAAAAAAACTCAAATGCACCAAAGTTTAAATATATTTATTTTCATATTTTGCTTTTATATATGCATTGTAAATAACATTTAAAAATCATAAAAATGATAAATTTAATATCTCATGAATTAGAAAAAGAATAAATTAAAATTTGAAATTATGATTTGAGTAAACAGAAAATCATCACCCTCGCCCCTTCTAATTATAAATAGGATACAATAAATAAAATTATATAAAACAATGATAAAAATATGAACTTTGTTATTGATAATTGTACACAAATAAGTTTACTTTGTTTATTATTTATTGAACATATTAAAATGTGTTTTTTTCAAATAAGAACCTATTAGTGAATTATTTTAGTGATGAAATTGTTCGCAAATAAATTACTGTATATATTATTTATAAACAAACCTATAAAATATACATGTCAATGTTTTTTTATACTCCATCCGTCACAAGTTAATTGTCATTTTAGCATTTGATATTTGTCCTAAAATATTTGTGATTATAGGAATCCAAGAAACATTGTCCTTGTTTTTTTCCAAATTTACCCTCATTTATTCTTTCTTAAATGTTTTATTATCTCAAAATAAGTATTAGAAATATAAAAAGGAAGAAAAAAAGTTATAGGTAGATCGGTCATTTTGTAGGTCTCATTAATCTATGTGAAAAGAAGTCAATTAATTTGGGATGGAGAGGTATATACAATATATATATATATATATATATATCAAATAAATATCATTACAAAATAACTAATTTAATATATTATATATTAAAAGCAAATTTAAAATGAAATAGGCATGACTTTTGATGCTGTATTTTCTCTTTAATCAAATTTCTCTTTTTGGCATGTAATTTTGAACGAGAAAATTGGACCTGCTATTTTTAGCTATGGTTGTTGATGTGTAGAAAAATATGCATAATTTGATTGGCTTGATCTAAAGTTCTAATGCATTTTGTGTGTTTGCACTTGCTATTTTACTACACATTTTCATTATGTGTTAAGAGAATCCCAATCTTCGATTTTTTTTATTTAGGCTACAATTTTGAAGAAAAAGTAAAGAGGAGAAATGACGGCAGATTGGAGAGAAGGCGGAGGAGAGTAAAACGGCAGTAGTAATAGGAAAAAAACCATGATTGTAAATTTTGAGATGCGTGGCTAATTTCCTTACGCTAG
The DNA here is from genome assembly GCA_946896805.1 of Scutellaria galericulata. Classification (NCBI taxonomy): domain Eukaryota; kingdom Viridiplantae; phylum Streptophyta; class Magnoliopsida; order Lamiales; family Lamiaceae; genus Scutellaria; species Scutellaria galericulata. The sequence goes on from OX335794.1 coordinate 8,185,897, forward strand.
TTCAAAGGGATGTTGAACCTTTATTCTTGATATACTCCGGATGATTAGTAACGTTTTCTTAATTTCTATCTCTTGAATGATTTATGTTGCTTGGTTAATTGTTTATGATATTGCATGATTTGATTTAGCAGAGCCCGTTAAATTAAATTGTTGTGATATCTATTGCTAGAGTATAAATCGTAATCCGTAATTGTTATGAATTTATATTCCTTAGTAGCAAGAAAAGTTAGATTCGTTAGGGCAACACATCTCTAGATTATCTAGATCGAGCTTGTGAATTTGGAGTCTAGTTCGTCCTATCGTCTTAGAGATAAATGCGTTCATCATACTAAATCTATAGGTCGTACCTATTAGGTTGTCTGACTGAACAGAGTTTATTAAAAAGCTTGTTTTAATAGACTAAACTTAAGAGACGATTTGCATTAGTAGAGCTTGTTAATAATCTAGGGATGGGGGTTTGAGAGATAGATTGAGAGAAACATTATTAATTAATCCACTCGATCAAGAATAAAAGGGGATACTGAACTGAGAATTTGTACTTGTTTATTAATTGATTGTTGTTGTGACGACTAGGACTTGACGATGCATAATTTGATAACTAAATATTTAAACCTCTAATTATTTGTTTTATCTTATGTGCGTTTCAGAAAATTAATTACATGCATGTTATAATCTAAGTTAAATACTTGGAAATTTTTTTTGGAAAAAGGAAAAGTCAATAAAATAATTCGTAAATGGGTTGAGATTAAAGAGACCAAAAAATTGAACGAAACGCCGGAAGAATGGATTAAAACGGAGTTATATTGATACCTCAAATTAATTAATATCATAAGAATGTTTAGTATAAAGTTTAAGGTTAATGACAAGATTAATGAAATAATATAAATAACAAAAATTATAACATAAGTAAAAGCATACAGTGAAATTAAGCATAAGGTAATAATGCTCCTTCTTCTCTCTAGATTTTCCGGCGGCCGGCCGGAGCGCCGCCGTCGCCGGATTTTTACTCTGACCAAAACCTATCGAAACCTATGCCTTTTCGAAGCTTTCATCGAGCCCGTTCTAAATCCGTGCTCGGAATCGCCATCCGCAACTGCATTCGCCGGAGAAGTTTCGGTTTCTCTCTCTAAAAACCCACCTCTTTCTCTCTCTTCGTTCTCGGCCATCTGGCCACCGATCGAGGCAATTCTTGAGCCTAGATTATAGTTCTCGCCGAGCCCGTCTCGATTCTGGGCTCGGATCGTCGATCGGCCGGTTCGATCTCCGGCATGCAGCGGTCAAAGTTTCTGCAAAATTGAGCTTTCTCTCTCCTCTCCTCTCTTTCTCTCTCTTCGACCTCTCTCTCTCGTCTCTCCCTCGCTGCTGCGTCGCCGTCACTGGTAGGGTGTGTGTGAGTGTTGGTTGGGGGCGGCGCCTTGAGCGCCGCCGTGCGGTGGAGTCGCCGCGGCCGGCAGTGCGCCGCCGCGGCAGCGAGAGAGATGGGTGTGTGTGTGTTATGTGTATATATGGTTGTGTTTAGGTGGTGTTTGGGGTGGTGTTTGGGGCGGCGTTTCTGACGCCGCCGTGGTCAGAGATGGCCGGTGCTCGGAGCGCCGAGCAAGGTGGATGTTGTAGGTGGTGTCAGCCGGCGGCGCGGGCCGCTGGCGATGGAGTTTTTGGAGAAGGCAGTGACGGGAGGGGGGGGGGGTTTTGGAGGCAAGGGTATGGGTTGTGAATTAGATTAGTCCAGGGGCCATTTTGCAAATCCTGAAAGTTTGGGGTTCTCTCAGTTTCACCCCCTAAACTTTCCTTTCGCTCTTTTTTGTCCTAAAACTTCTGGAAATTATATTTCCACCCCCAGAACTTCTCTTTGACTTTCACCCCCAAGACTTTTGAATATTGCATTTCGACCCCCAGAATTTCTACAAACTTCACTTTGACCCCAAAAACTATTCCGAGTTTACAGTTTTGCCCCAAAACCCTAAAACACTCTGTTTGACCTCGTTTCTCACCCGTTTTAACCCATTCTCGTTTCTAAAGCTTCCTTTTCGAATCCTCTATATTTTCCTAACCTCGTTGGGTTATTTTCCTTTCTTATTTCATTGTTTCTTTCTGAGAGTTTAGTATAAACATTTAATTAATCTAATAACCTACGTTGTATGTTTGTAGGCTCGAACGCTTCAAACTCATCTCAAAGCTAAAAGATAAGAACGTGAAAGTCGCACCGCCCAGGCTTAGGTGGGGGTAACTTCTGAATTAACATTTAATCTTACGTGTTATGCTGAGTAGTCGCATGCTAAGATTTTGGATAATTTATGTTATGATGATAAGGCGATATATGTTTTATGATGTGATAATATGCGAACAGAAGTATGATACGTGAATTATTTGATATCAGCATGCTAGTAGATATTGTACATGTCTTGTTTATGTGCCTTGATTATGTGCTGTAATATAAACGTGATGTTGAGGAAAGGATAAGGATATGTGATCATATGAGCTTGTTGGGTAATTTTAATATGTTATGAATGGACTAGGTCGTCCGTAAAGGTATCGATTTCGTCAATGGACTGTGTCGTCCCTTAAGGTACCGATATTATGTAAGGACTGGGTTGTCCGTAAAGGAACCGATGGGAGAAAATCCTATATTGAAGGGATAAGACGGGCTGTACCCGCACCTTCTAGACTGGGTTGTCCGTTAATGTACCGAATTGCCTGTTGTGCATTCATGTGTGTTGTGTTTAACTGTTGTTTTTGATTTGTGATTGTTTAACCTATTTGTTAATTAATTTATGAATTTATCTCCACGGGGTGTATTTTAAATGCACTCACCCCCGCGTATTTTCACGCTACAGGAAGTAATGGAAACAGAGAAGCAAACGACAGGGTGGTCATATCAACTATGTTCTTTTTCCCTTGTCTTTGTGATTTTGCCTCTTTTAAACAAAGTCGATCGTTTGTAAAATTGAAGTTGTTCTTTTATGTTATGGATCCTGATGTTTTTCCTTTGTTTCGTGTATTCAAAAGTTTCCAAGTTTCTGTTTCAAACGTTGTTTAAAATCTATAGTTATCTTTTAAACATGTATCTTTAAAATATCTTTCTATTTTTCCCTTTCTGTTCTCTTTCTCTCTCTCCACTTCTTCTTCTTCTCCTGCACGCCCGGGTTGAATCTCTGATAATTGAAAAATGTATTCACAACTCTTTATAAAATAATAACATTTTTTTTAGATAAGGATTTTTGGGGCTTGACACTTGTTCATTTAATCTGTTTTTATCTTTGATTGTTGCGTAGTAGCTTGTTAGGTTTTTAGTTTAATTTGATAATTTCCCAACCAATCCCCCATCTAACTTGTTTATTTATTGAGTAGTTAGCACCAGTGAATTTAATTGATTCCTCTGTTCTCTGTGGGATCGATCCTTATTTGCCACTTCTACAAGTTAGTTGAGGGTAAGAAGATTTATTTAATTTTACGTGTCTCGACAGCACGATCAGTTGTATTGGATATTGGCGTGAGTTTTAGAGTGAAAAAATCTTTTCATGTTTAATTGATTTGATTATCATGGTTAAAAATTAATTAACAAGATTAAAAAGAAAAAAACAGGAAAAAATTAACAGAAAAATTAATATATAAAGTGAGAGATATGTGTCATAAGAAGGCCTACCCGGTGTATACACTCCTGGTGTAGTGTCAAGCACTCTAGGACGAGCATTGTCTATATGTTAAAAATATTGGTATCGATTTTTTTTTAAATATACTATTTAGCTATTCTAGAAAGAAGAGTATCATCTGTGTTCACCAATATTGATAAAATACCAATATTTTTAGCTTTTGTACCCATGGCCCGACCCGGCCACCCGCCACTCTATTTATTTATTTCTACCTTTTTTTTAACCTTAATCTCTCCTCCACCACGGCTGTAGTTTCTCTTCCCCATCATGCTGTTATTCTTTTTCTCACTCTTCTTCGTATGGCGTCTTCAACATTTTTATTGTATCATCTTTTTCTCATTCTTCAATTCACAAATTCACATTTATGGTTTTTTCTTTAAATCACAATTTCATGTTTATGATTTCTTCTTCTTTCTTTTAGTTTATTTTTCTTCGAATCATAATTTCATGTAGTTATAATGACTGTTGCATCCATGGAGTATCCATAGTATATTTCAAGAATTGATATGAGAGGGTTTATATGCGTTGTAGAAGTTATTGTGGCAATTCATGAAAGTCATTTCTGTAATTGTCTCTTTGCGGCAATTCTTGAAAGATGACAACATATGTCTTGCTAAAATTATGGGAACAAGAAATATGCATATGCATATACATGCAATACCTTATAATATAAATATATAATACCACAAAGGTAAATATGTGATATCTTAAAGTTATTTATGTAGTAATTTGAAGGTAAAAATGTAATATCTTAAACGTGTGTATAAAATAATTTAAACGTATTTATGTAATACTTAAAGATAAATATGTAATACTTTTAACAATAAGCATGAATACCTTAAAGGTAAATATGCAATGCCTTAAATGTGTGCATATGTAATAACTTATACTATAAACATTAATACTTTAAAGATAAATATGTAATATCATAAAGGTGCATACGTAATACATTATACTATAAGTATTAATACCTTAAAGGTAAATATATAATCCATAAAATGTGCACATATGTAATACCTTATACTATAAACATTAATACCTTAAAGGTAAATGTAATACCTTATACCATAAGTATTAATACCTTGTAATATCTTATATATAAACATTAATATCTTAAAGGTAAATATGCAATACCTTAAGAGTATACAATTAATATCTATCACTAAATGAACAATTAATACCTTTCGCAGAAGAAACCATATGGAATCAAGTGGTGCGTGGCGCACACCAACTATGGTGTGCCCACGCGTGGGGGCGCTTGGGCGTGCATGGGGCGGCCCACGCGGTGGATCGGGTTCGGGGCACAGATCTAATATCTATGTACCTAGGTATATAAGTTTTTGACTATAGAAATATATGTTAATGATTTTAAAATTCTGACAAAAAAAAAATTGAAATTGGAAAATATTAAATATAGAGCACCAAAATTGAAAAGCACATATTTGGTTGTTAAAAATGAAAAATATCTTACATATATGACCAAAATTGAAATAAATCCTTTTTTATATTTACTAAAGTTTAAATTTCTACCTTCATGATATTTTCAATATCAAAAATAGCATAAGATATTGGTATTAATATATTTGTCTCTAATTTGAAAAGAACAAATTTGAGAGAATGTTGGGAAATTCAAGAAAAGATTGATAAATATTTTGATATCATATCAACTGATATTTTATTAGTGATATTCTTCAAAAATATTTACCCCTATACTGATCACGAATATTAAAAATTTTGACAAATATATAGGTAATACAAAAACTTTAAACTTTGGTATATTAATATTCTTGAAAAATATAATTACTCCTTTATTAATCACGAATATTAAAAATTCTGAAAAATATGGAAAATTTTTTAAACCTTCATATCAGTACCAATGAATTTTTGTTTATATACTAATGGATGAATGAAAAAAATTGAGCATGATGAGTCGTCGAGTTAATTGCATTTCTGAAGGATTATATTAAATATTACGTTAAGGATGAAATAGTAGTTATAGTAATCTAAAAATAATTAAAAAAAAGGAAAATCTGGCTAGCGAGATCGTGGTTGGAACTTGGAAGTATTAAAAATCTACATATAAACATAGCTTTGTTTTTTTATTATAAAAGTTGAATATATAAAGAATAAAAAGATTAGTCCTTTAGTGAATTTTATAAACATCTCGCGGTCCACGAGCACGGACATCCAAAATAAATAGGTCCAGAAATGAATGATCCCTTAATTCTGAGACCACCATGGATTTCCTGATAATAGTCCTTGCTCTACTCTTCGCCGTGACCTTAACCCATGCCTTCCAAATCCTCTCCAACAGAGGCAAAAAGCTTCCGCCGGGGCCCACGCCGCTGCCGCTGATCGGAAGCCTCCACCTGCTGGGCGAACTCCCCCACCAATCCCTGGCAAAACTCTCCAAAACCCATGGCCCACTCATGCTCCTCCGCCTCGGCCTCATCAACACAGTAGTCGTCTCCTCTTCCAACGTGGCCAAGGAAGTGCTGCAGAAGCAGGACCTCACATTCTCAAGCAGAAACATCCCTGATGCTATCCACGCTCACGACCAGTTCAAGTACTCCGTCGTCTGGCTTCCCGTGGCGTCGCAGTGGCGCAACCTCCGCAAAGCCCTCAACTCCAACATGTTCTCCGGCAGCCGCCTCGACGCCAACCAGCATCTCCGCTGCAGGAAGGTGCAGGAGCTCATTGCTTATTGCCGGAAAAGCAGTCTGAGCGGCGACGCGGTGGATCTCGGCCGCGCCGCCTTCAGAACTTCCCTTAACTTGCTTTCCAACACCATTTTTGGAAAAGATCTGAGCGATCCGTTTTCGGATTCGGCTAAGGAATTCAAGGACCTGGTGTGGAACATCATGGTGGAGGCCGGGAAGCCTAATCTCGTGGATTTCTATCCCTTTCTTCAGAAGTTTGACCCTCAAGGAATACGGCGTCGTTCGATTCTACACTTTGGGAAGGTGATCGAGCTTTTAAGTGGTTTGATTAATGAGAGATTGGAAAAGAAAAAGGTGGAGAGCGCAGAGGCGGCGAGTGATGTAATTGATGTTCTCCTCGCCACCACTGAAAGCCCCGACGGACTTGATCGTACTCACATCGAACGCTTGTGCCTGGTAATTCTTTTTTATTTTTGTTTTTTTTAGTTTCAAACTTACATATTTATGGCTATTTCGTATTCACCACTTGTTTTAATTGATATTATTTGATATATATAGTGTTCTTAATTATTTTGAATTAGAAAATTAAATATATAGTGAAACAGAAAATGTACCTGCAATTTGGCAATTTGGTCAAGTCCTTTCATAAAATTAATGATGTGACGGCAATTTGGCCAAAATCATAAATTTGGTAGGAAAGATCTAAATGTTAGATAATAATTTCGGTTCCATCCTCTAAAAATATTCAGGTGAGTAGCACATTATTCAATTTTGTAAACATTGCATTTTATCCTGTGAAAAACGTGAATTCACGAATCAATTTTCTTTTGAATTAAAAAAATAAATAGGATCTATTCGTGGCGGGAACTGATACAACATCGAACACAGTGGAGTGGGCGATGGCAGAGGCTCTGAGGAACCCAGAAATCATGAAAAAGGTGAAAGCGGAGCTGGCAGAGGTGGTGGGAAAAGGGAAGTTAGTAGACGAAGCAGACGTGTCCCGGCTCCCATATCTACGATGCATGGTGAAAGAGACGCTGAGAATCCACCCACCGGTGCCATTCCTCATCCCACGCCGGATCCACCAAGACGTCCAGGTCCTCGGCTACACTGTGCCGAAAAACTCACAGGTGTTCGTCAACGTGTGGGCGATCGGAAGAGATCCGGACATGTGGGAGAACCCACTGGAATTCAAACCCGAAAGGTTCATGCAATCAGAGGTGGACATGCGAGGAAGGGATTTTGAGCTGATTCCGTTCGGGGCAGGGAGAAGGATTTGCCCAGGATTGCCTCTAGCGGTGAGGATGGTGCCAGTCATGCTGGGATCGCTGTTGAACTCCTTTGATTGGAAGATGGATGGTGAATTGGATATGGCAGAGAAATTTGGGATTACACTGCAGAAGGCTCACCCTCTTCGAGCTGTCCCCATCATCCCTTTTTAAATTCTATAATAAGGCCAACTTCAATTGCCCTTTACCAGGGGCAAGCCTTTTTCAATGCTATTACACTCCTCTTTATTTTATGAAAACTAATATTTCTACTAATGCATCATACGGATTGCCATATTTGTAGTTGGTACTAAATGTTTGTTTCTTTAAATTTTTCTCAAATATTTGTTACCAAAAAATACATCTTGTAATTAATATGTGATTTTATTAAAAAAAAATATAAGGAGAAAATATTTTATTAGTTTTTATAATTACACATTAACATGTAGCAACATATTGAAATTCTTGGTCAACCATTGCAAATTAATTAATTCAAATATTTCAAATCCAAGAAAAATTACACGAGTCAATAAAATAGCCTAAAATCTATTGATATCTATTAAAAAATTATTGAAAATTAAATTTAACTAGATATTTAATACATGTGGACTGCGACAAATAGGCCAAAACATTATATTTGTTAGTAATTTTTTCTCAAATAATCCTTTTTTTTTGTCATTTTAAATTTTTTTATTAAATTTCTAATTTTATTTATTATCATTTTTACTATATATTTCTAATTTTTTCAAGTTTATTTTTTATTTAGAACACCTTTTTTTTTTTTTTTAATTATCACATTTTAGTTTACTACTATAGTACAAACTACTACAAATCAATTAAATAAATAAAAAAGAAACTTAAATACACCAAAGTGTAAACATTTCATATTTGATATATATATTTTTTAAATGCAAATAAAAAGTTGAAAACCATTATAAAAATGGATAAAAAATTGCATAATATCTCTTGTATTAGAAAAGTATTTTTGAAATGAATAAGTCATTTAATTTGGAATTATGTTATGTTTAAAAGATAAATGATCGCACCTCCATCTCCATCGAAATTACCAAAAACAAAATAATAATAATAAGAATGAACAAAATTACAAATAAATATGATAAAATGTTAGATACCTCATGGAATAAAACAAATTGGAACTTAAGAAATTATTTAATTAGAAATTGTAATTTATTTTAAAAAAAACCCTCACAATATAAAATTACAAGTATGAAATGAAAACTGATAATAAATGAATTTATATATAAAAATGATAATTTGATACATAAAATGAATTTTAAAGAAGGAATATATTTAATTTAGGATTATCAAATATATAACTTAAATACCTATTTAAATAAAACATACGGATCCCTACCTAAATCGGACGGGATGCCCTGTTACACCCACATGTTACATCACCTATTAGAGCATCACAATTGGGAAGAAGGTGATGTGATAAAATTTGCTACCCAACTTTTCGAGGTAGAAGATGGTTGGGGAAGATGGGGTAGAGGTAGTGTAACACCCCATTCTTGTAAATTACTGTAGGATATCAGAGTTTAATAATTTTTTTTTTCCGTTTGGGCATCCAGATACTCGATAAAACATGTATTTTTAAGGTAATTTAAAACTTGCAAATAAAGATAAGTCAATTCGAGCATCCTTGTTTTATAAAACGTGAATCGTACACAGCGGAAGGAAATATATTTTCTTTATATTTATACAGCTAAACTGTACAATCTTGCAAACTAGATTTCCCAAAAGATTTCAAGAGCACTTTCTATACAATTAAATATTATAAAACCTCTTTCATGACCATCAAAACTCTTTCGCAATTTTTAAAACATCGGCTACCAGCATCCACCGTTTACATTCCACGCTCAAGGATTTCCATAAGCTGAAAATATTTTGACATAAAAAGGGGTGAGTGTATGAAGACACTCAGTGGGGTGAGACTTGTGAGCAGTTAAAACATAACAGGAAACATAGACATATAATACATCAAGCACATAGTTGCGGGTCTGAGCCGCCTTGGAAAACTTTGCGGTTCTGAGCCGCTGTGAAAACATTTTTATCTTGCGGAACTTGCCGCCAAATACGTCTTGCGGAACTTGCCGCCAATTTTACATATTTAACAATTATAAACATATCACTCAATAGCACATAAATGTGGTTTTGAGGCTGCCTTTGAAAATACGGTTCTGAGCCGCCATGAAAACATTTTGTGGGGCACTGAGCCCACCATGAAAACAATTGCGGTTTTGAGCCGCCATGAACATTGTGGGGGCACTAAGCCCACCATGAATACAATTGAATTATGAATGATTATGTGTGGATGACTCAGAAGCAAAATGTGTATTATTATTTATTTTAATAATTAAAAAAAATCAAAAAATCAAAAAAAAAATTGCAACCCTATCCTCTTTCTCTCTCCTCACACCGCTCTCTCTCTCTCTGCAGATTCACTGTTCACCGCTGTTTTCTTCACCAGTCGCCGCCTTCCACCATCGCTCCATCAACAGATACACCGCCATCTTCTCCTGCTCCACCCCCTTCTCCCCTTCAATCTCGCCGCCGCCTCAGCAGCGAAGCCATCTCCACCGCCAAGCTCGAGCACCGCCATCTTCTTAATCATCCACACCGCCGCTCTGCGCGATTCCGGCGAGTTCCACTACCAGACACCACCGTTTTCATCTTCTTCTCCGTAGCAGCCCTTCTCCATCTCCGGCGGACTGTTTCTTCTTCTCCGTCCACTGCTTTGCCACCGCTGCTACTCATCTTCTCCTTTTCGCAGGCCAGCCATTTCACACTTCGCCACTTCTCTTCTGATCCTTCTCCAGCCGCCCATCTTCTCCATCTCCGAACAATACACCACCGCTTTCTTCTCCGCTCCTCACCGTTGCCGGACAGCTGCTCAACCGTCGAGACCACCGCCGCCGACAGCTGCTTCTCCCTTTCACCGTCAAAATAATTGTGGAGAAGAAAGGGGTTTTTGTTTTCTTGTTTTCTAATTAATTTTGAATTAGGTAGTGGGGCCCACTTAAAATACACATGACGCCTGGTAATTAATTGCAAAATTCCACGTCAGATAATCACTCGCCACCTCATCAAATTAAGCCCGAAAAACGGGCAATTTCAACCCAAATAAACAATTTGGGCTGAAATTGGGCAATAATTGCTAATTTTGAAAACATAAAATCCTACATTGCCATTGATAAAAAATAAAGTCCTAAATTGTCAGCCCGTAAAACAGAAAGTCCTAAATTGTAAGCCCGAATTCAAAAAGGGCAAAATTGCCACAGGACAAACATAATGGGCGGTAATAATAATAAACTCTTATTTAAATTATAGGTTCTTTCCTTCACCTCAATCAAGTGGTAGCTTGGGAAAACTGCTACGTTTCAGGGAACTAGTGTGGTCCGTCGTCTACGCTTCCTATAAGGAAAAAATTAAACTTGCAAGGCAACCTAATCTTGCAAAGTAAATTGCAAATGTAAAATCCCTTGCCAACTGGAAAGAAAATCGTCGTTGCTTATTTTTCTCGTCTGAGCTCCGATTTATGATCCAGAAAACCCATAATGAAGCTCTCGGTGTGAATATTACCTCTGTGAAATCTCAAGCCCATCCGATTTTCGACCGTCTAAGAATTGCCCTTGCAAAAGGCTGAAATTCACCGTTGCGCACTGCACTGCCACTCTGTGCCCCGACGCATCTTAGGCTCCTCAAACGGACTCACCTTATTGTGAAACTTGGTAGGATTTCTCTCAACATATTGAAGAATACCCCATACGAATAGTTTTAGGAAACTCTTTCGTTAAGACCTTCTGCTCCGCGACTATTTCCTGTTTGGGTGCAGAATCGCAGCCCCGACTTCGTAAAATTATTCCTCTGTCGTCCGACCTCGGATGGCCACCAAACTTGGTGGAGACCTTCCCCATACACCCTAATATATGCCATAAAAACAGTTTTCCGATCCAATTCTTGAAAGTCCCTGAAACGACATGTCGAACGCTGCCTGCGCACAATCCTCGGCGCAGGCCCGATCACCCAAAATCTGCTGTGACCAGCCCCTTTCCGTTGCTGCTACCCCCGTCTCTGGCGACCCACGTCCACACCCAACTGACCACCAGACTTCCACTTATCTAGACGACCCACAAACGCACACACAGCTACACCACAACTCAGCCAAAAACAGCACGAAGGGCGCCCATCGGTCAGCCCCGGCGTAGACTCGGTGCATCCGCAGACTTCTCCCGGCGCGCACACAACCCTTTCCCAACGCACCAGACCTCTCCCGATGCGCACCAGACGCTCCCAGCACGGTGCCCAACACCAGCCGCTGCTCCCGGCGGCGGTCGACAGCCCACCTGTCGGCGCATCCAGCACCGTCAACCCTTGATGGCAGCAGCAACAGCAACGAACGGGCAGCAGCAGCAGCGACAGCAGTAGTAGCACACAGCAGCAACAGCAGCAGCAGCCGCCGCGGCAGCCGACGCCGGCCCCGGCGCGTGCAACACCCGCTGCCACACCTGGCTGCAGCCCGAACTCCATAAGCGCACACACACACATACATAGGTAGAAAGGCAGCAAGAGCAGGGCCGCAGCGGCTGGAGCAAAGAGAGAAAGAAAGGGAGAGAGAGAAGGCTGGAGACGTGAGAGAGAGAGAGAGACCGGTGGAGGAGCTATGTGCAGCGCTTTCTCTCCTGGCTTTTATTTCTTTTTCTTGCTTTTATTTTCTTTCCATCTTAGTGTGAAACAAATTGAGGATATGGTGTGTTGTTGGTGAGAGAGGGTGTTTGGTGGCAGGTGGCGGGGGTGTTTGATGACTCCCTTTGCTTTAAATTAGTTAATTACTCCATCTCTATACTTAGTTAGCTAATTAATTAGGCTTTAACTAATTAATTCTTAGTTTAATTAAGATTATCACTTAGTTAAATCTTAGCTTAATTAAGATTATCCCCTAATTAATTACTTCTTAGCTTAATTAAAATTATCACTTACTTAACTAATTCTTATACATAGTTAATTAATTAGTAATTATATATATATATATATACATCATTACACCTTAGTTAATTAATTTGGGGTGTTATAGGTAGAGGAAGAATAGAGAGGGAGAAGGATCTCTACCTATGGAGAAGAAGAGAGAAGAAGGAAAGAACAAAGAAAGAAGGAGAGAGAGAGAGAGAGAGAGTGCTTGCACGCATAGAAAAAGGAAGAGAAATCTGGCGCGTGACATACAACGCGAGTAGGCGTGAGGTTCGCACCATTTATAATTTTTTTTATTGCTTTCGAAATTTACTGTAGCAAAATTTTTGACTTTTAATATGTTTTATTAATTTATGAATTTTCAGATTTCAATTTTGGCCTTTATTTATTGTCGTTCTTTTTTTTTTCTTTTCCATTCTTCAAGCCAAAAAAGGTACTGCACTTATTGAAATGCCCGTTTATAGCCGTTTAGAAACAGCTATATATCCAATAGTTAATTTTTTTCTATGTTAAATTGAGAATCTTTCCACTATAAATACATGATCTAATTCAACAATTTTTTATCACTTTTAACAATTTTCAAATACCAATTTCTGCACACTCTTACACATCTCATTCATAGAATGGATAAAGATTCTTGGATGAATTGGTTTAATCCTTCCAATTTCGTAGAAATAACATCTGCTCAAAATAACAATATTCATCCTCAAAATTTCAACATCCTGTCCTGAAGATGCTAGTTCCCAAAATTTTCCAATACATCCTCCAAAATTATCAGAAGGTCGAAACTTTCCCCTATATTATATGTATCCACCGTAATTTCCCTTCATGTGGCATCCTCCATATGGAGTTCCTCCGACCGTAGGTTCAAACTCATCAAGGAGATTCGGTACAGATGGACCCGGCACTAAGAAAGACTCTCCAACTCCAACTTCTCAAAGATCATCTCCTTTCTTACTACAATGCTCTCCAATAGGCCTTGAGAATATCAACCTCGTTGCCGATCTTTCAAGTGCCGAAGAGGTCAACACTCCTAAGCCACCTCAAAAGACAATGTACTCTCATGCAAAAAACAAGCTTCTTGTAAGTTGCTGGCTAGATATTAGCATAGATTTGGTGGTAGAAAATGCTCAAAAGTTGCAGCAAATGTAGATTCGGATTGCTGATGCGTACCACAACAATCGTCTAGCCAACACATCATTAAAAACATAGGTCGTATTGAAGTCACATTTTTATACCCTTTAGAAAAAATGTAAATGGTTTAATGCAATCTACATTAAGGAAAAGAAGAATTGGGGGAACGGTTCAAGTGATGCAGATATTATGGTAAAGGCAAAAAAAGTGTATGCACAATTCCATGAGAAACAAGGTTTTAAGCATGTGGGATCTTGGATCGTTTTGAAAGATAGTCCCAAGTTTGTAAATCTAGATGATGATTCTCGTGGTACAAAAAAAGATAAAAATTTCCGTGTCTGCAGCATACAGTTCATTTACCAACACCGAGTCAAGCACTAATGAAGATTCCAATATAGCGCGCACCCATCTAATGGGAAAAAACGGCTAAGAAAATGGCAAAGGGTAAAGGAAAATCAAACGACGTCGAACAAAGTTGAAAGAAAATTGATGAAAAACTAGCTTATTTAGAGTGGTATAACACGACAAAACTATCTGCAATAGTTAGTCTTGCTAAAACACGTGAGTACAAAATCCTCATGAGGGATACCTCAAAGATGACGGATGAATAGCTACGTATACATCTCCACATGTGTGATCAAAATAATTGGGGCTTGTAATTTTATTTACCTGTTGTTTTTATTATGTAATTTCATTCCTTGTTGTTTTAATTAAGTGTGTTGTAGTTTCCTTTAATTTTATGTAATATAATTTTCAACTTTTATGTAATATATCTACTCCCGTTATAAAACTAATCGTTGGAAAACTAGCTGTTAGAAACTAGATGTTGCAAAACTAGGCATTGGAAAACTAGCCGTTGAAAAACCAGCGGTTATAAAACTAGTCGTTGGAAATCACATTATATATTGGTTTACCACATTTTCAAATTTACCACTACACAAATTCATTGTCCTTTTCACTCATTCACAATTTTATTTCCAAATTATCAAACATGTCTTCATCTTTGAACTCATTCTCCGACGAGAGCGATAGTGTCAGTCTCATCGAGTTCATAATGGATGACACAACCGATAAAGAATATTTGGTGTTACTCCAACAACAACAGACACTTCTCGACATACCATAGAGTTCTTCTGGTATAACAAGAAAACGAAGAACATATGTGGAGCGAGATCGTGAGGGGGCGCACGCTAGACTTTTCAATGATTACTTCTAAAAAAAAGAGAGGATGTTAAACACAACAGCAAGAAAACTGAGGGCGAGTGGTGTTAAAATCATTCAATAAGGAAACTCAGATTTTTGATTCAATTTTGGAAAGAATCAAAATATTTCGATTTAGCTCCAATAAACAAATGATCATGAAGATCGTCATTCTATTCTCGATTGCTATTAGAAAAACAATTTGAAAAGATGAAGGTTTCTTCCTCGCAACGAAGATAACATGTTCGAAGACAATTCGGGTGAGCTTTTCTCCATTTTCTGTCAAAATTTTTTATATTAGTTTTTTATCTCACATGCTTGGGAGCATGATTCCGTCTCTACGATTATTCTTCACTGATTTGTAAGAAAATTCATGTTCAAATGATTTTCTTTTAATTGAGTACACCAAATGTTCGATAGAATTCCTGAATATTGACGAGAATCCCGATCACAAGGAAACTCCAGATTGACTTTCCATGTTTATCTCTTGTGTATTTTTATATATTTGTTATGATTTGTTTCCTTATACATCTAAAACTCCATATGTATATATTGCCACTTTTGTAGGCCAAAAAGATCAATGAAAGAAATTATTTTTCCTTACTGTGTTCTCCTTTAACATGGTATCTTAAGCCAAAATTCGACTGCCGTCGTATCTCAAAACCCTAGCCCTCATCGGTCACATCTCAGCCTCTTTTTCCCTCTATTCATGTCGTCGCCTGTCCTCTACTCATGTCGAACAACGATACTGCCACCATAGCCGACGCTAGCACCGTTGCGGCTATTTCTCCCTCTCCTCTAAAGCTTAATCACACTGTTGCCCATAAGCTTACCCAGGAGAATTTTATATTATGGCGACTCCAAGTGGAACCTTACTTCCGAGGCCAAGGCCTCTTTGGCTTCCTTGATGGGTCTCATCCAAAGCCCTCCTCCACCAACGATTCTCCGTTACCGAACTCTCCGACATCTTTGTGGATTCAGCAGGATCAATTAATTTTGAGCTCAATTCTCTCGACCGTTTCTGAGGAAGTCCTTCCATATCTCGTTAACGTCACCACGACGAAAGTGACATGGGATACCCTTCAGTGGTGCTTTGCTTCACACTCACGTGCGCGTGCCACCCAAATAAAATATCACCTCACCACCATCAAGAAGGGCTCCTCATCGGTTGAGTCCTATTATAATGAAATAAGGAAATTGGTCACTACCATGGTTGCCATTGGTGAACCCTTACAAGCTATGGATCATATTACGTTTTTACTCAGAGGCCTCTATTCATCCTATGATCCGTTAGTTACTGTGGTGCAGACGCGAGTGGAACTGATCTCCCTTGAATCACTTTACGATTTGTTCACCGCCCATGTGCAACAGTTGTAGCTTCATCATTCTCCTTCGGCTTTGTATGCTCAACCGCAACACACTTAGTCACCTCACCCTAATGCGCCGATCCACCAATCCCAATCTCCATTTGGATGTGGCCAAAACAACAACAATCGTGGAGGTGGTCGTGGCAATCGGGAAAGGGGGTGTGGCCGAGGTGGTCCTCTCCAAATTTATTGCCAACTCTGTCGTGATATGGCCATACCGTGCACTCACGCTCGCATTGTTTTGATCCTGGCTTCACTGGCCCTCCTTCGTATAACTCTGCACTACAACAACACGCCTTCTCTCAACACCAACCTACTGTTCACTCCGCCACTCTATCACTTGAATATTACTCTTCTACAGCCACCTATGGTGCTTCACCCACCATATTACGTCTGACTTTCACGATCTTAATCTTGGTTCGACTCCGTACAGTGGTAATGATCAACTTCATATTGGTGATGGCTCCGGTCTTCAAATAAACAATATTGGTGATGCATCATTATCTCTCTCTAATGCTACTTTTCATCTCTCAAATATATTGCATGTCCCATCTATTGCTAAGAATTTAATTTCCATTAGCAAGTTTCAAGATAATAATGCATTTGTTGAATTTCAGGCCAATCATATTTGTGTTAAGGATGAAGCGACGGGGAAGGTTCTGCATCGAGGCAATTGTGAGGCCGGTCTCTACCCCATCCACTCGCCCATTACCACTATGCTCTTACCAGTGTCCGTGCTCCATTCTCCATATGGCACTCTTGTCTCAGCCATGCAAATCTAGGGACGGTTTCCTTAGTTATTAATAGTTCTTCTTTACCTAGCACCTCTAAATCAACATGAAGTATTTGTGATTCTTGTCAACTGACGAAAAGCCATCAATCACCCTTTCCACTTTCAAATTATGTATCTAAAACTCCTTTTGAGTTATTGATTATAGATGTTTGGGGACCCTCCCCCATTTATTCTACTCACTTCAATTGCTATATGCTCACTATTATAGATCACTTTACTAGATTTACATGGGTCTTTTTTCTCAAGCTTAAATCTGACTTCTTTTCTACCTTTAAAAATTTTTACTCGCTCATTGAACGTCAATTTTCTAAAAAAATGAAATCCGTATTGACGGATTGGGGGGGAGAGTTTCGCCCCTTGAGTGATTTCTTTCACAAGTTAGGCATTATCCATCGCCTTTCTTGTCCCTATACTCACCAACAAAATGGCATGGTGGAACGTAAACACCATCACCTTGTCGAAATAGGCTTAGCTCTTCTCCATGCTGCCAAAGTTCCTACTGAACACTCCGATGATGCCTTCCACACGGAGTGTTTTATCATAAATCGTCTTCCATCACCAATCCTTAAACACCAATCACCATATAACACCCTTTACTCCAAACCCCCTGACTACACCATTCTTCTCACCTTCGGGTGCGCGTGCTGGCCATGCTTTCGCCCTTACAATCGTCATAAATTGACCCTCGATCCAAATTATGTGTTTTCGTGGGTTACGACTCTTCTCATAAAGGATACCATTGTTTGACCCGTCCACCAATTGTGTCTATATCTCACGTGATGTTGTCTTTAACAAACAACATTTTCCTTTTCACTCACCTCACACGTCAACTCCTACTACTTC
The DNA here is from genome assembly GCA_946896805.1 of Scutellaria galericulata. NCBI lineage: Eukaryota > Viridiplantae > Streptophyta > Magnoliopsida > Lamiales > Lamiaceae > Scutellaria > Scutellaria galericulata. Next base: position 8,203,801 of record OX335794.1, read on the forward strand.
ACCATCCTCCATCGAGCTTCCCGGTTCCCTCACTCTTGCTCAATCATCCCCTGGTCAGCCTACTCCACTGCTATTACCAAACCCCACGCCACCACCTTCCCCACATAATACTCCTCCTCAATCCCCAGTTAACAACCCAACCTTTCCTACGTCCACTACCTCACTGGATCAGTCTAACGTTCCTCATGCAGAACAGCCCTCCGAGCAACGCCCTTGACACATAATGCAAACTCGTGCTAAGAACAACATTTATCGGCCCAAGCAATTTTCTAATGGCTCGATTCATTATCCACTCCCATAAGCTCTTCTTACTATAAATGCCGTGACTGCCTCTATCACCACTTGTTTTACCGAGGCCAACAAAAGTCTTAAGTGGCATTAGGCCATGCATGATGAATTTGACACGTTTTTACACAATGGCACGTGGTCTTTGGTTCCACCTCCCTCGACTGATCACATTATTGTGGGATGTAAATAGGTTTTCCGAGTTAAACACAAACCTGACGGCTCCATTGATCGGTATAAAGTATGTCTTGTCGCTAAGGGTTTTCATCAATAGTCGGGCTTTGATTTTGATGAAACTTTTAGCCCCGTCATCAAACATTCCACCATACGATTTGTTCTTGCCTATGCTATTTTACGCCAGTGGCCCATTCGTCAAGTTGATGTGTCAAATGCATTTTTACATGGTTATATATCTGAAGAAGTTTATATGCAGCAACCCCTTGGCTATATGCATCCCTAATTTCTGAATCATGTCTGTCGGCTTCACAAAGCTTTTTATGGTCTCAAGCAGGCTCCTCGCACTTGGTATTCTCGTCTCAGTTTGAAGCTCCTATCTCTTGGTTTTGCTAACTCTCAGGCAGATACTCGGCCGATCTGTATATTTTGGTCCTTATTTACGTCGACGATATTATTATTACTAGGTCCTCCACATCGGCAATTGCTCATCTCATTCATCTTCTTGGCGTTGAGTTTTCTATTAAGGATCTTGGCAGTATAAACTATTTTCTGGGTATTGAACTCCATTACACCTCTCATGGCTTATATTTATCGCAACAATGGTATATAATTGATATTCTTGCCACACCAGTATGCTCACCGCGAAGCCGGTCTCTACACCCATGTCGACGGCTTCTACTATCTCCTCCAAAGGTGTGGCCTTCGATGATCCCTCTCTTTATTGAAGTACGGTGGGCGTCCTTAATTATCTCAGTCTTATGTGGCCTGACATTTCGTATATTGTTAATAAACTTTTCCAGCTCATGCACGGCCCTACGGTTGATCACTAGGCTGCCACAAAATGGGTCCTTCGATATTTGAAAGGCTCTCACACTGTTGTACTTTTCTATCCCACACTCTCCACGGCCTCCCTCTCACTCCACGCCTTCGTCGATGCCGATTGGGCTGGGGATATCAATACTCGTCGCTCCACAACCGGCTTTTGTGTTTATCTTGGCAACTGTCCTATCTCGTGGAGCTCTTGCAAATAATAAACAATGGCTCGTTCTTGTAGTACCCCGGATCAAAATGAGCATAATTGAATAAATAAATATTTGAACCCCGACTTAATCATTATGTGCGTATGTTTTAACTGTTTAATTTAGTAAGTGCGTTTCAGATGCTTGGCTAACGCCGGTTTTAGATTTAGATGGATATATTTGTCGTGACATGGAACCTAGAATATGATTTTACCAAGAGATTCGTATCGGAAATACGAGAAAACAGAAACAAACTAGCGGTTAATCGGAGACCCGTAGTTCAACTAACGAAGGAAAGGGTAAAATTTTGATAAAAGGTAAAAATAAAAATAATATTTTAATGAAAGGTAAATTGAGATATTTTTGGTAAATAGTAACTTTTCAACGGTAAAAAGGTAAATTCCAAAATCTATAAATAGGGGCTCATAACTTTCAAAACTTATACGTTTTCAAAGCCGACGACCCGAGCGACGCTCGCGACGCGAACACGTAAGTTCTCTTTCTTTTCTTTTCCTTTACGTTTTTATTTTCCGCCGCCGCCGGAGTGCCGCCGCCGCCGCCGTCGCCGCCGCCGCCGGCCAGCAGTGGTGCTGGTGGTGGTGTGTCGGGTGACGGGTGCGCGCCGGGTTGTGCGTCGGGTCGGGCGTCGGGTGCGCGTCGGGATGTGCGTCGGGTCGGGCGTCGGGTGCGCGCCGGGTTGTGCGTCGGGTCGGGCGTCGGGTGTGCGTCGGGTCGGGCGTCGGGATGTGCGTCGGGTCGGGTGTCGGGTGCGCGTCGGGTGTGCGTCGGGTGCGCGTCGGGTGCGTGCCGAGTGCCGGGTGTGCGCCGGGTGCCGGGTGTGCGCCGGGTGCCGAGTGCGCGCGGGTGCGAGCGCCGGGGGTCCAGCGTGCGCGGGCGACGGGGACCGGGTGGCTGAGGAAACCCGGCAGCTGCCGGGTGATGCGCGAGCTGTCGGGTTGGCTTTCGCCCGACGCCGGGTACCCGCGAGCCCCGAAACACGTAACGCCGTACTTTCGATCCGTCGTGTCTTTAACGAGCGTTCTTCCGCCGGAACCTTTTACAGCTTTATTTATATTGTATTTAGGACCTAAGAAACACCGTAAATTTGTAGGCTTTCGTGGACTAAGCTTGAGGTGTTGAGTTGTCAGACATTCTGTCCTAGCTACTCACGCGGTAACCACTATACGAGGTGGGGGTAATTTCTAACTCTGGATCTGTTTACAGCTTTCCCTATTTGTGAAATATGATTGGGAATCTAAGTGCTGTGTTTATACTTGCTGTGCCATATTATATCTGTGAAAGGGCCGAGGTCCTCCGATCATGCATTCTGTTCGTCCCCTGCTATTTTCTACTACTCAGTGGAGGTGTCGTGAGCCTCTTTAAATGCACTAACGGTGAGATACCGTTATATAGGGTAAGACGGGGGAATCCCGCACCTATACGTCCCTTGCAATTTCTAATATCTGCTTTGCATATATCTGTGCTGTGACAACGTGACTGTAAGTTAGCTTTTCGGTATTTAAATTCTGTCAAGAGTCTTATGAGGTGGATGTTATCCCCACTGAGTGTATTCAACGCACTCACCCCTTAATCTGTACTCACACTACAGGAGATGAGGAAGCTGGTGAACCCTAGACGGAGGGAGATAGTGCTAGCTGTTGGTATTTCTGTTAAAATGTCATAGTTTAAACATTTCCGAACACGTTTTCAAACAGTTTATGATCTGTATATATCTTGGGGTTCTTATGAGGATGGGAGATCCTGATGTGTAGCTTCCGCTGAATATGATGTATATTATCGGTGAGAGACCGAATGATATCGGCCGAGGCCGAAGGTTGTTATGAGATGGTTTACTATCGTCCCTTATCTCTTTCTTCTGTTGTCCCTTGCTTAACTCTTTCTGTACGTGTTATGCGTCCCTTGCTTTTCTATCTTCACGCCCGGGTAAAACTCTGATATTTTTAACGAAAGATTTTGGGGCGTGACAGGTGGTATCAGAGCAGTTCTAATGATGAGAACTTGCTCGAATTGGTTTTAAAATGAGAAAAACGTGATTTGGAAAATGTGATTTGGAAATGAGGAAAAGGTTTTTAGAGCGAGTTTTAAAGTGGAAAAAATGTGATTTTGAAAGTGTGTTTGCAAAATGTGATCGGGTTTCCAGAAAAGTGTAAGATAGGCACTAGTCTCCCTCTATAGGTGACTCTCCCTGAACATAAGACTTACGGAATAAGAGTGTCTACTTGTTATGTGTCCTTTGGTTTGCAAGATATAAACTGTTAAGGTTTGATGAAGTGTTTATCTATTTGCATTTCTCATTTATACGATATAAACTGTATAAGTTTGACAGGGTGTTACTGATATTGTTCCACGATAAAAAGATCTTTTGAAAACCTCTTGATGTCACTATACTCGACACACTGCACTGAGTCACCGCCACAAAGCCGCTGACTGCAGCAGCGTGAGCTAGTGTGCGAGTATGGCCGTTCGCAGGAGTCGATGTCGTGTGATAGACAGTTGAATCTACCATGGGCCCTTGTTTATAACGGGGTGTACCAATGAGTGGGTTTTCTCAGTTCGTGGTTACGATATGTAGCACCGCTGTCAATACTCGAGGTCTATGAAGACCATGTGGAGAAGTTGATGACATGTTTCATGATGTATTCATGTGAATGGCGTATACAGGCTGGATATACGCTATCCTACATAATGAGATCATGGAGTGTTTATAAACGAATGACGGAGAATTTATTGAGATTATAAAAGATCTATGGAATAAAGTTGTCGGTGCTATGTTACCTGTTGTTTGGTTATCTTTTGTTATTGTCTGTTGTTATATACATTGTTGAGTTGCGAGGGGTAGATTATAAGAGTTAATTTTCGTATGACGTCTTTAGAACGATATGGATGCCGTGAGAGGAGACTTGGTGACCGCACTAAGAAGCTTGACCCGATATTTCGAAACCACACAAGCTGCATCTCCATCGTTGTTAGGAAACGATGCGAGCCCAATCCTTGTACAGTTCCGACGTTTCGATCCACCGACCTTCGATGGAACAGGGGAACCAATCAAAGCGGACGAGTGGCTAAAGTCGTTGGATCGACTCTTTGGACTTTTGGCATTCACCGAAGAGCAGAAGATCTCCTGTGCTGTGTTACAACTCACTGGAGAAGCCAGCCACTGGTGGAAGTTATACGAAAGGACTATGGCACCCGAACATAGGAGTACAATGTCTTGGGGAGTCTTTAAAGAAGTGATTACACAAGATTTTCTACCTCAGTCATACCGTGACCAAAAGGAAGCAGAGTTTATACAGATTCATCAGGGAAATGCTTCCATGGAAGAATACGAGAAAAGATTTAACCGACTGAGTAGGTATGCGCCCCATCTGGTAGACACGAATGCCAAAAGGGTCAGATGCTTTAAAAAGGGTCTTCACTTGGAGATCAGCTCTGTCCTGGCTAGTCAGGGTGACATGCCTTATGCCGCAGTGGTTGAGAGAGCTAAAGAGATTGCTTCTCGTCACCACTTAGACATGGCTCCATCCAAGAAAGCGGAAATAGTGATAGGAAAGAGGAAATTGACCGGTCTAAGTCAAGACTTCGATCAGCACAAGGTCCCACGGACTAGTAGTGCTCCGCTTCTTCCTACACCCAAGTTAAGGAACTCATGTTTCAGGTGCGGAAAACCTGGACATGTTGTGAAAGACTGTCTGAAATTTAGAAATCCATCAGCTTCAACATTGAGACCAAGGTCAGGGAGAATTCGGAGATGCTACAGATGCAGAGAGCCAGGACACATCTCAACTAACTATCCGAGGTCTCAAAACTCACCGCTAGATACACGAAATTGCTACCGGTGTGGAGAACCGGGACATATTATGGCTAATTGTCAGAGGTTCAAAAGCTCAACAGCTGCAACACAAAGGCCAAGGTCAGAAGCAGGCCAGGCACGAACATTCGCCCGCCCTCCCTAGCTCAGAGACTACCAAGAGATAGACTAAGGATGATGGACTTTTAGTTTATATATGTAATAGTTAGATAGTAGCTCGTACCTTGGAGTAGCGCCCGTAAACCTTTTGTATAATGTACGAGCGGCCCATCTTTTGCTCATGCATACAAGATACCAGTTCGACTTTTGCTAATCGATGGAATCTACGTTTTCTTCTCTCTTCGCATATCGTGTTTAATTTCTTTATCTATAGTGCTGATATGACGATGGATCTGTTGAAGCATGTTGACGGTAGGATAGTCGCTGAAACTTTAGAAGTTAGTATCCCCTCGAGGAAGACGGTAAAGACAAAACACTTGTACTGTTGTCTTAAGATTGCCTTCGAGGATAGGACGCTTCAAGAAGATCTCCACGCTCTGGAGATGAAAGATTTCGATGTGATTTTGGGAATGGACTGGCTAGAGTCCAACCACGCGGTAATCAAGTGCCGTGAAAAGGAGATAACCTTCGAGATAGATCTCATCCCTGGATCAGCGCCAGTGTCAAAGGCTCCTTATCGGATGGCGCCGAAAGAATTGCAGGAATTGAAGGTTCAGCTTCAGGAGCTGTTAGATAAGGGCTTCATCGGACCGAGTGTGTCGCCCTGGGGAGCACCGGTACTGTTCGTGAAGAAGAAGGATGGTAGCCTCCGGATGTGTATTGACTACCGAGAGCTGAACAAGAAAACAATAAAGAACAAGTATCCACTGCCTCGGATTGAAGATCTCTTCGATCAATTAAGAGGTGCTAGTGTGTTCTCGAAAATTGACTTAAGATCGGGATATCACCAGATGAAAGTCAAAGATGCTGATATATCCAAGACAGCATTCAGAACGAGATATGGCCACTACGAGTTTGTAGTAATGCCATTCGGGTTGAGTAATGCTCCGGCTGTCTTCATGGATTTAATGAATCGCATCTTCCATCCTTATCTTGACCTTTTTGTCATAGTGTTCATTGATGATATTCTCATCTATTCGTGCGACAGAGCGCACCATGAACAACATCTTAAAATCGCACTGGAAGTACTAAGGAAAGAAAAAACTTTATGATAAATTTAAGAAGTGCGAATTCTGGATGGACAAAATTGGCTTTCTGGGCCACATCGTTTCTGCGCAAAGGGATCGAGGTAGACCCTGAAAAAGTGGCAACTGTCAGCAATTGGGAAACTCCAACAAATGTGAAGGAAGTTCGGAGTTTCATTGGCCTAGCTGGATATTACCGAAGATTCATAGAAGGGTTTTCGAGAATCGCCACTCCGATGACACGCTTGACGAGAATAGATGTGACGTTTCAGTGGAATGAGCGGTGCGAGCGTGGTTTCCAGGAACTAAAGAAAAGACTAACAGAAGCACCAGTCTTAGTAGTTCCAGATATGTCCAAGGAATTCGTAATCTACAGCGACGCGTCCAAGGAAGGTTTGGGGTGTGTATTGATGCAGGAAGGAAAAGTGGTGGCATATGCATCACGCCAGCTGAAGGTCCACGAACAGATTTATCCGACTCATGATCTAGAACTAGCAGCAGTGGTACACGCCCTAAAGATCTGGAGACATTATCTTTATGGCGTGAAGTGTGCAATCTACACCGACCACAAAAGCCGGAAGTACTTCTTCGAACAGAAGGAGCTCAACATGAGACAAAGGAGATGGCTAGAGTTGGTGAAAGAATACGATATCACGATCCACTATCATCTCGGAAAGGTGAACGTGGTGGCTGATGCCCTTAGCAGGAAAGGGAAAGGAGTAGTAACATCGATGATCACCAATCAACTCCAACTAGTCGAGGAGATGTCGAAACTTAATTTGGAGATACTCTCGCCACCGATCAATATTAAATCCTGAATGGCAGCGTTATTTGTAACACCCACGCTGCGGGACCGAATTGTGGAGGCTCAGAAGAAGGATAAGTTTCTAAAGAAGATGAAAGCTCTGATGGATAAGGGAAGAGCTGAAGACTTTTCTTTGGCTATGGATGGAGCTCTAATCTTCAGAGGAAGGCTGTGCGTGCCTAAGAACGAGGAATTAAAAGAGGAAATACTCAAAGAAGCGCATTGCACACCTATAGCTGCACACCCAGGAGGTACAAAGATGTACCGAGACTTGAGGGCGAATTTCTGGTGGAGGAACATGAAGCGAGGTATAGGATTGTTCGTCAAGAAGTGTCTCATCTGCCAACAAGTGAAAGCAGAACATCAACGACCAGCTGGGATGCTAACTCCATTAGAGATACCGGAGTGAAAGTGGGAACATATAACCATGGACTTTGTGGTTGGTCTACTGACAACCAGACGGGGAAACCACGCCGTGTGGGTGATCGTGGACAGATTGACGAAATCCACCCATTTCTTGCCGATCAAGATGACTTTTGGACTAGATAGATTGGCACGGATATACCTGGAAGAGATAGTCCGACTACACGGTGTACCGGTTTCTATCACATCTGACAGGGATCCACGGTTCACTTCCCGATTCTGGCAGAGTCTGCAGAAGGAGTTAGGAACCAAGCTGTCTTTCAGTACAGCTTTTCACCCACAAACCGACGGACAATCAGAAAGAACCATACAGATCTTAGAGGATATGTTGCGGGCCTGTGTTCTAGATTTTCCCGGAAACTGGGAAGATCATCTGTGTTTAGTAGAGTTCGCCTACAACAATAGCTATCAATCAACCATTGGTATGGCACCTTATGAGGCCCTCTACGGAAGGAAGTGTCGATCACCAATATGCTGGGACGAAGTTGGTGAAAAGAAAATTCTGGGACCCGAATTGGTGGAACAAACAGTAGAAGTAATAAAGAAGATTCGAGACCGAATACGAGTGGCCCAAGATCGACAAAAATCGTATGCAGATAAGAGACGAAGAGAACTGAGGTTTGAAGTTGGGGACAAAGTTTTCCTCAAAGTGTCTCCCACTAAAGGAGTTCACCGTTTTGGAAAGAAGGGAAAACTGAAACCAAGGTACGTGGGACCGTTCGAAATCTTGGATCAAGTTGGGGAGGTCGCGTACCGACTAGCTCTACCACCGGACTTTGCTGGGGTGCACAATGTCTTCCATGTGTCTATGCTACGGAAATATATTTTTGATCCAAATCATATAATCAATCGAGAAGGCATCGAACTGGAGAAAGATCTGACATATGAGGAAGTCCCGATAGCCATCTTGGACAGAAAGAAACGACAACTTAGGAATCGAGAAATGGCTATAGCGAAGGTCCAGTGGAGCCGCCACGGAAGGGAAGAGGCAACCTGGGAGTTGGAGGACGAGATTTTGAGGAAATACCCCGACATACCGATCCTAGGTATACGTTTGTTTGTCTTTCTAAGTACGTGCTCAATTTCGAGGACGAAATTATTTTAAGGGGTAAGGGATGTAGCACCCCGGATCAAAATGAGCATAATTGAATAAATAAATATTTGAACCCCGACTTAATCATTATGTGCGTATGTTTTAACTGTTTAATTTAGTAAGTGCGTTTCAGATGCTTGGCTAACGCCGGTTTTAGATTTAGATGGATATATTTGTCGTGACATGGAACCTAGAATATGATTTTACCAAGAGATTCGTATCGGAAATACGAGAAAACAGAAACAAACTAGCGGTTAATCGGAGACCCGTAGTTCAACTAACGAAGGAAAGGGTAAAATTTTGATAAAAGGTAAAAATAAAAATAATATTTTAATGAAAGGTAAATTGAGATATTTTTGGTAAATAGTAACTTTTCAACGGTAAAAAGGTAAATTCCAAAATCTATAAATAGGGGCTCATAACTTTCAAAACTTATACGTTTTCAAAGCCGACGACCCGAGCGACGCTCGCGACGCGAACACGTAAGTTCTCTTTCTTTTCTTTTCCTTTACGTTTTTATTTTCCGCCGCCGCCGGAGTGCCGCCGCCGCCGCCGTCGCCGCCGCCGCCGTCGCCGCCGCCGCCGTCGCCGCCGCCGCCGGCCAGCAGTGGTGCTGGTGGTGGTGTGTCGGGTGACGGGTGCGCGCCGGGTTGTGCGTCGGGTCGGGCGTCGGGTGCGCGTCGGGATGTGCGTCGGGTCGGGCGTCGGGTGCGCGCCGGGTTGTGCGTCGGGTCGGGCGTCGGGTGTGCGTCGGGTCGGGCGTCGGGTGTGCGTCGGGATGTGCGTCGGGTCGGGTGTCGGGTGTGCGTCGGGTGCGCGTCGGGTGCGTGCCGAGTGCCGGGTGTGCGCCGGGTGCCGGGTGTGCGCCGGGTGCCGGGTGTGCGCCGGGTGCCGAGTGCGCGCGGGTGCGAGCGCCGGGGGTCCAGCGTGCGCGGGCGACGGGGACCGGGTGGCTGAGGAAACCCGGCAGCTGCCGGGTGATGCGCGAGCTGTCGGGTTGGCTTTCGCCCGACGCCGGGTACCCGCGAGCCCCGAAACACGTAACGCCGTACTTTCGATCCGTCGTGTCTTTAACGAGCGTTCTTCCGCCGGAACCTTTTACAGCTTTATTTATATTGTATTTAGGACCTAAGAAACACCGTAAATTTGTAGGCTTTCGTGGACTAAGCTTGAGGTGTTGAGTTGTCAGACATTCTGTCCTAGCTACTCACGGGGTAACCACTATACGAGGTGGGGGTAATTTCTAACTCTGGATCTGTTTACAGCTTTCCCTATTTGTGAAATATGATTGGGAATCTAAGTGCTGTGTTTATACTTGATGTGCCATATTATATCTGTGAAAGGGCCGAGGTCCTCCGATCATGCATTCTGTTCGTCCCCTGCTATTTTCTACTACTCAGTGGAGGTGTCGTGAGCCTCTTTAAATGCACTAACGGTGAGATACCGTTATATAGGGTAAGACGGGGGAATCCCGCACCTATACGTCCCTTGCAATTTCTAATATCTGCTTTGCATATATCTGTGCTGTGACAACGTGACTGTAAGTTAGCTTTTCGGTATTTAAATTCTGTCAAGAGTCTTATGAGGTGGATGTTATCCCCACTGAGTGTATTCAACGCACTCACCCCTTAATCTGTACTCACACTACAGGAGATGAGGAAGCTGGTGAACCCTAGACGGAGGGAGATAGTGCTAGCTGTTGGTATTTCTGTTAAAATGTCATAGTTTAAACATTTCCGAACACGTTTTCAAACAGTTTATGATCTGTATATATCTTGGGGTTCTTATGAGGATGGGAGATCCTGATGTGTAGCTTCCGCTGAATATGATGTATATTATCGGTGAGAGACCGAATGATATCGGCCGAGGCCGAAGGTTGTTATGAGATGGTTTACTATCGTCCCTTATCTCTTTCTTCTGTTGTCCCTTGCTTAACTCTTTCTGTACGTGTTATGCGTCCCTTGCTTTTCTATCTTCACGCCCGGGTAAAACTCTGATATTTTTAACGAAAGATTTTGGGGCGTGACAGTTCTAGTATTGAGGTCGAATACTGGGACCTTGCCACCGATACCATCGAAATTCAGTGGCTACTCTCTATTGCCAAGGATTTGCATCTCACTTTTTCTCATATGCCACAAATATGGTGTGATAATATTGACGCCACCTATCTTGCCGCTAATCATTTGTGTCATGCTCATACTAAGCACATTGAGCTTGATTATCACTTTATCTGTGAGAAAGTAGCTCAGAAAGTTCTACAGGTTCTATTTCTCTCTTCTCGTGATCAGATCGCCGATGTTCTCACTAAGCCATTGTCTTTGTCTTGCTCTACAACTTTACATGACAAGCATCACATGCATACCTTACCCATTCACTTGAGGGGGCGTATTGATGAGAATCCTGATCACAAGGAAACTCCAGATTGATTTTCTATGTTTATCTCTTGTGTATATTTTTATATATTTGTTATGATTTGTTTCTTTGCACGTCTAAAACTCCTTATGTATATATTGCCACTTGTGTTGGCCAAAGAGATCAATGAAAGAAATTATTTTTTCTACTGTGTTCTCCTTTAACACTGAATGAGTGAAAAACTTCACTGTGTGGCAGTTGTTAGTTTCTTGGTTATTAAAACTTTCTTCATGATCATTCTTGGTATATATCTGTAATTTAACTTCGATAAGAAGCATATTAATCAAATTAAGCAATAGATAATCCAATTATGATTATATAGATTTCGATAAGGACGCCATTGTAGTGAATGTAGAATTTGTTGAGGGTTGAATAAACATTGACAGACAAACCATACTTTTCAATCTGATCTCCCTGTATCCTCTTATATTGATGCAATTGTATTACAAAATGCATATTTGAATTTATTTTTCATTTGATTTTTTATTTTTATATTCTAATATTTTAAAATAAAAGTAAATTGTTGTGGCTATGTGATTACGAGCTAATCAGGCTATATACACTATACTGATAATTAGCATGAGTAGATGATTTTTTAAGCATGAGATTGTCTAAGTAATTAATAACTTTAATTAATTTTTATACTTTTTTTTTCTTTTTAGTTTTGCTTCTTGCTTTGATGATTTATGAATATATTCATATGTCATAATTCAGAGATTTTGTCTCAACTATTTTCGCGAGATTAACAATTCATGTTTCTGAGCAGAATTAGCGGTATTATGTATTGAAATTGTTAGCAATGTTTTTCTATTTATAATAAACTAATTATATAAGTTTCGGATGTAAGTTAAAAATATTCTAAAAATCTAAAATATTGTGGGATTATCGATGGGAGACAAAGATTCTGGTGATTTCTCTTTTTTATGTTTGCATATGAAATTTTGTTTGGTTACGGTGAATTAATGGTTTTTGCCGATGAGAATTGTCCACTTTATATTTGATTTGTTGCTGAATGAAATTGGATTTATGTTTTTTCTATTTTTTTTTGTTGTTCAGTTTTCACTTTTCCAGTTATATGCTATGTGAATTCCTACTTGTTTACTATCTCATGGTGAACCCATTTGTTTAGGCTCAAATTGCGTTTAAATATAAACTACTTAAAGTTTGGTCGTTTCTTTTCCCCTTTCTTTAGTTGCTTGGAATTTTTTTTTGGTAATTTTAAAAAAAGAAATGAAGTGAAACTAGTCAATGAGACTCAAAATTTTAGTAAAACTAGGAATCTTAGCTAAAACAAGTAGTCGATTGATTATCACTAGTAATTCATATGTTCTGCTTAATTAATTGATTGAGAATGGTTGGACTCGGCTGATTATCACTGGTAATTCATATATACTACATAATTAGTTGACTTGGAATGGTTGGGTGAATTAAGAAGGATAAAAACTAAGCACTACATAACTAATTGAACAGTACTTTAATTTATATGGTTGGAGGAATGAGAATTTCCCTATCTTGTGTGTACACCTTCATATATAAGTTATTAACCTAAAAGCTCAATGCATTGTTGTCTTTTTTTCTATCACTTTTTTTCTTTTTGGGCATCTTCTAGACATGTGTCATATTATGGAGTTAAACAGTTGGAAAACAAAGACCGTATTATAAGTTTGTAGACACATGAAACGAGACTTGATTTGTGATGACCAATATGCTGATATTATGATATCTCACAACAATTTACATGTGCAATTATTTACCTTATAATTTAAATTTAATATTAATATTTTTGGTTTATTCTACAATTATGGACAAAGATATGCCAATTGATGCTACTCCATGACGCAAATTAAATTTTGATGAGGCAAATCGAGAGAAAGAACTTACAAATGCAAATGGGGATGAACAAAAAAATGAAAGACAATTGAAAATTTTGATAGAGAAAATTCCAAAAATTGGTATGGAATTTGAGAGTGAAGATGTTGCATACAAGTTTTATAATGAATACGCAAAGGTAGCTAGATTTAGCATTCGAAAACACAGTGTTCATAAAGATAGAAATAGAAGGGTACTTGATAGAATATTTTGATGTGAGTGTCAAAGACGCAGATGAAAGGATAAAAGAGATGCAATGGTGATGTCTCATTGTCTAAAAACAAGAACAGGTTGTGAAGCAAGCATGAAGGTCAATGGTAGATATAATGGTAAATATAGTTTTGTCAATTTTATTACTGAACATATAGGCCATGACCTGGTGAGTCCGAGAAAAAGTCATATGAAAAGGTCACATAGGAAAATATCAGATGTGCAAGCTTCACAAGTGGACGATTTTGATAGCTTAGGGATAACACCAAAGCAGGATTTAACTTATTGTCAAAACAAGCGGGAAATTGTGAAAATATTGGTTTTACGTTTGAAGATTTCAAAAATTACTTGTGTTCAAAGAGAACTATGCAAATGAAGGCTAGTGATACTAGAGGGGTATTAGAGTCCTTGCAACAAAGACAGTTATCTGATCCTAATATTTTCTATGCAATTAAGGTTGATCAAGATGATCTGATTGTGAACATTCTTTGGGTTGATACACAAATGAAGGTTGATTATTCTTATTTTGGAGATGTATGTTTTGATACGACATATAGAAAAAATAAAGAGGGTAAACCATTTTCCATTTTTTTTGGCGTGAATCACCGCATCCAAACAATTGTTTTTGGTGCATCATTGTTGTGTGATACATAAACATATACACGGTTATTTGATACATTTTGTAACACCCTACCCCCATATGACGTATATATAACAATAAAATATTCATCTTGTAGATAGACCATTCTAACATTTCATTAATTCATATAAGTATAAAAATATTATTTAATAACTAATGTCATATAAAATTAAAATACACACCCAATATCTCAACATAAGACATTTCCATATAAAATACAAATCATGATACAAATGTTTCATAATGCAAAACGAGGAGGAGGAGAAGGTTGCACGAGGCATCAGCCGACCGACCTATATAACGTGGCGTCTATATATACAAAACCACGTCAAAAAGCTATAGAACTTAAAAAGATATATATTCGAGTTTTTATGAGTCGCAACTCAGTGAATATAAACCATTACTTTAATTAAATAACAATCATTAACATTAATCATAAACATATGCAAATACCACTATGTCCGATTTATTATTCTGTGAACTGCTCAAGTTTGGATCTGTCCCGGGATTTCCAATATGCCACTGTGTATATAGACCTATAGGTCTCCAATATGATTATGACCCGAAGGTCTCCACTGTGTATATAGACCCGTAGGTCTCCAATATGAATTTGACCCGAAGGTCTCCACTATGTATACAAATCCATAGCAAGACAGTCACATGCCTTTTTAATTTCGTGCAAATTGTAATGCAACACCACAATCATCTGAACATATGATCACATATACATTTACCAATATATCATTTGATCCAATGATAAATTCATATAAATACACATTTCTTATAGAGCACATCTAACAAACATTGCATATAAATCACATCACATTGCGTATAAATCACATGTACGGTTTATACTCACCTGGCTATGATAAGTAATTCGTTCATTGCTCTGGTTCCTCCTCCTGTTCTACAGCCCGTGATACTATATGATTCAATGCAATTTAGCCTAATTGTCCCCTTAATATATATATTTCTATTATGCAATGAAATGCAATGCACATATGCTTAATTAATCATGTTCATTATTTTCCCTATAACTTGAGTTATAAAATTCCGAGTCAAGCAGGGTAAAATTCTGTAGAAACTTAACATATAGCTCTACCACTTTCATCTTTATCATTTTTCATAATTCAGTCTCCAACCTGTATAGAATTAGGCTACAAACACAGCATAATTAACAGTTTTCAAACCGGGTCACTATAGACCAAGCCCTATAATTTTGACATTATCTCACTCAACATTTAACCGAGTCATCCACAGTTTGCTTTTGAGTTTAGCTAAGAGATAGGGCTATAACTTTCATGTTTTAAGTTTTTCCTAATTCAGCTTATAAAGCTACCAAAACATCCGATGAATTATGATAACTAGAGTTATATAGAATTCACTAATTTCTTTGTACCTTTTGGGAAAAATCTTGAGAATTTACTCCGATCAAATCGAAGAGTTTGTCACCACGAGCTACCTCTCAAAATCTGAAGAAAAACGGTGAAGAAACGAACCTGAATTCACAAACCCTTCTCTTTTCTTTATTTTCTTTCCCTGCTTGTTTTTCCTTTGTTCTTTTTCTTTTTCTCTTTGTTATCCTTCTTCTTTTTGCTGCACTTTCTTTCTTTCTACTTTTTATTTATTATACTCCACCGCTTCACCCCTTTACAAATAAGTTTGTTTTTCCTTTATTATTATTATTATATTATATACATACTTACCTGATGACTACATATATATAATATGCTAACAACATTTGTATATAATATATATTAATATTTTAATGTTAATTAACTAATCTTCTTGTATGTATATGCAAACACACGACTAGCTACTATACACATGCATTTATAAATAATTATTATAATATTATTATAATATTGTACTCATTTCCTTTATATGGCACATATATACGTGTACACCCATATATATAAAATAAATTCTAGAATTATTATAATCTTAACCAATTATGATCGGGTTTTCTCAACAATAATTTTGTGAGAACATATAAATAATATGAAATGCATATGATGCATGAAATGAATGTCAAATGACGTGTAGGTTTTGGTCGAGGATGTTACAATTCTGCCCCTCTATAAGAATTTTATCCTCAAAATTTGTTATTCCTCTATGCAATGTATCGATAAGAAGATTAGTTACCCGTGAATAAATGCGGATATAACTTTTTCATCTTTTCTTCTATCTCCCAGGTTGCTTCCTCTATACCATGGTTTCTCCAGATAACTTTAACCATTGGAATTTCTCTGTTCCGCAATTGTTTGATTCTGAAATCTGCTATCGAGACTGGTTCCTCTATGTAGCTTAAGTTTTCTACAATCTGTACTTCTGAATCCTGTAATACATGTGAAGGATCAGATCAATATCGTCGCAACATACTAACATAAAAAACATTATGGATTTGAGCCAATTCTGGAGGTAAAGCTAACTTATATGCTAATGGTCCAACTCTTCCGATGATATCGTATGGCCCGATATATTGAGGGCATAATTTTCCTTTGTTACTGAATCTCATAACACCTTTCCAAGGAGAAACTCATAAAAATACTTTATCACCAACCTGGTATTCCATCTCTTTTCTATGTTGATCAAAGTAGCTCTTTTGTCGGTCCTGTGCAGCCTTCAATTTACTTTTAATGACATCAACCTTGTCAATTGCGTTCTGAACAATTTCTGGCCTTTCTAAAATTTCTACACCCTCTTTATCCCAATATAATGGACTTCTGCACTTTCTTCCACATAACGCCTCATATGGTGCCATTCCAATACTACTGTGAAACTGGTTATTATATGCAAATTCTATTAATGGAATATATCTATCCCACAAACCTTGAAATGCAATAACACAAGCGCGTAGCATCTCTTATAACGTCTGTATAGTCGTTTATGATTATCCATCTGTTTGAGGGTGAAAAGTTGTACTGAAGTGTATTTAGTCCCCATAGCTGTTTGAAAACTCTCCCAAAATCGAGAAGTAAATCTCGGATCTCTATCAGAAACAATGGACACTAGTATACCATGGAGTCGTACAATTTCTCTGACGTACTTCTCTGCCAACTGATCTAATGAACAACCCCAACGTAATGGTAAGAAATGTGTTGATTTAGTCATCTATCCACGATTACCCAAATAGCATTATTCCCTTGTTGCATTCTCGGTAATCCTAAAAAAAAATCCATCGTAATCCGCTCCCATTTCCAAATCGGAATAGATAGGGGTTTTAGCATACCTGCGGGTGCTTGATATTTTGTTTTAACTTGCTGACAAGTAAGACATCTGGAAATAAATTCAGCAACATCTTTCTTCATTTTCGGCCATCAGTAATGTTGCCTCAATGTGTGGTACATCTTTATTGTGCCTGGATGCATAGCATATAGTGCATTGTGTGCCTCATCTAAAATCTCTCATCATAAATCATCAATGTCTAGTACACACAACCTGGTGCCAAACATTAATGTACCATCTTGTAACTCAAATGGTGTGTCTTTGCAGTGTCGCACCTGTTCAATAATTTCTGTCAATTTTTCATCTCTATTTTGTGCATCTTGTATTCGCTGTCTCAATACTGGACGAATCTCCAAGGTAGCAATCAATACTCTATCTGCATCTAACCGTAGTCTCGTGTTCAAACTTCGTAGAGCAATCAAATCTGAAAATAGAGTCATATGCATATGTGCCACTATACAATCGGACTTCCGACTTAATGCATCGGCTACAACGTTAGCCTTTCTCGGATGATACTCTATCGTGCAATCATTATCCTTCAATAATTCCATCCAACATCTCTGTCGCATGTTCAATTCTATCTAACTCATCAAATACTTTAAGCTTTTATGATCGGTAAATATCTGGAATGTCTCTCCATAAAGATAATGCCGCCAGATTTTTAAAGCAAATACCACTGCCACCAATTCTAAATCATGAACAGGATAGGAAATTTCATGTGGTCGTAATTGTCGTGATGCATAAGCAATTACTTTCCCATTCTACATTAGAACACAACCAAGTCCTTGATGTGAAGCATCATTGTAAACGACAAATCCCCCAGTACCTGTAGGAATTATGAGTATCAGTGTTGTAGTTAAACGGTACTTTAACTCATCAAAGCTCTGTTGGCATCTGTCATTCCAATGAAATGGAACATTCTTTCGTAGTAGTTTTGTGAGTGGCGCTGCTATAATAGAAAATGCTTCGACAAACCGTCTGTAGTATCCAGCCATACCAAGAAAGCTTTGAACCTCCGAAACTGTCATCGGCACCTCCCAGTTTACCACTGCTTCAATCTTTCTAGAATCAACCTCTATGCCTCGTCCAGATACTATGTGTCCTAAAAATACCACATGATCCAACCAAAACTCACACTTACTCAATTTTGCATATAGTTGTTTTTCTCACAAAGTTTGTAACACTATCCGTAAATGATCTGCGTGCTCCTCTGTACTCCGTGAATATACCAGTATATCATCAATGAAGACAATGACAAATCTATCAAGGAAAGGTTGGAACACTTTATTCATTAAAGCCATAAATGCTGCTAGTGCATTAGTCAAACCGAATGACATCACCAAAAATTCATAATGCCCATATCGAGTTCTAAATGTTGTCTTCAAAATATCATCTTTAGCTATCTTTAACTGATGGTACCCAGATCGAAGATCTATCTTGGAAAATACTTGCGCACCATATAACTAATCAAATAAATCATCTATCTGTGGTAATGGGTATTTGTTCTTCACTGTCACTTGATTCAGCTTTAGGTAATCTATGTACAGTCGTAATGTACTATCTTTCTTTTTCACGAAAAGTACTGGCGCACCCCAAGGTGATACACTAGCCTGTATATACCCTTTTTCTAACAATTCCTGCAATTGCTTCTTTAATTCCTATAACTCCAATGGGGCCATCCGATATGGAGGAATAGAGATTGATGCGGTACCCAGTATCAATTCTATGGCAAACTCTGTCTCTCTATCTGGTGGTAATCCTGGTAAATCCTCTGGGAAAACATTAGAAAAATCTTTAACAATTTGAATATCTCTAATCTCATCATATGTAGCTGTACGATCTATAACATGTGCCAAATATGCCTCGCATCCGTTTCTAATCATATGGAAAACTGTTGTTGCTGAAATCAAACATGTTGGTACCATCCATCGATCACCATAGAAAACCACTGTAGTCTATCTAGGAGAATCTATCACTACTTCTTTAGTATAACAATCCATTTTAGCACAATGTCTCAATAACCAGTCCATACCCAATATAACATCAAACTCACGCAGAAATAACATGATCAAATCAGCTGGTAACTCTACTGTATCAACCCGTATTATGCAATTTCGATATACCGTATGCACCATCACAACCTCACCCAATGGAGTATGTACTCCTAAGTTGTAATCTAGTGATTCGAGTTCTTTATGCAAATGAGATACTATGGTAGATGATATGAATGAATGAGTGGATCCTGGATCTATCAATACATGTATTTCAAAATCATTCAAATAGAGTTTACCAGTAATGACCTCAGGTGCTGTAGCTGTCTCTCGCTGTGATATAGCAAAAACTCATGCCTGACCCTGTGATCGTGTTCCCAGTGTCTCTGATCTTTCTCTACTAGCAGTAGAACTCAAAGTCTGACCTCTACCACGACCTCTACTAACACTCACCACTGGTGCTGTTGGCCGAATATTTTGCACCGTCAATTCTGATGCTGCTCTGCCAGTGTTTGATCTATCAGATCTAGCTGGATATTCCCTATAAAAATGTCCTTGCTGTCCACAGTAATAACAACCTCCAGTAAGAAATCGGCACTCTCCTGCATGATATCGACCATAGTGCTGACAAATAGGTCATGTCTGTATTGTCGGGCTAGGTCCTTGGCCACCTCCACGACTAAAAGACTGTACACGTCCACCTCTCTGACCGACTGGACCTCCTCTACTAAATGTCTATGCTGGAGAGGAAAAACTCTGACGTTTAGTTGGCTTCTCACTTGACTCACCAATATGAGTCATTGACTCTCTCTTTTACCTTTGAAAATATGTTTGTCTTTCCTTTAACAAAATCTCAGCCCTAACTGCTGTAGTACATAAATCCGTGTAAGTACGGAGATCCAAACGTGTAATCTTGCTTCGAATATTGTCACGCCCCAAAATCTTTTAGTAAAAAATATCAGAGTTTTACTTGCGGGCGTGAAGAAAGAAGGGGAAAAAGACGTGCATGAAATAAAATAGAAATCCTTTGAAAGAGATGGGAGACGATTTTACAAATACAAAACCCTCGGTGTCTAGCCGAAATAAAACCATTTTACATAGCAGCGGAAAAACATCAGGATCTTTTATAAAGAAGAAGAACAGTTTTCTTTTACAATCGGGCAACATATCTTTAAAAAGGTAAAACCGAAAGACGGGGACCGGGTGGCTAAGGAAACTCGACAGCTGCCGGGAGATGCGCGAGCCGTCGGGATTCTTTTTCACCCGACGCCGGGTGCTCGCGTGCCCCGGTACACGTGATGCCGTATTTTCGATCCATCGTATCGTTAACGAACGTTCTTTCGCCGGGAACCTTTACAGCTTAAATTATACGTTGTTAAGGATCTAAGAAACGATATAACTTATGTAGGCTACTTGTTAGACTGAGCTTTGAGGTGTTGGATTGTCAGACTTTCGGTTCTAGCTACTCACGTGGTAACCACCGAACAAGGTGGGGGTAACTTCTGAACCCTAATAACTCTAATTGTTTAATGTTTTCCATATTTGATATATGAACTGTTGAACTCTACGTGCTGTGATTATTTGCTATGATTACTATGTACATGCATAGAATATGAATATGATATATGTGGACGGAAGTCCAAAATATGTTAAGATGGACTGGTGGCCCATAAAAGCACCATATGTTAAGATGGACTGGTGGCCCATAAAAGCACCATACGTTAGGGATGGACTGGTGGCCCGTAAAAAGCACTAACAGAACGGAGGTCCATGATCTCGTTCTGGGATGGACTGGTGGCCCGTAAAAAGCACAAACAGAACGGAGGTCTATGATCTCGTTCTGGATGGATTGGTGGCCCGTAAAAAGCACCAATGGACTGGTGGCCCATAAAAGCACCATATGTTAGATGAGTACTCTTAGAGTTATGTGTCCGTATTTTATGTGCAATACATTATATGTGCTGTGTCTCATTGCTGAGCTATTATATATGTTGGATCGATGTATCTGCTTAATAATATTAAAAACTTGGTGATTAATTCCACGAGTGTATTCAACGCACTCACCCCCCACCTGTACTCACACTACAGGAGAAGAAGTAAATCTTGACGCGTAGATAGAGGGATGCCCTATCAGCCGAGTCCATCTTCCGGTTTTACCATTTTAAAGATATGTTGCCCGATTGTAAAAGAAAACTGTTCTTCTTCTTTGTAAAGGATCCTGATGTTTTTCCGCTGCTATGTAAAATGGTTTTATTTCGGCTAGACGCTGAGGGTTTTGTATTTGTAAAATCGTCTCCCATCTCTTTCAAAGGATTTCTATTTTATTTCATGCACGTCTTTTTCCCCTTCTTTCTTCACGCCCGCAAGTAAAACTCTGATATTTTTGACTAAAAGATTTTGGGGTGTGACAAATATTATATGAAAGCCCTTCTTCAAAATGTCTACATCTATATCGCTCAGTAGCAACCATCGCAGCCCCATAAAGTGATAATTGAGTAAATTTAACTTCATACTCAGCAACTGACATATTCCCCTGTTTAAGAGATAGAAATTCCCTTTGTTTGTTATCTTGGTATACCTCTGGCATATATCTGTCTCTAAACACAGTGAGAAAATCATCCCAAGTAAGGATTGACGGTTGTATTGTAGCATGTGGAACCGTCTCCCACCAATCATATGCATCCCCTTGTAGAAGTGACGCTGCACAGTCAAACCGTTCCTCTATCGTGCATCTTATCATGCCAAAAACTCTCTCTATTCCTTTGAGCCATGTCTCAGCTTCAACAGGATCAATAGTCCCATAAAAGTCAACTGCTCCTAATTTACGGAGCTCTTTGAAATTTTTACTTCTGGAACCTATACCTGGCCTCTGTACCTCTTGTTCTGCCCGTCTAGATAAATGTTGTGCAAGCTCATGTAATGTATGAGATGCCTCTATCAATTGATGTGGCACAGCTGAACCATCTATCCTCAATGATTCATGCTCATGAATGTCCATGTTTCCTATTTATTTAAATGTAATATCAATATCAATTACATATCATATATAATACTTAAGAATGCATAATGACACCGAGGAATCATATCCCCGCTCTGATACCAAACTAAACTGTAACACCCTACCCCCATATGACGTATATATAACAATAAAATATTCATCTTGTAGATAGACCATTCTAACATTTCATTAATTCATATAAGTATAAAAATATTATTTAATAACTTGTATCATATAAAATTAAAACACACACCCAATATCTCACCATAAGTCATTGCCATATAAAATACAAATCATGATACACATGTTTCAAAATGTAAAATGAGGAGGAGGAGAAGGTTGCACGAGGCATCAGCCGACGAACCTGTATAGCGTGGTGTCTATATATATAAACCCACATCAAAAAGTTATAGAACTTAAAAAGATATATATGCGATTTTTATGAATCGCAACTCAGTGAATATAAACTATTACTTTAATTAAATAACAAGCAAATAACAATCATTAACATTAATCATAAACATATGCAAATGCCACTATGTCCGATTTATTATTCTATGAACTGCTCAAGCTTGGATCTGTCCGGAGATTTCTAAAATGCAACTGTGTATATAGACCCGTAGGTCTCCAATATGATTATGACCCGAAGGTCTCCATTATGTATATAGACCCGTAGGTCTCCAATATGAATTTGACACGAAGGTCTCCAATTTGTATACAAATCCATAGCAAGACAGTCACAGACCTTTTTAATTTCGCGCAAATTGTAATGCAACACCACAATCATCTGAACATATGATCACGTATACATTTGCCAATATATCATTTGATCTAATGATAAATTCATATAAATACACATTTCTTATAGAGCACATATAACAAACATTGCATATAAATCACATCACATTGCGTATAAATCACATATACGGTTTATACTCACCTGGCTATGATAAGTAATTAGTTCGTTGCTCTAGTTCCTCCTCCTTTTCTACAGCCCGTGCTCCTATATGATTCAATGCAATTTAGCCTAATTATCCCCTTAATATATATATTTCTATTATGCAATGAAATGCAATGCACGTATGCTTAATTAACCATGTTCATTATTTTCCCTATAATTTGAGTTATAAAATTTCAAGTCAAGCATGGTAAAATTTTGTAGAAACTTAACATATAACTCTACCACTTTCATGTTTATCATTTTTCATAATTCAGTCTCCAACCTGCATAGAATTAGGCTACAAACACAGCATAATTAACAGTTTTCAAACCGGGTCATTATAGACCAAGACTTGTAATTTTGACATTATCTCACTCAACATTTAACTGAGTCATCCACGGTTTGCTTCTGAGTTTAGCTAAGAGATAGGACTATAACTTTCATGTTTTAAGTTTTTCCTAATTCGGCTTATAAAGCTACCAAAACATCCGATGAATTACAATAACTGGAGATATATATAATTCACTAATTTCTTTGTACCTTTTGGGAAAAATCTTGAGAATTTACTCCGATCAAATCGAAGAGTATGTCACCACGAGCTCCCTCTCTAAATCTGAAGAAAAACGGTGAAGAAACTAACCCGAATTCGCAAACCCTTCTCTTTTCTTTCTTTCCCTGCTTCTTTTTCCTCTATTCTTTTTCTTTTTCTCTCTGTTATCCTTTTTCTTTCGCTGCACTTTCCTTCTTTCTACTTTTTATTTATTATACTCCACCACCTCATCCCCTTTACAAATAAATTTGCATTTCCTTTATTATTATTAAATTATATACATACTTACCTGATGACTACATATATATAATATGCTAACAACATTTGTATATAATATATATTAATATTTTAATGTTAATTAACTAATCTTCTTTTATGTATATGCAAACACACGGCTAGCTACTATACACATGCATTTATAAATAATTATTATAATATTATTATAATATTCTACTCATTTCCTTTATATAGCACATATATACGTGTACACCCATATATATAAAATAAATTCTAGAATTATTATAATCTTAACCAATTATGATAAGGTTTTCTCAACACCAATTTTGTGAGAACATATAAATAATATGAAATGCATATGATGCATGAAATGAATGTCAAATGACATGTAGGATTTGGTCGAGGATGTTACACATTTGCTAGAGCCATGTCTGCAAAACTACCTAAAATCATTCTCACAGATCAAGATTCTGCAATGGCAAAAACTTTAGCAATTCAATGGCCTAAAACTTGTCATCGCCTGTGTATTTGGCACATATTTAAAAACACAACGAAGCATTTGAGTAATGTGTTTGCAGGATTTAAAAGGTTTTCTAAGAATTTCAAGTCTTCTGTTTATGATTATGATGAAGAAGAAGAATTTCTTAATGAATGGAATGCTATGATGGAAAAATATGGGCTTAAAGATAACGATTGGTTGGAAAGGTTGTGTAAAATAAGAGAAAATGGGCTCTTGTTTATGAGCGAAAGTCATTTTGTGCAGATATGATAACTATGCAATGTAGTGAAAGTATGAATAGTGTTCTTAAAAGGTATGTGAATTACAAGCATAATTTGCTTTAGTTTCTCCACTATTTTCATAGGTTGGTCGATGAAAGCAGATTTTAGAACAAGTCAGAGTATACAAGTGGCTACTTTTCCAGTTCAAATTTTGAAACATGCAGCTAGTAATTATACACATAAAGTTTTGGAGTTATTTCATGAGTTGCGCAAGACTTATGATTGTCAAGTAGATTTGTGTGGTTAAGTTGAAGAAATCTTTGAGTATAAAATCATCCCCTTTAAAAAAGCATTATCAGTACACAGTTATATTTAACTCGTCTAAAAATAAAGTTTTATGTAATTGTAAAAAGTTCGAGTTTGCAAGAATTTTGTGTTCTCATGTTCTCAAGGTCCTCTTTGAGAAATATTGTGGAGATTCCCCAATTGTATATAAAAAATAGATGGACCAAACAAGCCAAGAAGAATATTGTTCAAGGTACTGAAGTTAATGTACAACCTGCTAGATATGTAAATGATAATGAGAAAAAAAAAGACTGGAGTCCACTACAAGGAATTGTGCTGCTTGTATAATCAATTAACAACACAAGGTGCTCTAACCACATAAGCATTTGAAATTGCAAAAAAATGTTTGATTAAAGGGATTGAAGAAGTTTATGAATGCTTGGAGTATACTTATCTTCTGAGACCAACCCCGGGACTCAAATCTGTTGTGCAAAATAATGTACTTTCACGAGTAGTTACGAAACAAACTTCTTCATTTTCATCTGAAGGATGTGAAAACATATTAAATGAAGATGCGCAACCCATTGAAAGTGTGATAAAGGGATGGAAAAGAAAAGAGAAACCTATAAGATCTGAAAAAAGAGAAAGACGTGGTTTAGAGAAATCTCGACAAAAAAAGAAACAATTTGATGAAATTACAGCAACTGAAACTAATGACCAGGTATGGCTTTTCATATATGTCATTTTTTTGAATTATTTTTCTGAATCTATAAATTAATTCAATCAATAATAGTAATATATTTTTCATCCATGTACTAAATATTAAAGAAACATATACATCAAAGTATTGATAATCATTGGAGCAATGTTTCAAGCATTGGTGCTTTATCTGAATACAACTCTTTACCTTTGTTGTCTCAACTCTCACAGGTTTTTGTACTATATATCATAGTTGGTAATTAATATAATAGTTTTTTTATGTATCTTACGTGTGTTTAGATAATATTTTTTTGATACATGTGGAATCATATATTTTCTCATACTTTCATAGCGATGAATCAGGACTATCAAGGTGTTAGGACTGATTTAAAAATGAATTATCTAGTTGAAGTATCTTCTATGTCACCCTTGGAGCCATTTCAATTTCCTCAGGTACATTATATTATAATAGTTCATGTGTTTGTCCATTTTTTTTTTGGTTCAAGGTCTTCAATCCAATTATCAATCAACAACTTAATTTTGCTAACTATTCAAATGATGATCGATGTCAAATGAGCTTAACAAATCTACTATAGGTAACAACACATGTATTGGAGATGTATTTATCATGCACATGTATTTATCAATTTGCATTTCCTACTCATCAATAACTTATCAAGACTAAAGCATACGATGGGGTCCATTTCAACAATTTGCTACCTCAAAGCAAAAACAAGGAAACAAATAATGGAAGTGGTGATACCACTGGGGATAAAATATAGAATCTATTCATTTTTATTTGTTTTTAGTATTATATTTTTTTAGAAATTCATTGTCACATGAGACATGGAGAATAAATCTCTTGTTAGATTTGTCAGCTTTATTCTTATTTTATCTTTCAATTCGTTATTTATCGACTATGTGTAAATTTGTGGTGTGAGAATAAAGGGAAAGATGATTTGACAAAAAAATGAGTAATGCAAATCTGTTGGATTTAGAACATACAACTGCATAGTTTTTTTTTTGTGTTTCAAAGTTGAATAAGATACTATTAGCTATGGTTAAAATCTTATTAATAAAATCCATTTACTCTCCTTATTTGTGTTCTATGTATACGAGAAATTGACTTCGTCAAGAGAAAAACTATTTAATCTCCTTTCTAGTGTAATAATTATCATTTCATGACCTTTTTTAATTTTAAATAGTTGATACTCATGTTAAAAATTTGGCATTTAAGATTGAGATGACTTAGTAAAACTTGTTCATGATTAATTTCTGGCAATTATATGTTTGATTTTATTTTGCATGGATAAATATTTACTATCAAATATCCTGAATTTTGTCACAAAACTCTTGTTCACTAATTTCTTTTAACTACTCCCACAAGTGTATGGTGTAGGGTGTACAAGTGGTGAGTAAGGTCGATCCCACATAGATTTGCTATCTAGGCACTAACTAACTACTCAAATTCAGTTTTCAGCTTTATCTAGGAAAATCAAATCACACCGATTGCAGATTAATTCAATAGAAAAGTAACTATGCAGATAAATTCACTCAAGAATAACAAATATCTAAGATAGGTTCTAGGACATGCTTTCATCTAATTCTCATCAAAACATCACTTTAACCAATTCAAGTTCATTAATCAATCATCTTATATAAGCAGCCACATATGTCGAATTAACAACTCTCCCGAGTCAGTTAACCAGTTGATTATTATGCCACCAAAGGTATCCCTACTCAATCAGATTGAAACATAACAACTCCCAAAAGTACCTAAGATTGATTTCTCATCACATAAATTCCTTAATCTCCCGATTTAAGTCTTTTTATGTATCGTGTGTTTATTCTTCCATAATTAAATCTCATCTCCCGAATTTTGATCTAATTACTGAAACATGCTTAATTACTGGCCGAATAACCAAACAAGCAATCAACTCATAAACACACAAATAGGATAAATGATCATGAACTTTGAATTGAAATTAAAGATCCATCTAGATTCGAATCAAATTACTAACAAGCCCTAGAAACCTTAGAAAATTAGTTAGACATGATGATAAACAAACTCATAGACATGATTGGAAATATCATATCTACTAATATCTAACAAAAGAAGAAAATATTAAAAACTCTATTAGACGATGATCTCGCGATTCCTCGATCTCTTGAATTCTTCTTCAAATCCTTTCGATGCTTCTCAGACTATCGTGTCTTTCTTTATGAATCTCTCTTCAAATTTCTCTCTCTTCTCTTCTTCTCAGACCCATGTTGAGTATTTATATTGTTCCGAAAATCTTCCAAGTGAAGTAAGAGGTGAAAATACTTCAAGAAAACCAAAACTCTACGAATTCCTGTTCACCCGGGCATGGTCGTGTTGTATGGCACGGTTAACCGTGCCCTGCCAAGAGGGCATTGCCTTTTGTATGGAGTTGACCGTGCTATGGGACACGGCCGTGCCCCGTCATTGAGCACTCTCTGTACACTGGTGCACGGTCATGCTACATGGCATGACCAGATTATGCGCGACCAATTCTTCCATGCGATCTCGTATTTCAACTTCTATTCTTCCTCATTTTTCTATGATTCCTTCCTTGGTCATCAATTACACTTGAAATTTACATTTTTCTCATCAAAACCATGAAACTAAGCACAAACCTGTCAAATGCAACTTATACAATATAATATCAGAAATCACCATAAAAACATATTGAAACATATTCAAATGAATACATAAACATACGCAAAAATACGTGAAAAACAACACATATCAACTCTTGATGTAAATTTTTTGGATTATGGAATTTTACCTATTCTTCACCATGTTATCTCTAGTTTCCTACCCTTATCAATAATTCTTAAAGCAAAGGTTTCCTGTGCATGATACTTTACTGGCCCGTTTTGTGGAGATATGAGGAATCGAACCTTGTTCCTCTCACATACAACGTGATCGCTCTATCACTTGAGCTACATACCTTTTTTGTTAATTAATTTATTACTTGGATCAAAATTAAAGTATAAATATACCAAGAAATACCATGAAGAAAATTTAAATACACAAATAAATGAAAACCTGCTGCACTAGAGGCTTTTTTTGTCATTCAGGAATTTTATCAAACACTTGATGTACTCAATTTAAAAGTATGGTTTGTCGGTCAATGTTTATTCCTCCCTCAACAAATTGTTGATTCATAACAATGGTGTCCTTAGAATTTAACCACATGAAATCTATATAATTATAATTGGATTATCTACTGCTTAATTTGATTAATATGCCACTTATTGAAGTTAAATTATAGATATATACCAAGAATGATCATGAAGAAGGTTTAAATAAACAAGAAAACCAACAACTGCTACACAGTGAAGTTTTTCACTAATTCAGGAATTCTATCGAACATTTGGTGTACTCAGTTAAAAGGAAATCATTCGAACATGAATTTTCTTACAAATCAGCAAAAAATAATCGTAGAGGCAGAATCACGCTCCTAAGTAGATAAAAAACTTATATAAAAAATTTTGATAGAAAAGGGAGAAAAGCTCACCCGAATTATCTTCAAACATGTTGTCTTCATTGCAAGGAAGAAACCTTCAACTTTTCGAATTGTTTTTCCAATAGCAATCGAGAATAGAATGGTGATCTTCATGATCGTTTGTTTATCAGAGGTAAATCAAAATATTTTGATTCTTTCCAAAATTGAATCAAAAATCTGAGTTTCCTTATTGAATGATTTTAACACTACTCGCCCTCCGTTTTCTTGTTGTTATGTCTAACATCCTCTATTTTCTATATGTCAACCATCTAATGAATGTAATAGGAGATGTAACAGGTGGGTGTAACAGAGCACCACGTCTGTACTTAAATACCCCCAAACCCCATCCCATTATAGCCCAGCAACTCCCCCTTCCCCTCTATTTGAACTAGCAGTGTACCCGCGCGTTGCGCGTCTTGCAATATAATTCAATTACTTTAATATAGTACAATTTTAATCATAATTACATAATATATGAGCATCATATATATATATATTTATATATATACACACTGTTGAATAACACTATTTATAATAGTACAATATAAAGCCGTATATGTCTGATTTTATATTTCAATCATCATTGTTTGGAATTTTACGTATATTTCTATTGATCATGGAATAGTTGCTTCTCTGATTGTTTTATAAAACCGTATCTATCCTTTGAGGAGAACTTTTTTTTATATATAATTCTCTAACTTCCAATTCAATTAATTCAATATTTAGAATGTCAAATTACTGATTATGAGACCAAATTCCTTCGCACGATACTTAATTAGCTCATTTCTTTTTTCAATTGTTGGCTTGTTGTGAATTTTCAAAAGTTAATTGTGCTCCTACAGAAGAATCATCCAAAAGCTCTTAGGAAACCCAATAAATACATGACTTTTATTCTCAATTCTTTGAATTGGTAGTCTTTTTTTTTTTCATTTTTCCAGGGTAATCAAAATGAAAATTCATGAGTATACATACAATTGAGGTATGTACCTTGATTGATATAACTCAAATTTTCATATGGATGAATCCATCCCAACCATAAACTCCTAACAATTGATATTGGGAAGGTACAAAAACTTCATCATAGACCAGAGAAGAAAAAAACAAGAGGAAAAAGAGGAGAACTAAAATTTATAACGACGAAAATTTAGAAGACCATCTCACATATGTGAAAGTGTTTTTGTTGAAAAAACCACACACATCTTTACTTATATAATCCAATGGCTTGTAGGGAAAGCTTGATTCAAGAGTCTTGGAGAGAAAGACAATCCAATGGCTTGTAGGAGAAGCCTAATTTAAAATCCTTGGAGAAAAAGACAATCTAATGGCTTGTAGGGTAAGCTTGATTCAAGAGGCTTGGAGAAAAAGATAAATTAAAAATTATTGAGTCATGAAACATTAAAAGAAAAAAAAAATATTTACACAGTCAACATTATGATGTGACATTTTTTAGTGGGAAAATGGCATTCCGGTAAATTTTTCTAACTATCCTGCTATTAGTATAGAATAGATGTTACAGAAGAGCCAATTAAGCTTGCACCAAAACCATGATATTTTTTCCTTTTTTGTCTTTTCCTTCTCTAACTTCTTTATTTTTATTTATATAACTATTTTTAGGCAGAAATATTAGTTACATTACTTTTAGTAAAAGGTCAACAACCCACTTATATTTATCCTTAGGTACATATATTTCATTAAGGTTTTTTTTTGGTACATATATCCTTAAGTACCACTAATGATTACTTTTAGGTACATATAAGTTATTTAAAATTTATTTGGGTATAACAACACCACTAATGTTGTAAAATTAATACATTTATGCTTTATACGAACACATTAAATTATTTTTACATTTTTTTAACCTCATATTTTTCAAATTTTTCTACCAAATAAATAATTTCATGAAAAAATTAATACATTAGTTTATTTTATATATATGTGTGAATATATTATTGTTATTATTACTTTCAATTTCTTTTTTTCAAGGCAAACTATTTTTTAAATTAAAGACTAATAATATTAAACAACTAGGTTACTTTATTTGAAATAATAATTTTACAATGATATTTGAGAAACTATTTTTAAATTTAAGTAAAACTTTAATCCTCATATTTATATTTTTATATGAATTATTTTTTTTAACTAAACAATCAAAAATATGAGGTAAAAAAAGAGAAAATTTTAATGTGTTTTCATGGAGCATATATAATCACTACAAAAAAAAAATACACAACAACAACATGAGAATTAAAACACTTTTATGCATTTTGTGTTGTTATTATCATATTTACAATAGTTTTGCATAAAAGTATTGTCGTTTAGCGAAAAAATGCACTCAATGACAACAATTTTAATGTAGCGTTATCTTTGAATGAATTTTTTTGCTCAACGACAACGATTGGGACAACAGAATTTCATGGCATTTTTTGTGGAGCGTATTTTTTCTCTCAACAACAATGATGGAAACAAATGTTGTAACGAACCGTTGTCGTTGAGCAAAAAGTGTGCTCAATGACAATGGTTGGGACAACTGGTTTATAATACTATTGTTATTGGGTGTTTCTTTTGCTTAGTGATAACGGTAGAAAAAACCATTGTAAGTATCGTTGTTGTTTAACTAAAAAATATGCTCTACAAGAACAATACTTTACAACGGTAGTTTATACCATTGTCTTTGAGCGCACTTTTTGTTCAACGACAACGGTTTGTTAGAACAGTTGTTTTTATTGTTGTCGTTGAGTGTAAATAAGGTTAGTTACAACGTTTACACAAAATGGTTTTCTACCGTTGTAAAATTTTAGAATTTAAAAATAGTTTAATTCAAAGAAAAAATAATAATATAAAAAGTACTGGAATTAACTAATTAAAAAATAAACTATTTTTCAAAAATAAAACATATATTAATAATTCAATACAAAAAATTTCTTATATAATAATACAAAAATTATAAATTATTTTTAAATTTCAAATATTTCAAAATCTTACAATTTTTATTTATAAATTTATTGATTATAAATTACAACAGATTATAAAGGTGTTGTTGTAAATTAAAAGGACAAAACAAAAAATACAGGAGAAAAACAATTATAGATAAAAAGAAGCTGACAACGGTTGTACCAACCATTGTTGTTATAATCTACGATAACTGCTAGAAACCTTTGTAAGGTCGTTGTCTTTTATGTCAATGGAAACGGTTAATAACCATTGTGCTGATGTTGTAAATGCGCGATAAAATACTACAGTTGACCAACCGTTGTCATTATTAACCCTTGTAAAACTGTTGTCGTTGACCTTAACGACAATAGTTATTTACCGTTGTGCATGTGTTATAAATGTGGGCTTAAATATGACAGTTGACTAACAATTGTGCCAACCGTTGTCGTTATTATTAACTATTGTGGTTGAGGGTCAGTTTTACAACGGTAAAAAATTATCTACGACAAGGGTTATAGCATTTGTTCTTGTAGTGAGTTATATGTACCTAAAGATAAAAATCAATTGTGTTATTGTATGTAATGAAGCACAGGTTATATGCACCTAGTAGGAACATTAGTGTGTTATTTGACCCTTTTCCTTATTAGTTTTGATTCTTGTTGTTGGGATATTTCAGTAGTTATCGTGATGAGACAAAACACAAATAACACAATAGGAGAAGAACAGTTTGCCTAAGGTATTGATACCTAGTTTCCACATTACATGATCTCAAGCGTATCGACATTGAAGAAAAGATCATGTAATGGTTTTCCAAGAGTTAAGGAAAACCAACCTTAGAAGAAGTTTGAACACTTCTAAGGGAAAGCTTACTGTAGGGTACAGCAAGCTAGAAGAAGTATCCTTAGGAAGAAGGAGATAGGATACAGCGCGAAAGAAGAAGTCAGCAAGTTGAGAGAGCTGTTCTGAAAGAAGAATTCAGAAAGCAAGAAACTGCTGCAAGAAACCAACGATAGCTGCAAGAACTCATTCTTGTAGAGACTATCAAGGTTACAGGACTGGCCAAGGGAACGGAGTCCCTGCTGAAGACCTCAGGCGAGGCTGTTGTTCTGACAACACTTCCTGGGGAGAGAAGGAGAAGAAGACCTCAAGCGAGGCTGTTGTTCTGACAACACTTCCTGGGGAGAGAAGGAGAAGAAGACCTCTGAAGGGGTGGCTGTTGAGACAGTACCCTTAGAGGACAATCGAGCAAAAGCTGAGGTAACCACTAAAGCAGCTAGATATACCTCAAGAGGAGGTTGATGCTGCTGCTACTGCAAGCTCAAACGAATCTATCCAGGTTACAGCAGCAGAGGTTACTAAGGAAGCTGAGTATGCTGGGTGCTGCAGGAAAGCAATAGCAGCATTACAGCAAAGGAAGAAGAAACGACATGCAGAGTCGCTGCAAGAAAAAGATTACAGGGATACTGCTGTAAGATACAGTAGCACTGTAAGAAGATACTGCAAGAAGGTCTATGTTATAGCAAGCACTGCAAAGAACAAACAGCTGCAAGCAGACCTAGGATACAGCGCTAAGTACACTGCTCAGACAGCCAACAGCGCTAACGCCAAATAGTATAAGTATCCTGCTATCCGAAGAAAGGATAAATGCAGTACGAGGAACAAAGACTCATGCAGGAGGAAACTGTCACGCCCCAAAATCTTTTCGTATTTTATCAGAGTTTTACTTGCGGGCGTGAAGAAAGAAGGGGAAAAAGACGTGCATGAAATAAAATAGAAATCTTTGGGAAAAAAAAACATACGATTTTATGTATACAAATCCTCGGCGTCTAGCCGAAATAAAACCATTTTACATAACAGCGGAAAAACATCAGGATCCTTTACAAAGAAGAAGAAATATAGTTTTCTTTTACAAACGAACAACATATCCTTAAAAAGGTAAAACCGGAAGATGGACTCGGCTGATAGGGCACCCCTCTCTCTACGCATCAAGATTCTCTTCTTCTCCTGTAGTGTGAGTACAGGTGGGGGGTGAGTGCGTTGAATACACTCGTGGAATTAATCACCAAGTTTTTAACATTATTAAGCAGATACACAGATCCAACATATATAATAGTTCAGCAATGAGACACAGCACATATAATGCATTGCACATATAATACGGACACATAACTCTAAGAGTACTCATCTAACATATGGTGCTTTTATGGGCCACCAGTCCATTGGTGCTTTTTACGGGCCACCAGTCCATCCAGAACGAGATCATAGACCTCCATTCCGTTGGTGCTTTTTACGGGCCACCAGTCCATCCCAGAACGAGATCATGGACCTCCGTTCTGCTAGTGCTTTTTACGGGCCACCAGTCCATCCCTAACGTATGGTGCTTTTATGGGCCACCAGTCCATCTTAACATATGATGCTTTTATGGGCCACCAGTCCATCTTAACATATGGTGCTTTTATGGGCCACCAGTCCATCTTAACATGACTTTGGACTTCCGTCCACATATATCATATTCATAATGTATGCACGTACATAGTAATCATAGCAAATAATCACAGCACGTAGAGTTCAACAGTTCATATATCAAATATGGAAAACATTAAACAAATAGAGTTATTAGGGTTCAGAAGTTACCCCCACCTTGTTCGGTGGTTACCACGTGAGTCGCTAGTATCAAAGACTTGGTATCTTGATTCCCACTCCAACTAATACCAACCCAATGGATAGCCTACACAATTTTACAAAATTTCTTACATCATTAATACGCTTAAAACTTATATTTAAAATGTATAAAGATAGCCGTAGAGAAGAATCGTTCGATAGAGACGAGACGGATCGATAGATCAAGAGATCGAGGTCGATGAGACAAGGGAGAAAAGATCAGTTCAGCAACTGATATGATAGAGGAAAGGATTAGGGTCGCTACGGAAAAAGAATGAGCTCGATCGGAGTTGAAACGAGCTCGAACGGAGAGTTTTAATATCGAAGGGTATTTTGGTAATTTTGGTCAAAAGGTTGACTTTGACTGGGCCCCGACTCCCGGTCGACCCGACGTACAAAAAGACTCGGTCGGGCGGGTACAAAAACTCGACGGTGCGCGCTCGGCGTGCACGACGGCACCCGACGCGCGCACAGGATCCCCGTCGCCCGCGCCCGCGCGTGCACTGATTCCCCGTCGCCCGCGCGCCCGTCGCGCGCTTGCTGCTCCCGTCGCCCGTGCGCGCTGGATCCCCGGCGCCCGCGCCCGCGCGCCCGTTGCCCGGCGCCTCCCGGCGTGCACACCCGGCGTCCGGCATGCACACCCGGCGCGCCCAGCAGCACCAGCCACCACCACCGGCGGCGGCGGCTCCGGCGACTTTTTGCGGCGACGGCAGCGGCGGCTCCGGCGGCGGCTCCGGCGACTTTTCCGGCGGCGGCTCCGGCGACTTTTCCGGCGGCTCCGGCGGCGCTCCGACGGCGGCGGAAAATAAAGACGTAAAGAAAAAGAAAAGAAAGAGAACTTACGTGTTCGCGTCGCGAACGTCGCTCGGGTCGTCGGCTTTGAAAACGTATAAGTTTTGAAAATTATGAGCCCCTATTTATAGATTTTGGAAATTACCTTTTTACCGTTGAAAAGTTACCATTTACCAAAAATATCTTCATTTACCTTTCATTAAAATATTATTTTTATTTTTACCTTTTATTGTAATTTTACCCTTTCCTTCGTCAGTTGAGCTACGGGTCTCCGATTGACCCCTAGTTTGTTTCTATTTTCTCTTATTTCTGATACGAATCTCTTGGTAAAATCGTATTCTAGGTTCCATGTCACGAAAAAAATACCCATCTAAAACTAAAACCGGCGTTAACCAAGTATCTGAAACGCACGTACTAAATTAAACAGTCAAAACATACGCGCATAATTATTAAGTCGGGGTTCAAATGTTTAATTATTCAATTATGCTCATTTTGACCCGGGGTGCTACATCCCTTACCCTTTAAAATAATTTCGTCCTCGAAATTGAGCGCGTACTTAGAAAGATAAACCAACGTATACCTAGGATCGGTATGTCGGGGTATTTTCTTGAAATCTCATCCTCTAATTCCCAGGTTGCCTCTTCCTTTCCGTGACGGCTCCACTGGACCTTCACTATAGCTATCTCTCGATTCCTAAGTTGTCGTTTGTTTCTGTCCAAGATGGCTATCGGGACTTCCTCATATGTCAGATTCTTTTCCAGTTCGATGCATTCTCGATCGATTATATGATTTGGATCAAAAATATATTTCCGTAGCATAGACACATGGAAGACATTGTGCACCCCAACAAAGTCCGGTGGTAGAGCTAGTCGGTACGCGACCTCCCCAACTTGATCCAAGATTTCGAACGGTCCCACGTACCTTGGTTTCAGTTTACCCTTCTTTCCAAAACGGTGAACTCCTTTAGAAACATGTTCAGGTATTTCTTGATCACCGACACTTCCTCGATAGTAGTCGGTTCTCTCTCGGAGTTCTCCATGTTGACCAACCAAGCTTCGCAATTCCTTTTGATAAGCATTTCGGTTGTCTTCGTGACCGGTATAATCCTTGAGTTGCCTTTAACTCATGTTCCATGGACCTTGAACTCCGGTTCTCCCGATGCTTGCAAGACGATCTCTCTCGCACGACACTTGATTATTGCGTGATTGGGCTCTAGCTAGTCCATCCTTGAGATTATGTCAAAATCTTTTATCTCCAATGCGTGGAGATCAGCTAGAAGGATCTTATCCTCAAAAGCAATCTTCAGGTGACGGTATAAGTGTTTTGTTTTCACCGTCTTCCCTGACGGAATGCTAACCTCTAGGGTTTTAGCGACTATCCTACCGTCTTCATATTTCAACAGATCCACCGTCATATCAGCACTATAGGTAAAGAAATTAAACACGAAATGCGAGGACAGAAGAAAACGTAGATTCCATTGATTAGCAAAAGTCGAACTGGTATCTTATACGCATGAGCAAAAGATGGGTCGCTCGTACATTATACAAAAGGATTATGTACACTACTACAAGGTGGTAAAGCCTCTACATATCCTTGTACATATATAGTACTAAAGGTTCATTGTTCGTAACATATCTCTTAATATCCTCTGTATGGGTGAGAGCAAAAGCCCAAGCCTAGCCTGCCCCTGGCCTTAGCCTCTGTGCTGCAGCTACTTGATTCTCGAACTTCTGGCAGTCGCGCGCTATATGTCCCGGTTCCCCACACTTATAGCAATTTCGGGTTCCATGGAGGCAGGGCCCCGCATGCGACTTCCCACACTTGGGACATGTGATTGTTGGCCTAGCAGTAGGTAGAAGCGGTGTATCGTTATTCCTTGGGAATTTGTTTTTATTAAAGCTCTGGCTTGGTTCGGTCCACTTTCTCTTCCCGATTATCTCATCAACCTCCTTGGGTGGTAAAACGTCCGAGTGCAGACAAGAGGAGATCTCTTGGGCTCTCTCCATGACGTTAGCATAGGTCATTGTCCCCTGCCCAGCCAAGATGGATCCAATCTCTGGACAAAGCCCCTTTCTAAATCGTCGGGCCCCGACTCCCGGTCGACCCGACGTACAAAAAGACTCGGTCGGGCGGGTACAAAAACTCGACGGTGCGCGCTCGGCGTGCACGACGGCACCCGACGCGCGCACAGGATCCCCGTCGCCCGCGCCCGCGCGTGCACTGATTCCCCATCGCCCGCGCGCCCGTCGCGCGCTTGCTGCTCCCGTCGCCCGTACGCGCTGGATCCCCAGCGCCCGTGCCCGCGCGCCCGTTGCCCGGCGCCTCCCGGCGTGCACACCCGGCGTCCGGCATGCGCACCCGGCGCGCCCAGCAGCACCAGCCACCACCACCGGCGGCGGCGGCTCCGGCGACTTTTTGCGGCGACGGCAGCGGCGGCTCCGGCGACTTTTCCGGCGACGGCGGCAGCGGGTCCGGCGACTTTTCCGGCGGCTCCGGCGGCGGCTCCGGCGACTTTTCCGGCGGCTCCGGCGGCGCTCCGACGGCGGCGGAAAATAAAGACGTAAAGAAAAAGAAAAGAAAGAGAACTTACGTGTTCGCGTCGCGAACGTCGCTCGGGTCGTCGGCTTTGAAAACGTATAAGTTTTGAAAATTATGAGCCCCTATTTATAGATTTTGGAAATTACCTTTTTACCGTTGAAAAGTTACCATTTACCAAAAATATCTTCATTTACCTTTCATTAAAATATTATTTTTATTTTTACCTTTTATTGTAATTTTACCCTTTCCTTCGTCAGTTGAGCTACGGGTCTCCGATTGACCCCTAGTTTGTTTCTATTTTCTCTTATTTCTGATACGAATCTCTTGGTAAAATCGTATTCTAGGTTCCATGTCACGAAAAAAATACCCATCTAAAACTAAAACCGGCGTTAACCAAGTATCTGAAACGCACGTACTAAATTAAACAGTCAAAACATACGCACATAATTATTAAGTCGGGGTTCAAATGTTTAATTATTCAATTATGCTCATTTTGACCCGGGGTGCTACAGAAACAAGAGCCGTTTGAGAGAAGATCAAAGTGGCAGACACGGAGCCAAGCCAAGACGTTAAGTGGACTGACGTGTCATAGAAAGCTGCGAGCTCCAACCACCGCATTTAATACTAGTCAAATCATATTAAATGCAGTTCATACTGTTGATCAACGCTCAAATTCAAAATGGAAGATGTCTCCTTCAACGAATATCTTCTCTACAAGTATAAATAGAAGGTGTGGCTGATTGAGGAAATTGCTGAACAAAGTTGAGAGGAAATTCACATATCATCCAAAAGCTTCTCAAGCTTTCACATGTTCAGCCACTCAACCTTTTAGGAAGCAGTCTACAACATCAGAGGAGCTCACGAAGATCAAGACTGCATCCCACCAGTTGAAGAACACTTTTATTTTCTTTTAATCTCTGTCCTGTGTAGTTAGGTTGTTTTAGGTGTCAAACAGTTGACATGAGAAATCCGTGCTGTTTGTATAGTTGTCTAAGTTTTAGGCAGCTTCCCTGTGTGGGAGTGTGGAACCCTGTATGGGTTAGCCTTTAGAGTTTGCAGTGTTGTGTGATCTCTGGACTCTAGTAGGTGGATAACTTTGTAAGTTGATAGATTGTTAGGAGAGTCCTGTAAATCAATCTTACTTAATGAAGTTCCTGCTCGAGGTAGCAGTAGAGTGGATGTAGAAGGCTTACACCACATTCGAACCACTATAAGCCATAAGTGTTTTATTGCTTTCTTATCTGCGCTTTACATTTCATATCTTCATATATCATAAGCATAAAACGGTTTCGCAAAAGAGCATACTTGAGAAAACCAGCCAGCCTTGTGTCACATATATAATTTCCGCTGCGTATAAAACTCCAAGTTATAGCGTGCAACACTGCATCCTAGTGTTGTAAGCAATAACTGGCTGGCACTGTAAGTTCAAGTAACTTACAGAACAATAAGTTTTAACAAGTTTTAAAAATCGACCAAGGTTCATTAACCCTTTCTGAACCTCGGACACCACTTGGGACCAACATTTGTCTTGTATTATACAATAATAATTAGGAACCCATCGTTGAGTTCTTTATGGAGCTAATCTGGCTGATATGACAATTCACGTATATCTTAAGTTTTCCTCTTTCCTTTTTTATATAGCATGATATTCTTATCTTACGTAATTTCGCTTTTTTTTTTCTTTTCTTACGTAATTTAATTTACTGCATATCATTCTTTCATATTTTATTCCAATTTTGAAATAAATCCTTTTTTCTTATTCATCTCAATTTTTTTTTATTCTTTATCATTCTTTCTTATTTCATCCAATTTTTAAATAATTTTTTGTTCTTATTCATGTCAATTTCTTTCTTATTTTATATCCACTCAGTTTTTTTCAAACTCATCTAATCATATTTCAATTGTTTAGTAAATTGTAGATTTCTTTAAATTGCCAATTTCTTTTATTCTTTATCTTCATTTTTTAGTAAATTGTAAATTATTTTTCTTCTCCCTTAGTTCCTCTCTATCTCCATTTTTTCAATAAATTGTCAATTTCTTTTATTCTCTCTTAGTTGCTATTAATATCAATAATACTTGGAAAAATATTTTTCAAACTCATCTCATTCTATCTACATTTTTAGTAAATTTCTTTAAATTGTCCATTTGTTTTCTACTATATCTTTATTTTTCAGTGAATTATCAATTTCTTTTCTTCTCTCTTGGTATTTTTTCAATCAATTGTCAATTTCTTTCTTCTCTCTTAGTTGCAATTAATATCTGTTGGTCCCAAGTGGCTCAGAGGTTCAGAGAGGGAGGGGAGGTTGAATGAACCTCTATCGATTTTTCAATTTTCAAACTTACTGCATTGTAAACTAGAAAGCTTACAGCGTAGGATACAGTTCATCTTATAACACTAGAATGTAGTTCTGCTTGTTGTAGCTCAGAGTTCTTTAAAGTTAGCAATTCTCTTGAAAACCTTTTGAAATATGAACTTCGAAAGATATTTTATGCAATATGGTAGATTATATAGATGCGGCAAATAGATAGACAGAGATATAAATACAATAGAACAACACACAAGGTCTTATAGTGGTTCGAAGGTGGTGTAATCCTTCTATATCCACTCTACTCTTTGTCAAGGATGAACTTCGTTAAATAAGTTTGTTTTACAGGACTTCGACTTTACAAACACATAACATAGCAAAGTTGCACCTACTAAGATTTAGCTCATACATATATTACTCAAGTCTCAAAGGCTGACCTACATAGGATCACTCTAACTCACACATAGTTATTGCTAAACTTGTCGACTAAAATAGTCAGCAAGAACTAACTTCCTATCAACTTAGTACACCTAAAAAAACCTAAGCACACAACGTAAGAGTTAAAAATATATGGAGTTTCTTCAACTGGTGCTTGAAGCAGCCTTTGGAGTTTTAAAACTTTGATCAAATGTTTGACTGCTTCTCGAGGTTGAGTGACTGAAACTTGTTGCTTTGAGAGGACTTAGTACTTGAGAGCTTTGTTACTTGAGCTTAGAGAATTGTAGTTTCAGTAGTAATTCAAGTGACTCTTTATCTATTTATAGGTGAGGAAATATGTCTGTTGAAGAGAAACATATTCCCATGAATTTGAATCCTTTTTCACGTTGTATACCTTGCATTAAATGCTTCCTAAGGTTTGTATTAAATTTTCTTATCTTGCACTCCAGGTTATTAAATGCTGTTGTACTAGGTTGCAGTTTTATATAGTCTATCAGGCCACATGTCGGCTACTTACTGGCTCACTACACTACATCTTTTAGCTTGACTACAAGAAATCACACATTTGTATAAGTTTTTCCCAATATTCCCAATATTTTTGCGACGACAAAAAATCATCACAATTTGTTACTTAAAGGTGACAAATGTTATTTTCGTCATTAAGATACTAGAAATTATGACAAAATTTTATTTTGTCACCATTGATAATTTTTGTAGCACCCCGGATTAAAAACGAGCATAATTAAATAATTAAATATTTAACACATGATTTAATAAGTATGTGCGCTTATATTGATTGTTTAATTTATTACGTGCGTTTTAGATACGTGTTTAATGCACGTTCTAGATGGATAATTTTCTTGGACATGGTATATAGAATAATTCTATACCATTAGATGCGTTTCGAGAAGACGAGAAGATAGAAATGAACTAGAGGTCAATCAGAGTTACGTAGCTCAAGTAGTGAAGAAAACAATGAAAACGAAGAATACGACGAATACGAAGAGTATAAAATATGAGATATTTCTAACCAAGATCTTATCATGAACAGTAACTTGGGATATTTTCGATGAATAGTGTTTTGTGAGATTTCTATAAATAGGAGGGTTTTCGTTTCATTTTTTCACCGTTTCTTCGCACGAGCCGAATGAGCCGAAAAGCGACGAACGTACATAAGTCTCTCTCTCCTCTCCTCTTTGTTTTCTGTCTCCGGCGAACCGCCGCCGGATCCACCGTCGGCGCCGCGGCGGCGCTGCCGGACAGTGGCCGAAAAATCCAACGTTATCTATTTAGGCCGATTTTTGCACACAACGTAGCCATCGTCGAGATGAGTCTAGGACAACTTCCGGAATTCAATACTGAGTTCCTGTTCGCCGGAAAACGGCGAAAAACCGAAGCAAAACCCTAACCCTTGCACCACCTTCTCTCTCTCCTCTATTTTTCTCTCACCTCTCGCCGGAGTTGATCACTGGAGGACGCCGGAGGTCAGGGTCAGCCGCCGGAGGGCCGGCGCCGCCGTGGGTGGCGGCGCCGGAGATGGACAAATTGTATATATGTATGTTCGTGTATGTGTGTATGTGTTTAGGTGTGCTAGTGTGTGTGTGTGTTGCATGTTGTTATGGGCGGCGCCGCTGTGTGGGAAAGGTTGGCCGGCGCTGGTGATGCGCCGGCGGTGGTTCCTGGTGGGTGACTGGTGACTTCCCGTCGCCGGCCAAGTGAATTCGATGGGGTATGTGTGTGTGTGCGTAACCATGCGTGTGTGTGTGCACGGCGGTTGGTGGTGGCCGGCGACTGGAAGTCGCCGGCTAGGGACACGGTGTAGCACCCCGGATCAAAATGAGCATAATTGAATAATTAAGTATTTGAACCCCGACTTAATAATTATGTGCGTATGTTTTGACTGTTTAATTCAGTACATGCGATACAGATACTTGGCTAACGTCGGTTTTAGTTTTAGATGGGTATATTTTTCGTGACATGGAACCTAGAATATGATTTTACCAAGAGATTCGTATCGGAAATACGAGAAAACAGAAACAAACTAGCGGTTAATCGGAGACCCGTAGTTCAACTAGCGAAGGAAAGGGTAAAATTTTGATAAAAGGTAAAAATAAAAACAATATTTTAATGAAAGGTAAATTGAGATATTTTTGGTAAATAGTAACTTTTCAACGGTAAAAAGGTAAATTCCAAAATCTATAAATAGGGGCTCATAACTTTCAAAACTTATACGTTTTCAAAGCCGACGACCCGAGCGACGCTCGCGACGCGAACACGTAAGTTCTCTTTCTTTTCTTTTCCTTTACGTTTTTATTTTCCACCGCCGCCGGAGTGCCGCCGCCGGAGCGCCGCCGCCGCCGCCGTCGCCGCCGCCGCCGCCGCCGCCGTCGCCGCCGCCGCCGCCAGCAGTGGTGCTGGTGGTGGTGTGTCGGGCGTCGGGTGTGCGTCGGGATGTGCGTCGGGTCGGGCGTCGGGTGCGCGCCGGGATGTGCGTCGGGTGCGCGTCGGGTGCGTGCCGAGTGCCGGGTGTGCGCCGGGTGCCGGGTGCCGGGTGTGCGCCGGGTGCCGGGTGTGCGCCGGGTGCCGGGTGCCGGGTGTGCGCCGGGTGCGAGCGCCGGGGGTCCAGCGTGCGCGGGCGACGGGGACCGGGTGGCTGAGGAAACTCGGCAGCTGCCGGGTGATGCGCGAGCTGTCGGGTTGGCTTTCGCCCGACGCCGGGTACCCGCGAGCCCCGGAGCACGTAATGCCGTATTTTCGATCCGCCGTGTCCTTAACAAACGTTTTTCCGCCGGGACCCTTTACAGCTTTAATTATATTGTATTTAAGACCTAAGAAAAACACCGTAATTTGTAGGCTACTGTGGACTAAGCTTGAGGTGTTGAGTTGTCGGACGTACTGTCCTAGCTACTCACGCGGTAACCACTATACGAGGTGGGGGTAATTTCTAACTCTGGATCTGTTTACAGCTTTCCCTATTTGTGAAATATGATTGGGAATCTAAGTGCTGTGTTTATACTTGCTGTGCCATATTATATCTGTGAAAGGGCCGAGGTCCTCCGATCATGCATTCTGTTCGTCCCCTGCTATTTTCTACTACTCAGTGGAGGTGTCGTGAGTCTCTTTAAATGCACTAACGGTGAGATACCGTTACATAGGGTAAGACGGGGGAATCCCGCACCTATACGTCCCTTGCAATTTCTAATATCTGCTTTGCATATATCTATGCTGTGACAACATGACTGTAAGTTAGCTTT
This sequence comes from Scutellaria galericulata, assembly GCA_946896805.1. Taxonomy (NCBI): domain Eukaryota; kingdom Viridiplantae; phylum Streptophyta; class Magnoliopsida; order Lamiales; family Lamiaceae; genus Scutellaria; species Scutellaria galericulata. Next base: position 8,247,848 of record OX335794.1, read on the forward strand.
TCGGTATTTAAATTCTGTCAGGAGTCTTATGAGGTGGATGTTAGCCCCACTGAGTGTATTCAACGCACTCACCCCTTAATCTGTACTCACACTACAGGAGATGAAGAAGCTGGTGAACCCTAGACGGAGGGAGATAGTGCTAGCTGTTGGTTTTTCTGATAAATGGTCTAGTTAAAACATTTCCGAACACGTTTTCAAACAGTTTATGATCTGTATATATCTTTGGGTTCTTATGAGGATGGGAGATCCTGATGTGTAGCTTCCGCTGAATATGATGTATATTATCGGTGAGAGACCGAATGATATCGGCCGAGGCCGAAGGTTGTTGTGAGATGGTTTATTATCGCCCCTTATCTCTTTCTTCTGTTGTCCCTTGCTTAACTCTTTCTGTATGTGTTATGCGTCCCTTGCTTTTCTATCTTCACGCCCGGGTAAAACTCTGATATTTTTAACGAAAGATTTTGGGGCGTGACACACGGTGGAGGTGGTGGTCGCCGGCCATAGTTGGGAGTCTGTGTATGTGTATATGAGTGTGTGCGTGGTGAGGGAGTAGATACATAAATTATATATGTGTGTTGGTTTGGCCGGAAAGGGTTACTGGCAACGGGGGGTCACTGGTCGGGGGTCTGGGAGTGGTCGGAGGTGGTAGCCTGCGGTGCGAGGTATCCGGCGAACTAGGTGGCGGCGGCGGAGGGCGGCACTACCGCGCCGGGTGGCGCCGGGAAGTTGTCTGGGCGATGGGCTGTTTTTGCAGGTGTTTTGCCTAAGTTAGGCGGCGCCGTCGTGGCCGCCGTTGGCTGGAGTTGGTAGCCTGAAGTAGGGGAAATCCAGGGGTGTGGTCGGCGACTGGTGGTTCGCTGGCTGGCGGTGGCTGGAAGCCCGTTTAAGTAGCATGTTCGCGCAGGTGCGCGGGCGCGACGACGGGTGCTGGGCGCGTGCAGTGTGCGCGCTGGGAGCCGGGGACGGGAAGCGATGCCGTGTTCGTGATACAAATTCCTTTTTCTTTCCATCGTACGTTATCATCGAGTCATCACCGACGAGATGTCGTTGACTGAGGGTCGTGGGCCCGATCAAAGTCAACCCTTTGACCAAAATTAACATTTTACCCCTAAAATTAAAATGTTCCGTTCGAGCTCGTTTCAATCTCAGCCTACAATCTTTAGATCTCTCGATCCGCCGCGTAGTTAACGATCATACTTTCGCCGAAAACGTTTATAGCTTTAATTATGATTATTAAGGATCTAAGAAACACCGTGACTTATGTAGGCTATCAGTTGGAAGGAGCTTGTGATACTTGATCTTTGGTCCTCGCTACTCACGTGGTAACCACCGAACAAAGTGGAGGTAAATTCTAAACCTCTATGTGTTTACTGTTTTCCATATTTGATATATGAACTGTTGAAGTTTACGTGCTGTGATTATTTGCTGTGATTGCTATGTACATGCATACATTATGAATATGATATATGTGGACGGAAGTCCAAAATCATGTTAAGATGGACTGGTGGCCCATAAAAGCACCATATGTTAAGAATGGACTGGTGGCCCATAAAAGCAGTCCATAAAAGCACCATATGTTAAGAACGGACTGGTGGCCCATAAAAGCACCATATGTTAAGAATGGACTGGTGGCCCATAAAAGCACCAATACGTTAGGGATGGACTGGTGGCCCGTAAAAAGCACTAGCAGAATGGAGGTCCATGATCTCGTTCTGGGATGGACTGGTGGCTCGTAAAAAGTACCAACGGAACGGAGGTCTATGATCTCGTTCTGGATGGACTGCTGGCCCGTAAAAAGCACCAATGGACTGGTGGCCCATAAAAGCACCATATGTTAGTTGAGTACTCTTAGAGTTATGTGTCCGTATTTTATGTGCAATGCATTATATGTGCTGTGTCTAATTGTTGAACTATTATATATGTTGGATCTGTGTATCTGCTTAATAATATTAAAAACTTGAAGATTATTTCCACGAGTGTATTCAATACACTCACCCCCCACCTGTACTCACATTACAGGAAATGAAGAGACTCAGGATGCGTAGAGAGAGGGATGTCTTATCAGTTGTGTCTTATTCCGGTTGTGTCTTTTAAAATCTCAGTTGGTCATTTGTAAAATTTAAACCGTTCATTTTCTTTGTAAAGGATCCTGATGTATTTTTTCCGCTGTTGTTTTAAATGTTTTTATTTCGGCCTTACGCCGAGGATTTGTATTTGTAAAATCTTCTCCTATCTCTTCCAAAGGTTTTCTATTTTATATCATGCACGTCTCTTTCCCTTTTCTTTCTTCACGCCCACAAGGAAAACTCTGATATTTTATGAAAAGAAAACGGGGCGTGACAATTTTATTCGTCACTACTTTTTAAATTTCATGACGACATAAATTATGTCGTCACAATAATAATAGTTGACTAAATTCGATGTCATAAAGATATATATTTTCATGACGATGCTATTTTTCGTCATTAATTATTCTAAATAATTATTGATAAAATTATTTCATCACAATAATAATTGGTTACGATTTTAATTATAATTGGTTACGATATTCGATGTCGTAAAAAATAAATTTTTGTGATGGTGCTATTTTTTGTCATTAATTATTTGAATTAATTAGTGACAAAATTCTTTTATCACGATAATAATTGATGATGATTTTAATAATAATTGGTGACAATATTCGACGTCATAAAAATATATTTTTATGACGATTCTATTCTTTGTCATTAATTATTTGAACTTGTTACTAACAAAATTATTTCATCGCAATATTATTTGGTGACGATTCTAATAATAATTGGTGATGATATTCGATGTCATAAAAAATATACTTTTATAACGTTGCTATTTTTTGTCATTAATTATTTGAACTTATTACTAACAAAATTATTTCATCGCAATATTATTTGGTGACGATTCTAATAATAATTGGTGACGATATTTGACATCGTAAAAAATTTACTTTTATAACAATATTTTTCATCATTAATTATTTGAATTAATTAGTAACAAAAAATAGCATCGTGTTCACTATTGCTAGAACTCGAACCCAAACCCTTTGAAATCATGTAATAACCAATTGCTCAACAATATCAATTTGTTTAAACCGTAGACAAATATATACATATAATCTAAGTAACAGAATCCCCTCTAATAAGTAAAAAGAAGAAAATAAAAAACATGTACCCATTAGGAATCAAACCCAAAAACCCCTTAACACTACAAACCAATTGATCAACAAATCTAACTTAATTTAGTTTCTCACAAATATATATATATATATATATATATAATATAATATTAATATCAGAAATCCACAAATTAAAAGCCCTTAGGGAGAATTCTTTCTTCTCTTCCATCAAAATACTGCAGTCATTCAGCGATTCAGCCACCTTCAAATCGTGAATCATTTCCATCAAATTATAATGATTCTCTGTGCACTTTCTCTACTTATCGATTACTTCTTCAAATAACAATCCCAACCATCTCTATTGATATTAGTTTTTTGCTCTCGAGAGATTATTTAAACTAAGAAAGCCACCCATACCAAAGCGATTGAGATAAAGACGAGGGTATACAACCAAGTTGAGCTAAGAGGTAAACATCCGCTAGCTGTTGCTATCCTTTTGGGCTTCAAGCTTTTACCAAGTAGAAGGTTAGTGAGTGTTAGCTATTAGTTTAATTTGTTCTTATAAATGTTTGTCTACTTTGTTATTTTTTGATCTACATCATTTGCTTCTTGTTAATTATGTTAGTTTGGATAGACTTTTAAATCCTGATTTATGTCTTTTATTCATTTTTTTACTTTATATGGACATCAATATTGATGATCCAGGCATAAGACAATGCCTGATTGATAGGTTGAAAATTAGTAGTCGTCAAAAGCGTCACAAGTTACATAAGCATTTCCAAAAGTTTGCAACTTTGTAAGAAGCCAAGAGTAACAAGCAATCTTTCTGTTCAAGCAAAGAACATTGGGAAGAAATGTGTGATTATTTTGCATCATCTAAATTCAAGGTACTAATCCTATTTCTTTTTATGATTTATTGTCATAACAAAAATATGGTAATCATTTTATAATTTACTTTTTTTTTTCAAGCATACAAGTGGTGTGAATGCATTCAACAGAAGCAAGTTGCGATGTAAGCATATTTCAGGCAAAAAAGCTTCACCGTTCGAAGTCATGAAATTGTGAGTATTTAAATATTTCTTTTACATGAAAGTTTTATGTATTGATATCTGATTTTAGTTGAAGCAAGATAGTTGATATATACTATTTGAGTTTAGTTATTTAAACTTTTTATATAAGGTTTAGTGAACTATTTAATAAAAAAATATGTAAAGCATGTAAGAAGAATAATTTGAATTATCCAATTGCTTGTTTTTTCATCTCACTAGGCCACATTTTTCTTTTATAAATAGAGATATCTTCTCTGGATAATAACCTACCTCTAAATCTTGTGGAATTTTGTTCAATATTGGTTCATTGTGTTTTGCAAGATTAAATTTACTTAATTTTATGTAGCAAAGTTATTTAGAAATTTATGCTAAATGTCATTGTCATGGTTAAATGGTTTTAAATATAGTTTCTCTAGAGATAAATTAGATTTTGACTTATCATATTTGTGATTTTTTGTTAAATTTGATATGCTTTTTCATTATGTTAGTCCCAAATGGGAGTTGAATGGGGAACCTTGTGATAGAAATGAGTTGTATAAACATACACATTATTCGGAGAAAGATTATTCAGTGAATGACGGCTAGAAATCCATTGCGGCAAAACAAAATTGTGTAAGTTATACATTTGTGAGAAATTATTTCAGTTAATGCAAAAGTTACTAATTTTCAAACTCTTTACATTCTTATGTTCAAATAGGAGTTGATGATAAAGAACCATGAAGAATATAGAGAACAAGGAATTGAGAAAAGTTCAGAAGAAATAGTTTTTGAGGTGTTGGGCCCTGGAACTGGTTATATAAAGGGCCTTGGCTATGGTTTAAAACCTGTAAGTAGACGCAACATAATGATTGATTCTACTAAACAACAATTACAAAAGGAACTTCAAGAGACTCAACAAAAGTTGCAACAGTCTGAGACTGAGGTGAATATCAACAAATGTCTCAGCAAGGAGCAAATATCAACAAGCTTATGACATTTTTCGTTGATATAGGGCTAAATATCTAAATCATTAACAAAGGTCTGCTTACTTTCGTGTTCAAATATTTAAGTGTTTTTTTCCTTTCTTTTGATGTCTTACATTAAAATTTGTTTAATAAATATTTTGAACCTTTTGCTAATGTACTAATAATATTTTCAAAATGTGTAGGTTAATTTTTGCTCATTTGGATGGTTATGAATTTGTTATGGAAAAGTTCTTTCGTAATGGTTTAGAAGTTGGAAATAAAGATCCAATTTTATTGTTTACATTTATTATTAAAGTATGTTTTATTGTTTTCTAGAACCAGCTTTTTATTTTTTACTTGGATTTTTATATTCCTTGAAGTTTGAAGATTCTAACTGAAACTGTTATTATTATTTTAATTCATGCATAATTGAGTTTTGCATTATATTAGATTATGTAATATTAATGTCACTTTTCAAGCAATGAATGTTGTCTCATTCATATAGAATCGATAAAATGTTGTCTCCTACTCTTCTACTATTGCATCACCGATAATATCCTCAAGCAGGTAAACGTAAACTATTCAACAATTGTATGAATGGGGTTTATGTTATGCCTTGAATTGTTTCATGTGTTGGGTCATTTGGAGCTCTAACTCGAATCTCAGTAATGCCAAATTTATTATTTCTTTATTGAGTTTGGTTTCAGTTGTACTGGGTGATCGTTGGAATCTATAATCTGGCATCTAAAATCAAGATTATGTTGTAGTCTTGCTATTTTTCTATGGTTGTGCTGGTCGTTTGTACTTTTCTTTTATGCCTATCCTCGTGTGATAATACTATCTCCATCCAAATTTAATGCCAGCTTTAATCATTGTAGAGTTTCAGATGAGATTTTGAATATTTATATATTACACTTATAAATTATAGAGTGGCCATAGGGAGTTTGTATGTATCAATGCTTTAAACCATAGTATTGTATGAGAAAAACATCTGGATGTCTTAAAAAAAAGGCCTTCATTTTAGGGCAATGGGAACATAGTGTTGGACTGTTGGGAATTTGTTTGAGTAAGCAATGAGTTCCAATGTAAAAAAGACAATGTGATGACAACATTTCTTTCTATCCATGAGTGATGAGGTAGCTGGCCTTTTACAAGCATTCATATTTGTTTGAAAACCAGATTGGGTTGGTCCTTTGGTTAAGTGAAGACTCTAAGCTCTAGTCAAAGCAGTTTGGTGATATATTATTTTTTGCCTTTCTGTGAACTTTGCTCACTAGAGTGATTAAAACAATAAAACACAGCCGAGTAGTAGATCTTTTGAGAAACAAATCGGACATCTTGTTATGTACTAAAAATATATCCTGTTTGCCAAATCACTGAGTGGCATCGGTACATCTGGACTCTATAGTGTTTCATTGTACAAAGAGCTATATTATATTGACATATGGATTGGTCGCTTTGGGGAAAATGATGTCTTTGTTTACTTGATATTAGATGTTGGACTCATTGAGTCATTCCAAAAAACACCCATCAGTTTCTTATAAAGTTGGGATGCCATTTTCAGCTCATGTGGGAGCAGTTCTCCATAAGTTTAAGCAAACATCTAAAGCTTATGATAAAATGCAAAATACCTACTTTGATCCCTTTAGATAGTATATAAGCTTTTCCCCTCTCTATGTATATACCCTCCTTCTGGTACCTCTTAATTATGAGAAACTGCTCCTTACTTGATCTGTACCTTTCTTCATCTAGGTTCTTTGCGAATCATTGTCATGATATAATATCTCTTGGTCCCAGCTCTAAAAAACATTATATTGCTTCATTTGATTTTCTTTGTTTGTATGACAACTGTATCTAGATAATTTAGGTACTTATCTGGTGTAGGGAGAAAAACCTGATGGTTTAGTTTTTTTATCGCTCCACATTTGTCTGTTTTGATTTCTTTTTTATGAATTTGGTATACCTTTACTCTGTATTTTTTTGTATAGTGTTATGGGCTAAAATTCTATTGTACTATCCTTTTTGGTTGGATGGAGCTCTGCTTTTTTGTATATTTGGTTTGAAGTAATTGTTTCTTGATGCTCTACACGCACTAAGTATACATTTCATATTTAGCTTTACATCGTAAAATATGACCCAATTGTTTGTTTCTCATCGTTGTTTTATCTCCTATAATGTTTTTATATCATGAATCTCTCTTTCAATCATGTTTACTATGTAGGCTAACATCTTTCGTGAAGAAAAGAATGTAATTGACCTATATGTCATGCTCCTTAGATTTTCAAGGTGAGAAACGATATATTGTTGGGATTTGTTGTTTAATACAGTAACAATTTCTCTTTAAATTATATTAGGTAGCATGAAATATGGAATAGTCTCTTTATGAAAGCTGCGTATTGTCTTTTGTTTTAGTTTGGTTACTGAGACGATACCTTGCCATCTAGACTATAGAACAACTTCACAAGGCAATAAACTTCATCTAAAAAGGGTAACGATTAACAACTATTGCTCATTTATTTATTACTATCATGTACTACTATTGGAGGTAAAGCTAGCTAGCTATCATTATTTTAGTTTTTCTTAATAAAAGTTTGCCTTTTTTTAATCTGCCTAGGCATAAATTGAATACTGTAGTGACTGAGCTTGAGGAATTGAAACCAGCTGTTCAAGCAAATTTTTCTTGGTTTATATGGTTTATTTGTTAAATGCAATTCATTTCTGCTGCATCTATGGTTTATATTGCAAAGTCCTGAGTTTATAGGATATGTTTGTATCACCTTAGACTTTATTATTCGTTTTACACACACATATATATGTGTTTGATTACTTTGCTTGGTTTATTAATATAGTTGGACTCTTCAAGAGATTTTTGAACTATCTTGGCATCTCATGTTTCTGATTGACTTTCTGATGATTGTGAAGATAAAACATTTCTGTAGAATAGGATTTTCATTTTATGTTTTCCAGTCTTTATTTAATCACTATTTGATGTGTTTTTTCTGTTGTAGGAAACTCTGTCTGAACATTCTATTTTGTGACCAAACGGGCTTCGTAGGCAATGGCAACCTCCTAGTAACTATAAGGTGGCATGACAATTTCCTGTTGTACTGCATTTTATTGAAGCAAACAGTGTGATTTATATTTTATATTTATAGGTTCCAAGTAATGTAGACTTCACTCCTATAGCGCCCCATATGAAAAATGAAGTATAATTGAATAATTAAATATTAAACCCTTAATTTGATTATTATGTGCGCTAATCTTGTATGTTTAATTTAATTACATGCATTTCAGATACGTGTTTAATGAATGTTCTAGATGGAAGTATAATTTAGTCGCGGAATATATAATATAATTCTACCATAAGATGCGTAACGGAAAAATGAGAAGATAGAAATGAACTAGAGGTTAATCGGAGACCCGTAGCTCAAATGGCGAAGAAAAGGGCCAAATACGAAGTCTCGGAAAAACGAAGGGTAAAATCTTGATGAACAGTAAAAAAGAATATTTCAATGAATAGTAACTTAGATATTTTGATGAATAGTGATTTTAAAAAATCTATAAATGGGGGCTCATTCGATTCATTTTTCACCGTTTTTCCGAACGAGCCTAAAGCAACGAAAACACGCTACCAGTTGGATTGAGCATTGAGATACTTGATCTTCGATACTTGCTACTCATGTGGTAACCACCAAACAAGGTGGGGGTAACTTCTAATCCCTAATAACTTTATGCTTCTATATGTAACGCACAATGATGATAAATTAACGTTATGAATTGTGAACTTATGTGCTTTGAGATAAATGCTGTGTGATTATATGTTGTAAGTGGGGGTAATTTCCAAATGTCTATGTGTCTATTATTTTCTGTATGTGATATATGGACTATTGAAACTTATATACTGTGATTATATGTTGCGAATACTGTATTCATTTTATCATATTGTGAGAAGACGAAAGTCTACATTCATGGGAAGAGACAAAGGGTTTGCATTCACATTACGGGGTAACTAGGGTCTGTACTATCATGGGCTTTGTGTCCATTAGAAAGTCATGGGCTTTGTGTCCATTGGGCTTTGTGTCCATTAGTAAGTCATGGACTTTGTGTCCATTGGGCTTTGTGTCCATTAGTGAGTCATGGGCTTTGTGTCTACTAGCGAGTCTTGTTGGTCCCAGGTGGTGTCCGAGGTTCAGAGGGGGGGTGAATGAACCTTGGTCAATTTTGAAAACTTGTTAAAACTTACCGTTCTGTAAGTTACTTGAACTTACAGCGCCAGCCAGTTACTGCTAACGGCACTAGGATGCAGTGCTGCACGCTGTAACTTGGAGTTTTATACGCAGCGGAAATTATATATTGTGACACAAGACTGGCTGGTTTTCTCAAATATGCTCCTTCTAAAATCGTTTTATGCTTATGATGTATGAAGATATGAATTGAAAAGCGCAGATAAGAAAGCAGTAAAACACTTATGGCTTATAGTGGTTCGAATGTGGTGTAAGCCTTCTACGTCCACTCTACTACTACCTTGAGTAGGAACTTTGTTAAGCAAGATTGAATTACAGGACCCTCCTAACAATCTATCAACTTACAAAGTGTCCACCTACTAGAGTCCAGTGTTCACACAGCTCCTACGAACTCTAAAGGCTAACCCACACAGGGAAGTTGCCTAAAACTTAGATAACTATACAAACAACAAGGATTTCTCCTGTCAACTGTTCGACACCTAAAACAACCTTCGCATACAGCACGGTTAAAAGAAAATAAAAGGTGCTTCAACTGATGCGATGAAGTGAGCTTCTGAATCCTTCAAAGGATCTTTCTTCTTTGAACTTTGCTTCACTTCACAGAGGTTGAGTGACTGAAATTGAAGAAAGACTCGGAGAAGATATAGCTTAAACGCTTGAGAGTGTTTTCGCAAATGTTTTATTCTTCTGTGGCTCAACTATTTAGTTCCTTAGAGGTTCAGCTGTTCAGTAGTCCAGTAGTCTCTTCAGTGTTCCTCATCCTCTATTTATACTTGTACAGTAGATATCCATTGAAGGAGATATCTTTTCATTTGAATTTCAAAGAATACTTGATCAAAGACATGGCTTGCATTTAATGCGACTAGACTTTTCTTTCTGTAGCATTTAATGCGGTGATGGATGGTCGCAGCTTTCTACGGCGCGTCAGTCCACATGGTGTCTTGGCATTGGCTCCGTGTCTGCCACTTTGATCTTCTCTCGAACGGCTCTTATTTCTTTTTGCATGAGTCTTTGTTCCTCGTACTGCATTTATCCTTTCTTTGGATGGCAAGATACTTATTCTGTATGCCGTTAGCTCTGTAGGTTATCCGAGCAGTGTACTTAGCGTTATATCCTGGATTTGTTTGCAGCTGATTGTTCTTCATAGTGCTGCTGTAACAAAGTCCTTCTTGCAGTATCTTCTTACAGCACTGCTGTATCTTACAGCAATATTCCTGTAAACTTCTTTCTTGCAGCGACTCTGCATGCCGTTCTTTCTCACTATGCTGCATTACAGTAACTACTTTCTTGCAGTATGCTGTATCTGCTTCTTTGCAGCAGCTTCGTCCTAAATCTTTGATGCAGCAATTGTATGCGTGTTTACCTTCACTTTTCAACTTCTATCTCAAGACTCAATTCTAGTCTATGTTATCACGTAAACAATGTGAAAAATGGGGTACTCAAAACTTTCTATTATACGCTTGGTTTGTCTCATCAAAATCTAAACATTGAAATCCCAACAATTTCCCCTTTTTTTATGATGACAAAACCATTACATTATTTCGTTCATGAAGGAAAAAAAGATTTTATATCATGCATCAAAACATATTACATCAGGTTTACATACGTGATAAGCAAGGAAAATACAACCTTGGACATAATACTTACTGCTGAAACAGTGACCTTTTTGTAGATGTTCCATCTAATCTTCTTTCAGCATTCCTTTCTTCTTGCTCTGCTCTTTCTATTGAGCCTTTCCACCAGTCTCGAATGGACTCTTGATAGGATTCTTCAAGTATTTCCTTAGTCTTTGGAATTTGAATCCATCTCAGCCAAAAGTCCTCACAGTAAGGCACTACAAACCCTTGCTTCACTTGGTCTATGTAGTAATTCTGAACTTCAAGCTCTCCAGCCCTAGTGAGCTCTTCATATCTTCTCAGTGCAGTTTGACAGGATTGAAATCTACTGAATTTGCCCTTTCTGCACAGAAATCTGAAGTGTCTGAGATACTCAGATCTCTTGTACAACGTGATTGCTTCAAAAGATGGATTCCTATCTTCAGGTAACTTGGTTGCCCTGAAAATGTTCAAGTTCCAGGCCATGTTCTCTCCATCGGGCCTTTGATCCATCAAAACTGAAACTTCAGCAGATATGTTGTCCGTGTCGAGACGTGGAATTTCTTGTGGGGGATATTGGTAGAGGTTTTTGTCAAAGATCCTTCTCTCACCAATCACTCCAAGCCTTTGCATCTAGGCATATTCTTCTCTTTCAGCTCTGGCTCTCTCCGCCCTTTGAGCAGCCATTTTTTCATTGTAATGTCTTTCAGCCTTGGCTCTGTTCATTCTCTTTCTTGAGTCTTGCTGCTGGCTTTCTCTTCCTCTCTTTGTATGATGAGAAGAGGAATGTGTTGCATCTCTGCTTGCAGCACTGCTGTATGTAGCGCCTGCTGCTGATCTGCTTGTAGCAGTTGCACCTGCACCACCAGCTCCTTCTTCATCATCTCTTTTCCATCTTTTTGGAGAAGGAACGTCAACGATAGATGATCCAGACCTCTTCCTCCTCCTACTTAGAGGCTGTTCATCATCTTCTTCTTCACCTTCATTTTCCCCAGAGCTCCTGTATCTGTTTCGAAACTCTTCCCCATTTTTGGCATCATTAAAAGCCGGGGGCGGAGTAGGGGCACTCGGAACCACTTTAGACCGTGGTCTATATGAAGGTGCGGGGGCCTCCCTAGAACCTTGGGCATGTTGGGGAAAAACATTCATCAGAATCATCTCCAAGTTCCCTAAACGATCGTCAATGGTTCTGGACCTTCTAGATTGATCGGCTATGTGATCCATAAGTGATTCCAGCACCATGGAGTGAGTTTTCAGTCTTTCCGAAGCTGCTCCTGCATGTATCTTGTAGATTTTGACTTCAGCTTGGGTGCTTGCAGCTTCTTTCTTCAATTCTCCATCCATTCTAACCCTGTCCATGCACAACCTGTTAGCGTTATCATTCAAAGATTTCTGTACCATTCTAGGCAGTGCTTCAATATCTTTCTTGAAGTGGGACATGGTTTTAGTGTGGAATCTGGCACTAGACATCCAGCTGTTCTGCATGTTAGACTCATGATCCTTAAAGGCACGAATTAGGTGTCTAACAGCAGCAACTATCCTGTCAATCAATTCATCTTCTGTCGGGCCAGTATTTCGTTTATAAGAGGCAGCAGCTGATGCATCATAAGATCCTAAAAATCTTGACGAGTGTGCTGCATCCTGCCTCGATGCCTCTTGCTCAACTTCCTCTGTAGCTTCCTCAGTAACTTTGTTGTAGTGACCTGGATAGGTTCTTGTAAGTTTGTAGTAGTTGCAGCATCAACTTCCTCATGAGGTGTCTCTAGTTGCTCAGTGGTTACCTCAACTTCTCTACGAGTGTCCTCTGAGGGTACTGTCTCAACAACTGCCCCTTCAGAGGTCTTCTCTTCCTTAGAAACTGTTGTTAAGACAACACTTTCTGAGGTTTTCTGCACAGACCCCGTCTCCTTGGTTAGTCCTACAGCTTGGACAGATTCTACAAGAATAAGTTCTTGTAGCTCTTGAAGGCTTTTTGCAGCTTCTACAGTATTCAACACTGAGAGCTCGATTGCTGCAAGGATATCTGCCTCCACTTATTGGTTTCTTGCAGCCTCCATTGTGTTCAGTATGGAGACTTCGATTGCTGCAAGAATTTTAGCGTCCATCCTTACTGTGTTTTCAGCTGCTTCTGATAAGGTGGCTGCTTGCTGTACTACTGTCTCTGCCAGTACAGAGAGTACCATCTCTGCAACTTCCTCCATAGTTGCGTCATCGGCAATCTCAGCGATGTTAGATAGAACATCTCTGATAATGGTGGTTGGTTCCCCCTGAGGACCTGCATCCCCATCAGGAACGATGCGCACTAGGGAATCGCCGTAGTCCACCAGTTGAGGCTCCTCCTCCTCCAGAGAATCAAGTGTGACTATGTTGGAGAGGTCTTCCATCATTTTCTCAAATGTAGGGGAGTCTGAGTTCTGACGACTTGTGCTTCCTTCTCCCGGCATTTTCCTTGGACTATGCTGCATCCTTGTTTCCCTGACACTTGCTTGCAGCGCCTGTTGCAGCATGGCTTCCTCGGCCTGCTCCACTCCCAAGGTGTTGATTTGTTCTTGCGCAAATACAACATCATCGCCCCTTCTTACAGCCTCTGCAGCCGAGGCAAGGAGGGTTTGGGCATCCTCCGTTGCTGCGTTCATTAGCTGCTCTGCAGAGTGGAATTCTGCAACAGCTTTGCCCTTCCCTTTATCCAGTGTTTCCTGAGCAGTGATGTACACCTTCTCTGCATACTCAGGTTGTAAGAGTGCCCATATATCTTCTGAGTTGGCCCACTCTAGGATTGCTTTTTCCACAGAGAGAAAATCCTCCCATTGCATCAAGATTTCTCCCTTTGAAAGTCTCATCTTTCTCCAGAGACTGTACTGCTGCTCCATATTTCTAGCAGCTGGGAAGGTTGGATCGAGCACAGATTGGGCTGTTTGAAGAATAGCTTCTTCATCTGGCTGAACTCTTTGCTAAGCTGACTTATTCACGACAACATCTGCTGGAGGGTTAGTGGTAGAGAGTTGGGAGTTGGCAGCTGTTGTAGCATTCTTCTTGTCGTGCTGAGCCCTCTTGCCCAGTGATGTGTCATCATCTGGGGATGAGGACTCAGGTTCAGTCTCTGTCCTCCTTGGTGCCTGTCACTTCATCCTGCAGCACTAAGGTTGTATTCTTTTTATCTTTGGTTTTCTTCTTTGCAACCCCAACAACAGTTGTCTTTGGTTGGGTTTTACCCTTCTCCTTCTCTCCAAGATACTTCCCAATGGGAATAGGAATATGAGTTGTAAGCTCAAGCCCTAGCTTGTAAAGAAGAGAGCAAATCGTGATTCCATAGCTACTTCTTGGTGTGCCCTTCTCTGCTTCTTCCATTATTCTTTTCAAGATGAACCTTGCCCAGTTCACCTTTTCTCCAGCCATGATGGCAGACATGATCCGGAACCGGAGATCAGTGTATTTGTTGTAACTCTCTGTTTTGCCTTAATGGAGTATGCACAAATATTATGGAGCAGTTCAAACTCCGGTTTGAAGGTTTCTTCAGGGCGCTTCTCTTGATCTCTGCCCCTGCAGTTTCAACTCTAAAGAGATCCCACATCTCTTTAGCGTTGCTCTCCCCATATGTTGCAAGTTGACTGGGGTTCAGGCCTTTAGCCGAGATGTTGAAGGTGGTGGCAATGTCTCTGATGGTTAGAGACCTTTCTTCATCATTTGCATCCATCTTGAACATGATGCAGTTTTTCTCCTCAGAGGTCCTAGCAAAAGCGTAGAACTTCTGAACCGACTCCACTGAGAAACCAGCATAGAAGGTGGTTATTAACCCTAGAATTTGGGTTCATTCGAGAGCATCAAAAATTATTCTGATAAGGGAGTTGTTGTACAACCCAGAGGCATAAACATGCTCTTAGTTGATCAAATGCCCTTCCAACACTTTGGTTTGACGAATTGCCATAAAAGATTTGAGAGATACGAGAGATTTGGAGACTTAGGGATTTTGTGAAGAGTAGGGAAACTTCTCATTGTGGTGAGGGCAAATAGAATTTGAAAAGAGAAGGTTATGGTGTTTAAGGGAAGATCAAGGGACGTGTAGTAAGATCGACGATTGAAATTAAAAGGATGAGAGTGATCTTACGGTCCTTAGAAAAAGACGGAGGGGTTAAATCGTAAATAATCATAACTTGCACAGTTGTCGATTCTGACCGCACCTCTTTATCTTCTTACTGGGTTTACCTTCATTAAATGATGATGATTTGCCGCCCAATTTATTGTCCTTTTAAGGTTGCAGCATCTTGGGTACGAGGTTGCAGTAAATGCTGTAACCAAGTGCTACTTACGCTCGTCTTTTCTTCATTGTACTGTAAGTAAATGATGTAGCGCTGTTTGAACCCAGCGCTATATGTAGGCATAGCTTACAACACTATACTTGCAGCTTTCTCGCAAGCATACAGACATTCCCCCTGGATTTCTGCATCTCTTTTCTTCCTCATATCTTCAGGATTCCCAGCTCGTTTCTAAGTGTAGAGAATCTCGATTTACTCAGTGGTTTGGTGAATATATCTGCAAGCTAGAGATCTGTATGAACTTTCTCAAGCACGACATCTTTCTTTTCCACGTGATCTCTGATGAAGTGATGTCGTATATCAATATGATCTGCATATGAAGCAAATAGGATGCTGCAAAAAGGAGATAACAAGCTGTAGGAGACAATATGTTGAAAGACTGTACAAAAGAAACAGAAAGTTGTTAGCAGACTATAGGAAGTAGAAAGCTAAAACAAACAGCAAGCTGAAGGCAGTAAGAAGCAATATTAGGAAGAAGCATGCAGTAAGCTAAATGAAGAAGTAGACATGATACTGGAATCAAGACTGTAGCAGTAAGCATTGAACAACAAGCTGGAATGAACAGAAAGCGTGCATGAAGCAGCATGTAGGAAACAGCTTATTGGAAGAAGTTACAGCAACCTGAAGATATGATAGGAAGTAGCTAACGGTTCTACTGTAGAAAGACAAGTGCTACTTTCATCTCAACACGAGGAAGACCATGCAACTCGAAGAAGAGCAAAGCTATCTATCAACTAGAGTAGCCACCCATTGGATGAAGGTTAAAGATGGTAGACGCATTACATGCACATGTTAGAGACAACTCAAAAGCATTTAATGCGGCCACAAAGAAGATCTTGGGAGATCAGAGCTCATTCTCATATAAGAGAAGTATCTTCCTTCAACGGATACTTTCTTCCAACGGATATATTCTCGAGATCTATAAATAGAAGGTGTGGCTGACTGAAGGCATTGTTGAACAAGAGTCGAGAGGAAACTCGGATATATTACAAAGCTTCTCCATGTTCAGCCACTCAACCTTCAAGACGCAATCTACATTTCAAGCAATCAAGTTTTCATGTTCAAGACTGACTTCATCGCACCAGTTGAAGAATCTTGTTTCTCTTTCAACCATTTGATGTGTGCTAGGTTATTTTAAGTTTAGTGTACTTAGTTGATAGGATTTGATCCTCGCTAAGTTTTGTAGTCTTGTGTAGGCTATTTGTACCCTGTGTGGGATTTGGCCTAGGAGTCGTGTGACTCTTGTAGGTGATAACTTGTTAGGAAGAAGTTTGTAAAGTTGAGACTTGTAAATCGAACTGAACTAATGAAATTCATTCTCAGTGAAGGAGTAGAGTAGACGTAGAAGGATTACACCACCTTCGAACCACTATAAGCCATAAGTGTTTATTTGCTTTTGTCTATCTGCATTGCATTGTTGCATATCATCTTGTTGCATTTGTCATAAGCATACTTGTCAAAAGATTGTGACAAAGTCATCTTTGAAAAGAAAACAGGTTTTCATAAAGAAACTCTATCTTTATTTATTCTGCTGCATACTGTGATATCGAGTCAGAAACCTGAATTAGCATTCTACCAGGTTTCTGAAGCGAGTTGGGTTATTGTCTTCTCTGTAGAAACAGGAACTTGTTCATAGAAAAGTTTAAAAAACATAAAATCGATAGAGGTTCATTCAACCCCCCGTTGAACCTCTGACCATTTGGGACCAACACCAATGAAGGAAAATGATTTTATAAGAAATGTTTTCATTCGTTAGTATGCATCATTGACATCATTCCATTTCATTAATGTTATGCGTGTAATTTTTGCTTACTGAGCTTTTTAGCTCATATAGTTCATGCATTGTAGGTGAACCTGCTGATGTATAAGCTCATGGACTTACTGACCATGTTGTTGAGTTCCTACAGGTTCGGAGTTGGTGTACATGGATGACGACCTATTGGACTATGTTGTGGACTTATTTTGCTTTAAACAATGTTTGGAGAAAGTATTTGGACTTCTTCTGTTTAATCCTTTGATGTATATAGATATGTTAAATATAGAAGTGGGTGTAGCTTGACTTTATGGTATACGCTACAAAAAGTATTATAGTCTTACTGGGTTTTCATGTGCAAGAAAAGTTATTTATGTTGTTATGTTTGTTTAAAAAAAAATTACACACTCACTTATGGGTCTTTTAATATGAAAATCTATTACAAGTCTAGTTATATTAGAAATGTGGTTTTGACAGAGTGGTATCAGAGCCCAGCTGATGGTTTTGTAGACCGTCCATGTACATTATCTTAGAATTCGGGGAGCACAACACAATGCCAGTAAGTTATTTTAAATTCTGTTTGTTTTGTGTGCATCATAAATTATATAATTGACCATGTGGTGTAGGATCGTAATGTTGTTATACAAATATTTTATTTCTAAAAGTGTTTTGTCCCTACGCAAATTTAAAGAAAAGTACAATTATAACTTTTGTTGAAAGAAAGTTTATGAGTTATTGGCATTCACTTCTACCAATGATATGTTACAAAAATATGCCGATGTGACTATCTAGGATTTCTGCATTTTGTTATGGGTACGAAATTGTGTTGATATAATATTTTACAAAAGTATGAGCTTTTTGGCTATAAATTGTGCTTGTCAATGTTTTCTCATTAAATATGTTTAATGGAGTATGATCTGGTCCTTGTCTGATGTCACTGTTATCGACACACTGCTTACTGGACGCCGCCACTAAGCAGTTGATTGTAGCAGCATGAGCTTGTGTGCGTAAATGGCCGTTCGCAGGAGTTGGAGCAATGCTATGTGGTAGGTTATATTATGTTATGTTATCTATAAGTTTTATATGAATCGGTGAACATTGCCACTAGCCACTATGTGTTGAGTAAGTTAGTGTGTATGTGTTGCATGGGTTGCATAGGGATGAGACTACTATGGGCCCTTGTCGGTGATAAGATGAGCTAGTGTATGTGTTTTTCCTAGTACACGGATGTGATACGTAAAGCCACGACTAATGCTTAAAATCTATGGGGACCATGTGTGGATGTTTGTAATATGTTTCATGATGTTTTGATTATGATGTACTTTTATGATTGGTATATACAAGTTGGGTATATGTTATCCTATATGACAATATTATGCTATGATGATAAACGAATGACAGAGAAATCTATTGAGGTTATTAATTGATTTATGGAATAATGTTATTAGTTGAGTATAATGTTTCTCGAGTGTTCTAATATCACACAGACACTAATGCAAGATATAGCTTTCATAAAAGGTGAAGATAGCTAGAACAACATAGCTGCCTAGAATGGACTATACATGTTTTGAACTTCAGGAACAGGGTGATGCTAGAAATCTCATGATAAATAAAATCTCTAGGCCTACATTCATAATAACTATACACTTTGGAATTTTAACTGATTAAGCATGGATTGGATGATCTCAGAGGAAAGACGATAATTGTTGTTGTGCGAGACTAAATCGAATTCAAGACATGCTATCCTAACTTTTCTCTTGGATGTGAATAGGATATTTTGTTCCAAATTCTATCCCTTAAACCTTCTTCTTGACCTATGCTCCATGTCGAAATCTTATGAGTAAATCTGAATCATAACTCGACTGACTCGCAAAGAGGTGAAATTTCAGTGGACGAATGAATGTGAAATGAGTTTTCAGGAATTGAAGTAAAGGCTAACTACTGCACCAGTTCTAGTCGTCCCAGATGGAACGAAATAATTCATTGTCTATAATAATACATCCAAGCAAGGTTTAAGATGTATGTTGATGCAACAAGGAAAGGTGGTATGGTGTAAACAACTCATGATTTACAGCTAGCTGCCATGGTGTACACACTTAAGATTTGGCGACACTATCTGTATGGTGGGAAGTGTGAAATCTACGCCGAGCACAAAAGTTTAAAGTAATTCTTCAAACAGAAAGAACTCAACATGCGTCAGAGAAAATGGTTGGAGTTAGTAAATGACTATGGTTCGAGTTAAATTGGAAGTGGTTACGCCTTCGACTAATATTAAGGCTCGAATCGCGGCTTGGGTTGTTAAGCCCACGCTTCGAGAATAGATAGTCAAAGCTCAAAAGAAGGATAAATTCTTGTAAGAGATAAAAGAATGTATAGAGAAAGGAGTGGTAGAAGGATTTCTAATATCAGCGGATTGGACCATGAATTTTTAGAGAAAGGCTCTACGTACAAAAGGATGACACACTAAGAAGAAGAATCCTGGAAGAAGCGCATAACGCGTCGTATACAGCACATCCTGGAGGTAAAAAAATGTATAGAGATTTGAAGGAAACTTCTTGGTGGAGAAATATGAAGAGGAGGCATCACACAAGTTGGCCCAAATTTATATAAAGGAAATCGTCAGGCTGCATGAAGTATCAGTCTCTATTATATCAGATAGAGTCCCTCGCTTTACATCCAGGTTCTGGCAGAGCCTACAAAGAGAATGAGGTATCAAGTTAACTTTCAATACGACATCTGACCCTTAGACAGATGGGCAAACTAAACAGACGATATAGATTCTGGAAGATCTGAGACAAACTAATGCCCTAGATCTACATGGAAGCTGGGAAGACCACTTATACTTAGTGGAATTTGCTTATAACAACAGCTATCAATCAACAACTGGGATAGCATCATATGAGGCCCTACATGGAAGAAAGAGTCACTCACTCTTTTATTGGGATGAAGTCGGTGAGAAAAAGGTATTGGAACTAGATTTAGTTGAACAAACAGTAGAAATAATAAAGAAAGTTCGAGAAAGAATCAAAACGATGCAATATCGACAAAAGTCCTATACAGATAAAAGATAAAGAGAGCTAAAGTTCGAGATAGGAGATAAAGTCTTTTTAAAAGTATCACCCACGAAAGGAGTTTACCGCTTCGGAGAAAAGGAAAGTTGAAACCAAGATATATCGGACCGTTTGAAGTTCTCGAGCGAGTTAGCGAAGTAGCTTATAGACTAGCCTTACCACCGAACTTCGTGGGTATATATAACATCTTCCACGCAATCATACTACAAAAATACGAATTTGACTCGAGTAACCTAATCGATCAACAAAGTATTGGACTTGAAAAAGACTCGTCGTAGGAGGAGATTCCAGTGGCTATCCTGGACAAAAGAATTCACAAGCTAAGAAATCGAGAAGTCATCTTAATCAAAGTTCTTTGGAGCCATCACGACATCAAGGTAGCGACTTGGGCAAAAGAAGAAGAGATTTTGGCGAAATAACCAAATTTACCATATGTCAGTACATATATAAATTTCGAGGACGGAATTTCTTTGAAGGAGTGAAGGATGTAACACCCCAAATTAAAATTTGACTATGTAAAATATAGCAAAAATTTCAAGAATTGAAAATGAGATTTCAATAATAATAATAATAGTAATATAAATAAATATAAACTATTAAAATATATATATATATATATAATAATATTTACTTGTAATAATATACAAGTGCATAAGTTATATATGATGATGCCCCACGTAAGATATATGTATGTATATTTATATTTACTTACTTATCTAACTGAAAGAAAACTTATATAAACATTACATTAAATAATAAACATTATATGATGTACTATGAATTATAATTGAATTTAATATTGTCATTATCCCATCAACAACAAACACAACATGCATAATATATAATACGTGAGTGCTATGTGTATATATATGTGTGTACACGTGTAGATATGGGTAGGGATGTGTTGTGTTAGATGTTTGCCACCTCTTCAAATAGTACTAATAATACTATTATAATGGGCATAAATGACTTCTCTGTCTCCATCTCTCCAAATACTGGTCCTCATCATCATTTTTCTCCTTCGGTTTCCTTTCACTTTCTCCCAAGAATTCATAGCTTCTTCAATCGCTGATGCCACCTCTCTTCGGTATTAATTAATCTTTTTCACTCCTCATTTCGAACAACCCATTTGTCTCTTTACACTGTAAATTGTCCATGGATTGTTGCACAGGATTTGTTTTTGTTGGATTTTCTGCTAATCTTCTTTAGCCTAATTTGCTGCTATTTGGTATGGTGGTGAGAGTGACGGGAAATGTCATTAGTCCAACTTTCTAAGGTGGAGGTATCTTAAGAAAACAGGATAATAGAAAACAGAGTATCGCCATGAGAAAGAAAATATCAAGAGAGCTCTAGAGGAAAATTGGAAGCTTATACAACCAAAATCTTTTGAATTTTAGGTAAATAGAAATTCATTGGCAACTACAATGCATGAACATAGTATTTCATGATATATATGTATATTGATTAAGTGATATTATGTGATTTTATATCTCCTTAACAATGACTTGTTTGAGTGATGTTATGTGAAGATATATGTGATGCATTTCGAATATCAATCACGAGCATCAACACGTGCATACATAAATGATGAAAGTTATTGCATTTTGCATGCAAGACATGATTTCAAGATGAAAATGATTTTATTGACCACTACTAGTGCACCGAGGCATGTAATCATGCTTACGATATATTTATGGGTAGCCGGGGACATGTGAGACATGGATATGACTTGATTCGTTCAGCCGGTGGCATGTGAGACATGGATATGGCTACCATTACTATATGCTTAGCCGGTGGCATGTGAGACATGGGTATGGCTTGATTCGTTCAGCCGGTGGCATGTGAGACCTGGATATGGCTGTAATGATGAATGTTGTTATATTGAGCTCTATCTGGTGCCTAGTAGCTAGGTGATCAAGGGCCTAATTAAGGAAAATGATTTTGTAAGAAATATTTTCATTTATTAGCATGCATCATTGACATCATTCCATATCATTAATGTTATATGCATAATTTCTGTTTACTTAGCTTTTTAGCTCATATAGTTCATGTATTGTAGACGAATCTGCGGATGTATAAGCTCATGGACTTACTAACCGTGTTATTGAGTTCCTATGGGTTTGGAGATGGTGTACATGGATGACGACCTGTTGGACTATGCTATGAATTTATTTTGTTTTAAACAATGTTTTGAGAAAGTATTTGGACTTCTTCTGTTTAATCCTTTGATATAATATAGATATGTAAAATATAGAAGTGGGTGTGGCTTGACTTTATGGTATACGATACGAAAAGTATTATAGTCTTAATGGGTCTTCATGTGCAAGAAAAGTTATTTATGTTGTTATGTTTGTTTTAAAAAAAAAATCACACACTCATTTACAAGTCTTTTAATATGAAAATCTATTACAAGTCTAGTTATATTAGAAATGTGGTTGTGACATGATTCAAACGTTCTGCTTTCATGGTATAGTTCACCCTATTATTTTAGATCGTTAATGCATTCTATGAATTGAATCTTGAATACATGTTTTGGGGTTATTCATAGGGTAGAGTAATTAGAGATCGTACCTTCTAATTAATTAAATTTAAGAAATAATTCGAACTAGTTTGGTCGTATGACTGGTTTAGGGGCGAGATTCGAGATAGGGTTTAGTTAATCGGGATTACTTATTAATTTGGAAGAATCATTCTGGGGAGGCTATCCAAGGGCTAGTTCGTTTTACTAAGTTGTTTATTCATCTTATTGTGTTCTTCTTGCAATTTATTTGTTGCATGATTACTCAACAAACCAAACAAACCAACCCCCTATTTTATTGCTTTCCTACATGAATTTGTTTAATTGAATTACACTATTCTCTGTGGGTTCGACCCCTTACTTATCCTACTACACTAATGGGTTAGTTTAGGTGAATATTTTATTTTTGGGTGACGGCGACAGCACATCACATATGGTAGGAGTAAATGTACATTTTCATATTATTCGGGTTGAAATTACTGTGACTTTTGTAGGTACAACGCCTTGAGGTTGGGACCGACTCGGAGGAAGAAGAATCCGCTCTCTGTCATCCCAAAGAGGCGCTTGAATCTTTTATTTTCTCACTCTATTATTATTATTTTAAGTGCTTCAATGTTTTAATTTTAATGTTTTTTTTTTTCTGTTTATATGCCTGTATTTGTTAATTAATAAAGGGTTTTAAATTTACTCCTTGGAGAAAAAACCCCATCCCACTTATCAGGAGGTGAAAAGAAGATAAAATTCTATTACATGCAACACAACTTATAAAATAAGTAAAGCAAATATAACGGAAACATTATATACATGTATGAAAAATCTCACTAAGTTAATGTCAGTGAGTGCTATAGTGCCTGACTCGGACTGTCCGAACTTATTGCCAGTAAGATCACCAAATTATCTTTGTACATTAAACACAAATTAAACAAATAATTTTGTGAACAAATAATATAAGAAAACTATATATGATGATTCAAGTATGACAGTGAAATATACAAATTATAAAAAATATAAAAGAAAAGATTAATTATTATGATTGAATGAAATATTATTTTATATAATAATTTTCATTTGACGAACATATAAATCAACAAGTAAAATAAAAATATTTAAAAATAAAATAAATAATTAAAACTATTAATGTTAAATGATAATTCATGCAACACACATGAGAAATATGAAAAATCATTTATATATGGTACATGTTTTAAATTTAAATAACAAAAGTTGTTATGAATAACTTGTTTTTTTATGCAATTTCATTATATTATTACAAATTGTAAATATTAACACAATAAATAAAAACCGTGCATCGCCGCGAGTGGACTGCTAGTACATATGAAACTAAATAAGCTATCTTAAATGATATAATTATATTTTAATGATATTATTAAATTTTGAAAATAATGAAATTTAAACACTGTAAAAAAATAAAAAAATTTAAATATCAATTTATAATTTTAATATATAAACGTGGAAAATAGTTTTAAAATGTAAATTTCATTCTACGAAGGGTTATAAAATTTTTAAAAGTTTGAAGAATATTATAAAATTGTTAAAATACTAATGAAACATGAAAATAATAATAATAATAATAATAATAATTATTATAATAATAATAATAATAATAATAAAAATAATAATAATAATAAGGTTGTGAGATTAAGTCTAACAATCTAAAATCAACAAATAAAATTTTAAAATTTATTCAAGTATATATGTAATATTAATTGTGTAAGATATAAAAACCAATAAATTGAATAAATTAGTTTAATAAAAATAATAAAAATATTGGTAATTTATTCAAAATTAATTCAGATAAATTGATATAATTAATTTAAAATTTGTTTTAAAATACTATGATATGTTCTAAACAAAATCTGAAAAATGGTTTCAAAAATCTAAGAAGATATTGTTTTAAAAATTCAAATTAATTTGAAACCTAAACTTTGGACTAAATATAATGTGTTTTGAACAAATCCATCTAAACAAATGCAGAAAATTATTTACAAAGTCTAAAAATAATTCTAAGATATAAAGGAATAAAAATATGAACAAAACATATTAGTAAGTATAATTAATCACTTCTCAATTGTTTAAAAATTAAAACTCCTAAACAAAAATTATTATTATTGTTATTATTATTATTATTATTATTATTATTATTATTATTATTATTATTATTATTATTATTATTATTATTATTATTATTATTATTATTATTATTATATACTATGTTCAATTTTATTTCAAATTTTATTGTTGAATATTGATATTTTCAAAAAAAAAAATAATTTGATCGTATATATTAGTAATTTTATTATTACTAATTGAAATAATAAGATGTTATGAATAACATTTTTATATAACATCTTCATTATATTATTGCAAATCGTATATATTATCATAATAAATAATAAACATGTCATCGTGTGAGATTTCTACTAGTAGAGTATTATATAATATATATTAAAGTAAATCATTGAGTAAATGTTTTAATTTGATCATCTTTAATGATTTTAGCTTTTGTTAGTCATTTCAAGCCTTTTATTAAAGAATTCGGATCTAATATTATATTTGATCTTTCATCACGTGTTTCATGATCATATTAAATATACATCATGTGTTGATTGGTGATGTTATTTGTTATGAGAAAAATTCATTTTTGGTTATGCCACAAAACTCATGTCCTATTTTTGGTCTTGCATATTTCAATTGCAGGTCTGTACTAGAAATTTTGTATATTTAAGTCTTTCTCACTGAAATTTATATTTTCTAGTGGGTTTTTGGCCAGTAATGTACACACGTCCCAAATTTTATTATTTCTGATCATTTATGGTGATGTGGCAATTTTGTACTTATGTTGTAATTCATTTTGCATTTTTCCCCAATAAAAAGACGATCATTACACCACATCATTTATTGAATAAAAAACAAAAAATAATTTATTAATTGAAAGACATAGACACTGAAATTAATCAAAAACTAATTGATCCCAAAATCAAAAACTAATTGAATTAAAATTACAAATATAGAGAGAGAACCCAAATCACAAAGCCAAAAAATGAATCTAGAGAGAGCTCCAAACTAATCTCTAATTCAAGAACACATAACAATCAAAAGAGAGCCGGCCCACCCAATCCAAACCTAATCCTCCAATTAATCAATCTGATACCATACCAAAATTGACTTAATCAATCCAAACTCCCAACACCAAAATTGACTCAATTAATCCAATTAGTTTCTATGTTCGTTTTTTGAAAAAATAAAAAAATAAATGTAGTACCATTTGTTTTTTGGATAAATTCAATAAATTTTTACCCACCTCGCCACACACTCGTTTTTGCTGAAGAAAAAGAAATTTGAATGACGGATTAAGTGGTTTCGCTGGAGAATATCAAGGCCTTCTAGCACTCTCAGGGATATGATGGCCATACGAGAATCCTTCTCAAGCTTAGCTTCTAGATGATTTAGGATTAGTTAGTCTCCCTATCATTTTTTTTAAATGAAACTTGTTTGCAATTCCCGGAAAAAGCTGATTTGGGGTTTGGATTTAGAGACTAGGGTTTTTGTGTGTGCTTTGGGATTTTCTTTTATCAAGGCTTTTGTTTGAGAATTTCACTTTTTTGTGGCAAAAACTTTTGTGCACAAGGTGCATGAATCCAAATCTGTGCACAACAATACTATTATATTATATGAAGTAATACTGTTATATTATATGAGTAATATTGTCATATCATATATAGTTTTAACAGTATTATTCATATAATATAACAGTATTACTTCATATAATATAACAGTATTTGTTGTGCACAGATCTGGATTTGTGCACCTTGTGCACAAGAGTGTCACTCCATTTTTGTTAAGGGTGGGGATCTCAATCTTTGAATTAATTTTATTTTTTAATTTAGTAATAATGTGATTCATTTTTGTTTTTTGTGTTTTTTTAATTTAGTAAATCAATTTTTTTTAATTTAGTAAATGATATGGCTTAACGATGTGTCTTTTTAGTTGAAAAAAATGTAAAATGAATTGTTGCATGACCACAACATTTCCACATCGTCGTAAATGATAAAAAATAATGAAATTGAGGGTCTTAAATCACACTCGTTGAAAACCCATCGGAAAATACAAATTCCAACAAAAAAAGGACTCAAATTGGCGAAAATTTTCAATTATAGGACTAAATTTGAAAAATTGAAATAAGTAGGACTAAAAGGGGACATGAGTCTGCGTCACATAAGTTTTATAGTCTTTGTTGTTTCACTCATTTCTACTCCCCAAAGCTCATAAAAAATGTGAATTGTCTTCTTGGCAAGAAGTTGAAATGCTCTATTTATGGAAACTGTCTCATTGTATTACAAAGGCATATCGCCAATATATACTGTTTATAATATCTCCTAATTATAGTAATACGAATCTTAACATACAAGATATACATGAAGAGAATAATCTAGAACTATGTAGAGTCCTTAATACGCCCCCGCAAAATGGGCGTACCGTCGGCTATGCACATTTTGGACCGAAGTAGCTGAAACCGCTGGCGTGCGAGGGGTTTCGTTAGGAGATCAACAATCTGGTCAATAGTGTTGACATGCGAGACAGCAAGGAGACCCTTTCACGTCAAGTCACGTACAAAGTGGACATCAATAGCAATATGCTTAAGTCGGGAATGTAAAACAGGATGCAATGCAAGGCGAGTGGCACTGATGTTGTCACAAAGGAGGCGAGGAATAGCTGGTGTACGGACACCAAGATCCTGAAACAGATGAAGAATCCAACATATTTCAAAGGCAGTAGATGTAAGAGACCTATACTCAGCTTCCGTAGACGAGCGAGCAACACCATTCTGTTTGCGAGACCTCCAGGATACTAGGTTAGGACCAAGGAAAACATCATAGGCAGAGATGGATTTTCCATCAGACGGACATCCACCATAATCAGAGTCAGAGTACGCAGTCAAGGTGAGATTTCGTGGACGGCGAAGTAGTAAACCGTGATGAAGAGAGTGCTTGAGATAGCGGAAAAGCCTTTTTACAGCTAGCCAGTCAAAGGCAGTGGGAGAGGACATAGACTGTGCCAGGCGGTTAACAGTGAAGGCAATATCAGGCCGAGTCAGGGTTAGATATTGTAATCCTCCCAGAGCTCGGCGATAATCAGATAAATCAATAGTAGCATCGGTCGCAGAGGGAGGCTTGGAAGCACAAGGAGTGAGAACAGGCTTAGCATCAGCCATGTTATGACGGCAGAGAAGATCAACAGTGTATTTATGTTGAGATAGGAGCAAGCCTTCAGAGCACCGGGTAACTTCGATCCCAAGAAAATATGTGAGAGGACCTAGGTCCTTGACAACAAAGTGTGAATGAAGATGAGAGATTACCCTCTGGAGCAGTATAGAACTTGAGCCAGTTAGAATCAAGTCATCAACATAAACAAGCAGATAAATAATGGCATTCTGATGTATATAAGTGAAGAGAGAAGAGTCGGCTTGAGACTAACGAAAGCCGAAACGCACAAGAGCCCCACTAAGTGCCAGATACCATTCGCGAGGAGCCTGGCGAAGGCTATAGAGAGACTTGCGAAGGCGGCAGACGTGATTGGGATGATGAGGATCAATAAAACCAGGAGGCTGCATCATAAAAACTGGTGTAGATAGATCACCATGCAAGAATGCATTGCTAATATCAAGTTGCCGAAGTGACCAATTATGGAAGAGGGCAATGCTCAAGACAGTGCGAATTGTGACAGTCTTAACCACTGGACTGAATGTTTCATCATAGTCTACACCAGGACGCTGATGAAAACCTTTCGCAACAAGGCGTGCTTTAAAGCGATCAACAGAACCATCAAGTTTGCGTTTGATACGAAATATCCACTTGCAGCCAATAACGTTGGTTGTAGAGGATGGAGGGACAAGATCCCAAGTACCGTGCTTCTGACGAGCAGTGAACTCATCAGACATGGCAGAACGCCAGCGAGGATCAGAAAGAGCCTGGGAAACACAGTTGGGTTCAACGTCATATGGAAGAGGTTGTTTAGTGGCAGAGTGAGTTTGTTTTGGTTTGAAAATTCCATGTTGGCTGCGGGTTGTCATACGATGGGTTGAGTACTGGAGGAAGTAGAAGTTTGTGGGGAATGAGATGAGGAAGGTGTGTCTTCGGACGAAGAAGAAGTATGAGTTTGTGATGCGGATGGAGTTTGAGAGGAGACAGGAGCGGCAAGGGTGAGAAGCCGTGGCGCAGTGGAAGAAGGAGATGATGATACGGGTATTATAGGGGGGGAGAGAGGAAATGAAGCAATCTTCATGAAATTGAACATGGCGAGAGAGATAGAGTTTGTGAGTTTCGGGATCAACACATTTATAAGCACTTTGAGAGGTAGAGTAGCCGAGAAAAGGTAGGGTTTAGATGTAGGCTCAAGTTTTGTCTTGGAGTGATGGCGAAGCAAAGAATAGCAGATGCATCCGAAGACACGCAGTTTGTGATAATTGGGGGAGGTGCCAAATAGGGTCTCAAAAGGACTTTTATTATTGAGTAGTGGTGTTGGCAACCTGTTTATAAGATAGACAGCAGCTTCAAAAGCATATGTCCAGTATTCAGCGGGTAAGCCTGCATGATGGAGGAGTGTCCGGCCAGTCTCAACAACTTGGCGATGACGTCGTTCAACAGTGCCATTCTGCTGGGGAGTGTATGGAGCTGTAGTCAGCCAACTGATCCCGTGAGAGACAAGAAAAGGCCGAAGAGCAGTAAATTCACCACCATTATCACTAAACAATGATTTGATATGATAGCCGAACTGTTTTTCCACGAGAGATTTAAATTGCGGAAATATATGTGCCACATCAGATTTTGCCACAATAGAAAATAGCCAGCAGTACTTTGTATAGTGATCGACAAATAGCACATAGAAACGATAACCAGTGATAGACAAAGTAGTGGGTCCCCAAACATCACAATATATATAATCCAACGGATGTTTTGAAATAACAGATGAAGCATAAAATGGAAGTCTATGTGATTTGTAGGCACTGCAAGTGGCACATTTGTGAGTAGAAAAAACAGAGGGGGCCAAAACAGGTAGGCCAAAACAAGTAATAATAGAGTTACTTATGCGAGAGGACGGATGTCCAAATCTAGCGTGCCAGGAAAACCGAGTCGCACGTTCGCCAAGATGTGCAGAGTGGACTTGAGAAATAGGCTTTGAAGGTTGAAGAGTAATAGTATAAACTCCATTCTTACAGCTGCCGCGAGCTACTAGCGCCCCCGTGACTCGATCCTTCACAGTGAAATAAGATGGATAAAACTCAAGATAAACATTGTTGTCTTTAGTGAATTGATGCACAGAAATTAGGTTCTGCTTTGCATTTGGAACACACAAGACATTAGATAAACAAAAGTCGCGATCAGAAAGCCGAAGATTGGATATACCAGTATAGGAGATGGAGAGATCAGAACCATCAGTGAGTTGCACAGACTCGGTGCCGTCATACTCCGAGTGAATAGATAAATTTTGCAAGTCGGAGGTCAAATTATGCGAAGCTCCAGAATCAACAAGCCACGGTGCTTCTGCCACGCGAGATGGGGATTGTACCGAGTTGGCCTGAATAGAGTACTTTCGGCACTGAAGAGCCGAATGTCTTGGTGTCCCACATAACTGACACACAATAGTATCATTAGAAACTTGATAATTGGGGTTGCGATAATTACCAAACTCACGACTGTTCTGCTGGTTGAAGGACCGAGGTGCTGATGTGCCTCGACTGGAGGATTGGTTGCGAGAACCACCGCGACCACCACGCGGACTAGTGAAATGCTGACCGGAATTGCGAGTGCCGCCGGTCTGACCGGTGGAGCATCCACGATTAGAAGTTGTGAAATATGCTGTGGCAAGAAGAGATGATTGTTGTTGATCAAGTGCCTGTAAATTTAAATCATGAGAAACAAGTAAGTCCCTTAATTCAGCAAAGGAGATAGATGATTCACGGGCTCGAATTGAGGAGGTGATCTCGCGGAAGCGAGAGCCGAGTCCGTTAAGTACGTAAAGCGTAAAATCATCATTAGGCATCGGATCAGGACGAGTTCATCAACTTTGGTTTTCATATGTTGTAAGAACTCATCAACGGATTTATTTCCGGTGACCGCTCGAGAGAGGTCATCCTTCAATTGCATTACGCGGCTGCGAGAATTACTCGCGAACATGGTGGCCAAGAGTTTCTAGGCTTCGGCAGAATTCGAAGCTGTAGAGACGAGGGGAACAATGGTTTCTGTTAAAGAACAGATTATGGCTGCCAATATTAATTGGTCTTGCTGAAACCAATTAGCATACTCGGCAGATTCTTCGGAGACAGGAGGAGGGGTGCGGCCATCGATGAAGCCAGTTAGCCGATGGCCATTGAGTATGGCATGGAACTGTGCACGCCATGACGGATAGTTATTCGAGGAGAGCTTGATGGGAAGGGGGTGGCCTCCATTAATGGTGACCGGTGATGAAGGGGTAAAGGATTGGGATGCGGTATTGGTCGAGGTAGAAGAGTTGTCGTCGTCCATGACTGTCGTAAACACGGCAATTAGGGTTAGGGAATAGGAGGATCAAATCTCGTTTGAGAGGAAGGCTCGTGATACCATATGGAAACTGTCTCATTGTATTACAAAGGCATATCGCCAATATATACAGTTTATAATATCTCCTAATTATAGTAATACGAATCTTAACATACAAGATATACATCAAGAGAATAATCTAGAACTATGTAGAGTCCTTAATACTATTCTCTCTCTTCGTTCATGGGGTAGTATCTCCAAAAAAAATTTCTCTACTTTTGATTATTGTTAATTATTGATATTTTATGGTAGATTTTAATACACGTTCCCTCATTCTGTCTAAATTGCTACAAGATTTCCCATGGCTAGCGGGTCACTCTATTCCTCGCTGATGATAAAGGTTTTATGTATGATGATATGATCATGACTATTCTGATTATAGTGTTTTTTGATGATATTGTGATTTACAATTGTGATTGAGATTCTTATAATGTGCATTTGCAGGATGTTTTGAGTATTTTGGCTACAAATCGTTTGTTGTGAATCCTAATAAGTGTTCTTAGGCTCAGATGTCTTTTGATCATTAGAGGTATGTTATCTCTGCTGACAGGGTTCAGATGGACCAACTACAGTGCTTTTTGTCCTTCAATGGCTTACTCCACGGTCTTTAAAAGGGTGTTTGTAAAGATTGTGGGCCTTAATTTGGGCCACACTCTGGCAGCCCAATGCAGCCCACACCACTCTTAATTAAGTACCCTTCAATCCTGATCGTCCATCTCTGTGCTTCGCGTCCTGATCGTTGGATCCTGGGTATATATTCTCCCCCTCCTTGATCGACCCTCTCATAACCTAACCCTAAGTCTTCTCTCCGCAGCACTCCCCGCTCCTCTTTTCTTCTCCGTCTCCGATCCCGATCTTTTCGCCATGACAGGATTCCTTTCCCTTTTTTTTCAACCTTTCTTGGTCCTATAAAATGAGAGATCCCTCTGTGTGTTCTCAATGTCAATTACTCCTAGCCTTGAAATCCAGTTAGACTCAAATTCTGTTTGATCAGCAGGGGGTCTAGATTCCAGTACCTGCCTTCTCATCATCATCATCCTCTCTACTCTTTTTCGAGCCAGCATCCTGACCAAGTCCAGAATCAGATCTCTTTCGCTTGCTTTTTCTGACCAGATCATCTTTTTCATCCTCTTCTTTCTCAGCAATCTCTCTTGCTCTTGATTCAACAACTACCATATCAGGCTCTGCCATATCAGACTCCTGTTGCTTTCTTTTCCCTTTTTCTTGCTTTCTCCGCTTCCCTTCCTCCTTTTTGACATCATCAAAATCAACATTCTGGTGGGTGGCGGCTTTAGCAGCTTCAGCAGGATGGACTTTTCCTAGAATATATTGCATCTCTCCTACTAGCATTCCTAGGGTCTTGTACCCATCTTTGAGCTCAGCAATGTCTTTGCTCTGCAAGGAGGTGCTCTTTTTGAGGTCATTTAGGGCGAGTCCATGGGCAGCCTGAGTGTCTTTCACTTCTTTCATACTAGATTTTAGTACAACAGTGGCAGTCTTTTGTCTTCCTTCAGACGCAGCTCTAGACAAGGTTTAACTAGTGAATTGATTATTTAGCTTGTCGTTTATTCTTCAAGAAAGTTCTTCAATTGTCTTCTTCAAATCATCTAGAGAGAGAGTAAACTGACTATCGTCAGTAGCCATTTGATTAGTCAGATGTTTGTTAAAAGCTTTTGCAAGTTCCTGAACTGCATTCATCACACTTCTGACTGTCAAATCTTGAGAGTCAGCGGGGATTTCAGTCACTGGTTGAGAGTCTTAGAGAGTAATTACGACTAGGGCCTGACTTGCGCATCTTCTGTCTTCCTCTTCATCTTGTCGTCTTGTTTATGCTTGTTTGGCAGCAAGATATCTCATATGCTCCTCTTAAGTAATTGGAACCTTTCCAGATTCTTGAAAAGTGGGAGCATTTGATTCATCATCAGTGTCGCTTGATGAGTTATTATCATCGTTGTTTGGTGGTGGAGCTGATGCTGAAACAGGTTTCTTGCCTCTTGGAGGCAACTCAGCATCTTTCTCAGCTGTGTCTTATGGATCTACAGCAGGAGCTGTCTCAACAGTGACTTTGAGATCACCAACCTGTTCATCTAGAGCCTGACTTTCCTCAGCAACTTGTTCAGTAATAATAGTTGCTTCCTAGGAAACGACCATCTCCTACGTCTCATTTCCAACTGCTGCTTCCTCAGCGACTTCAACCGCTTGATTAGGTGCAGTTGTAATCGCCTCAGCAACCTCCTCAATTGCATCATTAGCAACCTAACTGACTTCATCGTTGTGTACAATGTCAGTGATTGGATCAGCAACTTGTGCTCCATTAGTTGCTTTATCTCCAGCAATTTCTTCATTTTCATCATTTCTTTGAGCTGTTTCCCCCTCAGTTTCTGTACTTCTTTCCATAATTTCCTGAGGGTCTTCATCAGCTATCTGTGCTGCTGCTTCTGCCAGCATAGAGAGTCCCGCCTCTATAACTTCCTCCAAGGTTGCTTCATTAGCATGTTCAGTCTGAACAGATTGACAGACTGTTTGAATAAGTTGACCAGAGTAGTCAATGATGGGTGGTGTTGTAGAGTAATCCAACAGCTGTTCATCAGAATTCCCAGCATCAAGATGAAGAAGATCTGTAATGTCCGTGAATATTGGGGATGCAATTCGTTCAGCAGCTTTGGAGCTGGATTCTCCCTGCTGCAGTTCTCTTGGTGGTAGGAATTGTTGATCACTGCTTGCATCAATTCCTTGTTGCAGCATTCTCCTATTAGCTTCCTCAACCGTGTAGGTTGCTAATCGAGCTCTCGCCAGCTCAACTTCATTGGATGAGATCCTAACAGTCTCGGTGCTGAGGCTTATCAGTGTGTTATCTGTCTCGGCTATCATTGACTGTTCTCTCATTAACCCTAATCCTTTATCTGACCAGTGAGTGGAAAGCTGCTTTTTTCTCTCATTAATGAGCTCGATGAAATCATCAACATAACGAATCATGAATCATAGTATGAGAAAAGGGAGAAGTCCCAGACTCTCATCTTCATGTTTTGCAACATTCTTAATCCAAGATAGGATTATATCTTCCATTTTAAACCAGTCATTCCAACCTGCGAGCTTCCTTACTGGACTCAGCCTCATTTCCCTCAATTCCTCGTAAATGTGAATGAATCCTGGGAAGATTGAGTCAGTGCTCATTTGTAATTTCTCTGTTGCATCATCAGCACTGATTGACTCAATTGAATCCTTAACTTTGTTAAGAATATCAATCTCCTTCCATCTGGCCACTCCTACTCCAGAAGAGGTAGTAGGTTCCTCTGCTGCGTTGACCTCCTCATCATGGAGTTCCATTATAGGGTTAGTATTCAGTTTTCCATGGTCTTCATCTTGCTCATTGCTTGTTGTTGGAGGATTTTGATCAAGTATTACAGCCTCCTCAGGAATGATTTCCTCAACTGTTGTGACGACAACAATGTTAGTTGAAATAGGATGTTCTTCTTCAGGATCAGAATCCTGCAGTATGAGGGTGGGTTTCTTCTTCTTGGGAATGGGGGCGGCTTTCTTTACCTTTCTCTTTTTCGAGGGAGCATACTCCTTCTGTTTTTGCCTTTTGGGTGAAGCAGCTCTTTTCTTTGCTCTAGCTTTCTTTACACCAAGATATTATCCTGGTGCGTAGGCAACACTCATTTCCAGAGGGATGTTTTTGAAACATAGGATTGAAGAAATGACAATCCCGAATCCTCAGCTTGTTGAAGTTTTGGTGGCCTCCTCCCAAATTCTTTGAAACACAATTCCTGCCAAATCGACTTCTTCTTCATGAATCACAACAATCATCATTCTGAATCTCGTTGTTGTGCATTTGTCAAAACTTCTACATCGTCCCTCAACAGTATGGACCAAAATATCATGTAGAAGCTCATATGCACTCTTAAGCTTCTTCTTTCCAAAATTTCCAGTGGAGGTTTCGTTCACGGAATCCAACTTGAATTGATTCCAACTTTCTTCCAAGTATCCTGACCCATAGGTAGCAAGATCAGAATATGTCATCCCAGAGTCGGAGATGCCAAAAGTTCTAGCAATGTCTTTAGCAGTTAAAGTTTGGACTTCTTCATCATCTTTGTCCATCTTAAAAGTGATTGTCTCTCCATCTTTAGATAATGAGGTAAACACATAGAATTTCTCAACGGTCAAGGCAAAGTATCCAGTGTATATTGTGGTCAGCAATCCATCAATCCATCAAGTCTGCTGTTGATGATGTTATCCCAGACTTCGTTGAGAAGAGCTTTTTCTTTCTAGGGAGACTCTTCTCCTAGTAATGCGACATCATTCACCAGCCTTTATTCGATCACTTTGGTTTCTCTTGTTGTTGCCATGGTAGATCTTTGATGAACTTTGAAAGGGTAGAGATTAAGTTTCGAAGAGTTGTTTGCAGAGAAAGTTTGAGGGTTTGAATAAGAGAGAGAATGATGTGAATGTAGAGAGACTCAATTGTTTTTTGCGGTTTTAAGAACTTTCCTAGTTTTGAAACTCTGATCAACGGAGAAGATTGAGAATTTCAAGGGGTGGTTTTGATCAACGTTTGAGGTTTTGAATTACAGAGTGGAAGATCTGTAATTTTTGAGATTGTGTTAGTAGGAAAACTGTACTTTTCTCTATGTTTTCCTGAAAAAAGTAACTTTCGCATTTAATGTAGTTGTCAGTTTGTCACACTTAATCATTGTATAAGGTTACTGTTGATGATACGAGGTTGTAAGCCATATAAATGTTATTCTCAGCAACCTCTTCTCAGCAACCTGAGTCAGTAACCTATGTTTTGTAGCTTCCTGTGCGGTAGGTTCCTGAGACTGGATAATGTTTGTAGGATTCTTTGCTTGTGATGGTCAGTATCCTACCACAGTATGCTAAAGATCATAAAAATTTGAAGTGAACACTTGATGTCAGTAAGTTCTCCCTTACTTTAAGGATTCTTTTCTTTCCTTATACTTCAGAGCTTGATGATTCCTAATTCAGATCTTAGCATTGAAAACCTTGATTCACAAAGGGGTTTTGTGAATATATCAGCAAGTTGAAGGTCAGTATGTACTTTCTCCAGTGTGATGTTCTTCTTTTCCACATGATCTCTGATGAAGTGATGTCTCACATCGATATGCTTTGTTCTTGAGTGGAAGGTAGGATTGTGAGTAATGGCAATTGCACTGGTGTTGTCACATAGGATGAGAGTTTCATTTTCTATGATGCCATAGTCCTTCAATTGTTGTTGTATCCCTAAGATTTGTGCACAGCAGCTTCCTACAGCTACATACTCAGCTTCAGCTATTGATGTTGCAATAGATGTTTGCTTTTTGCAGAACCAAGAGACATGTCTCTGTTCGAGAAACTGACAAGTACCACTTGTGCTTTTTCTGTCTATTTTGCAACCTGCAAAGTTAGAGTCTGAGTATCCTTTGAGGGTGAATCCGCCTTCCTTAGGATACCATAAACCAACATTTAGAGTGCCTTTTAGATATTTGATAATCCTCTTTACTGCTGCAAGATGTGATTCTTTAGGAGCTGTTTGAAATCTTGCACATACTCCAATTGTGAATACTATATCTGGTCTGCTTACTGTGAGATATAGTAGGAATCCAATAAGTCTTCTATACTTAGTGATTTCCACATCTTTTCCATCTTTATCTTTACCCATGATTATAGATGTGGCCATGGGTATACTTACTGATGATCCACTCTCCATGCTAAACTTCTTTATCAATTCTTTGATGTACTTGGCTTGATTGATGAAGGTTCCATTCTGAAGTGTTTGACTTGTAGATTGAGGAAGAAAGTTAGTTCTCCCATCATGCTCATTTCAAACTTGCTTTTCATGAGTGATGAGAACTTAGAACGGAGTTCTTTGTTTGTTGATCCAAAAATGATATCATCAACATAGATCTGTACGAGTAGTATGTTGTTCCCGTCTAGTATCCTGAAAAGAGTTTTATCCACTGTTCCTTTCTGAAATCCATTTTCCAAAAGGTATAGAGACAATGTATCATACCACGCTCTGGGTGCTTGTTTCAGTCTATATAGTTATTTCTTCAATCGGAGTACTCTGTCTGTTCCTTCAAAACCGGGTGGTTGTTCGATATAAACTTCCTCTGATAGGAGTCCATTCTGAAATGCACTCTTAACATCCATCTGGTATACTTTAAAGTTATTATGAGCAGCATAAGCTAGAAAAAAATTTATTGCTTCGAGTCTTGCTACAAGAGCAAATGTCTCATCAAAATCTATTCATTCCTGCTGGCAGTATCTTTTTGCAACCAATCTTACTTTGTTTCTGACTACAGTACCAGATTCATCTAGCATGTTCTTGAATACCCACTTGGTTCCTATGACTCCTTGATGATCAGGCCTTGGAACTAGGTTTCATACTTGGTTCCTTTCGAAACCACTTAGTTCTTCTTGCATTGCCTGAATCCAGTTAATGTCCTTAACTGCTTCGTCAATATTCTTAGGTTTTGTTTGTGAAATGAAGTATGTGAATAGTGATTCTTGAGGTCTTGATCTCCTCGTTCTCGTTCATTCGTTGATGTCTCCAATTACAAGTTTTCTTGGATGATTCCTGACCCATGTTCTGTCAGGTTCAAAAGTGAATGTAGGTTGTTGATCAGTATTCTGTTGTTCAGCAGCATCCCGTTCTTGATTGCTGTTTATCTGCTGATTCCTGTTGGCTTGCTGATTGGCTTCCGTTGTCTCTTCATTTCTTGCTACAGTGGGTACTGGAACTCCATCGACGTATCTTACTGTCTGATCCTTGATCTTCATTTTGGATACATCTT
Source organism: Scutellaria galericulata (assembly GCA_946896805.1). Classification (NCBI taxonomy): domain Eukaryota; kingdom Viridiplantae; phylum Streptophyta; class Magnoliopsida; order Lamiales; family Lamiaceae; genus Scutellaria; species Scutellaria galericulata. The sequence goes on from OX335794.1 coordinate 8,285,856, forward strand.
CTATTAGTTTTTCGAGTTCGGTAGTATTACAGTATGGTTAATCAAATACAACGTGAATTGATTCTTCAATGACCAAACTTCTTTTGTCGAAGATCCTAAAGGTCTTGCTTGCTGAGGAGTATCCCAATAATATTCCTTTATCAAATTTCTCATCGAAAGTCTTTAGGTATTCCATTCCATTATTCAGAATACAACACCTATATCCGAAGATGTGGAAATGTGAGATATTAAGTGCCTTCCCATACCATACATCGTAGGGAGTCTTGTAATAATCATTGTTGATTAGACATCTGTTCTGAGTATAACATGTTGTGCTGGTTGCTTCAGTCTAAGATCTCTTAGGTATTCCAGCATCAGCAATCATTGTTTTAGCAGCTTCCTTCAGAGTCCTATTACTTCTTTCTGTTGTGGAGTCCTTGCTGCAGAGTATTCATGACAAATTTCATTTTTTAAACAGTATTTCTCAATAAACTTGTTTGTGAATTCAGTTCTTCTGTCAGATCTTATCTTTACAATGCTCAAGTTTTTCTCATTCTGCACTCTCTTCATGAATTCTGGAAGTCTGATTTGAGTTTCAGATTTCTTGGCTAGGAAGATGCTCTAAGTGAATCTTGAGTAGTCATCCACGATTACAAGAGAATACTTCTTCCCACTCATACTGACAGTCTCCACTGGTCCAAATAAATCCATATGCAGAAGGTCCAATATCCTATTTGAGGATCTTTGAACTCTATCCTTGAATGAGCTACATATTTGCTTTCATTTCTAACAAGGTCCACAAACACTTTCTTTCTTGTAAGAGACATCTGGTAGTCCTCTGACTAGGTTCTTCCTTGCTAGCTTGTTGATTGTCTTGAAATTTAGGTGGCTTATACTCTTATTCCATAACCAACGTAGCTCTGGGTTGCTCTTTGCAATGAAACATGTTGGTTGTAGAATTGAGTTCCAATCAGCAAGGTAGATGTTGCCTCTTCTGGTTCCAGTAAATTTAACCTCTTTTGTTTTGATGTCTCTGATCAGACATTTGTTGAGATTGAACTCTACTGAACATCCTTTGTCACAGAATTGACTGATACTCAGTAGGTTATATTTTAGTCCTTTGACATATGAAATATCACTGATACTTGTGTTGCCTTTGATCAGGCTTCCTGTTTCCTTTGTGCGTCCTTTGGAGTTATCACCAAACACTACTTTAGGGCCTTTGTATGGTTGGAAGTCCCTCAATCCGGCTTTATTGCCAGTTATATGTCTGGAGCAGCCACTATCAATGTACCATTTATCACTGCTGCTTTCTGGAAACTGTACCTGCAAGTTGATCAGACGGTTTTAGGTACCCATACAAGTACGGGTCCTGGGGGGTTAGTTCCTTTTGGAACCCACACCTGTCTTATGGTAATTAATTTACCAGAGGCTATGTTAGTTCCTATTTTGTAAGTGTTCTGGGCAGGGTTCTGTTTTTGAGCTTGCAGTTTCCAGGTCTTATGCTTTCAGTTTGTGAAAGGTATTCCTTTATACCTTTCCTGTGTATAGACCTGATGGAAACTTGACATGAATACATTGGTTCTTAGAGAATGAAGCTTTTGATCTAACTTAGAACGTGCTGCTTTCTTCTCTTCTTAACAGCATACTGATTATGCTGTTTTCTAAGATTCCTTGCAGGCTTACTATTTTCATCCTGCTGAAGGGGTTCCTTCCCTTTATCCAGAATACTTATTTTGTTCAAGTTTTCATTCAATAAGGTAAGCTCTTGAGTAAAAGGAACTCGAGCTTGAACAAACTTTCCAGCTTGGATGAGCTAGGATCATTTTCAGAAGTACTAGCACAGTATCCTAGACCAATTCCATAATTGGTGATCTGGGTTCTTTGAATGCATTCATGTGCTTTCTTTGCTGATTTGCTATATATACTAATAGTGTTTTGAAGTTCAGCTTTTTCAGTTTCTAGCTTAGTGACTAGCAGTTTGAAGTTCAGCTTTTTTAGTGACTAGCTTAGCTCTGAGTTTATTGCATTGAGTACTGAAATACTCCAGGTTAGCAACCTGTTCTTTTAATACTATATGCTCACTCTTGAGCTGTCGGTTCTCCTCTTTGAGTTCTTCATGAGCTTAATTTATCTTCTCAAAGTCACTCATGATCTGTCTAAATGACTGGATCATGTTAAGCTTTTCAAAACTTGAAATATTAAGAGATTGTGAAGTTATCTCTTCTTCTTCATTGACCTTGTAGTCCTTAGACATGAGGCATATCAGTGCTTCTTCATCAGATGAGGAACTGTAGGTGTTTTCTAATGAGAGATCATCTTTGTCTATAATGTTGGAGATGCTTGCTACTTTGAGGGCTTCATTTTCAGTGAGAAGTGCCCTAAGCTTTTGTTTTTCATTTCTCCTCTTATCGCTTCTCCTTTTCATCTCTTCCCCTGTATACTTCTGTACTTGTGGATGAGGGCAGTTTCTGAAGAAGTGGCCAGGTCTTGTGCAATTGTAACACAAGTCAGTGGATCCTATGTCAGCTTGCTGATATGGTTTGATCTGAGGACTTCTTTCTGATGACTGTGGCTGTCTTCTGAAGTTGTTTCATTTGTGGTTATTCTTTATAAATCTTCAGAATTTCTTCAGTATGAGCGTCATTTCTTCTTTTGTATCCTCAGTAAGCACTTCCTCCTTTTTCTCTTTCAGCTTGATGTTACTTGTGCCAACAGCAACCTGACTATTTACAATGAGTGCTGCAATCTTTGCGTTCGTTCCTTCCATCTCATTTCTCCTTCTTTCTATATCATATTCAAAGGATTTTAGATCGGAGAAGAGATCGAAGGTACTCATCACGTTGAAGTTCAATGACACTCTCATCACGGTTGCCTTACTATGCCATTCATAAGGTAAGACTCGTAACACTTTCATGTTTTTCTCCTTCTGGGTGTATGTTCTTCCCAAAGATTCAAGCTCACTCACAATGGTTGTGAATCTATGATCAAACTGTTCAAGGGTTTCCCAAGTCTTCATGTTGAATTACTCAAACATTTTGATGGCTTTGGAGATCCTGTTGTCTCGGGCAAGTTCATTGCCTTCATATATCATCCCTAGTATTACTCATATTTTTTTTGTTGTGGAGCAGCTTTTAACCTTACTAAACGTTCATTTGTCTAGTGTGAGAAATAAGACATTTTTGGCTACGTTGTCAAGGTTTGCTCTCTTCCTGTCTTCAAGAGTGTATTCATGTCTTTCTTTGACAACATACTCATGTGGTGGTTGTGTTCTTCTGATTCTTAGTGCAGCTTCATGTGGTCTGCTACCTGGTAATATATTATTATCAACACTAGCTGCGCTTTCCACTTCACCGCCGCAGCCTCAATTGTTGTTTCAGCACGTCTATACTCACGTAGTTGCTCTACATATGCAGTATTTGCTTTTTTAGATCACTGGTGGTCCTTCAGTGATGACGAACCATATTTCATTGTACATAGCTGATAGACGAGCTTGCATGCGTATCCTTCAGTCGTCATATTCATCTATGGAAAACATAGGTAGTTTGTGATGTGAGAAATCCATGCTTATACTAAGAGATGAATTTTGGTCTCGTGAATTTGAAAACAGTGTATCCAAATGCAAAAATTGTAGCGCCCCGGATCAAAACGAGCATAATTGATTAATTAAATATTTAAACCTATAATTAAATTATTATGTGCGCTAATCTTGACTATTTAATTTAATTACATGCGTTTCAGATACGTGTTTAATGCCGGTTTTAGACGGATATAATTTCTAGACATGGAACCTAGATGAATTTTATACCACGCGATGCGTAATTAAAAAACGAGAAGATAGAAATGAATTAGAGGTCAATCGGAAACTCGTAGCTCAAGTAACGAAGAAAACAGTGAAAACGAAGAATACGACGTATACGAGACGTATACGAAGAGTAGAAAATACGAGATATTCTTGATGAACAGTGAAATGGGATATTTTGGATGAATAGTGATCCGGATATTTTCGGTGAATAGTGATTTCTGGAATTTTATAAATAGAGGCTCATTCGCTTTGAAAATTCACCGTTTCCCGAGCGAGCCAAACGAGCCGAGCGCGACGAAAACACGTAAGTTCTCTCTCCTCCCTCCTCTCCCCCTCTCCTCTCTTTTCTACCTCCGGCGCGCCGCCGCCGGCGCGCCGCCGCCGCCGCCGGAGGGTTGCCGGAAAATTCCGACGTTGTCGGAATCGGACGATTTTAGCACACGACGTTCGTCTCGATGAGACGAGTCTAGGACAACTTCCGGAATTCAATTCCGACTTACGGTTCGCCGGAAAACAGCGAAAAACAGCCTTGAAACCCTAACCTTGCCACCTTCTCTCTCTCCTCTGTTTTTTCTATCTCTCCTCTTCTTCTCGCCGGAGCAGTCGCCGGAGACATGGCTGGTGGTGTGGCGGCGCCGGAGTTGTACAGTGCGTGTATATATGGATTGTGCATGTGTGTGTGTTGTGTGGTGCGATAGTGTGTGTGAGTGCTTGTTGCTTGCTGTTGGGCCGCCGTGGGTGGCGGCGCCGCCGTGTGTGATCGGTGGGCCGGCGACGGGAGGTCGCCGGCGAGGGCTCTGGTGGGGGTGGCCGCCGGCGAGGCAGTGGGTGTGTGTGTGTATATTCGTGTGTTTGTGTGTGTATAGGATTGGGAGTATATGTATGGTTAAGGGGGGTTGGGCTGGCCGGGAAAGGTTGCCGGCGACGAGGGGTCACCGGTGGAGGTGCTGGGAGTGGTCGCCGGCGACTGGAAGTCGCCGGCCGGAGTTTTGGTTGGAGTTGGAATTTCTGGAAAAATCAGTGTATCGAAGGGTTTTTCGGCGTATTTTTGAGGCACTATTCATGCCGGAATCCGGAGAGGGATGGCCGGAGGTGGTATACGGCGGTGCAAGGTATCCGGCAAGGTAAGTGGCGGCGGAAGGGGGCGGCGCTGACGCTCTGGGTGGCGCCGGGAAGTGGCCTGGTCAAGCAGGCCACCGTCGGAAAGCTGGGCGACGGGCTGTATTTGCAGGTGTGTTGGCAGAGTTAGACGGCGCCGTCGTGGCCGCCGTTGGCCGGAGTTAGTAGCCTGAAGTGTGGGGAATCTGAGGGTGTGGCCGGAGACCGGTGGTTCGCCGGCCGGCGGCGGCTGGAAGGCCGTTTAGGTGGCGAGTCCGCGCAGGCGAGCTGGGCACACGGCGAGCGAGCGACGGGTGCACCGCGCGCGTGACGCCGTGTTTCCGATGCGAATCCCGTTTCTTTCCGTCGTTCGTTATCATCGAGTCGTTGCCGACGAGATGTCGTTGACCGAGGGTCGTGGGCCAGGTCAAAGTCAACCCTTTGGCCAAAATTACTTTTATACCCCTCAACCTTAAAATGCTCCGTTTGAGCTCGTTTCAATTCCAATCGAGCTCATTCTTTTTCCTATGTGATCCAAATTCCTTCCTCTTTCGTATCAGAGGCTGAACTGATCCTTCCATTCTCGTTTCTTTGACTCCAATCTTTAGATCTATCGATCCGTCTTGTCTCGATCGATCGTCTTTTATCTGATATCGTTTATCGCTTTAATTATACATTATTAAGGATCTAAGAACACCGTAACGTATGTAGGCTATCAGTTCGATTGAACATCGAGATACGGGATTTGAGACACCGGATTTGAGACACGAGATCCAAGATACGGGACCTTTGGTACTCGCTACTTACGTGGTAACCACCGAACAAGGTGGGGGTAATTGCTATCTCTTTATCTGTCTACGGTTTTCCCTATTTTGAAGCATGATTGAGAAATACTAAATGTTGTGATCTTATGCTATGATTACGTGTTCATGTTATACTGTGACAACGTTACTGAGTGTTATATTTCCGGTATTTTATATCTGTGGACTGTTATAAGAGGGGGATTTCATCCCCATGAGTGTATTCAACGCACTCACCCCACCTGTACTCACACTACAGGAGATGAAGAAAGTGAAGACGCGTAGAGAGAGGGGTGTCCTATCAGCTGTGTCCATCTTCTGGTTTTATCTTTTAAAGATAGGTTGTTCGTTTGTAAAAGAAAACTGTATTTCTCCTTCTTTGTAAAAGATCCTGATGTTTTTCCGCTGCGTAAGGTTTAAAACTCTATATTATCGGTTGTAACCGATGTTGCGAGTGTAACACTCCTTGTCCTTTCCTTATTCTTTCTTTTAAATATCATGTACGTCTCTTTTCACTTTCTCTCTTAACGCCCAAAGATGAAAAACTCTGATATTTTGACAAAAAGATTTTGGGGCGTTACAAAAATGGTAGATCTGAGTTGGTTACCAGTCAAGTTGGCTTTTAACCCAACTTCCTTTGATACACCACTTGTGGGTTCGTGAGTCCCAAGTGGTCAGAGGTTCAGAGGGGGGTGAATGAACCTCTATCGATTTTTCAAACTCTTTTTAAAACTTTTATGTATAATAGGTTCATGACTTAAAGGCAGTAACCTGTCTCGAATCAGCAACCTAGCTCTAAGATCAATTAGGTAACTGACCAGGTATCAGAATGTAGTGCAGCGGAATAAACTTGATAGAGTTCCTTTTTGGAAACCAGTTTTCTTTTACAAGTATGCTTTTTGCCAATAATTTAATGCACAATGCTTATGATGTATACTGCAAGATATATGATCTGATAAAATAGAAAGTAGTAGGTAAATCAAAGCATATAAACATACAAGGTTTATAGTGGTTCGAAGGTGGTGTAAGCCTTCTACGTCTACTATACTCCTTAATACAAGGAGGATCTTTGTTAGGTCAGTTGGAATTACAAGTCTCGCATTACAAACTTCTTCCTAACAAACTACGTCTACTAGAATCCCAAACTCTAGTCGAAGGCCACAACCGACAAATGGTACAATCCCACAAAGAGCAAGTAATCTATTTCTAGACTACACACTTAGCAAGGATCTAATCCTCTCAACTAAGTTACAACATAAACAACCCAGCGCACACAACACAATGTTTAAAGAAAATAAAAGGTTCTTCAACTAGTGCGAAGCAGTCTTGTTCTTGAATGGCTTCAATGATGTTGTAGACTGCTACTAGAAGGTTGAATGACTAAGCTTAATATGAGCCTTTGAGAATGAAAGATTTTGCAGTGTGTTTCAAGGCTTCTGTTGTTTTGTTCAGTGCTTCAGTTATCTTCATGGTCACTCCATCCTTCTATTTATAGATCTTTGGAATATGCCCGTTGAAAAGAGACATTGTTCTTGTTAAAGTTCAAATATGATGCTCTATATCTTTGCAATTAATGCGATTGACAACTTGAGAGTATAGGGCATGTCCTATTCTTATTCGCATTAATGGCGCCACACCCTGGTTGTAGACTTTTTGCAGAGCTGCAGTTCCAGGTGGCATCTTTTCATTAGCTTGGCTCAAACTTCTGTCCAACACACTCTTTGTCAGTAATCTTCCTCATACTGCATTCATTATATATTCCTTGTACTGTGATAAATGAGGTGAATGGAGATTGTCAGCTTGTTCTTTTGTTCTTAAGTACTTGTATCTAGGATATCAGCTTCCTGATATAGGTCAGTTTCCTGTCTTGATTTTTCTTTGCCAGCATCCTGTCTTCGTGTAATTTCCTTGGTTTAGTCGTTTGTTTGGCCTTCTTTATTTCTTCTTGATCTTCTATTTCCTCGATTCTCCTTTGAACATGAGTGTTCTTTGAAACTATATTTCAAGCATGCATCTTTATTTTTCTTAAGACCTATTTAAGAATCCATGTTCATAAGCCTATAGGTCGATGCTCTAATTTTCTAATAAATATTACATTTGTCTCATCAAAACTTTCATGGAATTTTCCCAACACTCACATACAATTCAATCATAGGCATAAAACAATCATTCACATATTATTCAAATTACATGAATATCAATTAGTTCTTGCAATACAGCAAATAAAAGCTTCAACTTACCTCAAATCCAAAGTGAGTACAATAGTGGAAGTGTTTAGCCCTTGAGGAAGATACGATGTGCTTATAAACCTAAAAGGATCAAGCATGCATATACATATGTTTAAATGCTCATTCAATGAAGAGACAATATCATTCAATTACACACATCATGACTTATAATTCATATATCTTAATTCACTTCTCAATTTAATAAGTTAAGAATGCTAATAGGGCAACCTCTAACTTTGTAATAAGGCACTAAGAACTCAAATGAACTGAACTATGTTCTTACATAAGTTAACATCAATAACCAATTAAGTTGCCCATCCTCTAACTCTTCAAGCACACTTCCAAACATTATAACAATACCAAACATCAATACAATCAATATACAGCCACAACTTATCAAATTCACAAGATTAATTAAACTACTTAAACTAATTTAGTTATCTTCAATTCATCTTCATAATAACACATATAATATCAAATCATGTGACATATCATATAAACATTATTTTAAACATAAAATATAGGGATAGGATCAGACCTAGCAATTAAGCTTAAGGATGCAACGTTTTAACCAAAAGAGGCACCAACTAAATTCAATTCATCACATATGCAACCTCCATGATTGATTACAATTTTGGTATGGCATTTTGGGTTCTAAGGATGAAGAAAGCTAGAGGAGAAGAGGCTAGTCATTTTTTTGGGTTTAAGGTGATTAAAATGAGAACACAAAAGAGCATTTTCTATAACTTTTGACCATGCTAAAGAGAAGCACTTGATTGGTTCTTATTGGCTGGACATGTATGTGTAGGTGTTACATGGACAACATACCACGTTTTTTGGCCTTATAAGAGGTTTAGTGTTGGATGAAATATCATAATTATCAAGTGCAACACATTAAAATTGCTTTTGGTGCACCCTAATCAACTAACCAATCAAATTTCACTATTTTTCTTACTTTAGAATTCTATATAAATGCAATGAATTTCATAAATTAGAAGTGCAAACATGTCCATCTAGGAATGTTGTTTTAGAGATATTATGCATCTAGCTTATTTATAATCATTTTCAGCACATCCATCTTCTCTTACCAAGTCAAACCTTTCCACTGGAGTTGAAATAACATAATAATTTCATGCATAAATAAGGTAATCATGACTAATTAGATCATAAAAGAGACATATACTTGAGAATTTAGCGCATTTCATAATAAGATGCTTAGAAATATAGCTTAAATGCTCATGAATGCATTTCAATGTAAGAGCAAGTGATTAGAGAACTGGGTGTTACAAATGTTTTACTTATTCATGCCAACTTTAACATAAACAATCAATAATTCATGCCTAACTTCAATAAAATCTATTAACTCCAATATGTTTTGACTTCAACTTTCTAAGTATAGTGTTTGTTATTCTAATGAAAACATCACTCACATGCAAAATATAGTAATTTGATGAATTAGATCGATATAAGTAAAGTGTTAATACCTTACACTGATAAAACGACCGGCACAAAGGACACCCGACGTATATGAGATTACAACTCTACCCATCCACTTTTGAGTCTATTAGAATTTGGGGGGTGGAGGGAGGGCTGGGGGCTGTTTGGGTGGGGGTTGTTGGGGGTGAGGGGACTATTTGGTTGGGGTGGGGAGGAGGGTTGCCGACGGCGGTAGCAGATGAAGGGGGAGAGGATGGAGCAAGAGAGGGAGAAAGAGAGGAAGAGGGAGAGGGATAGAGCGGACGATGGTGGTGGTGGGAACGGGCGGTAGTGGTAGAGCGGACTGGGGGAAAGAGGGATGGAGATAGAGAGAAAGAGAAAGAACAGCAGAAGAGTGGGGAAGGAGAAACCTATTTACTTACATCTTTATCGACGAAATTACCGACGACAATGTTCGTCTGTAAATCTACCGCAAATGTTGTCATTCTGCGATCATGTCGGTAAAAATGATGTAGTTTTTTACTTCCGAAAAAAATTGCGGGAAAATAAAACGATGGTGTTATATTTGAAAATTATCGACGGACATAAATTACGTCCGTAATTACTTTTTTTTAAAAGAAAAATATGTACCAACAGAAATTCCATCGGTAGGAAACAAATACAAGATTATTTTTAAAATTTCCCGATGACCTTACCGACGGAATATCCGTTGGTAATTTCATCATCCCATTTCCTTTCAATTTTTGTGAAATTTTTTCTGTCACATTTTTTCCAATACATATTTTCAGCTATATGAAAATTTCAATTTTATAAATGTGTTCAATTCCATCAAACAAAAAGAACTTCTTCAATCAGGCATGAGATATAAATATCTATGTTCAAATATACTCAAATATGTGAAATCAATTGTTTATGAATGACAAATAATAAAATTATATTTTAACTATATGATTGGATATTTATTATTATTATTCATTATAACATTAATTAAATCAAGATCATATGAGATAAATCATCAAAAGAAGGTTTCATTTAAAAATAACCTAAATTTACGGTTTTCTGATGGAATTACCGACATATATTACTTTTCAAAATTCTCGACGGAGTATCCATCGGTAATGTAAAATAAAATGGTGCGTTTAATTGTGACACTGTTTAATGATGGACATTCCATCTATAATCTAGGTAAAAACGACGTTGTTCTTCCCATTCAAAGGATGGCCCTGGAAACGGCAACGTTTCGCCTCAAGTTATCGATGAATTTCTCTATTGTAATTCTATCAAAAAAATCGACACAAAATATAATACTCTGATGCTTTGTCCACCGTCGGAACATACTGATGAATTTCTATCAGGACTTCAACGGCAAACTTTTAAGTTTTAAAAAAAAATTATTTAGCTGTTGCCGATGAAGATTCGTAGTTATTCCGCCGGTAATTACCAACGGGAAGTTTCCGTCTGTAATTTCTGTCAGTATATTGCCTGTTTTTTTTATAGTGTAAGTTGTTAATTTGTTTATCTTTTATTATTAGTAGACAAATACCTTAAAATTCCCTCCAAATTAATTAAGGGATATTTTCTAGTAATACAACTTATGTATAATGATTAACCAAATCATTAAAGAGAATGTTGTTTTATTAATTATATATAAAGTGAAAACCTGTTGGTGATTATTTATATTAGTATAACATTTATGTACAAATATCATAACCTTTATGCACTTAAAGAATAATGATGGTCCCAAGTGGTTAGAGGTTTAGAGGGGGGTGAATGAACCTCTATCGATTTTTCGATTTTCAAAACTATCAAAGATGTAGGTTCTTGATTCTTAAAGGAAACAACAACCTGACTTGATCAGAAACCTGGCAGTATGTTGATTCAGGTTTCTGACCAGCTTTCTTAGTACGCAGCGGATAAAACACGATAGGGTTTCTCTTTGGTGCAAACCGGTTTTTCTTTTCAAACATGATTTTCACAGTCTTTTTCTCAGGATGCTTATGATGTATGCAACAGTATAGATATGCAATATGTAAAGTGCAGCATACAATCAAAGCATGTAAACACATTTTGCTTATAGTGGTTCGAAGGTGGTGTAAGTCTTCTACATCCACTCTACTCTTTCTCAAGGAGGAACTTCGTTAAGTCAGTTCGAATTACAAGTCTCGCTTTACAAACCTCTTTCTAACAAGCTACGCCTACTATAATCCCATACTCTAGTCGAAGGCCACAACCCACAAAGGGTTCACAATCCCATAAAGGGCAAGTAGCCTATCTCTAAACTACTAAACTTAGCAAGGATACTATGCTCTCAACTAAGTACACCTAAAACAACCTAGTGCACACAACATAAATGGTTAAAAGATAATAAGGTTTTCTTTAACTATGGCGAACACGGATCAGTCTTGAACACGAAAGCTCCATTGCTGAGGTAGACTGATCCTCGAAGGTTGAGTAGCTGGACATGATATCTTTGAATATTTTCTCGACTCTATGCAGCATCTCCAACTTTTTCTCCAGTCAGTCACAACTTCTATTTATAGATCTTTAGAATGTATCCGTTAAAGAGAGATCCTTCTCCGTTTTGAATATAAGCAAAGATCTCAAGATCTTTCTTCGTGCTCATATTAAACGCATCTAAGCCGCTCCTGACATGAGCATTTAATGCGCTTACTATTTGCTCTTAGACCTCTATGACATTCCTGTAGACCTATCAAGTCGGTATGGGCCCATGACTGAAGTTCATACAATGGTTGTTCTATGTTAGTTAGCTTTGATCTTCTTCACACTGTATGATCTTCCTGATGCTGCTTCTTGCTGTCTTCAGCTTACTGCTCATTTCCAGCTTGCTGACTTCTGTAGTTTGCTAACAGCTTCCTGCTTGTAGTTTTCTGCTCTTCCAGCATGCTGTTCCCTACAACCTGCTATCTACTTCTTGTTGCAGCATCTTATCTGCTCCAAATGCAGATACTCCTTTCAGCTTGCTGACCCTTAGAAGATGTATTCTTACTTCTTCTAAGGTTGGTTTTCCTTAACACTTGGAAAACCATTACATGATCTTTTCTCTTACGATCATGTAGACAGTATGAAAACTAAGTACTGACATTCTTAAGCAAACTGGTTTTGTCTCATCATTTTAACTACTGAAATATCCCAACAAATAATATAAAAGTTATATTATTATAATATGAAGGTTAAATTATTATAACATAAATGTTATATTATTATAACAGAAAGGTTTACAAGGCATTATATGCCTGAAAAACACCTTAAAAGATCAAACTAGTAGAAACATAAAGGTTATGTGAACATAACTAAAAGATTAGGTTCGTTAAACTAAAAGGTAAGAAGAACATAACTATGAAACTAGGGTTTGGGCTAGGGTTTGGACGCATTGACGCATGTGTGAGTGTGTGAGGTGTCCGTAGGGCACGTGAAATACACTCGTGGATCGGGTCAACCCAGTTACAAGGATTTAGGATTCGTGCACTTGGTGTATATAAATAATTTTGTATCATATAAGATTCATTCATCTAACCGAGTCATTCATCTGTAATTTACTTTAAGAAGACTAAATTAGAAAACTACATAAATCTATAAATAAACTATTACATCTAAACACATGTTAACTCATTTGATAATTTAAACAATATGTAAAATCAGGAAGTATGATTGCATCAAATTAATTAACATGAATGTATATAATATCTAAGTTAAGAAGAAAGTAAACGAAGTAAACCTTGAATTCACAACTTGGAATAATAAGGCGCAAAAAAGATGTTCATCTACGCATGCCTTAAAATGTGCACCATTGATGTAAAGATCTCAACCTTCTAAATATTATGATTTGAATTTAATGTTTCTGCTGGATTTTTGACACATCAGTTGTGGGCACTTTAGCGTAGCAGTCCTGTAAGACGCAATACCTCTGTTTTCTCCTCTACTTCTTTCTCTATTTTCTTTTCTTTATTTTTCTTTTTCTCTTATGTTCTCCTGATGTAAAAGATATAAATATGATTCATCATCCAAGAAGGGACACATGTCTTCTTCTCTCTTTATTCTCATGAGTCTTCAACTTAAAATCTTATCATATTAATATTTTATTTTTCCTTTTAATATATAATTTTTAATTATTTATTTTAATTATATGCTAAGTATATATATACTAACACACGTATATACACATTAGAACTTATATGTGAGGCACCCATGATATGTAACTTAAATTATGTATGATACTACTCAATTGTATCAGAGCCATGGAAGTAGTATGATGTTTTAGAATATAGTTTATGATCTAACACAAATCTTTAAATATTCAATGAATATTTTTGGTATGAAAAATATTGTTAAAAACAGTATGATTGAAGACTATGATATTGCAAAAAATCTAGATCTTCTTAATAAATGGACAATTCCTAAAATTGAACCAAAATTGGTTTATAAATTAGGAACTTTTGAAAAAATTGTCAAAACTACTGAATCATCTGTTCTTCTTCATGATAAAGAAATGATTATTCACTTACTTAATAAAAGTGATCTAATACCTGTAAAATTTCATAAACTTCTTCACATTGGATGTGTTCAGATTGCTTTGAGACCTTTAACTCTCGAAGGATTACCTGAAAGTTTTCTTGTTACTCTTAGAGATGGAAGAAATCTTAATTGGAAACAATCCCTTATGAGAATAATTCAATCCAGTTTGGCACATGGTCTAGTTTATTTTGATATTTATCCGAATCATTCTTTATCTATTTCGGATGTAAACATTCTTGATGCCTTAACTTTCACTGGATGATTGATATGATGGAATGAAATTATGTGGGAATGGAATGAACTTAAGAATAGAATAATGGTGGGAAAAGAATGATATAAAATACTTATTCCTATGATTGGTATCACAAAATAATAGGAAATGAATGAAATAATCATTATCATTATATTTTATAATTAATTACTACAAATAAAATCCACAAATATTAAATCAATCTTTATTTGACCAAATTACCTTCCACTATGATCTTATTTTAAATTCTCGTTCTATATATATTACTCAACTTTCATTATTTAGTATATTTAAATTTAAAAACAGATCGTTTTGTGGAAAATTAATCATTGCACTAATATTAAGGTACATTATATTTAAATATTTTAATTTTAATTTTATTATTAATTTACTAATTTTGTATTATTTACATATTCTTAAAATAGTTAAATTATTATATATTTATCATAATTTTTATTAATTATTTATATGATTTTATATTATTTAAATAATATTTTATATTATCTAAAAATATTTTAATTAGTTCCAATTTATTTATATATTTTTATATAAATTATTATTTATTCTAATATTCATATATCTTATATGTATATATTTACAAAAAAATATTTAGAAAAATCTTATACTAGAACTAAAATTATTTGTATTATTAATAATATACTCATATTGTAGCGCCCCATTTGTTTTATATAAAGGAAATTTTTAGCTAAGGTGTTATGTACAAAATTCACCCATTTTATAACAATACAGATAATTAAAATTGGAAATAATTCTGAAATACAAATTTCTGAAATTCATGGAATAAAATATGTTTTTCTGTATTCTTTAGAATATCGGCTACCAACATCTACCGTTCGCATACCACGCTCAAGAATTCCTTAAAATGAAAATATTTTTAACATAAACGGGTGAGTGCATAGAGCCACTCAGTGGAGGTAAAAACATTAACATTTCATAACATTTAACATTCAGAGGGAAAAGAATACATGAATTAGGGGTTTAATCAAACCCCTCTCGGGTCTTTAAGCCCGACGTATCCTGGATTCTTTAAGTCTGGCGTAATTCGGAGTTCTTAAGTCTGATGTATTTTCGGAGTTTTTAAATCCAACGTAGTTAGTCCTTAATAATCTCAACATTTAAGTCAATCAATGAACCTCAACAATCTTATGTCGTCATCACAATCTCACATCGAAAATTCACGATAGATCATTCATATGAACTTCAGTAGCGTACAACAAATTTCACACATAAGAGAATACATTGTTTATAAACACGTATTTACAAGGAGTTAACCTGTAACCAGATACAACATAAAATAAACATAAACAATTCAATCAGCAAGCACAGGGTTGCGGGTCTAACCGCCACAGAAAATATTTTGTGGTTCTTAGCCGTCTTGGTGCGGTTCTTAGCCACCTTGGAAAATAATTTTATGGTTGTCAGTCACCTTGGTGCAGTTCTTAGCCGTCTTGGTGCGGTTCTTAGCTACCTTGAAAAAGATTTTTGTGGTTGTTAGCCACCTTGGTGTGGTTCTTAGCCGCCGTTGTATGGTTCTTAGCCCCCTTGGACATTTCATTAATATAAACACGTTCATTCACTTTGCAAACACCACACATTCGATTGCGTCACGTAGAAAAACATATAATACGACATTCATTGAGTAAACACATACTATTCACGTAGGCATATAACTTCACGTCAAAATCATTTAGAAACTTAAACATGGAAGCAAGTAAATTACCCCACCTCCATTTCTTCAATCACCAAAGGTCCTTGCTCCTCATGCCACCATCACTTTGCATTGAATAACCTAACCTTGAGTAGTACGCACTCCCCCTCACTAATCACTTGAATTGTGTATTTGCAAATTTAGATTTTTCCTCACTTTTTGTTAACTAATAGATGTATATATATATATGGACACACATTGATGGAGATACGTGGAACCTCTCCTGCTCTCCAAGTGCTTCATAAGTAAGCTTTCTTTTCCTTTTTTTTATATTATTTTTATTACTCATTATTATGGTATTATTTGTTAAAGCGATGCTAATTGTTATCCACTAACACGTATGTTAATATTGTCACGCCCCATTTTCTTTCATAAAAATTATCAGAGTTTTCTTTGTGGGCGTGAAGAAAGAAGGGGAAAAAGACGTGCATGATATAAAATAGAAATCTTTGGAAACAGATAGAAGACGATTTTACAAATACAAAACCCTCGACGTCTTGCCGAATTAAAAACATTTAAAACATAGCAGCGGAACATCATCAGGATCCATAAAGAAAATGAGAAGAGTTTATCTTTTACAAACATGAATTATTAAAACAACATTTCAACAAGCTTTGAAAGAGAGACTAAAGGAGAAGACTTGATATGGCACCATCTTCTCTATGCATCTTGTATCTCGTAATTTCCTGTAGTGTGAGTGCGTTGAATACACTCGTGGGGATGAAATCCAAATCTTATCATATGTTAAACAGTTTAAAAGACAGTTGGTAGAGAAGAAATGAGGTAAGAGATAGTTTATAGAAGAAAGGAGGCAAGAGACAGTTTACAGAAGAAATGAAGTAAGAGACAGTTTATAGAGAAGAAATGAGGTAAGAGACAGTTTACAGAAGAAAGGAGGTAAGAGACGGTTTATAGATGAAATGAGGTAAGAGACAGTTTATCGAATAAATGAGGTAAGAGACAGTTTATAGAAATTAGGTAAAAGACAGTTTATATAACATAGCAAATATGATTCGTTCCATCATGCTTAAATCCACATTCGAGCATCATACATCATCATTTCTACTCATTTTGATATAACATAAGTGTAAGGTTTAGAGTTTACCACCACCGAACACAACATATAATCACAGAACATAACCCAAGGTACATAAGCTTCAACCAATTCATAACGATCAATAGCATTCTAATAATATCCAGTTTCCATGCATACGTTTGTTATCATCGTCATGCGCTAAATATAGAAAACAGTGTTATTAGGGTTTAGAAGTTAGCCCCACCTTGTTCGGTGGTTACCACGTGAGTAGCGAGTACCAAAGGTCAAGTATCACCATGCTCAATCCAACTAATAGCCTAAACAGGTTATGATGTTTCTTAGATCCTTAATAATTAATAATTAAAACTATAAATGATATCGGATAAGAGACGATCAATTGAGACAAGACAGATCGGTAGATCTAAAGATTGGAGTTCAAAGAAACGAGAGAGGATAATCAGTTCCAAAGGCTGAGATGAAAGAGATCGAAATTTGGGTCACTGTGGAAAAAGAATGAGCTCGATCGGAGTTGAAACGAGCTCGAACGGAGCATTTTAACTTTGACTTTGACCGGGCCCACGACCCTCGGTCCACGACATCTCGTCGACGATGACTCGATGTTGACGTATGATGGAAAAAACGGGATTTGGAACGAAACCACGGCGTCGCATGCACGTCGGCACCCGACGGGCGCGTGCGGCACCCGGCGGTATCGGCAGCTGCCGAGTTTTCTCGGCAGCTCGGGTTCCCGGCTCGGCAGCGGGCATCCCGTCTCGGCAGGCTGCTGAGTTTTCTCAGCAGCAGGCATCCTGTCTCGGCAGGCTGCCGAGTTTTCTCGGCAGCGGGCGCGTACCACTCGGCGGTTGTCGACGGGGCTTGCTCGACCAAGCCACTTCCCGGTACCACCAGCTGCGGCGACGCCGCCCTGTGCCACCACCACTATGTCCACCGGAAAGCTCGCACCGCCGGCTACCACCTCCGGCCATCCCTCACCCGATTCCGACAGTGAATAGTACCTGAAATTCCGCCGCAAAAACCTTCGATACACAAGTACGCAAAACCAAACCCCAACCCTTTTTAGCTCCGGCCGGTGACCTCCCGTCGCCGGCAACCTTTTCCAACCACCCTCGCCGGAAACCGGCGGTAAACAGTAGAAGACCCTAAAAAAACACACACACACACACTAAAAACACACTCCAACACCTCTCAAACCAACTCCGACCGGCGCCGGTCACCACCCAAAAACCATTCCAAACTCTTCCCTAACACCCCAACTTGCCTCAGAAAAAGAAAAGAACCAAAACCACCAAGAAAGGAAAGAGAAACGGGAGAGAGAAAAGGTGATAAAAATAAGGGTTTAGGGTTTGGAGACCGTATTTCGCCATTTTACGGCGAACGGAAACTCTGAATTGAATTCTGGAAGTTGTCCCAGACTCGTCTCGACGAGGCCTACGTTGTGTACAAAAATCGACCAAAACCGACAACATTGAAATATTCCGGCCACTGGCGGCGGCGGCGCGCCAGAGGCATAAAACTTAAAAGAGAGAGAGAGGAGGGAGGAGAGAGAACTTACGTGTTTTCATCGCGTTCGGCTCGCTCGGGAGGAAAGTTACTTTTCATCTAGACTAGATTACTGTTCATCTAGACTAGGTTAATGTTCATTTGGAATATTCCTTTCACTATTCATTAAGATTCCACCCCTCGTTTTTCTGAAACTTCGTATTTTGCCCTTTTTGTCACAACTTGAGCTACGGGTCTCTGATTGACCTCTAGTTCGTGTCTATCTTCTCGTTTTTCCGTTTCGCATCTAATGGTATAAAAATCTTCCAGGTTCCATGTCTAAAAATTATATCCATCTAAAATCGGCGTTAAACACGTATCTGAAACGCACATAATTAATTAAACAATCAAGATTAGCGCACATAATAATTTAATTAAGGGTTTAATATTTAATTAATTATGCTTCGTTTTGGTCCGGGGCGCTACAAATATATCTATAGATTTATATTGATGAACTTTGTTATTATTACATATGTATAATATAATACTAATCACCCTATATATACATTTATATAATAATACACGGCTTGCCATACATATACATCATAATATTAATAAGCTTTATTATACATATATATATTTATATTAAATTTAAAATTCATTATCCATCCATAATTTATACATAATTTCTACCACCATTAATCAATAATTTACATTATTATCATTTAGGTATTATTTTAACTATAGGAAATTCTTGTTATATTTTACATAGTCAAAGTTTAATTTGGGGTGTTACACATACTATCTTTATATTTTTAAGAATTTTACATTCATTCATTACTTTTATACTAGTTATGTATTTAATTGTATTATTTTTTGATATTTTTATTTTATATTAATTTTTTATTTTTATAAATAATTTCATATTATTTAAAAAATATATAATAATTTAACTTTGGGAAGTGAATTTGTAAAACAATAAAATAAATAATAATGAAATTGTAAAAATTAATAAAAAAAACAATTCATTTCTTAGAAGTCAAGAATACATAATACCAAGGGTGTAGGAAGGAATGACTAATCCAATGGAATACCAATTCCCACAGTTTAAAGTATACTGATCAGAAAAATAGGAATGAAGGTAGGAATGATGATTCCATTCCCACTTCATTCCATCATACCAATCATGCCATAAATGTTAAAACACATGGTTATAATTATATTCCAGTCACAGAAGTCATATGTATCTGTTATAGTATCTATTATAAATCTCTTTTTACTCTTAATCCTATGTGTAAAAGAGTAGATAAAAAATTAAATGAAACCATTCTTATAGAAACAAATTTTAATAATTCAAAAATCACAACTCGAAAATCTATTAAATGGGAAGAAATTATACTCCCTGATAATTGGATTATTGAACATGTTGTTCCTTGAAATCCTATTGTTAATAATAAATTTCAAAATATTATTCAAACAATGAAGGATCTGTTCATATACAATTTAAAAATCAACATAAGAAATTCTTATCCTCTTTTACTAGATCTAATTCTAGTCACTCTTTTATTTCACCTTTTGATTATAATGTGGAAATTCCACAAACCTCTCGAGATTATCGAGAAGACACAAGATCCCAATCTTCTAGAAAGGAAGATCCAATTGATGAAATAATAATAAATAGGAACAATATTGTTCATAATATTAAAGAAACTGATACATTATCATAAATGAATTTTACAATTTAATTTATGGATTTTAAAACAAAAATACATTTTTCTAAAGGAACTAGTGCAAGAGCACGGATCAATAAAGAATTATATGATCCCAAATGGGATATGGTTAGGGATTGGTGTTAAGTGTGTGAAATACACTTAATATTCATGGTCGGCGGTTATCGTGTTATCTTGGTCTTAAATGAATCATAACTACGAGATATTTGTTGATATAGGTACAAGAGGTCAAAGTGGCGTAAAAGAGAAAGCGTGTGAAAAATGGAAGAAATAGGGTCAATACCGCGGTATCCATACTGAGTACCGCGGTACCCGAAGTGAAGTTTCGAAGCTCGGAGTTCTGCACCTCAGTACCGTGGTACCCAACTCCAGTAAGATCAACACGTTTTCTCAGTACTGCGGTACTGAGATGTACCCACATCTCAGTACCACGGTACCCGCTGCGCAGTTTGTTAGAAAAGTGCGATTTTCATGCTTCCAACGAGTTGAGGACTCCTTTTCCTTTTGGTGTCTATCAAAACCATATCAAAGACGTAGAGAAAGATAACCTTGGAACCCAAGCAAAAGTAAGAGGAGAGAAGCAAGACGATCAAGCGAAGAAGTGTATTGGCATCATTCCCTTCGTTGTTTTTATGAATTCCATTGTGGATAAAACAATGAGTAACTAGAATCTTTCCTCTCTAGGATTTTATTCGAATCCTATGTGTTGACTATTGGACCCTTTATTTCGATTCTAAAGCTAGTTTGATTTCACGATTCCTTCTTTTTATTGTTCTTGATCAAGTGCATGAATTTGGTCAATTTGTGTATCTTTATATTATTGTAAAATTTAAATTGGAAGATTGGTTTGATAATTACAATTGTGGTAGAAGATCCTTCGAGTTCATTGAACGGGATAATGTTTAATTGCATGTGAAATCATAGGAATATAGATTTCGCCTTAGGAAGCCATATTTGAGATTTATGCTTAATGCTTTGTTATGAATTTATTTGCATAGGGATATAGTAAATTGTTCATAACATTAGATTCATGCATCACGTGGAAACGAGGTATGATTATGTTAGCATCTCAGGTTAGGAATCGGGAATTGAATCTTACATGAGAAGAGAATAAAGGGGGATTGAAACATGTAGCGGGAGATAAAATCCTAGGTTTGTTTATTTTGATAAATCTTAAATTGATTCTTCTTGCTTAATTGCAGTCACTATTTTATTGTTTTTCGTAGGTTAACAATCACTCTTAAATTTGGATTCGCTGGATAAGATCATAAGTTGCGAGAATCTAGTACTTAGGATAGGTAGTTATTATTTTCCATGTGGGTTCGATATCCGGACTTTTTAAGTCTACTATATTACTTATCACGATACGTGCACTTGTGTGGTGTTAGTTTTCGCACAACAAGTTTTTGGCGCCATTGCCGGAGAACTATAATTAACTGTCTAGTTTTTCTTGATATTAGATTTAACCAACTTTTCTTAATCTAGCTATTGTTTATTTGAATTTCAGGTAGGAAACAATTGGCATTTTAAAAACTTCTCTAAAGAAGAATTTGAATATTTTGTTAACTATTTTTATAAATTCTATGAAAAACATGATAAAATTATATATTTTGTTCCCTGGTTCTTTAATACATTTGTTAAAGACCATATCTCTGTAATTGAAATAGATTAGAAACTCTCATCAGGACAAAAACAGAAATTTGTATTTCCTCCTCAATCAACGTTTTAGATTAAAAAAAATAAAAAACAATTTAGGGTAAATTTCAGATTTCATACCCGAAACTAGGCTATATTTCAGATTGAGTACCCCAATATCATCCCTCATCATAAGTAGTCCCCCAGTTATTGAAAACACATCAAAAAACATCATCGCCGTAAAAAATCCATCAGTTTGGACGGAAGTTGACTACTTGGAGCGGGTTTGGTGCGAAAATTTCATCCAAACCCTAATTTTTTTCCCAAATCACCCAAGCTAAGAACATAAACACTAATTTTCCCCCAAATTCGCCCAAGCCAAGAACACGCCCTCTTCTCCAACCAAAAACCCTAATTTCTCTTATAAAAATGGAACTTCAATAGCACGTAATCGAACTTCAATAGCAGAATTGAAGAAAAAATATCCAAAATCGATCGATTTTTTGCCAGAAATTGAAGCTGCGCTAGTTGATCTTGATGTTTGGGGGAAAAATTAGGGTTCTTGTGTTAATTTTCGCTCCAAACACTTCAGGTTAGGTAAATTCTGTCCAAATGGACGGAATTTTAACGGCAGGGATGAAATTTGATGTGTTTTCAATAACTGGGGGACTACTTATGATGAGGGATGACATTGGGGTACCCGATCTGAAATATAGCCTAGTTTCGAGTATGAAATCTGAAATTTACCCAACAATTTAATTTTATTGTTTTTTCAAAAATCTTTGAAAATGATATGCTCCATATCACTACCAAGCATATAAATCAATTTTTTGAAAATCAAAATTTTACAAATCTTTATTTTTCCGTTCCTTGTGAAGAGATAATATCTTTTAAAGATAGAGTAGAAAAGATTATTTCTACTATTAATCTAATTAAACCAGATGTTCATATACAGTCTAAAAAAGAAACTGATATTGTTTATATTGTTTCTTCATCTATTGAACCCCCTCCTGAAATAAAAGATTTTCAATTTAAAACTTCTACTTCTCAATTAAAAACTGTATTGAAGAAAAATTTACAGCCATTTCTAGTCCTAGAAGCAAAAATTATTCAAGATAAACAGACTCTTTTACAAAGAAAGGAGAAACAGGCCATATGTTTAAACTTACAAGAAAAATCCAAAAACCCCAACACGTTTGCGTCACACCTGGACATTACAGCTCAATGGGTGAAAGGCACGAAGCAAGTTTAAACAACTTGACAATTTCAAAACTTTTAACTTTAACCTTAAAACATCTTAAATATTTTTTGATTCATGATAAAAATAATTTCTTAACCTTGTTAGTAGATAGATGGGTCAAGTCATAAGCTAACATAAAAGATCTAGCCGACCATATAGATGGCAACATGTGTATATAATATTAAAAAAACAGAAAACTAAATAACACAAGTACTTACAAGATGAACTTCAAACCTTCAAACTTCAATTAAGATTACAAAGATGTGGGGAGAGATGAGAGAGGTGCGAGAAAACTCAAGCGTGCACAACTAAAACTTAAAGAACCTATTTATAGAGAAAACCAGACATGAAACCTCGGATTTCAAAAGATTAAAATTACAAACAAAATCATTTTTGGTTTAGAAATGACTTGACCATTTTGTATAACAATTCTTTTCAAAAGATCTAAATGTTTAAAATGATTTTCAATATCTCTAGAGAAGATAAGAATATCATCAATCTAAACAATAATACAATCGTTATAAGGGGTGAAAATGTCATTCATTATTTGTTGAAATTCTGAAGGAGCATTTTTAAGCCAAAAGGCATAACATTCCACTCATAATGTCCAATAGGAACATTAAAAGTAGTTTTATATTTATCAGATATATTAATCTGAATTTGCCAAAATCCTGATTTTAGATCGAATTTTGAAAATATGTTAAGAAGATATTTCTTATTAGGAATGGGATGTCAAATCTATTTTAGAACCTTATTAAGGGCCTTATAATTTATAACAAGTCTAGGTATACCACATTCTTGTTCACAGTGTTTATTAACATAAAAAACTATATAAGACCAAGGGATTTGGAAGGAGAAATAAGTTTTTTGTCTAAAAGAGATTGAATTTGTTTTTACATAATTCTAAATATTCAAAATTCATTTGACAAGGTATTGCCTTGGTAGGAATATTTTCTTCTTTAATGTTTTCCTCATAAAGAAGGGAAACAATATGTTTTTTTCTATCCCAAAAAGCATTAGGAAAATTATTTCATATTTCTATAGAAAATTTATTGTTGGTCCCAAGTGGTTGGAGGTTTAAATGGGGGGTGAATAAACCTCTGTCGATTTGACAAACTTTTGAAAACTTTTCTATGAACAGGTTCCTGATTCTATAGAGAAACAATAACCTAACTCAAGTCAGTAACCTGGCACAATGCTGATCAGGTTCCTGTTCTTTGCTTGCTGATCTAGCTTTCTGATTCTGACTTCAACTCTAGATTACTTTTTACTAAGAACATCAGTCTTCGTGTCTTCAAGTCCAGAATCCTGCTATTATCAATGTTCTCTATCTTTCTGCTATGTGTTGCATCTTAGAAATAAGTCATAGAAGGATAAGATAAGTAAACTAAATTCCACTTATAAAACATGGAATATGGTTAGTCTAAAAGATCATGTATTATTACATTGTCTCATCAAAACCTAGTCAGAAATATCCCAACAATTTCCCCATTTTTTATGATGACAAAACCCATATAAAACAGAAAAATAGATGTACTTTTATACATGTAATAGGTACAAGTATAGTACTATGTAAGCTATTACAACACATGAATAAACAAGCTTACATACATAAAAAAAATGAAAGAGCAAGAAAGAATACATAACATTCTTTACAAGAAATGCTTACTCAAAATGCCTGATAGTAAGCTATTCTTTATTAGATTTCTTGTCACCAAACAACTTCCTCTCCACTTCGTCATGTCCTGAAGGTGTTTGCTCTTCATATTCAGTTCCCTTCCACCAGTTTATGATAGAATCCTGATAAGATTTCTACTTCCGCACGGCAATCTCAGGACTCTATATCCATCTTAGCCAAAAATCCTAGTAATAATGAACCTCTTCTTCTTTCTTGACTTTCTCGATAAAAAATTCTAGCGTTCCAATTTTCCTTCTCTCGCAAATTCTTCATACTTCTTCAGAGCTTTCTCATAAGAAGGAAAATTCCTAAAATATCCATTTTTAAGAAGTTTTTGAAAATACCTCTAGTATGCTGATCGTTTAAACTTTATGAGTTCTTCAAATGTTGGATTTCTATTTCTGGGCAAGCGAACTTCTTAAAAAATACTCAAGTCCCAGTAGTGATTGATATTCTCAGGTCTTTGATCCAACAACACCAAAGCTTCAGCTGGAGCTTCTTTTATATTGAGGGTAGGAGCTTCTTGATTTGGATAAGAGTATAGAGTTGCATCAATCTTTTCAGTAACCTTTGTCCTTTTTCCAACAATCCCCAATCTTGAAATCCACTCCTCCTCCTTCTTCCTTCTTCTTTCTTCATCAGAAGCCTTCAACTGCCTCCATCTTTCCTCACTCAGAAGAGGACCTTTAGGAAAAGACATGTAAGGTTTGGCATTAGGATCAGCTTGTTGTCTGTCTTTTCTTCTACCTCGACCTCAACCAGGTTGCTACTTGTAGTATGGGCTAGTTGCTTTCCTTTTAGAAGAGCTAGTTGTTTTCCTTCCCCCTTTTTGTTATCATCAAACTTAGTAGCACCGGGGTTAGCAACTGCAGCAGCCTCACTAAGATAGACTCTTTCCATGGTGGCTCTCATTTCTCCTACCAACAGCTCAAGATTAAGAATTTTATCATTAGTGCTGCGAGCTGTGGCATTCACTTCTTCATTTATCAGATTTTGTGCCGTCTGATTGCTCTTAACTTCGTCAACTGATGTAGTTAGTTCTTTCAGCACTTTACTTTGAGCATCAGAGACAGCTTGTTGTTTACGCTCAAATCTGATTCTGGAAGCATGCTGAGATTTGAGTTCTACATTCATCCTAGTCTGAATTTTTCCAGGAAGGTCATCTAATTCTTTCCTCAACTCTTTCATGGTTTCTGATTGTGCTCTGTCTCACATAATAGAGCTGGTGGCCAGATTTATCTGATGTGTTTCCATGACCCTCATCAATCCATGAACAACATTCAGTACTCATTGAAGAGAGATTTCCTGCTCATCAGTAAAGGTCTCAACCCTACCAGCTGGTCTTGATTCCTCATGAGTATATAAGACCAGAGTCTGATTAGCTTTCTCTTTTGCTTCTTCCTCAGCTTGCTTGTTCTCCCTTGCCTCTTTGTCAACTTTGTATTTCATCCTTTCCTCCTTTATCGTCTTGATCTTTTCAGGTTCTTTGTAAGGAGAGGAGTTTGCTGGTTCATCATCACTAGAGCTTAATGAATCATTACCATCATCTAGTGCGGGAGTACCAACAACAACGACTGTCTATATACCTTGAGTAGACATGTCATTCTTCTCCGTCATCCCTTCTAAATCCTCAACCAGAGCTGTCTCAACAACATCTGTACCCGAGGTCTTCATCAGATTAGCAACCTCTACTACTTCTTGAGGTTTAGTAATCTCCTCTACTTAACTATCATCAACCTAACCTTTCTCAGTAACCTGTTCAGGTATATTGGTTACTTCATTTGGAACATCAGCAACATTAACTGTTGCGTCCACAGTAATCTCAGTTTCCTATGAGATAGAAGCTTCGACTACTTCAGCAACCTCTTTAATTGCCTCATTAGCAACCTGTCAAGTTTTACATGATGGATCAATGTCAGCAGTTGATTCAACAATTGGAATTTCAGCAACTTCATCTCCAGTTGCAACAATATCCTGACTCATTTCTGCTAACTTTGAAGCTGCGTCATGCAGTAGTGTAAGAGTCGGATCAGGTTTCTGGACAACAACCTGTTCTGCTTCCATCTCATATGCTTTCTGTACTGCAACTGAAGCTAGTACAGGGAGTCCTGCCTCTATATCCTCCTCCGTAGATGCTCCATCGGCAAGCTCCGTATCAATGTTCTTCAAAACACCACGGATGATTGGTGATGTCTCCCCCTTAGCAAGTTGATCATGAGGAACAGGGGAATCAGAGTAGTTAAGTAACTGAATATCAGCATCCATTGCATCCAGATGAGTTATAGGAGAAAGAGTTGCGATACCTATGAAAATAGGTGAGTCATGGGCCTCAGCAGCGTTTGAACTTCCTTCTCCTTGCTGCAGTATCCTGGGTGGCCTCTTTGATTCTGCTCTGCTAGCTTCCATTCCCAGTTGCAACATTCTTTCATTGGCTTCCTTAGGGGTGAGGCTAGCTAATTGAGCTTCAGCCAACTCCAGTTCAGTAGGGGTCCTAACAGTCTTGGCAGTACACTACAACAAAAATGCTCAAAGACAACACTATAACAACAACATTTTTAAGCACAAATGGTTGTTGTTTTGAAATTTACAACACTTATTGCTTAAAGTGTTGAGAAAGACGTATATTTTTCAGTCAAATACAACACTTTGACAACATATTTTGTGAAGTGTTGTCTTTGGGTGTGTTTTTATCAATAAATAACTACAGTTAGACAACACTTTTATTGTAGTATTGCGTTTGGGCGAATTTTTTTTCCAAAGTACAACACTTTATGGGAAGTGTTGTCTTTCAGCTGCCTTTTTGAGATAATAACAACATTTCTTTAAGTGTTGATTTTATGTACACTCTTCTAAAATGACAACATTTGAAATGTGTTATCTTTTGACCATAAAGACATTCGTTTTGGAAAGTGGTAAATTATGATGAAACTGATGTGTGACCTCTTCCAAACAATTATTAATAATTAATAATTATAATAGTATTATTATTGTATTTGAGGTATATAATTATTATTATTGCTATTTTTATTTTACTATTATGATTACTATTCCATAATTTTTTAGCTTTGGTTTATCAGATACTTAGGTTGAATCTTAATTAGCTTATATTGTTGAGAAATTTTTATTTATTTATTGATCATTTTTTAATCATCGATATTGAGGGTAAATTATTGTTGATTCATATTGAGCATTGTGAATGTTGATAAGTTAATTACTAATTATTGATGGATAATTTAATTCAACATTTATTGATGATTTATTAATTTCTGGGTAGATTAATACTATAATCAATTAGATAAGAAATTAATCAAATGGAAAAAAGTAAGAAAATTAAGTAACAAATTGGGAATCAATATACTTAGGCAGTTTCTTAAAAAAACCTAAACTTCATAATAAATCAGTAATGCGTATTATTATTATTATTAATAATTTTTTTTAATTTTATTTCATGTTAATTAAGACTAGAGTTTGACCTAAAGTAAAAAACAAAAGGAAAAAAATAGAAATAATGCGTATTATTATTATTTTTAATTTTTTTAATTTTATTTCATGTTAATTAGGATTAGAGTTTGACTTAAAGTAAAAAACAAAAGGAAAAAAAAGACAGTAGAAGAAAAGACTAATACACGATGAAGAGAAATACAATAGAAAAAAAGGGACCTAGAGTTTTACCTTCTCAGGACTTTATTAGGAAGAAGTTATCGCAGTAAGAAGTTAGAATCGGTGTTTTACCTTCTCAAGACTTGCACGCGAATAAGTTATCGCAGTAAGAAGTTAGAATCGGTGATTTACCGTAGAAGAAGATTGGCTATTTACCGTGGAAGAAGATTGGTGATTTTACCAGTTTCTTCAAACTTGAGTCGAACAACGGTAATCAATCTTCAAATTTCTTCTAATTCCTTACTTTTCACTCTCAATCTCAAGTTCCCCTCATTCTTCCCAAGTATGCTTCTCAATTTGTCCCAATTTCTTAAGTTTATTGTTTTGGGGAAATTTATTCTGTGGATTACAATTATTATTTGAATTTCATGATTAGCGGTAAACCCTTGCTGAACCCACGCCTAACCCACCCATTTTCCTTCATTAAATTGAGACCCATATGTTGTAAAGATATGAAAATTTTCAAAACCTTTCGAAATTTGTTCTAGTTAAATTGATAGATTGTGTTTTACTGTATGGATGGTGAAAGAACAATATATTTTAGATCTTAGATATTTGGAGTTCTATGAAAAGTCTATGGAATTGTTGGAAATATATGAAAAGTGTATGGAATTGCAGAAATATATGTTTGGATGCCCCCTGTTATTCTTGTTGAATGTCTAGCCAGGACATAAGAATCCCTTTCATTGTTCCATATAGCATTACTTTATCAACTTTGCTGTAATGATATCCAAGTTGTAATCTAATGTTGGTTTATTTAGATTTAGTGAACCTAATCTAATTAGGTCGAATCTTTGATTAATTTGTAAGTTATATAGTATAACTAGAAATTGCAAAGAGTGGTTTGCAACATCTTGGTGCTTATATCAACTTAGTATCATTCTATTTAGTCTATCTAGATTTTTCTGGCACATATGTAAAAGGGTCAACTTTAAATTGGAAACTGATTTCACTCGAGCATAAATTGATTACATGGCTTATATCACTGGAAAGCCACGTGAGTCGAGTTTCTAACAACAAAAGAATTTTGTAATTTGGAATATTTTGTGAAGAGTTATGGTTAAAATACTAAAGGGTGGCAGGATGTTTCGGAATCTGTCAAGAGGCTGTCTCAAAAGGTCAACTTTACATTGAAAACTAATTTTACTCGAGCATAATTTGGTTATATGGCTTATATCACTGGAAGACCACATGAGTCTAGTGTCTAACAAAAAAAGAATTTTGTAATTTGGAATCTTGTGTGAAGAATTATGGTTAAAATACTAAAGGATGGCAGACTGTTTCGGAATTGTCAAGAGGCATCAAAGGGTCAACTTTACATTGAAAACTGATTTCACTCGGGTATAATTTGGTTACATGGCTTATATCACTAGAAAACCACTTGAGTCTAGTTTCTAAAAAAAAAGAATTTTGTAATTTGGAATCTTGTGTGAAGAGTTATGGTTAAAATACTAAAGGGTGGCAAACCAAGTTGTAATCTATCAAGAGGAATGTTATTAGACTAATGTTATTTACTTATTGATTCTAATATGTAGGAAGTTGCTGTCAAGAAATTTCTCGATCAAGATTTAACTGGAGAATCTCTTGAGAAATTCAGAAGTGAGGTAATCATCTTATTTCCTTCAATGGCTTCATAGTTTGTATCATATGAATATAGATCTTGCATGCATGTTGTTGAATGTCTCCATTTTTTACCAGCAAAGTGAGTAAATCATACTCAAGATATATGTGAGCTGTTATGGTCTTCAAACAACTATTTAGAAGCTTGAGTATCATTCTGATTATGTTTCATGCATGACCTATTAAATAAATCAAATGATCTGATTATTTTTTTGGTTGAGATTCTCATTTATTTGACTTGTTATTTATGATCTGACATGTATACGATTATTTATGCAATGCAAGGTCTGAAACATGAAAAAAAAATATTTTTGTTTGTAACTCTTTAATCCTTACAACCTAGTATACTTGCAGTATTCATTATGGATAAAGAGTGGATGTCAGAGGATAGATTAACTTATGAATATGAGACTGGAGTAGAAGCTTTTTTACAGTACGCAAAGAAAAATACAGCAGATTCTATGGTGATACATGTAATAAGGTTTATATAAACTTGGAAGATATTGTCCCTTTTTGTGACTTGCAACCAGTTTCAGTCAGTTGTATAGTTGTTTATATATGGTAAGTTTCTATTTCGTACCATATATTTATGTTGCTTCTATAAGTGGTATACCCTTCATTTATTACACTTCACTAAATTTACTTTATAAATGACAGACACCTTTATCAAAAAATGAGAGCTGAGCAAAATCTTTCAAGTTTTAGTTTTGTGAATCCATGTACCATCTCACATCAGTATACTACAAAAAAGGATGATGATTGGATTCACTAATTGCTGAACAAAAGGGCTCGTGCGTTATCAGATAGACTAGTTGGATCATCACCTAATCAATTAATCTTGGTTACATGTAACGTTGGGTAAGTAATAAACTACAATATTAATCTCAATTTCATTTTTATAAAATTAGATGTATTTTAATACTTAGTTATGTGTTTTTTCTTAGATACCACTGGATTCTCACTGTCATTAATTCTCACAAGGAGGTGGTCTTTCTAATGGATCCTCTTAATCATCGTATGCGTAATGATGACGGAAATATGTTGTTAATACGTAAGTTATCATTCTTTCCATTAACATTAATCTATGTTATTTCATAGTATTTGTTTAACTCTTTTTCAATTATGAAGGGCAATACAATTGTTCAATGCGAACATGGGGAAGAAGGGAAAAAACAACCTAGTTGGGAAATAATACATGTACGTTTCTTTACATTAAGTTGTCATTCATTTTGTTATGCTTGTCATTAACTTGTCGTTCATTTTGTTATGCTTGTCATATATATATATAGGGTCCTCACCAACCAGATGATAAGCAATGTGGATATTATGTGATGAGATACATGAGAGATATCATTGGAGTTGTACCAAAAGATCTTGTTACTCTATGATCCATTGTAATAAAATATATGTATTGAAGTTCTTATTATTAAAAGACATTTGAGATTATGTATTTTTAATTTTTAAGTTAACAATAACTGGGTTTTACTAACTTTGTTTCATGATTGTTCACAGTTTACACAAGACGAGTACTCTCAAAAGGAAATGGATGAAGTGCAATCGGAATGGACAGATTGTGTTCAAGATCATCTACATGACTAACATGATTTAGTAAGTGATTGGCTAATACCTTTCTCGTACATGTTAATGTAATGATAAAATTTGAATATTTGCTAGAATTTAGGACATGAACTGGAAATTTACATTGAGAAGTTCGTATTGTTGTGCATGCTGAATCTAGTGGTTTGTTTGATAAAAATTTAGGAAGTTTGTGGTTACATTGAAACTTTGTGGTTGAACAAAAGAAATTTTGTGGTCGCATTATAGCTTTTACATTTAGCCACTAGGTAAGTTGTTTATATTAATATATAAATTGAAATGAAGTAAAGTTTCTTTTTTGCTTCATTGAATTGTGAACGAAGACTGTTCTTAAGCAACAAGATGATAAATTATAAGACTATTAATTTTCCTGCTTACATTGAATTGATTGGATTGAGAAATGCACTATAAGCATGAGATATAAGCAAGTAGATTTGAGTTCATGGTAATTAGAATCTTTAGAATAGGAGATTATATCATAGTTATGTTAAGTTCATTAAGATCAAATTGTTGGTCTCATGTTTTAGGATTATATCATTTACACGAATTGTTGTTCTTTTCTTTTGATGTGCAGGTTTTTGGTTCTTTGAATCTTTAAGAGAGACGCCATCAACAAATCATGTAAATACATGCTCATAATTTTTCATTTTAAGCATTGGTTTTGATGTTTTGGAGAAATAGTACATGTTCATAACCTTTTTCATGCATAGACTTTTATGTTTTGGAGAAATAGCAGTAGCCTTAGTTTTTATCAAGAATTGTTATACGATGTAATATTCGCAGATATTTGTACATATACTTTATATTTGAAGATTTTTTGTTGAGTATGAAATATTTTCAATTTATATATTCTAGAATTTTTTAATATCACCGATCAACAACAGTTTTAAGAAAAAAAATAGTTGTCTTACACAATCAAAGACAACAATTGCAAAATGTTGTGGATAAATATAAAGACAACAATTCTAAACTATTATCTTTTTAGACAAAGCGTTGTGTATTATTGGTAATTTCATGTACAAAGACAATAGTAATTTAAGAAGGACAACAATTAAAAAGTGTTGTCAATCAACAGAACAACAACAGTTCGAAAATGTTGTCTATGAGTGAAATATTTTATATAAAAGATAACAGTTCGTATATTAAGGACAACATTTTAAAAGTGTTGTCTATGAGAAAACGACAACACTTATTGAGTGTTGTCTTTGGGTGCCCCTCTTCGACAACAGTGGCATAGACTACAATTTTAAACCTATAATGACAACACTTTACAATTGTTATGTTTCAATTTTTTTGTTGTAGTGGTAGGGTTCATCAATGTGTTGTCTTTCCCAAGCTTCATTGACTGCTCTCCCTCGTCCTCCTCAATCTCAGCTTTGGCCAACCAATATTCACTCAAGGTTGCCTGCCTTTCTTGAATGAGTGAAATCATTCGTTCAGCATGTTGATCAAGGTAGACTTCGTTGAGAAAAGGTAGAAGTCCATGGGATAAATCATTATCCTCCAATATGAAGTTCTCTATCCATTGAATAATGATATCTTCCACCTCAAGCCAATCTATCCACTGAATCAATTTAAAACCAGGGCCCAACCTCATCCATCTCTATGTATCATAGGCATGAAAGAATCTTTTCCAAATAGATTTGATAGATTCCATCAAGGCTCTTTCAGCATCTTCCACACTGATGGAGTCAATAGAGTGTGCGACCCTGTTAAGGGTGTTAATCTCCCTTAATTCAACTTTTTTGCCCAATCAATTCCTTTGTTTGACCGACTTGTCAACCATTTTCACTAGCCTTCTTCTCTTCTTCTTAGGTTTTTAAGTTTCTTCAATAGTAGCAACCTGACCAGAAACTTGTTCTGTAAAAGTCTTTTTAGCATATGTGTCAGCATCTTCCTTATTAGATTCCTCAGGAACCTGGATCACTGGGCTGAAACCTGTTCGCCCTGGATAGCTTCAGGATGCTCAGTATCTTCTCCCATATTTTCACTTGCTTCGAGATCCTTCTCAGTGAATGGCTCAGTTGGTTGGTCACCTGCGCCAGAATCGTCTTCGTCGTTGGCAAGACTAGTTGTCAGAGATGCAGTGGGGACAACAATCCTTTTTTCCCATTAAATACGACTGCAAAACTGTCTCTTGTAATCATTACCAATCAGGTTATTGTTCCTGGTACGAGGTTGTAAGGCTCAATGAATGCCGATCTTAATAAATGTTGTTTTACAACCTTCAGTATCCTGTTTTGTCAGTCTATATCAAAAACCTGTTGGAGTAACCTGTTTATGATTACTGTTTTAGCAACTTGTAAATATGAATTATCCTGAAACCGAATACTGTTAGAAAATTCTGATTTGTTAAAGATCAGTATCCTGTTTCAGTATAGTAAATAATATATAGATTAAATTCTCCCTTACTAAGGAACTTTTGAAATCTTACACATTAAAGCTTGATGATCCCAAGTTCACTTCTCAGCATTGAGAATCTTGATTCACACAGAGGTTTTGTAAATATGTCAGCAAACTGCATGTCAGTATGTACTTTTTCAAGTATAATGTCCTTTTTCTCCACATGATCTCTTATAAAGTGATATCTGATATGAATATGCTTTGTTCTTGTAGCACCCCGGATCAAAATGAGCATAATTGAATAATTAAATATTTGAACCCTGACTTAATAATTATGTGCGTATATTGTGATTGTTTAATTTAGTACGTGCGTTTCAGATAAATGGTTAACACCGGTTCTAAATGGATATATTTTTCATGACATGGAACCTAGGATATTATTTCACCCTGAGATTCGTATCGGAAATACGAGAAAATAGAAACAAACTAGAGGTCAATCGGAGACCTGTAGCTCAACAGACGAAGGAAAGGGTAAAATTTTGATAAAATATAAAAATAAAAATAATATTTTAATAAAAAGTAAATTAAGATATTTTTAGTAAATGGTAACTTTTTAACAGTAAAAAGGTAATTTCCAAAATCTATAAATAGGGGCTCATAATTTTCAAAACTTATACGTTTTCAAAGCCGACGACCCGAGCAACGCTCGCGACGCGAACACGTAAGTTCTCTTTCTTTTCTTTTTCTTTACGTCTTTATTTTCCGCCGCCGCCGGAGCGCCGCCGCATTCGCCGGAAAAGTCGTCGGAGCCGCCGCCGCCGGTGGTGGTTGCTAGTGGTGGTGGCTGGTGCTGCAGGGCGCGCCGGGTGCGCATGCCGGACGCCGGGTGTGCACGCCGAGAGGCGCCGGGCAACGGGAGTCGGGGGCTGCAAGCGCGCGACGGGCACACGGGCGCTGGCACCGAGGATCCAGCACGCACGGGTGACGGGAGCAGCAAGTTCGCGACGGGCGCACGGGCGCGGGCGCCGGGGAATCAGTGCGCGCGCAGGCGCGGGCGACGGGGATCCTGTGCGCGCGCCTGGTGCCGTCGTGCACGCCGAGCGCGCACCGTCGAGTATTTTCACACGTTGAACCAAATCTTTGTGTACGTCGGGTCGACCGGGAGTCGGGGCACGGTCAAAGTCAACCCTTTGACCGAAATTACCAAAATACCCTTCGATATTAAAACGCTCCGTTCGAGCTCGTTTCAACTCCGATCGAGCTCATTCTTTTTCCATAGCGACCCTAATCCTTTCCTCTATCATATCAATTGCTGAACTGATCTTTTCTCCCTTATCTCTTCGACCTCAATCTCTTGATATATCGATCCGTCTCGTCTCTATCGAACGATTCTTCTCTACGGCTATCTTTATACATTTTAAATATAAGTTGTAAGCGTATTAATGATGTAAGAAATATTGTAAAATTGTGTAGGCTATCCATTGGATTGATATCAGTTGGATTGGGAATCAAGATATCAAGTCTGTGATACTTGCGACTCACGTGGTAACCACTGAACAAGGTGGGGGTAACCTCTAAACCCTTATATGATTACAGTTTTCCCTAATTCTGTGTTATTGTTGAACTTTATGTGCTTTGTGCTTATGTGTTGTGGGGGATAATTGTTAAACCATAAATGCTGTGTTCATATGCTTTTGGTTAGTGTGTCCTTTGGGTTGTGTGTCTATGTGAGAGTGCTGGTCTTTGTGTCCATCGGACACCTGAGCTTCTGTAGGGTCGGGTGATGCCCGTACCTGAGATTCTATAAGGTCGGGTGATACCCGTACCTGAGATTCTGTACCTAAGATTATGTAGGGTCGGGTGATACCCGTACCTGAGATTATGTAGGGTATCCTTTGGATTTCGTGTCCACTAGTGAGTTATAGGCTTGTGCCCATTAGGCCGCGAGACCTTTTGGTGAGTCATGAGCTGGGTGGCATTAAAGAACCGAATTATGTGTTGTGCGTTATATATGTTTGATTTGTGTACCTGCTTAAGCTAAGAAAGTATTCACCACGAGTGTAATCAACGCACTCACCCTCCACCTGTACTCACACTACAGGAGATGAAGAAATTCAGGATGCGTGAAGAGAGGGGTGTCTTATCAGCTGTGTCTTATTCCGGTTTTGTCTTTTAAAATCTTCGTTGGTCGTTTGTAAAATTAAACTGTTCTTCTTCTTGTAAAGGATCCTGATGTTTTTCCGCTGCTATGTAAAATGTTTTATTTCGGCTAGACGCCAAGGATTTGTATACATAAAATCGTATGTTCTCTTTCCCAAAGATTTCTATTTTATTTCATGCACGTCTTTTTCCCCTTCTTTCTTCACGCCCGCAAGAAAAACTCTGATATTTTGACTGAAAGATTTTGGGGCGTGACAGTTCTTGAGTGGAAGACAGGAATGTGAGTGATCACAATAGCACTTGTATTGTCACACAGAATGAGAGTCTCTCTCTTTATTATCCCATAATCTTTTAATTGTTGTTGTATCCACAAAATCTGAGCATAGTAGCTTCTTGTAGCTATATATTCAACTTCTGCGGTTGATGTTGTAATGGATGTCTGCTTCCTGTAAAACCAAGAAACTAACCTGTGTCCCAAGAATTGACAAGTACCACTAGTACTTTTCCTATCAATCTTGCATCCTGCAAAATCAGAATTTGAAAAACCTTTGAGGTTGAATCCTCCTTCTTTTGGATACCATAATCCAACATCTTGAGTGCCCTTTAGATACTTGATGATCCTTTTTACTGCAAAAAGATGTGACTCCTTTGGTGCTGTTTGAAATCTTGCATATACTCCAACTGCAAATACTATATCCGGTCTGTTGTTGTTAGATACAGTAGGGATCCAATAAATCTTCTATACTTAGTGATCTCCACATCTTTTCCACTTTCATCCTTATCCAAATTGATAGATGTGGCCATTGGTATGCTTACAGATGATCCACTTTCCATTCCAAACTTCTTGATTAACTCCTTGGTATACTTGTTTTGACTTATGAAAGTCCCACGTTCTAGTTGTTTGACTTGTAAACTAAGAAAGAAACTTAGTTCTCCCATCATACTCATCTCAAACTTACTCTGCATGAGAGATGAAAACTTATCACACAAATTCTTGTTTGTGGATCCAAAGATTATGTCATCCACATAAATCTGAACATGCAGTATACTGTCTCCTTCCAGTATTCTGAAGAGAGTCTTGTCTACTGTCCCTTTCTGAAATCTATTCTTTAAGAGGTACAGGGACAGTGCATCATACCAAGCTCTAGGAGCTTGCTTTAACCCATACAACGTTTTCTCTAATCTGAATACCTTTTCATTTGATTGTTCTTCAAAACCTGGTGGTTGTTCCACATATACTTCTTCAGATAGAAGTCCATTTAGAAATGCACTATTTACATCCATCTGATAAACCTTGAAATCATTGTGAGCAGCATGGGCCAGAAATATCCTTATAGCTTCAAGCCTAGCAACTGGAGCAAAAGTCTCATCAAAATCTATGTCTTCTTCCTGGCAGTATCATTTTGCTACTAACCTTGCCTTGTTTCTGACCACCAGATTCATCTAACTTGTTTTTGAACACCCATTTTGTTCCAATAACTCCTTGGTGATCAGGCCTTGGAACCAATCTCCATACATGGTTCCTCTCAAATCCTCTCAAATACTGTCTTCAAGAGCTTCCTCCACACTCTTAGGTTCAACTTGTGATATGAAGCATGTGAATAGTGATTTTTGAGGTCTTGATCTCCTTGTTCTTACACCTTCATTGATATCTCCAATTACAAGATCTCTTGGATGATCTCTCAGCTATGTCCTATTTGGCTCAAAAGAGTAAGTGGTTGTTGGACAGTAACCTGTTGATCACCAGTTTCCTGTATGTGGTTACTGTTGGTCTGTAGAATTTTGTCTGTTTGTTGTCCAGCATCCTGTGTTATTACATTCCTATGTCCAGTAACTTGTGAACAACTTGCAGTAACCTCTTCTGCTGGCACTGGAACTCCATTAATGTACTTTACTGTTAGATCCTTGATCTTTATTTTGGATTCATCTTCTTTTAACTTGTACAGCTCAGCAATATCATAATGTGGTTCATCAAATACCATATGTATTGATTCTTCCACAACTAGACTTCTCTTGTTGAAGATCCTGAAGGCCTTGCTCCTTCATTTGATTTTTCATCAAAGGTCTTCAAGTGCTCATTTCCATTGTTCAATATGTAACACCTGCAACCAAAGATATGTAAGTATGAAATGTTAGGTGTTACTTCATACCATACCTCATAGGTGGTCTTGTCATGGTCTTTGTTGATCAGGCATCTGTTCTAAGTGTAGCATGTTGTGCTGGTTGCTTCTGCCCAAAATCTCTTAGGGATCCTAGCATTAGCAATCATAGTCCTTGCAGCTTCCTTCAGAGTTTTGTTGCTTCTTTCTGCAACCCCATTCTGTTGAGGAGTTCTTGCTGCAGAATATTTATGATTGATTCCATTTTCTGAGCAATATTTTTCTATGAACTTGTTTGTGAACTCAGTTCCTCTGTCAGGTCTTATCTTTACAATGCTTAGATTCTTCACATTCTGTATTCTCTTCATGAATTCTGGAAGCCTGTTTTGAGTTTCTGATTTCTTGGCCAGAAAGATGGTCCAGGTAAATCTAGAATAATCATCCACAATTACTAGGGAATATTTCTTCCCACTTATACTAACAGGTTCCACTGGTCCAAATACGTCCATATGCAGGAGATCCAATATCCTGTGAGAGGATCTCTGAACCTTATCATTAAATGAGCTTCTTACTTGTTTGCTCTTTTGACAAGCTCCATAAACATTCTCCTTTTTATAAGCAACATCAGGTAGACCTCTCACCAGGTTCTTTCTTGCTAGCTTGTTGATTGTTTTGAAGTTCAAGTGGCTCATTCTTTTGTGCCATAGCTAGCTTAGCTCAAGAGAGCTTTTTTCAATGAAGCATGTTGGTTGTATTGTTGAACTCCAATCAGCAAGATAAATGTTGTCTCTCCTGGTGCCAGTAAGCTTAACCTCATTTGTTTTGTTGTCTCTGATCAGACACCTGTCATTTGTCACAAAACTGACTGATACTTAGGAAGTTATACTTCAGTCCTTTAACATATGATACATCACTGATACTTGCATTGCCTCTGATCAAGCTTTATATGCCTTTAGTGCTTCATTTGGAATCATCTCCGAAGACAACCTTAGGTCCTTTACATGGTTGGAAATCTCTTAATCAAGCTTTGTTGCCAGTCATATGTCTGGACCAACCATTGTCTATATACAATACATCACTGTTGCTTTCTGGCAATAGTACCCGTAAGTAAGTCAGGCAGATTTAGGTACCCATACAAGTACGGGTCCTTAGGAGTTAGTTTTCTTTGGGACCCATACCTACTTAATAGTAATTGTTTTACCATTAGCATTGGTGGTTCTCTTCCTGTTAGTACCCTTAGCAGGAAACTATTCGTGTTGTGTATGTACTAAATGTTTCCAAGTTTTGTACTTCCTGTTCAAGAAAGGTTCTCCCTTATACCTATCTTGAGCATAGACTCTTTGAAATATAGGCATGCAGGCCTTATTATTTGAGGGATAGAGTTTTTGCTATTTTCTGGAAGTCTGCTGTTTTCTTTTCCTATTAGTAGCATATCGATTATGCTGTTTTCTGAATATTTGAGCAGTCTTAGTGTTGTCTTCCTGCAGCAAGGATTTCTTACCTTTATCCAGAGTAGTAGTTTTGTTCATACTTCCATCGATTGGAAGCAGTTCCTGAGCATAGGGAACTCTGGCTTGAACAAACATTCCAATATTAGATTTGTTGGCAGGTTTCTGAGAAATACTGGCACAGTATCCTAGACCATTTCCTGTATAGGCATTTTGGGTCTCTTGGATGCATTCTTGTGCCTTTCTTGCTGACTTACTATACACATCAATTGTGTTTTGCAATCCAGCTTTCTTAGTCTCTAGCTTAGTGACTAGCAGTCTGAACTTAGAGACCTCAGCTCTAAGATTATTGCATTCAGTGCTGTAGTATTCCAGGTCAATAACCTGTTCCTTCAGCACAGTATGCTCACTTTTGAGCTGGAGATTTTCCTCTTTTAGTTCTTCATGAGCTGAGTTTATCTGCTCAAAGTCACTCATGATCTGTCTAAAAGACTGGATCATGTTAAGCTTTTCAGAACTTGAAATATCGAGGGATTGTGAAGTTACCTTGTCTTCTTCATTGTCTTCACAGTCATTGTCCATTAGACATAGTAGAGCTTCCTCATTGGAGGTAGAGCTGTCAGAATCGCTCTCAGATGAACAATCTTCCAGGGCTCCTTCTTTGGAGCTACCTGCTGCCTTTAGGGCTTCAGCTTCACTAAGAAAAGCTTTGAACTTTTGTTTGTCATCCCTCATTCTTTCTCTTCTCTGCACCCTTTCATCATCTATATATTTGTGTACTTGAGGGTGGGGTAGTTTCTAGCGAAGTGACCAGGTTTCCTGCAGTTATAACATAAGTCGGATGAACCTGTGTTTGTTTGCTATTGTGGTCTTACCCGAGGACTTCTTTCTGATGTCTGAGCTTTCTTCCTGAAGTCATTTCCTTTGTGGTTGGTCTTCAGAAACCTCTTAAACTTCTTTTGTAAAAGTGTCATTTTTTCCTCAGCATCTTCAGCAAGCACTTCCTTCTGCTTGTTCTTCAGCTTAATGCTGCTTGTAGTGACAGTATCTTGTAACCTAGCAGTAAGTGCTGTCACTTTGGATTTTGATCATTCAGCTTCTCTTTTTCTTCGTTCAATGTCGAATTCGAAGGCTTTGAGATCTGAAAATAGATCAAAGGTTCTCATCACATTGAGGTCGAGTGAGACTCTCATTGCGGTTTTCTTGCTATGCCACTCCAAGGGTAGAGCTCTCAAAACCTTCAGGTTTTTCTCATTTTGTTTGTAGGTTTTTCCTAGCGATTCCAGCTCACTGATAATAGCTGTGAATCTCAAGTCAAGCTCTTTTAGGGTTTCTCCAGGTTTCATGGTAAACTGCTCGTACAGTTGTGTAGCTTTTGAAATCCTGTTATCTTTAGCAAGCTTATTGCCTTCACAGATTAACCCTAGATTTTCCCATATTTCTTTTGCCGTCTTGCATTTTTTAACTTTGCTAAAAGTGCCTCTATCTAGCGTAAGAAATAGAGCATTCTTGGCCACATTATTGAGATTGGCTCTTTTTCTTTCTTTATGAGTATATTCAAATCTTTCCTTGACAATGTATTCCTGTGGCGGGAGAGCTCTTCTATAGCCTGGTGCATCTTCTCATGGGCCGAATCTTGGAGGTATTTTGGCATCATCGTCAATGATTGTTGCACCTTCTACTTCTCCACCTGCTGCTGCTGCAGCTTCTTCAGCTCATCTTTGTTCGCGAAGCTGTGTTACATAAGTACGGTTTACTTTGTAAATTATTGGTGGTCCTTCAATTATGACGTGTCATATCTCATCGTGCATGGCCGATAGATGGGCTTCCATGCATATCCTCCAGTCGTCATATTCATCTATGGAAAATATAGGTAGTTTGTGATGTGAGAAATCCTTGATTATGCTAAAATAATGTGTTTTGGTTTAGAAAACAAAAATGGTTTAACCAATAGAAACGGGTGGATCTGGGTAGGTAGCCAGATACAATGGTTGTTAACCCAACTTACTTTGATACCACTTGTTAGTCCCAAATGGTCAGAGGTTCAAAGGGGGGTGAATGAACCTCTAACGATTTGACAAACTTTTGAATACTTTTCTATGAACAGGTTCCTGATTCTATAGAGAAACATTAACCTGACTTGAGTCAGTAACCTGACACAATGCTAATCAGGTTCCTCTTCTTTGCTTGCTGATCTAGCTTTCTGATTCTGACTTCAATAGAGAGCTTACTGACTTTTTACTAAGAAAGTCAGTCTTCATGTCTTCAAGTCCAGAATCCTGCTATTATCAATGTTCTCTATCTTTCTGCTATGTGTTACATCTTAGAAATATCTCATAGAAGGATAACATAAGTAAACTAAATTTCACTTATAAAATGTGGAATATGGTTAGTCTAAAAGATCATCTATTATTACATTGTCTCATCAAAACCTAGTCAGAAATATCCCAACAATTTCCCCATTTTTTATGATAACAAAACCCATATAAAATAGAAAAATAGATGTACTTTTATACATGTAATAGGTATAAGTATAGTACTATGTAAGCTATTACAACACATGAATAAGCAAGCTTACATACTTAAAAAAATGAAAGAACAAGAAAGAATACATAACATTCTTTATAAGAAATGCTTACTCAAAATGTCTGATAGTAAGCTACTCTTCATTAGATTTCTTATCACCAAACAACTTCATGTCCACTTCGTCATGTCCTGAAGGTGTTTGCTCTCCATACTCAGTTCCCTTCCACCAGTTTATGATAGAATCTTGATAAGATTTCTCCATCTGCACGGCAATCTCAAGAGTTTATATCCATCTTAGCCAAAAATCCTGACAATATGAAACCTCTTCTCTTTTCTTGACTTTCTCGATCAAAAAATTCTGGCGTTCCAATTTTCCTTCTCTCACCAATTCTTCATACTTCTTCATTGCTTTCTCACAAGAAGGAAAATTCCTAAAATATCCATTTTTAAGAAGTTTTCGAAAATACCTCCAGTATGCTGATCGTTTAAACTTTGTGAGTTCTTCAAATGTTGGATTTCTATTTCTGGGCAAGCGAACTTCTTCAAAAAAACTCAAGTCCCAGTAGTGATTGATATTCTCAGGTCTTTGATCCAACAACACCAAATCTTCAGCTGGAGCTTCTTCTATATTGAGGTCAGGGGCTTCTTGATTTGGATAAGAGTATAGAGTTGTATCAATCTTTTCAGCAACCTTTGTTCTTTTTCCAACAATCCCCAATCTTGAAATCCACTACTCCTCCTTCTTCTTTTTTCTTTCTTCATCAACAGTCTTCATCTGCCTCCATCTTTCTTCACTCAGAAGAGGACCTGTAGGAAAAGACATGTAAGGTTTGGCATTAGGATCAGCTTGTTGTTTGTCTTTTCCTCTACCTCGACCTCGACCAGGTTGTTGCTTGTAGGTGCAGCAGTAACTTGTACTCCTTGTTGTAATACAGTGCTGCTTACTGTTTCAGAAGTAGTACCTCCAGCACCTGCATTATCATCATCATCTTTTTTCCTCCTATTCGGCTCATCACTTTAACCATGTCTAGAGATATTTTATCTTTTTCGCTTAATCTTTGTTAAGGAAAGATCATCCTCATCATTATCATCATCTATCTCTTTTGTGGTAGCCTTCACTATCTCATCATCATCATCATCTATCTCTTTTGTGGTAGCCTCAATTATCTCATCATCTGGTTCAGTAGTAAGGGCTAGTTGCTTTCCTTCTAGAAGAGCTAGTTGTTTTTTCCCCATTTTGTGATATAGGAATAGATTTTGTTGGTCCCAAGTGGTCAGAGGTTCAAAGGGGGGTGAATGAACCTCTGTCGAGAAAACTTTTTTATGAACAGGTTCCTGATTCTATAGAGAAACAGTAACCTGACTCGAGTCAGTAACCTGGCATAATGCTGATCATGTTCCTGTCTCATAATCAAAGTATGTAGTGGAATAAACAAAGATTGGGTTTCTGTTTTGCAAACAAGTTTTCTTTTCAAAGATGAGTTTATCACAATCTTTTGACCTGTATGCTTATGACAAATGCAATAAGTTAGATATGCAACAATGCAATGCAGATAGACAAAAGCAAATAAACACTTATGGCTTATAGTGGTTCGAAGCTGGTGTAATCTTTCTACATCCACTCTACTCATTCACTGATGAGGAACTTCGTTGGGTCAGTTTGATTTACAAGTCTCAACTTTACAAACCTTTTCCTAACAAGTTATCACCTACAAGAGTCATACGTCTCCTAGGCCAAATCCCACATAGGGTACACATCTCACACAAGGTACAAATCCTACACAGGGTAAATAGCCTACACAAGACTACTAAACTTAGCAAGGATCAAATCCTATCAACTAAATTACACCAAATTTAAAACAACCTATCACACAACAAATAGTTAAAAGTATATTGGCTTCTTCAACTATGTTGTTGAAGTCAGTCTTGAACTTTGATAGCTCGAACACTTGATTAGTAGACTAGCTTCGAAGGTTGAGTGACTGAACGAGAAGACTTGATAGCTT
Organism: Scutellaria galericulata; assembly: GCA_946896805.1. Classification (NCBI taxonomy): domain Eukaryota; kingdom Viridiplantae; phylum Streptophyta; class Magnoliopsida; order Lamiales; family Lamiaceae; genus Scutellaria; species Scutellaria galericulata. Next base: position 8,329,992 of record OX335794.1, read on the forward strand.
GAATAAGATAGCTTTAGAGTGACGAGAGAGCTCAGTTGTTCGGTAGTGTTCAAGGTCAGTCCAACCTTCTATTTATAGATGTGGAATAATGCCTGTTGAAGAGAAGACATAGTCCCGTTGCAATTCAAAAAGATCTTCAAATCTTTGTAATTAATGCATAGCCAGAGATTAGAGTTTAGGGGCATGGTCTACTCTAATTCGCATTAATGGTGCCATACTTTTCGCTACAGTACTTTGCAGAGCCGATTTCCAAGTGGCAACACCTCATTAGCTCGTCATCAACTTTTATCTACTGGTAATATGATTAGGAGCCAATCCTCGTACTTTAACCAGTATACTCCTCGTACTGCATTGAATAGTATTGAGAGACTTACTTCTTGCTTCTTTGAAAGTAGCAGCCTCTTTCACTTTTTACGCCAGGATTCTATTTCAGAACAACTTCCTATTCCTGAAACCTTAAGTCAGCTTCTTGACCTACGTCTCATTTTTGTTTTGTTTTAGCTTACTGATACCGATCAGCTTCTTGTTCTTCGCTTGCTGATCTAGCATCCTGATTCTGACTTCAACTCTAGCTTACTGACTTTTTTCTAAGAAAGTCAGTCTTCGGGTCTTCAAGTTCAGAATCCTGCTATTATCAATATTCTCTATCTTTCTGCTATGTGTTATATCTTAGAAATATCTCATAGAAGGATAAGATAAGTAAACTAAATTCCACTTATAAAATGTGGAATATGGGTAGTCTAAAAGATCATCTATTATTACATTGTCTCATCAAAATCTAGTCAGAAATATCCCAACATTTATTATGAATGATCTTAATTTTATCCTGTAATTTAGGATTGTTAAGTCTTTCATCAATAGATAAGAAATTAACTTCTTCTTTTAAAGAATTGATATGAAATATCTTTTTATCAGTTTGCTCTTGCAGTTCATTTAGAACTTGATGAATAGGTTTTGTTATAAACTCAAAAGTTATAGGTTTTCCTTCAAAAGTACTAGTAAGACCTTTTGTATCAACAGAGGTCAAAGGATAAATTTGATGCAAAAAGGGAAGGCCAAGAATAAGTTGGCTAGAAATATCTTTAACTAAAAGAAAGCTAGTAGAAATACAATTTTTATTTTTACAAATATAAACTTTAGGAAGTTTATAATTAATGTTGAGAGGTTTACCTCCAACATGCAAAAGAGAATGAGAAGTTTTATGAAAATATTTAGTAGGTATAGGACCTTCATGTACACCACTATCAATCATAGCAATAAATTCTTTTTATATGAATTTTCTATAAGAAGAGTAATTCTAGTATACCATTTTTGAGATATAATCATGGTAATAGTAGAAAGATGAATTTTTTCTAAGGATATTTCCTTAAATTGTTCTTCAACAAAAATATTTTTTCCATTTGCAATATTAGAGATACTATGATCAAGTCTAAAATTATCATTTTTAATAATTTTAATATTATTTTTGAGATTATTAATCTCATAAAGTAGATCATATATTATAACAGGATTTTGATTATTATATTTATTTTTTAGAATTTTATTAACTTCTGTCATTGAGTAAGACTGATTAGAGAGGAAGTATTAACTTCTTCTACTTCTAAAAATCTTCCATTTGATCAATAATATGAGTTCTTAAATTAGGATCTTTTATCCTTTTAAGGAATTCTAAAATATTATTATAAGTAAGAACATTAATATTAAATCTTTAAATTGTAACATAAGTTTATAAAGCTCATCATTTTTTTCATCAGTATTACTAATATGATTTATACAAGAATTTCCTTGTTTACAATTTTCAGATTCTTCTTCTGAGAAAATAGAATTATTTTCTATGATCTTTATCTTGTTATTAGATTGATTAGAAAATCAAAATTATAATTTGTTTCCTAAGGATTGTCAGAATCAAATTCTAAATTTTCAAAAATAATATTATAAATAATTTCTTTCATATCATCATTAATATCAAGATTTTTGATCTTTTCTTCGGGCCAGCATTGATTAACATAATGACCTGGTTTTCCACATTTGCAGCATATAACAGGAGAATTTCTCCTTTTATATTCATTCTTTATAAAAGAATCTCTTTCTTTTTCTTTAAATCTATCTTTATCTTTATCTTTATCTTTATATATATTTCTTTTTCTATAAGATATATGTTTATCTTTAATATTCTTTTCTCTTTTACAAAAAGAGCGTTTTTTTTTCTTTAGGTATATCCATACCAAATTGGTTACAAAATTGACCTAGTTGTCTTCTTTCAAGACAATTTTGGGTTTTTATCTGATTATTTAATTTTAAATAATCACAGAGGGATAAACCCTCATGTATACATATACTGATAAGATTACAATAAGTATAGGTATCATAAAGAATATATAAATTATTATTTTTAAGTAATTTTCTAACTCTTACAGCAAAGAGACTTGGAAGACCATCAATAAATTTAACTTTGCATTAACTAGAATTTTTAAAGACTTACTGAGGGCTTGTGTGTTTGATTTTGGAGGTATTTGGGAAGATTATATGTCCTTAATAGAATTTGCTTATAACAACAGTTATCAATCTACCATTGGAATGACATCGTATGAAGCACTTTATAGAAGGAGATGTCGAACACCAATTCATTGTGATGAGGTCGGGGTGAAGAAGGTGCTTGGTCCAGAATTAGTGGAAAAATCTATAGAAGCAGTCAATAAGATCAGAGAAAGAATTAAAGCTTCTCAGAGTCGGCAGAAATCCTATGCTGACTGGCGAAGGAAAGATTTGCATTTTGAGATAGGGGATAAAGTATTTCTAAAGGTTGCACCTATGAAAGTGATAGTTTGCTTTGGGAAAAGAGGGAAGTTAAGACTAAGGTATATAGGACCTTTTGAAATCTTGGAATGAATTGGGGATGTTGCATATGGACTTGCCTTAACTCTAGAATTATCCGCAGTTCATAACGTCTTTCATGTGTCAATCCTTCGAAAATATATACCAGACCATAGTCACCTCATTAGATTTGAAGAATTTAAAATCAATAAGGATCTCACCTACGAAGAGCAGCCTATAAGCATTCTTGGGAGAATAACCAAAACCTTGAGAAATAAAGAAATACTGCTGGTCTTAGTCCAATGGGGTAGTCACAAGAAAGAAGAAGCGACATAGGAACGCGAAGAAGAGATTCTGAGATCTTACCCCAAACTTTTTACCTAGTAAGCCCAAATTTCGAGGATGCAATTTTTTAAAAGAAGGGAGGAGTTGTAACACCCATTTTTCATAAAACTTGTATAACATATTTTATATATAAAAATTGCACTCTTTATAAAATAAATTATAGCGTATGATCTTTTAGAGTTTAAGACGAATTTTCCTTTTTATTAAGAATGTGTGAGCTAATGTTTTTTTAAGTCTAAAAGTCTTGCAGGATGGCTATCCAAAGAGACCGGGTTCGATCGTGATACACTCAACGTGCACGAGTAAAAGAATAATAAAAAATAGATAAGTTACACATAAAAATGATTATATGATCACTACAAGAAATTTGAGAAATCATGACGATAAATTATGTCATCTAAAATCTATTTTTTGTCACTAAAAGTATTTAGTGACGAAATCTTAACATCACAATGAGCGTCGTCGTAGGTGCGTCACAAAAGATAAATTTGACAATTTTATTAATTTGTCATTAAATATTAAACTTTCAATGACGCTATGGGCATCATCACCATATTTTATCATTTATTATGACGTTAGAGTCGTCACCTTTGCCTTAAAAATTTTGTCACCTATTATGTTATTTTGTCATCTAAAGTGTTAACTTTAAAAGACAAATGTCTTGTTGTCATAAAAATATTGATCTACAGTGACGAAATCAAATATTTTACCAAACTTATCATCTTTTAGTGACAACTTTATTGTCATTAATATATTGATTATTTCGTTGTCTTTAAACTAATTTGTCATTAAAGAGTTATTTATATGATGAAAAAATATTGTGTCATTTAATAAATATGACATATCTATCATGATAAGTTGGCATTTGGTGACAAATTTTAATTGTCAATAAAAAAAAGTATTATGACAACATATTATTGTCGCAAAAAATAAATGGTGATGATTTTTTTTCTGTCATAAATTAGATGAATGTTGACAAACATTTTTAGTGACAAAATATTTAATATCACTAAATGAATATTTTTCACGACAACTAATTTAATTTGTTGTGAAATATTAGCTTTTCATTGACAAAATATTTGATTGTCATTAATTTATTGATTTTATGTGACGCATTAACAATTACAAAAAAAGCACATCATTAAATAAATATATATAAGGACGAATTGTTATAATAGTCATTTTTTTATAAATTATTCATTATAAAAGTGTGACAAACTATATCATGTCACTATTTATCTGTAGTCGTAAATATTTTATATTTATTATGTAATAACAATCTATACAAAATTTGGATTTCATCATAAGATAAATGAATTCCAAAACCTAATTACCCATAAAAACTAAAACAAAATATACATTTAGAATGAACACACATATTTATAAATACTAAAAACAATGACAAATATTCAACTTTAACATGAAAGAAACAACTACTTAGATAATATAAAATATGAATCATTGGTGATATCACTGAAAAAATACCAACTATCTAGGTAAATATAAATAATATAATGCTAGATCTTATTTCCTTACTTGTTTCAAAAACTTCAAAGTGGTAAGAAATTAAAACTTCCCTTGAGTAGATCTTCAACCGCTTAAATATAAAAAGATCCACCTGTGCATTTTCAAATTAATATTAGCATATGAAAAGTGAATGCACTCAGACAATCTATATGAAAGTTTTATATTCCACAATGACAAATAAAAAGGATGAAAAAACAAAATTACAAAAGCAAATATATGAAATTAGAGTTAGACAATGACTTCAAAGCCATGCACATTAACAAAATTATATTAAATTAAAAACCTCATGACAAAATAACAATATAATAATTTAAACTAACCTTGTAAATATTTGAGAGCTCAATTCCTTTAGTAGCAAGAAATTCCATAAGCTTGTTAATATTGGCACCTTGTTGAGATAGTTGATTCTTCAAACCAGTGACTTCATTCTCAAATTCAACCACTTGTGTCTTCAATTCATTCACTTGAGCTTCCGACTGTTGCAATTGTTCTTGTGTCTCTTGAAGATTCTTTTGTAGTTGTTGGGTAGATGATTCATATGAAGTGTTACGTGTGCTTGGAGGCTTTGGACCATACCCTAATCCTTTTACGTAACCAGATCCATGTCCAAGAACCTCCAAAATAATCTCATCAGAACTCTTGTCAATCTCTTCTTCTTTATATTGCTCTACTAACTTTATCATCTTCTCCTGGTTGAACATATGAATGTAAACAGGTATAATCAACACCATTGCAATTAATAAAATTGAACTATCATAAAGTTAATGTGTATGTGACTTACCCAATTATCTCTTGCATCATCGCTCGACCATCCATCTTTCTCAGTATAATGAGTATGTTTATACAATTCAATTCTATCACAAGGTTCTCCATTAAGCTCATTTTGAGACTGATAAGAAAGGAAAAAAATTGATTAATTTAGAAAATGAATCATAAGGAACTAGTGGTCTGCTCAAATTAACAACAAAATGATACAAAGTCTTAACAATCTGAGATTCAGAACTTTCATGTGTAACCAACATAGAATATCTAAAGATTTATTAAATTAAACACATAAGCAGTAGCAACTTCAAAATAAAAAATATCCCAGCACTTTGAGCACAACTAAAATGAGAATTCAATAATAGTGAGCATTTATAAATGATTTAGTTATATCTTACAATTATTTCTCATAGAAACGTAGAAACAAGTGACTAGCTCAAATTAATAACAACAAAATACATCCTTAGTGTCTACATTCTAAGATTCAATAGCTTTCATGCCTAATCAAATTAAAAAATCTAAACATTGAATAAAGTATACACATATGAAACATCTTCAAAATAAAAAGTATCACAACTATTTCATTTAACTAAATAAGAATTATATATATACATATACACAATATTGTAACACTCACTATTTCATGTTGAAGAACAGTGAAAGCCTTTCTTCCAGTAATATGTGGAGCTCGCAACATTTTCCTATTTGCACTATTCACACCACTTATGTGCTGTGAAAAAGAAGAATAATAATTTACAATGTATGAAATGTACATAAAACTAAAAATATGATTTTTAAGTAATTATTTTTAAGATAATTACCTTGAATTTAGCTGTAGCAAAATGCTCGCACAATGCTTCCCAATTTTCTTTACTATGACAAAAGGATGGTTTGTTCTTTTTAGCATCTTCCAACGTTGCAAAAGTTTTGAAATGCTTGTGAAGCTTATGACGCTTTTACCGACTACTAATCTTTAGTCTATCAACCAAGCTTTGTCTCACATCCGGAGTATCAACATTAACATCCATATGCATCTAATTATCATATAAACGTAACATATTTTAAATTATTGGAAAATAATTGGATGATATAACAAACTACTTATTAGTTTCAACTCATACCTTTAGATGATCAAAACATGGTTCTAAATTGTTTCCCTCATCCACTTCTTTCCACCTCTTGGGTACTGGAAGGACATCTTGAGCTAATATACCATTTTGACTCGAAAGTTTTGTAGATTCTTGTACACTAATAGGTCTTCCAATCTCTGGGTCCACAATAATCTTCATCTTTGTCACGGCCACATTTCTAATATAGCTAGACATGTAATAGATTTTCATATTAAAAGACTTGTTAGTGATTATGTGATTTTTTTTTAAATATAAAACATAATAACATAAATAACTTTTCTTGCACATGAGAACCCAGTAAAACTATAACACGTTTTGTAGTGTGTACCATGAAGTTAAGCCACACTCATTTCTATATTTTACATATTTATATACATTAGATGACCAAACAACAGAATTTCAAGTACTTTATCAAAACATTGTTTAAAGCAAAATAAACTCATAGCGTAGCCCAACAGGTCGTCATCCATGTACACCATCTCCGAACTCGTAGGAACTCAACAACACAGTCAGTAAGTCCATGAGCTTATACATCAACAGGTTCACCTACAATGCATGAACTATATGAGCTAATAAGCTCAGTAAGTAGAAATTATGCATGCACTGTCATACAAATGGCTGTAAGGACTTTAAGCATGTCGTGAATGCATGGCTTTGATATCTTTTACTATGTTGGACCCTTGACTCATCTACAGTACATCGGAAAGGAGCTAGCTCAATAATCTCTGTACTTTGCTTTGCTTTAAAGTCATGTTTATGGCCCAATATCTTCGAACCATAACCACGGCTCGCATGCCATAGGCACACTTTTACTATGAAAGCCGTTACCGGCCTCGATGTACTAGTAGTGGTCAACTTTGCTTTAACTTTGCTCTTTGTATGATATGATGTGCACACAGACTCAACATGTCTTCTATGCATACACCTATCTATGCTCATGAATGATATGTACAAAATTCAATGCCAATGCATCATCTTTAATCACACATAAAAAGTAATCACCAATATCAAGAAACGCAAATTCACGATTATCATATAATACAAGTAAACACATAAAATACTATGTTCATGCATTGTAGTTGCAAATGAATTTCTACTTACCTTACTTCTCTGTAAAATTCCTTTTCTCTTGCGTTATCAAGATTGATCTAAAATTATAAGTAAATATCACTATTAGAATAATTACAATTTTATCATTTGAAGTTGCTTTATTAATGTTTAAATCAATTCAATACATAACTAATTAACCAACAGTGTATCTAAACTACCTAAATTGAATTCCTCAAATCATAAAATTATTAGTCTTTGTAAAGAAATGAAAGATTAAATCCTTAAATTATTGGAATAGACATCTTTAATAATTATCATTTAATTTAACTTTTATCAATTGAGTTAAAGAATTTTCATTAATACGGGTGCGTAATTTGTTAAACTTAGACATGAACTTAACCTTTAAGTATAATTTCAATTTCATTAATTTATGAAATGAAAAAGGCGTACGTAATATGTGAAAACTAAGTATATGACATAAACCCCCTAATTTCTCTAGCTTTGTAAACAGGGACAAAGATTGATTAATAATTTTCCATTATTCTTATCATTATTAGTGCTATTAAACTTAATTAATAACCCTTAATCTATGCATCATCGAACTATCCTAACTCAATTGTATACATATATCTTAACAACTTTGTAAACTAATTCAAACAATATTACTTTCAAGTTTAAGAATCTGTACCTTATTTTTCCTTTCGTCTGCCCTTAGCTTTTCTTCCTTCTTTTTTTTTTATTTTTTTTATTTTTTCATCTCTGTCCCTGTGTGAAGAGAAAACTTATTTATATGTATAAAGTATATGCCTATTCCACCGTCTCCAGATAAGCTTTTCCATTAAGCTTCTTATTATTATTATTATAATATATTTTACAAATATTTACATGCATACACGTGTGTTTGTAATGCATGAGGATATCATATATAATTATGCTACTTATATATATATATATATATATTATAATAACAAAAGTCAACTTCTAAAAATATGCACGCCATTATAATTGCATGTAACTATATATATATATATATATATATATATATATATATATTATTGTGCACGTATTTATATATACCCACAACCCATTAATTATTTAATTATTATCATTATGCATTTTCATCATATATGCTGGGTGCGTGTGTAATTATATATATATATATAATAAATGTTAGCTTTATTATTATTATTATTAATAGTTTATACTTATTTATATTACTATTATTATTATTTAAATCTACTTTTCAATTATTGAAAATTCATATTATATATTACATAGTCAATATTTAATTTGGGGTGTTACAATCTTGTTACTAAAAGAAGCAAAATACTTCATAATGCCTTTCCCCATTGTCTGACCACGACCTTTTTTCTTAGATCCGACAACTGCATATGAAAATAAATAACAACTATGATAGTATATCTCATATAATTAGTTAGAAATTTAAATTAATTACTCAATATATACTTATACAAGTGGCTAAAATGAACATATAATCTTTACCTGTTGTATCAGCTCTAGTTTCAGGTGAAAGATCTTGAAAGCTCCCATTTGATGGAACTTCAAAGGTTTCGGCTAATGGAATTTCAGGAGTCTGACTTGTTGGTGCTCCAATATTTTGTGATGTATTACCACTTTCACATGTCGAATATGTTGTTATATGTTGATATCCATTGGAATTCTGATTTTTTGAACTATTTTGGGTAGGTGGAATGGTAGAATTTTCTATTACGTGGTCTTTTTCAAAAGTCTATTTTGCTGCACTACATTGACTCCCTTTCGAGGAACCACTTTGTGTTTTTGACTTCAGTTTACGTAATCCTCCCGGAGCCATTTCCTAAATCTGTAAGGATATATAAAGTCAATTATTTATAACTGAGTAAACTAAAAATGAAAAATAACATCAACCTAGTGAATAGTTACACCATTAATGGATCGAAGAAATAAAAAAAGTAGTAGAATCAAGAAATTGATAATATTGGATTTAATATAATGCACACAATTCCACATGTTTTTCCTTATGATTGGCTTTTAAAAACCAAAAAATCAAGCATGCACCATAAACGTATTTTAGTGAACTGGGAAGCTTAAAGAAAGTTCACTTTTTTGTTCCATCAATATTACATATCAACATATTTCAAATCTTTATGATTGTCTGCTATTCAATTAATGATTTTCATACATTCAAAAGTAGACAAATACACATTTACATAAAAACCAGATCAAGATAAAAAATAGACATCTTTATATAAGATCCAAATCAAAAATACATTGAACCAACACACTTGAAAAACATAGCCAAAAAAAAAATAGATGCTTACGTTGAACTCTTTACCCATGACGAACCAACAAGACTTATTTTCAACATCTCAGCAAAACAATTTGAACCCACAAAGCAACTTAGGGATTTGAAATATCCAATAACATAATATTGAATGTATAGAGAAAATAAGAAGAGATTGAGATTTTACCATGATTACATCAGTCTCCCATAATTTCCAACAGTTTACATGCTTCAATATTGATCAAAGTTAATCAAATATAATAATTATAGAACTCTCAACTATATCAAGTAATTTAATAAATGAATTCTCACACATTCAGAAGTAAAAAATATTAGAGTTTTTCCTTTTGGGCGTGAAGAGAGAAAGGGGAAGAAAGCGTACATGATATAAAATAGAAAGAATAAGGAAAAGACAATGAGTGTTACACTCGCAACATTGGTTACAACCGATAAAATAGAATTTAGAAACCTTGCGCAGCGGAAAAACATCAGGATCTTTTACAAAGATTGAGAAATACAGTTTTCTTTTACAAATGAACAACATATCTTTAAAAGACAAAACCAAAAGATGGATACAGCTGATAGGGCACCCCTCTCTCTACGCATCAAGGTTCTCTTCTTCTCCTGTAGTGTGAGTACATGTGGGGGGTGAGTGCATTTAATACACTCGTGGGAGAAAATCCAAAGTTTTAATATTATTAAGCCGTTCACGTATTAAACATATATAATAGATTAGCAATTAAACACATCACACATAATGCATAGCGTGTATCGTTTCCTTAACGGATGACCTAGCCATTTCCCAACCCATTCCCATTACTCTATGTTTATTTGTTGCATCTTATATCTCTCTTGCTCATTCAGCGCAATCAACTCTGAGAAAAGCATATTTTGAAAAGAAAACGTTTTTACAAAAGAAACTCTATATAAGTATTTCCACTGCATATTGTAAACTCTGAAATAGTAAGCTAAAACAACATTCTGTTGTAGAATTCAGTAACCTTCTTACGGAAAGTTTTAAAAAGTAAAAATTTGATAGAGGTTCATTCACCCCCCTCTAAACCTCTGACCACTTAGTACCAACAAAATAATAAATAAATACAACTCAAAGTTCAACTCAAAAGCCATAGCTATGATCATTCATATGTGAAGAATGGAATGTGAATTACAATACAAAGTCACATTTCACATTTAATATAATATACGCAAAAACTAACATGGGCTTTAATCATTTATGCAATTGCAATATAGACTCACATTTAAAAAAATTAGAGAAGTAAAGAGAAAAGAAAATACAAGTTCTCTCAGACTACCAGCAAGCAAGTGCTTTGACAAAACTGATTCTGGAATATATAAGTCTAAATTGACTTATGGCTTTGGTGAGAGTCATCAAGCTCAAAGAAAACAGGGATTTATAAAATAAAATGAAGTACAAGGATAAATACCTCATGTGGGTCGAATTTACCTCAAAGATTGCTAAGACTGGCATAAGCTTCAGCATAATCTTTGAAAAACACATCTCAATTTTCAGCATATTTCAATGCATATTCCTACACAAATGCAACTCTAAGTAAGGTCCAAAGCCACAACATATCAGAAGAGGTTTTTGAGTTAACATTTTGAAATTTTACCTTGCATGAAGAATCTTCAATTAAAACAATATCTGTAGGTAAAACTAGCAGATCCTCATCTTTTTTTTTCTTTTATATCCTATGTATAAGTCAAGCATAACAACAAAATTGAGCAACTTTGGAAAAAAATTAAAAGAAAAAAGAATGCCCTTCTTAGAAACTGTTCTTAATCTAATTAACATTATATATATATGTTAATCAAATTAGGCTGAACAAATTAAATTTGAAGAGAAGAATAATACTTTTAAGTGTTGAGACCAAATGTATAACAAATTATTACATGATCATGATCATATATACATTGTTAAATCATATAATGCAACGATATTCTAAAAATATTTAATCCAAAGTAGAAACAAATGTAAACCTCTAATTAAATACAAAACAATGAATATAGCTCATAATGTATAATGAATCAATTAATTGCAACACATACATTCACACTTTAACAAATAATCAGATAAATCACAATAACTTAAACTTCTCTATATATAAACAGTTGTATTTTACTGAAATACATACTTATATTAATACATCACATCTAGCCATTGAAAAAAATGTAAAATATAATAAGTGAATCCATATATAGTTAATCAAATAAAAGAAGTTATTAAAATACACTTAAACATATCAAAACACAACCAAATTATAGTGGCGAAAAAAGTTCAAAAACTTTAAGGAATTTTAGGTTCTTTTAAGAAGCACGTCAAAAGATCCTCTATCATTTTCCGTTAGTTCAATCTTACTCATATTTCATTGATCTTTGCTTAATTCATCCAAAGCCTAGAGAGTAACAATGTCTTACTGCATACATAAAATGAAAAACGAGATTGAAACATAAGGAACTAGATTGCGAAAACCTTCAAATCTAATCATGAATTTCCTCAAACAATAAACATTAATTCATTGCATAATGAAATTGACTACAAGCAAGAAGAATGACTAACCAAACAATGGAATTGTTGCACCGTGCAAACCTTAAGGTCCAACACTAGAGGAATAACAAAGATCAGTTGCCCTTTCTCTGGCGAAGATGAGTAAAACACTAGCTCAGGACATGATTTCATCATAACTCATCCAGTAATCCGAATCCTAAAAATCATAACTTGTTTCCTTTCATCAAAAAATGCAGTTGTGGGGGCATCAAATTACTTTGAGTCTAAAATCAGATCCTCACCACTCATTTTCTTTAAGATGAAGTTTGTTCTTATCTGAAACATACAGATTTTGCCTAAATGTCTTATATGTGGTTTGACATCCAGTGAAGAAGAATACACAGAGCGTATCTCATCCTCATCCATCATTGAGAACGCATAATGATATTCATAATCCATCCCGCTACCCTTTTGAATCCGAGTTATCATCTCCACAAACAAAATCAAACTTAGAAAAAAAATTCTGAAATTGATGATAAACAAGAGATGGAAAAAAATAAAAAATCTCAACACAACTTTCAATCAAAAAAATAAATAAATCAATCAATCACACACACTAGCACGCCCTTACCCATATATTATTTTCAATGATGCAATAAATATTTTAGAAAAACAATGACAGTAAAAAACAATCCCGCTAAAGATGTAGAAAAAAACCCCTAATTATTATCAATAAACATTGCCCGAAAGAAACTAAATCAGAGAGTAGAAAATAAAAAAACCCTAATTATTATCAATAAATATTGTCCGAAACAAACTAAATTGAAGAGCAGGAAACAAATGATCCAATTGCAAAATTCAACCCAAGATGAAGAATAATAGAATAACCTGCAGATTGGAAAGAGAATAGAATTTCAAATAAGGAGACTGATAATTGATATCAACCACCGGCAAGTTTTTATTGGAGTTACTGAAGCAAGTGTAGGGCAATGGGATGTTGAGCTGGGTTTCGATGCCGATGACCGAAGGGTCTGAGAGCTCGGCCTTGGGTTCATATCCTTGATCTGATCGGTCGAGATGAGGCCGTCATAGATTGTGGAGGAGATAGAGGCAAGGGTGTAAGAGGGGCGGGTCTTGTAGAAGATTCAGGGATCGAGGTCGGTTGTCGTAGACGGCAGTCGGTGATTGGTGGTAGAAGACGTTGAATTGTTGGGTGCTAGAAGGAAGAAATTAGGGCTTGGAATATGAATGGATCAATTGCTCTTTTATTTAAAAAAAACACAATGACAAAGGTATAATAAACTCGTTGTCCCAACCATTGTCATTGAGTGTACTTTTCGCTCAACGACAATGGTTCGTTACAACGGTTTTTTCCGTTGTTGTCATTGAGCAACAAAATATGCTCAATAACAACACCACGAGAATTCCGTTGTCGGACCATTGTCATTGAGCGAAAAAATCCGCTCAAAGACAATGATTAAAAAATGTTGTTGAGCGTATTTTTTCGCTCAATGACAACAGTTTTACGCAAAATTATTGTAATTACAATAACAACAGAAGAAAATACATAAAAGTGTTGTATTCTAGTGTTGTTATTGTGCATTTTTCTTGTAATGTCGGTAGCATCATGAAGCTACAAGCTTCGGTGAACTCTTAGTGTCACGCCCCATTTCCACACTTTAAAATATATCTAAGTTTCCTTTTGGGCGTGAAGAAAGAAGGGAGAAAGACGTGCATGATATAAAATAGAAGGAGATAGGAAATGATAAGAAGTTGTACATATGTGAAACATCGGATACAACCGATTAAAAGGGTTTGAAACCTTACGTAACAGAAAAATACTTTTACATGATCTATCATCAAGAAAGGACGATATACTATTTACAAAACGTGAAATTAAATAAAACATCGTTTGAACATTAAGTTTAAGAAAACAAAAGAAGAACATTTGATAGGACACCACTCTCTCTATACGTCTTGATTATCGGTATTTCCTGTAATGTGAATACACATGGGGGTGAGTGCGTTGAATACACTTGTGGGAATACTTTCCATGTTTTTTAACAATTATTAAATAGTTATAACAAATCAAACATAAACGAGTTCGGCAATTAGACACAACATATAGATTGCACAGCACATAGTTCGGATCCTTAACGGACACGTAGTCCCATAGCGCTCATATCTGCAGCGAGGGCGGGTACTCCCTGTTGACCTCAGGTGCGGGTACTCCCCGACTTATTATACGGGTCATGTGTTCCCCCGTAATATGAAAGTATACATTCCTCCATTCATCACGAATGTGGACCTTTGTCTCTTCATATAAACATGGACTTTCCTCCTTTCACAACATCATCAACCACACATAAACATATTAATCATAGCATGTAATCACAGCACATATGGTTCAACAATTCATTTAATATGAAGTTTATAAGCATGCGTTCATTTATCATTATTATGTGTTACATACAGAAATGTGTAATTATTAAGGATTAGAAGTTACTCCCACCTTGTTCGGTGGTTACCACGTGAGTTGTCGAGTAACAGGTATCAAGTATCACCAAACACAATCTGATAGATAGCCTACACATGTTACAATGTTTCTTAGATCCTTAATACGTTTAAACACTTATAATTAAAGGTATAGATGATCTCGGAGAATAAACGATCGATAAAGATGAGACGGAACGGAAGATCTAAAGATTGAGGCTGAAAAAACAATAGTGGATGTTCAGTTTTGTATACTGATAAGGAGGGAAAGATTTGGGTCGCAATGGAAAGAGAATGAGCTCAATCGGAGTTGAAACGAGCTCAAACGGAGCATTTTAAGATTCATGGGCGTTTTGGTTATTATGGTAAAAAGGTTGACATTGATCGGGACCTTCGACTCCCGACCGACGACATCACGTCGCCGGCGACTCGACAAAAACATACAATGGAAAAACATCCTGTACCAAACCCGGTGCCGCGCGCAGCACACCCGTCGCTCGCTCCCCGTGCGCGCACGGCTCCCGTCGCTCGCCCAGTGCACACAAGCTTCCCATCTTCCGGCGCGCGCACAGCACACGCCCAGCACCCAGCATTCCTCGGCAGCTCTCGGCGGTCATGACAGGACGCGCGCGCCTGCACCCGATTCCCCTGCGCCCAGTGCGTTCAGCATGCGCCCAGCGCCCTGCTGTCCTTCCAGCAGCCACCTGCTGCGGCAGCGCTGCCTCCACCTAGCCAGCCGGCCACCCCAGCTCCGGCCACCACCTGCTCCGGCCACCCCCAGCTCTGGCGTGAATAGTAACTTCTCCAAACAATAGCGACTTGAACACATATACACCCCATGCATGTATACACACATACCCTCTCTTCCTAGCTCCGGCAGTCACTAGTGACACCTCCAGGGCCTCTAGCAACCCCCTGCTCGCTGGCAACCCCCTGCTCCACTCATACCAGACCTCAACAACACAACACACACATCACATAAAACACACGTACAGAGCTCACTCAAACACATGTACCCAGCTCTGGCCGGCGACCTCCATGTCGCCGGCCACCTCCGCCAACCCATCACACACACACCCAACCACCTCCCCATGCTTCAGTTCTGGCGAGGGGGGAGAGAGAAGGCAGTCGGGGAGAGAGAAGAGGAGGAGGAGAGAGAAAGATTTTGGCTGGTCTTTGACCAACGATTTCCGAAGGATGAGAAGTCCGATCGGAAATCCGAGCTCGGATTTATGACGGGCTCGACTAGAACTTCGATTTAGGGTAGGAGTTTACCCAAAACAGAGAGAATAAGGGTTTTCTGACGATGTTTTGCCGTTTTCCGGCGAATGAGACATCGAATTTGAAATCCGAGAGCTATCCTAGACTCATCACGACGAGACCTACGTTCTGTGCGAAAACGACCGAAACTGAGAAAATCGATTTTCCGGCACCAGCGGCAGTGGCGGTGCCGGTGCCGGAGACAAAAAACAGAAAAGAGAGAGAGAGAAAGGAGGAGAACGAGTCTTACGTGTTTTTTGCAATTTAGCCTTGTTCGGAAAGATGGTGATTTTTGAATCGAAAACACCCCTATATATAGACTTTCAAAACACACTATTATCATAAAAATCTTGGGTCACTATTCACCAAAATATCTCATTTTTACTATTCACCAAAAATATCTTTCGTTTTTCCGAATTTTCGTATTTCGTCGTTTTTTTTTGCCATTTGAGCTACGAGTCTCCGATTGACTTCTAATTCATTTCTATCTGCTCGTTTTTCCATTGCGCGTCCTATGGTAAAAATTATAATCTATGTTCCGCGACTAAATTATACTTCCATTTAATTAAACATGCATTTATCATTTTTCTGGAACGCATATAATTAAATTTAAACAATCAAGGGTTAACGCACATAATTATTTAATTAATCAATTATGCGTCATTTTTATCCTGGGCTTTACATCCCTTACCCCTTAAAATAATTCCGTCCTTGAAATTAGATGTATACTTATGAACGGCAAGTCGAAATACTTTACTAAGAGTTCATCCTCTTTTTCCCATGTTGCTTCTTCCTTTCCATGGGGACTCCATTAGACTTTGACTAAAGCCTTATCTCGATTTCTCAATCTTCGAGTCTCTCGGTCTAATATAGCCTCTGGATCCTCTTCTCGAAGACGAATCTTAGATTTTCTAGCTATGTATGGGATGGTTAAATGTAATAATAGATTAGCTTGAGACTATCGATTTCTTATTTACTTCATCATATCTTGTTGAGTAATGAGCAAAGTTAATGCCCGAACCTGCAACCTTTGTCCGATGGTGTAAACTCTTATTCTTTTTGGTCACGGTATAACTGAGGTAGAAAATCCTGTCTATCCACCTCTTTGAAGACTCCCCAAGACATTGCACTCCTATGTTCTAGTACAATAGTCCTTACGTATGACTTCCACCAGTGACTGGCTCCTTCAGTGAGTTGTAACACGGCACATGAGATCTTCTACTCATCTATGCATGCCGATGTCCAAAGAGTCGATCCAACGACCTTAGCCACTCTTCCGCTTTGATCGGTTCTCCTTTTCCGTTGAAGATCGGTGGATCAAAACGTCGGAATTGTTTTTTTTTCTTCAACTAAACACCCTACGGGGTGAGGGGTTTAGGCAGACCCCCAACCTGTGTGTAACGCCCTAAAATCTTTCGTCAAATATCAGAGTTTTTCTTCTTTGGGCGTTAAGAGAGAAAGGGGAAAGAGGCGTACATGATATAAAATAGAAAGAAACAAAAGTGGATAAGAAGCGGTACACTTAAAACATCGGTTACCACCGATAAAAGAATGTTTGAAACCATATGCAGCGGAAAAACATCAGGATCTTTTACAAAGAAGGAGAAATACAGTTTTCTTTTACAATCGAGCAACATATCTTTAAAAATGGTAAAATCGGAAGATGGACTCAGCTGATAGGGCACCCTTTCTCTACGCGTCAAGATTCTCTTCTTCTCCTGTAGTGTGAGTACAGGTGGGGGGGTGAGTGCGTTGAATACACTCGTGGATACAATCTCCAAGTTTTAATATTATTAAGCAGACACACGGATCAATCATATATATACGTTCGGCATCTAAACACATCACATATAAGGCATGACATGTAATCGTTTTCTTAACGGATGACCTAGCCATGACTCACAAAAAGACTCGCAGCCCAATGGACACGAAGCCCAAAGGACACTCTGTCGACACGAAGCCCAAAGGACACTCTGTCGACTCAAAACTAGACACGCAGCCCAATGGACACGAAGCCCAAAGGACACCCCGACGACTCACTAATGGACACGCAGCCCAATGGACACTGAGCCCACTGGACACTGTGCCCAACCCTACCACACTATCGCAAAATAAACACAGAATACAAACACAGCACAAAACCCAAGGCACATAAGCTTCAACCAATTCATAATGATTAATAGAATTCTAATAACATCCAGTTTACATGCATATGTTCGTTATCATCATCATGCGTTAAGTACAGAAGACATAGAGTCATTAAGGTTTAGAAGTTACCCCCACCTTGTTCGGTGGTTACCACGTGAGTCGCAAGTATCACAGATTTGATATCTTGATTCCCAATCCAACTGATATCAATCCAATGGATAGCCTACACAATTTTACAATATTTCTTACATCATTAATACACTTAAAAATTATATTTAAAATGTATAAAGATAGCTGTAGAGAAGAATCGTTCGATAGAGACGAGACGGATCGATAGATCGAGAGATTGAGGTTGAAGAGACAAGGGAGAAAAGATCAGTTCAGCAACTGATATGATAGAGGAAAGGATTAGGGTCGCTACGGAAAAAGAATGAGCTCGATCGGAGTTGAAACGAGCTCGAACGGAGCGTTTTAATATCGAAGGGTATTTTGGTAATTTTGGTCAAGGGTTGACTTTGACCGGGACCTCCGACTCCCGACGACTCAATGAAAACATCCGAAACGGAACGACGTGTGGAAACGCTTGCCGGTGCGCACACGGCGCGCACGGCGGCTCCCGATGCGCGCACCGCGCCCCCGTCGCTCGCGCGCGCGCGCGCGCGTTCGCTCCCGTCACCCCGCGCCCGCGCGCCCAGCTCGCCTGGGAACAGCTGCTCGACCAGCCCCCTTCCCTGCGCCACCTGCTGCGGTGGCGCCGCCCTGTGCTCCGGCCACCTTTTCCGCCGAAAAGCCCACACCGCCGGCTACTATCTCCGTTTTTAGTGCCGGAAAAACAGCCGCGAAAACCCTTCGTCATCATGCATACAAAACCACCCCAACCTTTCCAACTCCGGCCGACACCTTTCCGGCGCCGGTCACCACCCCCAAACCGACCCAAAACCTTCCCCAACACCTCAACTTGTCCCAGAAAAGAAAGGAAGCAAAACCACCGAGAAACGGGAGAGAGAAAAAGTGGTCATGAACTAGGGTTTGGGCTTTGGATACGGTTTTTCACCATTTCCCGGCAAACAAGACATCGGATTGGAATTCCGGAAGCTGTCCTAGACTCGTCTCGTCGAGGGCTACAATCTGGGCCTAGGTTATATTTTCCGGCCACGGCGGTGCTGGGGACGGCACGGCGGCTCCAGTGGTGGCGGCGGCGCTCCGGCGACGGCGGAAATTAAAAACGTAAAAGAAAAGAAAAGAAAGAGAACTTACGTGTTCGCGTCGCGAGCGTCGCTCGGGTCGTCGGCTTTGAAAACGTATAAGTTTTGAAAATTGTGAGCTCCTATTTATAGATTTTTGGAATTACGTTTTTACCGTTGAAAAGTTACCATTTACCAAAAATATCTTAATTTACCTTTCATTAAAATATTATTTTTATTTTTGACCTTTTATCAAAATTTTACCCTTTCCTTCGTCAGTTGAACTACGGGTCTCCGATTAACCTCTAGTTTGTTTCTTTTTTCTCGTATTTCCGATACGAATCTCTTAGTAAAATCGTATTCTAGGTTCCATGTCACGAAAAATATACCCATCTAAAACTAAAACCGGCGTTAACCAAGTATCTGAAACGCACGTACTAAATTAAACAGTCAAAACATACGCACATAATTATTAAGTCGGGGTTCAAATGTTTAATTATTCAATTATGCTCATTTTGATCCGGGGTGCTATACTGTGGATATAAACCGAACGTCAAAGAGTACATGAAAAAAAGAAGAACATATAAGAAAAATCGAAAAGACCAAAACAGATGGCCAAAAACAACTGCCGATAGGTGGCAGAAAAAGCAAACACAAAAAGAATAATCCATATCCATACAAAGAAGAAACAAGAGATGATAAACGGGTGCATAAAAAATAAGCACCTCCTTGATCCACTCGAAATGACGGCCATCCCAACTGATCAAATCTAGCCAACACCTGGACCCATCGAGGTAAGACATCTGGGGGAAATGACCCAGCTAACTCAGTCTGACACCCTAAGTTAGCTAGGAAATCTGCAACAGAATTCCCTTCCTGGTGTATATGTGACACCCGGAACTCCATAAGAGCGACGAGATTCCGGATGGATGTGAGATAGCTTTGTAAACTCCAATGTCCTGCATCCGAATGTGAAAGAAGCTGAACCACTGAAGCAGCATCTAACTCAATCCACACTCGGTCAAACCCAAGCCTCCTGACATGAAAGAGACCTCTGTGAAGTGCCTCCAACTCCGCTGCCAAGCTCCCAACGGCCGAACCTCGCTCATGGAAAGCAAAAATCACCTCGCCTGTATGATCTCGAATCACACCACCAATCCCTGACACCAGAGATGCCGTCTTGTAGGCCCCATTAGTGTTCAGCTTCACCCAACCTAAGTCAGGTGGTCGCCAAACAATCGGAGGAATAGGAGGCCGAGGGGGCTTGGAACGATAGTAAAGGCCAAGAGAAGTGGCCACATGAAGGACGCCCCCCAGCTCTCCCTAGTGAGAAGCCTGCAGTGGTGTAGAACCCTAACCTGCCTCATCACTCAAAAGATAATCGAGTCTGCACGAACTGGTAACCGCCGGTGCTTGCCATCATTTCTAGCAGTCCAAATGAACCACAAGATCAGGCAAGGGATCACTGTCGTGATGTGTGTGTAATGTGAGTGCACACCAGAGGAAAAATGCCACCAGTAATACAAAATATGGGGTGTGTGCACAGTGTGTGGAGGTGTCAAACCAAACAACCCATAGAAATGCTCCCAAACTCTCGTAGTAGTGCGGTTCAAATAAAAGACATGCTCGATAGACTCGATATCAGAAGACTCAAATGAGGACTAACTCGGAACAGAAAGATCAGGACAACAGAGACACTTCGAGGCTAAGGAAATACCTCGAGACTGGAGCTTACGATCAATCAGGAGACAATTCAGGACAAGCTGCCAGAGGAAGATAGAAATGGTGGGGGTAAGGCAAGGGGACCAAACCATGCTAAGGGAAGGACAAGGGGGGAGCTGAGGTCTGATCCCCGTCCAAACCGACGCAAAAGAGAACTTCCTATCGGAAGAGCTCTTCCACCAAATAAGGTCTGGAGAGAAAGCACAAATGGGGATCGAGCAAACCTGATCCACCACCGGGGGGAAAGCACCCGAAGAAGCTTCTCTCTGTCCCAAGCACCATCACTCTAGAACCACTGAACCAACGCATCCACATGCCCGGAAACATCCATAGAATCAGCCAGCGGACCATCCTCCATCCACTGATCATGCCAAAAACTGACCTCCCCTGAACCCAATCTTCCGAAACGTCGGAACTGTTCAAGGATTGAGTTCACATTGTTTCTTAACAACGGTGGCGGTGTAGCTTGTGCGGTTTCGAAATGTCGGGTCAAGCCTCTTTGTAGCGCCCCAGATCAAAACGAGCATAATTGATTAATTAAATTTTTAAACTTATAATTTAATAATTATGAGCGTATGCTTTGACAGTTTAATTAATTTCGTGCATTTCAGATATGTGTTTAATGCAAGATTTAGATCGATAATTTTCATAGACGTGGAACATAGAATACTTTTACAACATTAGATGCGTAACGGAAAAATGAGAAGATAGACATAAACTAGAGGTCAATCGGAGTTCCGTAGCTCAAGTTACGACGAGAATGACAAAGTACGAAGTTTTGGAAAAACGAGGGGTAGATATTTGCGTACACAGTAACCAAGATCTTATCATGAACAGTAACCCTACCCTATGAACAATAACCTAACATATGATGAACGGTGTTTTCCCATTTCTATAAATAGAGGGCTTATTCAGTTCATTTTTCATCATTTTCTCGAACGAGCCAAATGAGCCGAACGCAACGAAAACACGTAAGTTCTCTCTCCTCTCTTTTCTGCCTCTGGCACGCCGCCACCGGCAGTGGCTGGAAAATCTGAAAGTTGTCAGTTTCGGCTGATTTTCACGCACGACGTAGCTCTCGACGAGACGAGTTTAGGACATCTTCTAGAATTCAATTCCGATTTCTCGTCCGCCGGAAAACGGTGAAAAACATCCCCAAAACCCCTTACCCTAACCTTTGTACCAACCTTTCTCTCTCCTCTGTTTTTCTCTCTCTTTTCGCCAGAGCTGATGACCGGAAGTAAGGGTGTCGTGCTAGAGGGCCAGCGCCGCAGTGGGTGGCGGCACCGAAGATGGACAATAAGTATATGTATGTAAACGTGTATGTATGTGTGTTGTGAGGGTGTGTTAGTGTGTGTGCATGTGTGTTCGCTATTTGGGGGCGGCGCAGGTGGCGCCGCCATATGGGATGTGATGGCCGGCACTGGTGATGCGCCAACGAGGTGCTCTGGTGGGTGGCCGGTGACTTCCAGTCGCCGGCCAAGGCTGAGGGTTGTGAGTGTGTGTATGCATGTGTGTGTGTGTATGAGCGTGAGTGTATATGTGTGTATAAGGGTGTTGGGCTGGCCGGGAAAGTTGGCCGGTGACGGGGGGTCACCGGCGGAGGGGTTAAGAGAGTCGCCGGCCAGAGTTTTGAAAGTTGGGGTTGGGTTTGAAAAACTGGGTATCAAAGGTTTTTGCGGCGATTATTCGGGTATTATTCACCGCCGTAATCCGGCTAGGGATGGCCGGAGGTGGTAGCCGGCGGTGCAAGGTATCCGGCCAACTAGGTGGCGGTGACGGAGGGCGGCGCCTGGAAGATTGGCTGTCGAGCAGGGTCGACGCTAAGGAGACTGGGCACGAGCTGGCCGAGAAAACTCGGCCAGCAGTTGAGTGGTGCGCGCCCACTATCAAGAAAACTCGGCAGCCGCCGAGTCCTGCCGAGACGCGTGCGCGCTGGCACGCGAGGCTGCCGAGAGAAGCTGACCCGCTGCCGAGAAAACTCGGTAGCCGCCGAGACCCACGCCCACGCTGCCGAGAAAACTCGGTAGCTGCCGAGACTGCCGGGTGTCGCACGCGCCTATGCGCACCCATCGGGTGCCGATGTACACGCGACTCCGTGTTTTCGATTTGAATCCCGTTTTTTTTGCCGTATGTCAACATCGAGTCGTCGCCAACGAGATGTCGTTGACCGAGGCTCGTGGGCCCGGTCAAAGTCAACCCTTTGACCAAAATACCCCTCAAACTTAAAATGCTCCGTTCGAGCTCGTTTCAACTCCGATCGAGCTCATTCTTTTTCCGTTGTGACCCAAATTTCATTCCCTGTCATCTCAGCCACTTAGAATGATCTGTCCCTCTCGTTTCTTCAACTCCAATCTTTATATCTATCGATCCGTCTCGTCTCGATCGATCATCTTTTATCCGATATCGTTTATAACTTTAATTATACTTATTATGGATCTAAGAACACCGTAACGTATGTAGGCTATTAGTTGGATTGAACATCGAGATACAGGATTTTAGACATGAGAACCGAGATAAGGGATCTTTGGTACTTGTTACTCGCGTGGTAACTACCAAACAAGGTGGGGGTAACCTCTAATCCCTAATAACTTATGCTCATGTATGTAACGCACAATGAGATAAATGTTGTGATTATATGCTGTGTGTGGGGGTAACCTCTTAACCTTTATCTGTTTACAGTTTTTCCTATTCCAAGCATGATTGATGAATGTTTATTTAAGTGCGAAATGTGTAATTGTGATTGATTACGTGTTAATTGGTGAGCCTCTAAATGCACTAGCGGTATATCAAACTATTTGTAGGGGTAAGTTGGGAGATTCTCGTACTTGAGGTTTGTAGGGTCGTTAGATTCCCGTACCTGAGGTTTGTAGGGTCGGGAGATTCCCGTACCTGAGATTTGTAGGGTCGGGAGATTCCCGCACCTAAATGAATGAGTTGTGAGATACGTGCTATGCATTTTACGTGTTATGACAACGTGCCGATTGTTATGTATTTACTATTTGTTATAAGATGCGGATTTTATCACCACCAGTGTATTCAACGCACTCACCCCCCAGCTGTACTCACACTATAGGAGATGAAGAAAGTCAAGATGCGTAGAGAGGGCGGTGCCATATCAAGCTTTCCCATTTTTTCTTCAAAGCTTAATGTTCACTCGACGTTTTATTAAATTACACGTTTTTAAAATTAAACAGCTCTTCTTCTTTGTTAAGGATCCTGATGTATTTTCCGCTGCTATTGTAAAATGTTTTATTTCGGCTTGATGCCGAGGATTTGTATTTGTAAAATCTTCTCTTATCTCTTCCAAAGGTTTTCTATTTTATATCATGCACGTCTCTTTCCCTTTTCTTTCTTCACGCCCACAAGGAAAACTCTGATATTTTTAACGAAAGATTTTGGGGCGTGACACTCTTAGTGCGGTCACTAAATCTCCCCTCATGAAATCCATATCGTGTTTAGGCGTATTATCCTTTATCGGTTGGTCTTTACGCGGTCAACCTCGTGGTATATCGTTCTAAGGACGACATACAAAAACTAACCCTTATAATCTACCCCAAATAACTGAATATATATGTAACAATAGATAAACAAAAAATAGGTAACATAGTAATGATAAACGTTATTCCATGAATCATATAGTAACCTCAATAGATTTCTCTATCATGTAGGATAGCGTATGCCCAACTTGCATAAACTAACCATAAAAGTACATCATGAGTAAAACCTCATGGAATACATTTCTTGACAACCACACATGGTCTTCATAAACCTCAAGTATCGATCCAACCTTACGTATTGCAACCACGAACTGGAAAACACAGTCATTAGCACACCTTTTTATAAATAAGGCCCATGGTAGTCTCAACTGTCAGTCACACAACATCTACTAATGCAAACGGCCATTTACGCACACGAGCTCACGTTGCTGTAGTCAGCGGCCCTTGTGGCGGTTTACGTACACGAGCTCATGCAGCTGCAGTCAGTCAACGGCCCTTGTGGTGGCGGCCAAAAGTAGTGCATCGATTGTAGTGACATCAAGAGGGTTTTTAAAAGATCTTTTTATCGTGAAACAATATCCTTAACACCCCCTCAAACCTTAACGGTTTATATCATGCAAACAAGAAAACAGATAATAGATAAACACTCTTTTATTAAGTTCTTATGATTAGGGAGATACACATATAGAGGGAGGATGGTGTTTATCCATTTCTTTTTTGAAAGAGTTTCACGTTTGTAGACACATTTGAAAAGAAAAACGAGTTTGATCAGAGCCCCATAAAGGGTAGAACTAAGCTCTGATACCATACTGTCACACCCCATTTTTCACACTTTAAAATATATCAAAGTTTCCTTTTGGGCATGAAGAAAGAAGAGGAAAAGACGTGCATGATATAAAATAAAAGGAGATAAGAAATGATAAGAAGCTGTACATGTGTGAAACATCGGATACAACCGATTAAAAGGGTTTGAAACCTTACGCAATGAAAAAATACTTTTACAGGATCTAGCATCAGAAAAGGATGATATACTTTTTACAAAATGTGAAATTAAATAAAACATCGTTTGAACATTAAATTTAAGAAAACAAAAGAAGAACATTTGATAGGACACCACTCTCTCTATACGTCTTGATTCTCGGCATTTCCTGTAATGTGAATACACATAGGGGTGAGTGCGTTGAATACACTCGTGGGAATACTTTCCATGTTTTTTAACAATTATTAAATACTTATAACAAATCAAACATAAACAAGTTCGGCAATTAGACACAACATATAGATTACACAACACATAGTTCGGATCCTCAACGGACATGTAGTCCCATAGTGCTCATATCTGCAGCGAGGACGGGTACTCCCCATTGACCTCAGGTGTTGGTACTCCCCGACTTATTATATGGGTCACGTGTTCCCCCATAATATGAAAGTAGACATTCGTCCATTCATCACGAATGTGGACCATTGTCTCTTCATATAAACATGAACTTTCGTGCTTTCACAACATCATCATAAACCACACATGAACATATTAATCATAGCATGTAATCACAACACATATGGTTCAACAATTCATTTAATATCAAGTTCATAAGCATGCGTTAATTTATCATTATTATGTGTTCGGTGGTTACCACGTGAGTTGTCGAGTAACAAGTATCAAGTATCACCACGCACGATCTGATAGATAGCCTACACATGTTACATTGTTTCTTAGATCCTTAATACGTTCAAACACTTATATTTAAAGATATAGATGATCTCAGAGAAGAAACGATCGATAAAGACGAGACGGAACGAAAGATCTAAAGATTGAGGTTGGAGAAATGAGAGTGGAAGTTCAATTTAGTATACTGATAAGAAGGAGGGAAATGAGCTCAATGAGAGTTGAAATGATCTCAAACGGAGCGTTTTAAGATTGAGGGGTGTTTTGGTAATTATGGTAAAAAGGTTGACTTTGACCAGGACCCCCGACTCCCGACCGACGACATCATATCGCCGGCGACTCAACGAAAACATACGATGAAAAACAGCGTGCACTAGACCCGGCATCGCGCGCAGCGCACATGTCGCTCGCTCGCGCTTGGACGCCTACCCGTCTCTCGTTCCCCGCGGGTGCGGCTCCCGTCGCTCGCACAGCGCGCACCCAACACCCGATATTCCTCGGCAGCTCGCGGCGGTCTCGGCAGGATGCACGCTCCAGCACATGGCGTCTCTCGGCCACGCTATGCAGGCCCGCGCCCAGCGCGCCCAGCACGCGCCCAGCTTGCGCTCAGCGTCTTGCTGTCCTTCCAATAGGCACCTGTTGCTGCGGTGCCGCTCGATGCGTCCCCCTCCCTGGCCCGCCAGCGACCCCAGTTCTAGCCTCCCCCGACTCCGGCGTGAACAGTAACTTCTCCAAACAGCAACCACATGAACACACATACACAACATGCATGCATACACACATACCATCTCTTCCTATCTTCGGCGGCGACTTGCAATAGCTGGCGACATCTCCAGGGCCTCTGGCCGGCGACCTCCTATCACCGGCAACCCCCTACTCCACTAAACCCTAAACGAGCCCTCAACAACACAACACACACATATCACATAAAACACATGCACACAACTCACTCAAACACATGTACCAAGCTCCGGTCGACGACCTCCATGTCGCTGGCCACCACCACCACCACTACCACCAACCCATCACACACACACCCAGCCACCTCCCCATGCTTCAATTTCCGGCGAGGGGGAAGAGAGAGGGCAGTCGGGGAGAGAGAGGAGGGGGGAGGAGAGAGAAAGATTTTGGCCGGATCTTTGACCGGCGATTGCCGGAGGAGGAGAAGTCCGATCTGAAATCCGAGCCCGGATTCATGACGGGCTCGACGAGAGCTCTGATTTAGGGTAGGAGTTTACCCAGAACGGAGAAGAAATGAGGTGGGGAGGAAGAGAGAGAAAAAAGGTTTTCCGACAATGTTTTGCCATTTTCCGGCGAACGAGACATCAGAATTGAAATCTGATAGCTATCCTAGACTTGTCACAACGAGACCTACGTTCTGTGTGAAAATCGGACAAAACCGAGAAAATCGATTTAATGATACCGACGGCGGCACCGGAGACAGAAAACAGAAAAGATAGAGATAGAGGAGGGATGAGAGAGAGACTTATGTGTTTTTCACGATTTAGCCTCGTTTGGAAAGACGGTGATTTTTGAATAAAAAATGCCCCTATATATAGACTTTCAAAAAACACTATTCATCATAAAAATCTTGGGTCACTATTCATCAAAATATCTCATTTTTACTATTCATCGAAAATATCCTTCGTTTTTCGGAATCTTCGTATTTCGCTCTTTTCTTTGCCATTTGAACTATGAGTCTCCGATTGACCTCTAATTCATTTCTATCTTCTCGTTTTTCCATTATGCATCTTATGTTAAAAATTACAATCTATGTTCCGCGACTAAATTATACTTCCATTTAATTAAACATGCATTTATCATTTTTCTGAAAAACATATAATTAAATTGAAACAATCAAGGGTTAATACGCATAATAAAATAAATCGATTAAGGGTTTAATTATTTAATTAATCAATTATACGTCATTTTTATCCTGGGCACTACACTTGGAGTTTGAGAAACCACTATAAGGCAATGGAAAACATTATCTAGGATTAAAGATTTTGCAAGTGTAAGAGAAGGTATGCATGACTCTCCTATTTATAAACTCCATTACAGGGGTTAAAAATGAAACGAATGAGAGATATTGGGAGACATAAACTCTAGATGTAATACCAGAGTCTCCATCAAGAGGTTGTAATAGCCTACATCATTACAAGCATAACTGCCCATCTCGAATTAGAACGGGCAATGACTAAGCGGCTCGAACCATAGCTCGGAATGACTTATCAGACATAAACCATACGGCTAAGGCTCAGACCACTCAAGCTCTTTTCACTACAAGAAAACTGGAATTTAGTAGCAAAATTTTTCATCACTAACCACATAATTTTGTCGCTAATATGATTTGGTGACCATTTCTTTTCGTCGCCAGGCTCGTCGCTATGGCAATGTCACTAACCATATTTATGACAAAATATTACAACTTCGTCGCGAAGTTATAAACAAAAAAATTACATCACTAACCTTGAAATTACGTCGCTAAAACTAGAATTAATGACGAAAGTCATACATAATTTTCGTTGCTAAGTTATCAACAAAATATTATTATTTTGCCATAAATTTAGTGGCAATGTATATAACTTTGTTGCTAAAATTGGTTTGCGACAATAATATTATAAATTTGTCACTAGCATTTGCGACGAATTGTATAAGTTTTGTCGCTAATGAAAAATTTTATTTTATTTATTAGCGACGACTTTTATGCATTTCATTGCTAAAATAAAATATTATTGCACCTTTATTTCTTTTTATTTTTAGTAAAATTTACCAATAAATATCCAATATCAAGATACAATATGCAATACTTAATAAAAAAATCAAATTAAAGATGTCGATGAATTTTATAAAGGCTAAGTCAAAATAAGTATATCCAATCCAACAGAATTTATCAACTTCTAACTCTAGTTAACATCTTAAATGTGTTCTAATACAAAAACAAATCAATAGTAATGCATCTCATTCAATTAATCACCAACGTGTAAAACAAATATAGAATAAATATGAGTATATAGAGAATTGCAGACACTAGCAATGAACCTTAAAAAATTATATCAACCATTTAAAATTACTTAAGATTCTCAGTGTTAATGAGTAGGGTAACTTATGTACTCATAGGAATACCAATCAAAGAAGCAATGAAAAAAAAAATCAACCAAAAAAACCATACCTGCAAATACGTTCAAAATCATTTTTTGGAACCTACAAAACATTCAAAATCAAAGCCATCACAAAAGAGATGTATATATTCAAAAAATCTTGAAAAATCATAATCAAATCAGTTACTTGAATGAATTTTGCCCCATTAATAAGTAAAAACAGATTGATGAGGGTCTGGTTATCTAACCAAGGTAACATTTTATGCTATGAAAAAGATCAATATTTGGTTTCAAATAGCTTAGTTCCTGCAAATTCGTGTAGACCATATGATTTGTAGCTTTAGATTGTTTGATGATTTTCCCAATTTCTATGACTAACACTAATAAACACATTACCATCTCAAGTACGGTTGTAGTTCTGGTAACATAAATCCGATTAGAAACATAAACAAGCAAGATCTTCGATGATTCTTGAAATGGGCCTCTACCAATCTGGGTTACTCATCTTTAGCACAAGTTGAACACAAGGCCGATAATAACCTAATAAGAGATTAAAATCATAGTACTTAGGCCACCTAGAAAGCAGATTCAAATTGCAACTGACATGCAAAATTGTGAATCTGGACTACTTCCTTGGTATTATTGTAAAGTGCAGACATTTCACAATTAATTAAATAAATATAACATGCTAAAGTTATTCAACTAAATCCAAAACAACGAGCAAACTATATCATATCAACAACAAACAAATCACCAAAACCAGAATAGTAAAATTTACATTAAAATCGAGCAAACTATAAAATGTATACTTCAATTTAATTACTTACTTTGAACTGAAGCCGTGGTGGAAGACTGTCCAATTAAAGACTGCAGCAGTTTATCAGGAGCAATCTTTTTAAAAAAAGTTGCATTATCAAGCTTTGAGTTGCCTCAAGATGTTTTATTTTTTCTTCCGATATTTTAAAAGATGCTTGAGTTCTCTCCAACTCATTTCTAGTAGATGAAAGCTCCTCCTTGAGCTCAGCATTGGATGCTCGACAAGAACTAACATCAGAAGTCAACTTGGTAGGCTTTGGTCCACTTCCAAGTCCTTTCATATATTCTGACCGCTTCCCAAGTACTGCATCAGATAAATATGACTTCATAAAACATACCATCAGATAAACGTTCGTCAAGGAGATTCTCATCAGCTCCTTCATTAATAGAATTGCTTCCACTAGGTGTATCAATCCTAGGGTGATCTTTGAATCTTTTGGGCGGCATATCTATTCATAGATAGATAATATTTGAATAAATATTAGTTAAACTCATTTTCTAGAAAAATGCACATATACATAAAACAATGTCATATTTTTCTATTCTACTAAAGTAGTAACAACTAACAAATTAAAAAGTAGAAATTGATGATAATACCATGATTTAAAATATTAATCAATGTCACGCCCCAAAATCTTTCAATCAAAATATCAGAGTTTTCTCTTCGGGCGTGAAGAAAGAAGGGGAAAAAGACGTACATGAAATAAAATAGAAACATTTGAAAATAGAAAGGAGACGATTTTACAAAATACAAATCCCCGACGTTAAGCCGAAATAAAACATTTAACATACCAGTGGAAGATACATCAGGATCCATCATCCCAAAATCAATACAAGATTGTACTTTACAAAACGAGTTTTACAAAATTATTATTTAACTGTTGTGAACCAACAAACTTAAAATACAACAACCTAGATAGAGCACCATCATCCCTCTCTCTAAGGATCACCCTGCTCGCCATCACCTGTAACGTGAGTTACAGAATAGGGGTGAGTGCGTGGAATACACTCGTGGGGATGAAATCCACCTCTTATAACATTTGACGCATAAATGAAACAGAATATACCAAATCGGCACTTAGTCACAACACGTAAAATGCACAGCACATAATTCATAACCCAAACTCAGGTGCGGGTATTCCCCGACTTACCCCTATGAATCTCAAGTACGGGAATCTCCCGACCCTACAAATCTCAGGTACGGAAATCACCCAACCCTACATATCTCAGGTACGGGAATCACCCGACCCTACTCATCTCAGGTACGGGAATCACCCGACCCTACTCATCTCAGATACGGGAATCACCCGACCCTACAAAAGAATGTATGTGGACCCACGTCCTTTCATAGTATAACATGACACATAAACATAGCATATAATCACAGCATTTAGTATTCCGCCAATCATGCATTAAATAGGGAAAGCTGTAAACATATAAAGAGATAGAAATTACCCCCACCTTATATAGTGGTTACCGCGTGAGTAGATAGAACAGTACGTCCGGTGACCCAACACCTCAAAGCTTAGTTCAACAAGCTTAGTCTAAAGATTGGAATTTTGGAGACAAGACTGAAAGTTCATCCCAAAAGACTGAGATGATAGGCAATGAAAAAAAGGATCGCAACGCAAAAAGAATGAGCTCAAACGGAATTAAAACGAGCTCAAACGGAGCATTCTAAGTTTAGGGGTAAAATGGTAATTTTGGTCAAAGGGTTGACTTTGACCGGACCCACAGACCCGGGTCAACGATATCTCATCGGCGACGACTCGAAAAAGATGAACGACGGATAAAACGGGGTTCGGATCGAAAACACGGCATCGCGTGCGCGTTGGCTCGTAACGGGCGCGCCCGGGACTCGGCAGCTGCTGAGTTTTCTCGGCAGCACTCGGCGGTCTCGGCAGCGTGGCTCGGCAGCTACCGAGTTTTCTCGGCAGCACTTGGCGGCCTCGCACGCCAGCACGCGCGCGTCTCGGCAGATCTCGGCGGCTGCCGAGTTTTCTCGGCAACCATGCGCAGCTCAACCAAGCTGGCCGAGTTTTCTCGGCCAGTCTCCTCCCAGGTCGCCGGCGTCGCGGCTGACCATCGTGCCACCTTCCCGGCGTCTCCCGGCGCGGTGGCGACGCCCTCTGCCGCCGCCGTCAGGTTCTCCGGATACCTTGCACCGCCAGCTACCACATCCCGCAATCCCTCGCTGGATTCCGGCATGAATAGTGTCTAAAAAATACGTCGCAAAACCCTTCGATACATTGATTTTCCAAAAATTCCAACTCCAATCAAAACTCCGGCCGACGACCACTCCCAACACCTCCGCCGGCAACCCCTCGTCTCCGGCAACCTTTCCCGGCCAACCCAAGCCACACACACGGTCATATATACATACATGCATATAGACACACACTCACGCACATGCATAAACCCACGCACACACACACACATGATTCTCGGCTTGGCCGACGGTCACCTGCGGCCGGCCACCACCGCCCAACACTCGCCGGCGCATCACCAGCATCGGCCAACAACAGCTCACGGCGGCGCCACCTGCGCCGCCACTCAACTGCACACAACACACACAGACATCACACACACAACACACACCAAACCCTTATGTATCAGCCCCCTTCCCAACCATTTTCCGGTGCCGGCACCGCCCCCCACGGCGGCGTCGCCCCTCCAATACGTAGCTTGCAACACCAGCAGCCCCCCAGGAGCCTGCAGCCGCGGGGAAGAGAGAGAGAGAGCGAAGAAACGGGAGAGAGAAAAGGGTTCAAGAAATAGGGTTTAGGGTTTAAAGACCGTCTTTCATTGTTTTCCGGCGAACGGTAAATCGGAATTGAATTCCGGAAGTTGTCCTAAACTCGTCTCGTCGAGACGAACGTCGTGTGCCGAAATCATTTGATTCCGACGACTTTAAAATTTTCCGGCGACGTCCAGCGGCGGCGCTGCCGCGCCAGAGGTAGAAAAGAGAGGAGAGAGAGAGAATGGAGGAGAGAGAACTTACGTTTTTCGTCGCGCTCGGCTCGTTTGACTCGCTTGAGAAAACGGTAAATTTCGAATCGAAAACTCTCCTATTTATAGAATCTGAAAAAGTTACTGTTCACTAGGGTAGGTCACTGTTCATGATAAGATCTTGGTTACTGTTCACGCAAATATTTATCCCTCGTTTTTCCTAAACTTCGTAGTTTGCCCTTCTCGTCGTAACTTGAGCTACATATCTCCGATTGACCTCTAATTAGTGTCCATCTTCTCATTTTTCTGTTACGCATCTAATGATGTAAAAATCTTCTAGGTTCCATGTCTAGAAAAATTATCGATCTAAAACGTGCCGTAAACACTTATCTGAAACGCACGTATTAAATTAAACAGTCAAAATATACGCACATAATTATTAAGTCAGGGTTCAAATATTTAATTATTCAGTTATGCTCATTTTGATCCGGGACGCTACAATCAATGTCATCATCAGATTGAAGTATATGTGCATCGTCATCAATTTCTGGTTTAGTATTTTCATCTTTA
Organism: Scutellaria galericulata; assembly: GCA_946896805.1. NCBI lineage: Eukaryota > Viridiplantae > Streptophyta > Magnoliopsida > Lamiales > Lamiaceae > Scutellaria > Scutellaria galericulata. The sequence continues at coordinate 8,363,819 of OX335794.1, forward strand.
TCATTAATGAATTCATGCATGTCATCAGATAGTTTTGATATTGAAAATTCCTACTGATTAGGCTCATTAACAAAATTGCTTTCAGATAGACCTGATTCTTCCATATCTTTTATCAATTCAAATATACCACTTTGTAACACTTTTACTACAACTTTCCTGTAACGCCCCGTTCTTGAAAATTACTGTAGAATATCAGAGTTTAATATATTTTCGTTTGGGCGTCCAGATACTCGATAAAACATGTAATTTCAAGGTTAAACCGGCAAATAAAGATCAGTGAGTTTGAACATCCCTGTTTTTATAAAATGTGAATCGTACACAGTGGAAGACAATATATTTTTTTTATAATTAAACAGCTAAACTGTACATCTTTATAAACTAAGTTTTTCCCAAAAAGGTCTCAAAAGCACTTTCTATACAATTAAATATTATAACACCTCTTTCCAATCTCGTAAAACTCTTTTGCATTCTTTAGAACATCGGCTACCATACTACAACCTACTCAGACGACCCATAAACACACACATAGCTACACTACAACTCAGCCACACACAACACGAAGGGCGGCCATTAGCCATCCCCGGTGCAGACCCGATGCGTGCACTAGTGCTCCCAGTGCATCCGCAGACTTCTCCCGGCGCACTACAATAGCCCCCCACCTCCAACCAAAACCAGACCCATCTCCACTGCCCCTCTCTCGCTACACTTTCTATTGCCGTTGGCGACCCCCGTCGCCCGCGATTCACACCCCATCCCTCTGGTCATCACACATGCACACACATTCACATACCAACACACATCCAACAACACAGACACATAATCCACTTCAAAACACACACACATGACGCACTGCCGGGCACCCCAACGCGGCTCCGGTGTGCACTCGCACTTGTACCGCCGCTTACGGCGGCGACACTCTCACCACCCTCACACTTGCCGACGCAACCTTACACCGGCAACTCATGGATGACGATGTGCAGGTGGTGAAAGGATATAGGGGAGAGGAGAGTGAGAGTACTGAGAGAGAGAGAGATAAATCGAGAGAGTGAAATTGGTGAGAGAGTTGGTTGGAGAGAGAGAGTGTGCTGCTCTTTCTTTCTTGCTTACTTTCCTTTCATTTTCTTTCCACTTGCAGGATGAATCACTGGGTGTGTTGTTTAGTTGTGGTGAAGAGAGAAAGAGAGAGTTGAGTTGGGAGATGGCAGGTGGCGAGTGAGGTGATGACAAGACAATTGCTTAATTGGTTAGTTAATTAATTACTTAACTTACTTAATTTATTCTTTTACATGGTTAACTAATAAGAAAGCTATATCTATGTATATATATAATTACTTAGCTTATCATCTACTTGTGCATAATTAATTTGATCACCAAATTAATACTTTATATCTTATTTAATTTAGATTATGATATAAAGAAAATATCCTAACTAATCCTTACTTAGGATTAATTAATTAATTCTTGGTTTAATTAAGATTATCACCTAGTTAAATCTTAGCTTATTTAAGATTATCCCCTAATTAATTTGGAGTGTTACATCCTTCCCTCCTTCAAAGAAATTTCGTCCTTGAAATTTGGATACGTATCGTTATACGGCAAATCTAGGTGTTTCGCCAAAATCTTAATGTCGTGATGGCTCCTAAGGACCTTGACTAGAACAATCTCTCGATTTTTTTATTTGTGAATTCTCTATCCAGGATGGTCACTGGAATTTCCTCGTATGTCAAGTCTTTCTCGAGTCCGATATCTTGTCGATCGATGTCGTGGCTTGAGTTAATTACGTAGCATGGACACGTGGAAAACGTTATGGATTCCTGCAAAGTTCGGCTATAGGGCTAATCTATAAGCTACTTTGCAAACTCGTTTGAGAACTTCAAACAGTCTGATATATCTTGGTTTCAGCATTCTCTTCGCCTTTTGTTTGCATAAGACTTCTGTCGCTCCCGAGCCGTTTTAACTTTCTCTCGAACTTTCTTTATTACTTTCCTTGTCTGCTCAACTAATTTCGGTCTCAACATCATTTTCTCACCCACCTAATTCCAATAAAGAGGCGAGCAATACTTTCTTCCATATAGTGTCTCGCATAGTGCCATCCCAATTGTTGATTGGTAGTTGTTATTATAAGCGCATTCCATTGAGGAGAATGGGTCTTTCCAGCTTCCATGTAGATCCAGGACACTGGTTCGTAATAGGTCCTCCAGGATGTGCTATATACGATGTGCTATGCACTTCTTCTAGGATTCTTCTTCTTAGTATGTCATTTTTTGGTACGCAGAATCTTCCTCTAAAAATTAGGGTCCAATCCACAGATATTAGGAATCCTTCTATAGCTCCTTTTCCAATACGGGCCTTAATCTTTTGCAAGAATTTATCTTTCCTTTGAGCTTTAACTATCTACTCTTGAAGCGTGGGCTTAACAACCCAAGCTGCGATTCGAGCCTTACAACTGTTTCGAGGCGTAACTATTTCTGAATTTAATTCAGACATTTATTTTATCAATTAGTACTGACCGATAAGCGTGCTAGCTACCTTACCTTCGCTCTTTCATCTAAGAGCTTCAGCGACCACGTTCACTTTCCTTGGGTGGTAATCTTTAAATTCCCCTCATTGAATATTTTATAGTACCAGCCAGACCCAGAAAACTTCATATTTTACTTACGTTGGTTGGTGCCTTCACTGTTGCTGGATCTACCTCAACTTCCTTAGAAGAAATTATGTGCCCGAGAAAAGCGACTATATCCAGCTAGAACTCGTATCTTTTAATTTTTTTTAAAATTTTTCTTTTCGCAAGGTACCCTACGTATTCCTCAAATGTTCTTCTATGTTGGGTCAAAAGAAGGTGTAAGGATTAGAATTTAGAATGAAATATCCGAATCACCTCCAACGGGGAAAGTTAAGGTATCATGTCTTGAATTCGATTTAGTCTCGCACAACAACAATCATCGTTTTTTTTTCATCTAAGGTCATCCAATCCATGCTTAATCAGTTAAAATTTCAACATGTATCATTATCATAAACGTAGGCCTAGAGATTTTATCCATCATGAGATTTCTAGCATCACTTTGTTCCTAAAGTTTAAAACATGTGAAGTCCATTCCAGGCATCTATGTTATTCTATCTATCATCACCTTTTATGAAAGCTTTAACTTGCATAAGTATCTATGTGACATTAGAATACTCAGGAAACATTATACGCATCCAATAACACGCAGTGGCTAGTGGCAGTGTTTACCGATTCAAATAAAGTTCACAGATAGCCTAACATAATATAATTTACCACACAACACTGTACCAACTCCTGTGAACGGCCATTTACGCACACGAGCTCATGCTGTTGCAAACGGCGGCTCAGTGGCGGCGTCCAGTAAGCAGTGTGTCGATAACAGTTACATCTGACAACAACCCAATCATACTCCATTAAAGCATTTTACAATAAAACATTAACAAGCACATTTTATAGCCAAAAACTCATACTTTTGTGAAATATTATATTAACAAAATTCTGTAACCATAACAATAGGCAAAAGTCCTAGGTAAACACATCGACACATCTCTGTAACATAACATTGAGATTTATAAAAATTTGTAAAATTCCCACTCCCACATAGATCCACAGTCATAAATCAGTACCAATCTTAACATAGCATACCTTAGTGAAGCCAAAGTGATAGACTAGAAGTGAATGCCAGTAGCTAATGAAAATATACATTGGGGCAAAACACTTTTAGAAACAAAAATATTTTAGCGAGTCTACAGAATCACAGACCCACTCTGATACCACCTGTAATGCCCCGTTCTTGAAAATTACTGTAGAATATCAGAGTTTAATATATTTTCGGTTGGGCGTCCAGATACTCGATAAAATATGTAATTTCAAGATAAGTTAAACTGGCAAATAAAGATCAGTGAGTTTGAACGTCCCTATTTTTATAAAACGTGAATCGTACACAGCGGACGACAATATATTTTTTTTATAATTAAACAGCTAAACTGTACATCTTCATAAACTAAGTTTTTCCCAAAAAGGTCTCAAAAGCACTTTCTATACAATTAAATATTATAACACCTCTTTCTAATCTCGTAAAACTCTTTTGCATTCTTTAGAACATCGGCTACCATACTACAACCTACTCAGACGACCCATAAACACACACATAGCTACACTACAACTCAGCCAAACACAACATGAAGGGCGGCCATCGGCCATCCCCGGTGCAGACCTGGCGCGTGCACCAGTGCTCCCGGTGCATTCGCAGACTTCTCCCAGCGCACTACAGTAGCCCCCCACCTCCAATCAAAAAGCAGACCCGTCTCCACTGCCCCTCTCTTGCTGCCCTTTCTGTTGCCGCCGGCGATGGGGTCACACCCCATCCCTCTGGTCATCACACATACACACCTTCACATACTAACACACATCCAACAACACAGACACATAATCCACTTCAAAACACACACACATAACCCACTGTCGGGCACCCCAACGTGGCTCCGGTGCGCACTCGCACTTGTACCACCGCTTATGGCGGCGACACTCTCACCTCCCTTACACTTGCCGGCGAAACCTTACACCGGCAACTTGTGGATGACGATGTGCAGGTGGTGAAAGGATATAGGAGAGAGGAGAGTGAGCGTACTGAGAGAGAGAGAGAGAGAGATAAATCGAGAGAGAAATTGGCGAGAGAGTTGGTTGGAGAGGGAGAGTGTGCTGCTCTTTCTTTCTTGCTTACTTTCCTTTCCTTTTCTTTCCACCTGCAAGATGAATCACTGGGTGTGTTATTTAGTTGTGAAGAAGAGAGAGAGAGAGTTGAGTTGGGAGATGGCAGGTGGCGAGTGAGGTGATGACAAGCCAATTGCTTAATTGGTTAGTTAATTAATTACTTAACGTACTTAATTTATTCTTTTACATGGTTAACTAATAAGAAAGCTATATCTATGTATATATATAATTACTTAGCTTATCATCTACTTGTGCATAATTAATTTGATCACCAAATTAATACTTTATATCTTAATTAATTTAGATTATGATATAAAGAAAATATCCTAACTAATCCTTACTTAGGATTAATTAATGAATTCTTGGTTTAATTAAAATTATCTCTTTCATCAGATGATGGCACACTAATCCCACTATTTTGAGAAGTTCGATGAGCATCACTAGATTTTGTATGGTAGCGAATGCCATTGATAATGCAAGCATCATACAACTGCACTCAGTATCAGGTCCCAATGCTAGAGAATATAATTCATTTGTTACCTCTGAATCTTCAAGTGATCTTAATCTAACCATTTTGTCTTTAAACCAATATGGAAATTCCAATTCATGACATTGAAGAATGCTACTTTGATTGGAAATTCTATTTAAAAGAATTCTCAAATGTTCACTGCATAATAACACACAATAATTACAACATATAAACAAAAGCTTGTGAAATAAAAGTAGAAAAGGTGAAAAACTTTCTATATATCTCAACTTCCTTGCAGTTATTGAGTACATACCAATGTGCTTTCTTTAGTAATTCCCTAGATAGCTTGTGATTTCTTTGAATACCCATCACACTTACTTGTTGTGAGAATACACTTAATTTGTATGAGATGACATGATCAATATCTTTGTTTCGTTCATGTCTAGTAAATCTTGTTTCAATTTGACTCATATACATCGATGAGAAAGTCAATGCTTCATTCACAACATATACCCCTACAATAGAACCTTTTGGTATTGCCTTATTCCAACCATACTTCTTTAATGTACCCAAATATATTTCAAATGGATACATCCATTGTGATGAAACTGGTCTTGCTAATATAGCTTCATGAGGTAGGTGGATAGCCAAATGAATCATGATGTCAAAAAATACCGGGATGAATACTCTTTCCATTTTGCACAAAATTAGTACTATATCCTCCTCCATCTTACTCAAATCAACAATTTGTAAAGTTTTTGCAGTAAGTTTTTTGAAGAAATCACTCAACTCAACAAGTGTGGTGCATGTCCTTAGGTAAAAACTTTGGTATGGCAGCTGAAAGTAATCTTTGCATATGAACGTGACAATCATGTGTGTTTAACCCATGTAACTTTTCATCTTTCACATTCACGTTCCTTGAAATATTTGTTGCAAAACCATCTAGGAACTTCACTGATTTTAAAAAATGACAAAATTCTCATCATTCTTCCAATGTCATGTATAACTTGCATGTGTCTTGCTGATTTTATCCCCTATTTTTTCAAATGCAATTCACTTCTTATATTCATATCTTAGAAGTCTAGTCGAGCTTTGATTGTGTCCGTCGACTTGCCATCAATGCTTAATAATGTTCCAACTAAAGCATCATAAATTTTTTTCTTTATATGCATAACACTAAATTGTGCCTCAATTTCAAATCTGACCAATATTCTAACTCAAAGAACATCGACTTCTTAACCCAATTTGAAGTACTCATTAATCGCTTTCTCTTTCCAGTCACCAAATTGTCTTTACCAAATATAACTAGAGGTAATGAATTTAACTTAGTTAAAATCTCATCACCGTTGAAGGTACGAGGTGGACCTTCATTTTCAAATTTTCCATTGAAACTCTTATTTTTTCACCATGAATGTCTAGAATGTAAGAATCGACGATGGCCTGTATAACATATCTTGCTACGTAAACGACACGACATAGTATCTTTAAGGCATATAGGACATGTTTTATAACCTTTAGTGCTCCACCCAGATACTGCTCTATATGCTGGAAATTCATGAATTGTCCACATTATTGCAGCACGTAACTGAAACACTTATGTAGTCGATGTATCATATGCTTCCACCCCTTCATCCCATAAATCCTGCAATTCATTGGTTAAGGGACACAAATATACATCTCTCTCTTTTCTAGGTGGTTTCAGACCTGGAATTATAAGAGACATCATCATGTAAGATGGTTTCATCATTTTCCATGTGGCAAATTATATGGCATAAGTAAAATAGGCCACATACTATAAACATTTGGCATATTTCTAAATGGATTGAATCCGTTGGTTGCCAACCCCAACCGAACATTTCTAGGATCATTAGCAAAATCCTTATGAAAATTATCAAATTTCTTCCACATTTCAGTATCAGCAGGATGTCTCAGTACACCATTTGTCTCAATTCTTTTCTCCTTGTGCCATCTCATTTCTTTTGCAGTGTATTTTGACAAAAACAATCGCTTGAGTCTTGGCTTCAATGGAAAATATCGAAGCACCTTTTGAAGGATTGTTTTCTTGTTCGTTTCATCATACTTGAAGCAAGACTCCTTACACACTGGACATATATTGTTGGTCCCAAGTGGTGTCCGAGGTTCAGGGGGGGTGAATGAACCTTGGTCGATTTTGAAAATCTGATCAAAACTTATTGTTCTGCAAGTTACTTGAACTTGCAGCGCCAGTCAGTTACTGCTTACATTACTAGGATGCAGTGCTACTCGCTGTAACTTAGAGTTTTATACGCAGCGGAAAAAAAAGGTTTTAAGACACAAGGTTGGTTTTCTCAAATATGATCCTTTTCAAACCGTTTTATGCTTTATGACAGAGATAGATATAAAAGATAAAACACAAATAAGAAAGCAATAAAACACTTATGGTTTATAGTGGTTCGAAGGTGGTGTAATCCTTCTACGTCCACTCTACTGCTACCTCGAGCAAGAACTTTGTTAAGCAAGATTGATTTACAGGACACTCCTAACAATCTATCAACTTACAAAGCTAAACACCTACTAAAGTCCAGCATACTCACACCAACTGCAAACTCTAAAGGCAAACCCACACAGGGTTTTGAACTCCCACACAGGGAAGCTGTCTATATCCTAGACAACTATACAAACAACAAGGATCTCTCCTATCAATTGTTCGACACCTAAAACAACCTAAGCACACAACAACAAGGTTAAAAAGTATATAGATTTGTTCTTCAACTGGTTCGGTGAAGTGAGCTTCTGAATCCTTCAAAGGATCTTTCAGCTTCTGAAACTGAGAGTAGACTTGAAAAAGTACAGCTTGAATGCTTGAGAGTTTTTGTGCAAATGTTTTATTCCTTGCTTCAAGGTTGCTCGTCCTCTATGTATACTTGTAGAGAAGATATCCGTTGAAGGAGATATCTCCCATTTTGAATTTTAGTGTACTTGATCAAATGCATGACTTGCATTTAATGTGTCTTGACTTTTCTTTTTGGAGCATTTAATGTGGTGGTTGCGGCTCGCAGCTTTCTGCAGCGCGTCAGTCCATGTGGCGTCTTGGCATTGGCTCCGTGTCTGCAACTTTGATCTTCTCTGGAACAACTCTATTTATTCTTGCTTGGATCTTCGTTCCTCGTACTGCATTTATCCTTTCTCGGATTGCATGATACTTATTCTGTTTGTCATTGGCGCTGTAACTTAGACCTTCTTGCAGTATCTTCGTACAGTACTGTTGTATCTTTTCTTGCAGTATTCCTGTAACTTTTTCTTGCAGCGATGCTGCATGCCATTCTTACTTACTTTGCTGCAATGTTGTAACTGCCTTCTTGGAGTGTTACCGTATCTGCTTTCTTGCAGCAGCTTCGTTCTGAAATCTTCGATGCAGCATAGTATGCATGTGTACCTCCATCTTTCAGTTTCTATAACTAGACTCAATCCTAGTCTATGTTTTCACTTAAACATTGTGAAAAATGGGGTACTCAAACTTCCTATTACATTCTTGGTTTGTCTCATCAAAATCTAAACACTGAAATCCCAACATATATCTTTATCCTCATTTCATTCCAGAATAATATGCAATCATTCTTACAAGCATGTATAGAATCATAACCCAATCCCAACTCTTTTAATATTTTTTTATTAATAATGAGAGTTATGGATAGCATTGGGTTTTGGAAATACTTCTCGTAACAACTCAAGCAACATATCAAAAGACTTGTTGCTCCGACCATTTAAAAATTTAATATGCATCAATTTCACTAGGAAACTAAATGTAGAAAATTCTGTGCACCATGAATACAACTCTCTATGTGCTTCTTCAAACATTAACATGTACCCTTCTCCCAAAGCCTCTCCAGATTCATTTTCAACATTATTTGATCGAAACCCACTATTGGCAATTCAGCATCCCTTAATTCACCAAGCATGTCAAAGAAAGTATCATCTTCTTCAAGGTCTTGCATGTGTTCAACTTCATCTATGAGACTTGTATGATCACTTGGTCTACTAACTTCTCCATGCAAGGACTATGCTTTGTATAATTTGAAAAACCCATGACTATAAAGGTGTCCTCGAACATAATTAAAGTCAAACTCATACAAATTTTTACACCCTTGACAAGGACATCGAATTTTGGATAAATTTTCATTTATCATGTAATTTTCAGCAAACTCTACAAATTGATTTAAACCTTTTATGTATTCTAGAGCTAAACGATTCGGATTCACTATCCAACTTTTATCCATGATTTGTACTAATCTGTTGAAGAAATAAATATATATAGATGAACATGTTAAACTATTGTTAATGTCAAAACGAAGGACAAAACAAATAAATTAGTGCATTGAGCTCAACAAATTACATATTTTAAGATAGATCTAACCCAAACGAGACAATAATTTTGGGAACAAATGATCTGAAGTTAATGGATATTATTGTAACTGTCATGAGAAAAAAAATATCATTTCTTATTATCAAACAATTTCACAGGGAATTACATACAGAAGTGCTGAAATACGTGGGTTCCCAAGTATAGTTTGTGAATTGTATTCAGAATTAAACTGAAGTAAAACCAAGTTTGATGAACTTGAAAAGGCGATAAGAAGATAAACAAACAAACAAAATCCAGCTAGGTAACAGACTTGAGAAGCTGTACTCAGATCAGAACTCTTCTCAACCAAACTATCAAGTTTTTCGATCGTCTTGTGCTAAGACAAAGGTCAATGAATAGATTAATATCATGATAACAAGGTTAAAAAGAAACCAAGAAACAATGTCAGAGAAAAATTAGTGTATCAATTCGATGCAATAGTGAATCTTTTAAACATGTTGAGAAAAACCAAGGCCTATCATCTAGGAAATGCATTTAAATACTTATAATAATCAAAAGAGGAACGACCTTTAGTCATATTACTAAAGAAGATAATATATCTTCTGAAACAGCATGTACATTAAATATATTATTAATGCACCACACATAAATCCCAATGACAAATAATTTCTAGAATACAACTAATATCTAACCTCTGGCTACTTACTCATTAGACAGGCTTGTATTCCGAACATAAGTTCATGAGTAATAATTACCGCAATAATCTAACTGTATCAAATTTTAAAAAAAATCAGTGATTAAAGGTTACAGAAAAAGGCCATGCTGATAAATGTGCAACATGGCTAAGATCTAAGCCAACCATAACTCCACCATCAAGAAGATAGAGAAATTTCTGACCTCCCTCTTTTTGTATCCCCATAGTTTGATCGAAACCCCCTTCAACTTAGCAATCATGCAGTTAGCAAGTGAAAAAAAACCTTTCACTCTCCCTTATTAAACACAGATGTGGTGTTAATTAGTTAGTCCCTACTGCATTAGTATGAAATAATTCTTAATAGTTAATAGCACATAGAACTGGTAATTACAGGTTCCAGCAGAAAAAACCTACACTAACAAGATTACTGAAAATAAATTCTGAGCAGGTCAATCCCTCACAACCTCACAACCTTCACCAAATAACTTTGAAGTTATACAGGAAATAAGGACCACTATAATAGCAATATACTGTCTACAATTGAGATTATGTACTCAAGTAGATAGCAAAGATGCTATAAACTTTGAATACAATGTCAAAGCATTGATCAAGTTTATCTTTAAAAGTTCTCAGGGAAAGTAGTGGGTCTCCTACAAAAATGAATATAAGAAAAGTGGCCGAGTTTATTCCATACAAAACTAGTTAGTAGTATAGTAGAAGAATCTAGATTCAATCATCAATGGAGTAGTTGGATGAATCTCACAATGTTCAAAAACTCAATAAAAAATACACGAAAATAAAGAATTCTACACTAACTAGTCTTAGAACATGCGACTATAGAGGTTTATCACACTCTCATGACATGGTTTTACCTCACTGATTTGTCTATCACCAAAACTACCAACGTCAACTCAAAAATTAAATAAAAGAGTAAAACTACATCAATTTAAGCTAATTCACCTAATTACCTTCCAATTAACAATTTAGGTTTCTATCAACTCTGAGCTGATAAAACAATCCTCCTATCCTATTGATCAATTCTCCAAAAAACCATGGAAGGCCCAAATTTAATTTGGAATTTAAAACAAATTATCCAATATTCAATCAAAAGAAATAGATTACAAACAAGATTGTAATGCACACTCGAAAAAATTTCAATTTTAGAAAATCACAAAATAAACGAAAAAATTACCGGCAATTGTGGCTTTAAACACACGAAGTGTAAAAACAGAGATGAGATTGAGAAATTACAAGATGAGAAGGATTGATCTTGGACTTTAGGGTCCGTCAATGAGAGAATTCTTACCTCTGCAGCAAGGCTTGTCTTCCAAAAACCCCAATGGCCAACATAGATTTGAATGGCTTTGAGAATCGAATTGAGAGTCATTTGTCAATTTCATCAGATTATTCATAGATTTCACATTAAGAAACTATAAAAAACCAAAACCGAGCAAAAATGAAAAAAGGAAAAGATAAAACTCACTTGAAATATATAATTCGTCGGAACACGAGCTGCAACATGCTGCAACAGTTACTAATTTAGAAATCCCTTTTTCCTCTTCAATGAAATAATCAAACCCTATCTTAAAAGTATTGATGGAATGGGGAAGAAACCGGTGGTGATGGAGTGGTGGCGGAAACATCAGCTGGCTGAACCATTGCCGGAAAATTAGACAAACTTCTGCAGAGGAGGTGCGGGTGTTTTTGCAGAGGGAAATAAAATTTATGGGTTTCTATTATATTTATACATATTTAGTGATGAAAATATAAAAAATAGTTACTAACTTAGTGACAAAAATAAAAAGCCCGTCGCTAAACATTTTCCCAATTTTATTTCCGGTGGAAGATGAAAAGATACTGAGCGGGAAATACACCCTGTCACGTGTCATGCAGATGGGACCGATATAGTTGAAAGGACATCTCACCTCGAAAAGGAGCGTCAAGTGTTCAGCAAGCACATTAGCGAACTTCACTAGTGTGTGTAAGTACACACTTTGAAGGGGGGAGTACTTGATGTGGGCGAACTGAAGCGAACCAGGGTTTTCGCCCTTAAACCGAACTAAGGTCAAAGTGAATATGTGTGAACAACTTTGAGAAGCGAACTGTCCCGCGACGTTATTGGCGAACTAACTTAGTTCAAGACATGTCGACGAACTAATCAATAACAGAAAAGAAGCGAACAGACTTGAATTCAACTTACCGCTATTTTCGTGGATCAGTTACCAACTTCCCATGTTTCTCAGGTAATTCCAACTGTCACGAGTTCCAGGGAGTATATATACTTACTCGATGCATTCTTTTATTTTTTATGCACGATTATATTGAAAAAACATATATGCACTTTGAGAGATTTGCTTAGCAACCCTATTGACTTGAGCGTCGGAGTCCCTACGCCGGGAACCCCTCCCAATGTTTTGTTTTGCAGGTATTCGAGTCGAAGATTTCGAGTTCTCGTCCAGAAAAGAAGTGTTGGATCGGAATAACATCACTATGCACTTAGACTCGTTTAATAAAAAATTCCCATAATAAAGAAACTATAAAATACTTACTTAAAAGAAAAAGAAAAAAAAGAATAAAATAATAATAAGAAGGTAGAATGAATCACTGGAAAGTGGATCCTCGTGCATACAGTAGTAGTATAGTTGTATGTGAAACTGGAAAGATGAGAAAATGAAAAATAAGCAAATGTAAGTAAAAAAAAACAAAACAAAAACATCAAAAAGGAATTAAAATTAAATGACAATTAATTCTCTCCATAACTGGTTGCTGGTTTTTTGTGACCAACAGAGGATAACAATCCAGATTAATTTTTCGTATTTAATTTTCCAATAATTAAATATACGACCACCAAAAAAATCAGTTAAAGTGAGGTCACCAACAAATTTTCAAAACCAATTTCTAACAAGCAGTAATAAGATTACGAACAATATCTTACAATTATATATTTACATATTTACAATTATATTGTTAACATTGTTGGGATATTTCTAGAGTTATCTTAATAAGACAGAACAGGTTGAATAATAAGAAAATATACGTTTGCTGAAGTAAGTTTCCACGTATTACATGATTAGGATGCTAAGATGAGATCATGTAATGGTTTTCCAAATGTTAAGGAAAACCAACCTTAGAAGAATTAAGAAGACATTCTCAAGGGTCAGCAACCTGTAGGAAACAGCAAAGCTGATAAAAGGCAGATAGGATGCTGCAAGGAGCGGACAGCAAGTTGAAGGAAACAGCAAGCTAAAAGTGCGACAAAGAAAATAAAGTCTCCAAACAGAAAGTTGTCAACAAAGGAAACAAAAAGCTGGTCAGTAGTCTACAAGGACAAAGAAGCTACAAATAGAAAGCTGACATCATATCAAAGAAACCAGCAAGCTAGAAGAGAAGCAACAAGCTGAGGACAACAGGAAGCACATCAGGAAGAACATGCAACAAGGAGAAGAAGAAAATCAACTGACATCAAGCAGCAACTGCATGGACTTCAGCTTTGGACCCATACCGACTTGACAGGTCAGCAGGAATGACAGAAGAGGTCCAAAAGCAAATAGTATGCGCATTACATGCACTTGTCAGGAACTACTCATAAGCATTTAATGCGACCATAGAGAAGATGTTGGGAGATCTAAGCTTTACGTTCAAAACGGGGAAGTATCTTCCTTCAACGGATACTTTCCTCTAACGGATATATTCTCAAGGTCTATAAATAGAAGGCGTGGCTGATTGAAGAAAAGTGCTGAATAGAGTCCAGAGGAAAATCAGATATGTGTATACAAAGATCAAGACTGCTCCGCACCAGTTGAAGAACCGTTTATTTTCCTTTAACCATTGTGTTGTGTGCGCTACGTTGTTTTAATGATGTACCTTAGTTGAGAGGATTAGATCCTTTCTAAGTGTGTAATATATAGAGATAGATTACTTGTCATTTGTGGGCTGTGGCCTTCGACTGGAGTCAGGGACTCTAGTAGGTATAGCTTGTTAGGAAGAGGTTTGTAAAACGAGGCTTATAAATCGAACTGACCTAACGAAGTTCCTCCTTGAGTATGAGTAGAGTGGATGTAGAAGGCTTACACCACCTTCGAACCACTATAAATAAATGTGTTTATAAGCTTTGATTGTATGCTGCATTTTACTTACTATTTATCTATACTGTTGCATACAAACATAAGCATCCTGAGAAAAGTCTTCCTAAGATCATGATTCAAAAGAAACTGTTTTCCAAAAATAACTCTATCAAGTTTATTCTGTTGTGTTACATTCTGATATCGGATCAAGAACCTGATTAAGCCTTAGGCCAGGTTACTGATTTGAGACAGGTTGATGTCCCGTGGTCAAGAACCTGTTATTACAGAAAAGGTTTTAAAAAGAGTTTGCAAAATTGACAAAATCGATAAAGGTTCATTCACCCCCCTCTGAACCTCTGAACACTTGGGACCAACAAGTGGTATCAGAGCAAGTTGGGTTAAAAACCAACTTGACTGGTAACCAACCCAGATGCGCCTTTTGCATTTGGATTAAACCGATTTTATTTTAACAAGACCAAAATTCATGATTTTAGTATAAGCATGGAAAACTCATCACTCTAGTAACTCACAATCTCTATAAGATCTTATTTTGTAGGATCAACTACTGATGACCAAGAGTTTCCATAGCAGAAGTCTTTCTAACGATCTGCTGTGATCAACAAAGCATAAACATAGGGGGAATCTTGTCTAAAACCAATACTGAAGGACACACTGACTCAGACGAACATACACATCCAGAAATCAAGTTGCTGAGGAATCAATCAGTGGATCTTCAAAGATATCAATCAGATAAAGACCAGACAGGAACCTATGACAAGCAAAAGTAGAGGAATCCAAAGGAGTACATGCTAATTCCACTTTTCACATGTTCAGGATTCAGACAGTCCAGAGATCTTGACGAATGAGTAAAGAATACTTAGAGGAAGTAAGGAGAAAAATGTCTAGGCAATATTGCAAATAAATGATGAAGACAAAAGCAGTAATCTTCATCAGCAGAAAGGATAAACAAGTGGTGTCGACCTGAGAGAAGTACCCACCCAAGAAGAAAGATGCACAATTTAAGGAGGAAAGGGGGAATACTGTATCTCGCAGTATACAAATTCGTAGTCGTGCAAACATAAACTAATAGGGTCAATCTATGAGTGGTGTCGATAAAAGTACATTAATGATTAAGCTGCTGATAAGGAAATCGAACAGGTTGCTGAGGTGACTAAAGTTGCGACTATTAGAGTAAGCTGAAGGATACTAAGGAAGCAACACAAGCTAAAGTCATTTCCATTTGCAAAGAAAAGACAAGATGACAGTCTCCTGAAAAGAATCCAAGAAAGTAAAACGCCAAAAACTCTGAGAAGAACAATCTCAAGAACAAGAGCTTAAGAGAGCTCTTATGAGTAAGAAAGTATGAGTTACTTAAGTAAGGGGGAACTTATACAGAGCTTGAAAGTTTTCTTAAGGATACTAAATCTTTCATAGAACAAGATTTCTCTAACAGTATCCAATTTCAAGACTCATTAAGAACCACACAAGTTGCCTCCAGTAGATAATCGAGAGAAAGTTCCACGATTATCAAAAGAAAGCTCAACTCACGAAGAAAAGGAAAATTCTCTACTAAGCCATAAACAGGAAAAATGAGCAACCTGATGACAGAAACCAGGAGAAAGATCAAAAGAAAGTCATCAAGAAGAAAGTCCTACATGATTAATCAGTATCAATCTCTGAAGAATAAGGAAGAGAAGAGCCGTTAAAGCAAAAGGGGAACCTACGAACATCAAGCATACTCTACAGCTCTCCCTGACACTGTGACAGGTTACTGACTCTCTAAGGAAACTAATTCCTACGAACAGTATCCTACCTCAGAAACCTATTGTCGAAGAAGAGGTTGCTAGGAACAGCATGTAAGGACCAACAAATGGTATCATCAACGAGCAGAAGATAACAACATCGTCTAACAAGTATATCATACAAGGATGCTAACTGATCAACAAGGAACAGACAATGGAGCTGATGATCGAAGCCTACAAATAATACCAACCAACAAGATGAGTTGTATCATCCAACAAGGGAAATGGGAAATGAAGAAGAGATCTATCAATCGAAGACCTCGGGCACGAATGTTGTTGAGACAACTTCTACGGAGGATATAGAAGGGAATATCAAGTGGAGCAGCATCACAGGAGAAAGCTAACAAAGATATCAGCATGCTCTTAACAAATGACATTGATTTAAGTGATATCAGCAAGCTCTCAACAAGATAATGTTCATAAAACAGCATGCTCTTCACAGAAGAAGTGATGGGCCTCTACAATCTCGATCCAAGAAGATACAGTCATGATGAGTATCTTTGATCTCAATATGTGCAAGAGATCTAGAGAGGCGGCTTACCATCACATCAACAAAAAGGGAGATCTACCTTTTCAGAAGGCAAAAAGGCGGTTGTGGAACTCTATCCAAGTTAAACCGACAAGTGGCAGTACCAAATT
Source organism: Scutellaria galericulata (assembly GCA_946896805.1). Classification (NCBI taxonomy): domain Eukaryota; kingdom Viridiplantae; phylum Streptophyta; class Magnoliopsida; order Lamiales; family Lamiaceae; genus Scutellaria; species Scutellaria galericulata. Next base: position 8,380,546 of record OX335794.1, read on the forward strand.
ATAAAAAGGCCCCTCCACCTTTTTAGAATCAACCATTAGATCATGTGTTTCATCTTCCAACCGTAGATTCAAAAGAACCGATTACATTCTTCAGCCTATAAATAGCCGATTATTCACCATTCTTCTACACATTCACCACTCACTTAAATCTTCAACGAGCAACAGTTTCTCATGTGAGTCAATTTGTCCAGCAAAAAGAAGAAGATTGAGACTCAAGAAGGTGGAGAAGGAGATAGAGATGAAGACGATGATGAAGACTATTGTCTGTTAATCTAGAAGTAGAGAAGGTCTTTAGAAGAATGGAGTGTAGAGGCTCTGCTTGCCAAGAAGCAGAGAAGGTCTTCAGACAAGAAGACGGGCCTCTGCAGAATGGACGATATCAGAAAGGAACCAGCGTCCATCCTCCATTCAACCATGACACAGGGCTGACCTCATCTCTACAGGAGAGATGAGGTAGTGAGGATCATGAGAGAACTTCCAATCAAGATGGAAGTTATTATTTCATGCGGCCCCTCTTCGGACATTGGGAACCAAAACCCAAACAAGCTAAAGGGTGGAGGCTACCTGTTTGAGGAAACTATGTCAGAACGAGTATCTGATCATCCACCGATCAGGTACTTGACCTCCAGACACCTCTCTTTCGAGATCTTATTCCCTTGGGTAGGAATAAGAAGGAGGAACCTTGAGGAGAGAAAAGAAAGTGTCAGACAAGAGAAACCTGACGGACAATCTTGACTTTGTACCTCCACCCCTGAGCAGCAAGCTGGAGAATGATGACAGAAAGGGGGAAGAGTGCATAAAGTCAAGAGTCACTGTTGAAACACTGCTGAAGCCTTATTGAAAGGGGGAAACAGTTGCTAATGGCGATCAGGAGTCACCTACCATCTGGAGCAACGAACAGAGTAGCAAGCTGACCATTCAAGAAGAAGGAGATTTGATTGAAAGATGCAGTTTGCTGATGCAAAGACCAGATATGGTAGAGAGGGAGAAGAAGATCTCCCTGGTGGAAAAGCGTGGAAACAACAAACTGAAGAAGCTGAAGAAAGAAGTGAAGCTAGGAGAAGTAGAGTAGCTTACCTACTTTTGTACTCAAATAGAATTGTAATTGTACAATTAGTTAAGTTTCTTATTAAAGAGCATTTCCTTTTAATGACTCTTGATTCTTCTTATGTTCTGTCATCATTAAGATAAAGGGGGAAATTGTTGGGATATTTCTAGAGTTATTTTAATAAGACAGAACAGGTTGAATAATAAGAAAACATAAGTTTTCTGAAGTAAGTTTCCACGTATTACATGATCAAGATGCTAAGATGAGATCATGTAATGGTTTTCCAAATGTTAAGGAAAACCAACCTTAGAAGAATTAAGAAGACATTCTCTAAGGGTCAGCAAGCTGTAGGAAACAGCAAAGCTGATAAAAGGCAGATAGGAAGTTGCAAGGAGCAGACAACAAGCGGAAGGAAACAACAAGCTAAAAGAGCGACAAAGAAAATAAAGTCTCCAAACAGAAAGTTGTCAACAAAGGAAACAGAAAGCTGGTCAGCAGTTTACAAGGACAGAGAAGCTACAAATAGAAAGCTGACAGCATATCAAAGAAACTAGCAAGCTAGAAGAGAAGCAGCAAGCTGAGGACAACAGGAAGCAACATCAGGAAGAACATGCAGCAAGGAGAAGAAGAAAATCAACTGACATCAAGCAACAATTGCATGGACTTCAGCTTTGGACCCATACCGACTTGACAGGTCAGCAGGAATGACAGAAGAGGTCCAGAAGCAAATAGTAGGTACATTAAATGCACATGTCAGGAACTACTCAGAAGCATTTAATGCGACCACAAAGAAGATTTTGGGAGATCTAAGCTTTACGTTCAAAACGGGGAAGTATATTCCTTCAACGGATACTTTCCTCCAACGGATATATTCTCAAGGTATAGATAAAAGGCGTGGCTGATTGACGAAAAGTGTTTAATAGAGTTGAGAGGAAAATCAGATATATTCCAAAGCTTCTCAAGCTTATCCATGTTCAGCTACTCAACCTTCTAGGAGCAGCATACATTAGTTCAAGGACTACAAAGATCAAGACTGCTCTGCACCAGTTGAATAACCGTTTATTTTCCTTTAACCATTGTGTTGTGTTCGCTGGGTTGTTTTAATGGTGTACCTTAGTTGAGAGGATTAGATCCTTGCTAAGTGTGTAATCTATAGAGATAGATTACTTACCCTTTGTGGGCTGTGGCCTTCGACTGGAGTCAGGGACTCTAGTAGGCGTAGCTTGTTAGGAAGAGGTTTGTAAAGCGAGGCTTGTAAATCGAACTGACCTAACGAAGTTCCTCCTTCAGTAGGAGTAGAGTGGATGTAGAAGGTTTATACCATCTTCGAACCACTATAAACAAATGTGTTTATACACTTTGATTGTATGCTGCATTTTACTTACTGATTATCTATACTGTTGCATACAAACATAAGCATCCTGAGAAAAGACTTCCTAAGATCATGATTCAAAAGAAACGGTTTTCCAAAAAGAACTCTATCAAGTTTATTCCGCTACGTTACATTCTGATATCGGATCAGGAACCTGATTAAGCTTTAGGCCAGGTTACTGATTTGAGACAGGTTGTTGTCCCGTGGTCAGGAACCTATTATAACAGAAATTTTTTTAAATAGAGTTTGCAAAATCGACAAAATCGATAGAGGTTCATTCACCCTCCCCCTCTGAACCTCTGAACACTTGGTACTAACAAACATAACATAAAGGTCTGGCACCAGGAAGCAAGTTTGGACGGATTTTGTTCGCGATCTAGAGGCATGTGCGGGCCCCACATGGCGGGTCGGGTCGACCGGAGTGCACGGATCCAAGGTCCGTGCACCAGGTGCGCAAAAGTTTTTGTCTTAAATAATTTGTATGGCTGGTTGTAACATATGAAATCATGAGTCACTTTTATTGATATTGGGGGAAAAAACACGACATTTATAGCATTAAGATGTAGTGCTTAAGTTTTTCACAAGAACAAGTTTGGGTAGATTTAATAGGGTTGAGCATATACCCAAACATAGTAGGTTAACTTAATTTGTACTTATAATTTCATTTACTTATTATGTAGATCTCGTTGATTTATTTTTTCTATAGTTTTATTTATATACAAGTTTTGTGAATATTTGATTTTTATTTTCAAATAATTTGTATATTAATATTATTCCCAAATAATTATACTTGTACTTACTAAAATCATATTTAAAATGGTTTAAAAAAAATTAAAATGATTTTAAAGATCCAAAAATAATTGTTTATTATCCTATAGCATATATGTACCAATTGTTTTTTTATTTTTAATATATATAAACACAATCATGAGTTTAATTACAATGATTTTAAATACCATGGTTTTAAATACAATGGTTTTAGTCTATCTATTTAAAAAAATTATTTGTCTATTTCATCGTTGAATATTGTGTGTAATCTTAACAATAAAGTAATTAACAATTAAAATCACGAATACAATTCAAAATAATAAGGATATCTAATAAAATCGGATAAATTAAAATAAAATTTAATTCTTTAATTTCACTATATTCATTCTTGTAACTATATATATATATATATATATATATATATATTGGGTGTGTGTATATATTATAATGTCAAAAAAGAACATTAAATCAGCTTCACAATTTCTAATATAAATCATCCTTCATCTTTATTTGTCTAATATTAACGTGATGAGGTGTATTCTATCCTCAAAACTTCGTTCTAATGACATTGAGGACAATGTCACATTTAAGTTTGGGGTGGAATTTTCTTGTTTTTGTTTTCTTGTTTTTTTTATCGTTGTCGAGTCTTTATTTCTGTGATATATATAAAAAAAATCGAATTTCCCTTTTTCATATGCTTTGAGAGTCATGATATGAACTGCTTAGCTTTGATTGCATGATTTGACGAACATGAAACATTTTTCTTGACTTTACAACTTGTGCATTGGATTTTATGTCGTTAGCTATTTTGAATATTGAGCATTGAGGGTTGAGACTAGTTTGTTGCACCTATGGTTTGAATTGATCTAAAACTTAGTATATCAAGTTGTTACGAAATGAATAGTGAAAGTGTGAAATGCTTTTGCTTTTGCTTTATATTGATTAAAGTTCGACTATGGTTAAGGTCACAATTTTGTTGCTTGGGTGACTTGAATAAGTAAATCCTTAGGAGTATCTTTATGCCTAGCAACCTAAATCCAACTGGCTTGGGATTGTTGATTGAAAGTTCGTTACAAGGGTCACCTGAGTAGTGTAGAATGTTAATAATAGAAAAATAGATATGTGAAAAATCTCTAGTTGAGGAAGTGTGATTCGAAGCCTTTTTGGTTCGAGCAAGTAAGCCCTTGGGGTGTTCTACACCTAATGCCCTAAAGCCATCTAGGTTAGGAGCCATTAGTCGAAAGTTCGCTACATGCACCAATTAGAAAAACCAGTGGATTGTACTATATTCAACAACGGGATATACACAAAAAAAAAGTGCCTAATAAAGGTGTCAATGAGCTTATGATGTTTCTAATGAAAAATTGGTAAATGTGACATTTGATTCTCTAAATTAATGAAAAACTCCACGGTGTAGCAAATTGGTTGATTTCTTTTGATGTTTGAGAAGTCGGGATGTGCAAGTGGCATAGGATTTGATGTTGAGTTCTTTAGTAAATCGGAAGGAAAATATTTGTGTTGAGTGCAATTCTTGCTAAGTGTTTTAGGTTGCGACTCGATGTATGTATAGCCATGAGAATTTGAGTTTGTTTATGCTTTTTTGGATTGTTGGTTGGGTGCTTTGATGTCGTGAGATTATCTTTGTGCGAGGACGCACAAATATTTAAGTTTGGGGGTGTGTTGAGTGTGTAAAATACACTTGATACATATGGTCGTAAGTATAATTATTGTGTTGTCTTGGTCAAAAATGAGCTGTAACTGCAAAATATTGGTTGTTGTAGGTACAAGGGGATAAACCGGGATGACAGAGACAAAAGATGAAAAAGGGAGAAAACAGAAGAAAAAGGTCAAGACCGTAGTACCCACTATGGACACCGCAGTATCCGCATGAAATAAATAGAAGCTAGAATCTGTATCTCTGTACCCTGGTATCCAAATTTGGATACCGCTGTATCGGCTTAAAAAAGGATATTGTAGTACTAGTATCGCAAGTTGTTAAAAAGATGTTATTTTTGTGCTTTTAACGAAAAATGACTCCTCTTCCTCATGGTATCTATATAAACACATTGCCAAGACCTAGACAAAAAAAAGGAAGAAGACTTTCACCCCACAAGAAAGAAAAAGATGATCGAACGAAGAAGAGGAGATCGGTAATAATTCAAGCATAGTTCTTCCTTCGTTTTTTTATGAACTTTTTCGTTTTATGACAATGAATAGTTAGAGTTTTTTTTTCTAGGGTTTTATTCAAACCCTATGTGGTGAATACGAATCCCTTATTTCAATTATAATGTAAGTTTAATTTACGATTTTTTCTTCTACTTGTTTTTTATTAAGTGCATTAATCTGGCCAATTTTTGTATCATTATATTATAGTCAAATTTATATCAGAAGATTGGTTTGATGATTAGAATTGTGGTAAAAGATCCTTCGAGTTAATTGAACATGATAGTGTTTAATTGCATGTGAAATTGTAGGAATATAGATTTCACCTTGGGAGGTCATATTTGGGATTTATGCTTAATGTTTTGTTATGAATTTAATTGCATAGGAATACGGTAAATTGTTCATAGCATTAGATTCATGCATCACGTGGAAACGGGATATGATTATATTAGCATCTCAGGTCAGGAATCGAGAATTAAATCTTGTATGAGAAAAGAGTAAAGGGGAGTTAAAACATATAGGGGGAGATAAAATCATTGTTCTGCTTATTTTTATAAGTCTTTGTTTAATTCTTTTTTCCATAATTGCATTCACTATTTTCTTGCTTTTCGTAGTTTAATTTCAGTTGTCATAACAATCAACTTTCCAATTGGATTCACTAGATAGGATCGTAAGTTGTATGAATCTAGTACTTAAGAATAGATAGTTAATATTTCTCTGTGGGTTCGATATCCGGACTTTTCAGTCCACTATATTACTTGTCACGATACATGCACTTGCGTAGTGTTACTTTTATTCAGCACAACAAGTTTTTAGCGCCGTTGTCGGGGAATTATAATTAACTGTCTAGTTTTTTTTCTTGATATTAGATTTAACCAACTTTTCTTACTCCAACTATTGTTTTATTGAATTCCAAGTAGGAGGTACAGTTTATGCGAGGACGAGACGTACAAAACCGAGTGTTGTTTGATCCTGAGATTTAGCGAACATTCAAACAAGCCAGAAGAAATCAAATCGAGAACCCAAGGATGGATCATCAAGAACATAACAACGAGCTGAACAGGTAAAATAATGGTCCATCTCTGCCAGTTCCAGCTATTCCAGCTGCTCCACTAGTGGATAACAACACCCGATCCATCCAGGATTTTTATATCCCGACTATGGATGGATTTTAACTAAGCATCCGTTATCCACCCATCGATGCCAATAATTTGGAAATCAAGGCAGGGTTACTGACGTTGCTAGCAAACAATGGGTTATTCAGTGGACTAGCCGACAAAGATCCATACACCCATCTGGTGAATTTTATCGAAATATGCAACTCTCACAAGCAAAATGGGGTCTCTCCTGAAGCACTCCAGCTCTGCCTGTTCAAACACTCTCTGCAAGGTCAGGCTTGCCTTTGGCTTACATCACTGGAGCCCCATTCCATCACTACATGGAATCAGCTTGCACAACTCTTTATGACCATCTTTAGTTCACCTACGAAGGAAGAGAAAATTCGGAACCAAATTCACACCTTACATCACTGGAGCCCCATTCCATCACTACATGGAATCAGCTCGCACAACTCTTTATGACCACCTTTAGTTCACCTACGAAGGAAGAGAAAATTCGGAACCAAATTCACACCTTCCAGCAGAATGATGGGGAAGAGTTATACGAGACGTGGGAACGATACAAGATGTTGTTAAGAAGATGCCCAAATCATGGAGTAGAGCAATGACGTCAGATGCAATTGTTCTACACAAGGCTAAAAGAAAATGCTCAAACTATGCTCGATGTTGCTGCATATGGAAACTTTTTAAGCTTCAGTATTCCGAATGCTACGATTTTGCTGGATAATCTCTCAAGGAACCGACATGCACAGCTCCCTAGCCGAAACACAAGCAGCACAACAAAGGTTCCTAGGATGTTGGAAGTCGATCAGATGACGGTTGTGCAAGTGCAGATGGCACAACTAAATCAGCAAAATCAACTCCTCGCAAAACAATTCGCAAAATAGGATAAGTTGATTTTGCAAAAGTTAGAGGAGGGATCTCGAATACAGCAAGTTCAAGCTGTATACACTCCAATAGCTACTATAGTTTGCTACGAGATTTGTGTTAGAAATCACTACGCCAATGAGTGCATTACCGAGCCAGCAGCCATGAATTATGTGAATAGCAGAAATCATCAGTTCCAGCAGAAGTTCACAGGGAACCAGCAGGGCCAGAATTATTATAGCCGCCGGGTCAGTTTCAACCACGTCCACTACAAGGATAATATCAACCACGTCCACAATAGGGATTTCAACAGCAGCAAGGATCCCAACCATCGAATTCAATGGCACCAATTCCAGTTGAAGATTTAGGTTCAGTGTTAGCACAATTCATTGCAACGACACAAGCTTCTTTCCGAAATTTGGAAACCCAAATAGGCCAAATTGCGGTAGAGAGGAGCAACAGGCTACCGGAATCTCTACCATCCAATACAGAAGATCCTAGGAAGAACGAGCAATATCAAGCCGTTAGTCTGCGGAACGGGAGGTAATTAGAGGATGTCCCTCAAAAAGGGAACACAAACAAGGGTAAAGATAAAATGAAAGTAGAGGAAGTTGGGAGAGAAGTGCACGTAGAACCATCTAACTTGATGGACGAGCCTAATGAAAAAGGAGAAGTTGCGCCCAAGCCTTCCCCACAGGTACCTTTTCCCCAACGTTTGAAAAAGGCTAAGGTTGATGTTTCGTATCAAAATTTTCTGAAAAAGTTGAATGAATTGCATATTAATATTTCTTTTACTCAAACTTTAGAACAAATGCCTAGTTGGGTTAAATTCTTGAAAGATATTTTGTCCAAGAGAAGGAAACTAGGTGAATTTGAGATGGTTGCGTTAACTGAATAGTGTAGCTCAATTCTCACTCGTCCGCTTCCACTTAAGCTTAGGGACCCCGAAAAGTTCACTATTCCCGTCACTATTGGGGATAAACATTTTCAGAGGGCACTTATGATTTGGGGGCTAGTATAAATCTCATGTCTTTGTTTGTCTATAAAAGCTTACGGTTTGGAAAAATTAAGCCTACATCTATGACCCTTCAGTTAACGGATAGATCTCTTTCTTATCCTAAGGGAATTGTAGCAGACATTCTTGTGAAGATTAATGAGTTTATATTTCCTGCAGATTTTGTAGTGCTTGATATGGAAGAGGATATGGAGGTTCCTCTCATTTTAGGGAGACCGTTCTTAGCCACGGAGGAAACTCTGATAGATGTTACAAAAGGGGAATAAACCATATCTTTAGGAGATCAGAAAATTACTTTCATTACTAAAGCCTTAAGCATTAAAGTGATTCGAATGAAGTATTTACTGTTGATGATATTGACTCGTTATTTGATGATACCCTTTTGTTAGACCCCTTGGTAGCATCTCTTTTTGCAGGTGAAGAGTTTTTAGATGAGGAAATTGAAGAGCAAGCAACCTACCTACATTCGGCGAAGTCAAAACCTCGGCTGAAATTTTGAAAGCTTGGAGGCGCCTTTAAAGCCCAAAAGTGCATTCAAACCATCAGTGGAGGAGCCGCCGAAACTTGAGCTTAAAGAGCTCCATTCTCACTTGAAATATGTTTATCTTGGTGTTAATGATACTCTTCCGGTAATAATTTCTGCTTCTTTGAATTCTTTACAAGAACAGAGATTATTGGAGGTACTTCGTGAGCACAAGCTCGTAATTGGATAGACTATTTCAGACATTCGAGGCATAAGTCCAACATTTTGCATGCACAAGATCATCTTGTATGAAAGGCACAATTCGTCAATTAAGCAGCAACGGATATTGAACCCCATCATGAAAGAGGTAGTAAAAAAAGAAATCATCAAGTGGCTCGATGCAGGTATTATCTATCATATTTCCTATAATGCATGGGTAAGCCCCATTCGATGTGTGCCTAAGAAAGGGGGAATGACGGTGATTAAAAATGAAAACAAAACTGAATTAATTCCCTCTAGAATAGTCACAGGTTGGAGAATATGCATGGATTAGAGGAAGTTAAATAAAGTGATTAGGAAATATCATTTCCCTTTGCCTTTTATTGATCAAATGCTTGATAGGTTAGCCGGGAAAGAATTTTACTGTTATCTTGACGGATATTCGGGGTATAATCAAATTGTTATTGCTCTGGAAGATCAACATAAAACCATTTTTACTCTTCTTTATGGTACATTTGCTTTTAGACGTATGTCTTTTGGTCTATGTAATGCCCCTGCTACTTTCCAAAAGCGTATGATGGCTATTTTGACGGACGTGGTTGAATGTGGTTTAGAAGTTTTCATAGATGATTTTTCTATTTTCGGTGATATATTTGACATTTGTCTCCACATGCTAGCTAAAGTTCTTCGCAAGTGTGTAGAGACAAACTTGGTGCTCAATTGGGAAAAATGCCACTTCATGGTACGAGAAGGGATTGTGCTTAGGCACAAGGTTTCAAGGATGGGGATTGAAGTTGATCGAGCAAAGATCAAGACGATCGAGTGTCACCCACCACCGACCTCAGTGAAGGGAATTAGGAGTTTTTTAAGACACGTGGGATTTTATAGGCGGTTCATCAAGGATTTTTCCAAGATTGTCAAGCCTCTATGCAACTTGCTTGAGAAGGACATCAAATTTGAATTCAATGGTGAGTGTCTTAAAGCTTTCAAAGAGCTTAAGAAAAGGTTAGTCACTGCTCCCATTATTATTGCACCTAATTGGGATGAACATGTTGAGCTTATGTGTGATGCAAGTGATTATGTTGTGGGTGCCGTTTTGGGCCAAAGAAAAATAAGATTTTTCACTCTATCTATTACGCGAGTAAAACCCTTAACGATGCACAATTGAATTACACCACTATGGAAAAAGAGTTTCTTGTTGTGTTATTTGCCTTTGAAAAATTTCGGTCTTACTTGATTGGCATGAAAGTCATAGTTTACACTGATCACTCTGCATTGAAATATTTGATTGAGAAGAAAGATGCTAAGCCTAGGTTAAGTAGATTGATTTTGTTGTTGCAAGAATTTGATTTAGAAATTCATGATAGGAAGGGCACAGAAAATCAAGTAGCGGATCACTTGTTTAGGCTTAAGAATGAGTTAATAGTGACAAACAAACTTAGCCTTGGCCTCGGTGCTACTACTACTATAGTTCTGAACTTCTGACAGTTGTTCGTCATATGTCTAGGTTCTCTACATTTAAAGCAATTTTGGGTTCCTTGAAGGCATGGTCCTACATGAGCCCTTCCACACTTGGTACACGAGTTTCCCGGCTTAGGAGTAGAGAGAAGCGGGGCATTGTTAGCCCTTAGGTACTTGTTCTGATTGAAGCTCTAACTCGGACCAGTCCATTTCCTCTTCCTAGACATCACAACTTTCTTGGGTGGTGCAACGTCTAAGCGTAGAAGAGAAAAAATCTCCTGAGCTCTCTCAACAACTTCAACATATGACATGGTATCCTAACCAACTGAGATGGAACTAATTTCTGAGCGAAGACCTCTCTCAAAGCGTTGAGTCTTCTTATAATTGGAGTCCACCAAATGAGTCACATACCTACTCAGCTGATTGAATTTTCTCTCGTATTCTCCTACAGTGGTGGCTTCTTGACGAAGATGCAGGAAATCTATTCCTTCCGATCACGGTACGACTGTGGTATGAAATTCGACATTACCACCTCCTTGAATGTTTTCCAAGTCATAGCACTCTTCTGTTCTGATGATACAGTCTTTTCGTATGATTCCCACCAGTAGCTGGCTTGCTCAATAAGCTGGAACACGGCACATGAGATCTTATGTTCCTCTGTGCAAGACAGATGTCCAAAAAGGCGGTCCAATGACCTTAGTCATTCCTCAACGTCAGCAAGTTCCCCCTTTCCATTGAAGGTTAGTGGATTGAAACGTCGGAACTGCTCGATGACCAGGTTTGCATCGCTTTTCAACGATGGTTGTGGTGCGGTTTGTATTGTCTCGAAATGTCGGGCCAAGCCCCTTAGCACAGACACCAAGTCCCCCATCGTGGCACCCACATCATGTTCAGGCAGATTCTCTATCAGTGGTTGGTCTCTACGCAGTCAACCTCATGGTATACCCTTTTAGAAAACGACATACACATAATATAAACGATACAAATCATATAAACAATACACATCATACACATCATATAAAGGATTCAAAACAACAATTCACGCAGAGAACATAACATATCGTGATGAGAAATGAAAAGATAAACATCACATAGGCATCATAGATAAAAGATGGGTTCCAAAATGTCCTACATCCCAAGATAGCTAAGAGATTCCCAACCTTAAGGGCCTTACATACAACATGCATATACTACAACTACACGACTATAGCTGCAGTTCTGGCTGGTGATGGTGGTGGGCCTCTGCGTCTGGGTAGGGTGGGTCCTGTCCCTTGTCGGCTGGGAACTCCTCCAGATCCTCATCTGGATCCTCCTCCTGGTCCTCCTCCTCACTCGAAAGGTCTAATGGTCTAGGCTTCGGTGAAATGGGTTGTCCCTCACGCACCCATGCATCAAGCAGAATGCCCATAAAGTGGATGAAGGAGATGATCGGATGGTCGTCGAGTATAGAATATACCACCTTATTGCAGTATGTCAAAAGAGCTACCGCTGACCAGTCGTCGGGCACCACCCACATGACATGCAGACTAGCCTGATGTCACATATCACCCCCTAAGCCCCTAGCCCTCCTCCATATGTAAAGCAAATGCGCTAGGAACTCCCCTACAAAATCCTCAACCGTCATACGGCACTCAAAAAAATGTCTCCTCCCATCTGTCTAAATCCATGGGTTCTCTCTCATGGTCTTCTAGGCGGTCAACCGAATCCTTGCCATCTATACTATAAAAATGGTGACTACTGATAAGTGTCGTTTTTCACATATTTTTACGTATGTTTATGTATTTGTTTACTAATTTCTTTTAGCTACTCCCGTAAGTGTACGATGTAGGGTGTAGAAGTGGTGAGCAAGGTCGATCCCACAGAGACTGTATATCTAGGCACTAACTAACTACTCAAATTCAGTTCTCAAATTTATCTAGGAAAATCAACTCTCATCAATTGCAGATCAACTCAAAGGAAAAGTAAATAAGCAGATAAATTCAATAAAGAATAATAGATATCTAAGATAAGTTCTAGGACATGCTTTCATCTAATTCTCATCAAAACATCACTTTAATCAATTCAAGTTCATTAATCAATCATCCTATATGAGCAATCACACATGTCGAATTAACAGCTCTCCCGAGTCAGTTAACCGGTTGATTATTATGCCACCAGAGGTATCCCTACTCAATCTGATTGAAACATAACAACTCCTAAAAGTACCTAAGATTGATTTCCCATCACATAAATTCCTTAATCTCCCGATCTAAGTCTTTTTATGTGTCATGTGTTTATTCTTCCATAATTAAATCTCATCTCCTGAATTTTGATCTAATTACCAAAACATGCTCAATTACTGGCTACATAATCAAACAAGAAATCAAATCATAAACACACAAATAGGATAAACGATCATGAACATTGAATTGAAATTAAAGATCCATCAAGATTCGAATTAAATTACTAACAAGCCCTAGAAACCCTAGAAACCCTAGAAAATTAGCTAGACATGATTATAAACAAACTCATAGACAAGATTGGAATTATCATATCTACTAATATTCAACAAGGGAAGAAAAGAATAAACACTCTATTAGACGACGATCTTGCGATTCCTCGATCTCTTGAATTCTTCTTCAAATCCTCTCAATGCTTCTCAGACTCTCGTGTTTTTCTCTCATCAATATCTCTGTCTTTTTTTGTTATCTCTTCACTCTCTTCATTGTTGAGTATATCCCTCGTTGTGGGAGTCTTCCAAGTGAAGTAAAGGATCAAAATACGCCAAGAAACCCAAAATATCACGTTTTCCTATTCACCCGAGCATGGTCGTGCTACACGGCACGGTCAACCGTGCCCTGCCACTGTATTCTGGTGCACGGTCGTGCTACACGGCATGGTCGTGCCCCACGGTACTATCGCGGTCGGGTCCCAAGGCACTGTAGCGGCCTACACTCTCTGCAATCTCGTATTTCAACTTCTATTCTTCCTCGTTTTTCTATGATTCCTTCCTTGATCATCAATTGCACTTGAAACTTGTACTTTTCTCATTAAAATCATGAAACTAAGCACAAACCCGTCAAATGCAACTTATTCAATATAACATAAGAAATCACCATAAAAACGTATCTAAACATATTCAAATCAATACATAAACATACGCAAAAATATGTGAAAAACGACAGTTATCAGTATTCATTTGAATATGTTTAGATACGTTTTTATGGTGATTTCTTATGTTATATTGTATAAGTTGCATTTGACGTCTTTGTGATTAGTTTCATGATTTTGATGAGAAAATTTGCAAGTTTCAAGTATAATTGATGATCAAGGAAGGAATCATTGAAAAATAAGGAAGAATAGGAGTTCAAATACGAGATCGCGAGGAAGAGTTATTGGCGCACGGTTTAGTCGTGCCAGTCAGCACGACCGTGCACCAATGTGCAGTGAGTTTTGGAGTATGGGGCACGATCGTGCCCCATAACACGGCCAGTCCCATGCAATTGGCAGTAACCCTTTGGTAGGGCACGGTCGACAATACCAGGTGAACAGGGGTTCGAGGAGTTGGTTTTTCTTAGCGTATTTTCATCTCTTACTTTACTTGAAAGACTCCCAAAGCGATATAAATAATCAAGGTAGAGAGAGAAAGAAGGGGAGGAGATTTTATAGAGAAAAAGACGAGAGTCTGGGAGACATCGAGAGGATTTGAAGAAGAATTCAATAGATCGAAGGATCACGAGATCGTCGTCAATAGAGTTTTTAATCTTTTCTTTCGTTGTTGAATATTAGTAGATATGATATTTCCAATCTTGTCTATGAGTTTGTTTATAATCATGTCTAGCTAATTTTCTAGGGTTTCTAGGGCTTGTTAGTAATCTTATTCGAATCTTGATGGATCTTTAATTTCAATTCAATGTTCATGATCGTTTATCTTATTTGTGTGTTTATGATTTGATTGCTTGTTTGATTATTTGGCCAGTAATTGAACATGTTTTAGTAATTAGATCAAAATTCGGGAGATGAGATTTTATTATGGAAGAATAAACACATGACACAAAAAAAGACTTAGATCGGAAGATTAAGGAATTTATGTGATGGGAAATCAATCCTAGGTACTTTTGGGAGTTGTTATGTTTCAATCAGATTGAGTAGGGATACCTCTGGTGGCATAATAATCAACCGGTTAACTGACTCGGGAGAGCTGTTAATTCGACATATGTGATTGCTCATATAGGATGATTGATTAATGAACTTGAATTGGTTAAAGTGATGTTTTGATGAGAATTAGATGAAAGCATGTCCTAGAACCTGTCTTAGATATCTGTTATTCTTGAGTGAATTTTTACTTGCGTAATTACTTTTTCATTGAGTTAATCTGTAATTGTTGAGATTTAATTTTCCTAGATAAAGTTGAGAACTGAATTTGGGTCCTAGATAGCCAGTCTCTGTGGGATCGACCTTGCTCACCACTTCTACACCCTACACTGTACACTTGCGGGAGTAGCTAAAAGAAATTAGTGAACAAGTTTTTGGCACCGTTGCCGGGGACTAGAGTTTAGGAATAATTAATATTCGGATTCTGTTTTTGTTTCTAGTCTAGGATTTTTTTCTAATTTTAAGAGTCACTAATACTTGTCTTGTAGGTGTTTTCAGATTGTGCATGAACACTCGCTCAAAAAAGGCGAACTTGATTGCACTAGATTTGGAGATTGAAGCAACTTGCAGACGTAGTAAAACACGAAGGCAACTATTTGCTACAACTCAAATGGCTGAAGATAATCTAGTAGAACAAGTACTAAATAATCAAGAATGAGTGAACCAAGCACCACCAGTTGGTGCTCAGAGAGTCATCAGAGATTATTTTCAACCAAAACAAAATGGAAGGGGGGTGGTGCGACCACCTATTCAAGCAAATAATTTTGAGTTGAAGCCGCCTCTAATCAGTATGGTTCAATAGAATCAGTTTGAGGGAAGCCATTTAGATGACCCCATTGCACATCTGGCGCAATTTCTTGAAGTTTGTGACACGATCAAGTTGAATGGCGTTTCTGATGATGCCATAAGACTTAGATTGTCCTCTTTCTCTTTAAGAGATAAAGCGAAGCTGTGGTTCAACTCACTCCCTTCAGGCTCAATTACTACGTGGGATGGACTAAGTAGTAAGTTTCTATTTAAGTACTTTCCACCCAGTAAGACGTTGAAGTTGAAGAGTGAGATTACACAGTTCAAGCAATTTGATGGGGAGTCCTTGGGCGAAGCTTGGGAAAGATTCAGAGATATGTAAAAGAGATGTCCCCCGCATGGATTTCCTGAAGATCAACAGGTCTGTTTCTTCAACAATGGACTGTTTGGATCCACGAGAGCAATGATAGATGCAGCGGCAGGAGAAGCGTGGTTAGCCAAAAGCCCAGAGGATACGATTTATATTTTGGAAGAAATGGCAACAAACAGCTACCAATGGCCGTCTGAAAGAAACACATATAGGAAAGTGGCGGAGGATCAAAGTCAAGATCAATTGTCCGTTTTATCCTCACAAATAGCAGCTCTCACAAATCAAGTATCTGCACTGGCAAAGATTCAAACTCAAAATGTGGGAAACGTAGGCAGTCGAGGATGTGATTTCACCCAACAAGAGGAAGTAGAAGAGGTCAACTATGTGAATGGGCAAAATTACAACAACCAAAACTTCCGAAATAGGGGTATGTATCAGTATAAACACGGAGGTGCGAATCATGAAAATTTTTCTTATGCAAACAATAATAATGTTCTGCAACCCCCTTCGGGTTTTTCTATTACAAATGGATTTATCGATGAACCAAAGAAGCCAGCACTAGAAGATTTGGTGGGTGCATTTGTGAACAAATCACGAGATAGATTCACAAGGATAGAAGAAATATTTGATGCATGGATGAAGGCCTTGGAGTTACAAGTCGGGCAGATTTCCGAGTACATAGGGAATCAACATAAAAAGAGTCAATATCCAAGTACCACTGAAGTGAATCCAAGGGAGCAGTGTTTGGCAATTCAATTGAGAAGTGGAACGGAATATAAGAGGCCAAGCATGCCGGTGGCGGAGGAAGATGAAAGAGAAAGAAGAAGCAAAAAAGGAAGATGAAGTCGAACCAAAAGGGGTTGAGAAGCCAAAATCGAATTCTAAACCTTCACTTCCATTTTCAATTTCTTCTCTTCCTTTTCCTCAACGGTTTCAAAAGAAAAAGCTAGATGCTCAATTCGCTAAATTTCTGGAAATTTTCAAGAAAATTCACATGAACATTCCTTTTGCAGATGCGTTGGAACAAATGCCGAACTATACAAGATTCTTGAAGGATGTAATGTCAAAGAAGAGGAAAATAGCGGATTTTGAAAGAGTGAATCTTATGGAGGAGTGCAGCGCAATCTTGCAACAAAAGCTACCACAAAAGCTTAAAGACCCGAGAAGTTTCACAATTCCTTGCGCAATTGGAGGATCAATCTTTGATAAGGCTCTGTATGATCTTGAAGCAAGTATAAATTTGATGTCGTTGTCCATCTTCAAAAAGCTTGGTATTGGTGATGTAAAGCCTTCCACCATCTCATTGCAATTAGCGGATAGGACAATAACTTATCCTAAGGGAGTCATCTAGGACGTGCTAGTCAAAGTCGGTCAATTTATCTTCTGGTGGATTTCATGGTTCTCGACATGGAGGAAGATCATGATGTGCCCTTGATTTTAGGATGACCATTCTTAGCCACGGGACAAGCGTTGATCGATGTACAAAAATGAGAGCTCACCTTGCGAGTAAATAACGAGCACATCGTGTTCAATATTTACAAGGACATGAGATTCCGTGATGAGAGGGAGAATTGCAGTTTTGTTGATGTAGTAGGTGCCTGTGGAGAGGATCGAGAAATACCGATGAAGATGTACCACCGAAAGACAAGGAAACGGCAAGAAGAAAGTCGAATTGAAGAGGAAAAGACCGGGCACGACCGTGCGCACAGTCTGACCGTGCCTGGCAATAAAAAGCTTCTGGACAATGGGGCACGACTGTGCTGTATAGCACGGTCGACCGTGCCCAGTCGGCTGATGGAAATGGAAGTGGAGATCAAGGAAAAATTCTCTCCATGACGGGTACGTTTTCATCTCGTCTGGCTGAAGACGTTAAACTTAGCGCTGCTTGGGAGGCAACCCAATTAGCCATTTCTTTCCAAGTTTTGAGTCTTCTTTAGAATTGTCGACTTTAAGTTTGGGGGGATGGTTTGCATCACATGAGTAGTTGCATTATAGGTTTATTGTTTTAACATATGTTT
This sequence comes from Scutellaria galericulata, assembly GCA_946896805.1. NCBI lineage: Eukaryota > Viridiplantae > Streptophyta > Magnoliopsida > Lamiales > Lamiaceae > Scutellaria > Scutellaria galericulata. Next base: position 8,398,309 of record OX335794.1, read on the forward strand.
TTTTAAGATGATAGATGATCTTGTGATTAGAAGATATAGTGAATTCTTGAGCGATAAGAAACATGAAATGAGTAAAATGAACGTAGGGATATATTTCTTGATTGAAATTGAAAGTTTATTCTGAATTTGTTGGTGAATATATTTGAGCATACAATGATTGTGTAGTTTTGAGGAGTATGAAAATAAGCTTGTGAGATTTGAGCCTTGACTTGATATTACACCAAGTTTTATTTTCTTAATTGTGTGGTTATCGATTGTCTTGTATATACCTCTAGAACTTGCTTTGGTATCTCCTTCGAGACTACAAGTACGTGTGAATATTTTTGAAAATGATATAAGGCCATCTTTGCTCTGATTAGTCACTTAGCCAAATAATTTCTCACCAAATTCGATATATTTCCTTAGTTAGCCCAATTGAGCCTTTAAGCGTTATTCTTTGATGAGTCAAATAATTGGGTAAATTACCACCTTTTATTTTGAGCCTACCTACATATGATTTTGAAGCTCAATTGGGAATTATATGTGAAGTTGGAGAAAGAATTTGGTGGAGGGTATCAAGAAAAAAATTGAAAAAAAAAGAGAGACATGTGAAAGAAAAGAAAGAAAATATATACTTGGGTTGAAGAGGTGATTGATGAAAGGAAATTTTTTTGCATGAGTTGTACCTAATTTTGATATGTTTTAGATTTTTTGTTGAGTTGTGCCTTTTCTGGAACTCAATTGAATAATTATTTTTTTTAGTTGAGCTGTGCCTTTTCTAGAACTTAATTGAATAATAATTATTTTTGACATATCTCTGGAACTCGTGTTTTGGGAGAAGGGGTCAATGGAAGAGACCGTATGAAGATAGAAAACTCATGATTTGAGTTGAAATTTGTGGAAGAGCTTCAATTATCAATTATATTTGAGTAGTCACTTTAATCCCAAATTTTTCCTACCCTGTCCAAAGAGCCTCATTGCGTCCAAATAAAGTCCTTTTTTGATTCTTAATATTCACATGTACAAACGTGGTGGAGAAGTGAGACGATTTGCAAGCTTATGGTAGATTTTACTTGATTTATTGTTTTGAGCGTAGACACGACCTATATTTAAACACTTTCGAGCGTGAGTGATACACTTTTACCTTGTGAGGTTCATTACCCCTTGAAAGTACATGGTTATGAATTTTTTGAAGTATTCATTAGAAGTTTGGATGAATTTTTGATACCAATTAGGTGTATATGATCTATAGTTTGTGATACTTAATGTCATGGTTCGTGTTTCTCTAGTTGTTTGCTTAGTTATCTTTATGAATGTCAGTTGAGTAGTTGATGTTACTCGAGGATGAGCAACAGTTCAAGTTTGGGGGATTTGATAAGTGTCGTTTTTCACATATTTTTACATATGTTTATGTATTCATTTGAATATGTTTAGATACGTTTTTATGGTGATTTCTTATGTTATATTGTATAAGTTGCATTTGACGGGTTTGTGCTAAGTTTCATGATTTTGATGAGAAAAAGTGCAAGTTTCAAGTGTAATTGATGATCAAGGAAGGAATCATAGAAAAACGAAGAAGAATATGAGTTGAAATACCAGATCGCGAGGAAGAGTTGCTGGCGCACGGTCTGGTCGTGCCATGCAGCACGACCGTGCGCCAATGTGCAGTGAGTTTTGGAGTCTGGGGCACGGCCGTGCCCCACGGCACTGTCGGTCCCGTGCAATTGGCAGTAACCCTTTGGTAGGGCACGGTCGACCGTGCCGCATAGCACGACTGTGCCCGGTGAACAGGGGTTCGAGGAGTTGGTTTTTCTTAGCGTATTTTCATCTCTTACTTTACTTGAAAGACTCCCAAAGCGATATAAATAATCAAGGTAGAGAGAGAAAGAAGGGGAGGAGATTTTATAGAGAAAAAGACGAGAGTCTGGGAGACATCGAGAGGATTTGAAGAAGAATTCAATAGATCGAAGGATCACGAGATCGTCGTCAATAGAGTTTTTAATCTTTTCTTTCGTTGTTGAATATTAGTAGATATGATATTTCCAATCTTGTCTATGAGTTTGTTTATAATCATGTCTAGCTAATTTTCTAGGGTTTCTAGGGCTTGTTAGTAATCTTATTCGAATCTTGATGGATCTTTAATTTCAATTCAATGTTCATGATCGTTTATCTTATTTGTGTGTTTATGATTTGATTGCTTGTTTGATTATTTGGCCAGTAATTGAACATGTTTTAGTAATTAGATCAAAATTCGGGAGATGAGATTTTATTATGGAAGAATAAACACATGACACAAAAAAAGACTTAGATCGGAAGATTAAGGAATTTATGTGATGGGAAATCAATCCTAGGTACTTTTGGGAGTTGTTATGTTTCAATCAGATTGAGTAGGGATACCTCTGGTGGCATAATAATCAACCGGTTAACTGACTCGGGAGAGCTGTTAATTCGACATATGTGATTGCTCATATAGGATGATTGATTAATGAACTTGAATTGGTTAAAGTGATGTTTTGATGAGAATTAGATGAAAGCATGTCCTAGAACTTGTCTTAGATATCTGTTATTCTTGAGTGAATTTTTACTTGCGTAATTACTTTTTCATTGAGTTAATCTGTAATTGTTGAGATTTAATTTTCCTAGATAAAGTTGAGAACTGAATTTAGGTAGTTATTTAGTTCCTAGATAGCCAGTCTCTGTGGGATCAACCTTGCTCACCACTTCTACACCCTACATCGTACACTTACGGGAGTAGTTAAAAGAAATTAGTGAACAACTACTTGAACTAACCCTCTCGCAACATATAAAAACAAACGAGAACAAAAACAAGCAACCAATAAACATGATACATAAAAACATTCATTTTATTAAGTTCCGTGATTAGGGAGAAAAGCGTATAGAGAGATGCTTATAAGTTCATTTATAAAATATTTTCACGTTAAAACATGTTTGAAAAGGAAGTCGAGCTTGAGCAGGGCCCTACAAAGGGTAGGACCATGCTCTGATACCAAATCTGTCACGCCTCGTTTTGAATGTTTATATTCATAAGGGTTTACATAGGCTTAAATCTTGATCGTAGAGTTTGAAGGGATTGATCAGAGCTAAAAAAACGAGCTTAAAATGGAGATTTTAGAAGCTTAGGGGCACTTTCATAAAATCTGCAAAAATATAAAAGACTTGGGGTCCTTTTGATATATTTTAAAATTTTTGGGGTGAAAACATAATTTTCAGTAGATTTGGGGGTTAAAATATAAAGTTTAGAAACTTTTGGGGGGTTAAAAAGAAATTTCCAAAACTTTGAGGATTAAAACACGATTTTAAAAAGATGGAGGGCCATTTTGTAAAAATCCCAAGAATCTAAGGTTTGTATCTTGGTCCCCGAGCTATTTTGTAAAAAATCCCAAAAATCTAGGGTTTGTATCTTAGTCCCCGAGCTTATCGAATTTGCAGGAATACCCCTCCACTGACATCTCCCCTACCAGCCACGCCCTACCCCGACTCCTCCTCCGGCAGCCGCGGCCGGTGACCAAACGTTACCAGTGAACCTGACATGCACCCATAGATGACTCGCCAGCACACATATGGACACAACCAACCCACAACCAACCCGATGTCGCGAGGACCGACAAAACCATGACACGGCGGCGCACACCCCCCCGACGCCACCCAACATGATACAGCCACACCCAGCGGCACCTCACACAGCATGCACAGGACGTAACAAGAAACAACACAACGCCACCCCGCACGGCGCTCGCACACATGCACACACACGACTCGCCGGCGTAACTCCTACTGTCAATATCATTTTACACTTTGCAATATCATTTATAAATTTTTGCAGTTTACTGTATCATGTACACGAATTTTACAAAATACAATAAATCCTACTGTCACATCATCAAATCTCATCGGAGATTGTTCAAGTGCATCTAAATTTTGCACTTTACTATATGAATTTTAAAATTTTTCATTTCACTGTATAAAGTTCACAAATTTTGCAAGCTATAATATTTTCAACTGCAACGTTGTAAAATCTCATAAAAAACAGCTCACTTACATGATTTTTAGAGTAAATTTGTTTCGAAGATGCCATTTACAATATCTTCATTACCTAATCTATTTATTATTATTATTATTATTATTATTATTATAACTATTATTATTATTATTGTTATTGTTATTATTAGTATTATTATTCAATTCTAAGCCCTAATTTGAGAAGAAGAAAAAAAAATGTATCCCTCTAAAAATTAGATCGATGCACGTGAGTTGTTTTTGATAGTATTTTATGATGTGGTAGTTGGAAATATTATAACTACAAAAACCTTGTACTTTATATAGTGAAATGAGAATTTTAAAGTTCATATAGCAAAGTGTTAAATTGAAATGTATGAAAAGTCTCCGATGAGATTTGATGATGTGGCCACTGAAGTTATTGTATTTTTCAAAATTCATGTAAATGATATGGTAAATTGCAAACATTTATAAATAATATTGTAAAGTGTGAAATAAGATATACTTGGGATGAGTTTTTGGTTTTAACCCAAAAAATTATGACAAGCGCCAATCGCCAATAAAACATTTTTATTTTCTAACCACTATATTGATGAAAATTAAAATTGCATAGAATTCTAAAACCTTTCTTAAAATGAAATTAAAAAATGTCAAGTTATCCTCAAGCCAATATCAGAATAATGTTCTCTTTTCTCCTCTCCACTTTATGTTCTCTACTGACACTCAAAATAGGGATCATTAATCACAATAGAATCGTTAGACGAATATGCAAAAGAGGCACTACGACTGAATATAATTTTTATCCATTGAATCGGATCTCAATCATTTATTTTCGCCATGAATGAATAAGGAAGCAATCAACAAATTAAATAAATATTATTTTTAGACTTTATATTGAGATTTTTTTTTTTTACAAAATTGTATCATCGATAAAAATAGAAAAAAGATGGTAAAGATCGATGGAGTAATGGTAGTTGAAATTGCTAATATATTAATACACTGAAATACTATATAGATTGACCAATTAATTTAAAGTGAAAAGGAATCAATTACTGAACTCCTACTAAGAAGGTGTCAATTCTGTGTTGTATAAATGGGCAAATATTGTGACGCACAAAACCCCTTTAATTGGAAATAGGTCGTTATCCCTTACTTAGAAACTAAAGATATTATAATTATTTTTTAATAAACAGCGGAAGACTAATATGAAGACACTAGAGCAATTTTTTTTTGTTTAAAAACGCAATATATGTACATATGTATGTATATATATATATATATATATATATATATATATATATCCAAATATAGTCAAGTCTAACCCGTGCCTCACCCACATTTTTAGGTAAAATATTCAAACCAAAAACCTACATGAATTAACACAACAAAACAAATATATCACACCAAGATATAAGTCTAGGCTCATTGCTTATCATACTATACATATTTAAACATCATATTGTTCTCAAAAGGAAATATTATTCTTGTACAACAACTCTAAAGGGATAGCGAGAAGTTAGTCCAGCCTACTACACGTCCACGTCATCGTCTGCCGAGCTTGAAAAATATAAAAAAATCATGAGACACCTCCAGAGAGGGATCCTTGTTGGATAATTATACTATCTAATACATTGAAGCAATCAAACTATTAAGCAAGTACTACATGTCCTTAGGGTACGCTCACCATGGACCATACTATAACATAAAGGAATGTGGGAGTCGCTCACCCATTAGATCTTACTTTCATAGAACAGGCACTCTCGCCCTTATGGTCGTCGCCCGGTAGGAAAGTTACTTACCAATTATAACTAGGTGGCTTCGGCCGTAGATTTCATACATAACTTATTAATTCAATTATCAACACATAATGGAGAGTAGAAGTTAGCCATTTGTAAGTTGATTGTGCGAGGATTGCTTCTGGATTCAACGACTGTCTCAAACTACGCTCGACACAATTAACTGTTTAGTTTATTATATCATATAACATACTCATTTGTATTTATATCTAGGTTATCTTAACTTAAAGCATAGTCATTCAATAACGTAAGGCAAATAAATCACTCTAACATACACATACTTAAGGCAAGATTTTATACACATTATTCAAGCATATTATTCATCATACTTTATTCAATACATACTTGATTCATATATGAAATTCTAAAAATTATCATATCATATATAAATAATTTAAGTGAGATTTAGAATATAGAATGCATCATCATACTTATTACATAATTGTTAATCACTTAAACTAGTAATTTTTAAGGATAAAATAACATATAAAGTCGCAACAATTTAAATAATTCATAGATAATTCCTAAAATCACAAAAATATTTATATGGTCATATATTAGTGTCACTTATCATAGTTTGAAAATGTACAATTTTTCACACCGTATATAAATAAATAAAAATAGAATCTTAAACAAGAGTTTCACTTGAATTTCAACTCACAATCAATCTATATTGAAAAATCTACCAAACATTATAGAATTCATGAAAACCTTTGAAATTGGTACAAAACATACATATTATACTGAAGAACAACATGTATAAATATAAAGTATAAATAAGGCGCACACAATTAGTTATAAGTTTTGGAAGTTGGCTGAAAACAAGGCACCATGTATGCTGAAAACAGGTTGTTTTGTAAAACTCATCATAAATGGTACAAGACTCCAAAAATTACATGGTAAATTTTTATATATCCGTAATAGCCCTTTCAAAAACATAGTAAAATATTACATTCAAATTCAAAATCTACAATTCATAAGAAGAGTTCTACTTGAACCTAAAAATAGGGTAAATCTATCACAGAACAGGACCATGTTTGAAAAATCATAATAAATCGAGTTTAACTCCAAATTCTATGAAATTTTACAAAAATGTTCTTCACTTCATATATTTGAATTTAGTAAAAGATTTTGGTCTAAATAAATTTTCAAAACACACAGAAAATTCCAGAACAGAGCTGCAGAAAATGAAACTTCCATTCAAGCAAATATTACATGAAAATTCTCAACCAAATTCCAAACAAATCTCTTGCTCTTCTAATATATGCTACAAGTCATAAATTCTCAGAACTGAGAAAAGGAATTAGAAGATCTTAGCATAATACCTTCAAACTCAAGAGAGATTAAGGTGTGTTTCATTACCCTTTTTTTTTCCTTCTTCCAAGCTTGTATGGCTAAACTCTCTTTTTTTTTTTTTTAAATTGATGCATGAATATCATGACATGTATTAGCATATTACGTAGGTGTTGTCGTGAGTAGTAGTGGGGGTGCCATCAAAGTAGATTAGTCACCATGAACAATATATATATATATATATATATATATATATTCTTGTTTACTAACCCTTTCTTTCTTGTTTTTTTTTCTTTAATCTTATGTATATATTATAAATTAATATGTATATAAATATGTGTGTTTATGATGACAAAAAAAGCTAAAATTAATACTAGACATAGTTTATACAAAAGTATATTTATTAACAAATTTTCATTATAAAGGGAAACAAATTATTTATATGATTTATTTGTGTAAAAGAAGATATTTTGATACACTATGATTTATGAACTCATGTAAATGTAAAATATTTTTATCATATAAAATCATATATATAGAGCACACGTAAATATTTATAAAATAAAGGCATTGTGACACAATGAGTAAGCTTAATATCTAAATCTAATATAATTTTAATCCATTTAAATTATATATTATCTTATCTTTTATTTCCATCCATGCTTGTCGAGTGAGTTGGGATCGAGCTCGACTTTCTCCGTGAGCAATCCTGCAAAAATTCTTAAAATCTCAAATGAAATATATGTCATTAAAATCTTTAAAATCATCAAGCATAACGTAATTCGTAAATCATAACTTTAAATAATATAGGAGCTCACACTTAAATCATTTATAATTGAACACTAAAACAAATTTCGTAAAATATACAAATGTAGGCTTTCTTGAAAATCGGGTGTTACAAATACTTCTTTTATATAATGTAAATGATATATAATGAAAATTGACAATTCAGTTTTCGAACTGACTGACAAGAAAGTGACTAATGTGGAAACTCAATCTAAGGGTAAAAAAGAATCCACAATGGGTTTGGCATAAAACAGAGTTATTGTAGCTCTAAAACTATCCAAACATTACTTGTCTTCTAAATTAAGGATCCGCACTCTACTTTGTGTTGGGTCTAATATGCATCATTGTGAAATGAAAAAATGGGTAAAATGCATGGAACTCCTGAGTTTTGAAAAGTCGGTGTCGGTTCCCTCTCTATTGAAAGAATAACAAGGATACACATGTGATACTATAAGTCTGCACGTTTTTCTCAAAATCATTAAATATAACAAACATACACTGCACGCGCCTGGAGTGCGAAATGTGTTGGTTTTTTTTTGTCACTTTTTAATTATACATTGACTATTCTACCCTTAGTTTTATCCATAAATCGCTAGTCATCTCTTCCATTGTAAAAATTGCACCAAACCCTCTTTTCACAAAATTTATGATTTAATAATCTTTTTTTTTCTATTTTTGGAATTTTATTTTACTATTATTTGTAAAATTTTAGTTAATACTTTTTTATTATTCTACTATCTTTTTTTTTCTGTTTATATATTGTGTATATATGTATATTTATTTTTGTTATTTTATTTATTTTTACTATTTATTATTTACTATTTATTATTTATTATATATTCATGAAATTAGAATAATGAACTCTCTAAAATGAAAAAAATGTTATTTACAATTAAAGATATCCCATCATACTTTTTAAGGCCAGATTTTATTTTCAATTTTTTTATTTAACCATTTTAATTAAAAAGTGTCAACACTGACATAATAACATTTTAAAAGTTTCATTATTTTGTTTTTACCGAAACAATGCAAAAAATAGTTTTCAAAATAAGATAATAACATTTAAGACACTTTGATAATATTTTATAATATATAAAAAATACATATATGAATAGGAACATTTAAATAGATTAATACAAAAATCTTCATAAATAAATTGAAAATGGAAAAGTGACGGACGAAAAGAATCAGCATCCCACAAAATGGATTTTGTTTTAATCCTCTAACTTTATCATCATTGTTTTTTAATAATATTTTGGTGGATGTCCAAAAGTTACTTTACTTTGGAAATTCGTATTGCTTAATAAGTTAAATTGTTCAATTTTTAATAAATTTGAAACTATTTAAATTTGATAAAATGAATTTTAAAGGATTCAAGTGTTAGTGAAGAAGAGAGAAAAAAAAAAAACAAAAGAAGAACTCACTTCTTCCTTCGCTATCTACAATGGAGGAGCGCTTTACCTTTTTTTTTTTTTTAAATTTTAGAAGAGTTCTGTTTTTTAATTATATTTTAAGGGTATAATGGAAAATTTAAGATAAAATGTAAAGCCGTTAGATCCAATTCAAAAAAGGGAGCGTATGTCAAATTGTTGATATCACACGTATTATTCTTATCATTCTCTTAACAGAGAGGAGACCGACGCCGACTTTTCAAAACCTAAAGGGGTTCTATGCATTTTACCCAATAAAAAATAGATACACATAATATAATTTATTTTATAATATAAAAATAATATGAAAATCTACGGAATACTTATACTGATTCCAACATTATATTATAGACATATTTTAAAATGGAGATGAGATGAGATCAATTATACATATATATTTTTGATAATATATGTAGATTAATTAGATTTTTTTAATCAATTATATTTAATGGAGAGTTGCATTTTTGTGCACCTGATGTACATATACATGTGAGTTGGGTTCGGGTTGACCCAGTTACATGCACTTTTTTTTTCTTTTTTGTCCTGACCTTTTTATTATGTTAATCATACATTTATGTTATATTAGTCATACATTTATATTATATTAGTCGTACTTTTATGTCTAAATATCATACATTTATTTAATACTTTTCACTCTAAAAAAAACCTTAATTTCGCCACAATTTGTACATGTTTACCTTTATGTGATATTACTCATACATTTATGTGATATTACTTATACCTTTATATCAATAGAGTCATACATTTATGTAATATATAAAGGTACAACTAAAATAACTAAAAGGTATAACTAACATAACTAAAAGGTATGACTAACATAATTATAAGGTATGAAAGGTTAATATGTCCGTTTAATAAAATGTTAAGGTACAACTAACATTATTAAAAGTATGATTAACATAACTAAAAAGTATGACTAACACTACTAAAAGATATAACTTACATAACATAAATGTATGTCCCCTCGGAACATGTTTGGGCAAATTTGTGCGCAATCTGGTGGTGCATGCGGGCGCGTGACTGCACATGGCGGACCAGATCGACTCGAGCGCATGGACCCTAGATCTGTGCATCAGGTGCACAAAATTGTTTGTGTTTAATGGAACGTATAAAATGTCTTTTAATGAAGATATGATGATAAAATGACTTTTTCTATTTAAGAAAAAAGTGATAACAATTTTCTGAAAAGAAAAAAGTTATAATATATATAACTGCTTAAAATATAAAAAATGTACTAGTGTAAACAAACAAGACTGTTACTCTACCAACGTGGACACATATTAATGTTTGATTTGTTGATGTGTTATACAAAAATTTAAAAAATATTCTTAATTGTGCATGTTTTTTATTATGTGTGATCTTGTTTAACTTACAGATTTTGTTAGTACTTGGTCCTATTTTTTCTTAATATGATTTTTTAAAACTGAGTTTTGCTATGTTGGGGTTTAACGAGACCAACACATAATTACTGCTTATTCTTCCATTTGATGTAGAAATATTTACCTTTTCCTTTTATATACCATCTATATTTATTTAAAATAATGAAGTTAAAAGTATTATCTATATATATATATATATATATATATATATATATATATATATATATATATATATCTATATATATATATAATAACAATTACCTCCTAAAAATAGAAATGACAAAAGTTTTCCCGCCCATTTCCCCTTACTAATATTAGAAATATTATTAAGTATTGTTTTTTTTTGTGTGTATATATATATGGTATATAATACTCTTTTATAATGGACAAAATCTTCAAATAAAAAATTTAACAAATTTTTCATTTTATAAACTTAGTAAGATTTATATTGACTTTTTTTTTCCTACAAGAAAACTAATTTAACACATCTAATGTGTTATAAATTTATACTCATTTTGATTTGAACATATGATATTTTATTAGTCAATTCATTATATTGTTTCATGAAACTGCAAAATTTCGATCCTACGTAATTATTATTAATCTCATTTCTTAATAATAGAAAAATCATTTTTTTTATATTGTCTCATTTATCTTGATTTTTTTTCTAAAAAAAAAAACTTTACATATCTTATGTGTTATAGATTTAGTATCGTGAATATTGATTTGTTTTTAACATATGATATTTTATTAGTCAATTCATTATTGACATAGATATTGGATTAATCAATTCATTATATTTTTTTCATGAAATTGCACAATTTGATCTTACATAATTAATATTAATCTCAAATTATGTAAGTTTTTGCCTTTATGTATATTAGTAACCTCTTAAAAATATATCATTAAAATATATTATATATATTAGAATATCTTGATATAAATTAATAATAGATTGTAATATCATCCGATTGCATAGTCAATCAATACTATATATAAATATAATTTATAACCAAATTATGATTTGTTTAAATATGGACCTAAAATCAATTTAGATTAAAAGAATATTATAGTGAAGAATATTATATATGGCATAAATATCAATTCGTTTTTTAAAATATATTTCATGATTCCTAAAATTGCAAAGATTATTGACAATATTAGTTTTTTCACATATTATAAATAGGTATCATTTTAGGAATCTTCAATACTTACTCATCCAAAACTCACGTATAGTAGCAAATGATTTTGAAAAATTATCATGGCTCCCGTATTCAATGTGGTTAATGACATCAATCCCTCAAAGACATTATGGGCTTTGAAACTTCGTTTGGTGAAAGCTTATGATATACCTGCTTATGGAAATAATAGAGTTGTATACAGTTATGAGTGTGTTTTCAAGGACAAAGAGGTAATGCGCAAAACTTTATTTGATTATATATCTTGATGTATGATCTATTTTCTATTATATTTAAAGATTTTGTTATAATGTTTTTTTTCAGGGTTCTACGATATATGGTTTAGTTCGTAAACCATACTTGAATCGTCACAAACCTCTACTGAATGAGGGAGATTTATATATAATCTCTGATTTCATTGTCTCATTTATTTTGATTTTTTTTCTAACAAAAAATAACTTTACATATCTTATGTGTTATAGATTTAGTCCCGTGAACATTAATTTTTTTTTAACATATGATATTTTATTAGTCAATTCATTATTGCCATAAATATTGTATTAATCAATTCATTATATTTTTTCATGAAATTGCAAAATTTGATCTTACATAATTAATATTAATCTCAAATTATGTAAGTTTTTGTTTTTATGCATATTAATAACCCTTAAAATATATCATTAAAATATATTATATATATTAGAATATCTTGATATAAATTAATAATAGATTGTAATATCATCCGGTTGCATCGTCAATCAATACTATATATAAATATAATTTATAACCATATTATCATTTTTTTATTCTAATCAATTTGATAGACGACATTTCAATGTACCGAAATTTGATATATCATATAATAAGGATTTTGTTATATTATTGCATCATTAAATTACACAATTTTTGATATGTTATTGAAATGATCTAAATAAGTAAATGAGTAATTATTATGTTGCTAAGATACTAAAATTTGTGGATATATACACCCACACTATATATATATATATATAATTTTTTGATAAAATATGTATCTAAATCTAAAAATCATGTTTACTTTATATTTGAATAATTTTTTTATTATTGTTTGTATTTACTTTATATTTTAAAATCATTTTTTTTAATTTATTCAATGAAAAAACAAAACATATCATTAGTGGTTTTCACAATTTAATGTTACCACCTTATAATTTATATATTTAGGACATTTTTAAAAATCAGAATAATTTCTATAATTTCATAATAATATGTAATTTTCCTAATCTAATCATCACATTTATCAAATTTATGAATTTAGTAAAACCTTTTTTAATCTATATAATATTTTATCAAAATTTTAATACATTATTTTATTTATTTTTTATTTTTAAAATCATATATTATTTTATTCAAGAAAACTACAAACAACGAGATATATTATAAAAATAGCATTACTATAGGTAGTTTTTTCAATCTAATATTCATATATAACTATAAATTTAGGAAATATTTTATAACCAGGACACCTTTTTTAAAATTGCCTAATTGTAGGGAGTTTCCTAAATTTAATCTTATTATTTTTAATATTTAAAAATTTATGAAATCGTTTTTGTTTTATGTAGCATTTGTCATTTTTTATATTATTATTGTTTTATATAAATCTGAAAAATGAATAATGTTGAAATCAAAAACTTTATGGACACATTTTTATATTATTATTTCCTAAGTATTAACATAAATATTACATAAAACCAATTTTTTCTGTAACTTTGTTTTAAAAACATTTTGTAAAAGAGAAATTATGATTTAAGTCATTTGATTTTTTTTTAATAGTATGTTAAATTTAGAAATTTACTTTTGGAATATAAGACATTATCACAATTTTACACTCATTATGAAAATGATTGAATATTTTTTTCTAGATTAACTATGATAAATACAATTATTGAAGTGTTAGACAACATATGATAAATATATGAAATATTTAAAATTCATAAATTATATGATATTAGATTAAAAGAAATGGCTTTGAAAAACTATATTATTTTTCATGATCAACAATTTTATATCAAAAAACTACAACAATTGAAATTTATATGTCCATACATCACATGAGTATCAATGAGATAAAAATATTCTTAAGAACTTGATTTTTTTTGTCAATATCAAAATATTTGAATTTTATGACCATGCATGGGTAACAAATTAAATTGAAAGTAATCTCAAGAAATTTATTATTTTTCGTATTCAACATATTCATATCAAAATATTAAAATAGTACTCCATCCGTTTCAAAATAAGTATCGTTTAGAGTTTAAATTTTGTTTCAAATTATGTGTCAATTTAGTCTTTTATGCAATTTTATTCCCAAATGATCACTATTAATATTCATTAGCTAAAATATAGATAGTGATTTAATGTGATACTTTTTATGGAATTAATTTGATTCTCTTTACAATTTTGAATCCTAAATTCCTTGATTAGATAAGGATATATTTGTCCAATTTTTATGTTCCTTAATCTATGACAAAAACTTCAAATCGACATTTATTTTAATATGGAGGGAGTAAAATTTATATCCTCGTGCATTGCACGGGACATATACTAGTATATATAATAACAATTACCCACAAAAATAGTAATGCCAAAAGTTTTCCCGCCCATTTACACTTTCTAATATTAGAAATTTTATTAAGTATTAAATATTTAATTTTTTGTGATATTAATTGAATTTATGGTAATTTTCAAAAATATTGATTTTGTATAATAAATATATATGGTATACAATCAAATCATTATATATATGGATGAAATATATATATATATATATATATATATATATTAGCATGTTAAAAAAAATCTCATCTAATCCGAAAATATAATATGTATTAAGAATAATTAATCTCTCAATTTAATTCGGTATCTAGAAATAAATATTCAATAGTATATACTTCCTCCAAAAATTCGAAAGTTCTTTGTAAACAACTTCTAATATATTATATATCTATATATATATATGAATCAATTTTGTATGGATCAATTTGAGCAACAACAAAAAAACGTATTTGATATGTTAAATATTTGGTAATTTCAATTTCATAAAATTAATTAATTCACGATGAAACATTTTTTTGTATATTTATATTTACAAAAGTAATGAAATTGCATTGTTTTGATAATGAGAAAATAAAAAAGGAAGAAAGTTATGGTTCAAGCTAAATATTCTCTCTCTTTTGTTTCTTAAATTAAATTACGTTGGAATATGGAAAGTGTTCCATGAAAACTATTGATTTGAATTTATATGAAGAAAAATTCTTCAAATTCGATTTTCTTACTACAAATCAAGAGATTTCTTACCTTAATGAATCGAAGATTTAAGTACAATTTAGCGATCAGAATCCAAATATTTTATTTCCTTGACAAATGAGAGTTAAAGACAATTATTTATCATAATAGTATGTCAACAAATATATTCGATTTAGTGTAAATTTTATAACTTTAGAATAAATTTATTTGTTTATTCGGTTTTGTCAAATCCTGGCATCTATGGATTACACTAAACCAAATTACACCTCAATAAACTTACCCTAATTAAATTTATTCGTCATTTTTTTTTCCATTTCAATATATTAACTAAGTTTGATTGGTTGCTCAATAAAGCTGAGATATTTGAATTTATTTTGGAATAATTGATTAAAAGAATATTATAGTGAATAATATTATATATGGCATAAATATCAATTCGTTTTTTAAAATATATTTCATGGTTCCTAAAATTGCAAAGATCATTGACAAGATTAGTTTTTTCATATATTATAAATAGGTATTATTTTAGGATCTTCAATACGTACTCATCCAAAACTCACGTACAGTAGCAAAAGATTTTGAAAAATTATCATGGCTCCCATATTCAAAGTGGTTAATGACATCAATCCCTCGAAAACATTATGGGCTTTGAAACTTCGTTTGGTGAGAGGTTTGATATACCTGCTTATGGAAATAATGGAGTTGTATATAGTTATGAGTGTGTTTTCAAGGACAAATAGGTAATGCACAAAACTTTTTATTTGATTATATATCTTGATGTATGATTTATTTTCTATTATATTTAAAAATTTTGTTATAATGTTTTTTTCAGGGTTCTACGATACATGGTTCATTTCGTAAATCATACTTGGATCGTTACAAACCTCTACTGAATGAGGGAGATTTATATATAATCTCTGATTTCATTGTTGCTGAAAACTCTTTGAAATATCGCACAACGGATTTCAAGTACAAATTTAACTTTTATGGAAAAAACTGTTGTGAAAAGGATAACTGATCCGAAATTTCCAAATACCATTTTTTCTTTCAGAGGATTTCAAGATATATTGTCAGAAATATATACTGATGAATATAGACTCTATGGTGATACACATTTAACAAACAAATAATTTATTCATTTTGTTATTCGTATTTTCCACACTAATCTAACATGTATTGTAATTTATTTTCTTAGATGTGATTGGATGGATAGCAGGAATGGATGCACCGATAATAAAGGATTTGACCAACGGTCCCAAGAAGATGATTAAAATTGTTTTGGAAGATATAGAGAATGTACATATTTGAACGGTTTTTTAAATTATGATGATTTTTTTTCTCATTGAATTATTTATTAAATTGTGAATTTCTTGATATAGGAAACATATAAATACATATTATTTCATAATTTATAAATTATAAATTATTAATTTTATTTTATTAAACATGATTTATATATATATATATATGGTAATAATATCATTTATAATATTGACAAAATTTTGGAAATTATTATCTATATATGGTATATGAATGTTAATATGATCTCATCTAATAACTTTTTTAATTGTTGATATAATCAAAGATTAAATATATGTTTGTTGAATAAATTAAAATAACATAATAATCGGATTTCAAGAACTATAGATCATCAAAATATATATTTTTTTTTATCTCTAATGTTGTACCCCACATACACATATACCACCTCAATAAATATATTATTGCATTGATTGGGGGCGGACCAAGAAGTGAGTTATTAATCAAGTCAACCAACATATATAAAACAACGTAAATTAACTATTTTTATTTACTATATTCGAAATATGTATTGTAAAATTATTATAAACATCACACAATTTTATTTGAAAAATATATTGTATACAATACTCCAATTTTTATATATCTTCTATGTAACAATGTTAAGAATATAACATAATATTTATATAATTTTATTTTATTATACTATATTAATTCTTATTAAAAATCATAAAGATTTGTAATATATCTTGAATATAATAAAAAAATATACATATGATATATTGTTGCACACAATAACATTTAGAAAGTATAAAATTTATGAATTCATATACTTTCTATTAAAAAGTACAAATTAAGTATAAAAATGATTAAAAAAAACACATCATTTATACTTATACTTATAAAAAATAATAAAAAATATGTTCTATTTCATAATGCTAAATTATATAAATATATCTTCATTATTAATTATGAAGAATAGATAGCCGATGCTATTTATAAGAGTGATAATACGTAGATGAAGAATTTTTACATATATATTTTAAATACTTTGAATTTTTTATTATGAAATTTCATTGTCATCTATATAAAAACCAACTAACTCATTTCTACCTTTTAAAGTAGAAATACAAATATTTATTATTTTATAAATTTATAAATTGTAAATATTTAGTTTTTCATAATTTATGTATCTTCATGTTATGAAAATCATTTTGAATATATACGAAAATTGAGAAAAAAAATATGATCGTATTTGATATGTTATAAAGTTAGTATGATTTGTGTATATATGGTAATAATATCATGCCATGAAAAGTTGTAAATAAAAATTTGTACCTTAATCTAAATCATTTTATATATCCACGAAAAAATTAGCAAAAAAATTTATCATTTTTTTTGTTGTAAGAATAAATAATGTTTCCTCCTTGATTAAAAAGTAAATAAAAATCTGAAATTTTACTATCATGGTAGCATGAAGTTCACAAAATAATGATAAAATATATTTAGTTTATGTTGTAATATAGTTTCATGATTTTAGATTTATCAAATTTTGAAATGTTTACCATCCAATATGATTTTTTTAATAGATAATTTTTTATTTTAAGACATTTGAAAAAAATAATTATACAAATTTTTTGATGGTATGTTACATTTAGAAATTTTATTTTGGGGTAATATACACTAATATCAATATTTTAAGCTCATTATGACTAAGTTATTGAATATATATTTGCACAAGTATTTTCTAGGCCAATTGTGACAAAAACAAGTACTAAAATAGTTAAACAACATATGATGAAAATAATAAATATTTAAATGAATTACATGAGTAGTAGATTAGATTGAAATAACTTTGAAAAAATATATAATTTTTCATGATCATCATTTTTATATTAAAAAATTACAAACACATGAAATTTATTCACTACATCACACGAATACCAAATGAGGTTGGAATATTATCAAGACTTGATTATAATGCTCAATAATATCACTATTTTATACTCATTATGAATAAATTATTGAACATAAATTTGCATAAGTTTGTTTCAGGCCAATAGTGACGACAACGTATGATGAAAATAAAAAAATTTAAATTCGTAAATTATATGGGTAGTAGATTAAATTGAAAACACTTTGAAGAATTATATTGTTTTTCATGAACAACATTTTTATATCAAAAAATTACCAACACTTCAAATTTATTTATTCATACATTACACGGACACGGGTATACCAAATGAAATTGAAATATTATGAGAACTTAATTTTTTTTTAAATTAAAATTTTCACATCAAATTCGAAATATTTGGATTTTATGGTCGGGAGTCACATAAGTAACAAATCAGACTGAAATTCTCCAATTTATTTTTATTTTTTGTATTCAACATTTTCATAATAAAATATATAAATAGTGAAATTTATATGTCCGTGCATCGCACGGGACTTATACTAGTTTTAAAAATAAAAAAGCTCATGTAAGATGATCTTATGGATAATTATTGTAAGTTGGAATCTCATCATCCGCAAACAATATATAAATTATGGCAAAAAATTCTATGCACCAGTTGCACCGTGCAATCCGCACCTTTATGTTATAAATGTAGTACATTTATGTTATAAATGTAACACCTTTATGCATGTTCATTTTAAAAGGTACAAATATTTGTATATAAAGGTACTACATTTATAATATAAAGGTCTTCCGTGTAACTTTGTGCACCAGTTGCACGAAAGTGTTACTCATAAATTATAGTATTTGAATGATAGATGATAGAAATTTGGATTGACTCGTCTCGTACAATTCAATAAATTATTCGTAATACCGTTTTATAAAAGATTTAGTCTTTTAAAAAAGGTAGAAAGATGAGGGCATGCACGGGAAAACGAATCAAAGATGAATAATTGATGGAATAATTGTGGAAGCGCATAGATCGGAGCGTTACCCACTTTCATTGGATATCAAAGGTCAAAAAAAGGGACTGCGACTGAATATTGTGGGACCCAACATAAAAGATTAATTTGCCTCATAAAGGGTGACATTAATCTCCTCCCGGCCCCATCTACTATATAATCATACTCCAATTTATTTCTATTTTTTTCATAATCTTTCATATCTTATTCCTATTATACTAATTTACAACTTTGTTACATTAACTAACTACTTTGTTACATTAATTTTGAAATGAAAATTAAATAATACTCACTCCAATTTCAATAAGTGTAGTTTCCGAGTTTTTTTTTCATGGATTATTAAATAAAATTAAAATTAGATAAATATATTATTAACTAATTAAGGAATTCATGATTCAAATTTTGCAAGAAAATTTCATAAAAAGAATCCTATTAAATTTTAATAAATTTAGCTAAGAAATATTAATATAAATAATTTGAGAATAAATTGTATAAAAATCTAAAACAACACTTAATTAACAACATAATTTGACTTCGAAAACAACACTGAATTGAGATTAAGAAAATATAAAATATTTTGATATTTAGGAACAGAACCATCCTTTTTCTGATTTTGAATGTATATAATTAATTGAATAATAAATATATGACTTATAAATAACAAATGAAGTGATTGTAGATTATATTATAAGCTAACCATATGTGCTCAAATCCTATATAGCAACATAAATTTGACTTCTTTACAGACTAATACGTGCAATAATATCAACTTAGAAATGCTGGATTATTATCATTAATTAGTGAGATGCAAGCTTCAAGTTAATTATTAAATAAAAATACCTCTCTTCAAAAAAAGAAAGAATATTTGAAGTTTTCTTAAAAAAGAAAAAGAAAAAAAGATTATTCATATTACTAGGCCACGTCAGCTACACCAGCAATCCTAACCCTATTACCTATTATTGTATGAAAAAACCCCTTTTTGGCTGATTTCTTGATTTTCTTTAAACTAGCTTTCCGTCAGGAAATCGTGAAAAATAATAAAGTAAAACGGTCATATATCTTAATTAATAAATTTAAAGTCGGTAGTATCGTATTTACACTACCCAAACGCATATAGAAATATATTAATAATATCAATAATGACGCACATTGTTAGGTTAAAAAAATAATTATAAATAGAAAAAAGCTGA
This sequence comes from Scutellaria galericulata, assembly GCA_946896805.1. NCBI lineage: Eukaryota > Viridiplantae > Streptophyta > Magnoliopsida > Lamiales > Lamiaceae > Scutellaria > Scutellaria galericulata. The sequence goes on from OX335794.1 coordinate 8,418,839, forward strand.
AACTATTCTATTTGCACAAAATTGTTTTACACTTACATTCATGCACTCGGACTTGACACGCTCTGAAGCACCGCTGCACGTCTTGGTATCCACACACAAACTCACTCTTAAGTGTCATACATTTATGTTATGTTAGTTATATTTTTATTTAGTGCTAGTCATACATTATGTTAGTCATATCTTAGTAATGTTAGTTGTATCTTAACATTTTAGATAAATATATAATATTGTACATAAAGGCCAAGACAAAAAAAAAAAAAAAAACCACGGATTTAAGATCCATCCCAATTCAACCCGAGTGCATGGATCTAAAATTCATACACCAGTTGCATAAAAGACTTACTCTTTTATTTTAGCCAAAAAAAATATTCTTTTTAACCATTATATTTTTAATGAAGTTAATCATTTACCATCATATACTTCAATTCGAACCAGTATATTACATTCATACCAATATAGTTTGTACCATTATATTACATATCGTATCATCATTAATGTAGTATGTATCATTATATTACATATTTGTATCAATTTTAATGTAACTTGTACCACCATATTGTACCACCTTGTTAACATTAATGTAGTGTGTATTGTCCACCATATTTAAACATGTACTACTATATACTTCAATTCGTATCATTATATACTTAAGTCTGTATAGCACCAAATATTATGGTATAGTTGGGAAAAAATATTTTTCTTGACTAAAAAAGAATTAAATTTATTAATTAAAACAAATGTTTTAACAAAAATAGTACCTGAGAACATAAAAAAACACACATATATATATATATATATGTATATATATGTGTGTGTGTGAGAAGGGCTGGTGTCTTTCAAATGCATGGATCCTATGATCCGTACCCCAATCCACTCACCCACCTACCAAACTTTTATTTTATCATTTTTTTTTCAATTCCCTAAACCCCAGTTCTCTTCTCCTTTCCTTCTTCACGTTGTTGCACCTTCTTCTTCTTCTTTACTCTCTTCTTGAAAAAGTGCCCTATTTTTTTTCTACCTTCTTCTCACCCTTCAACTAATGATTTCATGTTTGTGATTTCTTTTTCAAATCAAGATTTTATGATTGTGGTTTCTTCTTCTTCCTCTTCCTTTAGTTTTTCATTTTCGTTGATTATTTGTTTCATTTGGGGTTATTGATTATTTTGGATGCCATGTCATTCATCTTCAACTCTTTCTTCGATTTTATAAAATTATTTGTAGAAATTTTAAGGATGAAAATAATAAAAATTCCGCATTTGAAATTTTAAAATTTTAAATTTACACTCTATAATACACTAATACTTTTTGAGTTTATGAGTAATACAATTAACTTATACGAGTAATACCTTAAATTTTAATAAAACAACTAATACCTTTAGATATATAATAAGATAAGTAATACATTTCAACAAAAAAAAGTAATACTTTTATATAAACTATGTAATACCTTTAAAATATCAAATAAATAATACATTTACTTATAACGAGTAATATATTTGGATAAATAGCAAAATATATTTCATGTATAAGTAATACCTTTTGATAAAACAAACAATATTTTTCAAGTAAACACGTAAAATGTAAACAAATATATTTTAGTTATAAAAGTAATACCTTATGAGTATGCAACTAATACCTTATGAGTATATACAACTACTACATGTCACTGAACAAGTAAAATGTAAACATATTTTTCAGTTATACAAGTAATACCTTATGAGTATAAAACTAATATCTTGTGAGTATGCAATTAATACATTCGCTGATGGATTTATGCAGATGCTAGTGGGCGTGGGCGCATAATAACAATGTTGTGACCGCACGTGGGGCACATGAACGCATTGTATAAAATATTGTGTGTGTATATAAATGAAACCATATGCACCCATATATCAGACTCAAATTTGTTAAAATCACTATAAGGAAAAAGATTTTTTGGCTATATTTGTTCTGGATGGGAAAAATTCAAATATGGTCATACAGGAAAGGCCATGGGCCGATTTTCACCGTTAGTATCAAAAAGGCCAAACAATAATCAAGATTAACCCTCTTCGTTAGTTTAGTTGACAGAATTCGTAAGATCCCACTTTTGGTTGGAAAAACCTGGTTTCACAATTGTTTTCCTGTTTTTTTAATTCAACCCTATACCATATTTAACAGTCGTGACAACAGCCTCAGAAAGTAATTTTCCACCATACAGAATCAAACCTATAACATAGAAAAATTAAGATAGCCAAAATTGAACGGAAAGAGATCTCTTACTCTAGCCACTCATATGTTTCATCGACAAAACATTGTGACTTTGGCAAGTTATCCAAGGTTCGAGTCTTCGGACAACCTAGTAGTGAAGGATATCCATTCAAAACTAACCAAACTATTTGACTGGGAAAAGATGCAATTTCTTTGAATGGATTGATAAACCAACTAAACTCACCATGCCTACAACTAATCTGGAGCACAAGTTTACATAACTCAAAAGAGATTTTTCACAACTAAAAGGTGAAACAATATAATGTAAAGATACAAGAATTGGCCAAATTCATGCACTTAATCAACAAGTAGAAAAAGGAATCGTAAAATCAAACTAGCATTAGAATCGAAATAAAGGGTTCATAAATCACACATAGGGTTCGAATAAAACCCTAGAGAGGAAAGATTCTAGCTACTCATTGTCATAAAAATAAAGAAGTTCATAAAGAAACGAAGAAAAATAAAATCTTGGATTGATGCCGATTTTTGCTTCTTCGCTCGATCGTCTTCTTTTTCTCGTCTTGCTTATGCTTGGGTTCAAAGATTGTGTTTCTCTAGGTCTTTTATATGGTTTTGATAGACACCAAAAGGAAAGGGATTCCTCAATTCGTTGGAAGCATGAAAATCACATTTTTCTAACAAACTGCGCAATGGGTACCGCGGTACCGAGACAACGTGTTGAACTTCCTGGAGTCGGGTACCGCGGTATCGAGATATGGGTACCGCGATACTGAGGTGCAGAACTTCGAGCTTTGGAACTTCACTTCGGGTACCGCAGTACTCAATATGGATACCGCGGTACTGACCCTATTTCTTCCGTTTTTCGCCCGCTTTGTCTCATTTACGCCGTTTTCACCTCTTGTACCTATATCAACAAATATCTCGTAGTTATGATTCATTTAAGACCAAGATAGCATGATAACCGCCCTTACGACCATGAATATTAAGTGTATTTCACACACTTAATAGTAAATGCATGCACACAACAATGGACAATGACCTATAGAATGCAACGAAAACAAATGAGACAAGAAAATAGAAAATGTGACCTACAAAGAAACTTAATCTATTACAAAGATGCAGCAGTCGCAAGTCGAGTTGAGGAAAGACCCTTTTTTTCTTAAGACGAGATACACCCAGGGTAATGCTTACTGGATCGTGTGTATCTTCTCCTAAAGATAAAATGACTTTGTCTCTTGAGAAGTAGAATCACAATCTCGAGAGCTCCGACAAACTTTAGGTGTTTGAGAACTAAGCTTGATGTAAATGAGAAAGTTATGCAAGGTTTTGAATTTTTTGTATGCAAAAAATGATGCATGAGACCTTATATATAGATCTCCAACTTGGGGGTTACACCTGATAATTGGTTGGAATTTAATGACCCAATAATGTGTTACTTAACTCATAGTAACAACTTATTCAAAAAGCCAATGGTCAACTTGTGCAAGATTGCACTATTGCATCCTCTAAGTTGCTTAATGTAACTGTGCAGCTTACTCTCTAGGATACTATGCATCTTACTCCTTAGGGGACTCAGCTTACTTGCTAGGTTACTACACAACTTACATGTTGCATCCTAGGATACTCCGTTAAGATACTATCCTAAGTTACTTGTTGAATCCTAAGGATACTCCGCTAGGATACTCTCCTAGCTTACTTACTGCATCCTAGCAAGGTTACTCCTCTGCAACCTACACCCAAACCCGCTTCAGAAAGATAAAGTGGGTTGGATAAAAATCGAGCCTCGTATGCCTAAGTCCAGCCCATAGTCCAATTGCTAAGGACCAAGAAAGAGGTCCGGTTCAGGCCGAGCCGGGCCTTGCACACGCATGTGTGTTACACAAACATACCACTCCAAGAGTCTATTAATTACTAAGTCTTTTCTCATGACTTTATTTATACTTGTATTTTCAAGGTCCATCTTCATATGTGAGATACTTGTATTTATTTATACTTGTATTTTCAAGCTTTTATCCCACACTCAAGACCTTCAAATTTCCATTTCAAGTGGCAATCTTTAATGATTAATTTCTCACTCATCAAAAATTGGTTGAGTGATTTAACATGCCTTGATTATCTACTCCAAACACAGATTCATCTTTTGGTATCTGATCCTTAAAAGAATTGACTCTTAGCCACTTAACTCCTGGTCGAAGTGGTGTCACCCATCACTTTTTATCAACCAATTTCCAACAAGTGTGTTAGTGTTTGATGGAGAACCATAAGTTGAAGTGATTTGGACAGGTCCAGTGCTTTCTACCATTAAAAAAATCTATAATGATTAAGGAAAGAGAAGATATCAATCATGTGGTTTTAATAATAATATAAGATGAAAGAGAAAATCTTGACCACATAAAAAATATTTAGTGGAAGAGAGATGACCACTTGGAAAGATTAAAATATATCCATAAATAAAATCAATAAATAATTTGATAAAATAAATTATATAAAAACCTAGTTAAAGAAGAACGTATGTCATAATCAAACTCTTTCAATATTTTGGATATTATCAAAAACAACATAACAAATCAATATTTTCGTTCAGAAGCAATATACTGTGATTAATATGATTTTTGAATTTGTAAAATATGCATAGTTAAAAAATATTGAAAGTTCTTCCCAGAGATGTTGTAACATCTTGTCACACCCTGTCCAACATCTTAACCTGTGTAGAAAAACAGTAACCATAAATGACAACATATACAAGTACTAACAAATTCTAGAATGCATCACCAAGGAATACAATTGTAAATAATAAAGTGAATTAAGGACTCAAAAAATAAATATAATCACTTAATTAGAGACAATTTTTGCTTAAAAATGTCTTAATTTTATGACAAATATTGATAATAGTCTCCTCACATTAACAATATTAATCATTAAAGCATTGCTAAATTAATGATGCATTCTTCAAACAATTACGAATGGAGTTGGTGTCATGAGTTTTATTATTAATAAAATTAGTGACGTATACAAATAACACATTGTAACTTTACTGATTCATTCAAATAAAATGTCATTAAAATTGTGACACATTAAAAAATGCTACTAAAGATTGTGATATATTTAAAAAGGTGTTAATAAAGTTAGTGATGCATTAATAAATAACGTTCATAAATCCAATGACATTTAAAAAAACCACTAGTAAAGCATTATTTAGGGTACAGTAAATTTTAAAAAATCATGACATAATTTAATGTCACTATTTTAATTACATGACATATACGAAGAAAGCGTCATGATTTTGTGAAGACAAATTTAAGGATGCAATTGATTTTATTTTCAAAACATCAGTATTGTACTAGTGACACAAAAAAATATCACCAAGTTAAATTTTTTTATGTCGTTAAAAGTTATTATTATTATAATGAATATATGATATTCAAGAGATTTTTCAAATTAAAAATACTTGCTCTCTAATCAACCAAATCTATATCAAATCTGATTAATTAGATTAGAAGGAGTAGTTGGTGTTAATATTTCCAAAGATGGGAGGTCCATGCAGATGTTGGGCTACAAACCCATTTCATCCTGTGTCCTCAAATTTTAACCGATGAGGGAGATAAATTTGCATCTCCAAAGTTGGGCTGCAAGTCTTTTTCATTCTAAAATCCTTGAGATTTGCACAATGAAGTAGACTTATAACACCCTGGATTAATCCCTAGTTAGTAACTAATTACGAGATTTTTTTTTTATTATGTATAGATCATAAAAAATAAGTGTCTTCAAATTTATTTCTACATAGAGGTGGACAATTGGTTTTATTTCTCTTTTATTATAACCAAATTAGTTGAAGATGGTGTATTTAATTACTTTAGCCCAAGAATTATTTTCTTGCCAACCCATTAATTTAGTCCATTAAGAAATATGAGATGCAGAACCATCTGTATGAAATGGCTTAGTCATCACCCTTACCTACGCTATGTGACACCTTAGTCTTCTCTCCCCTGGCCTTGTGACACCTCACCTATGTTATGCTACTCTCTTTTTCAAATTAATTAAGAAGTCACATTAGTGTAAGGAAAAATAATTTGGAAGAAAGGAAAGGAACGTGAGCAACATTTCTCTCTCTTTATCTCCTTCACCCAAAATCACCGTCCAACCACCTACCACCCACCGTCGGCACGGCACCGGCCGATGTTGCTCCGAAAAGGTAACCGGTTCATCTCGTAGGGCTTACCGATCCTGTCGTGGGTATGGGCTCGGTTCTTCGGACTGCCGCCGCCATCGCAACGTATGGACAGCGAGAGACGCGATCCATTTCCTTCTCCCCTTTCTTTCTTTCGGGTGTCGTCTCTTATCTCCGCTGCTATCTCGTCGTCGTGCCTCGAAGTCGAGAGCTTCACCTTGGTTGGGCCAGCACGGTGGTCGCATCGACGGATCTATGTTTGGGCGCCGCCGTGTATGGCGGCACCGTGTTCTATGTGTGTATGTGTGGATGTGTCATGAATATGATACATATAGCTGTGTGTTTGTATTTCAGTTGCTTTGGTTAGATAAACGCGTTTTACTAATAGTCACATTTTTCATTTCTGTGTATGTGATTAAGTCGTAGCGACGTCATTTTGGTAGATTTTTATAAACAGTTTCGTTGTATTGTTGCATGCATATATATAGATACATGCATGGTTTGTAACAGGGATAATTTTGGATATAAACAAATTCAGATTTCTCTCCTAAAATTCTCTCTCGAATCTTCTTCTCGCACCACACACTCATCTCCATCACCGTGCTCGTAACATTTGGCCTCAGAGCCAGGCTGCGCTTCATCTATTATGGCTGTGAAAAATCATGGTCAGAGGATTGAGGCTTTGGAGTCTCAAGTTTCAGAGTTGCTAGCTGGTCAGTCGGCTATGTTGCAAGCTCAGACGCAAGCAGAAGCTCGAATCGAATTAAAATTGGAAATTTTGGGTGAAATGTTGAAAGCTCAGATCATTAATGTGTTGAAGGAGCATCAACACAGTACAAATGAGAAAGGTAAGGATTCTATCCAATCTTCGGTTTTATCTACATCTGCTGGATCTAATTCTGGAGCTGGATCTAGTTTGGGTAAAGATAGGAATGAGAATGGAGTTTTATCTCCGGTGCCTATGAATAAAATGAGAGGAAGTCAGGGGATAATTGGAGGAAAATTTCCTAAATTAGACTTTCTTAGGTTTAATGGAGAGAATCCTAGATTGTGGTTAAGAAAATGTCAGAGGTATTTCTCCTATTATGACCTGCTGGACTATGATAAACTCAGCCTGATTGCAATGAATTTGGAAGGTATAGCTGGCCATTGGTTTGTGGAATACATTGATGAAATGAGTAGCTTAACTTGGAATGAATTCACAAAGATGGTACTAGATAGGTTTATGAACCCTACTGGAGGAAGCCTAATTGCTCAATTCAATAAGCTTAGGCAAACTGGTTCAGTTCAAACCTATATACAAGAATTTGAGGAGATGAAGACACTAATGAAGGAGAGTAACCCAGGGCTTACTGGAGAATACTTCATAGACAGTTTCATAGGGGCAGGGGGACTGAAGGATGAGATTAGCAAATTGGTAGCCATTCAGAAACCAACTACATTGCTTGTTGCAACTCAATTGGCAATCCAGCATGAAGAGATAGTTCATCTCTTGATTAGAGGACAGAAGAATGTTAGAATTCACTCCAAATAATGCATCAGGGATTGGCAAAGTGGAGCCTACTGTAGTTAAGCCTAAATATCCTCTAATTAAAAGGCTAACTCTAGATGAGATGAAAGTTAGGAGGGAAAAGAACCTATGCTTCAATTGTGATGAAGTGTTTCATATAGGTCACAAGTGCAAGAAGTTGTATCTGATAATGGCTGAGGATGAAGAAAGAACTACAGTGGAAACATTGGAGTTGGAGGAAGTTATGAGTGATCAGAGGGAGTCACGTGTTTCACTAAATGCTGTAGCTGGATACACTCATGCTGACACTATCAAATTGCTTTGGAAATCATCAGGCCAAGAACTGGTTATTCTATTAGATTCTGGAAGTACACACAGTTTCTTGCACCCTAACACTGTTGAGAAGTTGGGATGCGTGATTGAGTATACTACTCCCATGGTAGTTACAGTAGCAGATGGAAATAAAGTGAAATGCAACACTAAATGTCCTCAGTTTGAGTGGGAGATGGGAGAATGTAGATTTATAACTCCAGTTAGACTGCTGAAGCTTGGAGGGTGTGATATGGTAATTAGGGTGGATCTTCTAAGTCAATTGGGGTAGATTATACTTGACTTCAAGGAGCATACTGTTCAGTTTGATGTAAAAGGGAAGATGATCAAGCTAAAGAGAATACAACCTGAATTGAAGTTAAGCATGGTAACAGCTGAGCAGATGGGAAAAGAAGTAAGGAAGGAAAAGGCAGATGTTGAAGCTTACTTATGTGTTATTTCTGCCCATGAAAAGCCTAAGGAGACCACTCAATGTCTTGAGATTTTATCTTTACTCAGAGAATATAAAGAGGTATTTGCAGCTCCTACTAAGTTACCACCACAGAGAAGTATGGATCATAGAATACCTATCAAAGAGGGGATTAATCCTATCAAGCAACAAGCATACATATATCCATTACTGCAAAGACAAGAGATAGAGAAACTAGTGAAAGAGATGTTAAATACTGGAGTAATTAGACCTAGTGGAAGCCCATACTCCTCTCCCGTACTTTTGGTGAAAAAGAAGGATGGAACCTGGAGATTTTGTGTGGATTACAGGAAGCTTAATGCTGTGACAGTGAAGGACAGCTATCCAATACCCCTAATTGATGATCTCTTGGATGAATTGAGTGGTGCACAAGTGTTCTCTAAGATAGATCTTAGAGCTGGATATCATCAAATAAGAGTAGCAGAGGAAGATATACACAAAACTACCTTTGTCACTGCATCTGGCCTATATGAATTTGTTGTTATGCCTTTTGGGCTAACAAATGCTCCTGCCACATTCCAAGCAGTTATGACTAGGTGTTTTGTGAGTTTCTCAGAGACTTTGTGTTAGTGTTTTTTGATGACATTCTGATCTATAGTAAAAGCATGGAGGAAAACTTGCAGCATTTGAGGGTTGTGTTTAATACCTTAACTAAGCACAATCTTCTAGCTAAGCAATCTAAGTGTGTATTTGGGCAGAGGGAAGTTGAATATCTAGGCCATGTTATTGGGTATGGAGGAGTCAAAGCTGATAGTGAGAAGATAAGAGCCATGCAGCAGTGGCCTCAGCCACAACAGTGAAGGGTTTGAGGGGGTTCTTGGGATTGACTGGTTATTACAGAAAATTTGTCAAGGGTTATAGAATTATTGCCAAACCCCTCACTGATTTGACTAAGAAGGGAAAGTTTGCATGGACTTCGGAGACTGATCAAGCTTTTATGGCATTGAAAGAAGCCATGACCACTGCTCCAGTTCTCCAGCTACCTGATTTTTCAAAGCCATTTGTGGTAGAAACAGATGCTTGCTACAATAGACTAGGAGCAGTACTTATGTAGGATCAACATCCCCTAGCTTTCATCAGTAAGGCTTTAGGGCTTAAAAACTTGGGATTATCCATCTATGAGAAGGAATTTTTTGTCATAATTTTGGCAGTGGAGAAGTGGTGATCTTATCTACTTCATGCTTCTTTCATAATTAAAACAGATTAGCAGAGCCTCAAGTATCTTCTTGAGCAAAAGATCTCCACACCTTTGCAGCACAAATACTTAACCAAATTGCTAGGATTTGATTACAGAATAGAGTACAGGAAGGGGAATGAGAACAAAGTTGTTGATGCTTTGTCGAGAAGAGATTCAGAGATGATAGAGTGTGCTCATATCACCACTTTCCAGCCAGTTTGGGTAGAAGAAATATTGAAGAGCTATCCAGATGATACTGATGTTCAGACCCTTATTGTTGAATGTGTGGCCTCCCCTATGAACATGTCTCTTTACAGCTACTACAAAGGACTATTGAGGCATAAAGGAAAATTGGTAGTTGGTAACAATGCTAATCTGAGGGATCAAATTGTTTCCTATATGCATGGATCTAGTGTTGGGGGGCACTCTGGGATAAATGCCACCTATCAGAGGTTAGCTACTACTTTCTGGTGGCCAGGGATGAAGCAACAGGTACAACAACATATGCAAAGCTGTCATGTTTGTCAGCTAAGCAAACATGAGAATATCTATACTCCAGGTCTCCTGCAGCCACTTCCAATCCCATCTCAGGCTTGGTCTCAAATCTCAATGGATTTCATTGAGTAATTGCCTACTTCATCTGGGAAAAACACTATATGGGTGGTAATGGATAGACTCACCAAATATAGTCACTTCATTCCCCTTGCTCATCCTTTCACCGCTTCTCAATTGGCTTCACTTTTCCTGGACACCATCTATAAATTACATGGTCTGCCCTATGGTGTAGTCTCAGATAGAGACAAGATCTTTACAAGTCACTTTTGGAAGCAGCTTTTCAAACTGATTGGGATAGAATAACACCTCAGTACAGCCTACCATCCCCAAACTGTTAGCCAGACTGAGAGAGTTAACCAATGCCTTGAAACTTACCTTAGATGCATGTGCAGCTCAAGTCCTAAGCAATGGGTTTCTTGGTCACCCATGGCAGAATTCTGGTATAATACTTCTTATCATACCTCATTAGGAGTGAGTCCTTTCGAAGCTCTTTACGGATTTAAGATATTACCCTTGGTGGGGGGATCCATATTTGCAAAGTTCAGTGGAGGGTGTTACTCAATTCCTTTAAGACAAACAGGCTGCTCAACAACACCTTAAGGATTCCCTACTTAAGGCTCAGGAACGCATGAAATGGTATGCAGATCATAAACGGGTGGAGCGATCTTTTGATATTGGTGATTGGGTTTATCTCAAACTTAAACCCTACAGACAATGAACTCTACACAAGAGCAAGGTGTGGAAACTAAGTCCTAAGTTTGCTGGCCCTTTTCAGATTATTGCAAAAGTTGGCGCTACTGCATATAAGCTTTCACTACCTCCTACGGCTAAGGTGCACCCTGTTTTTCATGTTTCCCTATTGAAGAAGAAAGTTGGCCCAATCTCTGCTGTGATGGATACCCTACTGGAGTTTGATGCGGATTGTCGAGTCTTGTTGAAACCACTTTGCATTTTGGTCCGACGCCTTGTCAAGCGTGGCCACTCTCCGGCCACCAGTTGCTGCTTCGGTTGTCGTATTTGCCAGATGAGGAGGCTACTTGGGAGTATTATGAAGATGTGCAGGCGAAATATCCAGATTTGCTGGCTTGAGGACAAGCCATCTCTAAACGGGGGTATTGTCATGAATATGATACATATAGCTATGTGTTTGTATTTTAGTTGCTTTGGTTAAATAAGCGTGTTTTACTAATAGAGTCGCATTTTTCATTTCTGTGTATGTGATTAAGTCGTAGCGACGTCGTTTTGGTAGATTTGTATAAACGGTGTCGTTGTATTGTTGCATGCATATATATAGATACATGCATGGTTTGTAACAGGGATAATTTTGGATATAAACAAATTCAGATTTCTCTCCTAAAATTCTCTCTCAAATCTTCTTCTCGCAACACGCACTCATCTCCATCTCCGTGCTCGTAACAGGATGTGTGTGTGTGTGTAGTGGGCGTGTGGGTGTGTGTTTTACGTGTTGTGTGTGTGGGGGTTGGGGAGTTGTCGGCGGCCTATTGTCACCGGCCGTGGCAAGTTAGCGGCGGAGCAGGGTGGGGATGGCGGCTAGGAAGAGGGGTTGGGGTTGATGGAGGTTCTTTTAGAATTTGATCAAGACAAGGACTCAAATGCAAACCCTAAACAACTAATGAATTAGCACTTCCACCCTTGGTTGACTGAATTTTGCATATAAGCCCCTGTACTTTTAAAGAATTGTATGTGCGCCCCATGACTTTCAAAATGGGTAATTTTCATCCTAGAACTTTCAAGAATTGCAGTTTGACCCTAGAAGTTGCTGAATTTTGCATTTTAAACCTTATAATTTAATAGAATGACAAGTATTGACCCAAATGAGAATATTGCGTTATGAAGAAACCCTGCAAGTGCTATAACTCAAAGGGAATATATCCTTGCCTCTTTTGTCACTGAAAATGGGTACAAAACCTTAGTTACAAGACTCTTAACCATATAAACCTCAAGTTCGACTCGAACTCTTATAAGTTGATTTTAGACCTCTCGTATCACATCGATACGTCACTTTCCATACTTCATCCACCTTTAACATTTCACTTCCCAAACCTTTTATTATTCATTTCTATTATCCAAAAATTGATTATCAACCATTCTTAGACGCTTCTTTACCCGAATGAGAGTTTCATTTAAAAATTTATCATAATTTATGAATAACTCACCAGGTTTCTAAGATGAGCTCTTATACCTTGTAGGGAACTCAGAGGAGCCATCACTTTAAAGTCACGTAGAACGTAGAAGCTTTTGTACGCCAGTGCTAAATGTGGGGGTAACTTGCTTAATTCCGTGTTTATATTTCCTTGATGGTTTTGTTGTGAAATTATATGCCTATTTGAATAATATATGATTTGCTATGTGAGCATTGTACTGTGTGCTAAATTATGCAATATGAGTGATGCAATCGAATGCGTGTTATATGCAAGGTGAATGAGAATGTGTATGACAACAAAATGATTACATGGCGGCTAAGACCCGCAGTTCATGGCAGCTAAGACCCGCATTGTATTCATGGTGGCTAAGAACTGCAACTCTACGCTTGATGGATTGAAATGTTTATGTTTCTATTATGTTCTATCTGGTTACAGGTTTAACCCCATTGAGTGTTTTTATGCACTCACCACCTTAAGTGATTTTATTTTACAGGTTGTAGTTGTAGTGAAGGAGAATGAAAAGAGATGCCATATCTTTTGATTGTAAAAAAGAAGCTATTTTTGAATCTTTTGAAAACCTAGTTTATAAAATTTATATAAATTTTAATTTGTGGGCAATGAATGAGTATTTTCTTCTACTGTTATCGATGAATGATAAACGTTTTATATTATCTGGTTAGTAGTGACGCTCTTTCTTTTTAGCAGGTTGAAATTAATATTTTAGAACTATATTTGATGGGTTGCTAGATGCCCTATTGAAATTTATAAAAAAAATTATATATATAATGTTGTAAAAAGAGGCGTGACAATTGTAGAAAGAGGTGTTATAAGACTAATATGCATCGCAAAAGTTAGGCTAAAAGCTTATTTTCTTCTTAGTCCTCGAGTTTTACACAATAAGGAAGACAAACCTGCATCACACAAATACCGCCACAAGCTCATTTTATCCTTAGTCCTCAAGATATGCCCAATAGGGAAGAAAATTGCTAAAGCTGGGTTGCAAGACCATTTGATTCTAAGTCCTCGAGATTTACACAATGAAAGAGACATGTTTGCATCATTAATAATGGATCGCAAGATAATTTCATTCTAAGACCTCGAGATTTGCCTTATTGGTCTAGAGTGGGAAATTTGGTTTAAAGGGGGTGAATAAATCTATTTATTTTTTTTAAATTTTTCTAAAACAGACTTTAAAACTTCTGATGTATGTTTCTATGCTATTTAATTAAGTTTATAGCATTGTACATGGTGCAACCTATAGCACTAATTATAGTTGATGTAATAGATTCTTGTTGGAACTTTTCTTATAGTTATATGCAGTGGAAATGCACGTGAAGAGTTCTTTTTGAAAACATTTTAAAACACTTACGGAATTTTGAAGATAATTTATATGTTTTATGTTATATGTAGTAAGATAAAGTACTGAAAGCAGTTAAAGCGACAAAGATAAACAACATATATATAGTGGTTCAAGGGTGCAGTAGTCCCTCTAATCCACTTTGTTAAGTCAGCTCATTTTACACAGCTTACAACTATTACGAACTTAACCTAACACGCCTACAGTAGGTAGCTTCCACAACGGTTGCTCGAGCTACTTGACAAGACCCACACATGATTTTTGCTATCCACATAGGATCTTCACTCACTCAAGTGGTACAACACTTAGTGAGAAACCTCATATCTTCAACTAAGAACTCCAAAAACAACCTCTTAAATAGTTAATGATATTTTTTATTTCTTCAACTTGATGAAACAACCTTTAAACTTGAGAGTATTGATTTTTCTGTAGGAAAATTTAAAGAGATTGAGTGACTGAGACTTGAGATTTTCAGCTTAGATGTGAAAACACAGTGAGCTCATTAGAGTTTGATCTCAAAAGTGTAGTTTTAGTAGTCCACTCGTCATCTTAGTGTATCTCTTTCTCTATTTATAGAATTTGAGTTTTGCCCATTGAATAGAGACAAAACTCAATTAGTTAATGCTTAGTTCTGGTCTATACAACCGTCATTTAATGCATCTTGGAGTTTAGTTATGGGGACTGCTTACTTTTCTACAGGAACTACATTCTTTTATAGAGTGTGTGTCCAACTGTCACTTTGTAATTGGTTTTCAGCTCAAATGTGCAGTGTGTCTCTACTGATCATATTTTTGAAACAAATAGACTTGGACTTGATGTTATAAGCAGCTTACAGAGCTGTTGACCAATAGTATACTGACACCTGGCCTGACAGACTGTAGAAAGTTGCAACTCCATACAGCTGAGGTTGAGAAGTTTAATGCATCATGTAGTATGAGACAATGCACATCTAATGCAGTCTTATACCAAGCCAAGAGGACATTAAATGCAAGGTTTCAACCCTCTTCAACCGGAAGGAACCTTCACCTATAAATAGAGAAAGAGTTGACTGGAACAACTACTGAAACTATCTAAACTCAAATCTTAAGCAAGCAAGAATTCTTAACATATTGTGCGATCAAGTAACAAAGTTTCAATCACTCAACCTTTAGAAATAAACCAAGCATTCGAGCTAAACGTCAAAGCTCTAATGGTCTACTTCACACCAATTAAGAAATCAAATAACTTAACTTTTTACTGTGTGTAAGGTTGTTTTAGGAGACCTCAGTTGGTATGAAAATATCCTCGTTGAGTGTAATTACTAAGAGTTAGCAACCATCCTTTGTAGATTTAGGAGATCTTGTATGGGTTTAGCTTAATAGCTTGCTGCAACCTGTGTGGAAGTTGAAGTTTTGTAGGTGTTGTTTTCTTGAGTCTAGAGTTTGTTAGGAAAGAGTCTTGTAAATCAAACTACACTTAACAAAGTTCCACCTTGAGAATGAGTATAGCGGATTAGAGGGACTACTCCACCCTTGAACCACTATAAAGTTTTTGTGTTATTTTACTTTATGCATTGCTAGCTATATCTACCATATTCATAATTATCTATCATAGTGCATAAAATACTTATGAAAACATCATACTTTCGATGGATTTTTTAGAGGAACCTCAAAAAAGACAATTTACTTCAGTTGTACAAACTCTTCACTACTTGCAATATTGCACATAGTGTTATATGCAAAACCTACTCACAACATTGTAACCTTTAGTAGCTTACATCGTATAGAGAAAATCTAGCAGGTTCTAAAAGTTTTAAAAACTAAAGAGATTCATTCAACCCCCTTTAAATCTCTTGTGCCACTTGAGACTAACATTATTATTATTATAGTTGTTGTTGTTATTAGGAAAAATTGTATATTTTATTATTCATTTTTAGATTATTAAAAAATAATGATAAGATTTTTTTAAATATTTTCAAAATTTTATCTATATATTTATTAGTATATATATTTAAAAATTTGTCACAGATCAAAATCATTGACACTACAAAAGTACGGCAATTTACGATGAAATTTTACCGACGGACAAGTCCCGTCAGTAATTACCAACGAAATACCGACACATTTTTATCGGTAATCAATTTTTTCTAAAAACCAAAATACCGACAGCTTACCGATGGAAATTCCATTGATATTAACAATGGAAATTTTCCATTGGTAAATTAGATTTACCGATGGTTTTACCGACATAAATTTATTACTAATTTATCGACGGACATTTCTGTCAATAAATTTTATGGAAAAAAACAAAAAAAATTAAAAATATTACCAATGGAATTTCCATCGGTATAATTAATTAAAATTGTAAAATATTACTTGTTTTCCTCAAATTTACCGATGGAATATGACTAATATGTCGTTAAACCCTAAATTTAGGGTTTAGCGGTTTTTAAATAACCTTGATTTTGATGATTTTTTTCCAAATAATCTAAAATTAATGACTATTATATTGTATTAATAATAACATACCATTTGAATAATGTTGTTATATTATAATAATTACATATGTGATGTACGTATGTATATATAATCAATAAGTCGAGCTCGTCCAACTAGCTTTATCTTAATCTAATTAATATATAACTTATCGTTTAAATGATTATCCGCAATTAGTAACTAAATGACATTATTATCGATCGACACAATATAATTTAATTATTTATGTTGATCAAATGATTTTACATATTTTGTTTCATTTTCAAATATATTACCAATGGATTTAACAAAACTCAACACTCATTTATAAGTTCATTGTGTTAGATTGAACAAAACTCATTTATAAAATTGAATTCTTCATATAAAATTGTAAATTGAACTCAAAATGTATTATTGGAAATTTTGGAAATAAAATATCACAAAGAATATAGTAAATTGAACGAGACATTTACCGGTGGAATTTCCGTCAGTAATTCAGTAGTTGATAAATCTATCTCACGCCCTGTTTTTATAAATAAAAAATATCAGAGTTCACATGTGGACATGCAGGGAAAGAAAGGAAGGAAGAGAAAGCATTCACATAAAAGATATAAATACGATAAACGAGTCAAGGTTTAAACATATCTCAAGCCAGAAACTTCGGTAAAACGATTTGAAATACGACCTATACCTATACGAAACCATCGGCGACAAGGTGGAAGAAAACATAGAAATTGTAGCAGCGGAAAAATACATGATCCATATTTACAGAAATACAGTTTAAATTTAGAACGTCTCAAGCATTGTTTAAAAGATATCCAGATAACAAAGATTGAAATGACACAACTGATAGAGCACCACTCTCTTTACGCTTCTCTGCATTTATCTTAATTCCTGTCATTTCCTGTAGTGTGAGTAAGATAGGGATGAGTGTGTTTGAATACACTCATGGGAGTAATTTCTGTATTTAAATTGTTTAAGCAATTAAATAAATTAGACTAATATCAGCACAACAAGTAAATCACAGCACATAAATGCATTGCACATAACATCATGGCACGTAGCTGTAGATAGGTGCGGGGGCAGCCCCCATCTTACCCTATAAACGGTTTTTATCTCGTTAAATCTTTCATTACAGACCATTGGTCCCTCCATAGTTTATTCTTGGACCGTAGTCCCTTCGTAGCATATTCTTGGACCATAGTCCCTTCGTAGCATATTTATGACATGCATGTATATTCATATAATTCACAATACGTAAGCACGACACATAAGGTTCAACGATTCATAGCGATAAATAGCATTTTAGTAACATCAAGATTACATACACACATTCGTTCAACATCATTATAAATTAAAAGTAGAAATGTAAGGCCATTAAGGATCAGAAGTTACCCCCACCTAGTTAGGTGGTGTTTTTTCTCGTGACTTGAACTCTAAATCTATGATCGTCTCTAAGAGTGAAAGCCTACACATGCAAACGTAATCTATTAGTTCCTTGTTATGATCATTATATTTTCATTAAAGAATTATCTCGGAAAAGAGACGACGAGGGAAGGAAAAATGAATCAAAATCTTAAAACTTGATCATATGATGTAGAGGGTTCGATAGGTGTAAGAACGATCTAAAATGGATAAGAAATGAGCTTAAACGAAGCGTTTTAAGGTGCAGGGGCAGTTTTGTAAATACTGGTAAAGGGTTGACTTTGACCAGGGCTATTTTGTATAATCAAATAAGTTTTAGGGTCACTTTGATATTTTCAAAACATTATGGGTCGAAATGAAATTTTCAAAAGTGTTGGGGGTCAAAGTCAAAGGTTTAAAAACTTTTGGAGGTCAAAACATAATTTTTAAAAATTCGAGGGCTAAAATGAAATTTGGGAAAAGTCCATGGGCCAAAACGTCAAATCCTTAAAATACTAGGGTTTCCAAGGAAGTCCCCAAACTTATCAAAATTTGCGGAGAGGCCCCTGCCTCCCCAAACCCCAACCACCGTCGCGCCACCGCCTGGAACGACACCGACCACACGTCGGTGACTCCGCGTCGCCGGCCACCACCACAACACTCGCCAACGCACCTAGCGCCAACTACGCACACACCCACCAACACATAGCGGCACATCCAACGCCGCCCACAACACACACGACGCGCACAAACACATACACTGCACTGCCGCTGCGGCACACAGCCGGCTGCGGCGACTCCGACTAACCACTGCGGCACAACAAGGCACCGCCCCAACCAACAAACACCATGACCCATAGCGGCGACGATGAGGCAGAGATCAGCGAATGAGGGAGAGAGATCGACGGGAAGAGAGAGAGCCGAGAGAAGAGAGAGAGAAGTTTTAGCCAGAACTTTGACCGGCCATTATTCGTAGAGGAAGCGGCCATTACCGGTAGAGGAGTCCGGATTCGTGATGGGCTCAATGAGACCTTCGATTTGACGTATAAATCGATCAAATCGGAGAAAAAACAGAAATGATACGAAGAGAGAGAAACGGGGGAGATGAGAGAAAAAGGTCGTGCCTTTGCCGGCTGATTTCCGACGGAGGCGGCTACGGCTCAGCGATCCGAGCCTGAATCCATGATGGGCTCGACGAGGGCAACGTTTTGACGTAGGTTTGAGCGAAAACGGGGGAGGAAAGGGTGGTGCCGGCGGCGGTGCCGCCAGTGGACGGCGGCGCTCTAGCCAACCGTGCTGGAAAATCCAAAGAGAGACACTTTTTTTCTTACCTTGGAGTAAACTTTAGCAAGTGTGGTTAAGCTTTCCCAACTCATATGTTTTATCATTCCACCTTTAACCTTGTTTTGGGCCTCGATCCTCTGATTGGCCTGATTCTTATTTCATTCTTTTCATTTTTTGATTACGAACCTATCTATCACGTCATAAACTATGTTTTTGATAATATAAACATATGCTCTTCAAATTAATTATGTTTTCGATAAATTAATCATACTTTACAATTAATTAAAATATGAATTATCCCAAGTAATCTGAAATGCACATAATTAAATCACACAATTAGGGGTTAAATTATTTAATTAGCCAATTATGCATCGTTTCGTTTTGGGTGTTACACTATCAACGGAAATTCCATCATTATTTTTTAAACTTTTTATTTTTAAATTTCATAAATATTTTTTAATTATACCGCTGGAAATTCAGTCGATAATATTTTTAAATTTGTTTTGAATTTTTTTAACTTTTTTTTCTCAAAAAAACTGAAGGAAAATTCCAATAGTATTTCCGACGCTAAATTATGCAAAAAAATAAAAATAAAATTGAAATACTAAACGATGGAATTTCCGTCAGTAGTTTAATAGGATTTTTCCCCCAACAAATTTGGGAAAAAATTAAGTATATTTTTCCCCCAAAATATTTTGGGGAATTTACCGATGGAAATTCCGCCCGTAAATCGTCAAAAAATAATTTTTTTTTTTGTGAGACCCGATCCCCTCGTTACTTATTTACCAATACGCCTTATGCATCATATGCATACCTTATTATTTATGTGTTAATTGTGATCTTGCATTGTTATAATTTGCTTTTAGATAAAATTATTTATATGCTCTTACATAATTGGAGCGGAGAAAACTTTCTTATAATTGCTTGAGACTCTAATAATGTTCGAATCCATAATATAAATTGTTTAATTAATAGTATTAATAATTAATTACATAGTTTTATATTAATATATATATATATATACGTGTAAATATGTGCAATCATAAAACTAATATCATGTTATATATTTATATATATTACAGCACATGTACACGTAATGCATAAAGAAAGTATGCATAACATTAAGAATAATAATAATAATATAATAATAATAATAATAATAATAATAATAATAATAATAATAATATAAATCTTACAGAATAAGATTTAAAATGGTGGTAGAAGAAATATATAGGGTATATCAATTCATTTAGGAAAAGAAAAAAAATAAAAAAGAAACAGAACACTCGTTTAACAAAAAAAAGAGAGAAAGAAAAAGAAATAAAATAAAATAAATAGGTTCGCTGTTAGTTCTTAATCGAAAGAGGAGCATCACAAAAGTATCAGAAGGGAATTAAATGCTTATATAATCAAAATCGTTGGGGATTAAAGTAAGTAGAAATTCATTTGCAATTACAATATATGAACATAGTATTTCATGATATATATATATATATGTATATTGATTAAGTGATATTATGTGAATTTATGTCTCCTTGAGAAGGACGTATTTGAGAGAAGTTATATGAAGTAATATGTGATGTATTTGAATATCAATCATGAGCACAACACGTGCATACGTAAATGATGAAAGTTATTACATTCTGCATACAAGACATGATTTCAAGATGAAAAGGATTTTATTGACCATTACTGGTACCGAGGCATGTAATCATGCTTACGATATATTATATGTGTAGCCGGGGACATGTGAGATATGTTTATGGCTTGATTCGTTCAGTCGGAGGCCTGTGAGACATGGATATGGCTACCATTACTATATGTTTAGTCGGGGACATGTGAGACATGGATATGGCTTGACTCGTTCAGCCGGTGGCATGTGAGACATGGTTATGACTATAATGATGAATGATGTTATATTGAGCTCTACCATGTGCCTAGTAGCGAGGTGGTCAAGGGGCCCAATGAAGGAAAATGATTTTGTAAATAAATGTTTTCATTCATTAGCATGCATCATTGACATCATTTCATATCATTAATTTTATGTGCATAATTTCTACTTACTGAACTTATTCGCTCATATAGTTCATGCATTGTAGATGAACCTGCTGATGTATAAGCTCATGGACTTATTGACTGTGCTGTTGAGTTCCTACGGGTTCGGAGATGTTGTACATGGATGACGACCTGTTGGACTTACTGACTGTGTTGTTGAGTTCCTACGCTATGAGCTTATTTTGTTTTAAACAATGTTTTGATGAAGCACATGGATTTCTGTTGTATCTTCATTCTATTGGGAATAAGTATGTAAAATATAGAAGTGGGTGTGGCTTGACTTTATGATAAATGCTACGAAGCATGCTATAATTTTCTTATCTATTTTCGGGTGCAAGAAAAGTTATTTGGTACAACGTTTAAAAAAAAGTCACACACTCACTTACAGGTCTGTTAATATGAAAATCTATTACATGTTTGGTTATATTAGAAATGTGGTCGTGACAGAGTGGTATCAGAGCCCAACTGATGATTCTGTAAACTATCCATGTACATGATCTTAGAACCTGTGGAACATACACGACCCAATGTCAGTAAGTTTTGTTTTATTTATTTACATTTGCATTCATATACGTCATGATTCATATTTCCCATGTGATCTAGGATTCCATATAATAGTTGATAATAATAGTAAGAACTTCGAAAGAGTGTAGTGGAGGAAATAGATCCCAAGAACAAGAGGCATCCACTGGAGGATTAGGTAATGTGACCGTGATGTTGTCATTACTAGGTTGACCGAATTAATAGAACGACAGTCCCAACAGATTCAACAACTCATCCAACAAAGACATATGGATGGACAACTAGAGGGTGAAATGAATCAATCACCACATCGAGCAAAACATCTAGAAGTGGTAGGAGAAAGATTTAGAAAACTGAATTCACCAATGTTTGAGGATGCTATAGATCCCACTGATGCAGAAGACTGGCTAAGGACTATAGAGAACATGTTTCAATATAGCAGAGTTCTAGATGAGGAAAGAGTAGTGTGTGCATCTTTCATGTTGCGTGGAAGCGTAGGACACTGGTGGAACATGATAAAGAGTATTGAGAATGTTGTAACCATGGGTTGGGATAGATTTAAAGAGCTTTTCAGGAATAACTATTTTATAGCTCATATTCATATAATGAAGATGAATGAATTTATACAGTTAAAGTAGGGAGGTATGACTGTTTCAGATTATATCCGCAAATTTGAACAGTTATCGAGGTTTGCCAAACATATAGTTAGTACGGAAGTACTGAAGGTAGAAAGATTTCTCGAACGCCTAAGACCCAAGATTTATAGGGATGTGAGTATGTCGGGAATTCAAGGAGCCACTTATTCACAAATTGCTGAGAGGACACAAGCTGCAAAACAAGCCGAATAACGAATAAGGCATGTACAAGAGATGCGACGTCAATTCACACAAAGACAGGGACAACGTTGGGTTGGAAATGGAAAGAAGAAGTCGCCTCAATTTCAGAGCCCAAAACCCAACTTTCAACCTAAACAAAGAGAGGGTCAAGAAGATCCAAATAAACGTATTAGGGTTGATCAGGACAAAGTTCCAATATCAGTACCTTCGTGTCACACTTGTGGGAAACCACATAAAGGGGCTTGTCTGTCAGGTACGAGAGCATGCTTTATTTGTGGTCACGAGGGACATATTGCCAGGATGTGCCCGAATACGCCAAGGTCGAGGACACAAGATAGAGTTCCTGCCAGAGTTTTTACCATAACCAGAGAAGACGCTGAAATGAATCCATTTGTGGTGACAGGTAAACTCTCTATCCTTGACACTTCAGCATTTGTATTATTTGATTCTGGAGCTACACATTTATTTGCATCCATTGGGTACATGAAAAGGTTAGATAGGATACCCGATACAATAAAAGCTAGTTATAGTGTAGTAATTCCTTCTAGAGATCCGAAATAGACTAATCAGGTATTGAAAGCATGTGTTATTCCAATTGAAGGTCGAGAACTGTGCGCAGATTTGATCATATTGGATATGAATGATTATGACATAATTTTGGGTATGGATTGGTTGTCAAAATATTGTGCAACCATAGACTGCGAAAGAAAGGTAATCACATTTCAACCGCCTGGAGAATAACCTTTTTTCTTTTATCGGAGTAAGAACAAACTGTAGACTTCCAGTAATATCGGCAGTGAAAGCACAACGACTGTTGGAAAGTGGTTGTGAGGGTTATCTGATAAGTGTAATGAATTTGAAAAAACAACAAGGTCCGACAGTCGGCGAAGTAACAGTGGTGCAAGAATATCTTGAATTATTTCCAGATGATCTCCCAAGACTACCACCAAATCGTGAGATAGAGTTTGTTATTGAACTACTTCCAGGAACCGCACCACTATCTAAATCTCCTTACAGAATGGCACCGGTGGAGTTGAAAGAGTTGAAAATACAATTGCAAGATTTACTGAACAAAGGATTCATTAGACCTAGTTTCTCACCATAGGGTGCACCAATTTTATTCGTTCGTAAGAAGGATGGTACAATGAGGATGTGTATAGACTACCGAGACTTGAATAAAGTTACCATCAAGAATAAATATCCTTTGCCCAGAATTGATGATTTGTTTGATCAACTTCAAAGTGCAGCAACATTTTCAAAATTTGATTTACGATCAGGGTACCATCAACTAAAAATCAAAGAGGAAGATATAGTTAAAACAACATTTAGCACGAGGTATGGACACTATGAGTTTATGGTGATGCCATTTAGTTTGACAAATGCTCCAGCAGCGTTCATGGATTTAATAAATCGGATATTCAGTGACTTTCTGGATAAGTTTGTGATTGTTTTCATTGACGATATCCTTATTTATTCCAAGACTAAAGAAGAGCATGTCATCCATTTGAGAAAAGTATTAGAAGTTTTAAAGGAGAAATAATTGTATGTTAATTTTAAGAAATGTGAGTTTTGGTTAGACCAAGTGGTGCTTCTTGGCCATGTTGTATTTGGAGCAAGAATTTCAGTAGATCCAAGTAAAGTTGAAGCTATTATCAATTGGCCACAACCAACAAGTCCCACCGAAGTATGAAGTTTTCTTGATTTAGCAAGATACTATCGTAGATTTGTAGAAGGATTCTCCAAGATTGCTTCTCCATTGACACAATCGACAAGGAAGAGCGTAACCTTCAAGTGGATAAAGGCTTGTTAACGAAGTTTTCCAGAACTGAAGAAGCGACTGACATCAACTCCTATCTTAGCAATCCCAATGGGAACCTGAGGTTTCAAAGTATACAGTGATGCTTCGTAGAATGGTCTCGGTTGTGTGCTAATGCAAAATGGTAAGGTGATTGCATATGCATCCCGACAACTGAAAGAATATGAGAAGAACTACCCTACCCATGATTTAGAGCTCGCGGCAATGGTATTTGCATTGAAATTTTGGAGACATTACTTGTATGGGGAACGTTGCGAGATCTACACTGATCATAAGAGCTTGAAATATATTTTCACCCAAAAAGAGTTGAATATGAGGTAACGAAGGTGGTTGGAACTTTGTGAAGGATTATGATTGTATCATCAATTATCACCCAATCAAATCTAATGTTGTGGCAGACGCATTAAGTCGAAAGTCAGTAGAAAGACTAGCAGCTATGACCTTAATTCAAAGACCCGAGCTGCTTGACCTGTGTAGAATGAATGTGGAAATTGTTGATCACGAGTTAATAGCGGCAAAACTTGCAGCGCTAACCCTTAAACCTACTTTGATGGATAGAATTTATCAAGGGCAACAAATTGATGAATATTTTGCTAAAGTGAGGAGAGACATCAATTCGAGAGAACCATCTGACTTTCAGTTAATAGAGAATGATGTACTTCGACACATAAATCGGTTATATGTGCCTAATATGGATAAGATTTGTGAAAACGTGATGACAGAGACACATTCGACACCATATTCAGTCCATCCAGGAGCCACTAAAATGTATAGAGACTTTATTGGTAGCCAGGTATGAAGAACGATATTGCGCACTATGTAGAACAATATTTAACTTGTCAGCAAATCAAGGCAGAGCATCAAAGACCTGCAGGAATGTTGCAACCCCTGTTCATTCCGGAGTGGAAATGGGAGAATATAACTATGGATTTTGTCACTGGTTTACCCAAGACAGTTAAAGGTTATAATGCAATCTGGGTTATTGTGGACCGATTAACCAAATCAGCTCATTTTCTTCCGATTTGTACCACATATCCTATGGTCCATTATGCCCAAATGTATATATAAAAGATTGTCAGGCTCCATGGCATACCACTTACTATTGTTTCAGATAGGGACCCCAGATTTTTATCTGTTTTTTGGAAGAGCTTACATAAAGCATTAGGAACTCAATTATCTTTCAGTACTGCGTATCATCCACAGACAGATGGACAATCGAAATGAACAATACAAATTTTGGAAGATATGCTAAGAGCCTGTATGTTAGATTTCAAAGGTTAGTGGAGTAAATATTTACCTTTGATTGAATTTTCATACAACAACAGTTTCAATCCACAATCAGAATGGCTCCTTATGAAGCACTATATGGAAGAAAATGTTGATCTCCAGTACATTGGGACAAAGTCGGAGAGAGGAAAATTTTGGGTTCGGATATGATTCAGGAGATGAGTGAAGCAGTGGACCATATTCGAAAAATAATGAAGACTGCTCAAAGTCGACAAAAAAGTTACGCGGACAAAAGAAAACGAAAACTACAATTTGAAGTGGGAGATCAAGTGTTTCTGAAAGTGTCTCCAATGAAAGGTATTGTGCGTTTTGGGAAGAAAGAAAAACTTAGTCCAAGGTACGTTGGACCATTTCCTATCATTGAAAGGGTTGGTGATGTCGCTTATAAACTTGATTTGCCTGCATCAATGTCCCAAGTATATAATGTGTTTCACGTGTCTACACTGAAGAAAGTACATCGCAAACCCATCTCACGTTTTAAACAAAGAGCCCCCAGAGTTGAAAGCCGATTTAAGCTATAAAGAAGTACCAATTGATATTTTACTATGAGAGGTAAAACGACTCAGGAATAAGGAGATTGCATTAGTTAAAGTGTTATGGAGAAATCAACTGGTAGAGGAAGCCACTTGGGAAAGAGAAGATGAAATGAAGTCTAAGTATCCATAACTTTTCAGGTAAGTAAAATTTCAGGAACGAAATTTTTATGAGGGGAGGATGTGAGACCCGAGCTCCTCGTTACTTATTGACCAATACGCCTCACGCATCATATGCATACCTTATTATTTATGTGTTAATTATGATCTTACATTGTTATAATTTGTTTTTAGATAAAATTATTTATATGCTCTTACATAATTGGAGCGGAGAAAACTTTATTATAATTGCTTGAGACTCTAATAATGTTTGAGTCCATAATATAAATTATTTAATTAATAATATTAATAATTAATTATATAGTTTTATATTGATATATATATATATATACGTGTAAATGCGTGCAATCATAAAACTAATATCATGTTATAATATTTATATATATTATAGCACATGTACACGTAATGCATGAAGTATGCATAACATTAAGAATAATAATATTATAATAATAATAATAATATAAATCTTACAGAAGAAGATTTAAAATGGTGATGGAAAATGGCGGTGGAAGAAATAAAACTAATATCATGTTATAATATTTATATATATTATAGCACATGTACACGTAATGCATGAAGTATGCATAACATTAAGAATAATAATATTATAATAATAATAATAATATAAATCTTACAGAAGAAGATTTAAAATGGTGATGGAAAATGGCGGTGGAAGAAATATATAGGGTATATCAATTCATTTAGGGAAAGAAAAAAAATAAAAAAGAAACAAAGCACTCGTTTAACAAAAAAAAAGAGAGAAAAAGAAATAAAATAAAATAAATAGGTTCGTTGTTAGCGCTTATTCGAAGGAGGAGCATCACAAAAGTATTAGAAGGGAATTAAATGCTTATATAATCAAAATCGTTGGGGATTCAGGTACGTAGAAATTCATTTGCAACTACAATATATGAACATAGTATTTCATGATATAATATATATATATAATATATATATATATATATATATATATATATACTAGTAGACAACCCGTGCTTTGCACGTGGAGGACAAATTTTTTTGTTGATATTATAATAATAATAATAATAATAATAATATTATTATTATTATTATTATTATTATTATTATTATTATGCATTTATTTCTTTGATTTTGTGGTTTTTTTTCCATCATTTAATGATCTTTAGTTTTTTTTAAGTGTATTAAAGTTAATGTAATTGGTCTTTAATTTTCGTTGAAGCATATTAAAGTTAAGTGTAGTATATAGCATGTAAAACCCAAATAATTAGAAACCAAGAACATCAATTTGAGATTCGTTAAAAAATGTAGAAAAAATATTATTGCATTAGATTAATAAAATCAGGTTCTTCTATTCTTAAGAAATCAAAATTTAGAAAAAAAATCAAATAGTCAAAATAATAATAATAATAAGTTTCGAAATTCTAAAACGAAAGATAATAAGTTTGTGTATTGACTCCTAATTATATATTTTCTTTCTTGATTGTCTTTTATGTCTTACTCTTACTCTTCTTTTTTCTTGGGATTAAATTTATATTTTCTTCTCATTCATTTTTATAGAAAATAAATGACTTACTATTCAATTATGATTGTGATTTTCTTTACGAATCTTTGGTCCTCCTTTTCAAGTTTGAACAATTATACTTTCATTTACCCTTGTTATTGCATATATCTGTTCGACCCATCGATGAAAAAAATCCTCCATTTCCTTAATTTACGCAATCTATGATCATTGAAAAAGTGTTATGTTGTTCGATATTTAGGTTATGTATAGCTTCTTAATCTTGTTTAGGTATCTCAATTCACATTCCATATCAACTATCTTTCTAGGTAAATCATTTTTTACGTAAGCTTTAGTAATAATTAGGAACATTCGCAAGATCATATGAACTTGTGTCTTTTCCCATGTTGTTCAAGAAAAAAATTGAGCTTTTCAAAGTACTCGAAACTTATAAGGTGTCAGGTTCTCTTTTGAAATCAATATACAATAGTTCAAAGAATGTATTCGATAAAAACTTTCACATATATTGGTGCACAATACACTAAAATTACTGCAAACAATCTTCGCAATTCATATGGCATTTGAAAAACAGAACTTCATTCAAACATTTTGTAATATTTTGATCAACTTCCAACAAACCTCTTTTCTGTACGTCTTTGAAAGCAGTACTTTGTCTACCATACATCATCAACAAATATTCAAATGATGTTGGTCCTTTTACATGATTTATGAATAACCTGAGGTAATATGTTTCTTCTTCTACTGGATTTATGGGACTTATACATCCAATTACACCCTCTTTCTTTTTGTTCTTCCAACATTTTCTTTGTATATCTTATACGTAACGCTTAGGAAATGCTCAGGAAATTCTCTATATTTCAAATAAAATTTTAATAAGAAAATTTAAAAGTTTAAATAATCTTTATATGTTTACACGTAAGTGAGAATAAGAAATAAGATGAAAACAACCAAATGTGAGAACACCCATAATAATAGAAAGATGTACTTTGTTCTTGTTCAATGTTTTTCGTTGAATTTTATTGGATCCATGTGGTTTAAGTTTTATGATATTTTGATGTCAAGCTGTTTCATCCCTCAATATCAAAGTTGATATTGTAATGAGTCATAACATCCATAGTAATACATTATTCTATGTCTCTTATCAGAAAGAGTATGACCAATAATTGTATGAACAAATGTTTTTTAAAAATTCAAACGTCTCTTCAGACTCAAAAGTAAACATATCAAATACTTCAATTGGATCCTTAATAGTTTTGTGTACTTAATTTTTTCATTATTACAGCAAACTGTAGGTGGTTTGTACTCAAATTTCAAAGTTGCGCAATGAATGCATTCAAACACTTCCTTTATATTTTGTATAGTAGAAATAGATTCATAAATTGATAAATCTCAAGTGGGGTGAATGTGAAATCCACTCATTTTGATAAAAAAAAAAGTTCAAAATGAAATTAATTAATTTCAAATCCGCATCTATACAAACACCACCAATGAATTTGCTGCGGGGAATTTCACATCTCTCCTCAAATTCTTGCATCCAAATGGAGCCTAATATAATTTGATGAAGGTGGATTTGGATGACTACTTCTTATAATGCAATTAAAAATATTAAATTACGGTAAAATCCAAGATTTTTAGAATTCTATAAGAATTAGGATTGGAATTCTAATATAAAAATACTAAATTAGTCCTTAGAAATTGGAGAGTAAATGGTTTTCCTTTTATAAAAAAAAAGATTAAAAACATTTTCCCATGTGAACTATACATGAATTTTTGTAGAAAATTTAATATGTTTTTCTTTGTCGTATGAACTTTAAATTTGAATCATTTTAGGATATTAGACAAATCCTAACCATGCATATGTTCAAAATCAATGATTAAAGTTATTCAAATAAAATAATATTAAATTACTATCATAACCTTAAATAATATAATGTGGTCAAGATGTATTTGAAAGAATACTACTTATAATGCAATTACAAATATTAAATTACATGTAAAAGTCAGGATTTTTAGAATTCTATTAGAATTAAAATTCTAATATAAAATTACTAAATTAATCCTTCGAAATTGGAGAGTACATGGTTCCTTTTATTAAAAAAAAAAGGAAGAAAGAAAAAAAAACAAATAAAGTCGTAAGAAACAGGAGAAACATAACTAAATTATTATTGAGTTGGTCTTGTGTGCACATGCAATCTAGATCGACCCAATTTTGACCCGAATCCGCGTGTTTTTGATTTAGTTTTTTTTTTTGCTTCATGTTGTTACTTTTATTTTGTATTAGTGTGACCTTTATATACAACTATCATGACATTTATGTACTATAACTTAAAAAAAATGAAGATTTTCAACATAATTTGAACTGTATACCTTTATGTGATATCAATGTGACTTTTATATTATATCATGTCACCTTTATGTACAAATATTCTGACCTTTATGCACTTTTATATATTACATAAAGGTCGGAATATTTGTACATAAAGGTGACATAAATATAACATAAAGGTCACATTAATATCACATAAAGGTATACAATACAAATTGTGTTGAAAATCTTCTTTTTTTTTCGAAGTTACAGACATAAAGGTCACACATTTATACATAAAGGTCACACATTTATAACATAAAGGTCAAGACAAAAATTTGGAAAACAAATTTCAAAATAATAAAAATTCGCAGATCTGGGTCGGATCGACCTGGATGTGCACCTGGTGCACAGGAGTTTTTATGATTATTATAATATTATATGTGTAAATAATTAGATGCCTTATAAACAGAGTTATGAAATATTCTGCTATAAAATTATTAAATATTAAAATATTAAATAGAATTCTAATATAAAATTATTTCAATATAAAAATTCTAAATTACATTTATGACCTTAAATAATAACAATCATGATATATTCTAATATTAGATTATTAAATAAAAAAATAATAAATAGAATTTTAATATAAAGTAATTAAATTATAAAGTGAAAATAAAATAATTAATTTATATTAGAATTCTAATATAAAGTTATTCAAATAAAAATTATTAAATTACTATCATGGCCTTAAATAATAATCTTTAATAAGGGTGTACGATTTATATTAAATTAGAGTTCTAATATAATAGAGTCCTACTCATAATAGAATTCTATATGATTTTGAATTACAATTTCTGTATAAAATTATTTAAATATGAAAATTTTAAATTACTATTATAAACTTAAATAATAATATTTACTAAGGATATATTAGATAATCCATATTTTGTAAGAAACATTCATACTTTTATATAGGTAATATATATATATATATATATATATATATATGTGTGTGTGTGTGTGTGTGTATTGATTAAGTGATATTACATGAATTTATATCTCCTTGAGAAGGACGTGTTTGAGTGAAGTTATGTGAAGTTATATGTGATGTATTATGAATATCAATCACGAGCATCAACACGTGCATACGTAAATGATGAAAGTCATTGCATTCTGCATACAAGACATGATTTCAAGATGAAAAGGATTTTATTGACCACTACTGGTACCGAGACATGTAATCATACTTACGATATATTATATGGGCAGTTGGGGACATGTGAGACATGGTTATGGCTTGATTCGTTCAGCCGGAGGCCTATGAGACATGGATATGGCTACCATTACTATATGTTTAGCCGGGGACATGCGAGACATAGATATGGCTTGATTCGTTCAGCTGATGGCATGTGAGACATGGTTATGGCTATAATGATGAATGATGTTATATTGAGCTCTATCTAATGCCTAGTAGCGAGGTGGTCAATGGGCCCAATGAAGGAAAATGATTTTGTAAAGAAATGTTTTCATTCATTAGCATGCATCATTGACATCATTCCATATCATTAATGTTATGTGCATAATTTCTGTTTACTGAGCTTATTAGCTCATATAGTTCATGCATTTAGGTGAACCTGCTGATGTATAAGCTCATGGACTTACTGACTGTGTTGTTAAGTTCCTAAGGGTTCGGAAATGGTGTACATGGATGACGACCTGTTGGGCTACGCTATGAGCTTATTTTGCTTTAAAGAATGTTTCGATGAAGAACATGGATTTCTGTTTTCTCTTCAATTTCTGTTGGGAATAAGTATGTAAAATATAGAAGTGGGTGTGGCTTAACTTTATGATAAATGCTACGAAGCATGCTATAAATTTTCTTATCTAGTTTCGGGTGCAAGAAAAATTATTTGGTACAACGTTTAAAAAAAAAAGTCACACACTCACTTACAGGTCTGTTAATATGAAAATCTATTATATGTTTAGCTATATTAGAAATGTGGTCGTGACATTTTCCCTCAAAATTTTTTGGAAATTTACTAACAAAAATTATGTCGGTAATCCAACTAAAATAAAAGTAGGATCCCCTCCACCCTCTCTCTCTCTCCCCCCCCCCCCCCCTCTCTCCACACCACTACTCTTTCCCCCCACCACCATCGGAGCCTCTGACCGCCACCGGCACCATCACAAGCTCCCTCCCCCAACCCCTCCTCCCCTAGCCCCTCCCTATTTTTTTTCCTCAAACATATTTATTAATTTCACATTCCATAATTTAAAAAGATTAGATCATTACATATCATCGATGGACATATTAAAAGCTATGTACGGTGGACATTTTAACTTTTTTTTTACACCATTTTCAAAAATTATAAATGGTTTTTATTTTTAATTTTGTTTCACAATAAGAATCTTGTTCGTAATCTTTTTTTTTTCTCTCTCTAGCTCGCCTCTAACTATATATATAGACTATAGATTAGCAAGAGGTTTGGAACAATATTATGGTATATTAGTTGCGGGCCTCGTCACAATAGTAATTAGCAATAAAATTAGAAAAAAGAAAGAAGGAAATGAAGTGTTATTAGAATGAAAGTGATAGGGCAGAGGGTGTGTAGTTGAATATGTGGGGGCGCATGCAAAAGCAGAAAACAGGGAAGTAAAGAAGATGAAGAAGAGAAGATATATAGTGTATAGAGAGAGCCCGAAAATCGAGGATTAATAGAATAGAAGAGATATATGTATAGTTTGATTTGGACAAGATTATATGTCCGGGCTGGGGCTCAGCACTTTCACGTCCTAATCCGCCCCACCACCACAACACCCACCACATATTACTATAATAATGCACCCAAAAAGTCACTGAATCATCTTCACTCTCTGTTTTTTTTTTTTTTTCATTACCACACAAATTTAACCCCATTCTCTCTCTCTCTCTCTCTCTCTCTCTCTCTCTCTCTCTCTCTGAAGTTCCGGACGGCACGCGCGGTCAGGTTTGATCAGGTGTACGTAATATCTCATGTGTACAGATTCAAAGTACCACCCCATGCAAAACTACAGCAGAGTAAAAACAAAATTATTTTGTACCCACATACCATATATATGGGATAAATAAATAAAGTGAGTAATACATAAAGTAAATTATGGACCCAAATCTTATAATTGAACTGTCGCTAACAATGGAGAAAAATACAAGCATGGGTTTTTGTTGTGCTCCTCTCTTTCTTCTTTGCTTTTTTCCTTCTTTTTTCAGTTTCAACCTTTCATGCACTCTCCTCCCACACTCCCACTAGTTTCAATCTCTTTTTTTTTTGTTGTATTCGATGTTTCATGCATCTCATATTAATTATTTATGTCATTTTAAATATTAATTAGGTACTTTTTTTTCATTTATAATGCGGAAAATAATCTATTTGAGTGGTTGTGACCTATGACAGTTATAGGACGGACACTACTAAAATTACAACATTAATTTTTATACGTACGGCAGATAACTATGGGAGCTCTCTAGGGGATGGCGTTGATCTCCAACACTATGTATTACTATCTTTTATACTAAAAAATAATATTTCATAATATTTTTTATTATTATATTATTAACTCGTACCATCTCGTTCCGTACTAATAGAGAATACCATTCCATTTTCATTAGTCTGTACATATCATCCAAAGTTTGATCTTTATCATCCTATTAATTTTATTGAATCGGACACTAGATGGCTAGAAGTGGAGATTTGTAAAAGATGGAAAATTCTCAAGTACATAAGTCGGCTTATTAAAATGATTATGGGCTACAACCTTGAATGGTGGTGAAGCTCCGAATAATTGCGCGCTTCGAATTGAAATGGAAAATTTTAGCACCAAAATAGGTGATGGTTTTGGGGTGGAAAGTCATGGGTGTGTTTGGAAAGAAATTTACATGTCAGGATTTTGGACTTCAAAATCCGAAAGTATGTTTGTTTTTTATATTTAAATTTGGATCACATAATCCGAATACAAACATACCTATATTTAATCATTCAATCATAATTATATACATATTTTCCCTCTAAAACATCACATCAATCCATCTTTTTACAGTAAAAAATATTGCATTTTTACTATTCATTTTATTTACTTCAAAATCACCCTAAAAAATCCTCAATCAAACATACATTTTTACTATTCATTTTAATTTACTTCAAAATTCAGCATTTTTACTATTCATTTTAATTTACTTCAAAATTCAGGATTTCAATGACGGAATTTCTTCACTCCCCCATAATTCCCTTCCAAACATTAAGAGATAGGTTGGTGATGCGAACAAATTTAAAAAGAAGAAGAGCTATCCAAGCGAATGGTGAAGTCAAATGTATTATGTATGGTGAAAATGATGAGAACTCTAGCCACCTTACCCTTAGTTGCAAGGTAGTATACAAAGTGTAGATTAAAATTAATAAATGGTTCGGGATATCTGTGTTACACATGATTAATCCATGTTGCCATCTACTCCAAATGAATGAGCACTTGCAAGGAGAAAAAGGTAATGACATTGTAATTACCCTTTGGCTATGCAAATTTGGCTGATTTGGAAAGCAAGAAACAAACATCATCGAATCGGTCAAAACTAATCCAAACACATTAATTGGTAAAAGAATGTAATGTAAGAGTATCTTGCGGTGGCAAACTCTAATTTTGCTATAAAGTGGGCTCCTACCCAGCGGCTAATCTAGTGGTAATTTGCCACTTACAGTTCACATAGAGGCAGAATCTTTTTTTTTTCTTTTTGATTTAATTTTGTGTTGTTTATTTATTTCTTTCCTTTTATTTGATTTATTTTAATTTTATTGTATCAAATAATTTTCATCTTGTTATCAATTTATTTGAAATATTACATGTATTATATTATTTGATTTTAGATTAATAAAAATTTAAAAAATTCAAAAACATATAACTTAGTTGTATTGTTATATTTTATTAATACTTCGCAAGTTATAACTAATAGAAATATATTAAGATATCATTAAAATTTTAAATTACAAAATACAATGAAATTTACTACAACACAAACATACTACTTGCTAAATTTAAACTAAGAAAACACAACAAGCATGCTAAATTTACTACAACACATAAACCTAAATGAAATAAAATTAAACATAAATAATATAAATTCACTATGAATGAACGCATATAGATTGTACTTTTTTGCACACTCACCACTTTTCAAACAATATGGACTGTTGAGATTTAAAGATCAAAATGATTATCAACGGCTATAAATGAATGTTCATGGATTGTGCTTTTCTGTACACTCACCACTTTTCAAACAAGATTTTGTCTCTTGTGAGACCTTCTCACATGCAACGAGATTCAAATATGTCTTTTACAAGTATTAGTGCATGTTTTTCAGCTATAAGAATGTGTTTTATAAATATATTTTTTACAGTATATTTCAAGTATGTCTTTTTCTGCTATAAGTGCAACCGTCGTACAATGTGATGGTTGCACATGAGTTTTTGTATTCAAACAATATGGACGGTTGAGAATAAAAGATCAAAATGATTATCAATTGCTATAAATGAATGCACATAGATTGTGCTTTTCTACACACTCATCACTTTCCAAACAATATGGACGGTTGAGATTAAAAGATCAAATGTAATTATGTAATTTATATTTCTCTATCATTATGTAATTTTTATTTTTCTAAGTATTGTATTATGTTGTATAACTATGCAATTTTCTTTAGTATTAATATGTGTTTGTGATGAATTTTATAATATAATTTTAGTATTTTATATCAATTTTCTTTTATAAGAATTTTTTATATCATTGAAATCAATATATTTAATTTTTTTATTAACTTAACTAAACAAACATTTGATAAAATAGAAAATATAAAAGATAAAAATTAAAAATATTCTAAGAGAATATTTCAATTGAGTTAAATTTTGAGTTTAATGATTGGAGATGGTTTTGATGTTTGTAGTAAATTTGGTGACAAATCCAAGTTTTGAGTTCAAAGTTGCCACAAAGAGTTGAAGATGTCCTAAGGTCATGTAAAGTTGGCTTTCGACAAAATCCTAAATTAGACTTATTTTCATTATCGAATTGGTTTTAATTCTTAAAACCAAGAGCTGTAATCATACAATATTAAAATATTGTATTATTCAAAGCATGAAAAGAAAAAAAAATTGCGGATCAATAAAAAATAAAAACTGTGATATTTTTTTCCAATTTATGTATTTTCATAGGCAAAAGAAAATCAGGTTGGTTGGTGCGCACCGAAAGAGTAGATTATAATTTATTTAGTTTGTCGTTAGTAAAAAGGGTTAAAATTTGACATGCCCCGTTACAAATATTATTTTATCATTATTTTATGATACATATATAAATTATAATATCAATATATATATATATATATATATATATATATTCACCTAATTTATGATACATATGTAAGTAATTATATACATCATTGTTATACATGAAGGCTTTAACCGAAATAAAATAATAAAAAGGTTTATGAAAATTCATCATTTTTCACCTTTCTTTTCAGTTACAACATGACATTTTAACCCTAACACCACATATCATCACCTTCAATTTTGTTACAATTGAATATATGATCGAGCAATTCGGGTCTAATTGCAGATACATGTGGAGCACGAAATTTGAAAAGTAACATCGTAATACGTCAATGTGGCTCTACATATATATAGTCAAGCAAATGAAAAACTCCAACATCGTAAAACGTGGTTTCTTAGTTTTTAGGAAGAGATTTAATAAAATGGACCCATGACAATGTTATTTGCTAGACAAAATTGACGATCATTATATTTACTGGACAATTTGGAACCACATGACTGACGACAATAAAAAATTTCAAAACTTCGGGTTTCACATCAGCAATTGCATTTGAATGACCTGATCATGTACCAAATTGTAAAAAATTGAATGCGATGAATGTAGTGTTACAATCCAATGATCTTATAATTAAAAAAACCAAAAAAGATGATTTATCATCTAATTAACCTTAATAAAATTAAGTAGGTGCAATAATGAAAATGATAGTCTAAACGTAGTCATGACTAATTGAAATGATTACATGGAACAAAGATTGATTGAAGCACACGCACAAGAAACAACACATGAATCATTAATAATTACCAAAGAAGAAATCAAGCCCTTCGCCAATCAACTCCACTCGTGTTGCAAAACAGTATCAATTATAATAGGTAATCAAGTCTCCTGATCGTGTGCTCAGTCATGATTGTTTAATGCCAAATTTAAGCCTTAAGTTTCGGCAATAGCACTTCTCCATTATAAGATTTTGAATCCTTTGGTCTATATATTTTTTTTTCAAAAGTATTTTATTATATTAAAATACGTACCGTCTCAATGTTGATATTATCAAATGCATATGATGTAAAAGTTCAATGATATTGTCTCACAATTAGTGGTTACGGTATATTCTCATTATTGTAAGAAATTTTATGTATTAAATAAACATAAGAAAAATTTACAAATTATATTTATTCAAATCAAATGAAACGTTTGAATTACAATTTTTTTTCATCCTTTGATTCTCTTTTCTCAAAACAATAACTTCATAATATTTGAAGCAACTTTTATAGTTTGGTATTTTTAGCAACTAATTTAATTTGATCTTCTTTGCAACCAATTTTGTAAATCCATAACGATTTGATCTTCTCTGCAATCAATTTTAATTTGAATCTTAATAATGGTTATCCAATGTTGTAAGAGTAGGTCTCCTGTGTCCTGGGGACACCATGTCCCCAACCCACTGCGTGGGCCCCACATTTTTTTTTCGCTCATTTTTTTTTCATATATACAAAAAAAGGTATCTCATGTATATCTTCAAGGTATCCATGGTATACCTTGAAGGTATCATTCCTATTTCAAATGAAGGTGCGCACGGTGTGGGCACTCGGCTTGTGAGGTGCGCGCCCGATGTGGGCGTATGGGCGCGCGCAGGTATCCATAGCGTGGGCGTATGGTATCCACATGGATACCTTTAAGGTATAGCATGGATAAGATATCCATAAAATACCTTTTCAGGTATCCACATGTATACCTTGAAAGTATCCATGGAATAACTTCAAGGTATCCACATGTATACCTTCAAGGTATCCATGGCGTGGGCGAGCGCGGCGTGGGTGCATGAGCACATGGTTTGTGAGGTGCGCACGGCGTGGACGCATGGACGCGCGGTGTGCACGCGGCTTAGTGACCAAGGTGCGCGCAGGTATCCACTTGTATACCTTCAAGGTATCCATGGCGTGCGCGTGCGCGTTTGTGAGATGCGCGCGGCGTGGACGCATGGATGCGCTGTGCGCGTGCGGCATGGGAGCATGGGCGCACGGTGTGCGTGCAGGGCGTGGTGAGATGCGCGTAGGTATCCATGGAATATTTTCAAGGTATCCATACAGGTATAGGTATCCACGTGTATACCTGAATGGATACCTTGAAAATATTCCATGGATACCTTCAAGTATAAATGTGGATACTTTGCCCATGGATACCTATCAAGTGTGCACGCATGGGCGCGCGGCACGTGCGCACGCGCGCGCGTCTAGGGCGCGTGGCCGCGTGTGGGGAGCGTGTTGGGTGCGGGTCGGATCGGGAACATGGATCTAAGAACACAAGTTTTTGCGATGTTGTAAAACCTTATCAGATCAAATATTAGTAAATTCAAGAACTCATATTAGATGACTTACATCCAAATTTGTATTTCGATAATTTATATATGATGGCTTAAAACTTGAGATGTCAATACAGGTTGATAGGGTACATCAATCCACAATCCACCATTATGTATGTTGAGGTTGGGCTGGGTTTAATTGTTGCAAGCAGCCAAAATACCATCACAATCCAACTCATTTATGAACTGCGGGTTAGGCAAACCCATCAAAATCGCCGTTGTTTTATTATTATTTTATCTAAAGGGAAAAGGTATAAATGTAATATATATATATATATATATATATATATATATATATATATATATATGTGTGTGTATGTGTGTGTGTTTCTAAGTCAAATATGAGTTCAATTACATATAATATACAAAAATAATTTTTAAAAATAGTTCTTTCATAAAAATTTCTTCATTCTTATAAATAAATGATTCTTAACAATATTTTTTAAATCATTATTTTCACAAGGTATATATTTTTATAATTTAATTTTATTAATTTCTAGTGATCTATGTTTACAAGGCAAGTGTGCATTCTTCATTTTGGATGGCAATCAATTAAGAAATAACTAAAAACATAATTGTGACAACATGAAGTGGTTTCTAGTGTATTAGAGACAATAACATTATTGTAGAAAAACAAATTTAAAAAAAATGTAATCCTCTAAATTTGTCTTATTAGTTTTTTCATCATTTATCAAAAACCTTTTGTATTTAATCTCTCATGTTTGAAAATATGATCAATTGTTTGGTCTACTTACCTGCCTCAACAAACAAGTGTCTTATTATTTTTGGGTGAGTTACACCTATTGAGGTTTGGTCGAGGTTTGTGGCAATTACTACTAAACCCCTTAACTATGAAAAACTAAAAAACACACAATATTTTTACTGATTTCTGTGAATAATTTAATTTGAACCCGCTCATTTTTATCAAAAACATACTCCCTCCGTCCCACAAAGATAGGCCTGTATACTATTTTCGTCTGTCTCACAAAGATAGGTCTGTTACTATATTAGTGTAGTTTTTAACTTGTAATTCCATATATGCCCTTATTTAATTTTTAGGAAAAAAAAATTGCATTGAATGTGTGGTCTTCATTTGTTCATTTTTGACAAATTCTCATAATCATTTTGTATTTTCAAATTTTCATTAATGATTAAATTGTCTCTTTTCCTAAAAAGTAGAAAAATGTATCTTGAGACAAACAATATTATTAATGCAATATTACAAGTGTGAAAATAATCTTTGTTTCAATTAATGAAACTTCAAAATTGGAGTAGAATTAATTATTTGAATAATTAATGTATGATAAGGGTATAACTGGAATTTCAAAAAATTTCTTAATCTGTGTGAAAATAGAACTAGGCCTATCTTTGTGGGACGGAGGGAGTATAATATTTCACACTTCAAGTTTTAATGGGTCATATATTCTAAAATTTGATTATTTAAGAGGTCAATTGTTGGAGAAATTTTTAACTAAATAAAAGACGTTTACATGCTGTAGCAAGTAAGTGAACAAAAAAGTTGATTTTTTTTTTTAAATATAGAGCTCTAGATAAATGATGAAAAATCTAATGAGACAAACTAGAAGACCAAAAAAACTCTTTTCCCGAAAATATTATTTGCGAGAAGGTTTTTCAAATAATATTTTAGCGGCAGAATAGTTTCGCGACAACTATCAATGTTTTTTTGGTAACATTATTTGTTTTGTCGCTAATAAACTTCTTTTTAGTGCATTTATCAAGTTATGAGTAAATAATCAAATTTATATGTCAAATATTAAAATTACAAATCATAAAATATATAACAATCAACTTCAACATATAATTACAATGATTCATAATAATAAACTCATGCATATTTTATAATTTCATTACAATAAGAAAAGTTATATTATTTAAACGATTAAATTATAAATTTTAGAAATTTTAAATTATAAATTTTAGAAACAACCATACAACACAATCATTTGACTTTTGGAATATCTTTACTATCAAAGTCATGAAAATTAGATCGACATTGATCAGGATATATGCTTGCTAAAAACAATTAATGGATAAAACTATTAAAAATATGACAATAAAGTGTAATATAATATTAGTGCACCTTCTATTTATACGTATTTACGGTTCAATACTTCAATAGAAATGATACATTTAAATTAACATGTTACTTTGTTTCATATTCAACTATTATAAATTTCACTTTAAGATATCAAACTTTAGGATAATATTAGATCATACTTGGAATTTTTTATTGTAATTTATATAACACCAAATCTTATGTATACCTGTTGTACGGATTTAAAATTGTGCACTCGGCCCACTACGCGCCTCCACTCGTTCGTACGCGCCACTAGATCACTCACAAATTCGCTCTCAAGTGTTGTACCTTTATTTTATGTTAGACATACTCTTATGTTATGTTAGTCATACTTTTAGGTTTTTAATTGTACCTTAATATATTTTTAAACAACTATTAATAACTTTCATACCTTTTAATTATATCAATCATACATTTTAGTTATGTTAGTCGTACATTTTAGTTATATTAGTTGTACCTTTATATATTACATAAATGTATGATTATGTTGATAAAAATGTATAAATAATATCACATAATTAAAGGTATGAGTAATATCACATAAAGGTAAACATGTACAACTTGTGCCGAAATTAGGATTTTTTTTAAAATTAAAGTATTACATAAAGGTATGAAATCTGGACATAAAAGCATGACTAATATAACATAAATATATGGCATAACATAAATGTATGACTAACAAAACATAAATGTCAAGACTAAAAAAAAAAAAAAGGAAAATGTGCAGATCTGGGTCAAATCTGGCCCAATCCAACCCGAATGCATGGTTCTAAGATCCATGCACCAGTTGCACGGGAGACCTTCTCTTTATTAAATATCAAATATTGAGATATCTAAAGTTTTATATAATTTATATAAATAAATTTATTTTTTCCAATGACTAACTCGTTTACCCGCCGCAAGTTAAAATAATTGTTGTACTCCTAACTCGAGTTGAACGAATCCAGACACATGGTGGTCCAGGAGTGGCCGACCAGAAATCGAACCAACTAAACTCTGAAGCAAGGGCCGCTTAAACTGACCGGCTATAACAACTTTCTAGAGGACATACCTCGAGCTGGGGCCGACTAGAAGAGATCGAGACAACTAGAGCCAATCGTGTCGGCCATAGCTCGGGCCAACCTTCCTCGTCTAAGTATAATTCGAGGAGTCTAAGAGCCCAACTCTAAGTAGAATTCTTCAAGTACAAGATATCCAAAAAAGGAAACAAATTTAAAAATAGAATCAACCCCAAACCGAGCCCAGCTCGACCGAACTCCTAGCCGACCAAGGAGGCCAACCAGATTGAGCCCACCAGGATGAATCTTCGGAGAACCAATTTGAGATTCAGCTGACCAGAGATACAAGAACTTAGACAACTAAAGATTACTTAGAACTTCACCTATCCGACAAGAGCCCAGCCACCTTTGAAGTTCAACTCAAGACGATGTCTTCAAACCCAATAAATATAAAGAAGGAAGCAAATTCAAGATCAAATTATATTCGATTTAAATAGGAATAAATTTATATTTTCCTTATCTAAATTCTAAAATCAAGAGTTTTAACTCTTATTTTTCAAGTTATGTATCTTAGGCCTAATCTATAAATAGGACTAAATTATCAATGAAAAAGATCGGAAATTCATTATAATCAATGCATATAGAGCTATTTTTCTCTCTAAAATATCAATATATTTCATCCTGACCAACTAGATTCAGCCGGCCAGGATTAACCGAGCTGATTTGATCAAGCTAATTCTTTGATTATTTTGATCTATTCAGCTTGTTTAATTCAGTTTATTTGGTGTTTAGCCGGATTTGTCCTATACAAATTCTGGCATCAACAAGGATTTGAAATTAAACATGTCACAAGAGTTAAGTCCTAAAAAGTATTTTTGTCAAAACTTGGTTGATTGTTGTCTCGTTATTTGTATATATATTATTGTATTACATTTTCCTTTATTATAGTTCATTTATGATTAATTGATTGATTTTATTATTCTTATTTGTAAGAATGAATTTTGGTGAGCTTTGAAGATTGAGCTTGAAAGACTAAATTTTGGAAGATAAATTTCATAACAAGATCCAATTTATAGTTTATTTCTCAATTCTAAACCCAATTTTTAACATTTTTCAATAAGGGGCTCAATTTAACATTTTTTTTCTCAATTTAAGGTTTGAAATTTAGATTGAGTTCTCAATTCAAAACAAAATTTTATTTTCTTTTTCTTTTTTCTTTTTAATTATATTTATAATTTTTTTATTTTTTTATATGTATTTATATTTTAGATAAATTAAAACAAGTTAGTTCAATGTTGGAACAATCTTCAGCTGACTTGTATCAATTTATATATAAAAATAAAGAAAGAGAGGAAAATATAATCAATTCAATTCATAAAATATAATTTACATTAAATTGATTAATATTAAAATTGGGTTTATGTACTTTTATTCATAAAATTAAGAAAATAAAAAGAATCTTAATTTAATGAATTGCATTAAGTGTGTGTATATATATAAATGAATACAAGTCGGATAAAAAGTGTTATAATTTTTTTAAAATATAAATACATGTTAAATATATTAATAAATCTATGAATATAAATAAAAGAAAAAAGAAAAAAAATGGAATTTTATCTTGAATTGAGAACTCAATCTAAATTTCAAGCCTTAAATTGAGAAAAAAAAGTTAAATTGAGCCCTTTATTGAGAAACTTTAAAAATTGGATTTAGAATTGAGAATTAAACTATAAATTGGGTCTTATAATGAAATTTATCCAAATTTTGTACTTTAAATTGTGAAGTTGGGCTCAAATGGACTTGGGTGGAGATTATATTAAATGAGCTCAAATGACATGTTGGAGACGAAAGACCCAATACGATTTTAATTCCAATTGGACTATTATTTTTGTAATAGACTTTCATATTTTAGGATTCTAGTTTTATGAATTTTATTACGAGTAGGAAACCTAGATAAACATATACTATAAAATTGCAATATTTTCCAATACCCGATATCTCTCTCATCTTTGTCTCTATTAAGAAGTGCCAAACACACGCAACTGCCATTAAATCTTTCGATTTTCTCTTTTTTCGTTTCTTCTCTATTTCAAGACAAAGCATGAGAGCCTAAAGTTCTCATCTCTGATTCAAGGATTGTTTAATTCGATTGCTATCACTGTGAGCCTTTGTTCTTAATTTAATTTCTTGTCTTAATTTGAAGTATCTGCTGATTCATGTTTTAATTCCAAAAAGTGAAATATATTTTGGAATGATCTGACAATTCGATTTGATTTATATTTTACTATTGCTATCCAAGAATTTTGTGTTATACTTTACTTCATCGCATACTTAGTAGCAATAGGCCGGTTATACATTGCTTCATTGTATAATTACCTAATTGAATCAATAGAACTATCATACACTATAGACTTAGTAATTTCAGTTTATTAGTTATTTGGTTTTAGGTATCTAGTTATGTTTCACTGTTCTTACAAGTGTCAATTAGTTGATAATAAATTTTGATTGAATGCTTCATTTGATCAATTAAATTAGGAAAACATATGACTTTTTTTTATTGCTTTCATGATTAAATTAAGGTTAAATGCTTGAATGTCTAAGATGATATTTGTAGTTTATGATTAGTGATGCAATTGAATGTCAGTACCTTGTACCAGAGTTTTATAAGATTACTTCTCTCTCTTATTTATTTTCATCGTGCCAGTTCATTCTTATT
This sequence comes from Scutellaria galericulata, assembly GCA_946896805.1. Classification (NCBI taxonomy): domain Eukaryota; kingdom Viridiplantae; phylum Streptophyta; class Magnoliopsida; order Lamiales; family Lamiaceae; genus Scutellaria; species Scutellaria galericulata. The sequence goes on from OX335794.1 coordinate 8,463,413, forward strand.
TTACTTGATTTCTTGTTTAGTTTAGTTTCATTTTCATTAGTTTAGATATTCAAGTCCCACATTTTATTTGTTTTACTACTCAAAATAATTACGTCATATTCCCTGAAGATCGATCCTACTTGCCGTTATACGTATTTGTTTATTTTGAAATATGTATTTATTTTTGTTGGCTTGACAACAACCAAATTTTGGCGTTATTGCCAGGTAATAACGTTGAAATAATTTCTTTTGAGGTTTATTTTCTAATATTTGGTTTATGTCTCGTTCTTCTCATACATGTAAGCTTCTATATAATTCAGAAATTGAAAAAAAAAGGTGGAAGACGTAGAAAAGGGACAAACTATTGAAGCAAACTTCTTCTCTGGCATCACCGGGTTTGAATTTAGTAGCTTCTTCTCCACTAGCACCTATCATATTATTGAGAAGAAGCTTACTTCAGTAATCTTGTCTTTTTTCTACGTCTTCTACCTTCTTTCTCAATTTTTAGATTATACACAAGTTCATATGTACGGGAAGAATGAGACATAAACTAAAAACAAGTAAATAAATGTTTAAAGAAATTAATTTAACGTTATTTCTCAATAACGGCGCCAAAATTTGGTGGTTGTTAAACCAGCAAAAATAATTACGTACTACGAAATAATCAATTGCCAGACAATGTTAATCCTCAGAGAATATGACTAATTTTTTTTAATAGAAAAACAAATAAAAAAGGGGAATTGGATATCTAAACTAATGAAATTAAAACTAAACTAAACAAACAATCAAATAAAATAAGTATGAACTATCAATAAAATGATGAAAATAAATAAGAGAGATAAATTATCTTACAAAACTCTAATTCAAGGATTCCGACATTCAATTAATGCATCACTGATCGTAGATTACAAATATCATCTTGCACAATCAAACATTTAACCTTAAACTAATAATGGAAGCCATAGAAAAATAATCTATTTTTCTAATTTAATTGATAAAATGAAGAATTCAAAGTGGAGCATTAAAAAAAGGTTAGTTGTGAAAAAAATCGTTAACTTTATTTAATTTGCAATTTTAACCAATCTTGTAAATATCACCAAATATAACATGAATTTTCATATATTTTGTAAATTTAACCAACGGGTAGATTTTTGGTATATTTATTTTGAAAATAACTCTCATCATTTCAAAATAAAATTATGATTTAACATACAAAATGATAGTTATTTTGAAATGATGAGAGTTATTTCCAAATTAAACATACTTAAAATTGCAAAAAATATAAAAATACATGTTATATTTAATAATATTAAAAAAATTAGTAAAAATTACAAATTAAGTAAAGTTCATAGTTTTATCATGTAATCCTAAAATAATGATAATAATAATAATAATAAAAAAAAAAAAAATAATAATAATATGGGCCCGACTATCCGCACCCCAAGTTTTACTAAACACACCCCAATTTTATTTATTTTTATTTAAAAAATTGAAAATTGGGTAAAATGACAATTTTGCCCTTTTCAATTAAAAAAATTGAAATTGCTGATTTCTCTCTCCTCCCTTCCCCTCTCCCGTCCGTGTCTCTTCTCTTTTTTTTTTTTCATTCCTCAAATCTTGAATCTCCTTAGCAAAATCATTTTATGAGTTAACAAAGTATATAATAATCGTGTAAAAAGAACGAAAAAAAAACAACAAATCTGAGGGCCGTTCGATCCTGGTTCAACGAACATATAGTGTGTTCGACCAGGTGTCGAACACACCTCTAAAAAAGAGGTGTGTTCGACCACCAGGAATCGAACACACTATAGTGTGTTCGACCAATAGTCGAACATGCTATAGAGTGTTCGACTATTGGTGGTCGAACACACCTCTTTGTGTTCGACGAACCAGGATCGAACGGTCTTCAGATTTGTTGTTTTTTTTCATTTTTTTTACACAATTATTATATATTTTGTTAACTTATAAAATAGTTTTGTTAACAAATTCAAAATTTGAGGAATGAAAGAATGAAAAAAAAGAAAGAAGTGAGAAGGCTGAAGACGGGAGGAGAGGAGAGAGAGATTCAGTTTTATTTTTATTTTTATTAAGAATGACAAAATTATTATTTTGCCATTTTTTGAATTATTTAAATAAAAAAAATAAAAAAAAGTATGTTTAGTAGAACTTGGGGTGTCCGGTAGCCGCACTCTAATAATATATGTGTTGGTGACAGGGTTATTTCAAATCAGCTTTACACGTATTTCCACGCCATGAGGGCCCTTCCTTGAACTCGTAATCATTGTATTTCAACACCATAAAGCAGAAACCCCCTAATAAAGATTATTCTTTTCCAAATCTTGATTGCTCTTATCATTGTAATTTCTCACTGTTGTTCCCACTTTCAACTGAAATAATCATTGTTAATTAAACCACCTCAAATACTGCTAAACTCTGTTCAAAGATTCAAATTTTTTGGGATTACAAAACGGGCGGCATGCTCGCTACACACTGCCTCCTCCAAACTGCTTTATTCCCTTCATATCTTTATATATTATATAACCATATAGTATTATCAATTATGTTGTGCGCCACGTGTTGCATATTTAGTTATCAATTAATAGAGCAACATCCTAGCCAACTCTACTTGGAAAATTCTACATGATTTGACACTTCACAAGAAAGAATTGGATTTGGACAATTCCATGACAGAATTATTTTCTTGTTCCTTGTTGTTGATGAGATGTGTTTCAACTTTGAATAAACATGTGAGTCTTGTTTTTTTTATACAAGGGCTTTGATACCTATGACTCATTAATAACCATGATTTGTATTAGGATCCACATATTGGGAGTGTTAGTTTATGGAGAAAAAAAAAAGGGCATTGGTGACCGGATATTTGTACTTCTATTTAATTTAGATTATTAATTAGATGAATTTTTTTAAAAATTTCATCATTATATAAAATAAATAATAGTTAACTAATTGCGAAATAAAAGCATGCAGAGATGTGCATCGATAACCCAAATTCAATACCCACAATTATGTTTTTGAATGACTGATTACCTGATACATAGACGGTAGTAGAATTGTTTAATTCAAATCAGATTTAAATAATATTCTTATTATTTTTGTTTAATTATTTAATTGCAAAATCAAAGGAGTATAAATACTGTACATACAGTAAAATCTCAATAAATGAATGTTCGATAAACGAATAACCTCGACAAATGAATAATTTTCTTCGGTCTCGACTTGGGCTAATGAGGGAAATGAATAACCTTGCTAAATGCATTAATGAATATTTTTTTTTGAATTCTTAAAGGCCTCATGTAAATATAAATGAATAATCATTAAAATACATAAGATATATATATATATATATATATGTATGTATAAATACCCTAAAAAACATGTGTTTCAATAAACAAATACAAAAGATCATTTCTTAACAAAAAAATCGTCTAATGTCGTTTGCTTTTTTCTTCCACCAAAATGCATCACATCCTTAACTTTTTCTAGTGCAAACAAAACTTTTGGAATATTTTGCTCATGTTGTAGTAAGTAGTTTCGTAAGATGATTACCGCTTGGAAGGATTCTTTCGATGACACATTTGGTGTGACACCACTTATCATCCGATTCTGGATCATTTTCATCATTTAGTACAGACTCAATGACATGTAATCCAAATATAGACTCTAAATATTCCATTCATAGAATCTTATAGATACATGGTGCATGTACATGTAAAATAATTGTAATGATAAAAAAAAAAACCCTTTAAATGAATAAAGATTCGATAAATGAATAAATTATTCATTTATCGATACATAAATAATTTCGCTAAATGAATTTTTTTTTCTAGTTCTAAGGATATTTATTTATAGATGTTTCACTGTAGTTAAATGTACAAGAGGACATGCATACAATATTTACGCACCCAAATTAAATAATGATACACATTGAAGCTTGTTTAAGAGTTGGTCTTGTGTGCACTTGGTGTACATGCAATCCGGGTCGACCCGGATTTTGACCCGGATCCGCGTGTTTTTGAATTTTCCTTTTTTTTTTTTTTTTTGCTTCAGGTTGTGACCTTTATATTGTAAATGTGTGACCTTTATGTTATAAATGTATGACCTTTATATACAACTATCATGACTTTTAGAGACTGTAACTTAGAAAAAAAATGAAGATTTTCAATATAATTTGAACTTTACACCTTTATGTGATATCAATGCGACCTTTATGTTATATTATGTCATCTTTATGTACAAATATTCTGACCTTTATATAATATATAAAGATGCATAAAGGTCAGAATATCTGTACATAAAGGTGACATAATATAACATAAAATGTCACATTAATATCACATAAAGGTACATAGTGCAAATTATGTTAAAAATCTTCATTTTTTTCCTAAGTTACAGTGCATAAAGGTAGAGACAGTTGTACATAAAGGTCACACATTTATAACGTAAAGGTCATACATTTATAACATAAAGGTCAGGACAAAAATCTGGAAAAATAAAATAAAAACTCGCGGATCCGGGTCGGATCGACCCGAATTGCACAGATCTTAGATCCGTGCACCTGGTGCACATGAGTATTTGCCCTTGTTTAATGATAGCATTTCATTGAATTAATGATACTAAATAGAAGAGTGAATATATATATTCAAAAATGTTTGCGAGTGTTTTTTACAAGGAGAAAATCAATATCAATATAGTGATATATATCTAAAAATATAATTGAGAGAAAAACAGAATTGTCATATTACTAGCTAGTAAATTTAAAGAACAAAAAATGCGACGAATAGGGCTGTCCCTCTAAATACGTACGTATGAAAAAACAACTAAAATCCAAAATTAAAAAAAAAAAAAAAAAAAAAACCAGTTGATTTAGGGGAGTAGACAAAGTGGGTTGTCCCTTTATATTGTTTTATCCTATATATTAAAGTTTCCCTGCCTTTAGATCTTCTGTTGCTCGCCTCAACAAATCCAAAACACATTCAACTCAACAAATAAACCCACTTCTCTTCATGTTCCATTATTCTCTCTCTCTCTCTCTCTAGAAAACATACTTTCCTAACTTTTTCCAGTAAGAAAAGCCTAATCCCTCTGTAGATCTACAAAGAAGAGAAAAGATGATTCAAGAGCTACTGGGTGGAAATAGTGTTGGGATAATTAATGGAGGAGATCAGAGATCCAAACTCTCTACCCCAATATCTTCTTGTGGAGGAGGGATTCTTGATTCTTCTCCTTCGCATAACTCTCCCTCCTCCTCTTCCTCCTCCGCCGCCGCCGCCGCCGCCGCTACCTCAGCCGCCGACAACCTGAGGTGCCCTCGCTGCGATTCCGCCAACACCAAATTCTGTTACTACAACAACTACAACCTCACCCAGCCTCGCCATTTCTGCAAGACTTGCCGCCGTTACTGGACCAAAGGCGGCGCCCTCCGCAACGTCCCCATCGGCGGCGGATGCCGAAAAAACAAGAGCGCCGCCATCACCGCGGCAGTCGGAAAGTCCAGCGCCGCCGGAAAGCTGAAAACGGCGTCGTCGGAGATGGGAAGAAGCGGCCTCTTCAGTGGCTTCGAACATGCTCATGACACGCTTCCATCAAACCCCATTTTGTGGGCCCCCTCTCAAAATTCTCATTTTCTTTCATTACTCAGAGGAAACCAAAATCCAAACCCTAATCATCACCTGCAAACTTCTCTCTCTGTGAAAGATGAAGGCCATGTTCTCTTTGGCTCTTCTCACTTTAGCTCAGAACCATCCATCAATGCTCGGGCCTTGGGCATGGATCATCTGGGCCCGGCCCAGTTGCAGTCTATGGCGCTGTACAGAAACCAAGTTCCATCGGTACATGGTGAAATTCACAATAACGGGCTTCAAGAACTCTATCACAGGCTCAGATCATCATCGTCAAGCTGTTATCCTGAACATGCACCTGCACTGATTCTTGGAAATATGGGATCTGCAAGTTCTTCTGCCATTCTTGAATCAGCTCCAGTTGCAACAGGTGAATTGGGATTTTGGAATCCTACTCTTTCTTGGCCCACTGATCTGCCCACCACTAATGGTGCATATCCTTGATAACTAAGAGCTTAATTAATTAGTAATTTTAAGTAACATTTTTATAACTTCAGTTTAGAAAATCTAGGGTCTGCTGTTTCTTTTTTGTTTCTTGTGTTGGTCATTTGGGGTGTGGTATATGAATATGAATCTAGCATCATCTTCATCTTTTACTTTGCAGTTTTTTCACTTTAAGTTCAGCTCATGTAAGGCTGTAAGTGTGTTTGATCAATTGAAATTGTGTAAGAATTTAGGTGTTTTAAAAGAAAAATTATGTGTGAGTTAATCAGCCAGTAGTACTATAAATTTGTTATGGCTTTATCAGCGTAGCAGTATGCGTATACTATATATAAATTATAATTATATTCTTGATATGCGAGAAGATTCACTCCACACAAAGAAGATTTGGACAACAACTTATAAGTGGAATAATTACTCACAATCTTCTTGAAAGACAACAAAATACAATTATTAAATACGAAAAGCCCTCCATTTAATCTTAAAAATTGATATTTTCTAGATTTACTAAATGATAATATATTTCTAGCGGTTGTGGGTACATTGTGAGTCGAGCGTGCCGGTCACAAATATGAAGATTCGTAACCTTTTTTTACTTTATATATTGTGAAAAATAAATAAATAAATGAAGGAGGATATATCTGTACGTATAATGTATCTGCAATGAGATTCTTACAGTTGGAAGGATTCTATTCCACCTGCAAAACCAGTAATAAGAATCCTGCTTAATTTGACCTCTATTTTTCTTTCATAGGATTATGATAAAATATATTAATATGTATATATATTATACAAAATTCCTGACATAGTCGATTATAGAGACGCAAATATATAAGGACGACTTTACATAATCTAACCTTCACTGTAAGAATAAAGACTATAACGAAAAAAAATCATTCGATGATATTTTTTGCGTCTTATTTAAAAAAGTATAGATGTTTGTGAAAACATTATCAATTATATCCTCAAAATTTCTATCATGAAATCATGACGCCTTGGTTGTATGTATCCTAAAATAAAAATAGTGTCATTAAATAGTGATGAATTTCCAGTACCATGTGTACAATTTTATTGACAATTTTTTTTGTTTTTTGTTTTTAAATGTGCCACCATCTTTAGTGAAACTCTTTTTTTTTTTTTTTTTTTTTAATGTATCACAAATTTTAATCATTTTTGTTGAATGTGTCACTGATTGTATTAAACATTTGTTTGAATGAGACACCAACGTTGTTGATTTTTTTCTCATGAATGAGCGAATAACTTTAGTGACCATGTTTTATGAATGCGTCATACTTTAATTATTAGTAGGGTAGGACTATCCACATCTTCTGTTTTTCCAAATACACCCCAATTGTATATACAGGGAATATTGTAAATTTAAAACAATAACTTATCGTCATTTACCATTTAGAAACATTATCTTTTCGAGCTTTGAAATTAAGATAATATCTTTTACAATTAGGCGACTTTAGGACAAATCAGTCCGAGTCAATGAATTTTGCGCTAATTCGCACGTGAAAGTCACATAACCTACCTAACTCAAGCTTCTTGCGATGTGGACTCCTTATATTAAATTAATTCGGATTTGAATTCCATCTCATTAAATAAAACTCCACATAATTAAATAAAATTCCACACCATTTGTAATATATAAAAACAAAAAAATTCCTTAAACAAAACCCTAAACTAACAGATGGACCAAAAAACAAGCACACCTGCACACCCACCGACATAGATGAAAAATTTAAGAATAACAAAATCGGCGTCGCTTCTTCACCACTGTCACCACCACCACTCTGCCCGCACTCTTCTCTCCATCAACATATCTTCAAAATAATAAATTAATAAAGCTATTGTGATGGGGGAGATGGGGATCGAAAATGGTGGCGGAGGAAAAGAGGGCGACTCTTGTCGGTGAAGAAGATGAGATCTGGAGATGGAGTCGGGAGATTGGTGTAGCGTGTGGCTGATGTATCGTTATGTTTATATATTTTATCATCATAATTACCTTCGATTATATTTCTTTTGTGCCTAATCGATTGAATTATTGTTCTAATTTGTAGGAATTAATTTTGGTGGACTTTGAAGAGAAATGAAGTTAAAAGAGTGCATTTTGGGCTTAAGTTGTGAAGTTGGCTTGGAAAAGATATATTAATTGGGCTAAGATGAGTTGATGGTGGAGGAATGTCCAATAAGAGTTTTAATCCAATTAAACTCTTATCTTTGTAATAGATTTGCATATCTTTTTAGATTTATGAGTTTTATTACGAGTAGGAAACCTAGACCAAAAGATATTATTTTTATCGTGATATTTTCCAATACGCGAATACATTCTCCTCACCTCTCTCCTAGCGCCTTACATGTCACGCCCCGTTTTCTTTTCATAAAATATCAGAGTTTTTCATTGTGGGCGTGAAGAAAGAAGAGGAAAAGACGTACATGAAATAAAATAGAAACATTTGAAAATAGAAAGGAGACGATTTTACAAAATACAAATCCCCGGCGTCAAGCCGAAATAAAATATTTAACATACCAGTGGAAGATACATCAGGATCCATCATCCCAAAATCAGCATAAGATTGTACTTTACAAAACGAGTTTTACAAAATCATTATTTAACTGTTGTGAGCCAACAAACTTAAAATACAACAGCCTAGATAGAGCACCATCATCCCTCTCTCTAAGGATCACCCTGCTCGCCATCACCTGTAACGTGAGTTACAGAATAAGGGGTGAGTGTGTGGAATACACTCGTGGGGATGAAATCCACCTCTTATAACAATCAACAGATATAAAATACCAGGATGGTAACATTCAGTCACGTTGTCACAACACATAAGATGCATAGCATGTATTTCGCAACCCAACTCAGGTGCAGGTATCCCCCGTCTTACCCCTACAAATCTTAGGTGCAGGTATTACCTGACTTACCCCTACAAAAACTCAGGTATGGGAATCACCCGACCCTACAAAATCTCAAGTACGGGCATCACCCGACCCTACAAAATCTCAGGTGCGGGCATCTCTCGACCCTACAATATCTCGGGTACGGACATCTTCCGACCCTACGGAATCTCAGGTGCGGGCATCACCCGACCCTACAATAACTCGGGTACAGACATCTTCCGACCCTACGGAATCTCAGGTGCGGGCATCACCCGACCCTACAATAACTCGGGTACGGACATCTTCCGACCCTACAGAATCTCAGGTACGGGCATCACCCGACCCTACAATAAAAATGAATATGGACCCACGTCCTTTCACAGTATAACATGAACACATAATCATAGCATATAATCACAACATTTAGTATTTCGCCAATCATGTATTAAATAGGGAAAACTGTAAACAGATAAAGAGATAGAAATTACCCCCACCTTATTCAGTGGTTACCACGTGAGTAGCGAGTACCAAAGGTCAAGTATCACAAGCTCCTTCCAACTGATAGCCTACATAAGTCACGGTGTTTCTTAGATCCTTAATAAACATAATTAAAGCTATAAAAACTCCTGGTGAAAGAATTGATCGTAAAAGGCGCGTCGGATCGCGAGGTCTAAAGATTGGAGTCCAAGAAATGAGAGGGTCAGATCTGTCCAAGTGGCTGAGAAGATAGGAAATAAAATTTGGGTCACGACGGAAAAAGAATGAGCTCGATTTGAGTTGAAACGAGCTCGAACAGAGCATTTTAAGGTTGAGGGGTAAAATGGTAATTTTGGTCAAAGGGTTGACTATGACCGGGCCCACGACCCTCGGTCAACAACGTCTCGTCAACAACGACTTGATTCGGATGAATGATGGAAAAAACGAGGTTAGAAATGAAAACACGGCGTCGGGTGCACGTCGGCACCCGACGGGCGCGCACGGGCGCGCGCAGCACCCGGCGGTCTCGGCAGTTCTCGGCGTCCTCGGCAGCATCGCGCGCGCGGCACCCGGCGGTCTCGGTAGCGGGTCTCGGCGTCCTCGGCAGCTACTGAGTTTTCTCGGAAGCTCGGCAGCGGGTTCTCGGCAGACTCGACGGGTGGCTCGGCAGCCTACGCGCATGGTCGAGTTTTCTCGGCCAGGTCCTTCCCAGCATCCCGGCGTCTGGCGTGCTCAATGCGCCACCTTCCCGGCGCCACCCGTCGCGGTGGCGCCGCCCTCCGCCGCCGCCGTTAGGTTCGTCGGAAACCTCGCATCACCGGCTACCACCTCCGGCCATCCCTCACCGGATTCCGGCGGTAGATAGTGCCCGAAATCTCGCCGCAAAATCCTTCGACTTCCCGTCACCGGCGACCACTCCCAACACCTCCGCCGGCGACCCCTCGTCGCCAGCAACCATTTCCGGCCAACCCAAACACATGCAAAACCTATATATACAACCCCTCACCCACACACACTCACGCATACACACATATACACACACACTGACTCCCTTCCTTCGCCGGCGGCCACCTGCCGCCGGCAACCACCATCACTCGCCGTGACCCTGGCCGGCGACCCCCAGTCGCCGGCCACTACCAGCCGCCGCAAACACACATACATAGGAGCACACACACACATCACAAAGTGTAAACACACACACACACCCACTGTTGTTGCTTGGCCGGCGAACACCAGCCGCCGGCAACCTTCCCTGGACCCTCGCTGGCCCACCGATCACACACGGCGGCGCCACCATACGCCGCCCCAACAGCAAGCAACACACACACACACACTAACACACCAACAACTCCAGTGACCGCTCCGGCGAGAAAGGAGGAGAGAGAAGGTGGCAAGGGTTAGGGTTTGGGACTGTTTTTCGCCGTTTTCCGGCGAACGAGAAATCAGAATTGAATTCCGGAAGATGTCCTAGACTCGTCTCGTCGAGGGCTACATTGTGTGCGAAAATCGGCTGAAACCGACATATTTGGAATTTTCCGGCCACCGAGAGAGAGAGAGAGGAGGGAGGAGAGAAAACTTATGTGTTTTTGTCGCGCTCGGCTCGTTCGGAGAAACGGTGAAAAATGAACTGGAGGAGCCCCTATTTATAGAATTGGAAAAGTTACTATTCACCAAAAATATCTTGGGTTACTATTTATCGATTTGACTCGAGTTACTCTTCATCAAGAATATCTCGTATTTTTCTACTCTTCGTATACGTCTCGTATACATCGTATTCCTCGTTTTCACTGTTTTCTTCGTTATATGAGCTACGAGTCTCCGATTGACCTCTAGTTTGTTTCTATCTTCTCGTTTTTCGAATACGCATCGCGTGGTAAAATAAAATTCTATGTTCCGCGAATAATTTATTCTTCCATCTAAAACATGCTTAAAACACGTATCTAAAACGCACTTAATTAAATTTACACAGTCAAGAATAGCGCACATAATAGTATTTCAATTAAGGGTTTAATTATTTAATTAACCAATTATGCTCGTTTTGATCCGGGGCGCTACATTACACACGCTACTCTCTCTACTCTTTCCTTTTCTCTCTTCTTTTCTATTCTCAAGACGAATGCTGAAACTTTTTATGTGGATGATTAATCAAAGCATGCGTGGCTAAATTTCTCTTATCTGATTCAAGGGGCGTTTAAATTCGATTGCTATCACTGTGAGGTTTTGTGCTTAATTTAGATTCTTACTTTATAGTGAGATATAGTTTTGGTTGATCTGACAATTCGATTTGAATTATATTTTGCTGATGCTATCCATGAGTTCTCTTTTATAGGTTGTTGGGATGTATAAATGTTGAATAATTGGTACTTAGTAGCAATAGGTTGATTATGCTTTTACAGGGATTGTGTGATTGCCTAATGAATTAAAGGGATTAACGAAATATGTTGCTAGGATGTATAAATGTTGAATAATTGGTACTTAGTAGCAGTAGGTTGATTATGATTTTATTGGGATTGTGTGATTTCCTAATGAATTAGTGGGACTAACGGAACCATAGGCTTAGTAATTGCAGCTATCTCGATTATTAGGTTCTAGGTTTCAGTTTAGGTTTAACTATTTTCACCAGAGCTTAATGCGGTTTTTAAATAATTTTGAAAGCGCACCATTAGTTAATGATTAGTATTGATTGGATGCTGAGTTTGAACAATTAAAATAGGAAACACGGACTTCTCTACGGCTTCATGTTTAGTCTAAGGTTAAATATTTGAATGTGCAAGATGATATGTGTGAGGTATAATCAGTGATGCAATTGAATGTTAGTACCCTTGAATCGGAGTCTCATAAGATTATTCTCTCTCTTAATTTATTTATTTCGTTCATTGCTAGTTGATTTTTATTTCTGTTAGATAATTTAGTTAGTTAGGTTAATTGATAGATATTCAAAATCCCCCTTCTATATATTGATAGATATTCAAAATCTCCCTTTATATTGATAGTTTAGTTAGTAAGTTTAGTTAGTTAAGTTAATTGAATGTTAGTTTAGTTAATTGATAGATATTCAAAATCCCCCTGAAAATCGACCCTACTTACCGTTATACTTAGTTGTTATTTTGGAGTAGGTAATTTATTTTGTTGGCTTGACATCCATCAGTGGTGGTGTTGGGTGGTGGATTCTTCACTAGGTAACTCTCCTCCCTCCTGGAGGATACAGACCTCAGGACCTGTAAATTTGATGTTGCTTTATTCGAATAACCTCTCCCTTGGACCCTCCCTACTATCATGAACGACATAGGGCTTACCACAAAAACTACCCATTTTACCTCAAAAGAAACACAATTCCTCAAAAATCCACCTCCAAAATAAGATTTCTGCCTTCTTTTTTTCACCCAAGAACATCTTTCTTCCATTGCTCAACAACAACTACAGATTCTCCCAGTATATCAAATTTAAAACCAAGATTCAACTCAAGCATAATAAGAAGACAAAATTTCAACTCTTTTCTTCCGCTACCATCTTCAATCCCCTTCTCCCCCTCCATCATAGCTTTATTAATTTAGATCCCCTTCTCCCCCTCCATCATAGCTTTATTAATTTGATGTTTTGATATTTGATTTTTTGTTGCAAAATTATATATTAATGATAGTATTTATATTAACAAATATAATTTATTAAGTGTTTATGGTTATTATTAACAATATAATTTTTTAGATTTTCAAAAATGAATTTGTAAATTTATGAAACTTTTAATATAATTATTTTATTACTCCGTATTATTTTTATTGAATAATAATATCTGAAAGGCATTAATTTAATATTTTAGAAATAATTTTTGATTTATAAAAATATAATTACAATTATAATACAATTTTTAAAAATTTGAAAAATATTTTTATTATTTTTTTAAATCTATTATAAATATTATAATTAATAATAATATTTTAAAAATACTATTGTAAGATTTTAGAATTGATCTAAAAAAAATAAGTCAATTTTTAGACAATTTTTCAAAATTTTAAAAATATATTTATTAGCTTTTGTAAAATTTATTATAATTTTTTAAAGATTTAACACAAATTTTCAGATTTTTAAAATAAATTAATGATTTTTTATAGATTTATTATAATTATTTTAATACTAATTATTATAATTATTTTATTAAATGATGCGACATTTTATTTAGTGATGTGGAATATAGAAATCAAATTATGTTATTCACATCGTGCCACATCAACGAGAAACCCGAATTAAGTGAGACACATGACTTAAGCGTGCCAATTAGCCTGAAATTTGTTGATTTGGGTCGATTTATCCTAAATTCACCCATTTTTTAAAGATAGCGTCTTAATTTCAAAGCCTGAAAAGATAATGTCCCTGAAAGATGAATGACCTAAATTACTGTTCTAAATTTGTAATTTTCCCTGTAAATACACCCAAATTGAAATGATTATAACTTACAAAAGTTCTAAACACACCCCAATTTATTCCAATATTACCCTTTAGAGTAAATAAAAAATTAAAATGAAACCATATCCCTCCCTCCCTCAACTTTCTCGCTGCCACCCCCACTCAACCAAATTTTATCTCCATCTCTCTCAATCTACTCCATCTTCTCAAATTATTTCTTTCTTTTTCTTTACTCCCACATCCATTTCGACAATCTTAAAAAGGAATCTTGAAGAACTCATAAACACAACAAAAATATGTGGAAAACCTAGTAAACTTTCTTTTTTATTTTTCGTAAATTGCATTTGACCCTAATTGGCCGAACACAAAAAAGCGTATTCGACCACCGAGGTTTGAACATTCTGTTATACTTCGACTAAGAGATGTCGAGCATATTCTACTATGTTCGACCGTGGTGGTGGAACACTCTTCTTTGTGTCGACCAATTAAGTTCGAACGGGGGGTCGAGTATAGTTTCAGTTTAAACAAATTAGAAACATATTTGTAGTGGGAGTTTTTCCAATGAAAAATGTTTTTTAATGAAATATTTAATGTTTCATTGTGACTTTTCTTCACAAAACTAGATCATAGTGATATGACTCCATTGCTAGGGTTTCAAAAGATAAAAGAACAAGGGAAGAAAGGAGGGCTAGGGTTTCAAAAGAGAGTAGAATATAGGAAGGAAGGAGGTAAATAATTTTTCTTTTTTTAATATAAGGACATTTTAGTCTTTATTATATTTAATTTTTATTTTTAATTATGGGTGTGTTTAGAAAAGAGTGGGGTGTGGATAGTCCCACCCTTATTAGTATTGTTAATTTTGTAACACTATTATAAATAACGGTGTAATGCATTATATAATTAGTATCTTTAAATTACTGACTCAATTTGTTTTAAGATTAATATTATTTTCCAACTTGTACTCTACGTATTTTTTAACTTTGGAACATAAACTAAATTTTTTACTAATCACAACCTACTATACGTTTTTATTTTCAATTTTGGAACATTCGACAACAAATCTCAGCCAAAAAGTGAACATATATCTGCACATGCATAGTTGGAGGATATTTTTATAGTTTCTCTTATGTTTGTCCCAAGTGGCACAAAGGTTCGGGTGGTTGAATGAACCTCTATCGATTTTTCAAATTCTTTCAAACTTACAGCACTATATTCTAAAATAGAATATAACGCAGAATGCAGTACAACTTACTGGGTTAGAATGCAACGGAACTTGCTGTACCAGAGTTCTTTTGCAGCGGAAACTCTTTAAGCTTGATAGAGTCTCTTTCGAAAACTTTTTCAGAAAAATAAATTTTAGCAAAACTTGAATGTTGTATGATGCGATGTGAAATGCAACATGATATGATTACAGAAATGCTAGAAGAAAAAGATAAACATAGAAAACTTATAGTGGTTCGAAGGTGGTGTAATCTTTCTACTTCCACTCTACTCCTTCTCAGGGATGAACTTCGTTAAGAAAGTTTGATATACAGGATTCAACCTTACAAACTATTAACCTAACAAGTTATATCTACTAAGATTCAACTTCCACACAGGTTACTTGAATCCAACAGGCTAACTCAGATAGGATCATAAAGTCACACAGAGTTATTGCTTTAAACTCTTAAGACTAAACACTCAGTAAAGATCTAAATCCTATCAACTGAGGACACTACTAAAACAACCTAAGCACACAACACAAAGGTTAAAAGTATATATGTTTCTTCAACTGGTGCTTGAAGCAGCCTTGATGAGTCTTGAACTCGAATACTCTAAGGCTGACTATTTCTCTTAGAGGTTGAGTGACTAAAAACTTTAAGTGTTGAGAGCTTGTTCTTGAAAGAGAGGTATGATGAGTTTTTCAGTTGATAGTTTCAGTCAAGTCTTCCTCTATTTATAGGTGTAGAAATATGTCCATTGAGGAGAGACACATTTATTTGAATTTGAATCCTTCTCAAATGTTCTTGGGCTCGCATTACATGCTTCTGAAGGGTTGCATTTATTTTTCCTTATCTTGCACTCCAGGTTACACTACAAGAATTTTGCTGAAAGACAACAGACTTTGTCCGTTGTCTTTCCCAGAAAATGAGTGTTGTCATATCCAGCGTTGTAAAAAATGTACGCTGATAGACAACGTACTAAAAGCGTTGTCTTTTTTAGATATGACAATGCATAAAAACCGTTGCACGAAAGGGTTGTCTTTTTTTAATAAACTATTAAAAAGGATCACTGACGTCAATCATAGCACTGACACGTCATCATAATGTTGACACGCCAACATGCCCAACTATTGTATAGTGCTGACATGTCATCATGACACATCACCTAACTATTGCATAGTGCTGGCACATCATCATGACACGTCATCATAGTGCTGACGTCAGTGATGACATCATCATAGCCAATATTGTGCGTGCGCTGGGAATCAAACATGGGTGCCCAATGTGGTACTCTAACCACTAGACCACTGATGCTTTATGTAATAATATCCTACATGCATTTGTTTTATTTCAATTTTTGATATTTTTCAATTTTCTATTATCACATATTTTTTGTTAATTTTTATAAAGTACCATTACTTATTAATATAAGTCATTCATTAATATATATATATATATATATATAATTGGAAGATTAATGACTAATTAATATGTTTAGTAATATTTAATCTAATTTCATTTTAAGACAATTATAAAATATACTAGTGCATATTTTTAATATATTTTATAAAAATACTATTTTTTAAAATTATGATTTTGTTCATATAAGATAATATTAATGCAAATAATATAAGATAACATCATAAAATAATTAAAGTTTTCAAATTTAATTTAATTAAAAAAATTAATATTATCCCATATTTTTAGTTAATTTTTATAAAGTATCATTACTTATTAATATAAGTCATTGATTTCCAATTTTGATATATTACTGTATTTAACTCGATTTCAATGGCCAACATATGAATGTTCAAAACCCAAAATGTTAATGCACTCATGATACAAAATATAAATGTGACTCAATTAAAATATTATTCTTAATTACTTTAATTTGTTGGACTATTTGTCATATTGCGTACATAGATTTATTTACATATATTTTTACGTACATAGATTTATTCAATACCTAAAATATTATTGAAGAATCACAATATTTTTTGTATTTTTAATATATTTGAAAATATTAACAATATATATATATATATAATTGGAAGATTAATGACTAATTAATATATTTAGTAATATTTAATCTAATTTCATTTTAAGACAATTATATAATATACTAGTGCATATTTTTAATATATTAAACTTTTCAAAATTTAATTTAATTAAAAAACAATTAATATTATGAAAAGGTGCACAATTAACACAACACATAAAAAAAGTGTTGCACAATGGGTTGTCTATTAGCGAAAAGGTACACTGAAAGACAACGCATAAAGAGCGTTGCATAAAAGGGTTGTCTTTTTTTAAAAAAATCCACTGAAAGACAACTCTTTGAAAAAAGCGTTATACAAAAGGGTTGTCTTTTAAAAAAAAAAATCCACTGAAAGACAACACATAAAGAGAGTTGCATAAAAGGGTTGTCTTTTTTTAAAAAAATCCACTGAAAAACAACCCTTTAAAAAAGCGTTGCACAAAAGGGTTGTCTTTTTATTAAAAAATGCGCTGAAAGACAATCATATGTAAAAAACGTTGTCTTTCTCATAAAAAACATTGTCTTTCAGTGCATTTTTTGAAAAAAGACAATGCTTTTCGGAAAAAAGGTTGTTAATTTTAGAAAGACAACACAAATTCATAAAAAAGGTTGTCTTTAGTGGGTTGTTAAATACCATTTTCTTGTAGTGTTATTTAATGCGACTATACTAGGTTAGAGGCTTGTTGTAGTTTGTAAGTCCACGTGTTGGCTGGTTACTGGTTCTCGTTACTGCATTGATCGATTTGTTTCTACTGGCTAGGTTTAAAAAGACATTTCCTCGAACATCATTGATCTTCAGTACTGTGTTGTTGTGTATGATTGTCCATTTCTTTCCTTTTTGTCTTTCCTTGATCCTGGTGCAGTACTTGCAACTTCTGCAACTGCTTGCAGTAATGCTGCTTGCTGCATCCAACACTTTTTATTGTTCTATTGCATTGTCCTAATTATAATATTCACATACTCTTTTCTTCTGCTACATTCATTAGCGACCTTTTTTGTTGCTTATAGTATTTCTTTCTTTGATTAGCAGGCTACTGAATTGCATAATTCTCCATTCTTCAACTTGTTTTCTTAACTCAAAACTAATCTAAGTTTCACTTAAACATTGTAAAAATGGGGTACTCTAAATTCCTATTACAATGCTGTTTTATCTCATCAAAATCTAAACATGAATTTCTAACAATCTCCCATTTTTGATGATATCAAAACCTTTACATAATGCAGTTCATTGGCGAAAATTTAGAGTATGATTATAGCATTTACATTTTACACTTCGTATTGAGATGATTACAGAGTACAATGGATTTTCATGCATTGGTTTAGTTATGCTGGCAACCTATCTTAGATACTATCAGCATATAAATTCGAACAAATATGTCTAGCATGCTTTCCTACATCAGAAAATAAAATGCATGAAGTTCACACATTATGAACTTGTTCCAGCAACAGTAACTTGATTATATCAGAGTGTTAGTATTACAAGTTACAGAGATTCAGAAGGTAAATATAGCTTACAGAGATATTACACAAGAAATGCAGTAAACTATTTGTCTAAACTTCATGTCTTCAAGATTGTTGATGCCCCCGAACAATTTCTTTTTTACTGAATCATCTTCTGATCTTCTTCTACACTCAAACTTGGTTCATTTGCACTAATTGTTGATTTATTCTTGATAGGATTCTTCTAACTTTTTGTTGATATCAGAAATCTATATCCATCTCAGCTAGAAACTTTCACAAAATGGCATTTGTGCTCCTTCCTTCACTTTCTTAATCAACTCCTTTTGATTTTCAAGCTCTCTATCTCTTACAAGCTGTTTATGCTTCTCCAGTGTAGAGAAACATGTAGCATATCTTTTGAAATAGTTCAGCTGGCAGAGATGCTTGAAGTACCTCAAGTACTCTGATATTTTCTAGAGAGATATTTTCTCCAAAGGTTGGATTTCTATCTTTGGGAAGGATCACTTTGTTCAAGATTTTTAAGTCCCAAGCATGATTTTCTTTTAGAGGCCTCTGATCCAGCATCATGGATACTTCTACTATTATGTGGTCGGGATCAAAGTTGGGAACATCTTGAGGAGGGTATTGATATAGAACATCATCAACTTTCTTGGCCACTTTATCCTTTTCTCTCATGCCACCACAAGTCTTGACATCTAGTCTTCCATTTTTCTCTTTTTCTTCTCATCAGCTTCTTTCAGTTGTTTCCACTTATTGTCATCTAATCTTCTGATTGCAGCAGTACTCATGGGTTTACTCTTCTAATGGTGTTGTTGCTTGCTATTTCTACGTTGAATGGGTGTTGTATCATTTCTTGCTGAACTGCTCCTTTCAGTTCTGGATACAGCGTTGCTTGCTACTTTGGATGCAGCAGCATTTTAGTAAGAGGGCTCCGATCAGTATCAGATTGTGATCTTCTGTGCTTTTTGCTGACCAGCTCCTCCTCATCATCATTATCATCTAGAGACTACATTACCTTATGCAGCTTCATCGATTGTAACTGTAAGCTGCAACTCTCCTTTGACTTTGTCATCTCCTTTGCCATGTCCTTCCCCTTTTTAGCATCATCAAGAAGGGTTCGAGTAGAGGGAAGTACTGCAACATTGTCCCCATCAGCGAGTTGAGGAAATGCTCCAAAGAATGCATCTTTCATCTCTCCAACAATCAACTCCAGATTGGCTAACCTTTCATAAGTGCTTTAAGCTCGGCGATCTTGATTGACAACATTTTCTTGCAGATTATTAAGCACTAGAGAGTGTGTTGTTAGAGTATCATTGGTGGTCTGCTATGCAGAGGCTTGAGCTATTGCACATGCATCAACTTTCTTTGAAGCATTGAAGCAATACGAGTGCTGTTTATTCCATTCTCCTTGTATGTATTCTTGCAGCTTCTTTAGAATATCAGTAATGACTTTTTTAGCTTGCTCAACTTATCAACATGAGATTTGTCATTAGAGGCGGAGTTGAAAATGTGATCTTGAAAGACTCTTCCCAGGGCCTGTACTGCTGCTGCAATGCTCTGAAGTGATTATTCATGTGAAATGGCAGAGAGTTCTTTAATTCTTTCCTCTCTAGAACAACAACTTTTCTTGCATTCTTATCGTCATCAGATCTATCTGATGAATCATCGTTATCATCATCATCATCATTTAATGTAGCCATTAAGTCTTCTTTAGATTTCAGTGTAACAAGGTTCTATTTTATCCTGAACAGGTATTGAAACTTGTGTAGCAGGATTGGATTTAGAAACATGAAGATCTTATTCCTGTGATTGCTCTATCTACTCAATACTTTCATCCACCTTTTTTCATTCTAAATCGTCTGCAAGTCTTGTCTTAACAACGACATTGCCCGAGGTCTTCTGAGCGGATGTTGTCTTAACAACAATCCCTATACCTTTAGCTTCTCACTTCTCGCAGTCAAGGTTGCAGATTTCAAGATCTCGAGGTTCTTAGCAACTGTGCATGTTGATATAATATCTTGTTCGATCTTTGCACAAATTTTTGTATTGGATTCAGCTGCATCCTAAGTGATTACAACATGTTGTACTGCTAACTGAGCCAATATAGAAAGTCTTGCCACAACAACTTCCTTAATGGTTGCATCATCAGTGATCTCTTTCTATAAACTTGCAAGGACTCTTTTGATCTTATCGGATGGTTCCCCCCAGATGTATCTTTGTGAAGAACCGGGGAATCACCATAGTCCGCAAGTGATCATCATTCTTAATCGATTCCAGGTTGCAAATTGCTGAAAGATCAGCTAGTATTGTATCGAATGCTCTAGATTCTGACTACTTGACTCCAGAAGTACCTTCTCTAGGTAGCAAGTTTATTTGTGACTGGTGTGCTGTCGCCGACACCCAAAAATAATTATTCACCTTAACTAACCTGTAGAAGGATAAGTAAGGGGTCGAACCCATAGGAATAGTGTAATCTAATTAAACAGATTCGTGTGTGAAAGCAATAAAATGGGGGGATTTGGTTGGTTTGTTGAGTAGAATAATCATGCAACAAAAAGATTGCAGAAAACAATAGATTGAATAATCAGATTGATAAAGTGATCTAGCCCTTGGATAGCCTCCCCTAGAATGATTCTTTCCAAATAATTAGCAATCCCGATTAACTCGTCCCTATCTCGAATCTTGCCCCTAAACCAGTGGTACGACCAAACTAGTTCGAATTATTTCTTAAGTTTAATTAATCAGCAGGTACGACCCCCAATTAATCTACCCTATGAATAACCCCAAAAAATGTATCCGAGATTCAATTCATAGAATGCATTAACGATCCAAAATAATAGGGCAAACTAGACCATGAAAACGGAACGTCCGAATCATGCAACCTAGACCTTGTTATCCCAAGCTACTATGATCACACAATATAACAATTACGGATTATATGTGCAATCTAGCGATGAATAATAAATCAATCAAGCAAGGTGATCAGGCTTACAAAATCAATAAATATCCCATGCATAACATAAACCAAATAACAAGAAAATCGAGATAGAGTGAGAAATCGTTACTACTTAATCAATGGTTGAAACATTCAAGGTTCTGGCGTCTCCTTGGACTAGAAAAAGAGAAAAAGCATAGCCATGGAAAATCACAAAAGTCTAAAGAGAATTCCTTTGTCCCAATCTCTCTTAATCTATTCTGTCCTCTCTCTACTGAAAACGGCGCCCACTATAAATAAACATAAGCCCTAAGATGTACTTAAGAACTAATGGGCCTGGGCTAATGGGCTTTTAATCACGTAAGTGATAATTCAGCATCCACATTCCCAACACTGATCCCCTCAGTGTTGGGCTTCTTGTAGCACCCCGGATCAAAATGAGCATAATTGAATAAATAAATATTTGAACCCCGACTTAATCATTATGTGCGTATGTTTTAACTGTTTAATTTAGTAAGTGCGTTTCAGATGCTTGGCTAACGCCGGTTTTAGATTTAGATGGGTATATTTTTCGTGACATGGAACCTAGAATATGATTTTACCAAGAGATTCATATCGGAAATACGAGAAAACAGAAACAAACTAGCGGTTAATCGGAGACCCGTAGTTCAACTAGCGAAGGAAAGGGTAAAGTTTTGATAAAAGGTAAAAATAAAAATAATATTATAATGAAAGGTAAATTGAGATATTTTTGGTAAATAGTAACTTTTCAACGGTGAAAAGGTAAACTCCAAAATCTATAAATAGGGGCTCATAACTTTCAAAACTTATACGTTTTCAAAGCCGACGACCCGAGCGACGCTCGCGACGCGAACACGTAAGTTCTCTTTCTTTTCTTTTCCTTTACGTTTTTATTTTTCCGCCGCCGTCGGAGTGCCGCCGCCGGAGCGCCGCCGCCGTCGCCGCCGCCGCCGTCGCCGCCGCCGCCGCCGTCGCCGCCGCCGCCGCCGCCGCCGCCGCCGCCGCCGCCGCCGCCGCCGCCGCCGTCGCCGCCGCCGCCGCCGCCGTCGCCGCCGCCGCCGGCCAGCAGTGGTGCTGGTGGTGGTGTGTCGGGTGACGGGTGCGCGCCGGGTTGTGCGTCGGGTCGGGCGTCGGGTGTGCGTAAGGATGTGCGTCGGGTCGGGCGTCGGGTGCGCGTCGGGATGTGCGTCGGGTGCGTGCCGAGTGTCGGGTGCGTGCCGGGTGTGCGCCGGGTGCCGGGTGCCGGGTGTGCGCCGGGTGCCGGGTGTGCGCCGGGTGCCGAGTGCGCGCGGGTGCGAGCGCCGGGGGTCCAGCGTGCGCGGGCGACGGGGACCGGGTGGCTGAGGAAACTCGGCAGCTGCCGGGTGATGCGCGAGCTGTCGGGTTGGCTTTCGCCCGACGCCGGGTACCCGCGAGCCCCGGAGCACGTAATGCCGTACTTTCGATCCGTCGTGTCTGTAACGAGCGTTCTTCCGCCGGAACCTTTTACAGCTTTAATTATATTGTATTTAAGACCTAAGAAACACCGTAAATTTGTAGGCTACTGTAAGCTTGAGGTGTTGAGTTGTCAGACGTACTGTCCTAGCTACTCACGCGGTAACCACTATACGAGGTGGGGGTAATTTCTAACTCTGGATCTGTTTACAGCTTTCCCTATTTGTGAAATATGATTGGGAATCTAAGTGCTGTGTTTATACTTGCTGTGCAATATTATATCTGTGAAAGGGCCGAGGTCCTCCGATCATGCATTCTGTTCGTCCCCTGCTATTTTCTACTACTCAGTGGAGGTGTCGTGAGCCTCTTTAAATGCACTAACGGTGAGATACCGTTATATAGGGTAAGACGGGGGAATCCCGCACCTATACGTCCCTTGCAATTTCTAATATCTGCTTTGCATATATCTGTGCTGTGACAACGTGATTGTAAGTTAGCTTTTCGGTATTTAAATTCTGTCAAGAGTCTTATGAGGTGGATGTTATCCCCACTGAGTGTATTCAACGCACTCACCCCTTAATCTGTACTCACACTACAGGAGATGAGGAAGCTGGTGAACCCTAGACGGAGGGAGATAGTGCTAGCTGTTGGTTTTTTCTGATAAGTGGTCTAGTTTAAACTTTTCCAAACACGTTTACAAACAGTTAAGGATCTGTATATATTTTTGGGTACTTGTGAGGATGGGAGATCCTGATGTTTAGCTTCCGCTGTATATGATGTATATTATCGGTGTGAGACCGAATGCTATCGGCCGAGGCCGAAGGTTGTTGTGAGATGGTTTCTTGTCGTCCCTTATCTCTTTCTTCTGTTCTCCCTTGCTTAATTCTTTCTGTATGTGTTATGCGTCCCTTGCTTTTCTATCTTCACGCCCGGGTAAAACTCTGATATTTTTAACGAAAGATTTTGGGGCGTGACACTTCTTCTTCACTTTTAGCTCAACTTGCAGCTTTTATATCCTCTCACTTGGCTTGTCTCAACGATCATCATATAGTATGTAAAACAACCTGAAATCCACAGAAAATATGAAATCAAAGCCAATAGAATAACGAACAATTAACTATAATAACTGTCGCATAACACATGAAAAATATGCATAAAACCCATCTTATCAGTGACAAGAGACTTTCTGTTCTACTAGCTTCCAGTCCCATCTACAACATAGTCTTATCTGTTTCCTCGGTGCACAATTCTTTTACATTCCAGGGGAACACATTTGATCTTGCTGATTCTTCATCGTCCATGTCAACATGTTGCTCAAAAGTTTCTTTTTTTTCAAGGATCTGTTTCTAGAGAGTCAGATACTCCTTGATCTTAGCAATCCTTATAGCTCTAATTGATTCTAGAAATTCTAGATTTAACATCTGTAAGATTTTTGATGATTTAAACCACATTCTGACTTTCTGCTCCACATTAACAAAGTCCTTCCATTTTAGCAATTCCGTAGCTAAGGTAATCCTCATGTTCCTCCAGAGATGATACTCTTGTTCCATTTTATTGAAAATGCTCTCTGCTGTAAGTTCAAGAAATTTGTGAGAAATGTGATCGGCATGGAGTTGTGTAAAGTCTATATATAGACTAAAAGAGGTAACAAACATTCCTCAATACCCTTCCAATGATATTTCTGGCTTTATTGCTGAATTGGCTGGATGATCAGCATCAACACTTTTTTCCTCTCCAGCTTCTGTAATAGCTAAAGGTATCTGCACCTTCTTTTCTTCAAATGAATGCATTGTAGAAGATGCATCCATTGGTTCATCTACAAGGTATTCTTCTTCACAAACACTATCATGGTCTTGTGCTTCTTCAATCACAGCTCCTCCTATTGTAGATTCTATTCTACCTTTAGGTTGCAGTGAGGTTAGTTCAACCTCCTCAAGTTCCTCCACCAAAGGTTCTTATAGGGAGGGAGCAGCTTCAGCAACTGTTGCTTTCTTTGGCTTGCGAACAAGCGAGGCTCCTCCTTATTCTTCTAAACTTGAGCTTTTAGCAACTCTGATGAGTGAGGGTATTTGTTGCTTGGCTGCAACTCTGCTTTTTTTCTTTGGTGTAATTAGTCCATCATCTGAATCCTTAGAATCGTTGCTTGTAGTTATGACAATAGCTTTCTGTGCTTTGGTTTGAAGTGAAACAACTTTCTCCTTCTCATTTCTTGCTGTATCCTTGACTATTTTCTTCTCTTTTTGCTTTCCTACAGTTTTTCCTTTCTTCTTTTCACTAAGAAATTTCCCAACAGAATAGGAAAAACATTTTCCAGTGTAATCCCTATCGTAGAAAGGATTGAGGAGATGATGATTCCAAAACTCTTTCACTTCGTACTCTTATCAGCTTCTTCCCAAATCCGACGTAATATTAACCTGCTCCAGTTCACATTTTCTTACTTCATGATGGCTATCATCAATCTGAATCATAGTTTAGTGCACTTGTTATAGCTTACTCATTTTCTTTGACTGAGTATGCATAAATGTCGTGCAGGAACTCATACTCTGGTTTGAAAAATTTCTTTGGTGTACTCTTCTGTACAAGGCCAGTTATCTCCTCTAACTTGAATAACTGTAACATTTCATTAGCATACTCATCACCATGTTTTTCTAGCAGCGATGACTTGTGACATTTCTCGACGATGCCAAAGGTCTCAGAGATGATCAAAGATGTCAAAGTTCATTCCTCACCATCTTCTTCCATCTTAAAGATGATGCTCTTGGTGTCCTCAGATAGTCTTGCAAAAGCATATAACTTTTTCATAGAAGTTTTAGAAAGACCTACATATCGAGTCGTCAGGAGGCCACAAAGATTCATTATTTCTACACACGACCAAACTTTTTGAATCTCTTCTTGATCAAATATGCTTTGTCAGAGAAGATGGACGTATGATTCAAGAGAAAACCTTCTAGAATGATGGTTTATCTTGCTGTCATGTTGATGATTCTGATTGGAAACAGTTTGTTGAAAGAGTTTTAAAGTTTTGAGAGAAATTTCTGCTTTGGAAGATTTCAAAAGAGAGAAGTGGTGGAATGATATGGATGAATGAATAGTTTATATTAAAAAATCAACTGTCCCACAATCAACGGTTGAGATTAAATGTCCATCCAAAAGATGCAAAATCTAATGGTTATAATAAAAGGGCGGAGAGGCCATTTTGCAAAATCTGAAATTTTAGAGGTTTAATAAGAAACACGACTATTGCACTTCTGAAAAAATGGATTTCACATTAAATGCGACAAATCATTTTACCGCTCAAATGATTAGAAATTAAGGTTACTGTTTTGATACGAGTTTGCAGAGCAATAAACACTCTTTTACATAAATGCTGAGTCAAGTTGTTGTAACTTAATGATGTAACCTTGATTACTGCTGTATTCAATCCTTCCTGCATTTTTCTCACTTTTCTGCTTGCCGTCATGTTGTATCCTAGCATAGATACAACATTCCCCCTCAATGACTGAATCATTTTCTTTTTTTCATAACTTGATAATCCCAAGTTCATTTCTGAGCATAGAAAACCTTGATTCACATAGAGGTTTTGTGAATTTATCTGCTAGCTGCAAATCTATATGAACTTTCTACAAAATGTTATCTTTCTTCTCCACATGATCTCTGATAAAATGATGTCTTACATCAATGTACTTTGTTTTGGAGTGAAATACTGGATTGTGTGTGATATCAATGGCACTTGTGTTGTCACACGAAATATGGGTTTCTTTCTCAATAATTCCATAATCTTTAAGTTGCTACTATATCCATAGAATCTGTGCATAATAGCTTCTTATAACAACATATTATGATTCTGCAATTGATGTTACTATAGATGTTTACTTCTTGCAGAACCATGACACTAACCTTTCTCCAAGAAATTAACAGGTACCACTTGTGCTCTTTCTGTCAATTTTACATCCAGCAAAATCTAAGTCTAAATATCCTTTCAAACTGAATCCTCATTCTTGAGGATACTATAACCCAACATCTTGAGTTACTTTCAGATATTTGATGATTCTTTTCACAGCTGCAAGATGTAACTCCTTGGGGGCTATTTGGAATCTTGCACACACCTATTGCAAACAAAAAATCAGGTTTGCTTGTAGTAAGATATAACAGGGATCCAATCAATCTCCTGTATTTTGTAATTTCCACATCTTTTCCATTCTCATCCTTGTCAAGATTGAATGATGTCGCCATAGGAATGCTTACTGTTGATCCATTCTCTATTCCAAACTTCTTGATCACCTCCTTAGTATATTTGACTTGATTGATGAAGATACCATTGTCAAGTTGCTTAACTTGCAGTCCTAGAAAGAAACTTAGTTTTCCCATCACACTCATCTCAAACTTTTTCTACATGAGGGTTGAGAATTTTTCACAAAGATTTTTGTTTGTGAATCTAAAGATGATGTCGTCCACATAGATTTGTATTAGGAGAATAATGTCTCTATCTTGTATTCTAAATAGAGTCTTGTCTAATGTTCCTTTCTGAAATCCATTCTCCAATAGATATAAGGACAATGTATCATACCAAGCTTATCACGCCCCAAAATCTTTCGTTAAAAATATCAGAGTTTTACCCGGGCGTGAAGATAGAAAAGCAAGGGACGCATAACACATACAGAAAGAGTTAAACAAGGGACAACAGAAGAAAGAGATAAGGGACGATAATAAACCATCTCACAACAACCTTCGGCCTCGGCCGATATCATTCGGTCTCTCACCGATAATATACATCATATACAGCGGAAGCTAAACATCAGGATCTCCCATCCTCACCAGAACCCAAAGATATATACAGATCATAAACTGTTTGAAAACGTGTTCGGAAATGTTTTAACTAGACCATTTATCAGAAAAACCAACAACTAGCACTATCTCCCTCCATCTAGGGTTCACCAGCTTCCTCATCTCCTGTAGTGTGAGTACAGATTAAGGGGTGAGTGCGTTGAATACACTCAGTGGGGATAACATCCACCTCATAAGACTCCTGACAGAATTTAAATACCGAAAAGCTAACTTACAGTCACGTTGTCACAGCACAGATATATGCAAAGCAGATATTAGAAATGGCAAGGGACGTATAGGTGCGGGATTCCCCCGTCTTACCCTATATAACGGTATCTCACCGTTAGTGCATTTAAAGAGGCTCACGACACCTCCACTGAGTAGTAGAAAATAGCAGGGGACGAACAGAATGCATGATCGGAGGACCTCGGTCCTTTCACAGATATAATATGGCACAGCAAGTATAAACACAGCACTTAGATTCCCAATCATATTTCACAAATAGGGAAAGCTGTAAACAGATCCAGAGTTAGAAATTACCCCCACCTCGTATAGTGGTTACCGCGTGAGTAGATATAACAGTACGTCCAACAACCCAAAACTTCCAAGACTAGTCCAACAAGTAGCCTACATAATTACGATGTTTTTCTTAGATCTTAAATACAGTATAATTAAAGCTGTAAAAGGTTCCGGCGGAAGAACGCTCGTTAAAGACACGACGGATCGAAAGTACGGCATTACGTGCTCCGGGGCTCGCGGGTACCCGGCGTCGGGCGAAAGCGAACCCGACAGCTCGCGCATCACCTGGCAGCTGCCGAGTTTCCTCAGCCACCCGGTCCCCATCGCCCGCGCACGCTGGACCGCCGGCGCTCGAACCCGCGCGCACCCGGCGCACACCTGGCACCCGGCGCACACCCGGCACCCGGCGCACACCCGGCACCCGACGCACACCCGGCACGCACCCAACGCACACCCGGCACCCGGCACGCACCCGACGCACACCCGGCACCCGGCGCGCACCCGGCACGCACCCGACGCGCACTCGACGACCAACCCGACGCACATCCCGGCGCGCACCCGACGCCCGACCCGACGCGCACTCGACGCCCGACCCGACGCACAACCCGGCACGCACCCGACACCCGGCACACCACCACCAGCACCACTGCTGGCCGGCGGCGGCGGCGGAGGGGACGGCGACGGCGGCGGCGGTGCTCTGGCGGCGGCGGAAATTAAAAACGTAAAGGAAAAGAAAAGAAAGAGAACTTACGTGTTCGCGTCGCGAGCGTCGCTCGGGTCGTCGGCTTTGAAAACGTATATGTTTTGAAAATTATGAGCCCCTATTTATAGATTTTGGAATTTACCTTTTTACCGTTGAAAAGTTACTATTTACCAAAAATATCTCAATTTACCTTTCATTAAAATATTATTTTTATTTTTACCTTTTATGAAAGTTTTACCCTTTCCTTCGTTAGTTGAACTACGGGTCTCCGATTAACCGCTAGTTTGTTTCTGTTTTCTCGTATTTCCGATACGAATCTCTTAGTAAAATCATATTCTAGGTTAGATGTCACGAAAAATATACCCATCTAAATCTAAAACCAGCGTTAGCCAAGTATCTGAAACGCATGTACTGAATTAAACAGTCAAAACATACGCACATAATTAAGTCGGGGTTCAAATATTTAATTTTTCAATTATGCTCATTTTGATCCGGGTGCTACAAAGCTCTTGGTGCTTGCTTCAACCCATATAGAGCTTTCTGTAATCTGAATACTTTCTCTTCGGGTTGATCTTCAAAACTAGGGGGTTGTTCCATATAAAATTCTTCAGATAAGAGACCATTTAGGAATGCACTTTTGACATTCATCTGATAAACACTCAAATTCTCGTGTACAACATAGGCTATGAAAATTCCGATTGCTTCAAGTCTTGCTATTGGTGCAAAGGTCTCATCAAAATCAATTCTCTCTTTCTAACAATATCCATTGACAACTAATATTGTTTTGTTTCTGAAAACAACTCCAAATTCATCCAACTTATTCTTGAATACCTACTTTGTTCCAATTACACCTTGATGATCAGGTCTTGGAACCAGCTTCCATACTTGATTTCTTTCAAATTCATTCACATCTTTTTGCATAACTTTAATACAATTACTATCTTTTATAGCTTCTTCAATGGGTTCCACTTATGATATGAAGTAGATAAACATAACTTTATGCGCTCTTGACCTTCTTGTTCTCACTCCAACATTAGGGTCTCCAATGATGAGATCTCTGGGATGATTTCTAAGCCATGTTCTATCTGGTTAAAAAACATATCTAAGTTGGTGATCTGTTGATTACTGATTCTGTTTCTGTTTGCTAAATACTGCTCGATTGTTGTATTTTATTAGGTTGTTGTATGACAACTTGATTTCTTTTCCACACTGGGATTAAAACAAAAAATAAGGATAGTCATAAACATATCTGTCTAGTGGAAGAGAAGAGGAGATAAAAACTATTTATATAGGAACAGTGCCAATCAGTAGCCTGAATGTTAGATGGAAATGTTACATCTCAGTTGGCTTTCGAGGCTCTTCCAAGAATGAGACAACAAAAGAACAAGAGACAAGTCGTTTAGGGCTTTCACTTTGGAATTTGATGCAACCTTCAGGAGAAGACTAAGTCATGACCTCTGTATCAATGAAATAGAATGACCAAACCGGCATTTTGAGTATAAATTCGATTTGACCTTGTCTTTTATTAAAGCAAGCCCTATATTCTCTGGTGCAACATTTTCTATGTTGTTTTCTACGTTGACTTCAGCAGGATAGAGACTCCATCAATATACTTAACTCGGTGATCCTTGATCTTCATTTGTGATAAATCTTTTTTCAACTTATCAAGTTCAGCTGTATCACAATGTGGTTTATCAAACACCATATGTATTGATTCTTCACCTACAAGGGTCCTTTTGTTGAAGATTCTGAAGGCTTTGCTTGCTGATGAATATCCTTCATCTGATTTTGTAGCAAAGGTTTTCAAGTGCTCCTATTGTTCAGGATGTAACATTTGCATCCAAAGATATGCAAATATGTAATATTTGGTGCATATCCATACTAAACTTCATAGTCTTTGTTGATTAAGAATCTATTTTGGGAATAACATGTTGTATTAGTGGCCTTAGCCTTAGGAATAATAGCTTCTGCAATCATTGTTCTTGTTGCTTTCTTGAGAGTTCTGTTTCTTCTTTCTTCAACACCATTCTGTTGGGGTGTTCTTGCTACAGAGTATTCATGACATATTTTATTCTTTGAACAATATTTTTTAATGAACTTGTTTGTGAATTATGTTCCCCTATTAGTTCTTATCTTCAGAATACTTTGGCTTTTCTCATTCTGTATTCTCTTCATGAATTCTGGTAGCCTGTTCTGAGTTTCTTATTTCTTGGTCAGAAAGATTGTCCAAGTGAATCTTAAGTTGTCATCCACAATTACTAGAGAATACTTTTTCCCACTTACACTTACAGGCTCAATTAGTCCAAAAAGATCCATATGATATAGATCTAGAATTCTGTGATATGATCTTTATACCTTGTCTTTAAATGAGCTTCTAACTTGCTTTCTTTTCTAACATGCTCTTCAGATACTTTCCTTCTTGAAAGCTACATCTGGTAGACCTCATACTAGAAATTTTCTTGCCAACTTGTTGATGGTTTTGAAGTTCGAATGACTCATTCTTTTGTGTTGAAGCTAACTCAATTTAGGTATGCTTTTTACAATAAAGCATGTTGGCTGCACAGTTGAACTCCAATTTGCAAGATAAATGTTTCATCTTCTTATTCCAGTAAGCTACACCTCATTGAACTTGTTATCTCTGATCAAACATTTGTTGAGGTTAAATTCCACATGCCATCCTTTTTCATAAAACTAACTAATGCTCAGAAGGTTGTACTTTAGTCCTTTCACATAAGACACATCTTTGATGCATGCATTTCATTTGGTTAAGTTTCATATTCCCTTAGTTCTCCCTTTTGAGTCATCTCCAAATACTACCTTAAGGCCTTTACATGATTGAAAGTTTTTTTAAGGCTTTTTTTGTTGCTAGTCATGTGTCTTTAATAACCACTATCAATGTACCATACATCACTTTCTGACAACTGAAACACACAGTTAAGACAGATTTAGGTACTTATACAATTATGAGTCTTTTGGGGTTAGTTTTTTTTGGAATCCACATCAACTTTACAACAATTGGTTTGCCAAAAGCATTGGTGATTCTCCTTCTGTAAGCATTCCTTACAGGATGCTGCTTGTGAATAGTGTTATAGTGATATGAGTTAAACTAAATGTTGGTATGGGCTTAACTGTATTATGGTATAGGCTAAACTAAAGGTTGATATGAGCTTAATTATATGATGGTATGAGCTAACATAAATGTTGATACAAACTAAATTATATGGTGGTACGAGCTAAACTAAAGGTTAATACAGGCTTAATTATATGGTGATATGAGATAAACTAAAGGTTGGTACGAGCTTAATTTTATGGTGGTACAAACTAAATTAAATATTGGTATAAGCTCAATTATACGGTGGTATGAGCTGAACTATAGGTTGGTATAAGCTTTATCATCTATCATTTTTAAAATATCTATATAAATTGATTTTTATTTGTTGCTACTATTCTTTCATTCACTATTTGATGTTTTGCAAGTATGGATAATTGGGGTATGACTATTCGGACATGTTGTTATTGGAAAGGAGAATAAAGAATTTTGATATAAATGATGAAAAGTATACCCTGTTTTGCCAAAGAGTTCAGGTCAACAAAATGTTGAATATGAATCTTTAAACTTACAGATGTCTTAATTTTCATTACTATTTGCTCTTGGTAACATTGATGGTTTATATATTAACAACCATGATACACTTTTCAAAGCACGAAGAGTGAACAAATAACTAATCAGGAATAAACATTCCAAACGTGGATACTCTACACTACAAATAATTACAAAAGTCGAGACTGAAAATATTAAATGATTGTGCAGAAGAAATTACATGGACTAAAGAGTATTACTAGAATTTCCATAACAGGAAATTTGCATTTCTTCATGGCATTGAGCAACATAGTCACTGATAACTTCTTTTATGGATTTTTAGCATAACAAATTAAGAGTTATTCAATCACAAAAAAAAAGTTCAATTTAGATTCCATAAAATTCAATTTAACCAAGAATTGAAAGTATGCAAAACATACACTGTTTTTATTAACAAAAAAAAAAAAGAATCAAGAAACATAATTAACTGGAGTTATAGACTAGCTGAGGATCGAGCTTCTATACAATATAGAGAAAATTACAATAATCTAGTGCATCTAATAAAAATAAATTACATAGATGTTAAAGAATAAATATACAATGATGAAGAAAACTCTATACTCTGGCAACTATAGGACTTCTAGTGGTTGAAAATATCATATTATCAGGAATATGAGGACTATGATTCGTCATCGAATTAAAACTCATTGAAACTTGAGAGCCAGGGATGACATGAGTTCCGACAGGCTTGTTCTAGAAAGAAAAACCACAAGGATTAAAGTATGTTTAACATACATAAAAATTTAAAATACATAACCATTAGCAAGCATTGCACCACAAAAGTGATCTCCGAGACAATTATACATGGAAAATATGAAAGCCAACGAAGTTGTATGATAACCGAGTTTTCTACAATATGCACAATGATGGAAAATATATCTATGTGCATCATCTTTATGGAAACACTTTTACAATGAGAAACCAAAAGCGAAAGTTTCTTTGGAAGAGCTGATCAAACATTGTAGTATAGATATTGAAAAGCCAGACATAATAATATCACCTTTGGAGGCATGGTATTAAAGCTATGGGTTGTATTATCAAGCAAGTACCTATTTAGTTCAAACTGAGGCTTCCATAGTGAAGTAAGCCACCATGAAAATATTTTATATGATCCATATATAGCCTAATTGAATCATGGTCCAAATAATGACAAAGTTTCTATTGAGACTTTTATTTGCCAAAATTCTATATAGATTATCAAATCTAATGTCCACCAACAGAACTCATATGAACTCATATGAACTCAAAGTTCGTGACACATGAAAGCTTACCATTCTTAAAAAAGAAATCTCATAATAGAATTCTAAAGAAAATGGTTAGAAATGATAAGGTAACCAACTTAGAAACACTAAGTAGAAGATTAAACTTGTGATAATGATCATAAAAAACACACAAATCTTATTTAATTATCAATTTTCATCTTCATTCCTGGCTAATTAGAATCTACATAAATCAATTAGAATCCAACAAAGCACAAGCATCTATCTTCCAATTGCTATCATGCCCCATTATTTTTCTTACTGCTTCCACTGCTGCATATAAGACCTGTTGTTTCTCTTTTGCCATTTATGTAATATAGATTTACACAAAATAGAAAAGTGCATTTAAACTTTATTACTAAGTCCAAGTCAATCCACTTTGTGTAATCTTCAAAAACTAAAATATTTTATTGTTTTCTTAAGAAACTTCGTTACTCCAATAAACTATGCATTTTATGAAAAAATTAATTTTCTCAATAATGACAAAAGTTAGAAACAACATTTTTCTTTCATTGTGCATATAATATATAGGAAAGCATACACCGAACTTGAGAAAATTCCTTAAAATTGCTTTGAAATGCACCTATAACATTATTATTCATACAATTATGTACACATATTTTCTACCAACTTCTTTTGGAGGTGGCAACAGTCAGATAGGGATGATTTCGACCAACCTGCAGGGAGAGGGAGTTCATGGTTCCAACTAAATTTCAGGGATGATTGATATGAAAGGGGGAAGTTTTGAAATAAGACATCATGATTATTCAAAAATGGTTTTGAGTTTTGTGATGATGATGTTGAATTCGAGATCATTTTCCATTCAACATTTGGTAGAAGCCGATCCTTCTAAATGGTCATTTACAACAGACAATGAACCATGATATAGAAACTCATCAAGTTACTCTAGTAACTATAAGAATTATAGTGATTTGAAATAAAATATTATAAGGACAATGATTCATCATCAAAGTATTACTCATCAAAGCACGAAAGAGCCAGGGATGACACAAGCTTCAATAGGCTTGTTAGGGAATTCAACCCTTCTGGTCCTTTAAACATAAAGGATGTCAAAAAATGCATATCAAGCATGTGCATTAAAATGGCATCCAGTCTGTCACTAGCATTAATAGCTGAGGTGGAAGCAACAATGGAAGGAAATGTGATCAATGAGGGCATTGAAGGAGCTGGCCCAAGACCCCATGCTGCATAAGCACTACCTGCAGTAACAGGAATAGAAGTTCCTAACGGCCATACGATTGTCCATGTAAAATCACGGCCATACGATTGTCCATGTATCTTAGGGCTATGAGCACATTCGACCTCTTATTTGACTTTAAAGCATTCGAGTTTGACATTAATAGAAGAAAGAAAGAGGCTAAAGAATCAAACACCAAGGTCACTGCTCTCACAACAAGATCTAAGGATACTGCAATAACAAGCAGAAAGAGCTGCATGCAGAGGATGCTGATGAAGACATGTCACTTCTTTTGAAGAAGTTCAAGAAATTTCTGAAGAACAACAAAAGAGGAAATGACTTCAAAAAGAAGCCTTCAACACCCTAGGTATCCCCCAACCCACAGTTAAATACAGTTTTCTTTGATCTGCAGGAAACTAGGCCATTATGCAAGGAATTGCCCCTATTTTAAAGTACATAAGTACCCTGAAGAGGAAAGAAAGCAAAGAAAAGAAAAAAAGGAGGGACGAAAAGAAAAAGCTAAGAGCTCTTCTTGGAGAGGTAGAAGCCATGACGGCGGAATGGCTTGTGGAAGAAGATAAATTCAAAATCTCAATTATTTTTTTATTAGGCTTGATATAATTGTTTTTAGCTAATACATTGAAATCTGAAAAAATTGTGTTGCATCATTAATATTCTGATAAAAAAAATGGAAAATAACCAACAAAACTAAAAAATATATTTACATATAAATATTATATTGCATGACAGTTTGGGTGGGAAAATGAAAATCTTGTAATTATTGTCAATTGTCCTACTTTTTTATATGTATAGATTAGTATAATCTTTATGTACAAATATCATAACATTTATGTACTTAAAGAATAACATAAAGGCTGTTGTACACTTTAAAAGGTTAAACTAGCATAAACATAAAAGTTATGCGAAAATAACATAAAGGTTACACAAACATAATAAAAGGGTTAGACGAACATAAGTAAAGGTTAGGTGCGTGGACCTGGGTTTCAGCATGGACCTAGGGTGTGTGGGCATGCATGTAGGCGTGTGAAATACACATGGGGCGTGTGAAAAGCACCGCCGGGTCAGGTTAACCCAATTGTAGGGTTTCCGACCCATGCACCTGATACACATAAATATTTGAAAAAGTAAATTATCCATAATTCTATACTCAATTAAATTTAACTTAAATAAATTAAAATGAACCATATATTTAATTATTTGGAATATTATAATTTATTATCAAGCAAACTAGTTGGCATTGAGATGACTCATCAAGCACGTCAGGATGACAATCAGGAAGAATATCTTTATATAAAAGATAATGACCGACCGCATAAGAGAATGGCTACATACCCATCATCCTCGGAAAAAAAAGCCAAATCAAAGAAAACCGATCATCGACATCAAATCAACTGCATGAAATAGACGACCAACCACTATGACAGGAGAGGCCAATTCGATCGAGAAGCATGTTAAATGGCTCGGTGCGAGCTTAGCTTGAGCCACACGAGGAGAGGATGTTAATTATTAGGAATATTTTTCATGCTCTTGCATTTTGCATACAAATTTCTTTTAAATTTCAATTATTTTATCATTTCTTAAATTGTCCGGCGTTTGACGTGGGACCTTTGGGTCAGTTCCCACTTGGGGAATCCTTTTAGAATTTTCCACAGATGCATTATTTAGCACCATTGGCATATGCTTTTGGTGAAAAAAGAAATCTAGAATGAACATATTATTCATAATTGTTTAGGTTGTTATTTAATCGTTGGCCTCTCTTATTCAGTGGATAGCTCGTCGGTGAGATGTGATCTATTAACAACAAACTCCCCTTCATCTAGGAGATTCAATTTACAGAGTTTTATGGATAGCTGTAAAATTGTTGACATGAAAATCCGAATAGGTGAATTTGAGTCAAACATTTAAGTAAAATAATCAAGAGCATATCTAATTTGAAACGAGAACTTTTACTCGGTAAAAAGTGAAGTTAATTTTGGACAAGCAAATCTGGTCAGTAAAATAAAATAGGTGTATTACGTGATAAAGAGCTTTTTGTATATTTTTTCCAACCATTTTTCTAAGAAATGATCTTCTATTTATAGTGTTAAATTAGAGACAATAAATCAAATTTTACTTGATTTAAGGAATATAAATCTAGCTAAATCTGATTTGATTAGATTGATATCCCATAAATTTTGGATATTGAGGAGATTTCATGTGCTTGCATTATGGATTCCTTAAAGACATCATCCATCTAATCATCTTTATCGATACATTTGAACATGTTCAGTTCTCCTGGCCTTACTTTGCAGAAAGTTGGTTTCTCTAACCATAAATACAACCCCATGTATCGAGAACTTCAAGTAGAGGTGTACATAGAGGTCACAACACAGGTTTTGGTCAGAAGGGGTCACTTCATATTGCATTGTAGTTATAGTGGACATTCACCACCTTAGATTCTATAGTGGTGAGTTGGCTTCCCCCTTCCCTGAATGAGCACTTTACTTTACAAATTCCTATGCATTTCAATTTCTAGCCACCAAAGCATTCGATGCATGCATGAATCCCTGGTTGAATGTGCTTGCGTAGAGTATGTTTACATAGCTTCCCATATAAACCAACACTCCGTGGACCAATGTGGATGATATGTTGAGGGAAACAACAAAAGGGTCGTTGTAGGGTGGATCACTTCCTAGGCATCTTGCTTGGTAAAGACCAAGGGCGGGGCCCTTTATCTAGGCTTAAGAGAGTTACATACTTGGTTGCAGTTTCTCACCAACATGTGCAACTTATTTCTTCCTCGCTTGGAGCCCTTCGACTCCTCAATGTTGTTATTTAAGCGTGGTGTAAGTTCCTCAAGTAAGTTATCTATGACCTGGTCGGGCTTTTTTACGTACCATTTAAGGTGGTCTTAGTATATCAACTTCATTAGCTTTATGAGTAGTGATCGGCACTTATCGATGTTATACCCTACAAACTTATTATATTTTTAATACTTGTTTGGGTTGAGCTATCAGCTTCAGCCCATAGGGACCTTAGCTCCACTATAAGATTTTGTGTCTAGATTTTCGTGCTCTCTTTTCTAGGACTAATGGTGAAAAAAGATCTTACATTATTTAACTCATCGTTTAGGAAGGGATATAACTGTCTGGTCGGCTTGAACTTTCCGGGATGCATTTTTTTCCCTTTCTTCTTTTACTCTTTAAGTGCACTGGATGGAGCATCCTATGTTGTTGTCTTCTCCTAATGAAACTTTTAAACCTTACTATATAGGAACTCGTGGTAGGTTCTTGACCTAGTCTCTTGCACAGACCACTAACATTGGGATTTGGTCTTGAGACCGATCATGACAGCCATCCGAATGGCATTGTCTGGCACTCATTCCATCACCATGATTAATTGGTTAATGTTCTCTACATATGAGTTGAGAGATTCATATTTCCCTTCCTTAGCAGATACAAACCTTTCCTTGCGAGTGGCCCATGTCATGGCCCTATAAATTGTGCTAAGAATAGTGGATAGTTATGCCCAATTCTCAATTGAGTAATCTGGTAAGGAACAAAACCACTTTTGTGCTCACTTTCCCAATGTCAATAGGAAAGCCTTGCACATCAAACTTTCTCCCATACCTTGTAGCTGCATCTAAGATATGTATTTGTCCAAGTTATTGCTCTGGTCGATTTCATAATTGAACAACCCGATTTAGGATACCTTGAACTTGGCTAGATTGGTCTCCATGAAGATGTGTTCCATGAAGGATGATGGCCTCTTCCAAACTACCATCTTTTACTCTATCATTCTGAGACTCAATTTCGGCTTAGGGCTCTTTCATCTTCCAGGACTTTGTGGTCCAATCTACCACTCGATATTTCAAGGTTGGAACTTAGGTCCTATCTACTTCTGATTAGTAACCCTTCTCATACAAGTCCATGGTCCTCTACAACTTTCTAGTCTCTTGAGTGGAGTTCGTTCCAACAAAGACAGGCTTAGCTAAGTTAGCCTTTCCAAACGTGAAGGGATTTCATTATCTTGTGGTTGTCCCTA
Source organism: Scutellaria galericulata (assembly GCA_946896805.1). NCBI lineage: Eukaryota > Viridiplantae > Streptophyta > Magnoliopsida > Lamiales > Lamiaceae > Scutellaria > Scutellaria galericulata. The sequence continues at coordinate 8,502,511 of OX335794.1, forward strand.
ATGACAACCTCTCCTCAGCACAAATTTTTTTCTAGCCAATGATGACCAATAACCTTCTCTTTACCTAGGATCTCTTTTCTTAAGATTAGACTTCTTCCTCGTAGTACACATTTAGGTTCCTTGCATGGTCTAACCAGTCTTTACCAGCTCATTTTTAAGTAGCCAATCAATTCACGCATCGGTAGTTCAGTGAGAAAGTCCTCTGATTGGTCCCTGTTTAGAGTGTTTCTCTCCTATGAAGTGTTGTTCACAACGATAGACATCATCTGCTCAGGATGAAACGAGATTCAAGAAGGAAAACATTACTCCTTAAGTTAGATAGAATAATCAAAACCTCTTTTTCAGCCATCAATGAGTACTTTGTGGGAGATATGTGTATTAACGACAAATGCCTCTTCTCCTAACACTAAAATGTTGATGAGCAAATTCGTATGAACAAATCAAGTCAAAGATCAATTAAATCGAATAAGAAATTGAATAAAAATCGAGAAGATTAGGGCTCAAAAGCCTGCCCGGTCAATCTTGGTCGAGTGATTCTGACTGATTGAATTGACTTGATTGTTTTAAATTAGAGAAATGCTAGTTTATACTATAGTTTTCTAGATTTTATTATTTTTTTCAATTTTCCATTAATTTAGGTGAGATTTTAGTTGAAATTCTAATATTTTCACCATCACCTTGAAATATTTTTATTAATTTTTATAGGTGGAATCTATATAAGATTTCCATTAAGGTGTTTTTGAAGTTTTCTTTTCACATAAGTAGATCCATTATGTTTGATGAAAAAAAACCAGATTGTTTTATTATAAATTAACCACTTATGAATTTATATATTTTTTTTCTAATACCATGTCAATTTATGAATTTATAAGTTTTGTTTTGTTAACACCATGTTGAAGGTTTTTGATGTTTTATTGGAAGAAATAATATGAAAGGTGGTATTAGTATAAGGTTATTGATGTCTTCTTGAGAATTGACATAAAGATTTATTAGTATTACTGCGTAGATTTTTGTAGGTTGATTGAGGATTGATTGGGATTTAAGGTTCAACTTATTAAGAATAGATTGAAGATTTATCTTTGAGGTCTATTAACAGAATTGTAGCTACCGACGTCCGGCTCAGGTGCAACACCACACATGACATGGAAATCACACGAAAGAGATCAACGACAAAAGAGATCGACAATTTCTCGTAACCATTATAATTTTATTAAAGAATTTTAAGATATTTTTTACGGAGTTTGTAATACATATACTATTAAGTGTGTGAAATACACTTAATATACATGGTCATAAGCACGTTTATCATGTTATCTTGGTCTTAAATGAATCATAACTATGAAATATTGGTTGATATAGGTACACGAGATGGAAACGGCGTAAAGGAGACAAAGCGTGTGAAAAACGGAAGAAATGGGGTCAGTACTACGGTATCCATATGAGTACCACGGTACTCAAAGTGATGGTCCAAAGCTCGGAGTTCTGCACCTCAGTACCACGATACCCATATCTCGGTACCGCGGCACCCGACTCTAGAGAATTCAAGACTTGATCTCGGTACCGCGGTACCCGCTGCGTAGTTTGTTAGAAAAATGTGATTTCATGCTTCCAACGAATTGAGGACTCCCTTTCCTTTTGGTGTCTATCAAAACCATATCAAACACCTAGAGAAATACAATCTTTGAACCCAAGCAAAAAAAAGCAAGACAAGAGAAGCAAGACGATCAAGCGAAGAAGCGAAGATCGGTATCAATCCCAGAGTTTATTTTCCCTTCGTTGTTTTTATGAATTCCTTTGTTGATTAAACAATGAGTAGCTAGAATCTTTCCTTTCTAGGGTTTTATTCGAACCCTATGTGTTGACTTATGAGCCCTTTATTTCGATTCTAATGCTAGTTTGATTTTACGATTCCTTCTTCTTCTTGTTCTTGATCAAGTGCATGAATTTGGCCAATTTGTGTATCTTTATATTATTGTCAAATTGAAATCGGAAGATTGGTTTGATAATTAGAATTGTGGTAGAGATCCTTCGAGTTAATTGAACAGGATAATGTTTAATTGCATGTGAAGTCGTAGGAATATAGATTTCACCTTAGGAAGCTATATTTGGGATTTATGCTTAATACTTTATTATAAATTTAATTGCGTAGGAATACAATAAATTGTTCATAACATTAGATTCATGCATCACGTGGAAACATGGTATGATTATGTTAGCATCTCAGGTTAGGAATCGGGAATTGAATCTTACATGAAAAAAAATAAATGGGGATTAAAATACATAGGTGGAGACAAAATCCTAGGTTTGTTTATTTTGATAAATCTTCGTTTAATTTGTTCCTGTTTAATTGAGATCATTAGTTTAATTGTTTTCGTAGTTTAACAAACATCTTTCAAAAATTGGATTTGCTAGATATGATTATAAGTTGTGAGAATCTAGTACTTAGGAATAGATAGTTATTATTTTCCCTATGGATTCGATATCCGGATTTTTCAAGTCCACTATATTACTTGTCACGATACGTGCACTTGCGTAGTGTTAGTTTTCGCACAACAAGTTTTTGGCACCGTTGCCGGGGAATATAATTAACTGTCTAGTTTTTCTTGATATAAGATTTAACCAAATTTTCTTAATCTAGCTATTGTTTTATTGAATTTGAGGTAAGAGATACAGTTTATGTGAAGAAGAGACGTACAAAATCGAGTGTCGTTTGATCCAGAGATTGAGTCATGGAGATCATCAAGTGGCTCGATGTGTATCCACATGGAGCCATGGAGATAATGGACAACAAATCGGGAATGATTTTTAAAGTTAATGGGCAATGATTGAAGCATTATTATGGTGGAGACATAGAGCGCCACCCAACTTCGATCGTATTGACTTAGAAAAGTCGACAAAAAGTGTGGCTGAAGACTATAAACTTAGCGCTTCTTGAGAGGCAACCCAAGTTTTCTTTTTGGTTTTTATGTTTCTTTTATTTTTTAGATTGTTTATCGAGTCCTCACATGCACATACTTAATCAAGTTACTATATTTTTGCAGGTATGGGAAGGCTGGAGTCCGATACCGTGGTATCCAATCCGGATACCGCGGTATCCGAATATAGGTTTTTGCAGGAAATTCCCCTGGAGCTCAGTACCGTGGTATCCGAAAGTAGGTTTACAAAGGACATTGGCCTGGAGCCCAGTACCGCGGTATCGCCCTTGGATACTACGGTACCCAAAATCTCTGAAGCCCACTATCGCGGTTAGGGAGGATTTTCAAGAGCACAATCATAAAAACACCTAGTTTTCCTTCACGCCCACAAGGTGTTCGATCTATTGCCTCAACCAAGTTTGGGGGTTCCTATTGCTGCATTTCACCAAGGACAGACATTTTGTTAATAGCTCCGAGGAAGAAACCAAGGGCCGATGGTGCCTCGCCACATGATACTTGATTAGGTGTATTATATCCTCAAAACTTCACTCTAATCACATTGAGAACAACGTCACATTAAATTTTGGGGATGGGATTTTCCTATGTTGCTTGTTTGTGTTCTTGTTATCGAGTCTTTAGTGATATAAAAAAGGTGAAGTTCCCGTTGTTATATGCATTGAGAGTCATGATATGAAATGCTTAGCAGTGATTGCATGATTTGATGAATTTGAACCGTTTTGCTTTACTTTACGATTTATGCATTGGATTTTATGTTGTGGGCTATTTCGATTATTGAGCATTGAGGGGTGAAACTAGTGGTTGCACTTGTGGGTGACTTGGTAAAAAACATAGCATGTTGAGTTATTGCAAACTGAATATATATTTTTGCTTTGTACTGTTAAAATTCGGACTATGGCTAAAGACACGTTTTTGTTGCTCGAGTGACTTGAATAAGTAAATCCTTAGGTGTATCTTTATACCTAGCAACCTAAAGCCAGCTGGCTTGGGATTGTTGATTGAAAGTTCGGTACATGGGTAGCGTTAAACGGTAATGATAAAAAGTTGATATGTGAAAATCTCTAAGTTGAGGAAGTGTGATTCGAAGCCTTTTTGGTTCGAACAAGTAAACCCTTGGGGTGTTTTACACCTAATGCCCTAAAGCCGTTTGGTTTGGGAGCCATTGGTTGAAAGTTCGTTACATGGACCAATTAGAAAGCCCAGTGGATTGCACCAGATTCTACGAATGAGATAGTTATAAGAAAAGAAAAATGAGAGAAAGAATAAGTGCCAAATATGACAATGTGCTTATGATGATTATGATGATATTGTGGTTGTTGTGATCCTTGATGAGCTAAGTTAATGAAAAACCCCACAGTGTAATGAATTGGTTAATTCCTTTGATGTTTGAGAAGTCGGGATGTGCTAGCGATATGAAATTTGATGTTGAGTTGTTTAGTAATTTGAAAGGGGAATATTTGTGTTGAATGCGATTTTTGCTAAGTGTGTAAAAGGTTGAGACTCGATTTGTATATAGCTTTGGGAATTTGAAGTTGTTATGCTTTGTTGGGTTGATTGTTGGTTGTGTCGTTGATGTTGTAAGACTGTCTTTGTGCGGGACGCACAAACGTCTAAGTTTGGGGGTGTGTTAAGTGTGTGAAATACACTTAATATACATTGTCGTACGCACGTTTATCGTGCTGTCTTGGTCTTAAATGAATCATAAGTACGAAATATTGGTTGATGTAGGTACATGAGGTGGAAACGGCGTAAATGAGACAAAGCATGCGAAAAACAGAAGAAATGGGGTCAGTACCGCGGTATCCATATAAGTACCGCAGTACTCAACGTGATGGTCCAAAACTCGGAGTTCTGCACCTCAGTCCCACGGTACCCATATCTCGGTACCGCAGTACCCAACTCTAAAGAATTCAAGACTTGATCTCGATACCGTGGTACTCGCATCTCAGTACCGCGGTACCCGCTGCACAGTTTGTTAGAAAAGTGCGATTTTCATGCTTCCAACGAATTGAGGACTCCCTTTACTTTTGGTGTCTATCAAAACCATATCAAAGACCTAGAGAAATACAATCTTTGAATCCAAGCAAAAAAAAGCAAGATAAGAGAAGCAACACGATCAAGCGAAGAAGCGAAGATCGGTATCAATCCCAGAGTTTATTTTCCCTTCGTTGTTTTTATGAATTCCTTTGTTGATTAAACAATGAGTAGCTAGAATCTTTCCTTTCTAGGGTTTTATTCGAACCCTGTGTGTTGACTTATGAACCCTTTATTTCGATTCTAATACTAGTTTGATTTTACGATTCCTTCTTGTTCTTGATCAAGTGCATGAATTTGGCTAATTTGTGTATCTTTATATTATTGTTGAATTGAAATCGGAAGATTGGTTTGATAATTAGAATTGTGGTAGAAGATCCTTCGAGTTAATTGAACAGGATAATGTTTAATTGCATGTGAAGTCGTAGGAATATAGATTTCACCTTAGGCAGCTATATTTGAGATTTATGCTTAATGCTTTGTTATGAATTTAATTACCTAGGAATACAGTAAATTGTTCATAACATTAGATTCATGCATCACGTGGAAACAGGGTATGATTATGTTAGCATCTCAGGTTAGAAATCGGGAATTGAATCTTGCATGGGAAAAGAATAAAGGGGGATTAAAATACGTAGGGGGAGATAAAATCTTAGGTATGTTTATTTTGATAAATCTTCGTTTAATTTGTTTCTGTTTAATTGGGATCATTAGTTTAATTGTTTTCGTAGTTTAACAAACATCTTTCAAAAATTGGATTTGCTAGATAGGATTATAAGTTGTGATAATCTAGTACTTAGGATTAGATAGTTATTATTTTCCCTGTGGGTTTGATATCCGGACTTTTCAAGTCCACTATATTACTTGTCACGATACGTGCACTTGCGTAGTCCCTCCGTAGTATGGACCGAAGTCCCTTCGTAGTAATGATTTTTACAGACAATCAGTCCCTCCGTAGCATAATCATGACATGCTCACACATTCATAGAATTCACAATACGTAAACATGACATATACGATTCAATTATTTCATATCATTTACGAATCATTTCATCGATCATAGGTTCACATAACATGCGTGTGTTTATCGTCAACCCTCTTTGGTATGGGAATTAACCCGCTTTAGCATAACACGTAATCAATCACAATTACACATTTCGTACTTAAATAAACATTCTTCACATTCACATTAATCAATTCATATATTAAATACGGAAAACAACAAAACATAGAGATTAGAAGTTACCCCACACACAACATATAATCACAACATTTATCTCAAAACACATAAGTTCACAATTCATAGCGTTAATTTATCATCATTGTGCATTACATACAGAAGCATAAAATTATTAGGGATTAGAAGTTACCCCCACCTTGTTCGGTGGTTACCACGTGAGTAGCGAGTATCGAATATCAAGTATCACAAAGCACGATCCAACTGATAGCCTACACAAATAACGACGTTTCTTAGATCCTTAATATGTATAATTAAAGATATAAACGACTTCGGAGAAGATACGATCGATAAAAACGAGACGTACCGGAAGATCTAAAGATTGAGGTTGAAGAAACGAAAGTGAAAGTTCAGTCCAATAGGCTGATATGAATGAGAGTAAAATTTAGGTCGCAACGGAAAAAGAATGAGCTCAATCAGAGTTGAAACGAGCTCAAACATAGCGTTTTAAGATTGAGGGGTATTTTGGTAATTTTGATAAAAAGGTTGACTTTGATCGGGACCCCCGACTCCTGTCCGAAGACATCATGTCGCTGGCGACTCAACGAAAACATACGACGGAAAAACAACATGCACTCAGACCCGACGCCCCGCACGCAGCGCACCGTTCGTTCGCTCGCGCGCGTGCGTGTCTACCCGTCGCACACTACCCGCTCGCGCGGCTCCCGTCGCCCGCCCAGCGCGCGCGCTACCCGTCTCCTGGCGCACGCACAGTGTGCGCCTAGCTCCCGGTATCTCTCGGCACCCGCTTGACCAGCGCGCCCAACAGTCTCCCGGCGCGCCCAGCAGCAGCAGTTCGCCTGCTACTTTCCAGCAGCTTCCAACTACGGCGGCGCCACCACTACCTGACCCGATGACACCACCAGCTCCGACCACCACCAACTCCGGCCACCACCTGTTTCAACCCCGGCGCCGCCACCCACGGCAGCGCCACCACCCCCAACAGATAGCCCAACACCCCGGGAAGGTCAGCCCCCAATTCTGGCGAAGGAGGAGAGAGAGATAGAAAACAGAGGATGAACATTTTTCGGTGATAAAACTAGGGTTTAGGGTTTTCCGGTGACATTTTTGCCGTTTCCCGGAGAACGAGACATCGGAATGGAATTCCGGAAACTACCCTAGACTCATCTCGACGAGACCTATGTTCTATGTGAAAATCAGCGAAAACCGATATTGTTGAAATTTTCCGGCCACCAGTAGCAGCGGCGTGCCGGAGACAGAAGACAGAGGAGAGAGAGAGGGAGGAGAGAGAGACTTACATGTTTTCGTCGCTTTCGTCTCGTTTGGAAAAATGGTGATTTTTGAATCGAATGAGCCCCTATTTATAGATTTTGGAAAGTTACTATTCACCTAAAATATCCCGTTTCACTATCACCGAAAATATCTTTCATTTCTCCAAATCTTTGCATTTTGCCCTTTTCTTCGCCATTTGAGCTACGGGTCTCCGATTGACCTCTAGTTTGTTTCTATCTTTTCGTATTTCGAATACACTTCTCATGGTAAAATAATATTCTATGTTCTGCGACTAAATTATTCTTCCATCTAAAACATGCATTAAACATATTTCTGAAATGCACGTAATTAATTAAACAGTCAAGAATTAACGCACATAAAATATTTCAATTAAGGATTTAATCATTTAATTAATCAATTATGCTTCATTTTTGGTCCGGGGCGCTACAAAATCTCTATCTATGTTTATATTGAGACTATCCAAATCTGAATACATTCTTCATCCACCCCAAAATCCTGAAAATACTATTTCTCCCTATTTAATAACATAATACTCCTTTATATTTTCTCTCTATCTCCACTATTTATCTCTCCCATATCAACACCTTACACATTTTCTCTCCATCTTTTCTTTTCTTGTTTCAAGTTTACATTTCATTTAATATATGTATTTACTATATAAATGTATATATATAGTATGAATGTTAAAAATTCCGCTAAAACGCATGCATTAATTATATATATAAGAAGAGATAGATATCTATGATATTTTTAATGCATGCATATAAAAAACTATTAAACCATTGGTCTATCGAAAGTATTGATATACTGAAATGAAAAATGTCATTTTTCTAATTATTAATATGAAATATATTTTTTATTTATAATTTTAGTATCTTGGATAATCCAAATAAGAAATATTTAATCACTATCCCAAATTTTTGGTATACTGATTTTCGATGTTTTTAGTAGTTTATGCTATGGTAAGTGCAGTATACAAATATTGCGGTTTTTTTCTCCTGTCCTAACTATTATACTAGTTATGTTTGTCCAAAAAAAAAAGTCAAATCTGTTGTTCCCAAGTGGCACAAAGGTTCAGAGGGGGTGAATGAACCTCTATCAATTTTCTAAATTCTTTCTAACTTGCAGCGTTATTTTCTATTGCAGAATACCGTACATAATGCAGCACCGTTCACTAAACTAGATTGCAGCGTAGCTTACTGTACAAGAGTTCTTATACAGTGGAAAATTAAGCTTTTGATAGGTTTTCTTTTGAAAACCTTTTCTGAAATATGACTTTTAGAAAGTTTTGAGATAGAATGATATGCAGAATACGTATAAGCAGCGAGATAATACAACAAAAAATACTAAAGATAAAATACAAGGATGAACACACACAACTTATAGTGGTTTGAAGGTGGTGTAATCCTTCTATGTCAAGTTTACTCCTTCTTTGATGAGGAACTTCGTTAAATAAGATTTTTTACAAGACTTGACCTTACAATCTATCAACCTAATAAGTTTTCACCTATTAGGATTTAGCTTCCACACAAGTTGCTTGGATCAAATAGGCTGACCTATACAGGATCCTACTAACTTAAATAGAGTTATTGTCTTAACAACTTAAGACAAAAACACTCATCAAAGATCTAAATCCTATCAACTAAGGACACCACTAAAACAATCTAAACACACAGCACAAATGTTAAAAGTATATGAAAAGACATTTTGTCTCTACTGGATAGTTATGAAAAGACATTTTTTTTCGGATAGCAATGATCTTCCTCGTACTATATTGTTGTGCGTGAATGTCTATTCATACTTCAAGTCTTCTTCCTGTTTTGAAATTCTGTGTCAGCTTACTGCAACCTACCGTAGTAATGCAACCTTTTATTCACCTTATTGTATCCATTCTACTTGTTGCTTGCTGCATCAATTTTCTTACAGTTTTAAAGTACTGTATTTTACTACTACATCCATTCTACAAAAACTTTCTTCTTGATTGATTGACTACTGAATCTTTGAAATTCTTCATTCTTCAGCTTCGAATTTAGGACTCAAAACTATTCTAAGCTTTCACTTAAACAATATGAAAAATAGGGTACTCTAAATCCTATTACATTACTGTTTTGTCTCATCAAAATCTAAACATAATTTCCTAACAATTTCCCCCTTTTTGATGATGACAAAACCTTTGCATTATACAGTCCATTGTAAGAATTCAGAGTAGCATGCAACATATACTTTTCATACATTATATAGAGATGATTACATAATATAACACCCCGAATTAATTAAACCTAGAATTTATTAATTAAGCTTAAGAATTAATTAATTAAGATTAAATATTGCTAATTAATTAATTAAGCTAAGAATTTATTTAAGTGATAATTTTAATTAAGCTAAGAATTAATTAAGTACGTGATAATTTTAATTAAGCTAAGAAGTAATTAATTAGGGGATAATCTTAATTAAACCAAGAATTAATTAGTTAATCCTAAGTAAGGATTAATTGGGATATTTTTATATCATAATTTAAATTAATTAAGATGTAAAGTATTAATTTGGTGATCAAATTAATTATGCATAAGTAGTTGAGAAACTAAGTACTTATATATATGTGTGTGTAATTTTCTTATTAACTAACTAGATAAAAAGGATTAATTAAGTAAGCTTAAAAATTAATTATTTGAGCAATAATTATAATCAAGCAAGGAATTGATTAAAATAAATAAATAAGTTAAGGGCGCTAGTCACCACCAGGTACGCCACCTCATTCCTCTCTTTCACCCAAAATAGGACACCTCCCTTTTAAAACTTGTTAGATGTGAATGGGAAAAGAAAATCAAATAAAAAGGGAAAAGAAAGAACATCAGCATCTTAACTCTCTCTCCTCCCTCTCTCAATCTCTCTTTCTTTTCTCTCTCTCTATCTCTCTTTTTCTCTCGTCCTAAGTCCTGCTGCTGCGCCTACTCTGTTTCTGCTACTCGCTGCCGCCGGGGGTTGTCGGGAGTCGCTGGTGCGCTGGTGTGAGGGCTGGCGTATGTGTGTCGCCGGCTGCGACGGGGGCAGCGGCTGCGGAGAGTGCTGGAAGTGGTTGGGTTAGGAGGAAGGGGCTGTAGGGTGTTGGTCGAGAGCATGGGTTGTCGGCGACATAAGGTCGCAGGCCATGGAGGGTGGTGACGATGAAGGTGCTGCGGGCAAGCCGCTCGTGCGCCGTGTGTGCGTCGGGTTTGTGCGATCGCACTGGGGAGCGGTGACGGGCGCGCTGAAGGTGCGCTGCAGGTGGGCGCCGGGGGCACGCCAGGTCTGGGCCGGGGCTGGCCGATGGCCGCCCTTCGTGTTGCGTTTGGCTAAGTTGTAGTGTAGCTATGTGTGTGTTTATGGGTCGTCTGAGTAGGTTGTAGTATGGTGGTCAGTTGGGTGTGAGTCGCCGGTGACGCGGGTCGCCGGAGTCGGTGGTAGCAGCCATGGAAAAAGGGCTGGTTGCAGCAGATTTAGGTGATCGGGTCTGCGTTGAAAACTGCGCGCAGGCAGCGTTCGACATGCCGTTTCAGGCACTTTCGGGGATGGAATCGGGAAACTGTTTTTATGGCATATACTAGGGTGTATGGGGAAGGTCTTCACCAAGTTTGGTGGCCATCCGAGGTCGGATGACCGAGGAATAATTTTACGAAGTCGGGGCTGCGTTTCTGCACTCGAACCGGAAATAGTCGCGGAGCAGAAGGTCTTAACAAAGGAGTTTTCTAAAACTGTTTTTATGGAGTGTTCTTTAGCGTGTTGGGAGCATTCCTACCAAGTTTCACCTTAAGGCGAGTCCGTTTGAGGGACCTAAGATGCATCGGGGCATAGGGTGGCAGTCCAGTTTGCAATGGTGAATTTCAGACTATTGCAAGGGTAATTTCTAGACGATCGAATATCGGATGGGCTTGAGATTTTACGGAGTTAATATTCACACCAAGAGCTTCATTATGGGCTTTCTGGATCATAAATCGGAGCTCGGACGAGGAAGATAAGTAACAACGATTTTCTTTCCAGTTGACGAGGGATTTTACAATTTGCCACTTACTTTGCAAGTTCAATTTTAATTTGCAAGATTAGTTTGCCTTGCAAGTTTAATTCTTTTCTTGTAGGAAACGTAGACAAAGGACCACACTAATTCTCTGAAACGTAGTAGTTTTTCCAAGAGACCACTTGATTGGGGCGAAGGAACGAACTTAGGATTTAAAGAGTCGAGCTTCACGAGGGTTATCACCGAACAAGGTGGGGGTAATTTCTATACTTCCATATTTAAGATTCTATGTGAGTTTGAAGTGAAGTTATGTGTCTACGTGAAACGTATATGATTATTTTATGAAGATTACATTTTATGCTTTACTACGAGGTGCAATGACAGTGTGCTATTTGCAAAGTGAATGAGTGGAATTATGATGAAATGTGGTGAAGGTTATGGGGGAATTCATGCTTCTCCATTTGTCACGCCCCAAAATCTTTTCGTATTTTATCAGAGTTTTACCCGGGCGTGAAGATAGAAAAGCAAGGGACGCATAACACATACAGAAAGAGTTAAGCAAGGGACAACAGAAGAAAGAGATAAGGGGCGATAATAAACCATCTCACAACAACCTTCGGCCTCGGCCGATATCATTCGGTCTCTCACCGATAATATACATCATATACAGCGGAAGCTACACATCAGGATCTCCCATCCTCATAAGAACCCAAAGATATATACAGATCATAAACTGTTTGAAAACGTGTTCGGAAATGTTTTAACTAGACCATTTATCAGAAAAACCAACAGCTAGCACTATCTCCCTCCGTCTAGGGTTCACCAGCTTCCTCATCTCCTGTAGTGTGAGTACAGATTAAGGGGTGAGTGCGTTGAATACACTCAGTGGGGATAACATCCACCTCATAAGACTCTTGACAGAATTTAAATACCGAAAAGCTAACTTACAATCACGTTGTCACAGCACAGATATATGCAAAGCAGATATTAGAAATTGCAAGGGACGTATAGGTGCGGGATTCCCCCATCTTACCCTATATAACGGTATCTCACCGTTAGTGCATTTAAAGAGGCTCACGACACCTCCACTGAGTAGTAGAAAATAGCAGGGGACGAACAGGATGCATGATCGGAGGACCTCGGCCCTTTCACAGATATAATATGGCACAGCAAGTACAAACACAACACTTAGATTCCCAATCATATTTCACAAATAGGGAAAGCTGTAAACAGATCCAGAGTTAGAAATTACCCCCACCTCGTATAGTGGTTACCGCGTGAGTAGCTAGGACAGTACGTCTGACAACTCAACACCTCAAGCTTAGTCCACAGTAGCCTACAAATTTACGGTGTTTCTTAGGTCTTGAATACAGCATAGTTAAAGCTGTAAAAGGTTCCGGCGGAAGAACGCTCGTTAAAGACACGATGGATCGAAAGTACGGCATTACGTGCTCCGGGGCTCGCGGGTACCCGGCGTCGGGCGAAAGCCAACCCGACAGCTCGCACATCACCCGGCAGCTGCCGAGTTTCCTCAGCCACCCGGTCCCCGTCGCCCGCGCACGCTGGACCCCGGCGCTCGCACCCGTGCGCACTCGGCACCCGGCGCACACCCGGCACCCGGCGCACACCTGGCACCCGGCACCCGGCGCACACCCGGCACCCGGCGCACACCCGGCACTCGGCACGCACCCGACGCGCACCCGACGCACTCCCGGCGCGCACCCGACGCCCGACCGGACGCACATCCCGGCGCGCACCCGACGCCCGACCCGACGCACATCCCGGCGCGCACCCCGACGCCCGACCCGACGCACAACCCGGCGCGCACCCGTCACCCGACACACCACCACCAGCACCACTGCTGGCCGGCGGCGGCGGCGGCGACGCTCCGGCGGCACTCCGGCGGCACTCCGGCGGTGGCGGAAAATAAAAACGTAAAGGAAAAGAAAAGAAAGAGAACTTACGTGTTCGCGTCGCGAGCGTCGCTCGGGTCGTCGGCTTTGAAAACGTATAAGTTTTGAAAGTTATGAGCCCCTATTTATAGATTTTGGAATTTACCTTTTCACCGTTGAAAAGTTACTATTTACCAAAAATATCTCAATTTACCTTTCATTATAATATTATTTTTATTTTTACCTTTTATCAAAATTTTACCCTTTCCTTCGTTAGTTGAACTACGGGTCTCCGATTAACCGCTAGTTTGTTTCTGTTTTCTCGTATTTCCGATACGAATCTCTTGGTAAAATCATATTCTAGGTTCCATGTCACGAAAAATATACCCATCTAAATCTAAAACCGGCGTTAGCCAAGCATCTGAAACGCACTTACTAAATTAAACAGTTAAAACATACGCACATAATGATTAAGTCGGGGTTCAAATATTTATTTATTCAATTATGCTCATTTTGATCCGGGGTGCTACATCCCTTACCCCTTAAAATAATTTCGTCCTCGAAATTGAGCACCCACTTAGAAAGATAACAAACGTATACCTAGGATCGGTATGTCAGGGTACTTTCTCAAAATCTCGTCCTCCAACTACCAGGTTACCTCTTCCCTTCCGTGACGGCTCCTCTGGACCTTCACTATAGCCATCTCTCGGTTCCTAAGTTGTCGTTTCTTTCTGTCCAAGATGGCTATCGGGACTTTCTCATATGTCAAATCCTTTTCCAGTTCGGTGCTTTCTCGATCGATTATATGATTTGGATCAAAAAAATATATATCCATAGCATAGACACACGGAAGACATTGTGCACCCCAGCAAAGTCCGGTGGTAGAGCTAGTCGGTACGCGACCTCCCCAATTTGATCCAGGATTTCAAACGGTCCCACGTACCCTTGGTTTCAGTTTTCCCTTCTTTCCAAAACGGTGAACTCCTTTAGTGGGAGATACTTTGAGGAAGACTTTGTCCCCAACTTCAAACCTCAGCTCTCTTCGTCTCTTATCTGCATACGATTTCTGTCGATCTTGGGCCACTCGTATCCGGTCCCGAATCTTCTTTATTACTTCTACTGTTTGCTTCACCAGAAATTCGTCCTCAAGTCTCGGTACATCTTTGTACCTCCTGGGTGTGCAGCTATAGGTGTGCAATGCGCTTCTTTGAGTATTTCCTCTTTTAATTCCTCGTTCTTAGGCACGCACAGCCTTCCTCTGAAGATTAGAGCTCCATCCATAGCCAAAGAAAAGTCTTCAGCTCTTCCCTTATCCATCAGAGCTTTCATCTTCTTTAGAAACTTATCCTTCTTCTGAGCCTCCACAATTCGGTCCCGCAGCGTGGGTGTTACAAATAACGCTGCCATTCAGGATTTAATATTGATCGGTGGCGAGAGTATCTCCAAATTAAGTTTCGACATCTCCTCGACTAGTTGATGTTGATTGGTGATCATCGATGTTACTACTCATTTCCCTTTCCTGCTAAGGGCGTCAGCCACCACGTTCACCTTTCCGAAATGATAGTGGATTATGATATCGTAATCTTTTACCAACTCTAGCCATTTCCTTTGTCTCATGTTGAGCTCCTTCTGTTCGAAGAAGTACTTCAGGCTTTTGTGGTCGGTGTAGATTACACACTTCACGCCACAGAGATAATGTCTCCAGATCTTTAGGGCGTGTACCACTGCTACTAGTTCTAGATCATGAGTCGGATAATTCTGTTCGTGGACCTTCAGCTGGCGTGATGCATATGCCACCAATTTTCCTTCCTGCATCAGTACACACCCCAAACCTTCTTTGGATGCATCGCTGTAGATTACGAACTCCTTGGCCATATCTGGAACTACTAGGACTGGTGCTTCTGCCAGTCTTTTCTTTAGTTCCTGGAAACTTCGCTCGCACCGCTCATTCCACTGAAACCTCACATCTTTTCTCGTCAAGCGTGTCATCGGAGTGGCGATCCTCGAGAACCCTTCTATGAATCTTCGGTAATATCCAGCTAGGCCGATGAAACTCCGAACTTCCTTCACATTCGTTGGAGTCTCCCAATTGCTGACAATTGTCACTTTTTCAGGATCTACCTCGACCCCTTGCGCAGAAACGATGTGGCCCAGAAAGCCAACTTTGTCCATCCAGAATTCGCACTTCTTAAATTTGGCATAAAGCTTTTCCTTCCTTAGTACTTCCAGTGCGATTCTAAGATGTTGTTCATGGTGCGCTCTGTCGCACGAATAGATGAGAATATCATCAATGAACACTATGACAAAAAGGTCAAAATAAGGATGGAAGATGCGATTCATTAAATCCATGAAGACAGCCGGAGCATTACTCAACCCGAATGGCATTACTACAAACTCGTAGTGGCCATATCTCGTTCTGTATGCTGTCTTGGATATATCAGCGTCTTTGACTTTCATCTGGTGATATCCCGATCTTAAGTCAATTTTCGAGAACACACTAGCACCTCTTAATTGATCGAAGAGATCTTCAATCCGAGGCAGTGGATACTTGTTCTTTATTATTTTCTTATTCAGCTCTCGGTAGTCAATACACATCCGGAAGCTACCATCCTTCTTCTTTACGAACAGTACCGGTGCTCCTCAAGGTGACACACTCGGTCTGATGAAGTCCTTATCTAACAGCTTCTGAAGCTGAACCTTCAATTCTTGCAATTCTTTCGGCGTCATCCGATAAGGAGCCTTTGACACTGGTGCTGATCCAGGGATGAGATCTATCCCAAACGTTACTTGTCGATCTGGTGGAGGACCCGGTAAGTCCTCTGGAAACACATCTGTGAATTATTTTATCACCGGTACCTCCTCGATAGCAATTGGTTTCTTCTCGGAGTTTATCATATTAACCAACCATGCTTCGCACTCTCCCTTACTGAGCATCTGGGTTGCTTTCATGGCCGAGACAATCCTTGAGTCGACCTTGACTCGTGTCCCGTGGAAGGTAAACTCCGGCTCTCCCGGTGCTTGGAAGGTTATCTCCCTTTCACGGCACTTGATTACCGCGTGGTTGGACTCTAGCCAGTCCATTCCCAAAATCACATCGAAATCTTTCATCTCCAGAGCGTGGAGATCTTCTTGAAGCGTCCTATCCTCGAAGGCAATCTTAAGACAACAGTACAAGTGTTTTGTCTTTACCGTCTTCCTCGAGGGGATACTAACTTCTAAAGTTTCAGCGACTATTCTACCGTCAACATGCTTCAACAGATCCATCGTCATATCAGCACTATAGATAAAGAAATTAAACAAGAAATGCGAGGAGAGAAGAAAACGTAGATTCCATCGATTAGCAAAAGTCGAACTGGTATCTTGTATGCATGAGCAAAAGATGGGCCGCTCGTACATTATACAAAAGGTTTACGGGCGCTACTCCAAAGTACGAGCTACTACCTAACTATTACATATATAAAACTAAGAGTCCATCATCCTTAGTCTATCTCTTGGTAGTCTCTGAGCTAGGGAGGACGGGCGAATGTTCGTGTCTGGCCTGCTTCTGACCTTGGCCTTTGTGTTGCAGCTGTTGAGCTTTTGAACTTCTGACAATTAGCCATAATATGTCCCGGTTCTCCACACCGGTAGCAATTTCGTGTATCTAGCGGTGAGTTTCGAGACCTCGGACAGTTAGTTGAGATGTGTCCTGGCCTTCTGCATCTGTAGCATCTCCGAATTCCCCCTGACCTTGGTCTCAATGTTGAAGCTGATGGATTTCTAAATTTCAGACAGTCTCTCACAACATGTCCAGGTTTTCCGCACCTGAAACATGAGTTCCCTAACTTGGGTGTAGGAAGAAGCGGAGCATTACTAGTCCGTGGGACCTTGTGCTGATCGAAGTCTTGACTTAGACCGGTCAATTTCCTCTTTCCTATCACTATTTCCGCTTTCTTGGATGGAGCCATGTCTAAGTGGTGACGAGAAGCAATCTCTTTAGCTCTCTCAACCACTGCGGCATAAGGCATGTCACCCTGACTAGCCAGGACAGAGCTGATCTCCAAGTGAAGACCCTTTTTAAAGCATCTGACCCTTTTGGCATTCGTGTCTACCAGATGGGGCGCATACCTACTCAGTCGGTTAAATCTTTTCTCGTATTCTTCCACGGAAGCATTTCCCTGATGAATCTGTATAAACTCTGCTTCCTTTTGGTCACGGTATGACTGAGGTAAAAAATCTTGTCTAATCACTTCTTTAAAGACTCCCCAAGACATTGCACTCCTATGTTCGGGTGCCATAGTCCTTTCGTATAACTTCCACCAGTGGCTGGCTTCTCCAGTGAGTTGTAACACAGCACAGGAGATCTTCTGCTCTTCGGTGAATGCCAAAAGTCCAAAGAGTCGATCCAACGACTTTAGCCACTCGTCCGCTTTGATTGGTTCCCCTGTTCCATCGAAGGTCGGTGGATCGAAACGTCGGAACTGTACAAGGATTGGGCTCGCATCGTTTCCTAACAACGATGGAGATGCAGCTTGTGTGGTTTCGAAATATCGGGTCAAGCTTCTTAGTGCGGTCACCAAGTCTCCTCTCACGGCATCCATATCGTTCTAAAGACGTCATACGAAAATTAACTCTTATAATCTACCCCTCGCAACTCAACAATGTATATAACAACAGACAATAACAAAAGATAACCAAACAACAGGTAACATAGCACCGACAACTTTATTCCATAGATCTTTTATAATCTTAATAAATTCTCCGTCATTCGTTTATAAACACTCCATGATCTCATTATGTAGGATAGCGTATATCCAGCCTGTATACGCCATTCACATGAATACATCATGAAACACGTCATCAACTTCCCCACATGGTCTTCATAGACCTCGAGTATTGACAGCGGTGCTACATATCGTAACCACGAACTGAGAAAACCCACTCATTGGTACACCCTGTTATAAACAAGGGCCCATGGTAGATTCAACTGTCTGTCACACGACATCAACTCCTACGAATGGTCATACTCGCACACTAGCTCACGCTGCTGCAGTCAGCGGCTTTGTGGCGGTGACTCAGTACAGTGTGTCGAGTATAGTGACATCAAGAGGTTTTCAAAAGATCTTTTTATCGTGGAACAATATCAGTAACACCCTGTCAAACTTATACAGTTTATATCGTATAAATGAGAAATGCAAATAGATAAACACTTCATCAAACCTTAACAGTTTATATCTTGCAAACCAAAGGACACATAACAAGTAGACACTCTTATTCCGTAAGTCTTATGTTTAGGGAGAGTCACCTATAGAGGGAGACTAGTGCCTATCTTACACTTTTCTGAAAACCCGATCACATTTTGCATACACACTTTCAAAATCACATTTTTCCCACTTTAAAACTCGCTCTAAAAACCTTTTCCTCATTTCCAAATCACACTTTCCAAATCACGTTTTTCTCATTTTAAAACCAGTTCGAGCAAGTTCTCATCATTAGAACCGCTCTGATACCACCTGTCACGCCCCAAAATCTTTTCGTATTTTATCAGAGTTTTACCCGGGCGTGAAGATAGAAAAGCAAGGGACGCATAACACATACAGAAAGAGTTAAGCAAGGGACAACAGAAGAAAGAGATAAGGGGCGATAATAAACCATCTCACAACAACCTTCGGCCTCGGCCGATATCATTCGGTCTCTCACCGATAATATACATCATATACAGCGGAAGCTACACATCAGGATCTCCCATCCTCATAAGAACCCAAAGATATATACAGATCATAAACTGTTTGAAAACGTGTTCGGAAATGTTTTAACTAGACCATTTATCAGAAAAACCAACAGCTAGCACTATCTCCCTCCGTCTAGGGTTCACCAGCTTCCTCATCTCCTGTAGTGTGAGTACAGATTAAGGGGTGAGTGCGTTGAATACACTCAGTGGGGATAACATCCACCTCATAAGACTCTTGACAGAATTTAAATACCGAAAAGCTAACTTACAATCACGTTGTCACAGCACAGATATATGCAAAGCAGATATTAGAAATTGCAAGGGACGTATAGGTGCGGGATTCCCCCGTCTTACCCTATATAACGGTATCTCACCGTTAGTGCATTTAAAGAGGCTCACGACACCTCCACTGAGTAGTAGAAAATAGCAGGGGACGAACATGATGCATGATCGGAGGACCTCGGCCCTTTCACAGATATAATATGGCACAGCAAGTATAAACACAGCACTTAGATTCCCAATCATATTTCACAAATAGGGAAAGCTGTAAACAGATCCAGAGTTAGAAATTACCCCCACCTCGTATAGTGGTTACCGCGTGAGTAGCTAGGACAGTACGTCTGACAACTCAACACCTCAAGCTTAGTCCACAGTAGCCTACAAATTTACGGTGTTTCTTAGGTCTTGAATACAGCATAGTTAAAGCTGTAAAAGGTTCCGGCGGAAGAACGCTCGTTAAAGACACGATGGATCGAAAGTACGGCATTACGTGCTCCGGGGCTCGCGGGTACCCGGCATCGGGCGAAAGCCAACCCGACAGCTCGCGCATCACCCGGCAGTTGCCGAGTTTCCTCAGCCACCCGGTCCCCGTCGCCCGCGCACGCTGGACCCCGGCGCTCGCACCCGTGCGCACTCGGCACCTGGCGCACACCCGGCACCCGGCGCACACCTGGCACCCGGCACCCGGCGCACACCCGGCACTCGGCACGCACCCGACGCGCACCCGACGCACTCCCGGCGCGCACCCGACGCCCGACCCGACGCACATCCCGGCGCGCACCCGACGCCCGACCCGACGCACAACCCGGCGCGCACCCGTCACCCGACACACCACCACCAGCACCACTGCTGGCCGGCGGCGGCGGCGGCGGCGCTCCGGCGGCACTCCGGCGGCACTCCGGCGGCGGCGGAAAATAAAAACGTAAAGGAAAAGAAAAGAAAGAGAACTTACGTGTTCGCGTCGCGAGCGTCGCTCGGGTCGTCGGCTTTGAAAACGTATAAGTTTTGAAAGTTATGAGCCCCTATTTATAGATTTTGGAATTTACCTTTTCACCGTTGAAAAGTTACTATTTACCAAAAATATCTCAATTTACCTTTCATTATAATATTATTTTTATTTTTACCTTTTATCAAAATTTTACCCTTTCCTTCGTTAGTTGAACTACGGGTCTCCGATTAACCGCTAGTTTGTTTCTGTTTTCTCGTATTTCCGATACGAATCTCTTGGTAAAATCATATTCTAGGTTCTATGTCACGAAAAATATACCCATCTAAATCTAAAACCGGCGTTAGCCAAGCATCTGAAACGCACTTACTAAATTAAACAGTTAAAACATACGTACATAATGATTAAGTCGGGGTTCAAATATTTATTTATTCAATTATGCTCATTTTGATCCGGGGTGCTACACCATTTGTGTGACTAAGTGCTATAATGTGAAAATGTTGGCTGATGTGAGCTGGGTGTGATTAATTTGTAAACGTGACATTATGTGTCTGTTATGTGACGAAAGTGAGTGTGAAATGTTTGCAAGATGAGTGAAATTGTTATGTGATTGCAAGGTGGCTCAGTTCCACACAAACTCTACGGTGGCTAAGAACCACACAAACTCTACGGTGGCTAAGAACCACATAAACTCCACGGTGGCTAAGAACCACATAATGTTTTCCACGGCGGCTAAGAACCGTATTTTCAAAAAGGCGGCCTCAAACCCTCATTTATGTGCTATTGAGTGATGTGTTTATGTTTGTTAAATATGTAAAAATGGCGGCTAAGTTCCACAGATGTATTTGGCGGCAAGTTCCGCGTGACGTAAAATGTTTTCATGGCGGCTCAGAACCGCAAAGTTTTCCAAGGCGGCTCAGACCCGCAACTATGTGCTTGATGAATTATATGTCTATATTACCTGTTATGTTTTAATTGCTCACAAGTCCCACCCCACTGAGTGTCTTCATACACTCACCCCTTTTTACATTAAAATGGTTTCAGCTGAAGAAATCAGTGAGCGTGGTGTGCAAGTGGTGGATGCTGGTAGCCGATGTTCTAAAGAATGCAAAAGAGTTTTACGGGATTGGAAAGAGGTGTTATATTATTTAATTGTATAGAAAGTGCTTTTGAGACCTTTTTGGGAAAAACTTAGTTTATAAAGTTGTACAGTTTAGCTGTTCGATTATAAAAAAAATAGTCTTCCGCTGTGTACGATGCACGTTTTATAAAACAGGGACGTTCAAACTCACTCATCTTTATTTGCCAGTTTTAAATTACCCTGAAAATACATGTTTTATCGAGTATCTGGACGCCCAAAAGAAAAAAAAATTTATTAAACTCTGATATTCTACGGTAATTTTCAAGAACGGGGCGTTTCACATGATACAGAGGTTCTTCATGCATTGGTTTAGTTGTGCTAGCATCCTATCTTATAAACTATCAACACATAAGCTCAAACAGATATTTCTAGCATGCTATCCTATATCAGACTAAAAATGCATGAAGTTAACAGAGTGTGAACTTGTTCCATCAGTAGTAACTTGATTATATCCTAAAATAGAGTTTACAAGTTACAAAAAAAGCTTACATAATGATTTACAGATAACTGCAGTAAACTTATGATCTAGTTTAGACTTTTTCAAGGTCACTGATGTCTGAATTAGTTGCTCCTAACTGTATCATCTTCTAGTGGCTTTCTTATCTCGTACTTGGTCCATTTCACCTATTAATGATCGATTCTTGATAGGATTCTTCAAGCTTCTTCTTGATATCTGAAATCTGAATCCATCTGAAGCTAGAAGTCCTAACAAAATGATATATGCACTCATTGCTTGATCTTCTTAATCAGTTCATTTTGTATCTCAAGCTTTCCATCTCTTGCTAGTTGCTCGTATCTTTCCAATGCGACAAGGCACGTAGCATATCTTTTTAAGCAATTCAACTGGTAGAGATGCTTGAAGTACCTTAGGTATTTTGATCTTTTGTAGAAGGTTATTTCTTCAAAAGTAGGATTTCTGTGCTTTGGAAGGATCACTTTGTCTGTCACGCCCCATTTTCTTTTGTAAAATATCAGAGTTTTCTCTTTGGGCGTGAAGAAAGAAGGGGGAAAAAGACATGCATGAAATAAAACAGAAATCCTTTAAAAGTGACAGGAAACGATTTTACAAATACAAATCCTCGGCGTCTAGCCGAAATAAAATATTTAAAACATAGCAGCGGAACATCATCACGATCCATAAAGAAAAAAATGAGGAGTTTATCTTTTACAAATGTGAATTATTAAAACAACGTTTCAACAAGCTTTGAAAAAGAGATCAAAGGAGAAGACTTGATATGGCACCATCCCCTCTACGTATCTTGACTTTCTTCATCTCCTGTAGTGTGAGTACAGGTGGGGGGTGAGTGCGTTGAATACACTCGTGGGAGATACTTTCCATATTCAAACAAGTATTAAGCAGTCACACAAAACAATCATATATAATGCATAGCACATAATTCTGTTCATTAATGGACTCCCAACCCATGACTCACTAATAGACACACATCCTAATGGACACAAACCCATGACTCACTAGTAGACACAAAGTCCTATGGACATATAGTCCATGACTCACTAATGGACACAAAGCCCTATGGACACATAGTCCATAACTCACTAGTGTGCCTTATTGACACATAGTCCATGACTCACTAGTGGACACTAAGCCCTATGGACACATAGTCCATGACTCATTAGTGGACACTAAGCCCTATGGATACATAGAGGTTTAGAAATTTCCCCCATCACACGTAGGATTCAACAATTAACATGCACACATCAAGTTTACATGCATGCGATCATTATCATGCGTTAAATACAGAAAACATAAAATTATTAGGGATTAGAGGTTACCCCCACATACAAAATATAATCACAAAATTTAGTATTCCTCAATCATGCTCACAAGTAGGGAAAACTGTAAACAAATAAAGGTTTAAAATGTACCCCCACTTTGTTCGGTGATTACCACGTGAGTATCGGGTACCAAAGATTTGATAACTTAGAGCTCGAGTAGCGAGTACCAAAGGTCAGATAACTCAACGCTCAGTCCAACAAGTAGCCTACATAAGTTATGATGTTTCTTAGATCCTTAATAATGTATAATTAAAGCTATAAAAGATCCCGACGGAAAAACGATCGTTAAATACACAATGGATCGAGAGATCTAAAGATTGGAGTCAAAGAAACGAGAGTAGATGTTTCAGTCCAGCCATTGATAAGATAGAGGAAAGGATTAGGGTCGCAACGGAAAAAGAATTAGCTCGATCGGAGTTGAAACGAGCTCGAACGGAGCATTTTAAGATTGAGGGGTATTTTGGTAATTTTGGTCAAAGGGTTGATGACTCGATGTTGACGTACGGCGGAAAAAATGGGATTCAGATGAAAAGCACGGCGTCGCGTGCGACGGGACACGCGCGTACCCGACGCCGGGTGGGAAAACCTGGCGGTCTTGGCAGCGTCGCGCGCCAGCGCGGGCGCGTCTCGGCATGGCTCGGCGGCTGCCGAGTTTTCTCGGCAGCGTGGGCGCCCTCTCTCGGCAGCTGCCGAGTTTTCTAGGCTGCGGGTGTCGACGCTCGGTAACTCGTCACCCGGTGCACCTAGCGTCGGGCCTGCTCGAACAGCTATCTTGCCAGCGCCAACAACCAACAACCAGCCTTGGCCGGCGGCCACCTATTTCCGGCCACCACCCCTAGGTCCTTGTTGGCGCATCACCAGTGCCGGCCCTCGGTTCTCACACGGCGGCACCATCCGTCGCCGCCCATATCAGCTCACAATAGCAACGCACGCTAACACACACTAACATGCATAATACACACACCCCTCCTGTTCAGCTCCGGCGCCGACACCACAGTGGCACCGACCCTCCAGCATCTCCAACACA
Source organism: Scutellaria galericulata (assembly GCA_946896805.1). Taxonomy (NCBI): domain Eukaryota; kingdom Viridiplantae; phylum Streptophyta; class Magnoliopsida; order Lamiales; family Lamiaceae; genus Scutellaria; species Scutellaria galericulata. The sequence continues at coordinate 8,526,752 of OX335794.1, forward strand.
CCACCAGGTGGTCCTCCGGCGGCTGCTCCGACGAGAGTTAGTGAGAGAGAGAGAGAGAAATTAGAGGAGAGAGAGAGGTTGGTGCAAAGCTAGGGTTTAGGGTTTGGAGCTTGTTTTTCACCGTTTTCCGGCAAATGAGAAATCGTAATTGAATTCCGGAAGCTATCCTAGTTACTATTCACATAAAAATCTCTGTTACTATTCACCGTAAATATCTTCTGGCTTTTCCGAAACTTAGTGTTTTGCACTTTTCGTCGTAACTTGAGCTATAGGTCTCCGATTGACCTCTAGTTTTTGTCTATCTTCTCGTTTTTCCGTTACGCATCTAATGATATAAAAACCTTCTAGGTTCCATGTCTAGAAAATTATCCATCTAAGTTGTGCATTAAATATGCATCTGAAACACACTTAATTAATTAAACAGTCAAAACATACGCACATAATTATTAAATTACAGGTTTAAATATTGAATTAATCAATAATGTTTCGTTTTTGGTCCGGTGCGCTACATCCCCTACCCCTTAAAAGAATTTCATCCTCGAAATTAAACGCGTACTAAGAATGGCGAAACTAAGTACTTTGTCAAAACTCTCGTTCTCTTATCTCTTTGTTGCTTCTTTCTTTCCATTTCTCGTCAAGGAACTTGCAAGCCTCGATTATTTGGCTAAGCTCAATGTTCAGAACTTTTCCCAGTCTTGAGCTTCTCCAATTCTTCCTCGAACTTTCCTATCCGGATCACACTTTTATTTCTCATTCTTCTCCTTCTTCAACTCATAGTACTGATCATTGTATTGCTCATCCTATATCCTTCTCATCTTCACCGTTTACTTGCGGAGTAGGATGAGGAATAGTTGGTGCTAGAAAGTTGTATTCCTCCGTCAGCAAACTTAAGTAAATTTTCGATAAAGGTAAATAAAAGAGAGATAGAGAGTTCGAGAGTGAGAAATATAGAGAAAGAGAGAGACGGGTGAAAAGTTGTTGCATCCAATAGAAGGATTTAACTACATCCGCATCTCCTTTCATTGAATTTCCAACGTATTCTTGAGATGTGATTCGTGGTGCGTTCTGTCACACGAATTGATGAGAATATCATCAACGAACATGATGACGAAACGATTGAGATATGGATAGAAGACGCGATTTATCAAGTCCATAAAGACAGCTGGAGCATTGCTCAGTCCAATTGGCATTACTACAAACTCGTAGTGGCCATATCCCGTCCTGAATGTTGTCTTAGATATATTCGTATCTTCAACTTTCATCTGGTGATATCCAGATCTTAAGTCAAACTTCGAGAACACACTGGCATCTCTTAGTTAATCGAAAAGATCTTCAATCCGAGGCAGTGGATACTTATTCTCTTTTGTTTGCTTGTTCAACTCTCGATAATCCATATTCATCCTAAAGCTTCTGTCTTTCTTCTACACAAAGAGCACTGGAGCTCCCCAAGGTAGCACGCTTGGTGTAATGAAACCTTTGTCCAAGAGTTCTTTTAATTCCTCTGGTGCCATCCTATTTGGACCTTCCAACACTGGTGTTGATCCGGGTACGAGATCAATCTTGAAGGTCACCTGTCTCTCTGGTGGAGGGCCCGGTAAATCCTCTGGGAAGACGTCCACGAATTCCTTTATCACTGGTACCTCCTCGATAAATATCAATCCCTGCTCAGGATTTACCATGTTGACCAACCAAGCTTCACAATTTCTTTTGCTAAGCATGTCGGTTGCCTTCATGGCCGGTATAATCCTTGAGTCAACTTTGACTCGTGTCCCATGAAGGGTGAACTCCGGTTCTTCAGGTGCGTGAAAGATAATCTCCCTTGCACGACACTTGGTCACAACGTGATTAGACTCAAGCCAGTCTATTACTAAGATTATATCGAAATCTTTCATCCTCAAAGCATGAAGATCCGCTAGAAGAATCTTATCTTCAAAGACGATCTTAAGGTGATGGTATAGATGTTTTGTTTTTACCATTTTTCTCTCTTTGGGCGGGCAGCAAAGTCCTCTCATATGAGTCCCACTAGTGACTCGCCTCGTCCGTAAGCTGGAAAAATCACACAGGAGACCTTTTGTTCCTATGTACACGTCAAGTGTCCAAACAATTGGTCGAGCGACCTCAGCCACTCTTCCACGTCAGCAGGTTCTCCCTTCCCGTCGAACGTCGGTGGGTTAAACCGCCTAAACTGTTCGTGTATGAGATTCAGATCGGACTTTGCTGATGATGGTGCGGTTCGAGTAACCTCAAAATGTTGTGCCAATCCCCTTAGCACCGATACCAAATCTCCCACATTTGCATTTTCTTCCCGTTCCGGCTAATTGGCTGTTGGTGTTTGTTCTCTTTGGGGTCGTCCTCTAGGCATAATTCTTAAAAGCGACAAACAAAAACTATCCCTTATCATCTACCCCAAGTAACTCAACAATATATATAACAACAGATAAACAAATAGTAGGTATCATGGTATAGATAAACGTTACTCCATAAATCATTTGGTAATTTCAATAGATTTCTCTGTCATTCGTTTATAAGCACTTCATGATCTTGTCATGTAGGATAGCGTATATCCAGCCTGTATATATTATCCATAAGAATACATTATGGAACATGTCATCAACTTCCCCACATGGTCTTCATAGACCTCGAGTATTGTCAGCGGTGTTACATATCGTAACCACGAACTGGGAAAACCCACTCATTGGTACACGCTGTTATAAATAAGGGCCCATGGTAGATTCAACTATCAGTCACATGACATCATCAACTCCTGCAAACGGCCATACTCGCACACTAGCTCACGCTGCTACAGTTAGCGGCTTTGTGGCGGTGACTCAATGTAGTGTGTCGATTGTAGTGACATCAAGAGGTTTTTTTTAAAGATCTTTTTATCATGGAACAATATCCGTAACACCCCGTCAAACTTATATAGTTTATATCAGATAAATAAGAATCACAAAACAGATAAACACTCATCCAATCCTTAACAGTTTATATCTTGCAAACCAGATAACACATAACAAGTAGACACTCTTATTCTCAAGTCGTATGATCAATGAGAGACACCTATAGAGAGAGGATGGTGCTTATCCATTTTCTTTCAAAAAGATTTTCACGTTTAAAACATGTTTGTTTTACTCATTTTCTCTTTATCAAACCAGTTCGAGCAAAGTCCTACAAAGGGTAGACTAGGCTCTGATACCATTTGTCACGCCCCATTTTCTTTCGTAAAATATCAGAGTTTTCTCTTTGGGCGTGAAGAAATAAAACAGAAATCCTTTAGAAGTGACAGGAAACGATTTTACAAATACAAATCCTCGGCGTCTAGCCGAAATAAAACATTTAAAACATAGCAGCGGAACATCATCCTGATCCATAAAGAAAAAAATGAGAAGAGTTTATCTTTTACAAATGTGAATTATTAAAACAACGTTTCAACAAGCTTTGAAAAAGAGATCAAAGGAGAAGACTTGATATGGCACCATCCCCTCTACGTATCTTGACTTTCTTCATCTCCTGTAGTGTGAGTACAGGTGGGGGTGAGTGCGTTGAATACACTCGTGGGAGATACTTTCCATATTCAAACAAGTATTAAGCAGTCACACAAAACAATCATATATAATGCATAGCACGTAATTCTGTTCATTAATGGACTCCCAACCCATGACTCACTAATGGACACACATCCTAATAGACACAAACCCATGACTCACTAGTAGACACAAAGTCCTATGGACACATAGTCCATGACTCACTAATGGACACAAAGCCCTATGGACACATAGTCCATAACTCACTAGTGTGCCTTATTGACACATAGTCCATGACTCACTAATGGACACTAAGCCCTATGGACACATAGTCCATGACTCATTAGTGGACACTAAGCCCTATGGATACATAGAGGTTTAGAAATTTCCCCCATCACACGTAGGATTCAACAATTCACATGCACACAGCAAGTTTACATGCATGCGATCATTATCATGCATTAAATACAGAAAACATAAAATTATTAGGGATTAGAGGTTACCCCCACATACAAAATATAATCACAGCATTTAGTATTCCTCAATCATGCTCACAAGTAGGGAAAATTGTAAACAAATAAAGGTTTAGAATGTACCCCCACTTTATTCGATGGTTACCACGTGAGTAGCGAGTACCAAAGATTTGATAACTTAGAGCTCGAGTAGTGAGTACCAAAGGTCAGATAACTCAACGCTCAGTCCAACAAGTAGCCTACATAAGTTATGATGTTTCTTAGATCCTTAATAATATATAATTAAAGCTATAAAAGATCCCAGCGGAAAAACGATCGTTAAATACACGACGGATCGAGAGATGAAAAAATTGGAGTCGAAGAAACAAGAGTGGATGTTTCATTCTAGCTACTGATAAGATAGAAGAAAGGATTAGGGTCTCAATGGAAAAAGAATGAGCTCGATCGGAGTTGAAACGAGCTCGAACGGAGCATTTTAAGATTGAGGGGTATTTTGGTAATTTCGGTCAAAGGGTTGACTTTGACCGGGCCCACGACGCTCGGTCAATGAAATCTCATCGGCGAGGACTCAATGTTGACGTATGGCAGAAAAATGGGATTCGGATCGAAAGCACGGCGTCTGTGCGACGGGGCACGCGCGTACCCGGCGCTGGGTTGGAAAACACGGTGGTCTCGGCAGTCTTGCGCACCCAGCGTGCATGCGTCTCGATAGGTCTCGGCATTGCTCGACAACTGCTGAGTTATCTCGGCAGCATAGGTGCTATCTCTCGGCAGCAGGTGTCGACGCTCGGCAGCTCGTCGAATTTTCTCGACAGCTCGTTACCCGGCTCTCCCGGCATCGGGCCTGCTCCACCAGCCATCTTCCAGGCGCTACCGACCACGGCAGTGCCGCCCATCGCCGTCGCCACCATGTCCGCTGGAAAGCTTGCACCGCCGGCTACCACCTCAGGCCATCCCTCACCTGATTCCGACGATGAATAGTACCCGAAACTTCGCTGTAAAACCCTTCGACATCTCATACGCAAAACCAAACCTAGCTTCTCCAGCTCCGGCTGGAAGTCACCGGTGACCCTTCCCAGACCCCCGGCCGGTGACCTCCTATCGCCGACAACCATCCCTGGCCACCCCAACTCACTTATGCAGTATATATATACATACGCTCATACACACACATGCGCACACACACCCAACAACCAGCCTTGGCCGGCGTCCACTTGCCGCCGGCCACCACCCTTAGGTCCTTGCCGGCACATCACAAGCGCCGGTCCTCAATTCCCACATGGCGGTGCCACCCGCCGCCACCCATATCAGCTCACAACAGCAACACACGCAAACACACATTAACATGCACGATACACACACACACCTCCTGTTTAGCTCCGGCGCTGCCACCCACAGCGGTGCCGGCCCTCTAGCATCTCCACCACACCACCAGGTAGTCCTCCGGCGGCTGCTCCGGCGAGAGTTAGTGAGAGAGAGAGAGATAAATCAGAGGAGAGAGAGAGGTTGGTGCAAAGCTAGGGTTTAGGGTTTGGAGCTCGTTTTTTACCGTTTTCCGGCGACTGAGAAATCTGAATTGAATTCCGGAAGGTGTCCTAGACTCATCTCGACGAGGCCTACATTGTGTGCGAAAATCGGCCTAAACCAACAACGTTGGAATTTCCGGCCACCAGCGGCGGCGGTAGAAAAGAGAGGAGAGAGAAAGAGAGGAGGGAGGGGAGAGAACTTACGTGTTTTCGTCGCGTTCAGCTCGCTCGGGAAAATGGTAAATTTTCGAATCGAATGAGCTTGTATTTATAGAATTCCCAAAAACACTATTCATGAGAAATATCTAAGTTACTGTTCACAGGTTGAAAAGTCTAAGTTATTATTCAAGTAAAAATCTCCGTTACTATTCACTGTAAATATCTTTTGGCTTTTCCAAAACTTAGTGTTTTGTCCTTTTCGTCGTAACTTGAGCTATAGGTCTCCGATTGACCTCTAGTTCGTATCTATCTTCTCGTTTTTCTGTTACACATCTAATGGTATAAAAATCTTCTAGTTTCCATGTCTAGAAAATTATCTATCTAAGTCGTGCATTAAACACGTATTTGAAACACACTTAATTAATTAAACAGTCAAAACATACGCACATAATTATTGAATTACAGGTTTAAATATTTAATTAATCAATTATGCTTTATTTTTTGTTCGGGGCGCTACATTGTCAAAGATTTTCAGATCCCAAGCATGGCTATCTTTGAGGGGCCTTTGATCTAACAACATAGATACTTCAACAAAAATGTGGCTTGGATCAAAGCAGAGAACCTCTTGGGGAGGATATTGTACAGAGCTTCATCAACTTTCTTGGCAAGATCTGTCTTTTTCTCTCTAGTCACCCCAAGTCTAGACATCCAATCTTCTATATCCCTTCTTCTTTTCGCTTAAGCCTCTTCCAGTTGTCTCCACTTCTATTCATCTAACCTTCTGATTGCAGCAGTACTTGAGGGTTTGCTCTTTTGTGGCTGTTGTTGTTGCTGTCTACTACTTCTTCTCTAAGTCGGTACAGATTCTCTTCTTTCTATTATCTTCATGCAGTGCTGCTTATTGTTTAAGATATAACATTCTTAGCAAGGATAAATTTATTTTTTATCCTTTCCTAGCGACGTTGTCCGTTTTTTGACCTCTTATTTTTCAATCATCAATTTTAGTCCTTCTATATCAAAATTATCCAATTTTCATCCGATTTTCCCTAAAATCTCAAATTTTCGGCCAATTTTAAGCGAGTGCACAACACTCGCCCCCAATTTCATCTAGATGTGGCCTTTATTTTTAGACGTGTCACTTATTATTTAATTTATTTTCCATGTTAATTACCAAATCATATGCTACCATGACACACCCCTATCCGCCTCCATCTTCTCTATTATCCCCTCTCTGTTTTCGCCCTCAACACTACAACAAATAAGGTGAGATTCCAACACATCTCTCTGACGAGCCGCCGTCTCCACTCTTCCATCACCGCTGGATAATATTCCCAAAACATCTCTCACTACAATTCTTCTTTCTCTATCTACAATGCCAACTCTTCTACTTGACTTTGCCTTCCATACCTCTCTTTAGATTTCTGTGCGGCGTCTTGTAAAATTTGTCCATTTTCTCTGGCTGTCGACACTTGCTCCTTCCGACGAAACCACCTTCATCACCACTTAAATTAATGTTGTGAATTGATGAAACTTAGGGTTGTGGATGTTGGTTTGTGTGAATTAAATTAATGGAGGTGAGTGGTTGACTGGAAATTGATGGGGGTTGAAATTGTGAAGGGACATTTGGGTGTTTGTGGTCGGGAATTGAAACTTTGATTTTGGAATAGAGGTTATAGAAGATGGTGTTTGTTGCTGTAATTGAGTGCGAAAATAGAGAGGGGGGTGATGGAGAAGATGGAGGCGGATAGGGGTGTGCCATGGTGGCATATGATTTGGTAATTAGCATCGAAAATAAATTAAATAATAAATGACACGTACGAAAATAAAGGCCACATCATCGTAAAATTAAGGGTTGGTTGAAATTGAGGGCAAGTGTTCTGCACTCGTCCAAAATTAGCCAGAGAATCAAGATTCGGGCAAAAATCGGACCAAAATTGGATAAATTTTGATATAGGAGGACTAAAATTGATGATCGGAAAATAAGAGAACAAAAAATAGATAATGTCTATAGGGAAGGACGAAAAATGAATTTATCCCTTCCTAGTACCTGTACCTCTTTCATCTTTGCCATTCCTTCTCTTCTTGTATTGAGGACTCTGGCTATGTCCAGTATCTAATCTTTTTCGCTTCTTACTGGTCAGAGGCTACTCATCTTCATCTTCTTCCTCCAAGTCTTTCATCATATCCTCTACTACATCATCCATTTCATTCTCTTCTGATATCTTTTTAATTTCCCCCTTTTTGTCATTATCAATAGGTGTAGATTGTAAAGATGTCGTCTCTTGTTCAGTAGGGACAAACGGAAAAAAAAAGCACAATGCAAAATTATTCTCATCTCTCCAAAAAAAAACTCTAGATTGCTTATCCTGTCATTCGTGCTTTAAGATTCACGAGCTTGAGCTGACGTGCTTTTTTGTAAAGAGGTGAGTACTAAATTCTGTGGAGCAAATGTGTCTTTAATCTCATCAACTGATCCATCTTTTGCTTAATTGGCAACTTTGCATTCTCTTTCAACTCTTTGTCATTCCAGATGATGTACATTCAATTCAGCATTGAGCTTTGTCTGAATTCTGGTAGGAAGTTCAACAAGCTCTCTTCTCAAATTCTCCATCGAGGAGGTATGGGATTTGTCTCTCATATTCATCCTGTTAGTCATATTTACCTCATGGTTCTGCAAGGCACGAACCAGTCCATGTACAACTTCAATAATCCCTTAGAGAGATTGTTCTTGAGCAACAGAGAGAATCATAGAATTATAGTTTCTTTTTCTGGTGGTCTCTTCTGCAGGATGTTCATAAGAGATCAGAGCTTGATTAGAGTTCTGAGATTATTTTTAGGCAACTTCTGCAAAGTACTACTCTATATTCTTCTTGATAGCATCTGCAGGCTGAATCATACGAAACGATGAGCTGGTTCTAGGTGGAGGACTGTCTCCTCCAATGATCTTGTGTAGGAGCGGCTACAAGTGTTCTTTTCTCTCTTTAGGATACAACAACATTTATATCAGCAATGAGAATATCATTATCAGCAGTATCTCGCTATGTTGGAGTATCTTCCTTTTCACTTTCTTGTCCTTCTAGATCCTCTACGAGTACTGCCTCAACAGTAACTATGTCCGAGGTCTTTATCAGAGATACTATCTCAATAGCAATCTCGGCAGCATTCTTTTGCTACATCGGATCCTCCAGTTGTATTGTTGTATTTACTCTCACTTCTATAATTTTGGTGGCAGCGTAAAAAATGTCTAGGTTTTGTGCATCAATATATATGCATTGAATGATTCGCTGGAATTCCACCAAGAATTGATCATCTTCTGAAATTTCTGATTCATCTTTATGTACTTGGATGATTTCTTCCACAATTGCAGCACGAATTGCAGCATCAACATCTGCTGCATTTTGTTCCAGCGTAACATTCTATACTGCTAACAGAGCTAATACTGGGAGTCTTACCTTAACAACTTCATCTATGGTTGCATCATCGGTGATTTCTTCATTAAGGTTGGCCAGGACCTCTTTGATCTTTGTTGATACTTCCCTCTCAGATACATCTTTCATATATGTTGAGGAGTCTTCATAGTCCACTAGTGTGTGTTCATTGGTCTCCATTGCTTTAAGATTGACGATATGTGATGATGCAGCGACCATGGTTTGGAATGAATGAGAATCATGTGCTTCTATTCTGCTTTCTTCTTCAACGGGTTGCAACTTACGAGGTGTTTACCTTTGTGCTTCAACTTTACTTGCCTGTAAACCCAGCTACAACATCCTATCATTTATTTCTTCCACATTGAGGTGTTCCATTTATATTTCGGCAATTTATAATTCAGACATGTTCCTTACAATCTTAGCAGTGGGGTTCATCAATGTGTTGTCTACCCTTGCTATCATCCATTGTTCCCCATTGGCACCATCTAACAAATTCTTCCATTTTGCGGCTCTATGTCTACTTAAATTCTCTTGTTTCTCAGCAATTTCTTTCAATTTTTTACTCCTTGCAGAATTCAGCAAATCTTGGTTGAAGTAGGGATACAATTTCATTGGTTTGAGTGCAGTTAAGGACTATTGCCTCCACTCTAAGAAAATCCTTACATCCTAGCAGTTTTTCACCTTTGGAGAGGCGCACGATTCTCCATAATTGATAGAGATTGAAGAAGTTCTCATTTATTGACTCAACCGAATATGAAATAAGGGAATGTGTCATATCTAAGTGAATGTCGCTGATGATTTTCTCTTGATCAACCCAAGTCTCTATCTGGGTGAGAGGTTCTTTAGTTGTGTCCTCTATAGTCAATGTTTTCTTTTTTTCATCTTTCTAAGCTTCTTGGCTTTCATCTCATTCTTCTTCAGTTCACGTCTTTCCTTTTCTATTCTCCTCATCTCCTTTCGATTAGGCAATATGAGGTGCCTAACATGTTGTACTGGTATAAGGGCCATACTATCATCAGTATTTTCAGGCTTAGATGCCTCATCGTTCTGTTCGGAATGAACCTCTTTCTTCTGCTGCTCTTGTTCCTCCACTACATCTGTAGATGTTTGTCTCTTGAGATACAATTGTTTTCTTCTTACTTAATATCCTCGTGAGAGGCATATCATTTGTTAGGATGTATACTATAAGCCTAGCTTCTGTATGAACATCTTTTATGGAATGAGAATCACTTTGGTCATATGTTTGCATTTTATATTTGTTATATATGTTTATGCAATGTCCAATTAATTTATATTATAGATAACTTGGTGTGTGGTGCCACACAGAAGATCATGTTATCAGTTTCTTATAAATTATAAATAGTAGCTCACAACCAAGATGAATTTGGACAAATCATCGAAATGGTTATAGTGTAGTTTGGTATTAGTCTGTCTTGACTATAAAACTACACTAGTACACTTTGTGTGTATTGAGCAGGACCATTTGAGATTGTTCGTTTTATACTGACTATATAATAGAACAAGACCTCTGTTATTATGGATGTGCATACTCTTAATCCCTATATAATAACAGACACATATACACAATATTTGTTTCTTTAATTTTCCAATGAGTGAGATTTATTTATTAAATCAATAAACTCGGTGAATTGGGAAACAATATTGTCTATATGTTGTACTGTTGATTATAGAAGGAATCTGTGTCCTAATTATTTAGGATGATGATGTCCCCTTGAGGAGCTCATAAGGATTATCATGTAAACCCTGCAGGTGGATTTAATTCGACGTGATAATAAAGTTGAGTGGTACTACTCTTGGAATTAGATGTTAATTAATTAAGTTGTCGGTTACTTATTTAATTGACGGACATTCGATATCTTAAACACAGGGAGATAAACGAGCACATAATAAGAAGGAGCCCATATTAAATATGGGATTGGGACGGTAGTTCAATAATAATTCTTTAGTAGACTGAATTATTATTGATGGGTTTAAGTTATGTGTTCGGGCCGAACACAGGATACTTAAGCCCATCGGGAGGCCCAACCCAATTCCTCCTCTAGGTCCCTGGTGTAGCCTATATATAGCCCTTTTCTATCAACGCCTCAAACATACAGATCACAGAAAACACGTGATAGTGAGAGAGAGAGCAGAACTGAGATTTCTCGAAGGATCGTTGGCCACGCAACGTTCGAGAAAGGCTGTAGGAATACATCAGAAGATCAAAGAGGTCTAGGGTTACGAAAGATCAATCTTTGGCTCGTTTTCTTCTAGATTCATCAAAAGGTATAACTCTTTCATTCCGCTGCGTTTGTTATATCTAGCATGGAACCCGATTAATTAATTGCATAGAGCAGGCGATCCGTCGGTTCCAACAATTGGTATCAGAGCGAGGTTTCTAGTTCTATGCAATTGGATTGGTTAATTATTATGATCTTTTGCTATATCATACGTTTTATATTCAGATTGCATGATAGTAGGGTTGCATAGGATATCTTGGTTTTGCAGGTTACCTATATCCAACTATTATGGTCTGTGTGTATGTTAATGTATGATCTAAACCCTTGGACCTGTCGATGTTTTTTGTTTTGGGTTGGTTGCATGATTGTAATAGTAAAAACACGGCGGTTTGTCGTGTTAGGTTTTATGTAATTCTTGATCGATTTCTTGGTCAGTTTATGTAATTCTTGATTTGTTCTCGATGTAATATTGTTCGATTGCAATCTTGATGTAATCTGATCGATGTAATTTGCTGAGATGGATTGCATGTCCAAACGGCGGCTGACCAGATGGATAGACGCTGACTAAGGGGCTGTTCGATCAGATTGCTAGGCGCTGGAACAGATTGCTCGATGTTGCCATTGATCAGGGTTCGCTAGATTGGCGCTGATTCTGCGCAACAGCCTGCTGGATTCGCGCAACGGCCTGCTGGATTTTGACGCTTATTAAGGTTTTAAACTCTAATTTTTTCTAACGGGGCGCTGCCCCGCACCCCGCGACCTGACAATTTGATCGAAGTGGCCATAATAGTTAGATTTATTTTATTCCATATTTATTGCGTATCTTTATGTTTGTTGTTTTATCAAGCATGCTTTTATATGTTACATGTTATTGTATGCTAAATTCCCTCATTTAAATAACTAAGTGGGAGAGGGATTTATTTTAAATAAATCCCATGGTCTCCATTACTGGTTTGTAAGTGATGCATTTAAACTTACGCGTTGGCTTTAAATGTCTTCCTCCATATCGGATGAGTTTGATTGCGGATCACTAGATCAAACTTTCTTTATGAATGATTATAGAATATTATTTAGGAACATGTCACCTTCTCCATCTGAAGAGACACAGTTTAGATAATGGACTTAGTATTAAGTAATGGTGTACACTTAGGTGCAATTGATAGTATCCTCCCAATCGGAGTCACTGCTGTTAATTGCATGGCCAAATTTGAACCAACTATTAATTTTATTTGTCATAAAGTTAGGTTGACAAGATAATAGAATTAATAGGTAAAACCTCCTCTAACGAATGTTTGAATTAGTATACGGCCACACTATCGTGGCATACGAAATTCACGGTGTATTGAGGTGTTGGTGAATTTAATTATATTGTTTGAGGGAACAATATAGGCTTTAAATTCTATATGTTATGACCTGTGTATTTATTTATTTATATGATTCTCAGGATTTCATTATGTCTTTCAACCCACTTGCTGTTATACTCAAAGAAAACAAACTTACTGGTCCTAATTATACTGACTGGAAAAGAAACCTGGATATTGTCCTAACTGCTGAAGAGTACAAGTTTGTACTCCATGAGCACTGTCCTGACATGCCTGATGAAAACTCTAGTGAAGAGAAGAAAGTGCATTATAAGAAGTGGGTTAAGGCAGATGAGATGGCACAGTGTTACATTTTGGCTTCCATGTCAAATGTACTACAACATCAGCATCAGGTCATGCCCACTGCCTATGATATGATGCACAATCTCAAAGAACTCTTCGGACACCAGAGTCGGGCTGCTAAACAGGAGGCAATGAGAAACTTAATGACGACCACCATGTCTGAGGGGACACCTGTGAGTGATCATGTCCTCAAGATGATGGCTCATTTGAATGAGATGAAAGTCCTTGGAGCTGAAATCGATGGGGAAACCCAGGTCAATATCGTGCTCCAAACACTGCCTAAGAGTTTTGAGCAGTTCCGCCTTAATTACAATATGAACAATAGGATGTACTCCTTGGCGAAACTTCTGACAGAACTCAAATCGACAGAAGGACTATTTCGTCAAAGTGCTCAAGCTTACGTTGCTGAAAATGTTTCTACTTCTAAGCCGAAAGGTGGAAAGAAGAAGAAGAAACAGAATCCTTCGGCAAAGAAAGGGAATGGACCTCAAAAGGCTGGGCCACAAGGTGGTGTGAAAAAGCCGAAGGGCAAGTGCTTCACATGCAAGCAGCCTGGACATTGGAAGGTGGATTGTGCTCGTAAAAAGGAGAACAAAGAAGGTACATCTTATTCACTAATTATTGAAACATGTTTAGCGGTGTTATCTACCGGCACCTGGTGTGTAGATACGGGAGCCACTGATCATGTCTGCAATTCTTTGCAGGGGTTCCAGGAAACCAGACGACTTAGTGAGGGCGAGATTACCATCTACAGGGACAACGCTGCGAAAGTGGCAGTTGTTGCAGTGGGAGATGTTTATTTATCTTTTGATAGGAACAAGACTTTGGTTTTGAGGAATTGTCTTTATGTACCTTGTTTTAGAAAAACTTGATTTTGGTTTCTAAGTTGTTTTTGGATGGATATTCTGTTTCTTTTGATGGCAAAGTGGTTGTCAAGAAAAATAGGGTTATTATCTGTTCTGGTATGTTGGTTGGCAATTTATATACTCTTAATCCAATAACTCTTACGATGCAACAAATGGAAATTAATAATACATCTTCTAACTCAAATAAGAGAAAAGAACCTTCAAAAATGAACCAAACATATCTTTGGCATCTAAGATTAGGTCACATTAACTTGAGTAGGATTCAAAGGTTGATAGCCGGTGGACCTTTGAGTTCATTGGAAGTGGAAAACTATCCAACCTGCGAGTCCTGCTTGGAAGGAAAAATGACCAAGAGGCCTTTTAAAGCCAAGGGGTATAGAGCCAAAGAAGTGTTGGAATTGGTTCATTCTGATTTGTGTGGTCCTATGTCTATCCAAGCAAGAGGTGGTTTCAAATATTTTGTCTCTTTTATAGATGATTGTTCGAGATATGGATACATTTATTTGATGCGCCGCAAGTCTGAGTGCTTTGATAAATTCAAAGAGTACGAGGCTGATGTGGAGAAGCGTCATGGTAAATGTATTAAAACACTACGATCTGATCGTGGTGGTGAGTACCTCTTAGGAGAATTTAGGAATTACTTATCAGAGGCTGAGATTCAATCCCAATTGTCTGCATCTGGTACACCCCAATAGAATGGTGTGGCGGAACGAAGAAATAGGACTCTCATGGAAATGGTTAGATCAATGATGAGTTATTCAGAATTACCGAATTCGTTTTGGGGGTATACCCTGGAAACGGCAGCGTACATTCTGAACTTGGTACCTTCTAAAACAGTACCCTCTACTCCCACATAATTGTGGAATGGGCGTAAGCCTAGTCTGAAACACATTCGGATTTGGGGTAGTCCAGCACATGTGCTGAAGGGAGATGCTGATAAGTTGGAATCTCGTACGGAAGTTCGGCTGTTTGTGGGCTATCCTAGAGTAACGAAAGGTGGTTTGTTTTATAGTCCTAAAGATCAGAGGGTAATTGTTAGCACAAATGCCCGATTCTTAGAAGAGGTCTATGTAATGAATAACAAGCCCATGAGTAAAATTGTTCTAGAAGAAATAAGATGGGAAACTCCTACCTTAGTACCAACGATACAAGATGAGATACCACAGGGGTGCGCACCATCTGTCACTAATGATACACTATTACCACAAGTGCCTCGTCATAGTGGGAGGATTGTCAAACAACCTGATAAATTCATGTTTTTGGGAGAGTCTTCGGACTTAGTACCTGGTGAACATGAATCTGATCCATGGACCTATGACGAAGCACTCCAAGATAAAGATGCAGAATCTTGGTAAAAAGCTATGAATTCTGAATTAGAATCTATGGATTCTAATCAAGTCTGGGAGCTAGTAGAACCACCAAATGGTGTAAAAGCCATTGGATGTAAATGGGTCTACAAAAGAAAAAGAGGATCAGACGGGAAAGTAGAAACTTTCAAAGCAAGGCTTGTTGCGAAGGGGTATACTAAAAAAGAAGGCATCGATTATGAGGAAACCTTTTCGCCGATAGCCATGCTTAAGTCTATCCGGATTCTTTTGTCTATTGCTGCTTATATGAATTATGAGGTTTGGCAAATGGATGTCAAGATAGCTTTCCTTAACGGTAGTCTTGAAGAAAACATCTATATGAAGCAACCAGAAGGATTCATTGCAAAGGGTAAAGAGCATCTTGTGTGTAAGCTTAATTGGTCCATTTATGGACTGAAACAAGCTTCGAGATCTTGGAACATCCGTTTTGATGAGGTAATCCAGTCTTATGGATTCATTCAATGTCCGGATGAGTCTTGTGTATATAAGAAAAGTGACGGAAATGTGGTGGTATTTCTTGTACTATACGTAGATGACATCTTGCTCATTGGCAACAATGTCAAGGTGTTGTCAGACGTAAAGGTATGGCTGTCCAAGCAGTTTGATATGAAGGACTTGGGAGAAGTTGGACATATTCTTGGGATCAAAGTTATAAGGGATCGCACGAAAAGGATGTTATGCTTATCTCAAGCTTCGTACATTGATACTGTCCTAGCTCGTTTTAACATGCAAAACTCCAAGAAAGGTTTTCTACCTTTTCGACATGGAGCACCTTTATCTAAGGAGATGTGTCCTAAGACACCAAAGGAGATAGAGGATATGAAGGCAGTTCCTTATGCTTCGGCCGTAGGAAGCCTAATGTATGCAATGCTATGTACGAGGCCAGATATCTGCTTTGCCGTGGGCATGGTTAGCAGATATCAAAGTAACCCAGGACAAGGACATTGGACTGCGGTAAAGCATATTTTAAAGTACCTGAAAAGGACTAGAAATTATATACTGGTTTACCAAGCAAATGATTTGCTTCATGTGGGTTACACGGATTCTGATTTCCAGTCGGATAGGGACAACAGTAAATCTACCTTGGGTTATGTGTTTACCTTGGGAGGTGGAGCCATAGTATGGAGGAATGTTAAGCAGAAATGCGTTTCGGACTCAACCATGGAAGCTGAGTATGTGGCAGCCTCTAAGGCAGCCAAAGAAGCTGTATGGCTCAGAAACTTCATGATGGACTTAGAAGTGATTCCTAGTTTGCCTAAAGCTATCACAATTTATTGTGATAACAGTGGTGCAGTAGCAAACTCGAAGGAACCACGAGCCCATAAAGCAAACAAACACATTGAGCGCAAGTACCACCTGATACGAGACATCATAAAACGAGGGGAAGTTGTTATCGCCAAGATTGCATCAGCCGATAATCTAGCAGATCCTTTCACAAAGGCCCTTCTGGCGAAAACCTTCGATGAGCATGTTGAAGGAATGGGAATCAGATGTATGGTAGTGTAGATGATAGCATAGTCTTTTAGTATAAGTGGGAGATTGTTAGGATGTATACTATAAGCCTAGCTTTTGTATGAACATCTTTTATGGAATGAGAATCACTTTGGTCATATATTTGCATTTTATATTTGTTATATATGTTTATGCAATGTCCAATTAATTTATATTATAGATAACTTGGTGTGTGGTGCCACACAAAAGATCATGTTATCAGTTTCTTATAAATTATAAATAGTAGCTCACAAACAAGATGAATTTGGATAAATCATCGGAATGGTTGTAGTGTAGTTTGGTATTAGTCTGTCTTGACTATAAAACTACACTTGTACACTTTGTGTGTATTGAGCAGGACCATTTAAGGTTGTTCGTTTTATACTGACTATATAATAGAACAAGACCTCTGTAATTATGGATGCACGTACTCTTAATCCCTATATAATAATAGCCACGTATACACAATATTTGTTTCTTTAATTTGCCAATGAGTGAAATTTATTTATTAAATCAATAAACTCGGTGAATTGGGAAACCGTATTGTCTATATGGTGTATTGTTGATTATAGAAGGAATCTGTGTCCTAATTATTTAGGATGATGATGTCCCCTTGAGGAGCTCATAAGGATTATCATGTAAACCCTGCAGGTGGATTTAATCGGACATGATAATAAAGTTGAGTGGTACTACTCTTGGAATTAGATGTTAATTAATTAAGTTGTCAGTAACTTATTTAATTAACGGACATTCGATATTTTAAACACAGGGAGATAAACGAGCACATAATAAGAAGGAGCCCATATTAAATATGGGATTGGGACGGTTGTTCAATAATAATTCATTAGTGGACTGAATTATTATTGATGGGTTTAAGTTATGTGTTCGGGCCGAACACAGGATACTTAAGCCCATCAGGAGGCCCAACCCAATTCCTCCTCTAGGTCCCTTGTGTAGCCTATATATAGCCCTTTTCCATCAACGCCTCAAACATACAGATCACAGAAAACACGTGGTAGTGAGAGAGAGAGCAGAACTGAGATTTCTCGAAGGATCGTTGGCCACGCAACGTTCGAGAAAGGCTGTAGGAATACATCAGAAGATCAAAGAGGTCTAGGGTTACGAAAGATTAATCTTTGGCTCGTTTTCTTCTAAATTGATCAAAAGGTATAACTCTTTTATTCTGTTGCGTTTGTTATATCTAGCATGGAACCCGATTAATTAATTGCATTGAGCCGGCGATCCGTCGGTTCCAACATCATTATTATCATCTCTATCATCATCATTATTAGAGGATGAGGGTTTTGCAGCTTCTTTTTCAGCATCGGTGTTGAATCTTGTTCATATATTCTGCTCAGAGTCCCTTACTGCATTACTACTTTCTGTAGCAATAGAAGACTCTGTTATCTGTTTGTGTTCAACAAAAACTGTAGTAGGTCGTCTTCTTTGTTGAATTCTATTATCTTTCTTCATAAATTTCTTCTAGGATAGGGTCTTTCTAACTCCTAAGTACCATCTAGCTGGAATAGCTACACCATCTTTAATATTGATGCCAAGCTTGTAGAGAACGAAGGTAATGGTGATGCTAAAGCTTTTTCTATTAGTTTTGTTGGCAACTTCCTCCCAAATTATCTTCAAAATGAATCTGCTCCAATGGAGTATGCACTAACGTCATGGAGAAACTCAAACTAAGGCTTCAACTTCTTTTTCTCATAAGTTTTTCTAGCAAGATAAGTAATGGAATCCAGTTTGAATAGATCCCACATTTCCTTTGTATACTTTGTCCCATATTTCTCCAGATTTGATAGGGTAAACTTTTAGCAGAAATGTTGAATGTGGATACAATATCCTTCGACATCAAAGTATTCTCTTTTCCTTTTGCATCTATCTTGAAGATGATGCTTTATCATCATCAGTAAGCCTAGCGAAGGCATAGAACCTTTGAACAACAGAGACTGATATGCCATTGTATGTAGTGATCAGAACACCATAGATGTTGTTTTTCTCCATACATTCCTAGAGTTTTGAAATAACATCTTTATCATAGATGTTTCCTTTTGCAATCAATCACTACAAGAATTTCGCTGATAGACAATGCATGAAAGACAACGCTTTTTGTTGTCTTTCTGTATTTTACAATGCTTTTTGTGAAAAAGGTTGTTTTTTTTGTGAAAAAAGCTCTGAAAGACAACACTTTTAAGAAAAAAAGATAACGCTTTTCACAAGGTGTTGTCTTTCAACACATTTTTATGCTAATAGATGACACTTTAGAAGGTAGAGTTCAATTAAGAGTCGAACTCTAAACCTTTTAGAAGGTATGTAACCATTTTGCCATTTAACTTTCATTAATTTTTATTTACCTAAATTTGTATTGTAATTAATTTTGAATTAAGAAACTACCCCTAAAATATTACTCTCACCCTTTTACACTTGGTAAAAACATAATTACTTTCCCCCAATTTCTAACCCTAGGCGTATTTGAGTGGCGATCGGCAGTCGGCAAACGAGCAGAGGTCGACGCATTTGATGCCCGATCGAATCTGACACCCAAACACATAAATATTCTTCCATCTACCAGGTCAGTTTATCACTGTTGTTACTTGTTTTTGCATCTTTGAATTTGTGTTTGAATTATTGGTTTCGCTTTCTACGTACGGATTGGTTGGTGTAAATTCGATATTGTTCTGAAGTTTTTTCGATTAGAGGTAGATTCTTAGGTGTAGAAATGTCTGAAGGTGTAAATTCGAAGGTTTCTAAATTTCAATTGTTAGGTGTAAATTATTTTTATAAGTTTGAAGATGATTAATCTTTGTTGTTTTTCAATTGTTTGGGTAATTTTCCTATTACACTAGGTATTGTTTGAAGTATGTATGCATATGGTCGAGCCATAGAGGAGTTTGATTGCAAAACGGGGCTTGCAGCCATGGAAATGTACAGACTGCTATGAAAACACAACCCTTCTGCTTCTTAATATGACTTTATGATGATTGGTATTTGTTAAAAAATAAAAAATCATTTCACTAGAAATATTATTGGGGATAGAATTTTAGGGAAATCCATGAAAAATATTACTAATTTTAGTATTTATTTAGTGAAGGGTCCACCTTAGTCCTTACCCTACCATCTGACTTTTACCTCTCACTTATCATGTGCTTTTAGAATAGTTGGCCTGAATTCATAAGCCTGAAATTGACTTAGACTGCGACCTCTCTCTCATCAACTCTTTCTATATTTATGTCAATTATAGTTATAATTGACAAAAGAGTTTTGAGATATTCATAATATCACCACCTTAAGAAAAGTCTTATTTATTAGTGGCAAAAAAATGATTACAGATCATTAGCCACCCCAATGTTTGCTAATTAGTGGAATCTTTACAAACTTAATAGAAAATTAGTACAAAATTAGAGTAAAATAATGATGCTGATTACATATTTCTACAAACTTAATCTACTTTGTAATTGCTAGATGGATCTGCTTTCTTAGTCTTTTCAAGGAACACCAATTTGTTGAAAGTACACAAAGGGGAGAGAGAGTGAGAGTGAGAGAATCTTGCCGGAAAGATGATTGAATTGCAGGCTACATAAATGCTCATCATAAAAGGAAGATTGGATATTTTGTCATCCTAGTGTATAAGCTTTCTTGAAGATATCAAACTGAATAGGGAGAAGAAGGGCTAATTCAAAGTGTAAAATTTTGGTAATTTCACCGTTCTGGTAACTTGAGATGGACAAGGAATGGATGTTGAAGGACAGACTCTCAGATGAATACAAGGCTGGGGTTGAGTCTTTTATGCATTTTGCAATTCAAAATATAGATGATGTCAATAAAATGTCTTGTCCATGTTCAGATTGTGGTAATCTTAGGAAATGGAAACATGTCATTGTTAGGTTGTATTTGTTAACTAAGGGAATTGATAAAACATATCATACATGGATGTGGCATGGAGAGAGATGTAAGTCAGGATGCCTATGTATGCTGGTGATCAGTTTAGGGGAAATGAATATAATTTTAGAAAAGAAGAACCTATCGACACAGTACATGCTGGATATGAATACACTGATCAAAATCCAAATGAATTTGGTTAATTGCTTGGTAATCCAAATGAACCTATCGACTTACAATCATGTTTCATGTAGTAATATGGTGGATAAAGATTTGCTTTTAAAAGAGCAAAAAAAGATAAATTCAGAACTCGATGCTCAAGTAAAAAAACTAGAAGCAATGATCTTGAAGAACGCACCTACACATGAAGTTGGTAGAGAAGAGAAGGGTAGTTGTTCAGTTAAAATCTCAAGTCCCTTTGTTATGGAGGGGGAGAGAGACAGAGATAATAAACCAGAAATTTAAAAGAACTTGTTTCAAAATGAATACTCGGATGATGATCTCAAAATTGTTGATGATAATTGACCATCAATGGTAAAAATTTGTATCATGCTACATAAACAATATTTCTGTAAATATATAGGAATTATCTATATAACCTAATCTACATTATAGGGTGAACCAGTTGCATTAACATTGGAATCACAAGCAAATGTTGCTACTTATGGCACAATTATCAAAGTGGGTGGAGCTAATCACTTTCTTCATGGTAATCTTTTACCTGAAAATTGCTTGAGTGTGTCCATTGATCAAGCAGTAGATCACAATGCCCCTTTGCCAATTCCTGGAGAATGTAATAGTATTGGTGAGGCGGTAGGATCTCATGTTGCTTGGCCATCACATTTGATAAAACCCATAATGAAGGTAATATTTTTATACGTCATCTTATATGAAATTAATTTTTTATTAGCTACGTAAATATAGCATGTCTATTTACACATCATGCTAATACAATTTTTAGAAACCTAGAAAGAAGAAACACGTGCACAAAGACTTGCCTATTATTGATCTATCAAGTGTGCCAAAGCCATTACATATGTTATATTGTTATACGAAGCTTGTTATTCAGAATGGAGGCAATGTACATATAGAGTTTGATCATGAAGTATTTGGCCATGAGTTCAACATCTTTGTTAACATTGAAGATATGGTTCCATTCTATCAGTTAGAGCCAATCTCATACGTATGTGTGGTTGTTTATATGTGGTAAGTATTCCGGTCTATTATTATTGTTATCATTACTATTATTATTATTATTATTATTATTACATTTAACATTGTGGTTTTTTCCATTTTAAAAATGATGGTTAGGTATCTTTACAAAAGGTTGGTAAAAGAAAACAAGCTTCAAAATATCAGATTTATGGATCCATATGAAATAGGACATTTGCCATCAACAAAAGGTGATCAAGATTATAAAGAGAATGAAATGGAACGAAGGGCATGTGCTCTAGCAAAAATGTTGATTGGTACATTGCCTAGCCAATTAGTTTTGGCACCTTGTAATGTAGGGTAAGTTATGATTTCCTTTCTTGTACTCCATATTATGATAACTTGACGTTTTACTCACACTATTTGTGTTAATTATTAATTCCATAGATTCTATTGGATTCTAACTGTCATCAACCCCCACAAGAAAACTGTTCATTTGTTGGACCCTCTTTATCATCGTTTGCATGATCAAACTTGGAAAAAATTGTTGATTTGTAAGTTTCAATTTAATAAGTTTAGTACATTTTTTTTCATTTATTGTTATGTCGCATATACGATGATTAATAATTTGTTTTGTTATGAAGGGCCTTGAGAATGTTCAATATAGAAATTGGAAAGAATTGGAAAAACAATCTACATGAGAGGTAATCAACTTACCAAACAATGCGGTTTTTTTGTGTTGTGGTACATGAGACAACTTGTAGATAAGGGGGCAACTGCGGACATGGTTTCATTGCGTTCAATTGTGAGTAATTATTTCCTATTTAATGGTGTTAAGTTTTTCCGTTTGGATGCCGTAAGTTTTTCCGTTTAATGGTATTACTTTCATTTGAATACTTCGATGTTATGCTTATGATGCTGGGATTTGGTGATTATTTCCTATTGTTCCTTTTGTTAAAGGCCTTATTTTTGTGAATTGTAGTTTGCATTTTATGATATGCATTCCTAAGTTGACTGTTATTAGATTTAAGATGTAAATTAGAAGTTGTTATATCCTATAGGGTTGTTGTGTTGGTGGCTGTAAATGAAGATGGTTTTATGTACTGGGCATGTTGATTCCAGATTGTCCTCTTGAATGTCTTTTTCATGAGATAATTTTGTATAATTATGCTTTTTCATAATGAAGTTGACATTTCTATATATTCTTTTTTCAAAGTTTACGCATCTTAAGTGCACTAGAGATGATATTGATGAAGTTTGTGTTGAATGGGCTGAATGTGTTCAAGAACATATCAATGGGTAGAACAAGGTGACTATTATATTTTAATTTCCAATGCTTTCTTTTGAATATATATACATATTTAATATGATCATTTTATGATTTTTAGATGTCCATGTGAACTTTGTGCTTACAATTGACAGATTGTGGGGACGTAGCTAGGGAGTACATGTGAAGTTGGCCGGTGATGTTGTTTTTGTAAAGGTCGTGATGTTATTCAAATAAATACAATCATTTTGTTATTGTTGGAGTTTAAATTTATAGACGTAACGTTTTATGTGTTGAAGTGTTATGATATTTCCTATTGTTGGGAGGATTTATGAATCATATGTTCGATATTGATGATGTTTATATGTTCCTCTAATGCAATTTTTAGTTTATATAATTATTGAGAATTATTATATTATTATAGGATAACAAATATATGAAATGTTGTAAAAATATGTAAACAAAAAAGACAACACAAAAAGGGTTGTCATAAGGAAACGACAACACCCTAAAAACGACAACCCTAAAAAAGCGTTGCATAAATGTAATTGTATACAAAAGAGATAACAGTTAGTGTTGCATATATTCGTGTTGTTGTTATTGAGAAAGACAATGCTTTTTAAGTGTTGCATATATAATTGCTAAATCTGAAAATACAACACTTTTCTGTAACGGTTTTATGCGTTGTCGTATCTGGGAAAGACAACGCTTTTTAGTGCATTGTCTATCAGCACCCATTTAAGACAATGCTGGATACAACAACGCTTGTTTTGGGAAAGACAACGGACAACTGTTGTCTATTAGTGAAATTCTTGTAGTGAATGCTTCCAGATTGACGAGACGTCCTTCAATAACTTTGGTTTTTCTTGTGATATCATGGATGAACGATTAAGATTTTCTGGAAATGAGATTTTAGGATTTTACTGAAACGGGTGAGATGTATTTGCTTCAGAGATGGATAACGATCGAATGAAGAAGATGGTGAATAGTTCCAATTCAAATATATGGAGGTTTATGATCAACGATCATGATTAAAAGATTGTAAGAGAAACGTGAAATCTAACGGTTGGGATAAAATAACGGAGAAGCTTATTTACAATATGAAAAAACTTCTGGGATCAAAATGTAAGACGCAACTGTTGCCATTCTGAAAAAATGGATTTACATTAAATATGTGATACAGTTTTGCCGCTCAAATGATTAGTGTTTAAGGGTACGTTCCTGATACGAGTTTGCAGGGCTTAAATACAGTGGCAATAAATTATGTATCCTAGACATGTTATATCCTGAGATGTACTGAATCTTGTTCATGCAGTAACTTTACTTGCTGCATTATTCCAATTCTTCTTACACTTGGATTTGTATCCTTATATGGATATATAATTCCCCATTACTTCATGCTCACTTTTCTGTATAAAATATAGCTTATTTCAAACTTTATAACTTGATGATTCCAAGTTTATTTCTGAGTACAGAAAATCTTGATTCACACAACGGTTTTGTAAAAATATCTCTTATAAAGTGATGTCTTATATCTATGCGCTTTGTTTTGGAGTGGAAAACTATATTGTGTTATAGCAATTGCACTTGTCTTGTCAGACAGAATGGGAGTTTCTTTTTATGTATTCCATAATCCTTAAGTTGTTGTATCCATAGAATCTGAGCACAAAAGCTTCTTGTAGCAACATATTTTGCATCTATCGTTGAGGTTGCTATAGATGTTTGTTTCTTGCAGAACCTTTCTCCAAGAAATTGACATGTAGTACTAGTACTTTTTCTGTCAATCTTACATCCTACAAAATCTGAATTTGAGTATCCCTTCAAACTAAATCCTTCTTACTTAGGATCCAAAACCCAACCTCTTGAGTTCCTTTCAGATACTTAATGATTCTTTTTACAGCTGCAAGGTGCGACTCTTTAGGTGCTGTTTGGAATCTTGCACATAGACCTATTACAACTATAATATCAGGTCTACTTGAAGTAAGATACAACAAAGAACCAATCAATCTCCTGTATTTTCCATTCCCATCCTTATCAAGACTGATTGAAGTAGCTATATGTATGCTTACTGTTGATCTATTTTCCATTCCAAATTTCTTGATCAGTTCTTTGGTATATTTTACTTGATTGATGAAGATATCGTTATCCAGTTTCTCCCATCATGCTCATCTCAAACTTTTTCTGCATGAGGGTTGAGAATTTTTCACAGAGATCTTTGTTTGTGGATTCGATGATGATATCATCTACATAGATTTGTAAGAGTAGAATATTATCACCATCTTGTATTCTGAAAAGAGTATTGTCTACTATTCTTTTCTAAAATCCATTCTCCAATAGATATAAGAATAGAGTATCATACCAAGTTCTTGGTGCTTGCTTCAATCCATATAACGCTTTTTGTAATCTTAATACTTTCTCTTTAGGTTGATCTTTAAATCCATTGGGTTGTTCTACGTAAACTTCTTCAGATAAGAGACCATTTAAGAATGCACTTTTAACATCTATCTGATGTACACTGAAATTCTTGTGTGCAACATAGACAAGAAAATTTTGATTGCTTCAAGCCTTGCTATAAGTACAAAGGTCTCATCAAAATCAATTCCTTATTCCTGACAATATCTCTTTGCAACTAATCTTGTCTTGTTTTTTACAACTACTCCAGATTTGTCCAACTTATTTTTGAATACCCACTTTGTTCCAATTACACATTGAGAGTTTGGTCTGGGAACCAACTTCCACACTTGATTTCTTTTGAAACCATTCAACTCTTCTTGCATAGCTTGAATCCTATTATTGTCTTCTAAAGCTTCTTTAATGGTTTTGGGTTCTACTTGAGATATGAAACATGCAAACATGGCTTCAAGTGGTCTCGATCTTCTTATTCTAACTCCAACATTAGGGTCTCCAATGATGAGATATCTTTGATGGTTTTTAAGCCATGTTCTATTTGGTTCAAAGATATATGTGGATTGGTAATTTATAGCTTTCTAATCAGATTCCTTATACTGAATTATGCTCGATTGCTGCATTCTATTAGGTTATTGTGTTGTAACTTATGTTGCTGTATTTCCAGGTGCGGCAGTTTCAGTACTATTTTCAGCGATAACTTCAGTAAGCAATAGAACTCCATCAATGTACTTAACTCGATAATCCTTGATCTTCATTTGAGATATATCTTATTTCAGCTTGTCAATCTCAACTGTATCACACTATGGTTCATCAAATACCACATGTATCCATTCTTTTACTACAAGGGTTCTTTTGTTGAAAATTCTGAAGGCCTTGCTTACTGATGAGTATCCTAGAAATACTCCATCTAATTTTGCATCAAAGGTCTTCAGGTGTCTTTTTCCATTGTTCAAGATGTAACATCTGCATGCAAAGATATGTAGATAGGAAATATTTGGTGTATATCCATACCAAATCTCGTAAGGCGTCTTGTTATGATCTTTATTGATTAAGCATCAGTTTTGAGTATAGCATGTTGTATTGGTAGCTTCACCCCAAAATCTTTTAGGTATAGCACATTCTGCGATCATTGTTTTTCCTACTTCTTTCAGGGTTTTTATCATTCTTTCTGTAAATCCATTCTGTTGAGGTGTTCTTGTTGCAGAATATTCATGGCTAATCTCATTCTCTGAGCAATATTTCTCAATAAATTTGTTTATGAATCATGTTCCCCTAACAGATCTTATCTTTATAATACTCAAACTTTTGTCATTCTGTATTCTCTTCATAAATTCTGGTAACCTGTTTTGAGATTCTGATTTGTTGGCTAGAAAGATTGTCCAAGTAAATCTAGACTAGTCATCCACAACTACTAGGGAATACTTTTCCCCACTCATACTTACAGGCTCAACAAGTCTAAATAGATCCATGTGTAGTAGATCCAGAATTCTGTGGGATGATCTTTGTACTTTATCTTTGAATGAGCTCCTTACTTGCTTTTATTTCTGACATGATCCACAAACATTTTCCTTTTTGAATGCTACAGCTGGTAAGCCTCTTAGTAGACCTTTTCATGCAAGCTTGTTGATGGT
Source organism: Scutellaria galericulata (assembly GCA_946896805.1). Classification (NCBI taxonomy): domain Eukaryota; kingdom Viridiplantae; phylum Streptophyta; class Magnoliopsida; order Lamiales; family Lamiaceae; genus Scutellaria; species Scutellaria galericulata. Next base: position 8,553,834 of record OX335794.1, read on the forward strand.
CTTGAAGTTCAAATGACTCATCTTTTTGTGCCAAACCCAACTTAATTCAAGCGTGCTCTTTATAATGAAGCAAGTTGGCTGCACTATTGAGCTCCAATCTGCAAGATAGATATTTATTTTTCTAGTTCCAGTAAGCTTCACCTCATTGGACTTATTATCTCGGATTAGACATTTGTTGAGATTAAATTCCACATAGCATCATTGGTCACATAATTGACTAATGCTCAGAAGGTTGTACTTCAATCTTTTCACATAGGACACATCATTGATGCATACACTGTCTTTGATTAAGCTTCGTGTACCCTTGGTGCTCTCTTTTGAGTAGGGGTGTGTACGGTTCGGGTTTTTTCGAAGATTTGAAAATCTATATAATCGAACCAAACTTCGGAGAATTTCAAAATTGATTCTCCAGAACCAAACTAAAACAAAAGGTCTCCAGAACCAAACCAAACCAAATTTTGGTTCAGTTCAAATCGGAGCTTCGGGTCCACTAGTTTGGACCAGTTCAGGATGGATATTCGGATATTCAAAGTTTTATAAAGAAATTAAAATAAAAAAACAAATAAGTTGAAATGCATCAAATAAAATTAGAAAAATAAATAACAAAAAATGAATTTAGCATGTATTGACAAAGTTTTATTGACAACATAAAACTACATAAATTCATTTCAAAAGTTACAAAGTTTCATAATTTAAAATGATTTATATTTTCTTGATAAGAGTCATTAGAAAGTAGTTCAATATTATTAATTATTAAAAAAATTAAAAACATAGATTATTTATAGCTTTAAAAATTATTAACTTATTCAAAATATGTATTATGTAATTATATCAAGATATAGAAAAATAAATGACATATATATACATATATATATATTTAAATCGGTTCTTCGGTTTGATCCAATTCGATTTGGTTCAGTTCTTAGTTCGAATAATTCAAAAATCTCCAGAACCAAATAAAAAAAATTAAGTTCAATTCGGTTTGGAGAAAGTAAAAAAATCAACGAAGATTTTCGGTTTGGAACTTTTTCGATCCAGGTTTCGGTAACTTCCGAGACACATGCACAACCCTACTTTTAAGTCATCTCCAAACACTACCTTAAGGCCTTTATATAGTTGAAAGTCTTTCAAGGCCTCTCTTTTGCCAGTCATATGTCTTAAGAAGCTACTGTCAATGTACCATACATCACTGTTACTTCCTGGCAACTATTTCTGCATGTATTTCAGATAGATTTAGGTACCCATACAAATATGGGTCCTTTGGGGTTAGCTTTCTTTGGAATCCACATTTACTTAACGACAATTGATTTATCATAAGCTTTGGTTATTTTTTCCTATAAGCAATCTTTGTAGAATGCTACTTGTGAACAGTATGTATAGGAATAGTGTGTGTAGGGACTTTCCTGGAGTATGTGCTCATTTAGGTTTAAACATGTAAGTTTTTGTATAGAAGGGTTAGAATTTCTTTTGCTGTAACTTGAGAGGTTACTGCATTTTGACTTTAGTTATCGTAGATTGACTCTGTTGTATCCTGTGAGTCTGTGTAGTCTCACTGTTTTTAGTTTCCAGCAAGGGTTTCTTTCCCTTATCAGTTGTGCTTGGTTTGGTCAAGACTTCCTTTAGTTGGTAGAACTCCTAAAAGAATGAATGGATTGGTTGAGTAAAAGTCGAGTTGTGATCTTGTGTAAACACAGAAATATGAATTTAGAAACTCCAAATGGTCAACGATTCACGTTCTATGGAGTAAGAATGTGAGGATATATACTAATTATTTCTGTAATGAATACAATCAACCTAATAGAGAAAGGTGGATACAAAGGATATCCTTGTGAACGTTACAAAAAATAGAAGATGCGTAGCTAACACTAGCAGATGTACCGATAGTAAGGGAGTTCCCTAAAGTAATTCCAGAAGATCTCTAAGGAATTCCACCTGAACGATCAGTGGAGTTTACCATTGATCTAATGCTTGGAGCTACGCCAGTGTCAAAGGCTCCATACAGAATGGCCCCAAAGAAATTACAGGAACTGAAAATTCAAATACAAGAGTTGATGGATAAGAAATTCATCCAACCGAGTGCCTTTCCATGGGGAGCACCAGTATTGTTTGTAAAGAAAAAAAATGGTTCATTGAGAATGTATATTGATTACCAGGAGCTTTATCGATTGACAATCAAGAATGAGTACCATCTACAAAGGATTGAAGACTTACTTGATCAATTGAAGAACGTTGGTGTATTTTCAAAGATAGATCTCCAATATGGATATCACTAATTAAAAATCAAGGAAAGTGATATTCCAAAGACTGCATTTAGAACTTGTTATGGACATTACGAGTTTACTGTAATGCCTTTCGGAGTGACCAATGCACCTGCAGTTTTCATGGAAATGATGAACAGTGTATTTCATAGATACTTAGACAAGTTTGTCATCGTGCTCAATGATGACATGTTGATCTACTCAAATTATGCAAAATAATATGAAGAACATCTCAAAACAGTTTTAGAAGTTTTACGACGAGATAAGTTATATGCTAAGTTCAGCAAATGTGAATTTTGGTTGAATAAAGTAACTTTCGTAGGACACGTCATCACAACTAAAAGAGTAGAGGTTGATATCCCTCCAAGGTTAAAACAATCTTGAATTAGAAGACCCCACCAAATGTCAATGAGATTCGTAGTTTTGTATGCCTAGCACAATGCTATAGAAGATTTATCCATAAGTTCTCACGTAATGCTAAACCACTCACATAACTCATGAAGAAAAACAAGAAATTTGAATGGTCACTAGAGTGTGAAGCCAGTTTCCAAGAGCTTAAGCAAAGATTGACAATTGTACTAGTCTTAATAATACTAGATAGATCAGAAGGATTTGCGATATACATTGATGCCTCGAAATCTGGGATAGGATGTGTACTAATACAACACGAGAAGGTAGTAGCTTACGCTTCCCGTTAATTAAAAGTACATGAGCAGAACTATCCAACCTACGACTTGAAGTTAGCAGCAACTATACATGTATTAAAGATCTGGAGACACTACCTATACAGGAACTTAAAAGATCTGCAGATATGGAGTATACACAAACCATAAAAGTTTAAAGTACTTCTTTACATAGAAGGAACTTAATATGCATCAAAGAAGGTGGTTAGAATTGGAGAAAGACTATGATTGTACTATTCACTGCCACCTAGGCAAAGTAAATGTTGTGACAGACACACTTAGTAGGAAAAAAGAAGAACAATTAACAATAATGCTTACTCATCATGAAGAATGGATAGAAGAGTTCAGCCGACTGAAGTTGACAATTGTTGAGTTAGAACAATCGGCAGCGATATTAGCACTACTCACAATTCGGTCCACATTAAGGGAACGAATAATAGAAGTTCAGAAAAGTGACAAGTTCTTAAACTCAATTCAAAATAAAGTCCGAGAAGATAAAACTAAAGATTTCTTGATAGCCTCAGATGGAGCTTTGGAATTTAGAGGAAGAATTTGTATACCAAAAATGATGAGATACGAGATGAAATAATGAGAGAAACTCATGACACCTTATATCGCACATTCTAAAGAGACAAAAATGTACAAAGACCTCAGGAGTAACTTTTGGTGAAGGGGCATGAAACGAACAATTGCACATTTCGTTAAAAGATGTCTTACTTGCCGAAGAGTGAAATCTAATCATCAGTGACCATCTGGATTGTTGAACCCATTAGAAATTCTAGAACGAAAATGGGAGCATGTGACGATGGATTACATCACTGGACTACCAAGAACTCCAAAGCAACATGAAGTTATATGGGTCATTGTTGACAGACTAACAAAGGTTACGCACTTCGTACCGACTAAGATGATGTACTAAATGGACCAACTAGCAAAGTTATACATCAATGGAGTAGTTCGACTATATGAAGTTCCAGATTTGATTGTGTCTGATAGAGATCCACGATTTACTTTGAAATTTTGGAAAAGCTTGCAATCAACAATAGGCACCAAACTGACCTTTAGCACCGTCTTCCACCCTCAGATAGATGGTTAATCAGAAAGAACCAATCGAATTCTTTAAGATCTACTTTAGACATGTGTTTTGGACTTTGGAGGAAGCTAGGAAGATCATTTGTCCCTAGTAGAATTTTCATACAATAACAGCTACCAGTCAACTATTGGAATGATGTCGTATAAAGCACTTTATGGACGAAGATGTTGGGCCGATGAAGAGGATAATCCATTTTGGAAAGAAATGGAAGTGAGACCAAGATTTATAGGGTCATTTGAAATCTTGGAACATATTGGAAATGTAGCATATTGACTTGCTCTCACTCCAGATTTTTTTGCAGTTCATAACGTCTTTCACGTATCAGTGCTACGAAGATATTTGTCAGATTCTAAGCATTACATTAGTCTTTATTGGTCCCAAGTGGTTCAAAGGGGGTGAATGAACCTCTGTCTAATTTTTCAAAAACTGTTTGAACTTTTATCACTGTATTCTATCGCAAAATATAGCACAGAATGCAATACAATGAGTTGGGTGAGAATGCTGCTCAGCTTACTATATCAGAGTTCTTAATGCAACGGAAACCAATTATGATAGAGTTTCTTTTGAAAGCATTTTATCGAATATGTTTTTGCTAAACTTTTATGGCAAAATGATAAGATATAGAATACAACACATAAATGTTAAGAACAAAAAATAAACACACAATACTTATAGTAGTTCGAAGGTGGTGTAATCTTTCTACGTGAAGTCCACTCTACTCTTACTTTGAGGAGGAACTTTGTTAAGTAAGATTGAATTACAGAACTCGACCTTACAATCTATCAACCTAACAAGTTTTTCACCTACAAGGATTCAGCTTCCATACAGGTTACTCGAATCCACAGGCTGACCCACACAGGATCCTACTAACTCACATAGAGTTATTGTCTTAACAACTTAAGACAAAAACACTCAGCAAAGATCTAAATCCCATAAACTGAGGACACCGCTAAAACAACCTAAGCACACAACACAAAGGTTAAAAGTATATAAGTTTTTCTTCATTTGGTGCTTGAATCAGCTTTGATGACTCTAGAGTTTAATGACTCGAAGGCTTGATTGTTTTACTAGGAGGTGAGTGATTACTTCAGTTTTGAATATCAGTTTTTCAATTATTACTTCAGTCAACTCTTCCTCTATAATAGAAGTAGAAAATGTGTCTGTTGAAGAGAGACACGCTTCATTTGATTTGGAGTTCCCTTTGATCGTCCTGGATATTGAATTCAATGTGTCTAAAATTTTGAAAATGAATTCCTTATTTTATTCTACAGCTCATTTAATGCGACTGTACTGTGCTTCAGGGTTGTTGCAGTCTGTCGGTCCACGTGTCAACAGGACACTGGTTCATAGTACAATTCGATCATTTGTCTCTACTAGCTATATTTGACAAGATGTATTCTCAGATAATAGTTGTAGCACCCGGATCAAAATGAGCATAATTGAATAATTAAATATTTGAACCCCGACTTAATAATTATGTGCGTATGTTATGACTGTTTAATTTAGTACGTGTTTCAGATACTTGGTTAATGCCGGTTTTAGTTTTAGATGGGTATATTTTTCGTGACATGGAACCTAGAATATGATTTTACCAAGAGATTCGTATCGGAAATACGAGAAAACAGAAACAAACTAGAGGTTAATCGGAGACCCGTAGTTCAACTAACGAATGAAAGGGTAAAATTTTGATAAAAGGTAAAAATAAAAATAATATTTTAATGAAAGGTAAATTGAGATATTTTTTGGTAATAGTAACTTTTCAACGGTAAAAAGGTAAATTCCAAAATCTATAAATAGGGGCTCATAATTTTCAAAACTTATACGTTTTCAAAGCCGACGACACGAGCGACGCTCGCGACGCGAACACGTAAGTTCTCTTTCTTTTCTTTTCCTTTACGTTTTTAATTTCCGTCGTCGCCGAAGCGCCGCCGCCGTCGCCGGAGCCGGCCAGCAGTGGTGCTGGTGGTGGTGTGCCGGGCGTCGGGTGCGCGCCGGGTTGTGCGTCGGGTCGGGCGTCGGGTACGCACTGGGTTGAGCATCGTGCCGGGTGCCGGGTTGTTCGTCGTGCCGTGTGCTGGGTTGTGCGTCGGGTGCCGGGTGCGCGCGGGTGCTAGCGCCGGGTGTCTAGCGTGCGCGGGCGACGGGGACCGGGTGGCTGAGGAAACTCGGCTGCTGCCGGGTGATGCGCGAGCCGTCGGGTTCGCTTTCGCCCGACGCTGGATGCTCGCGAGCCCCAACGCACGTAACGCCATATTTTCGACCCGTCGTATCGTTAACGAACGTTTTTCCACCGGAACCCTTTACAGCTTTAATTATACGTTATTAAGGATCTAAGAAACGATATAAATTATGTAGGCTACTTGTTGGACTAAGCTGTGAGGTGTTGGATTATCAGACTTTCGGTTTTAGCTACTCACGTGGTAACCACCGAACAAGGTGGGGGTAATTTATTTCTCTTTATCTGTTACAGTTTTCCCTACTTACTGCATGATTGGCGGAATACTAAATGCTGTGATTATATGCTATGATTACATGTACATGTCATACTGTGAAAGGACGTGGGTCCACATTCATTCCTATGTAGGGTCGGGAGATGCCCGCACCTGAGATTCCGTAGGGTCGGGAGATACCCGTACCCGAGATGTTGTAGGGTCAGGTGATGCCTGTACCTGAGATTCCGTAGGGTCGGGCGATGTTCGTACCTGAGATATGTAGGGTCGGGTGATTCCCGTACCTTAGATTTGTAGGGGTAAGTCGGGGAATACCCGCACCTGAGGTTGGGTTATGAATTACGTGCTGTGCATTTTACGTGTTGTGACTAGGTGTCAATTTGGTATATTCTGTTTCATTTATCCATCAAATGTTATAAGAGGTGGATTTCATCCCCACGAGTGTATTCCATGCACTCACCCCCTATTCTGTAACTCACGTTACAGGTGATGGCGAGCAGGGTGATCCTTAGATAGAGGGATGATGGTGCTCTATCTAGGCTGTTGTATTTTAAGTTTGTTGGGTCATAACAATGAAATAATGATTCTGTAAAACTCGTTTTGTAAAGTACAATCTTGTGTTGATTTTGGGATGATGGATCCTGATGTTTCTTCCGCTGGTATGTTAAATGTTTTATTTCGGCTTAACGTCGGGGATTTATATTTTGTAAAATCGTCTCCTTTCTATTTTCAAATGTTTCTATTTTATTTCATGCACGTCTTTTTCCCCTTCTTTCTTCACGCCCAAAGAGAAAACTCTGATAATTTGTATGAAAGATTTTGGGGCGTGACAATAGTGATCTTCCTCGTACAACATTGTTGTGCGTGACTGTCTCTTCCTGCTTTAAGTCTTCTTTCAATTATGGAATAATGTGACAGTTTACTGCAACCTGAAATTGCAGTGAGACTTTGCTGCTTGCTATATTAACTTCTTACTATATGTAGTATCCAGTATGATTTTTCTGTTGTATCCGACTACTACCAGAGACCTTCTTCTTACTGATTTCTGAGTTCCTCCATTCTTCAGCTTCGACTTTTGAGACTCGAAAACTAATCTAAGTTTCCATTTAAAAAATATGGAAAAATGGGGTACTCTAAATTTCTATTACAATACTGTTTTATCTCACCAAAATCTAAACATAAATTTCCTAACAGTCTTGAACCATTTGAGATTAACAAGGATTTAACTTATGAAAAGCGACCTACGTCTATTATTGGGAAAAAGATCAAGACCTTGAGGAATAAAGATATACCATTAGTTTTAGTGCAGTGGAATAAGGATAGATAAGAAGAAGCAACATGGGAACATGAAGAAGAGATTCAGAATAAATATCCTGAGCTGTTTTCATAGCCAAACCAAATTTCGAGATGAAATTTTTACAAAGGTGGGGGAAGTTGTAACATCCTGTTTTCATGAAAACCTGCATTTGGATATTTGACGAAATTTCTTTTAGCCTTCAAGTATAAATGATTTAAGTGTGAGCTCTTATATTACTTAAAGTTATGATTTATGTATTATGGTATGCTCGATGATTTTAAAGATTTTATAACATATATTTCTTTCGAGATTGTAAGGGTTTTTACAAGATTGCTCACAGAGGAACCGAGCTCGATCCCAACACACTCGACAAGCATGGATGAAAATAAAAGATAAGATAATAAATAAGTTTAAATTGATTAAAATTATATTGGATATAGATATTAAGCTTACTCATTGTATCATAAATGCCTTTATTTTATAACTATTTATGTGTGATTTTATATGATAAAAATATTTTACATTAACATGAGTTCATAAATCATAATGTGTGTCAAAATATCTTATTTTCCACAAATAAATAATATAAATAATTTGTCTCCCCTTATAATCAAATTTAGCTAGTAAATATACTTTTGTATAAACTATGTGTAGTATTAATTTTAGTCTCTTTTGTGACCATAAACACACATTTATAAACATATGAATTAATAATATTTACATAAAATAGATCAAAGAATAAAAAAAAGATAAAACTAAACACACACACATATATATATATAATATCATAATATATATATATATGCAAGAGGTCATAAAATAAAAAGAAAAAAACACATTAGTGATGACCAAGGACTATGCATGACACCTCCTACCTAGTTATTGCATGCATAACACCTCCTACTACTTCTTCTCATTCCCTACATGCCATACTGGATTCATGAATCATTTTATAAAAAAAAGGGGAGAGGAAAGTTCAACCACACTTGAGTTTTGAAGTAAAAGAAAAGAACACACACCTTATTTCTTCATTTATACTTTGAAGGTATTTCTTCACAATTAGTGTATATTAGAAGATTCAAATATTTTATTTGACATTAGGTTGAGAATTTTCATATAATGTTTGCTATAATGGAAAGAACAAGTTTGCTTTTATGCTAGTTGTAATTTTCATGTCCTGCAGCTCTGTTCTAGAATTTTCTGCATGTTGTAGAAATTGAATAGGTCTAATTACTTTTACCATGTTGTAATATATGAAATAAAGAATATGTATGTCCAATTTCCTAATATTTAGAGATGAATTTAGTTTACTATGATTTTTCAAACATGACCCTGTTCTGTGACAGATTTACCCTATTTTTTTGTCTGAATGAGACACTTCTACTGATTCATACCCTTTGAAATAATAATTTCTCTTTTACTGTGTTATAGTAAAAGTTCTTAGAGACACTTAAAAATTTACGTTGTAATTTTTGAAATTTTGCAAGATTTATGAAGATATTTACAAGAAAGCCTGATTTCAGCATAGATTATTTCTTGTTTTCGGTCAATTTAGGAAATTCATATCTAATTATTTGAACATTATTTTTAGTTGAAGTTTGTATATCTTTTACTTCTATATGATTTCTAACTTTAAAAAAAATGAAGATTTTTCATGAATCCTATAATGATTGGTAGATTTTTCAATATAGATTGATTTTTAGCTGAAATTCAAGTGAAATTCTAGTTTAGGATTCTATTTTTATTTATTTATATATTCTATGAAAAATTGTGAATTTTTAGAATATGATAGCTAATACTATTATGTGATCATAAGTATTCTTGTGATTTTAGGAATTACCTATGAATTATTAAAATTGTTGTGACTTTATGTATGATTTTATGCTTAAAATTGCTAGTTTAAGTGCTTAACTATTATATAATAAGTATGATGATGTATTCTATATTCTAAATCTAACTTACATGATTTATGCATGGCATGATCATTTTTATAATTTCATATAGCAATCAAGTATGTATTGAATGAAGAATGATGAACAATGTGCTTGACTAATGTATATAAAATCTCGTTAATATACTTTGGAGAAATTTATTTGTCTTAGTTTACTCATGACTATGCCTTAGGTTAAGATAGTTTAGATATAGGATACACACGAGTATGTTATATGACATAATAAGCTAAACAGTTAAATGTGTCAAGCACAATTTGAGACGATCGGTGAATCCGGAAGCTATCTTCGTGCAATCAACTTACAAGTGGGTAAATTCTACTCTCTATTATATGTTGATAGAATTTATAAGTTATGTATAAAAATCTACTACTGCAGCCCGTATCTATAACTAGTATGTAACTTCTATACTGGGCGACGACCATAAGGACGAGAGTATCTAATCTATGAAAGTAAGGTCTAATAGGCGAGCGACTCACACATTCATTTATGTTATAGTATGGTACAAGGTGAGCATGCCCGAAGGACATGTAGTATGTACTTAATAATTTAATTGCTTCAATTTATTAGACAGTAAAGTTATCCCACTAGGATCCTTCTCTGGAGGTGTCTCATAATGTTGTTTATATATTTTTCAAGCTCAGTAGATGATGATGTGGACATGTAGCAGGCTGGGTTGACTTCTCACTATCCTTTTAGAGTTGTTGTACTAGAATAATGTTTTCTTTTGAGAACAATATTATGTTTAAATATGTAAAGTATGATAAGCAATTGGCCTACACTTATATCTTGTTGTAATATATTTATTTTGCTTCAACTCGTGCTTGAAGCAACCTTGATGATTCTTGAGCGTGATGGTTCGTATGCTTGACTGTTTCACTTAGAGGTTGAGTGACTGAAAATTTCAAGTGTAGGAGACTCGAGAACTTGTACTTGCTAAAGAGTAAAAATATCAGTTTTCTAGTGCTTACTTCAGTCGACCCTTCCTCTATTTATAAATGCAAGAAATGTATCTGTTGAAGAGAGACATATTTCTTTCGAATTTGAATTCTCTTTAATTGTCCTGGAGCTCACATTAATTATCACTGAAATGATGTAGATGATTTGCTTGTCTTGTTCTTCAGGCTGTTTAATGCAGCTACACTAGGTTGCAGGTTTGTTGTAATTTGTCGGCCCACATGTCAGCAGATCACTAGTCCTTGGTACTGTTCGATCATTTTGTCTCTACTGGTTAGTTATGAAAAGATATTTTCTCGAATAATGATGATCTTCCTCGTACTGCATTGTTGTGAGTCAATGTTCATTCATACTTCAAGTCTTCTTCTTGTTTTAGAATTTTGTGTCAGCTTACCGACCTACCTCAGTAATGCGGCTTTTTGTTCAACTTGTTGTGTCCATTTTGCCTGTTTCTTGTTAATTGTTTCATCAATTTGCTTATAGTTTTAAAATATTGTATTTTAATGCTACATCCATTAGCGGCTTTCTTCCTGCATATGACCATCAACAAAAACTTTCTTCATGATTGATTGGCTACTGAATTTTCGAAATTCTTCATTCTTCAACTTCCACTTTAAGACTCAAAATTATTCTAAACTTTCACTTCAACAGTGTATAATATGGGGTTACTATAAATCCTATTACATTATTGTTTTGTCTCATCAAAATCTAAACTTAAATTTCCTAACAAAATCTATTGTTGTACACCCATTAATTAAATATAAATTACAATAAATAAAATTTAGAATCACAAAAATAATAGTATTAAAAGTATGTAATACGTATCGAAGTCGATACAGATTTAAGCACCAAAATGAATTAATACTTATGTGATTTTATTTTTAAGAAAAAATGATGAGCAAATATTTCATTAATGTTCATAACTATATATATATATATATATATATTATTTGTGTGTGTATTTTTGAATATTTTTTATCCAACCAACATAAATAACTCAATTATTCAAATATAAGAAAACAAATATATTAACCCATCAAATACTCGGGAATCTCTTACTATATATTAAAAAAATTATTGGATATTGGACTTAACCTGATAATCAACACACTTGAACTAAGATAAATAAACATACTATTATACCGAAAGTTTGTTTGTAATTTTTTCTAAATAATATATCTAATATATTATTTTAATATTTTATTAGTTTTCTAATTTAAATTTTATATTTATTTTAATTTTGTAGTTATGATTTTTATTTTATTAAGCTTAGTTTTTAATTAAAGCATATATTTTTAACACCCACATAGTGAACTACTATAGTCTTAACTACTACACATTAATATAAAAATGCATCAATATTTAAACATTTAGATTTGATAATTCTTTTTATTCTATATGAAATTGTACGTATCAAATTAAAAAGAATAAAATTATAGATTATGCATAAAAAATGAAATTTTAAAATGAAGAAGTCGTTTTGTTTGAAATTATAATTATTTTTAAAACCCTCACGTCCAAGATCAAAGAAAACCTATATTAGTCCATAAAATTCTACAAAATCACTTGATATCAATTTAAATAAAATAATTGAAAATTGGATTTAATAGTTCAATCCATTTGGACTAAGATAAATAGATCAAACTATTTTACAAAAGTTGTCTTCTTTAGTTTTTTCAAGTTTTTTTGATAACTTTATATTTTATTATATAATGTTTAGGCGTCAAAATGTTATTTTTATAAATATCTTCAAAGATCTTCTTTACATATGTATAGTTAAATACTTCTATTACAAATTAAATATTTTAACTTAATATATATGACATTTATCATAAGAGCGTTGTTGGTCCTGAGTGGCAAAAGAGGTTTAGAGGATGGTGACTAAACGTTTATGATTTTGAAGATAGTTTATATGTTGTATGCAGTATGCAAAGATATAGAATGTAGTAAGCAGTAAAGAAAGATAACAATAGATATTTAGTGGTTCAAGGGTGGAGTAATCCATACATTAGACTCTTTCTCCTGAGGAGGAACTTCGTTACATACTCAAGTCTAACCACACCTATAGTAGTTAGCTTCCACACAAGTTGCTCGAGCTACATAGAGCAAAACCCACACAGGATCTTTACTCATGAAAGACTTAGCAAGAAAGTTTGTTTGTTTAGCTAAGGACTTCTAAAATAATCTCTAAAATGGTTAAGAATATTCTTGATTTCTTCAAGTGTTAAAGCAGCCTTTAGAGCTGAGAATTTAGATCTTATGTAGGCAGCTTTAGGTGGTTGAGTGACTGAGACTTGGGATATTCAACTCTTGCTTGAAGGCATAATGAAATTCAATAGCTTGATCACGAGTATCAATAGTCCAATAGTCGTCTTAGTGCTCATCTTCTTTTATTAAAAAAGTTCAAGTTTTGCCTATTGAAAAGAGACAAAAGTTGGGTTTTTTATGCTTTGTTTAGGTCTGTACAACCGCTATTTAAAGTTTCTTGAAATTTAGCTATGGGGACTGCTTACTTTTCTACGAGAACTGCAGTCTTTTGCAGCGTGCATCTCCAGCAGTTGACACTTCAAGATTGGCTCTAAACTTAAGTGTGTAATTTTATCTCTACTAGTTATATTTTAAAGTTTCGAGACTTGAACTTGATGCTTCAAATCCTCGTACATTAGTTATCTTATCAAATTTTTGGTTCTGGTGTTGTTACATGCTTGATGCATGCAACAACTGTATAAAGTCTTATTGTTACATTGTTCTTGTAGCAAGTATTGCTTCTTGTTGTATCATTTTCCTTATTCTTGCTTCCCGTACAACAAATAACTTTTCTATGGTCATAGTATAACAGATGTATCCTTCTGCTAGTTGTATTCACAATAGTCCTTCTTACAGCAGTTGTATCCTATAGCGTACAGTAAGTTCTTCGTATCTTACAACAATTGTTTCCTACAACATGCAATAAGGTATTGAACTTATCTTTTCTTCAACCATTCTTCGTCCTACTTCAAGATTCAAATCTATCTATGCTTCACTTAAATATTATGAAAAATGGGGTACTTTAAAATCCTATTACAAGTGTGTTTTGTTTCATCAAAATCTATAACAATCAATTCCTAACAAGTGTTCTAACCTAAATGTTATCTTGGCTAGTTTTGTTGTAGTGATTTATCATGAGAACTAAGGCTTTATTAAGAATAAGTTTTATTTTGGAAAACTACTTTTAAGAAATTACTGAATACAGTATGGTGATGATAAGATATTAGAAGAAGATGAGGGACATCACTGAAGATGACAACCATGCACCTAATACAATAATAATTTAAAGTGTTGCACTTTTATTGTCGTTTCTTTTTTTAATTAACACATTAACATTATTTGACACTCATGTTAGCTCATGTGGAAGAGAATATTAACGTTCGAGATAGAATGCTAACTACGTTAGATTTGAAAATCTTAATTCGATAGTTTCAAATATTTTAAGTATTGGGTTGATAATTTTCCTCTTTTAAACCTCCATTAATAGTTGACTTCTTTCAAAAAGTGGACCGATAAAATTTAAAGTTATGACTTATATATATATATTACACTATATAAGTATGAATGTTTCATTCATTTTTCATAATGCCTATTTTAACCCTCCTACATAATTAAATCAAATCAAATTAAATTAGTGTCCTAATTAAAGAAATAATAACGTAATTTAATATTTATTTTATTTTTCTATTTAATTATAAAAAGTAAGAGTCCTTTACATTTTAAACTCTTCTTGAAAAAACTACATGTTTTGATTATTTTTCTTTTATAATTTTGAACATTTTGAATCTTAAACTAAAATTAGTCTTATATTAATATATATATATAAAGAGCTTTTCTGTCACGCCCCAAAATCTTTTGGTCAAAATATCAGAGTTTTACTTGCGGGCGTGAAGAAAGAAGGGGATAAAGACGTGCATGAAATAAAATAGAAATCTTTGGGAAAGAGAACATACGATTTTATGTATACAAATCCTCGGCGTCTAGCCGAAATAAAACCATTTTACATAACAGCGGAAAAACATCAGGATCCTTTACAAAGAGGAAGAACAGTTTAATTTTACAAATGACCAACAAAGATTTTAAAAGACAAAACCGGAATAAGACACAACTGATAAGGCACCCCTCTCTTCACGTATCCTGTAGTGTGAGTACAGGTGGGGGGTGAGTGCGTTGAATACACTCGTGGTGAATACTTTCTTAGCTTAAGCAGGTACACAAATCAAACATATATAACGCACAACACATAATTCGGTTCTTTAATGCCACCCAGCTCATGACTCACCAAAAGGACTCGCAGCCTAATGGGCACAAGCCCATATCTCACTAGTGGACACGAAATCCAAAGGATACCCTACATAATCTCAGGTATGGGTATCACCCGACCCTACATAATCTTAGGTACAGAATCTCAAGTACGGGTATCACCCGACCCTACAGAATCTCAGGTACGGGCATCACCCGACCCTACAGAAGCTCAGGTATCCGATGGACACAAAGACCAGCACTCTCCCACAGACACACAACCCAAAGGACACACTAACCAAAAGCATATATGGTTTAACAATTATCCCCCACAACACATAAGCACAAAGCACATAAAGTTCAACAATAACACAAAATTAGGGAAAACTGTAATCATATAAGGGTTTAGAGGTTACCCCCACAAACATCATATAATTTCCACATTTATCTCAAAACATATGAGTTCACATTTCATAGAGTTATTAGGGTTTAGAGTTTACCCCCACCTTGTTCGGTGGTTACCACGTGAGTCGCTAGTATCAAAGACTTGGTATCTTGATTCCCAATCCAACTGATATCAATCCAATGGATAGCCTACACAATTTTACAATATTTCTTACATCATTAATACGCTTAAAACTTATATTTAAAATGTATAAAGATAGCCGTAGAAAAGAATCGTTCGATAGAGACGAGACGGATCGATAGATCGAGAGATTGAGGTTGAAGAGACAAGGGAGAAAAGATCAGTTCAGCAACTGATATGATAGAGGAAAGGATTTGGGTCGCTACGGAAAAATAATGAGCTCGATCGGAGTTGAAACGAGCTCGAACGAAGCGTTTTAATATCGAACGGTATTTTGGTAATTTCGGTCAAGGGTTGACTTTGACCGGGACCCCCGACTCCCGACGACTCGATGAAAACATCCGAAACGGAATGACGTGTGGAAATGCTTGCCGGTGCGAACACGGCGCGCACGGCGGCTCCCGGCGCGCGCACCGCGCCCCCGTCGCTCACGCGCGCGCTTTCGCTCCCGTCACCCGGCGCCCGCGCGCCCAGCTCGCCTGGGAACAGCTGCTCGACCACCTTTTCCGCCGAAAAGCCCGCATCACCGGCCACTACCTCCGGCTATCCCTCGCCAGATTCCGGCATGAACAGGCCGGAAAAACAGCTGCGAAAACCCTTCGTCATCACGCATACAAAACCAACACCAACCTTTCCAACTCCGGCCGACACCTTTCCAGCGCCGGTCACCACCCCCAAACCTACCCCAAACCTTCCCCAACACCTCAACTTGCCCCAGAAAAAGAAAGAAATCAAAACCACCAAGAAATGAGAGAGAAACGGGAGAGAGAAAAAGTGGTCATGAACTAGGGTTTGTGGTTTGGAGACGGTTTTTCACCGTTTCCCGGCGAACGAGACATCGGATTGGAATTCCGGAAGCTGTCCTAGACTCGTCTCGTCGAGGGCTACAATCTGAGCCTAGGTTATATTTTCCAGCCACCGGCGACGGTGCGCCGGCGGCGGCTCCGGTGGTGGAGGCGGCGGTCCGGCGGTGGTCCGACGGCAGTTCGGCGTCGGCATCGGCGGAAAATAAAGACGTAAAGAAAAAGAAAAGAAAGAGAACTTACGTGTTCGCGTCGCTCGGGTCGTCGACTTTGAAAACGTATAAGTTTTGAAAATTATGAGCCCCTATTTATAGATTTTGGAAATTACCTTTTACCGTTTAAAAGTTACCATTTACCAAAAATATCTTAATTTAACTTTCATTAAAATATTATTTTTATTTTTACCTTTTATCAAAATTTTACCCTTTCCTTCGTTAGTTGAGCTACGGGTCTCCGATTGACCTCTAGTTTGTTTCTGTTTTCTCGTATTTCCGATACGAATCTCTTGGTAAAATCGTATTCTAGGTTCCATGTGACAAAAAATATACCCATCTAAAACCGGCGTTAACCAAGTATCTGAAACGCACGTACTAATTTAAACAGTCAAAATATACGCACATAATTATTAAGTCAGGGTTCAAATATTTAATTAATCAATTATGCACGTTTTGTTCCGGGGCGCTACATTTTCAATGATATATTATAAGCATATTTTAAAAAAATTATACAAAAAAAATATATTATAAATTTAATATTTTTATTAAAGTATGTTATTATTAAAAATTATATTCTTATGTTTTTTTCTCAAAATCTTTAATATAGTGACCTTCTTAGAGTCCATGAAAATCATAATTTCTTTCTTAGAGTCCATACAAATCACAATTCTTCTTATAATTTGATTAAAGTCCTAATTAAAGAAAACTCTCCTTGTCTAATTTAATTAAAATCCTAATTATTTTAGAAGTTAATTAGATTACAATTTGAATAATATCAATTTGTACAAAAATCAATATACATCCAATTTTTTATATTAAGAAACAAGAAATCCTCCAAATCATTATGTTTTTGTGTATTAGGAAGTTGATTATTTCACTTTAACCTTTTATCATTTTATTTTAGTACTTGTAATTTTCTAGAAAATATTATTCATCCCTTAAAAATGAGTGTCAAGTGAAAACTTTTCATATTGTTTTTCCCAACTATAGCTACATGCCAGGATTCAAATGAAAACTAATTTCCTGACTATAAAACCAAAAGCCAAATTAAAATTCAATACCAACAAAGCTTTCTATGCACTTTTTCCAATAAAAAACTAATTAATTTTAAAAAAGAACCAAAAAGAAATAATAATAATAATAATAATAATAATAAAATTAAAACAAAAACCCTCAATCTGTAAGCATGAAATCTATCACACATACCTTAATATCTTTTCCCAAAAATAATGTCAATGATAACTAAGACAAGAGCCACACCTAAAGTGAATTTAAAGTTCAAAGCTGAAGATGCCTTAATAGTATGAATCTTGGTGTCTAAGAACAATGCTTGAGCTGAAGAAGTTGCCTCTGACTTTTTCTTGCTCTTTCTTTTGGAATGAGTGGATGGTAATTTGAGGTAGCACCTCCAATATCCAGATATATAAGATTTAATGCTTGTTGGGATATTTCTACTTAGGTTTTGATGAGACAATGTAACTTTAGAAAGAAAGTTAGAGTACCCATTTTTCCATGTTTTATAAATGGAACTGTAATATAATAGTCTAAGTTTTGTAATGATACATTCTGGAGAGAGAGAAAACTATTCAAAACAGTTCTCTGGACTTAGAAAGAGGAGAAGCATCAGCAAGCAGATGGAGCAGAAAGTCAACTGAAGCCTGGAAGATTCTCTAACCCAGGAAGCTGACTTAGAATCAGAAAGCTGGCACTTACAGTAAGCAAGTACTAAATACAGATCAGGAAGTTGTAAGTTTCACTTACTCATTTAAGACAGTACGAGGAATGAGTATTGAATGTTGTACGAGGATGGCTCCTACTGAGGACCTGTTAGACAAAAGTATGTGTTAAGTCAATACTACAATGCCACCTAGACCTACGGCTCTACATAGTCTATTGCCAAGGAGTGGCGCCATTAATGCAAATCAGAGAAAGACATGACTCTCAATCTAATCTGTCCCTGGTATATTAATTGCAAAGATTTACAAGATCATTTCAAAATTGAAAAGGGACAATATATTTCTTCAACGGGCATTTTTCCATTGATATAAATAGAGGGTTAGAGTGGTCATGAAAAGAGACTGGAAAAACGCATAGCTAAAGCTTTGAACTTCACATCACTCAAGTTTTGTTTTTCTCAAAGCATATCAAGGCCAGTCACTCAACCTTTGAAGCAGTCTACTATTCAAGTGTTCGCTCATCAAGTTCAAGACTGATTTCATCGCAACAGTTGAAGAAACCTTTTTTTATCTTTTAACCATTGGGTTGTGTGCGCTAGGTTGTTTTTTGGTGTAACTTAGTTGATAGGATTGGATCCTTGTTAAGTGTATAGTCTTTGTATAGGCTATTTGCCCTGTGTGGGATTGTGTACCCTGTGTGGGTTTGTGACCTAAGAATCTGGGATTCTATAGGTATAGCTTGTTAGGAAAACATTTGTAAAGTTAGACTTATAATTCGAACTGACCTAACGAAGTTCCTCATCTGGGAAGGAGAAGAGTGAACGTAAAAGACTTACACCACCTTCGAACCACTATAAGCCATAAGTGTTTTTCTACTTTATTTTGTATGTTGCACTTTACTTACTGCATATCTATCCTGTTGCATACATCATAAGCATCCCGTGAAAAGACTTTGCCAAAATTATATTTGAAAAAGAAAACTGGTTTGTAAAACAAAAACTTTATCTTAGTATATTCCGCTGCAATCTGATACCGAGTCAGGAACCTGAATCAACCTTTAGTATATCTTAGTTACTGATTCGAGATAGGTTACTGCATTCCTCAACGAATCAGGAACCTGCTATAACAAAAAGATTTTTAAAATCGTTAGAGGTTCATTCACCCCCCTCTGAACCTATGACCACTTGGGACCAACAAGTGGTATCAGAGCAAGTTGGGTTAAATGCCAACTTGACTAGTAACCTACCCAGATCCACCCGTTCCTGCATTAAGGAAAACATTTTTCCTTTTCACATGACCAAAATCATTATTTTAGCAAAATCATGGGCATCTCTTCACACAAGCTACCCATGTTCTCTATAAAAGAATACGATGACTAGAGGATACGTATGCAAGCTCATCTATCAGCCATGCACGATGAAATGTGGTTCGTTATCACCGAAGGACTACCAGTCATCTACAAACGTTATCACCGAAGGACTACCAGTCATCTACAAAGCAAACTTAGCATACGTGGAACAAATGTGTGAATACAGGAGAGCTGCAGCTAATGCAATAGGTGGTGAAGTTGAAGGTGCTGATTCTGACCATGAAGATGGAGAGGCACCACTAAGACTTGGCCCATAGGGAGGAGATCCAGGAATTAAAAGAAGACCACCACCATAGGAGTTCATAGTAAAAGAAAGACACGGGTATACCTCTGAAGATAGAAAAAGAGCAAATCTGGACAACGTAGCTAAGAACGTTCTATTCTTCATACTAGACAAAAGAACGTTCAGTAAAGTAAAGAGCTGCACCACAACTAAAGAAATATGGGTAAAACTTGGGATGATCTGTGAAGGCAACGAACTTGCCAGAGATAACAGGGTTGCCAAGGCTACTCAACTATATGAAAATTCACTATGCAGCCTGGAGAAACCCTAGAACATCTTGACTTGAGATTCACAGCCATCATAAACGAGCTCAAATCTCTAGGGAAGGTTTATACTTAAAATGAGAAAAATACTAAAGTGCTTAGAGCACTACCCTATGAGTGGCACAACAAGGAAACTGCTATGAGAGTCTCATTGAATCTTAGTAAGCTAAGTACCTTCGATCTATTTTCAAATCTTAAGGTGTTCGAATTCGACAATGAGAGAAGAAGAAGGGAAGTTGAATGAACAAATGCCAAAGTAGTAGCACTCGTAACAAGGACTCAGGTTACTACGTCAACAAGTAGCAGTAAGCTGAAAAGCAAACAGAAAGAAGAAGATACTGAAGACACTGAGGAAGAGATGACACTTCTTCTAAAGAACTTCAGGAGGTTCATGAAGACCAATCTGAAAGGAAATGACTTCAAAAAGAAGTCTCAGCCATCTGACAAATTCCTCAGGTGAGATTAAAACAACAAGCTGACACAAGTCTCTCAGACTTGTGCAACAAGAAGTGCCAAAGAAGTAAACAAGGACAATTACACATCCGAAAGCAATTTTGATAGCTCCACCTCCGATGAGGAAGCACTACTCTGCCTCATGGCGAAGGACTGTGAAGACAACGAAGAAGAAAATGTAACTTCACAATCCATATATGCTTCAAATTCTGAAAAGATAAACATGATCCAATTCTTTAGACAGATCACGAGTGACTTCGAGCAAATAAGTGTAACTCATGAAGAACTAAAGGAGAAAAACCTTAAGCTCAAGAGTGAGCAAGCTGTACTGAGGGAATATATTACTAACCTGGAATACTATAGTACAGAGTGCAACAATCTTAGGGCTGAGGTCTCCAAGTTTAAACTGCTTGTCAGTAAACTTAAAACTGAGAAAGATGGATTGCAAAACACAATTATTGTGTATAGTAAGTCAGCTAGGAAGACACAAGAATGTATTCTGGAGACACAGAATACTTACACAGGAAGTGGTTTAGGATACTGTGCCAGTTCCTCTCAGAAGACATCAAACATATCCAGAGTGGGAAAGTTTGTTCAACCAAAAGTTCCTTTTGCTTAGGAACTACTCTCAACTAATAAAAAGTTGAACAAAACTAGTACCCTGGATAAGGAAAAGAAGCATATACTATCTGAATGGGAGTGTAAGACTGCTTAGAAATCCAGGAAGCAGCGTAATCAATATGCTGCTAGGAGAAGAAAAATGCAGCAATCTCCCAGAAATCAGCAAAAATTTTACCCCTGTTATACCAAAGCTCAAGTGTGTCATCTCACAAACATTAGAGTCTTTGACGGGTATCAGGGAGAAACCTTCTTTAATAAGAAGCACAAAACCTTAGAAAGCTCTAGTACACTCACTACACAAACAGTACCCTGTCATAGGTACTAACAGTAAGAGACCCACCAAGGCTAATGGTAAATTTATTACTATCAAGCAGGTGTGGATCCTAAAAAAGGCTAACCCCCAGGACACGTACTTGTATGGGTATCTAAACTTCTCTGATTTGCTTGCAGGAACGGTTGCTAGGAAGCAACAATGATGTATGGTATATCGACAGTGGCTACTTAAGGCATATGACTGACAACAAAGCTGGATTAAGAGACTTCCAACCATGTAAAGGCCCTAAAGGTGTCTTCGGAGATAACTCCAAAGGAAGGACCAAGGGCACATGAAGCTTAATCAAAGGGAATGCAAGAATCAGTGACGTTTTATATGTCAAAAGATTGAAGTATAACCCCCTGAGTATCAGTCAGTTTTGTGACAAAGGATGTTCGGTAGAGTTCAACCTCAACAAATGCCTGATCAGAGATAATGAAACAAATGAGGTTAAGCTCATTGACACTAGAAGAGGCAACATCTATCTTGCTGATTAGAGTTCAACAGTGCAGCCAACATGCTTTATAGCAAAGAGCACCCCAGAATTAAGCTGGCTATGGCACAGGAGGATGAGTCATCTAAACTTCAAAATAATTAACAAAATCGCAAGAAAGAATCTTGTAAGAGGATTACCAGATGTTGCTTACAAGAAAGAAAATGTTTGTGGAGCCTGTCAGAAAGGAAAGCAAGTAAGAAGTTAATTCAAAGAAAAAGTACAGAGATCATCTCACAGAATTCTGGATCTTCTACACATGGACCTATTTGGACTAGTGGAGCCTATTAGTGTAAGTGGGAAAAAGTACTCACTAGTAATAGTGGAAGACTACTCCAGATTTACCTGAACCATATTTCTGGCCAAAAAATCAGAAACTTAAAGCCGACTACCAGAATTCATGAAGAGAGTGCAGAATGAGAAGAACAGAAGCATTGTGAAGATAAGATCTGATAGGAGAACAAAGTTCAAAAACAAATTCATTGAGAAATATTGTTCAGAAAATGGAATCTCTCATGAGTACTCTGCAGCAAGAACTCCTCAACAAAATAGAGTTGTAGAAAGAAAAAATAGAACTCTGAAGGAAGCTGTAAGAACTATGATTGCTCATGCTGGTATGCCAAAAATATTTTGGGCAGAAGCAACCAACATAGCATGCTACATGCAGAACAGATGTCTGATCAACAAAGATCATGACAAAACTCCCGATGAAGTTTGGTACAAGACAACACCCAATCTCTCACATCTACATATTTTTGGATGTAAGTGTTATATTCTGAACAATGGAAGAATCTGAAGACCTTCGATGAAAAGTCTGATGAAGGAGTATTCATAGGATATTCCTCAATAAGCAAAGCCTTCAGAATTTTCAACAAAAAGAGTTTTGTTGTTGAAGAATCCATACACGTGGTGTTTGATGAACCATACTGTGACACTGCTGAACTAGAAAGACTTAATGAAGATATGACCAACTTGAAGATAAAGGATCAGATGATAAGATACATTGATAAAGTTTCAATTCCTGCTGACATAATCTCTGCAGATGCAGACCCACAGGATACTGCACCTAAGAATCCTACAACACAGGTCACAAATCAGCAAGCATAAAGGTCATCACAAGCCAACAGTAACCAACATCAATATGCTGGCATTCAACAAACTACTGCTCAACGAACAAACTACACCTTTGAGCCCGATAGAACATGGCTCAGAAATCACCCCAGAGAACTAGTGATTGGAAATATCAATGAAGGTATGAGAACTAGAAGATCAAGATCTCAAGAGACACTGTTCGCATGCTTCATTTCACAGATGGAACCCAAGAAGATCAAAGAAGCACTAGGAGACAGTGACTGGATTCAGGCCATGCAAGAAGAGCTAAATGGATTTGAAAGAAACCATGTATGGAGATTGGTTCCGAGGCCTGAACATCAAGGACTTATTGGAATTAAGTGGGTGTTCAAGAATAAATTGGATGAATCTAGTACAGTGGTCAGAAACAAGGCAAGATTGGTTATAAAAGGATACTGTTAGGAATAAGGCATAGATTTTGATGAGACTTTTTCACCAGTAGCCAGACTTGAAGCTATAAGGATATTTCTGGCCTATGCTGCTCACAATGACTTCAAAGTTTATCAGATGGATGTAAAAAGTGCATTCCTAAATGGATTGTTGTCTGAGGAAGTTTATGTGGAACAACCACCAGGTTTTGAAGAAAAAATAGAAGATAAAGTGTTTAGACTAGAGAAAGCCCTAAATGGATTGAAACAAGCTCCCAGAGCTTGGTATGATATATTGCCCTTATACCTCTTAGAGAATGGTTTTCAGAAAGGGACAATAGACGACTCTATTCAGAATACAAGATGAAAACAACATACTGCTCATTCAGATTTATGTGGATGACATCATCTTTGGATCCACAAATAAGGATTTATGTGATAAATTCTCATCCCTCATGCAAAGCAAATTTGAAATGAGCATGATGGGGGAATTAAGTTTCTTTCTGGGTTTACAAGTAAAACAATTTAAGGATGCAATCTTTATCAATCAAGCCAAGTACACCAGGGAGCTAATAAAAAGATTTGGAATGGAAAAAGGATCGTCAGTAAGCATTCCAATGGCCACATCTGTCAGTCTAGACAAAGATGAAAATAGGAAGGATGTGGAAGCCACCAAGTATAAAAGAATGATTGAATCTCTGTTATATCTTACAGCAAGCAAACCAGATATAGTATTTGCAGTTGGAGTTTGTGCAAGATTTCAGACAACCCCAAAGAAGTCACACTTTACAGCAGTAAAGAGGATTATCAAATATATGAAAGGCACTCAAGATGTTTTTTTTTAAACAAACACCCATGAGGGTGGGGGATTATGACACCATCCCCTGGTCTGTATATATTTCATTAAACAACTACGTCATCCAATAATACATGAAAACACCCCACACTTCTCTAACATAATATAGGGAAGGTAGCAAATCAAACCATAAACCTAATCATCGACCAAATAAATAAATAAACAAGTAAAAAAACAATCAAGCTCCGATCTCATGGAATCTGAAGCTCGGGTATCCAATCTGATCTATTCTAACAAGTGCCAAACAAGGTCGAGGCACCGAGTGAGTATCAAGTACATGCAAACCATGACATGTCATCCCTAACCGAGCTAAAAAATCTACCGGCCGATTACCCTCTCGAAAGATGTGGGTAATCCTGAACTGTGTCTGAGATAAAGAGTCACGAATCCTGATCAGAGCATGCTGGATCTGCCAAGGTCCCGATCGAGTGGACTGTAGTAGAGAAACCACAACAACTACATCCAACTCCAACCAAACAGGATGATCGAACTCTCGAGCCAGAAGAAGACCCTGCAGGATAGCCTGAATCTCCATATCGAAGCTAGACGAGGCCTGCAACGAAGTATGGAAAGCCAACATCAAGCCCCCATGGTGATCCCTAATGACTCCACCCCTCGCTGCTGCTCCTATCAACATATCAAACGATCCATCTGTGTTCACTTTTATCCATGGCGTCGGACTAAAGAACCATCTAACCGGTCTCGAGACAATCTGTCGAGGGACAGCCGTCGAGATGGGCATGAAATCAACTGTCGGGTACGAGCCACGCCAGTGGATGGGAAGAAGCTTCCTCGCGTGACAAGAAGAAACAAATGATGCTCAACCTGCCAAATCACATGAGAAGCTGGAAAAGGAACATCACGATGTTTGTGACTGTTCCTCTCCGTCCAAGTAAACCAGAAGATCAAGCAAGGCACAATAAAGCAGATATGTGGAGTGTGTGCATGTGGAATCACCTGTCTCCAGAAGCTCATGACATGTGATATATTAGAAGTGCCAGGTAGTGTGCAGTGAAACCATGCAACAAAATGATTCCAAACAGATCGCACAACATTATTCAAGAGGAAAAGGTGAGAAAGAGTCTTAACCTGAGGGGATGACCTAGAAAAACAAAAGCATCTAGAAGCAATAGAAATACCTCGAGACTGAAGTTTTGTGTCCACAGGAAGCCTATTACGAAGGAGACGCCAAAGAAAGACAGACATGGTCGGGGTCAGGAAAGGGGACCAAATGACTCCAAAGAAGGGCCGATTCTGTTTTCTCGCTCAGACCGATTCCCAAGCAGAAGCCAATGAAAAATCCCCGTGAGAAGTTAGTTTCCAACGCATGACATCCTCCCCTCTGGCATCAGAGGCACCCGAGCCATCTCCTCAAACAACTCTTCTGATAAACCCATGTCATTCACCAACACCCCACGGTGTCTCCCCAAACCCACTGACATCCCTGCCAATATGTGTTGATGCAATAATGCCCCAACCGAGAGTCCGGAAACAAAGAAACCAACGGCTGATGGCCAACCCAAGTATCATCCAAAAAACTGCACTAACCTGATCCGAGACTCCAAAAAATGTGTTGCTGGGCCCAAATCCCAATCTGAACAATCCATTTCCACGGATGACTAGCATGTCGAGGGATCTGAGTTCTTCTTGGACAAAGAAAACCATATTTCGCCTAAAGAAAATGGGCCCACAAGGAGCTTTGCTGTCTGAATCTCCACCAAAACTTGTAACCATAAGCCACCGCTAAATCCTGAAACCTACGAAGACCGAGACCACCCTCCAACGTCGGCAAACAGATATCCTCCTAACTGACCCAATGAGTCTTCCTCTGTACAATGGACGATCCCTAGAAAAACCAAGCAAGTATCTGCTCCAACTCCTTGAGGATGTATGTGGGCGGATCAAGCACCTGTAGATAATACAACGGGAGGGTGGACAACGTACTCCGTATCAGAGCCAGCCGACCACCACGAGAAAGATGGCGATGAGCCCATCCATGCACACAGTCCATCATATCCTGCTTCAGTCTTAGAAAAAGCTCTCCATTCAGGAACCCCTTATATATAGGGATCCATAAATATACAAATGACAATGATCCAATCTGAAAACCCATAAGGGCTTCAACCCTCGGAGCCCACTCTTCCACAAACTGATGATGCAGGAAAAAATTACTCTTTGAAATGCTCACCATCTGTCCCGTTGCCAGCGAATAATACTCCAGGAAATGCATGAGAGAAATGAGCCCATCCTCAGCAGCTCGGGTGAAGATGATGATATCATCTGTATATGACAAGTGAGTCATGGGAAAACCCCCATGAGTCCGATATATCATGTCCGGTCTGTCTCTAATCAGCAAATCTAATCCCCTAGATAAATAATCTACCACCAAAACAAAAGGCGCAGGGGAAAGGGGATCGTCCTGCCTCAACCCTCCAGTCGATGGAAAAAAACCCGAAGGACTCCCATTGACCAGAACCGAGAACCAACAGTGCTCAACGTATAAACTGACCATGTCAATCCATTTATCCGGGAACCCCATACGTGATAAAGCCAAACGTAAGAAATGCCACTATACACGATCATATGCCTTTGCCATATCGAGCTTGATAGCCAAATTCGGTACACCCTCTGGCATGTTTAAATCATGTACCAGCTCTTGAGCCAACAAAATGTTATCACTTATAACCCTGCCATGTGTAAAGCCACTCTGATTCTGAGATACCAACAAATGAAGAATGGGTATAAGCCGATTTTTTAGAATTTTGGAGATGATTTTGTTCGTTACATTATATAGGCTGATCGGCCGATACTCCTCCCAAGAAGTAGGGTGTGCCTTTTTAGGCAAGAGAACTATCGTCGTCGCCATGAAGCTCCTCGGAATTGGATTCCCTGAAAAGAAGTCCCAAATGGCCGCCTGTATATCTGACTCCACAATCTCCCAACAATGCTGAAAGAATAATGAAAAGAATTCATCTGGTCTCGGCACACTATTCGGATCAATCCCAAAAACTGCGTCCCAAATCTCCTGGATCGAAGGTAGATCACATAACCTGGATGTGTCGACCGAAGACGGGATAGATGAAAATAAATCATCCTGCGGCGTGGCTAAGAACTCAGTGTCAGAAGACAAGAGATGCTGAAAGTATGTCGCCGCAGATACACAAAGAGCCTCTGGATCAGATATGGTCTGTCAATCCACAACGATTGAGTGAACGCAGGATCTCACTCATTTCTGCTACACCAACCCATGGAAGAACTTAGAATTGCACTCTCCCTCTACAACCCATCTGACTGCTGCTTTTTGTTGCCAAAAATCCTCCTCCATTGCAGAAGCCCGAACATAAACTGCTCTACACCGATTAAGCTCCATGGAGTTCTGAGGGGACGAATCTGCATGATACAACTCCTGAGTATGAGCCACAACCTTACTAGCACTCCGTAACTTATCGAAAATATTTCCAAAAACATTCCAATTCCACCACTTTAATCGATGTTTGATAGCAAGCATCTTCAGATGTAGATTACTCATCCCATAAGCTCCCGTATCAAACTCCCAAGCTGCTCGAACCTCCTCTAAAAACCCATGATGCCGAATCCATATATTCTGAAACCGAAATGATGCTCGGGATGGTATATCAAAGAAGCAGCATCGACCCAATAACGATGAGTGATCAGAAGTAATCCTTGAGAGATGGCTGACTATCAGAATCAGAAACATGGAATTCCAAGGCTCATTGCATAAGACTCGATCTAAACGCTCCTGAAGAGCCCTCCTACCCCATGTAAAAGGAGAACCCACATAACCTACATCCAGCAAAGCAAAGTCCATAATAGCCTGACCAAAATCCACCATCTCATCGGATTGATCAACAGTATTACCTATGCGTTCATGGTTATGAAGGAAAATGTTAAAATCTCCTCCCACAACCTATGGACAATCCCCCATAACCTGTGCAATCTGTCTCATATCTTCCCAGAGCAACTACCGACCCATCTATCACACTCAAGATGTTGGACTGTGGTCTCTTAAGAAAAGAGGCTTTAATCTCAAAGGATACTCAGACTCTGATATTGCAGGTTGCAAGATAGATATGAAGAGCACTAGTGGAACCTGTCAATTCTTAGGGCACATACTTGTTTCCTGGTTCTGCATGAAGCAAACATCTATTGCAACATCAACTGTTGAAGCCGAATATGTAGCTGCAAGAAGCTGTTGTACATAAATCTTGTGGATACAGCACCAACTCAGGGATTATGGAATCTTAGAGAAAGAAACTCCCATCCTGTGTGACAACACAAGTGCCATTACTATAACCCACAAGCCTGTATTCAACTCAAGGACAAAACACATTGATGTGAGACATCACTTCATAAGAGATCATGTGGAAAAGAAGGATATTAAACTTGAGAAAGTGCATACAGATGATCAGCTAGCTGACATTTTCACCACATCTCTGTGTGAATCAAGATTCTCGATGCTAAGATCTGAACTAGGAATCACTAAACTCTGAAAGAAGAAAAAAAAAATGGAGATCCTTTAGTAAGATGGAACTTACTGACATCATTTGCTTACTCAACTCTCTGCAACTATTCAACATACTGGCGCAGGATACTAACCTTCATATATACAGTATCCTCTGACAGTAGTAAACTTCAGAACATCTCGAGTAATAGGTTACTGAAGACAACATTTATTGATCAACTTTTATGAAATCTTACAATCTCGTATCAGGAACATTAACCTTCAACAATGATTAAAGGCGACACTCTAGCAATCGCATTAAATAGAACAATCACCTTTTCAGATAAGAGCAAAAGAGAAGCGCGGTTTTCCTTCTAACACACTCTCAGATTTACGGATCTGTCATCCTGGAGTCTAAATCTCAACCGTCAATCAAAACCACCCCTTTAACTTCTCAATCTTATCCATTGATCAATTTCAATTCAAGAAAAAACCCTTAAACCGCAAAAAACACTTGAGTCTCTCTACATTCACATCACTCTTTCTTCCTAAACTCTTCCATTTTTCTCTCTTTGCAAATCGAAATTCTCAATTCCCTTCTATCAAGCCCTAACACATGTGCCATGGCGCAAGGAAGATCAATCACTATCTTGGCAGGAAGATTCGTCGACATTAAGGTTCTGTTAGGAGACCAATCACCCTTTGATAACAAGGATCTCATCCAGGAGATCTGGACACACGTTCAGAATAGCAAGTTGGATGGACTGTTCACCACCACCTATGGAGGGTTCTCTGTCCTATCCGTAGAGAAGTTATATGCCTTCGCGGAACTTTCCGCCGATGAGAAAGCCATCATTTTCAAGATGAACGAAGACACTGAGGGGCATTTCTCTCTCACTACTGAGGATATTGACAAGACTTTTGGCATTTCCAACACTGAGATGGAGTACTCTGATCTAATAGAGTATGGGTCAGACTATCTTGGAGAAAGTTGGAATTAGTTCAAACTAGATTCTGTGAAAGAGGAGAGAGTCACCGGTAACTTTGGAAAGAAGAAACTCAAACCAGAGTATGAGCTACGTCACGACATCCTGGTCCACACAGTTGAGGGGATGTGTGGAAGTTTTGATAAATGTACCAATACTCGCTTTAGGATAATGACTGTCATTGTTTGTGAACAAGTAGTAAACTGGGCACAAATTCTTTTCCAAAGAATTTGGGAGGAGACGATTAAACCTATAGAGAGAAGAAGTTTTGGAATTTTTCTCTCCTTCACTATTGTCTTCAAAATGATTAACTTGATCAGAGAGGTACCATACGCCCTAGGGTGGTACCTTGGCGTCAAGAAGGCAAGAGCAAAGACAACTACTGCTCCTCTAAAACAGAAGGAAGTGGTTCCCTTTAAGAAGAAGGTAGGGGCAAAGGAAGTTGCTGCCCACACCAAGAAGAAAGTTGCCACTTCTTCCAAAAAGAAGACATGAGATAAGAAAGTCCCTGCAAAGAAACCTACAACGACTCACAAGTTGAAGAATTCTGATCCTGAAGAAGAGGATCCTATCTCATCTGATCTCTGATCACTCCATCTACTGCAATTGAGTTGCCTCTGGAATGCATTTCTGAGAAGGCTGTTGATAACACCATTTCACCAGCTGTTGTGGCAAGAATAGCTGATCCTCAGGTTGCACCAACTTCTGAGGACATTTTAATGATAGATGAGCAGATTCTTTTCCCACGATCTATTGAGCATACTGAGGCTGACTAGGATGGACAGACAGTAGAGAATGAAGTGGATGAAATTTTAGCCGTAGAGACTCCTGCATCAAAACGAAGGAGAAGGCTCGTCAAAACTGCTGATGACTTCTATAGGAATAAATGGTTGCGAGACTTGGAGATAAAATAGATTAACATTCTTTCTAGAACAATAGTCTCCAATGACTTAGTAAGTGCCGAAGATGCAGAACCGGTACTGAAGGAATTTGTAGTATTAATTTTCAAGAAATTTGTGAATTCCTACGATCATTGGAGAGAGATGAGGTTAGGATCAGTAAAAAAGTTGGCTGAATAGGAACACTAGTTTGTTGTGGAGGATATTATTTTCTCGTGGATAGGGAACTTTGCTGATTAGGAGGACACCACTCACGGTCTTCTACCATTTCTGACGATAGAATTTATGGAAAGGCATGCTAATGACATAATCACCCTGATCACAGAAAGGCAAGAGCTCATCAATGCTTACTGGGTTGCCCAATGTAATGAACAGGAAATTACAGGTGAGCAATCAAAGAAGGCTGGGGAAGACAACTCAATTGAAAGTATCCCCATTACTAAGACTGCTGGGAATCCTACTGAGCTGGAATTGGCTGAAGCTCAACTGGCTCACTTTACTCCTGATGAGGCCAATGCAAGGATGATGCAACTAGGGATGAAAGCAAGTCGCGTAGAAACCATATGCCAACCCAGAATATTGCAACAGGGGGAACCGAGTTCATTAGCTGCACGGCCTCATGATTCACCAACATATAAAGGACTCGCAGCTCTCTCCCCATCACTCGGCTCGACACGATGGATGTTGATGTGTAGATGCTGGATTACTCTACCTCACCCGCTCTTATTGATAATCCTGAGGAGTGAGGTCCATTCCCCATCATTCGTGAAGTTTGTCAACAAGTCGAGATTGAATTTTCCAATGAAGCACCCGTGGAAGAGATTGTAGAGACAGGACTACCTATATTGGCCGAAATAGCAGTACAGATTATTACAGAAGATGCCTCACAAGTTGCTCCTCGAGAGGATGGAAGAACAATTCGTGAAGAGTTAGCCTTAGAACTCCACCACCTGATGCTTGAACGATCACATCCGTCAACAGCTGCCAATCAGGTAACTGCGGCCAATCTCAATGCAACTGAGGGGGAAGTCATTGACAATCCAGTTACTGAAGCAACTACTGACACTACATATATTGCTGAAGTTAGTTAGGTTGCTAATGAAGTGAGGATTAAGTTACTGAAGAGACTGATGTGGCACCTTCTCAGACAGCTGAAGCCACTAAGGACGTAATAGCTGGATGAGACAATGTTATTCCCAATGAAGCAATCACTATACCTGAACATGTTGTTGAGGGTAACCAGGATGCTATAGCTACTAATGCAAAAGATGGTAGGACAAGGGAAGCAGTTGATACAGCTTCTCAAGAGAAGACCTCGGGCATGGTGGCTGTTGAGACAACTCCTGCAGAAGATATAGAAGGTGTCATGCCCCAAAATCTTTTAGTCAAAAATATCATAATTTTACTTGCGGACGTGAAGAAAGAAGGGGAAAAAGACGTGCATGAAATAAAATAGAAATCCTTTGAAAGAGATGGGAGACGATTTTATAAATACAAAACCCTCGGCGTCTAGCCGAAATAAAACATTTAACATAGCAGCGGAAAAACATCAGGATCCTTTACAAAGAAGAAGAACAGTTTTCTTTTACAATCGGGCAACATATCTTTAAAAAGGTAAAGCCGGAAGATGGACTCGGCTGATAGGGCACCCCTCTCTCTACACGTCAAGATTCTCTTCTTCTCCTGTAGTGTGAGTACAGGTGGGGGGTGAGTGCGTTGAATACACTCGTGGAATTAATCACCAAGTTTTTAATATTATTAAGCAGATACATAGATCCAACATATATAATAGCTCAGCAATAAGACACAGCACATATAATGCATTGCACATAAAATACGGACACATAACTCTAAGAGTACTCATCTAACATATGGTGCTTTTATGGGCCACCAGTCCATTGGTGCTTTTTACGGGCCACCAGTCCATCCAGAACGAGATCATAGACCTCCGTTCCGTTGGTGCTTTTTACGGGCCACCAGTCCATCCCAGAACGAGATCATGGACCTCGGTTCTGTTAGTGCTTTTTACGGGCCACCAGTCCATCCCTAACGTATGGTGCTTTTATGGGCCACCACTCCTGTCACGACCACATTTCTAAAATAGCTAGATATGTAATAGATTTTCATATTAAAAGACCTGTAAGTGAGTGTGTGACTTTTTTTTTTATATAATAACATAAATAACTTTTCTTGCACGTGAAAACCCGATAAGACTATATTACGTTTTGTAGTAGATACCATAAAGTCAAACCACACTCACTTCTATATCTTAGATATTTATATACATCAGACGATCAAACAGAAGAAGTCCAAGTACTTTATCAAAATATTGTTGAAAGCAAAATAAGCTCATAACGCAGCCCAACAGGTCGTCATCCATGTACACCATCTTCGAACCCTTAGGAACTCAACAACACAGTCAGTAAGTCCATTAGCCTATACATCAGCAGGTTCACCTACAATGCATGAACTATATGAGCTAATAAGCTCAGTAAGCAGAAATTATGCATGCACTGTCATACAAATAGCTGTAAGGACTTTAAGCATATCGTGAATGCATGGCTTTGATATCTTTTACTATGTTGGGCCCTTGACTCATCTACAGTACATTGGAAAGGAGCTAGCTCAATAATCTCTGTACTTTGCTTTGCTTTGCTTTAAAGTCATGTTTATGGCCCAATATCTTCGAACCATAACCACGGCTCGCATGCCATAGGCACACTTTTACTATGAAAGCCGATACCAGCCTCGATGTACTAGTAGTGGTCAACTTTGCTTTAACTTTGCTCTTTGTATGATATGATGTGCACACAGACTCAACATGTCTTCTATGCATACACCTATATATGCTCATGAATGATATGTACAAAATTCAATGTCAACGCATCATCTTTAATCACACATAAAAAGTAATCACCAATATCAAGAAATGCAAATTCATTATTATCATATAATACAAGTAAACACATAAAATACTATGTTCATGCATTGTAGTTGCAAATGAATTTCTACTTACCTTGTCTCCCAGAATGATTATTCTGAGACCTCTTTATCTTTTGTGCCAACACAACTAATCTAAAATTATAAATAAAATGTTATTATTAGAATAGTTACAATAATATTCTTATTAAATAACTTTAGAAGAATGAACTTCCCATTTTAAAATTAGGCAATTCACACAAGTTAATTAATCAAGTATATAAATTAATTCAACACATAACTAATTAAACTACATTTCTCAACTTACAACATCATTAGATTAAAGAGTAGATAGATCTTTCATTTATATAAATACACATCTGTAATAATTATCATATAGTTTAACTTTTATCAGTTAGAATAAGGAATATTCATTAGGAAATTATATAATATATCAATTAATGAATTAAACTCTCAGATTAATTATATCCACCATAAGTTAAGATTCTAATATTATAATTATATATGTATGCGTAGCCATATGAAATATGAAATTTGTAAAATCTTTGTGACCAAATAAATTATCATAACTCCTTTGATTAAATCATGTATATATATGCAGCCTGTTATTAAACTTTCTTTTGGAAAAAAATATGTATATAAAACTAATGAAAACTTAATCCATTAATTAATTTATAAAGAACCGTGACACCCACTTAATTCAATAAAACAATTTTAAACTATCCACAAAGTAATAAGATGTTGACTTGATCTAATGAAATGAATTAATACCATCAAATCTAAGAAGTAGTACCTGTTATCGCTTGCCTCTTTCCTCTTTCTTTTTATTTTTATTTTTACTGAGTCTCTTTTCTTTCTTAATGAATTGATACTATACACCGCCTCCATATATACTTCTCCAGTAAGCTTCATAATAATATATTACATATATTTAGATGTATACACGTGTTCATGCGCATATCATATATAATTATACTTTACATATATATAATAATAGTATGACACCTCTTTTTCTTTGTATATAAATATATGATAATTATTCTTACTGTATCAACTAATATCTAATAATAAATTAATTTATAAATCCACTCATGTCTTAATTAGCCACAAAACAATACATTTTACACACATGTATATTATGCATTGACTGCTTTATCATCTTAAATAACAGTAATTATAAACATAAGATCTTAATTTGGTAAAAATTCTCTTTCTTTTGTCATTATACAAGATATTTAAATCAAATAAAATCATATAATAAGGACACAATTTAGTTTCTTATATAATTTAGTAAAACTCATGTTTGGTAATTCATATGTACCTTTCAATTACTAACAGTTAATTAACATAAAATTTAATAAAATTACTACTATTAATTAGATATTTAATATCTGTGATTATAATAAATTATGATAAACGAACAGAAGTTTATTCTTTTAATTAAATGCATCTAGTTAATGATTATATAAGCGCACACATACATCTAATCAAGAATTATCCCTACTAAATCAGAATACGTACCTTTTTCGTTTGCTAAAAAAAAACATCAAAATGAGATAAAAATTTCTTGAATTACTTCTCCATTACCTGTATTCACCCTGTTGCCCTTTATACTAGTTACTCTTTCTTTTCATTTTCTTTTTTTTCTTTTGTTTCTATTAGCTTTAATTATTAGATGAGTCATCATATGGGTTGTAGGACACATGCCTTCTCCGCCTATCTTCTTAAATGAAGAGTGATCCTTTTCCTTTTCTTTTGTTTGTATGTGTATGTGTAAGGAGATATTTAATTATATATATATATATAGGTTGTGTGCGTGTGTATATATTTATATATATAAGAAATTTTAGTTTTTTTTTTCCATTCATAGTTTATACATATTTATATAACTATTATTATTATTTAAATCTACTTTTCAATTATTGAAAATTCTTATTATATATTACATAGTCAATATTTAATTTGGGGTGTTACAACTCCATCTTAACATATGGTGCTTTTATGGGCCACCAGTCCATCTTAACATATGGTGCTTTTTATGGGCCACCAGTCCATTGGTGCTTTTTACGGGCCACCAATCCATCCAGAACGAGATCATGGACCTCCGTTCCGTTGGTGCTTTTTACGGGCCACCAGTCCATCCCAGAACGAGATCATGGACCTCCATTCTGTTAGTGCTTTCTACGGGCCACCAGTCCATCCCTAACGTATGGTGTTTTTATGGGCCACCAGTCCATCTTAACATATGGTGCTTTTATGGGCCACCAATCCATCTTAACATATGGTGCTTTTATGGGCCACCGGTCTATCTTAACATATGGTGCTTTTATGGGCCACCAGTCCATTGGTGCTTTTTACGGGCCACCAGTCCATCCACAACGAGATCATAGACCTCCGTTCCGTTGGTGCTTTTTACGGGCCACCAGTCCATCCCAGAACGAGATCATGGACCTCCGTTCTGTTAGTGCTTTTTACGGGCCACCAGTCCATCGCTAACGTATGGTGCTTTTATGGGCCACCAGTCCATCTTAACATATGGTGCTTTTATGGGCCACCAGTCCATTGGTGCTTTTTACGGGCCACCAGTCTATCCAGAACGAGATCATAGACCTCCGTTCCGTTGGTGCTTTTTACGGGCCACCAGTCCATCCCAGAACGAGATCATGGACCTCCGTTCTGTTAGTACTTTTTACGGGCCACCAGTCCATCCCTAACGTATGGTGCTTTTATGGGCCACCAGTCCATCTTAACATGATTTTGGACTTCCGTCCACATATATCATATTCATATTGTATGCATGTACATAGTAGTCATAGCAAATAATCACAGCACGTAGAGTTCAACAGTTCATATATCACATATGGAAAACATTAAACAAATAGAGTTATTCGGGTTCAGAAGTTACCCTCACCTTGTTCGGTGGTTACCACGTGAGTAGCTAGAACCGAAAGTCTGACAACCTAACACCTCAAAGCTCAGTCCAACAAGTAGCCTACATAATATATCGTTTCTTAGATCCTTAACAACGTATAATTAAAGCTGTAAAGGTTCCCGGTGAAAGAACGTTCGTTAATGATACGATGGATCGAAAATACGGCATCACGTGTGTCGGGGCACGCGAGCACCCGGCGTCGGGCGAAAAAGAATCCCGACGGCTCGCGCATGTCCCAGCAGCTGTCGAGTTTCCTCAGCCACCCGGTCCCCGTCGCCGCGCGCACTAGATCCCCGGCACGCGTCCCGTCTCCCGACGCCCGCACAGCATGCACACCCGGCTCCCTACCCGCCGCACACACCCGGCATCCGACCCGACGCACACCCCGACGCGCACACCCGACATTCGACCCGACGCACACCCCAACGCGCACCCCAACACCCGACCCGACGCACACCCCGATACCCGACCCGAGGCACACCACCACCAGCTCCACTGCTGGCCAGCGGCGGCGCTTCAGCGACGGTGGAAAATAAAAACGTTAAGTAAAAGAAAAGAAAGAGAACTTACGTGTTCGCGTCGCGAGCGTCGCTCAGGTCGTTGACTTTGAAAACGTATAAGTTTTGAAAATTATGAGCCCCTATTTATAAATTTTGGAAATTACCTTTTTACCGTTGAAAAGTTACCATTTACCAAAAATATCTTAATTTACTTTTCATTAAAATATTATTTTTATTTTTACCTTTTATCAAAATTTTACCCTTTCATTCGTCAGTTGAGCTACGGGTCTCCGATTGACCTCTAGTTTGTTTCTATTTTCTCGTATTTCCAATACGAATCCCTTGGTAAAATCGTATTCTAGGTTCCATGTCACAAAAATATACTCATCTAAAACCGGCGTTAACCAAGTATCTGAAACGCATGTACTAAATTAAACAGTCAAAATATTCACACATAATTATTAAGTCAGGGTTCAAATATTTAATTATTCAATTATGCTCATTTTGATCTGGGGCGCTACAGAAGGGACATCCACCAGGGTTGATGCATCTGTAAAGGGTAAAGAACTAGTCGTTGCTACTCCTGCATCTGATAACAATATTGATAGATCAGCCAATAACAGTGATAATGAAACAGACACTCTCTCAATTCCCTTTTCAGGAAAAATCACCATAACTATTGAGGAGAGGATGATGCAGATAGTCGTAGAAGAAGTAAGACTAAAAGAACAAACTATTACTGAGTAAAGGGTGAAAGATAGAAAAGCCTTGATCTTAGTCTCACCTCAAGATTCAAGATCAGCAAATGAAGTTGAGACTGACTCTCATGAAGCTTCTCTTCAGAGTGTGCTAAATGTTGTTCAAGGGCTCACACGGGCCATTCAAGAACATGAGAGGAACAGTCAACACTCTTCTGATATGGCATAAATAAAGAAGGAACTCTATGAGCTACCTAGCAAGATCCAAGAGAAGTTGAATTCTGAATTCAATAACCAGACCAAATCACGAGCCAGCTTTGAGGTCAAATAGAGAAATGCATTGACAGAGTTAAAGGACACTCAGGCTACTCATAGGATCGAGCTGCAAAGAATGCAAGAAAACATATCTTCACAGGGTAGTGATATCAAAAGCCTCAAGACAGGGATTTAGACCCTTGAGATGCTGATAGGAGAAGTCAGAGCTATCTTGATGAAACTTCACCCTGTTGAAGCCGCTGAAATTACCAACCGCCGCGTTGTCTAGCTTGATGATGCCAAAAAAGGGGAAGGTAAAGACAAGCAGACAAAGCCCGACAAAGCCTTGGTTGAAGCCATAATCAGAGAGATCGAAAAATCAGACAATGAAGAAGAGGATCAGGTTCCTCTTTCCAGTTGAAAAAGAAAGAGATCTGACTCAGGACATGGTTAGGGTATTAACCCCAAAAGGAGAAAGGATTGAGAAGGTGGAGCAGGTACTGGGGATGCTGGGAATCAGACAACAGGCAGTACAACACCACAGGTTACTACTATTACCACCAGACGAGCTTATCTTAAATAGCAAGCACTAAGAGGTGGAAGAAAGAGTAGCAGACAGCAAGGTGCGAATCCCAAACCCAAACCTGTAGAATATACTCTTTCTGAAGAAGGGTGGAGACAACTAAAAGCTGCGGATGAGGAAAGAAAAAGGAAGATGGAGCATGAATGGAATGGATATCAAGACTAAGAGTAGTTGGCTTTGGAATCTCTCAACCTAATTTAAGAAGCTCCTTTTATGATCAAGAAGCTCCACACTTTGTGAATGACAATGTTCCTGTTGAGGTTTCTGTTATGCTCGATTAGAAACCTGACAACATTATTGATCATATATTCCGGAACATGGCGATCTTTCAAAGATATGACCTACCTCGAGATAAAAATCTAACATTTGAGGAGATCACCACTCATAAAAGATCGTAATACTTTATTTACTTCAGAGACCTTTGTAAACTCAACTTCTTTAGAAACTTCCAATCCTCTGAGAAAGCTCTAAAGAAGTATGAAGAGCTGGCAAGAGAAAGAAGATTGGAATGGCAACAGACTCTGATTAGAAGAGTTAAGAGAGGTAATCAGGTTCCTTACTGTTAAGACTTTTGGCTAAGGTGGATTCAAGTCCCTGAGATAGCTAGACAGTTGCAAAAGTCATATCAGGATTGTATCCAGAACTGGTAGAAAGGAACGGAGTACGAAGTATCTAGTCAGCGCCAACCAAGGATCCCAGAAAATGATCAGACCAAGAAGAGGCTATCGTTTGACGATCTATGAAAAAATGAGAGATGTTTATTGTCTTCTTTAGAACATTTTGTTTAGCAAGCTCTCTTTTTGAAAAAAGGATTCTTGAATTCATGTTATTCAATCTTATGTTGTAGTAAGCTATTTATCCATGTAAAGCTTACAGATTTCCATACCTGTATACTTTACTTGTATAAAGTTTACACTTGCTCATATTGCTTATCCTTTGTTTTATTAATGGGTTTTGTCATCATCAAAAAGGGGAAATTGTTGGGATATTTATACTTAGGTTTTGATGAGACAATGTACCTTTAGAGAGAAAGTTAGAGTACCCATTTTTCCATGTTTTATAAATGGAACTGTAATATAATAGTCTAAGTTTTGTAATGATACATTCTGGAGAGAAAGAGAAAACTATTCAAAACAGTTCTCTGGACTTAGAAAGAGGAAGAAGGATCAGCAAGCAGATGGAGCAGAAAGTCAACTGAAGCTTGGAAGATTTTCTGACCTAGGAAGCTAAATTAGAATCAGAAAGCTGGCACCTACAGTAAGCAAGTACTAAATATAGATTAGGAAGTTGTAAGTCTGACTTACTCATTTAAGACAGTATGAGGAATGAGTATTGAATGTTGTATGAGGATGGCTCCTGCTGAGGACCCGTTAAACAGAAGTATGTGTCAAGCCAATACTACAATGCCACCTGGACCTACGGCTCTACATAGTCTATAGCCAAGGAGTGGTGCAATTTATACAAATCAGAGGAAGACATGACTCTCAATCTAATTTGTCCCTGGCGTATTAATTGCAAAGATTTACAAGATCATTTCAAAATTGAAAAGGGACAATACATTTCTTCAACGGGCATTTTTCCATTGATATAAATAAAGGGTTAGAGTGGCCATGAAAATAGACTGAAAAAACGCATAGCTAAAGCGTTGAACTTCACATCACTCAAGTTTTGTTTTTCTCAAAGCATATCAAGGCCAGTCACTCAACTTTTGAAGCAGTCTACCATTCGAGTGTTTGAGCTCATCAAGTTCAAGACTAACTTCACCGTAATAGTTGAAAAAACCTTTTTTTATCTTTTAACCATTGTGTTGTGTGTGCTAGGTTGTTTTTTGGTGTAACTTAGTTGATAGGATTAGATCATTGCTAAGTGTATAGTCTTTGTATAGGCTATTTGCCCTGTGTGGGATTGTGTACCCTGTGTGGGTTTGTGACCTAAGAATCTGGGATTCTGTAGGTATAGTTTGTTAGGAAGACGTTTGTAAAGTTGGGCTTGTAATTCGAACTGACCTAACAAAGTTCCTTGTCTGGGAAGGAGAAGAGTGGACGTAGAAGACTTATACTACCTTCGAACCAGTATAAGCCATAACTGTATTTCTACTTTATTTTGTATGCTCCACTTTACTTACTAGATATCTATCCTATTGCATACATCATAAGCATCCTATGAAAAGACTTTGCCAAAATCATATTTGAAAAAGGAAACTGGTTTGCAAAATAGAAACTCTATCTTAGTATATTCCGCTACAATTTGATACCGAGTCAGGAACCTAAATCAACCTTTGGCCAGGTTACTAATTCGAGACAAGTTACTACATTCCTCAGTGAATCAGGAACCTGTAATAACATAAAGATTTTTAAAATCAATAGAGGTTCATTCACCCCCCTTGAACCTCTGACCACCTGGGACCAATAATACTTTGTTATCTTTGGTGACAGAGCTTAAGATTTTCTAAGGCAGTTTACTCTATTTCATTATGTAATGTTATGATACACCAAAATCAGGCAACATGACTTTGATAGTTATATCTAATTTCGTTAGAAGTTTATTAGGATTCTATTTTAATATGAACACGTTGTATATATATATCAATGGTGATAGTGGTTTGTCTTCAAATCTATTTAATATTTTTGTGATCAGTGTGAAAATCGTGAGGATTATATAGTAAGAGTTCAGACGAGTAACTAAAGATTAAAGTTTTAAATTTGAAATCATGGGTTATGATAACAGGTATATATAATTACTTTTTAAAATATTTGAAAATTCCTAAATTTAGCAATATAAAAAATAATATGTAGCGTGAAATTACCCTTCAATGTAGTTTATGCATTTTCATCATTGATGTTCTTTTCTTCTGCAATACTTTGAGAAGTATTACATAATAAATCAGCCTTAATAGTGACATTATTCAAAAATATTTGAAAATTCAAAATATGAAAAAAAATCTTATTTTTTTGAATATTTAATTAACTCTTCTCTTTTTGAAATATAGTCAAAGAAAAGTGGCGGTGTCAATTGTTGAAACGAGTGGAATTGATAACAATCCTAAAATTGGTGACAACCGTAAGATCTATTTACATTCTTTGTTAGAATTAAATTTGCTTATCTTTTTATTTTAACTTCATTTATTATTATTTAACCTTCTTAAATTTAAATTGTAGATCAAGCAATTTTTGTTTACTTTTTATTTGGTTGCGTTTTCATTCTATATATATAATTCTTTTTTGAATGATTGTATGTTTGAAAAGCTGGCGCCAAATATAAAGGACGTTAAAGGAAACAAGCTGGACAAAAGAGAAGATATGTAAATCATAATGATACTAAGAAAAAAACTATGTAGAACATGTTTTGCAGAATTGTGAAAAGAGATAAACAACATGTAATTTACAAGTTCAAGCAAATCTAAGTAACTCTGAAGATATATTTTTTTAATATTCTTTAAACTTTGTATTAAAGTACATCTTTCATTTAAAATTGAAAATTTATTTTAATAAATTTATCTAATTATAAATTTTAAGGTCAGAAGAACATAAAATAAAAAATATACGAAGTTACATTCACTGTGGAGCAACAAGATTTGAGTATGAGCCTCCCACATTTTGTTGTGATAATGGAAAAGTTAAACATGTAGTTTCAGAAGTTCTAAAGAAATTGTACGAACTATACACTTCTCAATCGGAAGAGTCTATTGATTTTCGAAAAAATATACGTTCATACGATTACATAATATCATTCACTTCATTTAGAGTGAAATTAGATAAAGAACTTGCTTCATTGTGACGAGAAGTTTTCACTTTTCGAGTATAAGAAATGATTTATCACAATCTGCCAAGTTTAAGTCTTAATGAAAACAAACTAGCTAATTTTCAGATATTATTTTTTAATACTGAAAATGAAACTGAGAATAGATTGTGCGTTAATTCACATGTATCAGAAGAAATTGTACAGAAGCTCACTAAAATACTAGAGACGAATCCATATACCAAAATCTTTAGAAGACTAACAGAGTATTCTTCTTTAGATAATGTGCAACTTTATATCACAAAAGATATGAGATTAGAT
Source organism: Scutellaria galericulata (assembly GCA_946896805.1). NCBI lineage: Eukaryota > Viridiplantae > Streptophyta > Magnoliopsida > Lamiales > Lamiaceae > Scutellaria > Scutellaria galericulata. Next base: position 8,596,534 of record OX335794.1, read on the forward strand.
CAGCGAGTTTATAATGCTCCGACAGAAGATCAAGTTGCAGTTGTTTGGATTGAGGGAAATAATTGTTGGTCCGAAGTAGTCAGAGGTTCAGAGGGGGGTGAATGAACCTCTATCGATTTTGCAAACTCTAAAAATTTTTGTAACGCAGGTTCCTGATCCAAGAGAGAATGCAGCAACCTGACTCAGATCAGTAACTGGCAGTATGCTTGATCAGGTTCCTGACCTGTTTACACAGTACACAGCGGAATAAACTTGATAGAGTTCTTTTTGGAAACCAGTTTTCTTTTACAAGCATGCTCTTTTTAAAGACTTTTATCCAAGATGCTTATAATGTGTATTGAACGATAAATATAGCAGAGTAAGTGTAATGCAGTAAGTAAATGAAAGCAGATAAACACACAAGGTTTATATTAGTTCGAATGTGGTGTAAGCCTTCTACGTCCACTCTACTCCTTCACAAGGAGGAATTTTGTTAGGTCAATTTGAATTACAATCCTCGCTATACTAACCTCTTCCTAACAAACTACGCCTATTAGAATCCAAGACTCTATTTCAAGGCCACAACCCACAAAGGGTACAATCCCACAAAGGGCAAGTAGCCTGCTTCTAGACTACACACTTAGCAAGGATATAATCCTCTCAACTAAGTTACACCATAAACAACCTAGCGCACACAGCACAGTGGTTAAAGAATAAAAGGTTTTCTTCAACTGGTGTGAAACAGTCTTGATCTCTGAAGACTTCAATGCTATGGTAGACTACTCCTGGAAGGTTGAGTGACTGAGCTTAATAAGAGCTTTAGAGTATAAAAGACGTGAGATTTTATAGTGTATATTTCAAAGCTTCGGTTGTCTTCATGGTCACTCCATCCTTCTATTTATAGATCTTTGAAAAATGCCCGTTGAAGAGAAGAATTGTTCCTGTTTCAGTTCAAATTTGATCTTTCATATCTTTGCAATTAATGTGATTGACAACTTGAGAATATAGGGCATGTCCTATTCTTATTCGCATTAATGGTGCCACTCTCCTGTTGCAGACCTTTTGCAAAGCCGCAGGTCCAGGTGGCATCTTCTCATTGGCTTGGCTCAAACTTCTATCTAGCGAGTCTTTGTCAGTAACCTTCCTAGTACTGTATTCAATATACATTCCTTGTCTGGTGATAAATGAGTCTGAGCGAAAGTTGTCAGCTTGCTGCTTTGTTCTTCAGCGTTTGCGAGTTTTAGATAAAGCTTCCTAATCTGAGCCAGCTTTCTATTCACGAGTAGCTTTCTTGTCTTGACATCCGATTGTCAGCATCCTCACTCAAGTAGCTTCCTTTGTTAGACAATTGTTCAGCTTACTTCGTGACTTCCTAATCTTCTGATTGCTCGATTCTTCTTTGAACATGAGTGTTCTTTGAAATTCTGTTCCCAACATTTATCTTTATTTTTCTAAATACCTATTATTATTTTTATGAAGATATGCTTATAGGTCTATGTTTCCACTTATAAAACATGGAGAATGGGTACTCTAACTTTCTATCCAATATTACATTGTCTCATCAAAACCTACATAGAAATCTCTCAAATATTTCCCCCTTTGGATGATGACAAAACCCAAAAAAAAAGCAGTAAGATCAGATATCTTCTTATAAACAAAATTCATGTTTTCAAAGTGAAGAAATAACTTGCTTTATAACAGAATTCTAAGTAAGGAGTGTCTCTCAGTGTTGTAGACTCCGTTGTCAATAACTCCTAGCCTTGAAATCCAGTTAGACTTCAATGTCAATAACTCCTGGCCTTTTCCTCTGTCTCATTCAGTTTGCTGTGTTTGCGTTCTTTGTCTTGTTGTAGGGGTAGCAACTTGAGTTGTTGTAGTTCTGTCTGTTGTTTGTTTGGCAGCATTCCCAGTACCTGCATTCTCATCATCGTCATACTTTCTATTCTTCTTTGGACCAACATCCTGACCAGGTCCAGAGTCAGATCTTTTTCTCTTGCTTCTTCTGGCCAATGGAATCTGACCCTCACCTTCTTCTTCTTCAACAATTTTCCTTGTTGTAGATTCAACAAATGCAGCATCAGGCTCCTGCTGCTTTCCCTTCCATTGCTTTCTCTGCTTTCCTTCCCCCTTTTTGGCATCATCAACATTAATGCTCTCTTGGGTAGCAGCTTCAGCATGATAGACCATTCCCATAACATACCGCATCTCTCCTACCAGCATTCCCAAGGTCTTGTACCCATCTTTGAGTTCCGCAATATCTTTGCTCTTAAAGCAGGAGCTTTCTTTGAGATCACTCTTGACAAGTCCATGGGCAACCTGAGTGTCCTTTATTTCTTTAATACCGATCTGCAGGGCAGAGGTAGCATTCTTTTGTCTGCCTTCAAACGCAGCTCTGGATTTAGTCTGATTGTTGAATTCATTGTTTAGCTTGTCATTTATTTCACCGGGAAGCTCTTCAATTGTCTTTCTTAATTTCTCCAGAGAAGAAGCAAACAGTCTCTCCTCGATAAACACCTAACTAGCCATATGCGTATCAAGAGCTCTTACAAGTTCACGAACGTCATTCATCACACTTTTGAGTGTCAGCTCTTGAGAGTCATTCGGAGTCTCAATTCTAACCATTGGTCGATGATCATTAGGAGTAGTTACGACCAGGGCTTAACTCGCACATCTTCTAACTTCTTTCTCATCTTGCTGTGCTGTATGTGTTTGTTTGGCAGCAAGATATCTCATACTCTCCTCTTGAGTAAGTGGAATCTTTCCAGGCTCTTTGAGTGTAGGAGAGCTTGGTTCATCATCACTGTTACTTGATGAATCATTACCATTATTATTTGATGATGGAGTTGATGCTGAAACAGGTTTCTTACCTCTCGAAGGCAACTCAGCATCCTTCTCAGTTGTCCCTTGAGGATTTTTAGCAGGGGTTGTCTCAATAGTAACCTCGGGATCAGCAACTTGCTCATTGTGAGCCTGACTTTCCTCAACAAACTGTTCAGTGATAATGGTTGCTTCATGGGAAACGACCATCGCACACGTCTCTTCAACTGTTACTTCCTTAGCAACTTCAACTACTTCAATAGGTGCAGTTGTAGTCGCCTCAGCAACCTCCTTAGTTGCGTCATCAGCAACCTGACTGACTTCAGAGTTGTGTATAATGTCAATGGTTGCTTCAGCAACCGGTGTTTCACTAGTTGCTTCTCTGTCAGTAACATCTTCCTTATTCTCATCATTCATTTCAGCAGTTTTCCCCTCAGTTACTTCATTCCTTTTTGTATCTGCCCGAGGGTCTTCGTCAGCTATCTGTGCTACTGCTTCAGCTAATACAAGGAGTCCTGCCTCTGCAACTTCCTCCAAGATTGCTTCGTCGGCATACTCAGTTTGAATAGTTTGACAGACTGCTTGAATAAGTTTTTTAAGTTCATCATTGATGGGTGGTATGGCAGAGTAATCCAGCAACTGTTCATCTGAGTCCACAGTCTCAAGGTTAATGATCGAAAAAAGATCTGTGATGTATGTGTATTGTTGGCCTCTGCTTACTTCAATTCCTTGTTGTAGCATCCTTCTGTCAGCTTCCTCTACTGTACATGTAGCTAACTGACCTCTCGCCAGCTCAACTTCAGATGAGGTCCTAACAATCTCGGTGTGGAGGCTTATCAATGTGTTGTCTGTCTCTACTGTCATTGATTGTTCTCTCATCATACCTACTCTTTCCAGTATGTCTGACCAGTAGTTGGAAAGCTGATTCAGTCTCTCTTCAATGAGATTGATGAAGTCATCACCATGTTTGACCATAAATCCTAGTCTGAAGAAGGATAGAAGTCCCAGAGTATCATCTTCTTGAATCACAAAGTTTCTAATCCAATGTAGGATTATGTCTTCCACTTCAAACTAATTTTGCCAACCAGCAAGCTTCCTTGCAGGGCTTAGCCTCATTTCCTTCCATTCTTCATATGTGCGAAGAAATCTTCTAAAGATTGAGTCAGTCGTCACGCTTATTATCTTTGTGACATCAATAGCACTGTTTGACTCGATGAAATCCTTTACTCTGTTAAGAATGTCAATCTCCTTCCACCTGGCCATTCTTCTTCATGAACAGGTCTCAGGATCCATAGCAACATTAGTTTCTTCAACACCTTCAGAATTTGCATGTGGAGCTTCCGTTGCTGGGTTAACATCTTGTTCCTCCTGTTCTTCAGAGGTTTCTAATATAGCACTGTCATTAGGAACATAAGTTATTTGAGCAGCAACTTGCTTGATATTTTCAGATAGAGGATCCTGATGTGGTAGTGTTAATGAGGGATCTTCATCAAGAATTGCAGCCTTCTTAGGAACAATTTTCTTTACTGTTGTGATGACCAGAGTGTCAGATGGAACAGTGAGTTCTTCTTAACGATCAAAATCGTGCAGTCTGAGGGTTGATTTCTTCTTCTTGGAGGTTGGAGCAACTTCCTTTGATTTCCTCTTCTTCAAGGGAGCAACCTCCTTTTGCTTGTACTTTGTAGATGCAGTAACCCCTTTCTTTGCTCCAATTTTTCTTACACCAAGGTACCAACTTGGTGCATAAACAATACTTCTTTCTAGAGGGATGTTCTTAAAACAAAGTATTAAGGAAATAACAATTCCAAAACCTCTTCCTGATGAAGTTTTGGTAGCTTCTTCCCAAATCCGCTGAAATATAATTCCTGCCCAATTGACCTCTACTTCATGAATCACAACAATCATCATCCTGAATCTCGTGGTTGTACATTTGTCAAAACTTCCACATCGTCTCTCAACTGTGTCATACAGAAGCTCATATGCGGTTTTAAGCTTCTTTTTCCCAAAGTTACCAATGGAGGATTCTTCCATGGAATCCAACTTGAACTGATTCCAACTTCCTCCAAATATTCTAACCCATAAGAAGCAAGATCAGAATATGTCATTCCAGAATTGGAGATACCAAAGGTTTTTGCAATGTCTTCAGTGGTTAGGGTTTGGATATCTTCATCATCTTCACTCATCTTGAAGGTGATTGTCTTTTCATCCTTGGACCGTGTGCCAAATGCGTAGAATTTCTCTATTAACAGGGTGGAGTATACTGCATAAGTTGTGGTCAATAGCCCATCAAGTTTATTGTTGATGATATGATTCTAGACGTTTTTTTTAAGAAAACACCCTACGGGGTGAGGGGTTTAGGCAGACCCCCAACCTGTGCATAGAAACCAAACAACAAAGAGTACATGAACAGAGAAAACATAAAGAGAAACTAGCAAAAAAGGTTGAAACAGATGGCCGAAATGAACTGCCGACAGGAGGTAGGAAAAAAAAAACACTAAATAAATAAAAAATATATATCCAGAGTAAAAAGGCCGAAACAGATGACCGAAATCAACTGCCGACAGGAGGCAGTAAAAGTAAACACCAAACCGTATCTAGAAGAAAAACGGGTGCATCAAATATAAGCATCTCCTCGATCCACTCGAAACTACGGCCATCCCATCTGATCAAATCTAGCCAACACCTGGACCCTACGAGGAAACACATCCGGGGGGAAAGGACCCAGCTAACTCAGTTTGACACCCTAAGCTAGCCAGGAAATCTGCGACAGAATTCCCTTCCCGATGTATATGCAACACCCGGAACTCCATCAGAGCATTAATGTTCCGGATGGGTCTGAGATAGCCCTGTAGACTCTAATGCCCTGCATCCGGATGTGAAATGAACTAAACTACAGAAGCAGCGTCCAGCTAAATCCACACTCGATCTAACCCAAGCCGTCTGACATGAAAAATACCTCTGTAAAGTGCCTCCAACTCCGCTGCCAAGCTCCCAACTGCCGAACTTCTATCATGAAAAACAAATATTAGTGTTCAGCTTCAGCCAACCCAGGACAGGTGGGCGCCAAACAATCGGAGGAATAGGAGGCCGAGGGGGCCTGGAACGTAAAGGCCCAGAGAAGTGGCCACATGAAGGACACCCCCCAACTCTCCAAACTGAGAAGTCTGCAGTGGTGTAGAACCTGAACCTGCCTCATCACTCGAAAGATAATCGAGTCTGTCCAAACTGGTAACCGCCGGTGCTTGCCATCATTTCTAGCAGTCCAAATGAACCACAAGATCAGGCAAGGGATCACAGACGTTGATGAGAAGAGCTTTATCTTCGTAAGGAGACTCGTCTCCTAGCAGTGCAACAACATTCACTAGCCTTCATTCAACCACTTTGGTTTCTCTTGCTTTAGCCATGGTAGATCTCGAATAAACTTTGAGAGATTGATTCGCGAAGAGTTTATTTTTCAAAGAGAAAGTTTGAAGGTTTGAGTGAGAGAGAGTGATGTGAATGTAGAAAAACTCAAGTGTTTTGGTGGTTTAAGAACTTTTTCTTGTTTTGAAACTGATCAACGGATAAGATCGAGAATTTTAAGGGGCGGTTCTTATCAACGGTTGAGATTTGAATTACAGAATGACAGATCCGTAATTTTGAGATTGTGTCAGAAGGAAAATTGCACATTTCTCTCTCTTTCTTGAAAAAGGTGATTTTTTCATTTAATGCAGTTGCCAAATTGTCTCTTTTAATCATTGTTTAAAGGTTACTGTTGGCGATACGAGGTTGTAAGCCATATAAATGTTGATCAATAAATGTTATCTGCAGCAACCTCTTTCAGTGACTTAATTCAATTACCTGTGTTTTCTAGCTTGCTGTGTGAGATGTTTCTGAGACTGGATATTATTGGAGGATTCTTTTTAGACCAGAATCAGTATCCTATTTCAGTATCCTGACGATTTTGTTAGGATGTATACTATAAGCCTAGTTTTTGTATGGACATCTTTATGATATGAGATTCATTATGATCAAATGTTTGCATTTTATATTTGTTATATATGTTAATGCTATAGAACAAATTAATCTATATTGTAGATAACATGGTGTGTGGTGCCACACAGAAGATCATGCTATCAGTTTCTTATAAATTATAAATAGTAGCTCACAACCAAGATGGATTTGGACAAACCATTGGAACGGTTGTAGTGTAATTTGGTATTAGTCTATCTTGACTATAAAGTTACACTAGTACATTTTGTATGTATTGAGTAGGACCATTTGAGGTTGTTCGATTTGTACTGACTATATAAAAGAACAAGAACTCTGTTATTATGGATGTGCGTCTTCTTAATCCCTATATAATAACGGGCACATGTACTCAATGTTTGTTTCTTTAATTTACTAATGGGTGAGATTTATTTATAAATCAATAGGCTCGGTGAATTGGGAGATAACATTGTTTATATGGTGTGTTGTAGATTATAGAAGGAATCTGTGTCCTAATTATTATGTAAACCCTTGAGGAGCTCATAAGGATTATCATGTAAACCCTGCAGGTGGATTTAATCCGACATGATAATAAAGACGAGTGGTACTACTCTTGGAATTAGATGTAAATTAATTAAGTTGTCAGTAACTTATTTAATTTACGGACATTTGATATCTTAAACGTGGGGAAATAAACGTAGACATAATAAAGGAGTACATATTGTAATATGGGATTAGAACGGTAGTTCAATTATAACTGCTTAGTGGACCGAGTTATAATTGATGGACTTAAGTTGGGTGTTCGGGCTGAACACAGGACACCTATGCCCATCAGGAGACCTAACCCTAATTCCTCCTCTAGGTCCTTGTTGTAGCCTATAAATAACCCCTAACTCACGCCTCGTAGAATAACAAGAAAAATGTATACTCAAATATATAGAATTGAGAAAGAGAGTGATATGAGGCAAGAGAGTTGAAACTTTGGAAGATCGTCGCCCACACGACGTCTAAAGGAAAGGGCTAGGAATATAGCAGAAGATCGAGAGGTCTAAACTTCGATCAGTTTGTCTTCGTAAAAGGTATGATTTCTTCCGCTGCGCATATCTTTATGGAACCCGATTCCGATTGCATAGGGTCGGCAATCCGTCGGTTCCAACAGATTTTAACTTGTTGAATACTGAGTGAGTTTTGAACCTTGGGAGGGTTCCCCCTTACTTATGAGACTCATATCTCCTTACTTATTAGAGCTTGATGATCCCAAGCTCCATTCTCAGCATAGAAAATCTTGATTCACATAGGGGTTTTGTGAAAATGTCAGCTAGTTGAAAGTCAGTATGTACTTTCTGCAGTATGATGTCTTTCTTTTCCACATGATCTCTGATGAAGTGATGTCTCACATCAATGTGCTTCGTTTTTAAGTGGAAAACAGGATTGTGAGTGATGGCAATTGCACTGGTGTTGTCACATAGGATGGGGGTTTCCTTTTCTGTTATGCCATAGTCTTTCAGTTGTTGCTGTATCCATAAGATTTGTGCACAACAACTTCCTGCAACTACATACTCAGCTTCAGCTATTGACGTTGCAATAGATGTTTGTTTCCTACAGAACTAAGAGACAAGTCTTTGTCCAAGAAACTGACAGGTTCTTCTTGTACTCTTTCTATCTATCTTGTAACCTACGAAATCAGAATCTGAGTATCCTTTAAGGTTGAATCCTCCTTCCTTAGTATACCATAAACGAACATCTTGAGTGCCTTTTAGATATTTGATAATCCTTTTTACTACTACAAGATGTGATTCTTTAGGAGCTGTTTGAAATCTGCACACACTCTAACTGTAAATACTATGTCTGGTCTGCTTGCTGTGAGATATAGCAGGGATCCAACTTGTGTGCGATATAGCAGGGATCCTTTTTATCCATGCTGATATATGTCGCCATAGGTATACTTACTGACGATCCATTTTCCATACCAAACTTCTTTATCAATTCCTTGGTGTACTTAGCTTGATTGATGTGTAGCGCCCCAGATAAAAAATGAGCATAATTGAATAATTAAATATTATGTGCGTATATTTTGAATAATAAAAAACGAGCATAATTGACTTAATAATTATGTGCGTATGTTTTGATTGTTTAACTAATTACGTGCGTTTCAGATACGTGTTTAATGCACTATTTAGATCAATAATTTTCATAGATGTGGAATATAGAATACTTTTACACCATTAGATGCGTAACAGAAAAACGAGAAGATAGACACTAACTAGAGGTCAATCGGAGACCTATAGCTCAAGTTACGACGAAAAATGCAAAACACGAAGTTTCGGCAAAATCAGAAGATATTTACGGTGAATAGTAATGTAGATATTTATGTGAATAGTACCATGCAAAAATCAACAAATGAACAGTAAAAAGAATATTCTAAAGAATATTTCGATGAATAGTGTTTTCGAAAATTCTATAAATAGGGGCTCTCCCATTTCATTTTTTAACGTTTTCTCGAGGGGGCCGAACCCAACGAAAACACGTAAGTTCTCTCTCCTCTCTCCTCTTTTTTCTGCGTCCGGCGCGCCGCCGCCGGAGCCACCGCCGGTGGTGGCCGGAAAATCTAAAACTTCTCGGTTTCGGCCGATTTTCACACACGACGTAGCTCTCGTCCAGACGAGTCTAAAACATCTTTCGGAATTCAATTTCGACTTACCATTCACCGGAAAACGGTGAAAAACAGTAGCTCAAACCCTAACCCTAACCTTCGCACCACCCTTTCTCTCTCTTCGTTTTTCTTTCTCTCTATACCTCCTCTTGCCGGAGCAGTGGCCGGCAAAGCTACCTGGGTGTGAGGGGGAGCTGCCAGGGTGGTAGCGCCGCTGTGGGTGGTGGTATCGGGCTGGAACAGTGCGTATATATATGTATCGTGCATGTGTGTGTGTGTTAGAGGTGTGTTAGTATGTGTGCATGTGTGTTCATTGTTTGGGGCGGCGCAGGTGGCGCCGCCATGTGGGAAGTGATGGCCGGTGCTGGTGATACGCCGGCGAGGTGCTCCGGTGGGTGGCCCGCGACTGGAAGTTGCCGGTCAAGGCTGAGGGTTGTGAGTGTGTGTATGCGTGTGTGTGTGTATAAGCATGAGTGTATATGTGTGTATAAGGGTGTTGGGCTAGCCAGGAAAGGTGGCCGGCGATGGGGGATCACCGGCGAAGGGGTAGGGAGTGGTCGCCGGCGACTGGAAGTCGCCGGCCGGATTTTTGAAAGTTGGGGTTGGGTTCGAAAAATAGGGTACCGTGCCTGCCGAGAAATGCCGCCCACTGCTGAGCCTGCGCCACGATGCTGCCGAGAAATCTCGGCAGCTGCCGAGCCATGGCCGAGACCGCCGGGTTTTTCCATCCGATGCCTCGTCCGCGCGTGACGACGCGCACGCAACGTGGTGTTTTCGATCCGAACCTCGTTTTTTCCGCCGTACGTCAACATCGAGTCGTCACCGACAAGATGTCGTTGACCGAGGGTCGTGGGCCCGGTCAAAGTCAACATTTTGACCAAAATTACCAAAATACCTCTGAACTTAAAAGACTCCATTCGAGCTCGTTTCAACTCCGATCGAGCTCATTCTTTTTCTGTCGTGACCCAAATTCCATCCTCTATCATCTCAGCTTCTGAAACTAATCATCCACACTGATTTCTTCGACCTCGATCTTTAGATCTCTCGATCCATCTCGTCTCTAATCCCCTTCTTCTGTCGTCTCTTGCTATTTCTTCTTCACGCCCAATGGAGAACTCTGATATTTTATGAAAAGAAAATGGGGTGTGATATGATGAAAGTTCCACTCTGAAGCTGTTTCACTTGTAGACCAAGGAAGAAACTTAGTTCTCCCATCATGCTTATTTCAAACTTGTTTTTCATGAGTGAGGAGAACTTGGAACATAGTTCTTTATTTGTTGATCCAAAAATGATGTCATCAAGATAGATCTGTACAAGTAGTATGTTGTCTCCATCCAGTATCCTGAAAAGAGTCTTATCTATTGTTCCTTTCTGAAATCCATTTTTTAAGAGATATAGGGACAGTGTGTCATACCAAGCTCTAGGTGCTTGTTTTAGTCCATACAGAGCTTTCTTCAATCTGAGTACTCTATCTTCTCATTATTCTTCAAAACCGGGTGGTTGTTCCATATAAACTTCTTCTGATAGGAGTCCATTCAGGAATGCACTCTTCACATCCATCTGATATACTTTGAAGTTATTGTGGGCAGCATAAGCCAGCAATATCCTTATCACTTTAAGTCTTGCAACAAAAGCAAAGGTCTCATCAAAATCTATTCCTTCTTGCTGGCAATATCTTTTAGCAACCAATCTTACCTTGTTTCTGACTATAGTGCCAGATTCATCTAGCTTGTTTTTTAACACCCACTTGGTTCCAATGACTCCTTGATGGTCAGGCCTTGGAACTAACTTCCATACTTGGTTCCTCTCAAAACCACTAAGCTCTTCTTCCATGGTCTGAATCCAGTTACTGTCTTCAAGTGCTTCCTCAACACTCTTAGGTTCTATTTGTGAAATGAAACATGTGAATAGTGATTGTTGAGGTCTTGATCTCCTTGTTCTCACTCCTTCGATGATGTCTCCAATCACAAGTTCTCTTGGATGATTCCTGTATTTGATTACTGTTTGTCTAATGATTCTTGTTTGCTTACTGATTAGCTTTTAATGTTACTGCATTTCCTAGTGCAGGAAGCTGTAAACTGCTTGTTGTAACTTCTTCAGCAGACACTGGAACTCTATTAATATATCTTACTATTTGTTCTTTGATCTCCATTTTGGATACATCTTGTCTTAGTTTATCCAGATCAGCAGTATTACAGTGTGGTTCATCAAATACTACATGAACTAATTCCTTAACAATCAGGCTTCTTTTGTTGAAGATCCTAAAGGCCTTGCTTATTGAGGAGTATCCCAAGAATACTCCTTCATCACATTTCTCATCAAAAGTCTTAAGGTGTTCCTTTGCATTGTTTAGAATGTAGCACCTACAACCAAAAATGTGAAAATATAAGATATTAGTTGTTTTCCCATACCATACTTCGTAGGGAGTCTTGTCATGCTATTTGTTGATCAAGCATCTGTTCTGTGTATAGCATGTTGTGCTAGTTGCTTCTGCCTAAAATATCTTAGGTATTCCAGCTTCTGCAATCATTGTTCTAGCAGCTTCCTTCAGAGTCCTGTTTCTTCTTTCTGCAACACTATTCTGTTGTGGAGTCCTTGCTGCAGAGTACTCATGACAAATTCTATTCTTTGAATAATATTTCTCAATAAACATATTTGTGAATTCAGTTCCTCTGTCAGATCTTATCTTTACAATGCTTAAGTTTTTCTCATTCTGTACTTTCTTCATGAATTGTAGAAGCCTGGCTTGGGTTTCAGATTTCTTGGCCAGGAAGATGGTCCAAGTGAATCTTGAGTAGTCATCCACTATTACAAGGGAATACTTCTTCCCACTCACACTAACAGGCTCCACTGGTCCAAATAAATCTATATGCAGAAGGTCTAGTATCCTATTTGAGAATCTTTGAACTTTGTCTTTGAATGAGCTTCTTACTTGCTTTCCTTTCTGATAGGATCCACAAACACTTTCTTTCTTGTAAGCAACATCCGGTAGTCCTCTGACTAGGTTCTTCCTTGCCAGCTTGTTGATTGTCTTGAAGTTTAGATGGCCCATCCTCTTATGCCATAACCAACATAGCTCTAGCGTGCTCCTTGCTATGAAGTAGGTTTGTAGAGCCCCGGATCAAAACGAGCATAATTGATTAATTAAATATTTAAACCTATAATTTAATACTTATGTGCGTATGATTTGACTGTTTAATTAATTACGTGCGTTTTAGATATGTGATTAACATCGATTTTAGATGGATATAATTTTTAGACATGGAACCTAGATGATGTTTATACCACGCGATGCGTAATTAAAATACGAGAACATAGAAACGAACTAGAGGTCAATCGGAATTACGTAACTCAAGTAATGAAGAAAACAGCGAAAACGAAGAATACGACGTATACGAGACGTATACGAAGAGTATAAAATACGAGATATTTTCTAACCAAAAATCTGATCCGGAACAGTACCCTAGCCTATATGAACAGTAACCTACCTAGTGAATAGTGATTTTTCAGATTCTATAAATAGGGGTGTTTTCGATTCAAAAATTTACCGTTTTCCCGAGCGAGCCGAACGAGCCGAGCGCGATGAAAACGAGTAAGTTCTCTCTCCTCCCTCCTCTCCCTGTCTCTTCTCTTTTCTGCCTCCGGTGCGCCGCCGCCGGAGCAGCCGCCGGCGCGGCGGCGCCGTCGCCAGAGGGTCGCCGGAAAATTCCAACATTGTCGGAATCGCACGATTTTCGCATACAACGTTCGTCTCGACGAGACGAGTCTAGGACAACTTCCGGAATTCAATTCTGACTTACGGTTGGCCGGAAAACGGCGAAAAAAGCCTCAAACCCTAACCCCTCACCCTTTCTCTCTCCTCTGTTTTCTCTCTCTCTCCTCGCCCTCTTGCCGGAGCAGTGGCCGGATAAGCTGGTGGTGGTGTGGTGGTGATGAGGAGGAGGTGGCGCCGCCGTGGGTGGCGGCGCCGGGCCGGAACAGTATGTATATATATGTATGTAGTGCATGTGTGTGTGTTTGTAAGTGAGAGTGTGTGTGTTGTGTTTGCATGCTGTTGGGAGGCGGCGCAGGTGGCGCCGCCGTGAACTACTGGTGGCCGGCGCTGGTGATGCGCCGGCGGGTGTGGTGGTCATGGCCGCCGGCCAAGGCAAGTGAATCCGATGTGTGTGTGTTTGAACGTGTGTGTGTGTGTTTCATGCGTGAGTGTATATGGTTGTGTTGGTGTTTTGGGTTGACCGGAATAGGTGGTCGGCGATGGGGGGTCGCCGGCCAAGACTTAGGGAAGGGTCGAGTCGCCGGCCGGAGTTTTGGTTGGAGTTGGAATTTCTGGAAAATCAGTGTATCGAAGGGTTTTGCGGCGTATTTTCGATCCGAACCTCGTTTTCTTTCCGTCGTTCATTCATATCGAGTCGTCGATGACGAGACGTCGTTGATCGGGGTCCGTGGGCCCGGTCAAAGTCAATCCTTTGACCAAAATTACCATTTTACCCCTAAACTTAAAATGCTCCGTTTGAGCTCGTTTTAACTCCGATCGAGCTCATTCTTTTTCCGTCGTGACCCAAATTTAATCCTCTATCATCTCAGACTTTGAAACTGATCTGTTCCTCTCGTTTCTTTGGTCCCAATCTTTAGATCGTTCGAGCCGTCTCGTCGTTAACGAACGTTCTTTCGCCAGGAACCTTTACAGCTTTAATTATACGTTATTTAGGAACTAAGAAATGTTATAACTTATGTAGGCTACCAGTTGGATTGAGCACTGAGACATTTGATCTCTAGTCCTTGCTACTCACATGGTAACCACCGAACAAGGTGGGGGTAATTTCTAAACTCAGTATCTGTTTACAGTTTTCCCTATTCAAAACATGATTGAGGAATACTAAGTGCTGTGATTATATTTGTTGTGTCATACTTTATACTGTGCATGGGCTGCGGTCCACCTCTTTCATGCATTCGTCCCTTATCCCTTTCTACTACTCTGTTGAGGTTTGGTGGTCCTCTTGAAATGCACTAGCGGTATTGAGACCGTTTTATAGGATAAGACGGGGGAATCCCGCACCTATTCGTCCCTTACCATTTCTAATATCTGATGTGCTTTTACGTGCTGTGTTATGTGTTAAAATTATGCGCATGCTGTATTTATATATCTGTTGAGTCTCATGAGGCAGATTTTATTCCCACGAGTGTATTCAACGCACTCACCCCTTATTCTGTACTCACACTACAGGTGATGGTGAACATGTTGAACCCTAGATGGAGAGAGGTGGTGCTGTTTCTGAACTTTTGTTTTTAAGATCGTCGCACAAACAGTTTCAAAACAATGTTTTATTTAAATCACGTTTTGTAATAATATTTGATATATGTTTCAGATGTGAGATCCTGATGGTTTATTCCGCTGCTTTGTTATGTTGTATATATATTGGTATTGAGACCGAATATTATCGGTAGTGAGACCGACTGTTGATATGTGAATGATCCATATCATCCCTTACCTCTTTCTCGTGTCGTTTCTAATCCCCTTCTTCTGTCGTCTTTTGCTTTTTCTTCTTCACGCCCAATGAAAAACTCTGATAAAATACGAAAAGAAAACGGGGCGTGACAAGGTTGGTTGTAATGTTGAGTTCCAATCAGCAAGGTAGATGTTGTCTCTCCTGGTTCCAGTAAGCTTAACCTCATTTGTTTTGAAGTCTATGATCAGACACTTGTTGAGATTGAACTTCACTGAACATCCTTTGTCACAAAATTGGCTGATACTCAGGAGGGTATATTTTAGTCCTTTAACATATAAAACATCACTAATACTTGCATTGTCTTTGATCAAGCTTCATGTACCCTTTGTGCGTCCTTTGAAGTCATCGTCAAACACAACTTTGGGGCCTTTACATGGTTGGAAGTCTCTTAATCCGGCTTTGTTGCCAGTCATATGTCTGGAGCAGCCACTATCAATGTACCATTCATCACTGCTGCTTCTTGGCAACTGTGCCTGCAAGTAGATTAGACGGTTTTAGGTACCCATACAAGTACGTATCCTGGGGGTTAGTGTCTTTTGGAATCCACACCTACCTTATGGTAATTAATTTACCAGAGGCTATGTTGGTTCTCATTCTGTAAGTATTCTGGACAGGGCATTGTTTATGAGCTTGTTGTTTCCAGGTCCTACGCTTCTATTTGTGAAAAGTATTCCCTTATATCTTTCCTGCGTGTAGACCTGTTGGAACCGTAACATGAATACATTGGTTCTCAGAGAGTGAAGCTCTTGTCATAACTCAGGAGACCGCTGCTTTCTTCTCTTACTAACAGCATATAGATTATGCTGCTTTCTGAAATTCCTTGCAGGCTTACTGTCTTCCTCCTGCTGAAAGGATTTCTTCCCTTTATCCAGAATACTTGTTTTGTTCAAGCTTTCATTTATTATAGTAAGCTCTTGAGCAAAAGGAACTCGAGCTTAAACAAACTTTCCAGCCTTGGATGAGCTAGCTTCATTCTAAGACGTACTAGCACAATATCCTAGACCATTTCCAGAATTGGTGATTCGGGTTCTTTGAATACATTCTTGTGCCTTCTTTGCTGATTTGCTATATACACTTATTGAGTCGTGTAATTCAACTTTCTCAGTTTCTAGCTTAGTGACTAGCAGTTTAAACTTAGAGACCTCAGCTCTGAGATTGTTGCATTGTGTACTGAAATACTCCAGGTCAGTAACATGTTCTTTTAGTATTATCTGATCACTCATGAGTTGATGATTTTTCCTCTTTAAGTTCTTCATGAGCTGAATTTATCTACTCAAAGTCACTCATGATCTGTCTAAAGGACTGGATCATGTTAAGCTTTTCAGAACTTGAAGTATCGAGAGATTGTAAAGTTACCTCTTATTCTTCATTGTCCTTGTAGTCCTTGGCCATCAGGCAAATCGATGCTTCTTCATCAAATGAAGAGCTGTAGGTGCTTTCTAATGAGAGATCATCCTTGTCTACAACATTGGGGATGCTTGCTACTTTGAGGGCTTCATTTTCAGTGAGAAGTGCCCTAAGCTTTTTTTTTTCATTTCTCCTCTTATCGTTTCTCTGTTTCCTCTCTTTCTTATTATACTTTTATACTTGTGGGTGGGGATAGTTTCTGATAAAGTGATCAGGTCTTCTGCAATTGTAACATAGGTCTGTGGATCCTGTGTTAGCTTGTTGTTGGGGTTTTATCTGAGGACTTCTTTCTAATGATGGTGGCTTTCTTCTAAAGTTGTTCACTTTGTGGTTGCTTTTTATAAATTTTTTGAACTTCTTCAGTAGGAGCGTCATCTCTTCTTCTGCATCCTCAGTAAGTACTTCATCCTTTTTATCTTTCAGCTTGTTGCTGCTCGTGCTAACAGCAACCTGATTATTTACAACAAGTGTTGTAATCTTTTCATTCATTCCTTCTATCTCTTTTGTCCTTCTTTCAATGTCATATTCGAAGGATTTTAGATTGGAGAAGAGATCAAAAGTACTCATCGCGTTGAGGTTCAATAACACTCTCATCGCGGTCTCTTTGTTGTGCCACTCATAATGTAAGGCTCGTAACACCTTCATGTTTTTCTTCTTCTGGGTGCATGTTCTTCCTAAAGATTCAAGCTCACTCACAATGGTTGTGAATCTCTGATCGAGCTGTTCAAGGGTTTCCCCTGGCTTCATGTTGAATTGCTCAAACAGTTGGATGACTTTGGAGATCATGTTGTCGCTGGCAAGTTCATTGCCTTCACATATCATCCCTAGCATTGCCCATATTTCTTTGGCTGTAGAGCAGCTCAATCTTACTGAACATTCATTTGTCCAGTGTGAGAAATAAGGCATTTTTGGCTACGTTGTCGAGATTTGCCCTTTTCCTATCTTTAAGAGTATATTCATATCTCTCATTGACAACATACTCCTGTGGTGGTGATGTTCTTCTGAGTCTTGGTGTAACTTCCTATGGTCTGACACCTGGTGGTATATTGACATCATTATCAACATTAGTTGCGCCCTATACTTCACTGTCTGCTGCCTCAGCTGTTGCTTCAGCACGCCTATATTCACGAAGTTGTTCGACATATACAGTGTTTGCTTTGTAGATCACGGGTGGTCTTTCCATGATGACGAACCACATTTTGTCGTGCATGGCCGATATATGAGCTTCCATGCGTATCCTCCAGTCGTCATAATCATCTGTGGAAAACATTGGTAGCTTATGATGTGAAAAAGTCATGCTTATGCTAAGAGATGAGTTTAGATCTTGTGAAAGTGAAAACGGTTATCCAAAAGAAAAACAAATGGGCGGATCTGGGTAGGTAACCAGACAAGTTAGCTTTTAACCCAACTTGCTCTGATACCACTTGTTAGTCCCAAGTGATCAGAGGTTCAGATGGGGATGAATGAACCTCTACCGATTTTACAAACTCTAAAACTTTGTGTAAGGCAGGTTCCTGATCCAATAGAGAATGCAGCAACCTGACTCAGATCAGTAACCTGGCAGTATGCTTGATTAGGTTCCTGACCTATTTACATAGTACACAGGGGAATAAACTTGATAGAGTTCTTTTTGGAAAACAGTTTTCTTTTACACGTATGCTCTTTTTAAAGTCTTTTATGCACGGTGCTTATGATGTATACTGCAAGATAAATATGGCAGAGTAAGTGCAATGCAGTAACTAAATGAAAATAGATAAACATATAAGGTTTATAGTGGTTCGAAGGTGGTGTAAGCCTTCTACGTCCACTCTACTCCTTCACAGGGAGGAATTTTTATAAGTCAGTTTGAATTACAAGCCTCGCTTTACAAACCTCTTCCTGACAAACTACGCCTACTAGAATCTCAAACTCTAGTTCAAGGCCACAACCCACAAAGGGTACAATCCCACAAAGGGCAAGTAGCCTACTTCTAGACCACACTTAGCAATGATATAATCCTCTCAACTAAGTTATACTATAAACAACCTAGCGCACACAGCATAATGGTTAAAGAATAAAAGGTTTTCTTCAACTGGTGCGAAGCAGTCTTGATCTCTGAAGACTTCAATGCTATGGTAGACTGCTCCTGGAAGGTTGAGTGACTGAGCTTAATAAGAGCTTTAGAGTATAAAAGACTTGTGAGATTTTGCAGTGTATATTTCAAAGCTTCAGTTGTCTTCATGGTCACTACATACTTCTAACGAGTCTTTGTCAGTAACCTTTCTCGTACTGCATTCAATATACATTCCTTATCTGGTGATAAATGAGTTTGAGTGAAAGTTGTCAACTTGCTACTTTGTTTTTCAGTGTTTACGAGTTTTAGATAACAGCTTCCTGATGTGAGCCAGCTTTCTGTTCAAGAGTAGCTTTCCTGTCTTGACATTTGATTATCAGCATCCTGACTCAAGTAGCTTTCTTTGTTAGACAAATGTTCAGCTTACTTCGTGACTTCCTGATCTTCTGATTACTCGATTCTTCTTTGAACATGAGTGTTCTTTGAAATTTTGTTCCAAACATTTATCTTTATTTTTCTAAAGACCTATTATTATTTTCATGAAGATATGCTTATAGGTCTATGTTTCCACTTATAAAATGTGGAGAATGGGTACTCTAACTTTCTATCCAAGATTACATTGTCTCATCAAAACCTACATAGAAATCTCCCAACAATAATGATAATGTGGGGTTTGAACGAGATATTATTGTTAGTGTTTAGTCCAGGGACTAATACAGAATAATGCATTATTCTGGATGTTATGAACCTTTAGAATTCCCTCTTCTATTTCCAAGAGGTGAAACAAGATGACATCAAAATATTCATAAGGTTTACATACAAGAACATGTGCATGAAAAAGAGTAAGGTACATATTTATGTTATAATATATTTCAAGAACATATATATTTTAAGATATAATTAACTTTTTCGAAAATTTAATTTTATTGGATTTTTTAATACACATACAATTGCAGCAAATGTATCAAATGTCCTGAATGCTTCTAGATTTACTTCAAGATCCACTCTAGAGGAAATTATCTACCAAGAGCAAAAAGGTGTGTACTGTACGTATTCCTAAAAAATCTATAAGCATACTTTTTTTAAATATCACCAGTTCTCGGTTAATTCTTCTTCATTTTTTTATTTTCTGGAGAGTCTTCATTTATATGTTAGTTTAACTTAAATTCAATAACATTTTATTCTTGAGCTTAAATCAGAGATTTAAATTTTGATATCTTGGTATTTAGTAGAAAATTAAAAGTATGTTCATTCTAGTCATTCCAACCATTATTTCTCATATTCAGCTATCGTAAAAGGAAATGCAAAAAGAGTCTCTTGTAGAGAATACAGTTGTTATAAGTTGCAAATTAGAGATCTAAGACACTCTACTCTATTAGTTACGGGAAGATTTTTGCAACAATATGCAATTTATAGTTATATAAAATTGGAGATTACGAAAATCGTTGTCTACCCACCATTATACCAAACTGATTTTCTACCTTTTCTTATACAGTAAAGGCTAATATACCCTTTATAATCTTTTTTTTACAATCAAGATTGAAATAACCTTATTAAAGGATGGGCAGGATTAATGAAATATGACATGGTACAATTTATGTCATACAATATGAAACGAGGTGTGATAAGATTGTGCCATAGATCTTTCATCCTTTGTATAATGTCTTGATAGGATCTAGTAGCCTATAGTATGAGCAAAATGTTAAAAATGACTAGAAATTAAATAATTTTGAGTGAAAGTAAGTAGAAAATTATAATGATTTGATTAGTCAAAAATGATAAAATAATTTTTTTCGTATGAAGTACATATATAATTAAGTGTAAGGACAATTACATTTTGCTATCTCAATTATACATGACTTTACACATTCTTTATAATATTTAATCATTTCAATTTGTTAAATATACTTTAAATTTGACGCATTTTATCAGAAAAAAAAATTAGGCTCGTGTTAGAATCCATAACTATGATTTGTTTGATACATAAAATACATCAAATTTAAAAACTATAAGTGGAAATTGTATAGTTCAAAGTTTATATATTAAAAAATGTTAAATCGTCCATAATTTGGACGAGAAAATAATTTGGGATATCTATACAAAAAGTTTCCATAGCATTTTGTGTGGGATAGACAAAACAAATATTTGAGAGGAAAAATGAGAGGTGATTGGACATATTAATGCAGCAACTCTCACAGAAGGAGAAAGATACTATCTTCGATTACTCTTGAATCATGTGAGAGGTCCAACATCTTTTGAGTATTTGTTGACAGTAGATGGTGTGCAATGCTTAATGTTTAAAGAAACTACACAAAAAAAGAGGATTACTTGAAGCAGATCAAAGTATTTTTTAATGTTTAAATGAAGCAATAACATTTCAGATGCCACATAAGTTGCAAAGACTTTGTGCAAAAATATTGATATTTTTTACACCAATAGATATTAGAGCTCAGTGATATACATATTTCAATGTAATATATGTCTGAAAATTTCAAAAAAAAAGCAGACACATCTACATCTTATATGGTATTGAAAACCTTGAAGAGCGTTAATTTTTTTATAGAGTAGAGAAAAAGTATAGATTTATATGATCTTCCAAACATTGTTATAGAAATTGACGATATAGAAGTAGAGTGTGGAAGAGAATTACAAGAAGAACTGTCTTTTGAAATTCCTCTTGAAGTTCAGGAAGCTGAAACAAATTTGAATGTTGATCACTATATGTCTTTTACCTTCATAATAAAATCTACTGAAAAGGGAAATGGGGGAGTTGTCTTTGTTGATGGAACATGGGACTGGCAAGACATTCTTTGTTTGAATTGAATTTGTTTAACTTTTTGTTTTATCTTCATTTAATATTATTTAACTTTCTTTACTTTTATTTGGTTGCATTTTTATTTTATATTTAATTGTTTTTTGAATGATTGTATTACTTTTATTTGGTTGCGTTTTTATTTTATATTTAATTCTTTTTTGAATGATTGCATTATTATTAGTTGTTTGTGTTCTCATTTTATATTTAATTTGAATGATTATATGTTTGAACAACCGACTCCAAATATAAATGGCGTTAAAGGAAACTTGTTGGACAAAAGAGAAAATATGTAACCTTAATGATGCTAAAATATATATATATATATATATAGAACATGTAATTTACAAGTTCAAGTGAATCTAAGTAACTCTAAAGGTATATTTTTTTTAATATTCTTTAAACATATTGGGTTGAGAAATTTTCTTCCTGCATCATTTATTGGTGGCCTAAGGGATATGCCACAGAGATATCTTGATACATTTGCTTCATTCAAAGATATGGAAAATTAGATCTATTTATTACCGTGACTTGCAATCCTGATTGGATAGAAATATAAGAAAATCTATATGAAAGTCAAAAAGCTCAAGATCATCAAGATTTAGTTGTGAGAGTTTGTCACGCCCCGTTTTTGTACTTAAAAATATTAGAGTTTTCTTTGTGGGCATGCAAGAAGAAAGGGAAAAGAGACGTATATTTTAAAACAGAAATCTTGGAAAACAACAACATATGATTTTAGATATACAAATTCTCAGCATCTAGCCGAAATAAAACATTTAAACAGAACATCATACAGGATCCATAAAAAAAAGATGAGTTTATGTTTTACAAACGTGAAATATTAAAATATTGTTTCAACAAGTTTTGAAAAGCAAAAAGAGAAATCTTGATATAGCACCACCCTCTCTACACATCTTGATTCTCGTCACTTCTTGTATAGTGAATACACATGGGGGTGAGTGTGTTGAATACACTCGTGGGGATAATCTCCGTATTTTAAGTTCATTAAACTGATAACAGAAAAATTAAATCAATCATGAATCAGAACAACAGTTAAACACATCACATATATTGCACAACACGTAAATCGGTTCCTTAATGGATGACCCAGTCCTTCCCCAACACACGAACGGAATATAGGTACCTTTACAGATGACCCAGTCCATCCCTATCACACTATCACACTATCGGAATATGGGTACCTTTACGGACGACCCAGTCCATCCCTATCATACTGTCAGAATATAGGTACATTTACGAACGACCTAGTCCATCCCTAACACAATAATAATATGAACGCAATATTCATAGCATATAATAACGACACGTAGAGTTCAGCAATTCATATATCAATTATGGAAAATATAAACATATAGAGATTAGAAGTTACCCCTACCTTGTTCGGTGGTAATCATGTGTAAATCAAAGTATCAAGTGCTAAGGTGTTCATTCCGATTGAGAGTCTACACAGGTAAAGAGGTTTCTTAGTTTCGTATTACATTAATTACGTATACTTTAATTATATAAACTCTCTCGAAGAAGAAGAAGAAGCGATAGCGAAAAGGGATCAAAACGAAGCTTGAGAGGTCACGAGGTCGAAAAGTGATTGATAAGGGTTTTAACGGAGAAAGAACGAGCTAAAACGGATGAGAAACGAGCTTAAACGAAGCGTTTTAAGGTGTAGGGGCATTTTCGTAATATCTGGTAAAGAGGTTTGTTGGGATATTTCTGAATAGGTTTTGATGGGACAAATGTAATAAATAGATGATCTTTTAGACTATCCATATTCCACGTTTTATAAGTGGATTGTAGCTTGTCTATCTTGGCTTTTCATGAGATATTTCTAAGACATAAGATATAACAGAAAAATAGGAAATTCTGATTAAAACAGGATTCTGAACTACAAGACTCGAAGACTGACCTTCTTAGTAAAAAGTCAGTAAGCCAGAGTTGAAGTTAGAATCAAGGAGCTAGATCAGCAAGTAATAAACAAGAAGCTGATCAGGAACAGTAAGTTAAAGCAGAATAGAAAAGAGACAGGTCAGGAAGCTGACTGTAGGTTTCAGGAATAGGAAGATGTTCTTAAACAGAATCTTGGCGCAAAATAGGGAGAGACAACTAACTTCATTAAAGGCAAGAAGCAAGTCTCTCTCTAACCAATTCAATGCAGTACGAGGTTCACACTGGTTAAAATACAAGTTTGGTTCCACTCAAAATTACCAGTAGAGAGAAGTACGTGATGAACCAATGAGATGTTGCCACATGTAAAGTGGCTCTACAAAATACTGCAACAAAGAGCGTGTCGCCATTAATGCGAATCAGAGTAGACCATGCTCCTAAACTCTGATCTCCGACGATGCATTAATTACGAAGATCTGAAGATCTATTTGCATTGCAATGGAACTATGTCTTCTCTTCAATGGGCATTTTTCCACATATATAAATAGAAGGTTGAACTGACTTTGAAGACTACTGAACAATTGAGATCGTATTCTTTCTAAAAGCTATCACACTCAAGCTATCAAGTCTTCCTGTTCAGTCACTCAACTTTCAAAGCCAGTCTACCAATCAAGCATTCGAGCTAACACGTTCAAGACTGACTTCAACAACACAGTTGAAGAAATCTATATACTTTTAACCATTTGTGTTGTGTGCGCTATATTGTGTTTGGTGTAACTTAGTTGATAGGATTATATCATTGCTAAGTAATAGTCTTGTGTAGGCTATTTACCTTGTGTTGGATTTGTACCCTGTGTGGGTTGTAACCTAAAAATCTGGGATTTTGTAGGTATAGCTTGTTAGGAAGAGGTTTGTAGAGTCGAGACTTGTAAATCAAATTGACCTAACAAAGTTCCTCCTCAGTGAAGAAGTATAGTAGACGTAGAAGGATTACACCACCTTCGAACCACTATAAGCCATAAGTGTTTATTTGCTTTGACTGCATGCTGTGTTTTGTTTATTGTATATCTATCTTGTTGTCATAAGCATATTCGTTAAAAATACTTTGCTGAAATCATATTTCGAAAAGAAATCACACATTTTGTCACAATAATAATTGGTTACGATTTTAATTATAATTGGTGACGATATTCGATGTCGTAAAAAGTAATTTTTTGTGATGGTGCTATTTTTTGTCATTAATTATTTGAATTAATTAGTGACAAAATTCTTTTGTCACGATAATAATTGATGACGATTTTAATAATAATTGGTGACAAAATTCGACGTCATAAAAAATATATTTTTATGACGATGCTATTTTTTGTCATTAATTATTTGAACTTATTACTAACAAAATTGTATCGTGAGTGCATTAACATTTTGGGTTTTAAACATTCATATGTTGGCCATTGAAATCGAGTTAATATATCAAAATTGGAAATTAATGACTTATATTAATAAGTAATGGTAGTTTATAAAAAATAACAAAAAATTATTTGATAATAGAAAATGAAAAATATAAAAATTTGAAATAAAAGAAATGCATGCAAGATATTATTATATGAAGCACCAGTGGTCTAGTGGCTAGAGTACCACCTTTGGCACCCAAGTTCAATTCCCAGATAACGCACAATATTGGTGTTGCTGATGTCAGCGCTAACATTACTGTTGTGATAATGTGTGACGTGTCATGCTGACATGTCATGACCCATGATGTGTCATGCTGATGTGTTAATGCCTTATGATGACGTGTCACGACAATGCTCAAAATCTGGGAAATACAACGGATTCTGATGTCAGCGCTGATGTCGTCAGTGCTGTGATGACGTGTGACGTGTCATGACCCATCATCGCTGACATCGTCAGTGTTGTGATGATGTGTGACGTGTCATGACCCATGACATGTCATGCTGATGTGTTAGTGTCTTATGATGATGTGTCACGACAACGCACAAAATTTGGGAAAGACAACTGATTCAGCAAAATTCTTGTAGTGTTTTGTTACAAAAGTTTAATCAAATTGTGACTAAAATTGTATCACCAAAATTTGATAAAGTTGGTAGTAAATGCGTAATCGTTACTAAAAATTAATATTTTAGTGACAATAAGTAAATGTACACTTTTAGTGACACAACACCATAATTAGTGACGAAATTTGATGTCAAATGCGACGCTTTATTTGTCCCTATAGATGAGATGATATAGCGACGATGATCTTTAGCGTCGTCAAAAGATGACTTTAGATGACGAATTCAAATAGCATCGCAATTTACCTAATATGACGCACTTACAACGACGTTCTTTGCGACAAAAATATTTTGTCACCAAACACCTTTTGTGACGAAAAATGGTGTTTTTATGACGAATTTTGTCGTCACGAATTCTCAAATTTCTTGGATTCGAGACAGGAACCTGATCAGCATTGTGCTAGGTTACTGACTCATGTCGGGTTACTGCTTCTTTTTGGAATCAGGAACCTGTTCGTTAAAAAGAGTTTCGAAAAGATTTTGTAAAAATTGATAGAGGTTCATTCACCCCCCCCTCTGAACCTCTGACCACCACTTGGGACCCAACAAGTGGTATCGGAGCAAGTTGGGTTAACAGCCAACTTTTTTCGCTACCTACCCTGATCCACCCGTTTTGTATTTGGATAAACCGTTTTTCTTCTTCTTGAGACCAAAATCATAAATTTAGGATAAGCATGGATTTTTCACACCACAAGCTACTTATGTTTTTTCATAGATGAGTATGATGACTGGAGGATACGCATGGAAGCTCATTTATCGGCCATACACGATGAGATGTGCCATGTCATAACTGAATGACCTTTGGTGATCTACAAAGTTAATCCTAATTATGTAGCACAACTTCGGGAACAAAAACGAACCGAAGAAGCTGCAGCAGTAGCAAGTGGAGAGGTGGAAGGTGCAGCGATCATTGACGATAGTACTGAAGCACCATCAAGAGTCGGACCACGAGAGTCTGGACCTGCTCACAGAAGAGTCCCTCCACTTCAGGAATATATTATCAAGGAAAGATATGAGTACACTCTTGAAGAAAGGAAAAGAGCTAACCTTGACAATGTGGCAAAAAATGCCCTATTTCTTACAATGGATAAAGGCATTTTCAGCAAAGTGAGAAGTTGCAAGACAGCAAAAGAAATTTGGGAAAAACTAGCGGTAATCTGTGAAGGCAACGAACTAGCCAAAAATAACAAGATTTCAAAGGCTACACAGCTATACGAGCAATTCACCATGAAGCCTGGAGAAACTCTTGAAGAATTCGACCTAAGATTCATAGTTATCATCAGTGAGCTAGAATCATTAGGAAAAAACTACAAGCAAAATGAGAAATATCTGAAGGTTTTAAGAGCTTTACCATTGGAATGGCACAGCAAGGAAACCGCAATGAGAGTCTCTCTAGATCTCAATGCGATAAGTACTTTTGATCTGTCCTCAGACCTCAAAGCTTTCGAGTTTGATATCGAAAGGAGAAAGAAAGAGGCTGAAAGATCAAACTCCAAAGTCACAGCACTCACTGCTAGGCAACAGGATCCTGCCACCTCAAATAGTAGCAAGCTGAAGAGCAAGCTGAAAGAAGCGCCTGCTGAAGATACTGAGGAATAAATGACACTTTTATTGAAGAAGTTCAAGAAGTTTCTAAAAACTAACAACAAAATAAACGACTTTAGAAAGAAAGTTCACAATTTAGAAAGGAGCTCCCAGATAAGGCCACAACAGCAAACAAACTCAGACTCATCTGATTTATGGTACAATTATAGGAAACCTGGCCACTTTGCCAGAAAACTGTCCACATCCTCAAGTACACAAGTACCCAGAAAATGAAAGACTATAAAGGAGAGAGAGGAGGAGAGATGACAAGCAGAAAATCAGAGCCCTCCTTAGTGAAGCAGAACTCTTAAAAGCAGTAAGCAGCTCCAAAAAAGAAACCAAGGATGACTACTCATCTGAGAGTGAATCTGACAGCTCTACCTCTGGTGAAGAAGCACTACTCTGCTTAATGGTCAACGATTGTGAAGACAATGAAGAAGACGAGGTAACTTCACAATCCTTTGATATTTCAAATTCTGAAAAGCTGAACATGATCCAGTTATTTAGACAGATCATGAGTGACTTTGAGCAGATAAATTCAGCTCATGAAGAACTAAATGAGAAAAACCATCGGCTCTGAAGTGAGCAAACTGTGCTGAAGGAACAGGTTGCTAACTTGGAGTACTACGGTACAGAATGCAATAATCTTAGAGCTGAGGTCTCTAAGTTCAAACTGCTGGTCACTAAGCTAGAAGCTGAGAAAGCTGGATTGGAAAACATAATCAATGTGTTTAGCAAGTCAGCAAGTAGAGCACAACAATGTATCTAAGAGACCCAAAATACGTTTACAGGAAATCGTTTAGGATACTGTGTTAACACCTCAGAGAAATCTTTCAACACATCCATTGATGGAAAATTTGTTCAATCAAGAGTCTCCTATAATCAGGAACTCCTTCCAATCAATAGAAGTATGAACGAAACTAGTACTCTGGATAAGGGTAAGAAACCCCAGCTGCAGGAAGATAATAGTAAGATTCCTTAAACAGTAAAGAAACAACAAAATCAGCGTGTTGTTAACAGAAGAAAAAAACAGCAAACTTCCAGAAAACAACAAAAACTCTACCCCTTATATACCAAGGCCAACATGTTTATATTTCAGAGAGTATACTCAGGATAGGTATAAGGGAGCACACTCCTCGAACAGGATGCACGAAACCTGGAAATATCCAGTACGCACCTATCATAAACAATATCCTGTTAAGGGTACTAATAGAAAGAGAACCACCAATGCTTATGGTAAATCAATTACCATCAAGCAAGTGTGGATTCCAAAGAAGACTAATTCCCCAAGACCCGTACCTGTATGGGTACCTAAATCTGCCTGATTCGCTTGCAGGAACAATTGCCAGAGAGCAGCAGTGATGTATGGTATATAGATAGTGGCTGCTCCAGCCATATGACTGGCAACAAGGCTGGATTGAGAGATTTCCAACCATGTAAAAGTCCTAAGGTAGTCTTCGGAGACGACTCCAAAGGAAGCACCAGAGGTACAAAAAACTTGATCAGAGGTAATGCAAGCATCAGTAACGTATCATATATCAAAGGACTGAAATATAATCTCCTGAGTATAAGTCAATTTTGTGACAAAAGGTATTCTAGTGGAGTTCAACCTCAACAAGTGTCTGATCAGAGATAACATGACAAATGAGGTTAAATTTACTGGCACCAGGAGAGGCAACATCTATCTTGCTGACTGGAATTCAACACGGCAGCCAACCTGTTTCGTCGTAAAAAGTTCTCCTGAACTGAGCTGGCTATGGCATAAAAGGATGAGCCATTTGAATTTCAAAATGATCAACAAGCTGACAAGAAAGAATCTGGTAAGAGGTCTACCAGATGTTGAGTATAAAAAGGAAAGTGTATGCGAAGCCTGTCAAAAAAGAAAACAAGTAAAAAGCTCATTCAAGGATAAGGTCCAAAGATCATCACATAGGATATTGGATCTCCTGCATTTGGATCTGTTTGGACCAGTGGAACCTGTTAGTGTAAGTGGGAAGAAGTATTCCCTAGTTATTGTGGATGATTACTCCAAATTTACTTTGACTATCTTTCTATCCAAGAAATCAGAAACCCAATACAGGCTTCCAAAATTATGAAGAGAATACAGAATGAGAAGAATCTGAACATTGTTAAGATAAGATCAGACAGAGGAACTGAGTTCACCAACAAATACATAGAAAAGTATTGCTTAGAGAATGGGATCAATCATGAATATTCTGCAGCAAGAACTCCTCAACAGAATGGAGTTTCAGAAAGAAGAAACAGAACCCTGAAGGAAGCTGTAAGGACTATGATCGCTGATGTTGGGGTCCCTAAGAGATTTTGGGCAGAAGCAACCAGCACAGCATGCTACACTCAGAACAGATGCCTGATCAACAAAGACCATGACAAGACTCCTTTTGAAGAATGGTATGGAGTAACACCTATTATTTCACACTTACATGTCTTTGGATCCAGGTGTTACATATTAAACAATGGAAAGGAACACTTAAAGACCTTTGATGAAAAATCAGATGAAGGAGTATTCTTAGGATACTCTTCAGTAAGTAAGGCCTTCAGGATCTTCAACAAGAAAAGTCTGATTGTGGAAGAATCAATGCATGTGGTATTTGATGAACCACACTATGATACTGCTGAACTGGAAAAATTAAGAGAGGATGTATCCAAAATCAAAATCAAAGATCAAACAGTAAGATACATTGATGGAGTCCTAGTCCCAGTACAAATGGGTACTACAAGCTGTTCACAGAATACTGATCATAAGGAAGTAGTAATACAAGATGCTGAACAACAAGCAAAAAGAACTCAGTACACCAATAGTAACCACATACAAGAAGTTGGTGATCAACACGTTACTGTCCAACAATCTACTCACTCATTTGAGCCTGATAGAACTTGGTTAAAAGATCATCCAAGAGATCTTGTAATCGGCAATATCAATAAAGGAGTAAGAACAAGAAGAGCAAGAACTCAAGAATCACTATTCATATGCTTCTTATCACAAGAAGAACCTAAGAGTGTGAATGAAGTTCTTAAAAATAGTAACTGGATTCAGGCCATGCAGGAAGAGCTACATGGATTTGAAAGGAATCATGTATGGAGATTGGTTCTAAGGCCTGATCACCAAGGAGTTATTGGAACAAAGTGGGTGTTCAAAACCAAGTTAGATGAATCTGGTATAGTGGTCAGAAATAAGGCAAGGTTAGTAACAAAAGGATATTGTCAGGAAGAAGACATAGATTTTGATGAGACTTTTGCCCCAGTTGCTAGACTCGAAGCGCTAAGGATATTTCTGGCCTACGCTACTCACAGTGATTTCAAAGTTTATCAGATGGATGTAAAGAGTGCATTTCTGAATAGACTTCTTTCAGAAGAAGTATATGTGGAACAGCCACCAGGTTTTGAAGAACAAGCAGAAGAAAAAGTATTTAGACTAGAGAAAGCTCTGTATGGATTAAAACAAGCTCCTAGAGCATGGTATGATATACTGTCCCTATATCTTCTACAAAATGGATTTCAGAAATGGACAGTAGACAAGACTCTTCAGAATACTGGATGGAGACAGTATATTGCTTGTTCAGATCTATGTGGATGACATAATCTTTGGATCCACTAACAAGAATATGTGTGATAAATTTTCATCCCTCATGCAAAGTAAGTTTGAGATGAGCATGATGGGAGAACTAAGCTTCTTCCTTGGTCTATAAGTCAAACAACTAAAACATGGGACCTTCATAAGTCAAGTCAAGTACACCAAGGAGTTAATCAAAAGGTTTGGAATGGAAAAAAGATCAGCAGTAAGCATACCGATGGCCATATCTATTAGTTTGGATAAGGATGAATCTGGGAAGGATGTGGAGACCACTAAGTATAGAAGACTTATTGGATCTTTGCTATATCTAACAGCAAGCAGACCAGATATAGTATTTGTAATTAGAGTATGCGCAAGATTTCAAACAGCACCGAATGAGTCACACATTTCAGCTGTAAAAAGGATCATCAAGTATTTAAAAGGCACTCAAGATGTTGGACTCTGGTATCCAAAAGAAGGCGGATTCAACCTTAAAGGATATTCAGATTCTGATTTTGCAGGATGCAAGATTGACAGAGTGGTACTTGTCAATTCTTGGGACACAGGTTGGTTTCTTGGTTTTGTAGGAAACAGACGTCCATTGCAACATCAACCGTGGAAGCTGAATATGTAGTTGCAGGAAGCTGATGTGCTCAGATTTTGTGGATACAACAACAGCTAAAAGACTATGGGATAATGGAAAGAGAGACTCTCATTTTGTGTGACAATACGAGTGCTATTGCCATTACTCATAATCCTGTCTTCCACTCAAGAACGAAGCACATTGATGTCAGACATCACTTTATAAGAGTCATGTGGAGAAGAAAGATATTGTACTTGAAAAAGTACACACCGACATGCAGCTTGCTGATATATTCACAAAGCCCCTGTGTGAATCAAGGTTCTCAATACTGAGAAGTGAACTTGGGATCATCAAGCTCGTATAAGGTTGTTCAGATTTTTAACAGGTTGCTAAAATAGTAATCAGGAATAGGTTACGACAACAGGATTCTGATACAGTCTAACGAAATAGGATGTCGGAAACTTTCAAAATGCAGCATTCATTGAGTCTTACAACCTCGTATCAAGAATAGTAACCTGATTGACAATGATTACAGAAGACAGCTTTGCAACCGCATTTAATGCGAAAAACCACATTTTTTGTAAAGGCAGAATAGACACTCTTATAAATCTGACACGTGTACATCAAAAGTCGAGGATGCCCCTTTATGGTTAATCTCAACCATTTCATTAGCCATGATTTTTTAGAAGACTTATCGAGACTGTTGATATTTTAGACTTAGATTCAAATTCGAAAACCGATCATATTCTCTTTCCCTCACCCTATGTGATCATTGTAATCTCTCGATAGTCTGAAAATATTTTTCTAACTCCCTACAAACAAATTTCACTCTATCTCAAGCAACTCAATAGATCTACAATGGCTCAAGCAAGAACAACCAAAGTCGTGGAAGGAAGACTCATTGACACAAATGTACTTCTTGGCGACAAATTACCCTACGATGATAAGGATCTCATTTCTATGATTTGGAGGCACATCTGCAAAAGCAAACTGGATGGGTTATTCACTAAAACCTATGGAGGATTTTCCGTCATTTCAGTAGAAAAATTCTATGCCTTTGCGGAACTCTCTGAAAATGAAGAATCCATTCTCTTCAAGATGGAGGAAGATGATGAAAAAACTCTCACACTAACTATTGGCGACATTGCAAGAACCTTTGGCATATCTGACCAAGGGTTAGTATATGCTGAGTTAATGGAGTATGGGTCAGAATTTCTTGAAGAAAGCTGGAATCAATTCTGCCTTGAATCTGTGAAGAAGGAAGTTGTTTCAAGTAATTTTCCTGAAAAGCACTTTAAACTGGAGTATGAATTCCTCCATGACATTCTCGTTCACACTGTAGAAGGGAGGTGTGGAAGTTTTGATAAATGCACGAGTTTAAGGCTACGGATGATGATCGTTATCATCAAGGAAGAAGTAGTCAATTGGGCACAAATCCTTTTTCAGAGGATTTGGGAGGAAACAATCAAACCCAAGGAAAATAGAGGGTTTGGAATTATCATTTTCTCTATTCTGGGTTATAAGAAGATCCCTCTAGAGAGAAAGGTGCCCTTCGCCCCTGGATTGTATCTCGGAGTGAAAAAGAGATACTCCAAAGAAAAGAAGGAGGAGAAACAACCCAAGAAGAAGAAGGCAGCAATCAAACCACAAGTTGCTGATAGTTCCGACGATTCTGGTGATGATAATGATAAGCCAGCATTGAGGAAGGTTGTGAAGAAAACCTCCTTGAAGAAGAAGACAATCGGGATGAAAAGAAGAGATGTCTCCACTACATCTCTAACAACTAGTCCTACTAACGATGAGGATGAGTCTAGCACATGTGATCAACCGACAGAGCAGATCACTGACATGGATCGTGATATCAATGAAGGTATGAAAGGAGACACTGAGTAGGCAACGGGTTAGGTTGCTGCTCCAGATTCCCAAGAGCATCCTAAAGATATCGAAGGCGAGCAAACTTCAGCCCTTGTGACCCAGGTTCCTGAGGAATCTGATAAGGAGAATGCTGATACACAACAGGTTTTTAGTCACATCGCCATTATTGAAGAACCCCAAAAACCTAAGAAAAATAGGAGAAGACAAGTGAAAGTAGCCGACAAGCCGGCCAAACAAAAGAAATGGTTGGGAGAAATAGTAGAACTAAGGGAGATTAACACCCTTAACAGAGTCTCACACTATAGCACCCCAAACCAAAAATGAAGCATAATTGATTAATTAAATAATTAAACCCATAATTTAATAATTTTGTTTTGATCTTAACTGTTTAATTAATTTCATGCGTTTTAGATACGTGTTTAATGCACGATTTAGATTGATAGTTTTTATAGACGTATATTTTTACACTATTAGATGCGTAACGGAAAAACGAGAAGATAGACACTAATTAGAGGTCAATCGGAGATCCGTAGCTCAAACGACGACGAAAATGGCAAAACACGAAGTTTCGAAAAAGCCGGAAGATATTTTGATGAATAGTAACGTGGGAAAAGTCAACCGATGAATAGTGAGGAGATATTTTGGGTGAATAGTAACTTCTCAAAGTCTATAAATAGGGGCTCCTCCATTTCATTTTTCACAATTTTCTCGAGCGAGCCGAACGAGCCCAACGCGACAAAAACACACTACTTGTTGGATTGAGCTTTGAATTATCCGACCTTTGGTAGTCGCTACTCGAGCTCTGAGCTATCAGATCTTTGGTTCTTGCTACTCACGTGGTAACCACAGGAAATTATATGTGCAATGTTCGTATTTTATGTGCAATGCATTATATGTGCTGTGTCTAATTGCTGAACTATTATATATGTTGGATCTGTGTATCTGCTTAATAATATTAAAAACTTGAAGATTAATTCCACGAGTGTATTCAACGCACTCACCCCCCACCTGTACTCAAACTACAGGAAATGAAGGAAGTCGAGATACGTGGAGAGGGCGGTGCCATATCAAGATTTCTCCTTTTGCTTTTCAAAACTACATGTTCAAACGATGTTTTATTTAACTTCCCATTTTGTAAAAGTATATCGTCTTTTTCCTTGAACGGATCCTAATGTATTTTCCACTGTTATGTTAAATGTTTTTATTCGGCTAGACGCCGAGGGATTTGTATATGTAAAAAATCGTCTCCTATCTATTTCCAAAGATTTATATTTTATTTCATGCACGTCTTTTTTCCCTTCTTTCTTCATGCCGACAAAGAAAACTCTGATATTTTATGAAAACAAAACGGGGCATGACAGATGGTATCAGAGCCTAGTTCTTATCTTTTTAGGGCTCTGCTCAAACTCGTTTTTCTTTTTAAACGTTTTTAAACGTAAAAATCTTTTCGGAAAGAAAGAGATAAGCATCATCCTCTCTCTGTACGTGTCTCTCCCTAATCATAAGAACTTGATAAGAAGAATGGTTATCTGTTATGTGTTACTCTGTTTATACGATATGATTCGTTTGGGTTTGAAGGGATGTTAAGGATATAGATTCACGGTTTAGGTTTGATGGGGTGTTAAGGATATTGGGCCACGACAAAAAGATCTTTTGAAA